>OX383905.1:15282332-17799162 GCA_947532125.1 Saturnia pavonia | reverse complement strand
CCTAACCTAACCTAACCTAACCTAACCTAACTCCTAACCTAACCTAACCTAACCTAACCTAACCTAACCTAACCTAACCTAACCTAACCTAACCTAACCTAACCTAACCTAACCTAACCTAACCTAACCTAACCTAACCTAACCTAACCTAACCTAACCTAACCTAACCTAACCTAACCTAACCTAACCTAACCTAACCTAACCTAACCTAACCTAACCTAACCTAACCTAACCTAACCTAACCTAACCTAACCTAACCTAACCTAACCTAACCTAACCTAACCTAACCTAACCTAACCTAACCTAACCTAACCTAACCTAACCTAACCTAACCTAACCTAACCTAACCTAACCTAACCTAACCTAACCTAACCTAACCTAACCTAACCTAACCTAACCTAACCTAACCTAACCTAACCTAACCTAACCTAACCTAACCTAACCTAACCTAACCTAACCTAACCTAACCTAACCTAACCTAACCTAACCTAACCTAACCTAACCTAACCTAACCTAACCTAACCTAACCTAACCTAACCTAACCTAACCTAACCTAACCTAACCTAACCTAACCTAACCTAACCTAACCTAACCTAACCTAACCTAACCTAACCTAACCTAACCTAACCTAACCTAACCTAACCTAACCTAACCTAACCTAACCTAACCTAACCTAACCTAACCTAACCTAACCTAACCTAACCTAACCTAACCTAACCTAACCTAACCTAACCTAACCTAACCTAACCTAACCTAACCTAACCTAACCTAACCTAACCTAACCTAACCTAACCTAACCTAACCTAACCTAACCTAACCTAACCTAACCTAACCTAACCTAACCTAACCTAACCTAACCTAACCTAACCTAACCTAACCTAACCTAACCTAACCTAACCTAACCTAACCTAACCTAACCTAACCTAACCTAACCTAACCTAACCTAACCTAACCTAACCTAACCTAACCTAACCTAACCTAACCTAACCTAACCTAACCTAACCTAACCTAACCTAACCTAACCTAACCTAACCTAACCTAACCTAACCTAACCTAACCTAACCTAACCTAACCTAACCTAACCTAACCTAACCTAACCTAACCTAACCTAACCTAACCTAACCTAACCTAACCTAACCTAACCTAACCTAACCTAACCTAACCTAACCTAACCTAACCTAACCTAACCTAACCTAACCTAACCTAACCTAACCTAACCTAACCTAACCTAACCTAACCTAACCTAACCTAACCTAACCTAACCTAACCTAACCTAACCTAACCTAACCTAACCTAACCTAACCTAACCTAACCTAACCTAACCTAACCTAACCTAACCTAACCTAACCTAACCTAACCTAACCTAACCTAACCTAACCTAACCTAACCTAACCTAACCTAACCTAACCTAACCTAACCTAACCTAACCTAACCTAACCTAACCTAACCTAACCTAACCTAACCTAACCTAACCTAACCTAACCTAACCTAACCTAACCTAACCTAACCTAACCTAACCTAACCTAACCTAACCTAACCTAACCTAACCTAACCTAACCTAACCTAACCTAACCTAACCTAACCTAACCTAACCTAACCTAACCTAACCTAACCTAACCTAACCTAACCTAACCTAACCTAACCTAACCTAACCTAACCTAACCTAACCTAACCTAACCTAACCTAACCTAACCTAACCTAACCTAACCTAACCTAACCTAACCTAACCTAACCTAACCTAACCTAACCTAACCTAACCTAACCTAACCTAACCTAACCTAACCTAACCTAACCTAACCTAACCTAACCTAACCTAACCTAACCTAACCTAACCTAACCTAACCTAACCTAACCTAACCTAACCTAACCTAACCTAACCTAACCTAACCTAACCTAACCTAACCTAACCTAACCTAACCTAACCTAACCTAACCTAACCTAACCTAACCTAACCTAACCTAACCTAACCTAACCTAACCTAACCTAACCTAACCTAACCTAACCTAACCTAACCTAACCTAACCTAACCTAACCTAACCTAACCTAACCTAACCTAACCTAACCTAACCTAACCTAACCTAACCTAACCTAACCTAACCTAACCTAACCTAACCTAACCTAACCTAACCTAACCTAACCTAACCTAACCTAACCTAACCTAACCTAACCTAACCTAACCTAACCTAACCTAACCTAACCTAACCTAACCTAACCTAACCTAACCTAACCTAACCTAACCTAACCTAACCTAACCTAACCTAACCTAACCTAACCTAACCTAACCTAACCTAACCTAACCTAACCTAACCTAACCTAACCTAACCTAACCTAACCTAACCTAACCTAACCTAACCTAACCTAACCTAACCTAACCTAACCTAACCTAACCTAACCTAACCTAACCTAACCTAACCTAACCTAACCTAACCTAACCTAACCTAACCTAACCTAACCTAACCTAACCTAACCTAACCTAACCTAACCTAACCTAACCTAACCTAACCTAACCTAACCTAACCTAACCTAACCTAACCTAACCTAACCTAACCTAACCTAACCTAACCTAACCTAACCTAACCTAACCTAACCTAACCTAACCTAACCTAACCTAACCTAACCTAACCTAACCTAACCTAACCTAACCTAACCTAACCTAACCTAACCTAACCTAACCTAACCTAACCTAACCTAACCTAACCTAACCTAACCTAACCTAACCTAACCTAACCTAACCTAACCTAACCTAACCTAACCTAACCTAACCTAACCTAACCTAACCTAACCTAACCTAACCTAACCTAACCTAACCTAACCTAACCTAACCTAACCTAACCTAACCTAACCTAACCTAACCTAACCTAACCTAACCTAACCTAACCTAACCTAACCTAACCTAACCTAACCTAACCTAACCTAACCTAACCTAACCTAACCTAACCTAACCTAACCTAACCTAACCTAACCTAACCTAACCTAACCTAACCTAACCTAACCTAACCTAACCTAACCTAACCTAACCTAACCTAACCTAACCTAACCTAACCTAACCTAACCTAACCTAACCTAACCTAACCTAACCTAACCTAACCTAACCTAACCTAACCTAACCTAACCTAACCTAACCTAACCTAACCTAACCTAACCTAACCTAACCTAACCTAACCTAACCTAACCTAACCTAACCTAACCTAACCTAACCTAACCTAACCTAACCTAACCTAACCTAACCTAACCTAACCTAACCTAACCTAACCTAACCTAACCTAACCTAACCTAACCTAACCTAACCTAACCTAACCTAACCTAACCTAACCTAACCTAACCTAACCTAACCTAACCTAACCTAACCTAACCTAACCTAACCTAACCTAACCTAACCTAACCTAACCTAACCTAACCTAACCTAACCTAACCTAACCTAACCTAACCTAACCTAACCTAACCTAACCTAACCTAACCTAACCTAACCTAACCTAACCTAACCTAACCTAACCTAACCTAACCTAACCTAACCTAACCTAACCTAACCTAACCTAACCTAACCTAACCTAACCTAACCTAACCTAACCTAACCTAACCTAACCTAACCTAACCTAACCTAACCTAACCTAACCTAACCTAACCTAACCTAACCTAACCTAACCTAACCTAACCTAACCTAACCTAACCTAACCTAACCTAACCTAACCTAACCTAACCTAACCTAACCTAACCTAACCTAACCTAACCTAACCTAACCTAACCTAACCTAACCTAACCTAACCTAACCTAACCTAACCTAACCTAACCTAACCTAACCTAACCTAACCTAACCTAACCTAACCTAACCTAACCTAACCTAACCTAACCTAACCTAACCTAACCTAACCTAACCTAACCTAACCTAACCTAACCTAACCTAACCTAACCTAACCTAACCTAACCTAACCTAACCTAACCTAACCTAACCTAACCTAACCTAACCTAACCTAACCTAACCTAACCTAACCTAACCTAACCTAACCTAACCTAACCTAACCTAACCTAACCTAACCTAACCTAACCTAACCTAACCTAACCTAACCTAACCTAACCTAACCTAACCTAACCTAACCTAACCTAACCTAACCTAACCTAACCTAACCTAACCTAACCTAACCTAACCTAACCTAACCTAACCTAACCTAACCTAACCTAACCTAACCTAACCTAACCTAACCTAACCTAACCTAACCTAACCTAACCTAACCTAACCTAACCTAACCTAACCTAACCTAACCTAACCTAACCTAACCTAACCTAACCTAACCTAACCTAACCTAACCTAACCTAACCTAACCTAACCTAACCTAACCTAACCTAACCTAACCTAACCTAACCTAACCTAACCTAACCTAACCTAACCTAACCTAACCTAACCTAACCTAACCTAACCTAACCTAACCTAACCTAACCTAACCTAACCTAACCTAACCTAACCTAACCTAACCTAACCTAACCTAACCTAACCTAACCTAACCTAACCTAACCTAACCTAACCTAACCTAACCTAACCTAACCTAACCTAACCTAACCTAACCTAACCTAACCTAACCTAACCTAACCTAACCTAACCTAACCTAACCTAACCTAACCTAACCTAACCTAACCTAACCTAACCTAACCTAACCTAACCTAACCTAACCTAACCTAACCTAACCTAACCTAACCTAACCTAACCTAACCTAACCTAACCTAACCTAACCTAACCTAACCTAACCTAACCTAACCTAACCTAACCTAACCTAACCTAACCTAACCTAACCTAACCTAACCTAACCTAACCTAACCTAACCTAACCTAACCTAACCTAACCTAACCTAACCTAACCTAACCTAACCTAACCTAACCTAACCTAACCTAACCTAACCTAACCTAACCTAACCTAACCTAACCTAACCTAACCTAACCTAACCTAACCTAACCTAACCTAACCTAACCTAACCTAACCTAACCTAACCTAACCTAACCTAACCTAACCTAACCTAACCTAACCTAACCTAACCTAACCTAACCTAACCTAACCTAACCTAACCTAACCTAACCTAACCTAACCTAACCTAACCTAACCTAACCTAACCTAACCTAACCTAACCTAACCTAACCTAACCTAACCTAACCTAACCTAACCTAACCTAACCTAACCTAACCTAACCTAACCTAACCTAACCTAACCTAACCTAACCTAACCTAACCTAACCTAACCTAACCTAACCTAACCTAACCTAACCTAACCTAACCTAACCTAACCTAACCTAACCTAACCTAACCTAACCTAACCTAACCTAACCTAACCTAACCTAACCTAACCTAACCTAACCTAACCTAACCTAACCTAACCTAACCTAACCTAACCTAACCTAACCTAACCTAACCTAACCTAACCTAACCTAACCTAACCTAACCTAACCTAACCTAACCTAACCTAACCTAACCTAACCTAACCTAACCTAACCTAACCTAACCTAACCTAACCTAACCTAACCTAACCTAACCTAACCTAACCTAACCTAACCTAACCTAACCTAACCTAACCTAACCTAACCTAACCTAACCTAACCTAACCTAACCTAACCTAACCTAACCTAACCTAACCTAACCTAACCTAACCTAACCTAACCTAACCTAACCTAACCTAACCTAACCTAACCTAACCTAACCTAACCTAACCTAACCTAACCTAACCTAACCTAACCTAACCTAACCTAACCTAACCTAACCTAACCTAACCTAACCTAACCTAACCTAACCTAACCTAACCTAACCTAACCTAACCTAACCTAACCTAACCTAACCTAACCTAACCTAACCTAACCTAACCTAACCTAACCTAACCTAACCTAACCTAACCTAACCTAACCTAACCTAACCTAACCTAACCTAACCTAACCTAACCTAACCTAACCTAACCTAACCTAACCTAACCTAACCTAACCTAACCTAACCTAACCTAACCTAACCTAACCTAACCTAACCTAACCTAACCTAACCTAACCTAACCTAACCTAACCTAACCTAACCTAACCTAACCTAACCTAACCTAACCTAACCTAACCTAACCTAACCTAACCTAACCTAACCTAACCTAACCTAACCTAACCTAACCTAACCTAACCTAACCTAACCTAACCTAACCTAACCTAACCTAACCTAACCTAACCTAACCTAACCTAACCTAACCTAACCTAACCTAACCTAACCTAACCTAACCTAACCTAACCTAACCTAACCTAACCTAACCTAACCTAACCTAACCTAACCTAACCTAACCTAACCTAACCTAACCTAACCTAACCTAACCTAACCTAACCTAACCTAACCTAACCTAACCTAACCTAACCTAACCTAACCTAACCTAACCTAACCTAACCTAACCTAACCTAACCTAACCTAACCTAACCTAACCTAACCTAACCTAACCTAACCTAACCTAACCTAACCTAACCTAACCTAACCTAACCTAACCTAACCTAACCTAACCTAACCTAACCTAACCTAACCTAACCTAACCTAACCTAACCTAACCTAACCTAACCTAACCTAACCTAACCTAACCTAACCTAACCTAACCTAACCTAACCTAACCTAACCTAACCTAACCTAACCTAACCTAACCTAACCTAACCTAACCTAACCTAACCTAACCTAACCTAACCTAACCTAACCTAACCTAACCTAACCTAACCTAACCTAACCTAACCTAACCTAACCTAACCTAACCTAACCTAACCTAACCTAACCTAACCTAACCTAACCTAACCTAACCTAACCTAACCTAACCTAACCTAACCTAACCTAACCTAACCTAACCTAACCTAACCTAACCTAACCTAACCTAACCTAACCTAACCTAACCTAACCTAACCTAACCTAACCTAACCTAACCTAACCTAACCTAACCTAACCTAACCTAACCTAACCTAACCTAACCTAACCTAACCTAACCTAACCTAACCTAACCTAACCTAACCTAACCTAACCTAACCTAACCTAACCTAACCTAACCTAACCTAACCTAACCTAACCTAACCTAACCTAACCTAACCTAACCTAACCTAACCTAACCTAACCTAACCTAACCTAACCTAACCTAACCTAACCTAACCTAACCTAACCTAACCTAACCTAACCTAACCTAACCTAACCTAACCTAACCTAACCTAACCTAACCTAACCTAACCTAACCTAACCTAACCTAACCTAACCTAACCTAACCTAACCTAACCTAACCTAACCTAACCTAACCTAACCTAACCTAACCTAACCTAACCTAACCTAACCTAACCTAACCTAACCTAACCTAACCTAACCTAACCTAACCTAACCTAACCTAACCTAACCTAACCTAACCTAACCTAACCTAACCTAACCTAACCTAACCTAACCTAACCTAACCTAACCTAACCTAACCTAACCTAACCTAACCTAACCTAACCTAACCTAACCTAACCTAACCTAACCTAACCTAACCTAACCTAACCTAACCTAACCTAACCTAACCTAACCTAACCTAACCTAACCTAACCTAACCTAACCTAACCTAACCTAACCTAACCTAACCTAACCTAACCTAACCTAACCTAACCTAACCTAACCTAACCTAACCTAACCTAACCTAACCTAACCTAACCTAACCTAACCTAACCTAACCTAACCTAACCTAACCTAACCTAACCTAACCTAACCTAACCTAACCTAACCTAACCTAACCTAACCTAACCTAACCTAACCTAACCTAACCTAACCTAACCTAACCTAACCTAACCTAACCTAACCTAACCTAACCTAACCTAACCTAACCTAACCTAACCTAACCTAACCTAACCTAACCTAACCTAACCTAACCTAACCTAACCTAACCTAACCTAACCTAACCTAACCTAACCTAACCTAACCTAACCTAACCTAACCTAACCTAACCTAACCTAACCTAACCTAACCTAACCTAACCTAACCTAACCTAACCTAACCTAACCTAACCTAACCTAACCTAACCTAACCTAACCTAACCTAACCTAACCTAACCTAACCTAACCTAACCTAACCTAACCTAACCTAACCTAACCTAACCTAACCTAACCTAACCTAACCTAACCTAACCTAACCTAACCTAACCTAACCTAACCTAACCTAACCTAACCTAACCTAACCTAACCTAACCTAACCTAACCTAACCTAACCTAACCTAACCTAACCTAACCTAACCTAACCTAACCTAACCTAACCTAACCTAACCTAACCTAACCTAACCTAACCTAACCTAACCTAACCTAACCTAACCTAACCTAACCTAACCTAACCTAACCTAACCTAACCTAACCTAACCTAACCTAACCTAACCTAACCTAACCTAACCTAACCTAACCTAACCTAACCTAACCTAACCTAACCTAACCTAACCTAACCTAACCTAACCTAACCTAACCTAACCTAACCTAACCTAACCTAACCTAACCTAACCTAACCTAACCTAACCTAACCTAACCTAACCTAACCTAACCTAACCTAACCTAACCTAACCTAACCTAACCTAACCTAACCTAACCTAACCTAACCTAACCTAACCTAACCTAACCTAACCTAACCTAACCTAACCTAACCTAACCTAACCTAACCTAACCTAACCTAACCTAACCTAACCTAACCTAACCTAACCTAACCTAACCTAACCTAACCTAACCTAACCTAACCTAACCTAACCTAACCTAACCTAACCTAACCTAACCTAACCTAACCTAACCTAACCTAACCTAACCTAACCTAACCTAACCTAACCTAACCTAACCTAACCTAACCTAACCTAACCTAACCTAACCTAACCTAACCTAACCTAACCTAACCTAACCTAACCTAACCTAACCTAACCTAACCTAACCTAACCTAACCTAACCTAACCTAACCTAACCTAACCTAACCTAACCTAACCTAACCTAACCTAACCTAACCTAACCTAACCTAACCTAACCTAACCTAACCTAACCTAACCTAACCTAACCTAACCTAACCTAACCTAACCTAACCTAACCTAACCTAACCTAACCTAACCTAACCTAACCTAACCTAACCTAACCTAACCTAACCTAACCTAACCTAACCTAACCTAACCTAACCTAACCTAACCTAACCTAACCTAACCTAACCTAACCTAACCTAACCTAACCTAACCTAACCTAACCTAACCTAACCTAACCTAACCTAACCTAACCTAACCTAACCTAACCTAACCTAACCTAACCTAACCTAACCTAACCTAACCTAACCTAACCTAACCTAACCTAACCTAACCTAACCTAACCTAACCTAACCTAACCTAACCTAACCTAACCTAACCTAACCTAACCTAACCTAACCTAACCTAACCTAACCTAACCTAACCTAACCTAACCTAACCTAACCTAACCTAACCTAACCTAACCTAACCTAACCTAACCTAACCTAACCTAACCTAACCTAACCTAACCTAACCTAACCTAACCTAACCTAACCTAACCTAACCTAACCTAACCTAACCTAACCTAACCTAACCTAACCTAACCTAACCTAACCTAACCTAACCTAACCTAACCTAACCTAACCTAACCTAACCTAACCTAACCTAACCTAACCTAACCTAACCTAACCTAACCTAACCTAACCTAACCTAACCTAACCTAACCTAACCTAACCTAACCTAACCTAACCTAACCTAACCTAACCTAACCTAACCTAACCTAACCTAACCTAACCTAACCTAACCTAACCTAACCTAACCTAACCTAACCTAACCTAACCTAACCTAACCTAACCTAACCTAACCTAACCTAACCTAACCTAACCTAACCTAACCTAACCTAACCTAACCTAACCTAACCTAACCTAACCTAACCTAACCTAACCTAACCTAACCTAACCTAACCTAACCTAACCTAACCTAACCTAACCTAACCTAACCTAACCTAACCTAACCTAACCTAACCTAACCTAACCTAACCTAACCTAACCTAACCTAACCTAACCTAACCTAACCTAACCTAACCTAACCTAACCTAACCTAACCTAACCTAACCTAACCTAACCTAACCTAACCTAACCTAACCTAACCTAACCTAACCTAACCTAACCTAACCTAACCTAACCTAACCTAACCTAACCTAACCTAACCTAACCTAACCTAACCTAACCTAACCTAACCTAACCTAACCTAACCTAACCTAACCTAACCTAACCTAACCTAACCTAACCTAACCTAACCTAACCTAACCTAACCTAACCTAACCTAACCTAACCTAACCTAACCTAACCTAACCTAACCTAACCTAACCTAACCTAACCTAACCTAACCTAACCTAACCTAACCTAACCTAACCTAACCTAACCTAACCTAACCTAACCTAACCTAACCTAACCTAACCTAACCTAACCTAACCTAACCTAACCTAACCTAACCTAACCTAACCTAACCTAACCTAACCTAACCTAACCTAACCTAACCTAACCTAACCTAACCTAACCTAACCTAACCTAACCTAACCTAACCTAACCTAACCTAACCTAACCTAACCTAACCTAACCTAACCTAACCTAACCTAACCTAACCTAACCTAACCTAACCTAACCTAACCTAACCTAACCTAACCTAACCTAACCTAACCTAACCTAACCTAACCTAACCTAACCTAACCTAACCTAACCTAACCTAACCTAACCTAACCTAACCTAACCTAACCTAACCTAACCTAACCTAACCTAACCTAACCTAACCTAACCTAACCTAACCTAACCTAACCTAACCTAACCTAACCTAACCTAACCTAACCTAACCTAACCTAACCTAACCTAACCTAACCTAACCTAACCTAACCTAACCTAACCTAACCTAACCTAACCTAACCTAACCTAACCTAACCTAACCTAACCTAACCTAACCTAACCTAACCTAACCTAACCTAACCTAACCTAACCTAACCTAACCTAACCTAACCTAACCTAACCTAACCTAACCTAACCTAACCTAACCTAACCTAACCTAACCTAACCTAACCTAACCTAACCTAACCTAACCTAACCTAACCTAACCTAACCTAACCTAACCTAACCTAACCTAACCTAACCTAACCTAACCTAACCTAACCTAACCTAACCTAACCTAACCTAACCTAACCTAACCTAACCTAACCTAACCTAACCTAACCTAACCTAACCTAACCTAACCTAACCTAACCTAACCTAACCTAACCTAACCTAACCTAACCTAACCTAACCTAACCTAACCTAACCTAACCTAACCTAACCTAACCTAACCTAACCTAACCTAACCTAACCTAACCTAACCTAACCTAACCTAACCTAACCTAACCTAACCTAACCTAACCTAACCTAACCTAACCTAACCTAACCTAACCTAACCTAACCTAACCTAACCTAACCTAACCTAACCTAACCTAACCTAACCTAACCTAACCTAACCTAACCTAACCTAACCTAACCTAACCTAACCTAACCTAACCTAACCTAACCTAACCTAACCTAACCTAACCTAACCTAACCTAACCTAACCTAACCTAACCTAACCTAACCTAACCTAACCTAACCTAACCTAACCTAACCTAACCTAACCTAACCTAACCTAACCTAACCTAACCTAACCTAACCTAACCTAACCTAACCTAACCTAACCTAACCTAACCTAACCTAACCTAACCTAACCTAACCTAACCTAACCTAACCTAACCTAACCTAACCTAACCTAACCTAACCTAACCTAACCTAACCTAACCTAACCTAACCTAACCTAACCTAACCTAACCTAACCTAACCTAACCTAACCTAACCTAACCTAACCTAACCTAACCTAACCTAACCTAACCTAACCTAACCTAACCTAACCTAACCTAACCTAACCTAACCTAACCTAACCTAACCTAACCTAACCTAACCTAACCTAACCTAACCTAACCTAACCTAACCTAACCTAACCTAACCTAACCTAACCTAACCTAACCTAACCTAACCTAACCTAACCTAACCTAACCTAACCTAACCTAACCTAACCTAACCTAACCTAACCTAACCTAACCTAACCTAACCTAACCTAACCTAACCTAACCTAACCTAACCTAACCTAACCTAACCTAACCTAACCTAACCTAACCTAACCTAACCTAACCTAACCTAACCTAACCTAACCTAACCTACTAACCTTTTTTTTTTTTTTTTTTTTTTTTTTTTTTTTTTTTTTTTTTTTTTTTTTTTTTTAACGTGGGTAAAAATGCATTTACGCATCCACAGACGGCCCGGGCAGGCCGAAAGGGTATGTGGGACTCCATGGTAACATAAAAATACCACAAATACCCACTAAAAAATCCCCACGTGTGTTCCCCTAACAGCACCCTTGATGTCGAGGACCAGGAACGCATGCGCATTACTTCTGCTCAACTCGACGGGTGTAGCTCCACCGGTGGAGCTTCGACTACGGTCTGAAGAATACAGACAAAAACTTCCCGGATGAACCGGGTGACGCACGCGTAAAAGTTTGGAACACTGCGTGCGCCTCGCCATGGGCCTGTGTGCTATGGCGACGGACATGCCCGTGTCCCTCGCCTACAGGCCCTGCCTACGGCGGCCGGAGGTCATCACCCACCTGACGCCGCCGTCGACCAGAACGCCGACCGCGAGAGGGAATCTCACTAGTGAGCTCCCTCTCTCTCTCCGCCGTCTCCTTCACGAACATAACATGCTCGCAAAAAGAGACGACAGAATCCCAACCTCTCTCACTCTCCACCATCGCCTTGACGACGGCTCGGAGCGAGAGGTCGGTCCCTACGGCTGCGGACAGAACGCAGCGTTCAGAGTCCCAAGCGGGACAAACCTCGAGCGTGTGCTGCGCGTCATCGAACGCGCAGCCACAGTGATGACACCCTGGTGCAATCTCCCGGCCTATGCGACACAGGTAACTCCCGAAACAACCGTGTCCCGTGAGCACCTGTGTCAGGCGGAAGGTCAAGGTGCCATGTGCCCTACTCAACCATGAAGCCAGACGAGGCCGGATGGCCTCCACCGTCGCCGCACCTGAAACAGGAAAATCGAGCCTACGTCTCCACTCGGCCATGACGTGGATCTCGTGGAGCTCCGACCTCTGCGCCTCGATTTCTCGAGGCGCCGGTCGAAGTCCTCCATTCAGCGCCTCCCCGCGCCACTCGTAGAGTGACGCGAGGGCTCTCGCTTCGAGATCCCATGGCGCGGAACCTACCAGCAGGGACGCCGCCTCAAAAGAGACTGTGCGGTACCCGCGAGCTGCCCTGACGGCCATCGCCCTCTGCGGAGCCCGCAGAGCGCGGATGTTCTGGGCCGACAGGTCTGCAGCCCACACCGGGGCCCCGTAAAGGGCCATGGACCGAACAACCCCTAAATAGAGCTTCCGGCAAGCGGAATCGGGCCCCCCTAAGTTGGGCAGCAACCGCGCTAGCGCGGCTGCAGCGCCCAACAGTCGAGGGGTCAGCTGCCTGAAGTGCGCGACAAAGTCCCACCTACTATCTAACACCAGTCCCAGATATTTCATCTCGGACTGGATGCCTATAGAGACACCGCCTACGGTAATTCGCGATCCTCTCGGTGGCGCGTTCCGAGGCCCGTGAAAGCACAGAGCCTCGGACTTGTGCAATGCCACCTCGAGCCCTAGGCTACGAATCCTAGCTACGACCTGAGCCACGCCGGCTGTGACGAGAATCTGGGCGTCGCGGTGTGTCTTACCTCTCGCCGTGACCAGAGTGTCGTCTGCATAACAGACGACACTCAACCCACGGAGGAGCGCACCCCGCAACACCCAATCATATCCGATATTCCACAGGAGAGGGCCAAGGACCGACCCCTGTGGAACACCGCACACTACCTCGCGCCTACACGTACGACTCTGACCCGGGAAGGTCACGTACCTCTCGGAGAGGTACGACGCGACGATACGACGGATATAGGTCGGCACTCCGTGATAACGAAGCGCCTCCCTAATACAGGCCCAGGGTAGGGTGTTGAATGCGTTAGCGATGTCCAAGGACACCGCCAACACCACCTCGCCCCGTGCAATGGCCTCTTCCGCCAAACTCCTAACCTGCGTGATCGCGTCGATAGTGGAGCGACCCCTGCGAAACCCGTACTGGTTCGCCGCCAGGTCCGGCCCCTCACGCGTTAAGTGGCTGACGATGCGGTTTGCAATGACTCTTTCAAAGAGCTTGCCCACATCGTCAAGCAACACGATCGGCCGATACGCCGACGGATTGTCCGCCGGGCGCCCCTCCTTCTGAAGCAGGACTAACCGACCAGTTTTCCATCGGATTGGAAACCGGCCCTGCTCCAGACACGCACTGAAGAGCCCCAATAGGCGAGGCTCGAGAACCTCTAGGGCCAGGACCCATGCTCTGCCAGGCAGACCATCGGGTCCCGGGGCGGTGTTCTTGGCCTTAAGCCGTTCCACCGCCGCTCCCAATTCTTCCCGGGTCACGTCGACACTGCCCACGTCCGGCTCCGCCATAAAAGGCGAAGCCATCGGTGGAGGAGTAAACTCCCCCCTCGAAGGGAACAGTGCGCTAACGACTTCGTCGAGGAACTGCGGCTGGAGACTCTGCGTTACCGGGGGTGCCCACTGGCGGAGCTTGCCACGTACCATACGGTACGGGCGTCCCCACGGGTCCCGACTGAGGATCTCCAACAGTTCCTCCCTGGCCTGCGCCTTAGACCGCTCGATGGCCTGCTTGAGGGCGAGCTTTGCAGCCCGGTATCCCTCATGCAGCTCCACCTCCTCCGGGGCTGCGACCTGAGTTCGACGTCGTCTTCGCCTGATCCGGGTATACCGGCGACGCGCCGACACGCACGCTGCACGCAGCTGTGCAATATCGGCGTTCCACCAATACACCTGGCGTTTGGCTCGGACACGTCTCGCCCGAGGCATAGCGGCATCACACATGTGTGATACCGCATCCCTCAGTCGCTCCGCCCCATCATCGACATCGGCAGGCCTCTCGGGTGTCGCACGCAACACCCAGTCCTGCACGATGGCGGCCTCCTGGAAGACTTCCCTATCGAGTCGCCCTAACACCCAACGCGGACCGTCCCCCACAGGAACTCCCGGTACCGGTAGGTCCTCGGTTTGGACGGAGACGTCGAACCGAACATATAAATGGTCGGACAACGTCTCCACCTCCCCGAGGACTCTCCAGTCCCGAACGCGGCGTGCGATCGCAGGGCTAGCGAACGAAACGTCCACTATGGATTCGCCCTGCGGTCGCACGCACGTGTTCACGGAGCCCCTGTTGAGGACGAGCAGGCCAGATGTCAGCGCCCACTCTTCCAACACCTCACCACGTCGATCTGAGCATGAGCAACCCCAAGCCGTTGATTTGGCGTTGAAGTCACCCAGTACCAGGACGGGGCGAGGGTGGCTGCCTAACACTACGTTGCCTACTCCTACCAAGAAGGATTCGAACTCCGCGAGACTCCACCGAGGTGGAGCGTAGACCCCGACGACAACGACGTCACCTAGCCGCGCCGCCACGTACCCCTGGCCCTTCGTAATATCTACGAAGGTTGGGACACCGGCAGCCGGCCTAGATATGATGGCTACGCAACCATACCTGTCACCGACCCAGCAATCGCTAGGTGGGACAAAGTATGGCTCCGCCATCACAGCGACCCCTATCGACCACTGCGCCATGCTCTGGGACATCAAGTCCTGAGCTCTGGCACAGTGGTTTAAATTCCCTTGGAGTACACGGAGAGCCATTATAAAATGGCAGGGTCCATGCAAACCTCAGAGGCCGAAGTCGACGCCTTAGCGGCAGTCGACGCGGCCGAGGGTTTCGAGGGGGTCTGACCCCTCTTGCCCTTCCCTACTTTACCCCCCTTTTTGGGCGGAGGCGCCGAGCAGGCCTTACTGCCCACTCGGTGCCCCGCTGACTTACCTGCCGCTGCGCATACGGCGCAGTGCAGGTCTGCGGTGCAAACCCCAGCCTTATGGCCGGGCTGACTACAGCGGTGACAAAGACCACTGCAGTCGACGGTAGAGGGGCACGTGGCCCCTAAATGACCGGTCTGCCGACACCGGAAACAACGCTGTGGGCGCGGCTGCAGGAGTTTAACCCGCGCCGACACCCACCCGACCAAGAGACGTCGGCTCTCGCCGAGCCTCTTGGCAACCTCCACGGGGCAGGAAACCACGGCCGTACCGGTCCCGTCAACGCCGAGACGCGGTTCGCCGGATTTCACCTGCTCCGCAGGACAACCTCCGACCCGTGCGACGACAGCAGTGAGCACTTCCGCACTCACTGTGTCATCAAGACCCGAAATCCGCAGATCTGCGCACCTCACCGGCCTGGCGACACGAACATCCTCCGCTGTAAAAGAAGCCCTAATGTGTGCAGCTAGGACGTCCGTCTTGGACGCCGAATCCGCACCCGGCACCTCCAGTAGAGCAGCACCCGTCGCCGTCTTCCTAAAACCTACAGAAGGGATACCAAGACTTGCAAAGTCGATACCTGCAAAAGTCTTGGCGAGCACATCCTTGTAGGTGAGGCCCCTCTTCGCCGCATCCGGCTGCAGGGTCAGAACCACTGCAGTCGAATTGTTGGCGCGAAGTTTGGGGGCCCTTACCTTCTTGGATGGCGCAACCTTTGACTTGGCCGCCTTCTTAGGCTGAGCCGCCTTCTTAGGCTTAGAAGCCTTCTTAGGCTTCGAAGCCTTTACGGGCTTTCCCCCCTTACCTACCAGCACCCATTCACCCTCGGAGGGTCTGGGGGCTGCTAGTTTCTCACTATAAGTGAGCGGGGTTGAAGCTGCCGTCTTCTTGGCCTTGCTCTGCCCTTTTCCAGCGTTCTGCTGAGGAATAGGGTGTGGCTTCGGCCGGGACTCCGGAGTAGCAGCCTTAGCCGCCACTTTCGCTGCAGCCTTACGGTCTGCAGCTAGCGGCGGCCGCAGCCGCTTCTCCGGAAGGAGCCTATCTTGGAGGCCGTCGAGACGTGCGGTGAGGATGCCCAACACGCGGTCAGCCATCCCACCTACCACCTCCACCAGGCGCTCCTCCGTCACTACCTCAGAGGGATTGCGCTGCGGCTTCGCAGCGCGCTCACTCTGAGGCTTGGACTGGCGTGGCTGCGGAAGAGGAGGAAACTCCTCCCGAGCCATTGCCCTCCTCTTAGGGGCCGGGGCCGGCCCAGACCCCACAGAGGGTACCACTATGGGTACCGGTGCCACAGGCTCCGGACGCTTGGCAGCGAGCTGATCCGCCCGCAACTCCGCAATCTCCTTGCGGAGCGCAGCCATCTCAGCCGCTTGCCGCACCTCCTTCGCCTTCAGGTCCGAGACAATCCCCTGGAGCTTGGATATCTCCTCGGTAATCGTCCGGCCTGCCATCTTCTTCACCGCGTCCTCGATGGACGCGGCCGCGTCCTTAAGGGCATGCACGAACGTGCCCTTAAGGTTGTTCGAATTCCTGGCGACGCGGAGTATAACCCCGACGTCGTCCGAGACCTTCGAACAGAGTTCAGACACAAGTTGTGTGTCTGAACTCGGAGCCTTGGATTCCCTGGTAGCCCGCTTCCGCTTCAACTCTGAAGCCAGCTCGGCTACCTCCTCCTCGGCTCGTAGGTGGAGTTCCTCCTTCCTGACCCGAAGGAACTCCGATTTGGCCTTAGCCAAGCCAACGTATTGGCCCGTCGTAGGTGGGCGGCCTCTGCCTCGCTTGGAGGCACTAGGGCCAGGACGCCCGAGATGTTCTACGGACTCGCCCTCGGGGGCAGAGTCCGACTCCTCCTCTCCACTCATCTGGTAGAACCTGCCCAGGGAAGGAGACTCCCTTCCCTGCGCAGAATTCACCGACACCAACGTCGCGACGCTGCTGTCGCTGGATACCGATAAACGGTCCAGCGACACAGCCCTCTCCAGAACTACAATCGGCACCGCTTTGCCCCCCCCAGAGAACGCGGGGCAGCCCGGGCTAGGCCCGGGGAGGGATTCTCCTGCTCCGGTGGAGCAGGTACCCTCCTGGGGTAGTAATTTTTTAAGTTGTGCCATCATAGTGTTATCATCGGTTGTCCGTGAACAAGCCAAGGTCGTCGTGGGAATCGGTTCGACATAATCCGAAACACAAGCAAAATCAGAAGCCATATTAGAAGCCAGGGTCGTCAGATTGGTATCACGCAAAATTTTGCCCCCCCCAGAGAACGTGGGGCAGCCCGAGCTAAGCTCGGGGAGGGATTCTCCCTTTCGGGTACCCTCCTGGGGTAGTGTATATTTAAATTTTGCACTATCCATGGTTGCTCTAAAACATCGTCAAGTTCGCAGTACGCCTGCCGAAACTGGAATAAACCCAGTCCCGCCAGCCGCTATCCGGAATCAGGCCCTTGGGACTCAACCTGAATCCTCCTCGGCCCCAACCCGGTACTGAGTGTGCTGCTCACACGCCACACCCAGGAGTGTTTATCGGCTCTCCAGCCTAGATCCGTAGTGTTCAGCGAGACAGGGTCACCTCGAGAAGGATGTGGTTCTTCACCACGCACTACGGTCTTGAGGTGGCAGGCTAAGGCTCTCTCCAAAGGGAGAGTGCTGTATTGCGCCTGTGGGTCCACCCCCTGCAGATCAGAGATACAAGTACCTCGTCACGCCTGCGCGACCCCAACCTAACCTAACCTAACCTTTTTTTTTTTTTTTTTATCGTGGGAAAATCCTGCATAGGATACACCTCCCGCTGTCGGGGGACAGCGAGAGGGTTATGCCGGACTCTTACCGGCTAAAAACCCACGGCCGCATCAGCGCGTATGTGAACAGGGTCCCGGGAAGGCGCAAGCATGCACCGCAACCCTGTTCACGCGCTCGGGTCTCCCGAAGGTGGTGATACCGGGGACCCTCGTCTCGTGGAGAGACTATGCTCTCTCCTGCTTACTCAAGAAGCAGCGGCAAGCCGTGCTCTTCCATCACGGGACCTTCTCTCATTGGTAAAAGACGCCCCCGCGTCTATTACCAGAAGGTTTGTCAAGGAGGTCTCTGGCGATAAAGGCCTCTATCGCCTCCTCTTCCGCGTCCGGTTCTCCCGCGGCGAACTGCAGGTGCCTCAGGCGCTCTCTCCCTCTCTCTTTCGGCCTCTTCCTTCTGAAGCAACACACTCTCACAGAAGGAGACGACCGCTTGCCACGCTCTCTCCCCACCGACCATGTGTTGAATCACAGCTGGCAAGGAAAGATCATTCCCAACAACCGATACCAATTCCCTGCGCTCATGAATCCACGCTGGGCACTCTTCTAATGTGTGCTGAGCTGTATCAAGTTCGCTTCCACAATGATGGCAAATTGTTGACGGCTCTCTTCCCGCTATCTGGTGCAGGTATTTGCCGAAGCAGCCATGTCCAGTTAATATCTGCACCAGTCGGAAAGTGAGATACCCATGCCTACGATTCACCCATTCCCAGAATACTGAGCGAACTGCCTCAACAGTTCTAAGGCCAGCACTGGGTGAGGATAAAGACTCGCACCATAATCGCAGAACTATTTGCTGCAAGTGTGTCCTTTGAGCCTCCTTCTCCCTGGGCGCCACAATTGCACCTCGAGCCACTCTCTCATTCTGCCAGACATAAAGACCTGCATGGGAGTGGGCGATAAGTTCCCATGGCGGGGATCCCGCCAGCAGGCACGCCGCCTCATACGAAACCGTACGGTATCCGCGTATCGCCCTGATAGCCATCAAACGCTGAAGCTTCCTCAGAATTCCAGTACTGAAAGGCGTCAGAGCCTCATGCCAGACCGGGGCTCCGTATAAGGCCATAGAACGCACCACTCCCATGTATAGTGAGCGACAGGCAGAGCCGGCTCCACCAAGGTTTGGCAACAAACTAGCAAGTGCAGAGGCACTGCGCATAACCTTGGGTGCCAACTGTCGGAAATGCTCATTGAACTGCCAGCGACCGTCCAGTACAAGACCGAGGTACTTCATGGAGGAGCCCACATTTATGCGGACTCCACCGACAATTAAGTGCGTGCCGGAAGGTGGCGGCGCTCTACGAGAACCATAGAAACAAACGGCTTCTGTTTTCCTAAGGGCCACTTCAAGTCCAAGTAACCTAATTCTTCCGACAACCTGAGCCACACTTGCTGTGACAAGTTGGCGAGCCTCTCGAAGCGTCGCCCCACGCGCTGTTACGAGCGTATCGTCAGCGTAACAAGTCACAGCAGCGCCCGGCAGTAACGCACCACGCAGCACCCAATCGTACCCAATGTTCCACAGAAGCGGGCCAAGAACTGATCCCTGTGGAACACCGCACGATATGTCCCTGTGATAGGTGCGCGCATCCTGCCCGACGCATGTGACCTGCCTACCCTCCAGATAGGAAGTGAGAACTTGGCGTAAATACAGAGGCACCTCATGATATTTCAGAGCCTCTTTTATGCATTCCCAGGGGAGGCTGTTGAAAGCGTTGGCTATGTCCAAGGATACAGCCAACAGCACTCCACCCTGGGAAACTGCCTCTTCCGAGAGGGCCTTGACGCGCAAAACTGCGTCAATCGTCGAAAGACCCTCCCGAAAACCGAACTGTGCCGCAGAGAGCTCGGGACCCCTTCTGGTCAGGTGTTGAACCAGACGCTTAGCGATAATCCTCTCTAAGAGTTTCCCAACCTCATCCAGTAAAACTATTGGACGATAGGCAAGTGGGGAGTCGGCTGGCCGTCCCTGTTTACGCAGCAAAACAAGGTGACCTACTTTCCATTGGGGAGGGAACTGCCCCAACTGCAAACATGCATCAAACAGCCTCTTAAGTCTTTGTCCCAGCGCCTCCATCGCAAGAACCCAGACGCGACCTGGTACTCCATCAGGCCCTGGAGCAGTATTCTTGGCTCGAAGTCTTCTCACGGCCGCATCTAGTTCAGCCTCCGTAACTGGAAGAGCCTCCTCACCTTCACCACTTCCAGATAAACCATCCGATACCATAAAAGGAGGGGTAAACTCAGCACTCTGTGGAAATAAAAAGGACATGGTATCAGTCAAGAGGCTTGGATCAAGGATTTGTGTGATCGGTGGAGTCCAAGGACGCAAAAAACTTAGCACCATCCGATAAGGACGCCCCCATGGATCACCATCCACAGTGTCCAAAAGTTCTTCCCTCGCCTTTGATTTAGCTCTACGAATAGAGGCTTGAAGACACTTCTTTGCCACTCTATACTCTTCACAGAGACGTGCTTCAACAGCCGCATTCCGACCCCGACGCAGCCTGCGGTGTCTGGCATATCGGCGCCTCGCAGATACACACAATGCCCGTAAACGTGCTATGTCGCGAGACCACCAATAAACCTTTCTCCTGTGAGGCTTTGGCCGAACCCGGGGCATGGCTGCATCAGAAATATGCGTCATTGTACTCCGGAACCAGTCTGCCTCAACCTAACCTAACCTAACCTAACCTAACCTAACCTAACCTAACCTAACCTAACCTAACCTAACCTAACCTAACCTAACCTAACCTAACCTTTTTTTTTTTTTTTTTTTTTTTTTAACGCTGGGAAATCCTGCATGGATCCAGCCCCTCGCTCGGGGGAGCAAGAGGGGTATGTCAGACTCTTACTGACTAAAACCCAGCGGTGTACCATCGGCCGCCAAAGTGGAGCGAAACGGGCAGCGGTTGCATTCGCCGCGTCGCCCCGGCGGCCGGCCCCAACGGGCCTCCGGCGCTAAAGAGAGACAGTCTGGTACAACCCCAACTGTCTCCCAGACGGCTGAACCAGTGCAATGGGAAGACGGGCCCCCCGACCCATCTCCCCTTGGTTCAGCTAGGGTGGAGGGAAGAGGCAAAAAGCGCCCCTTCCTATCACCCAACGTCTACGCATGGCACCTACGACGGTGTAGGCGCTGGTGGTGCTCTTCTCTTTGCCTGCGGCGGCTTACAGCCGGCGCCTCCCATATGATGTCCTGCTGGCCTGCTGGCGTCGGCACACAAGGCGCAGTGGAGCTTTTCAGCTACACACTCCAGCGCCTTGTGGCCGGGCTGTCCGCACCGGAAGCATAAAGTTCCGCGATCTATCATAGACTGACAAAGTGGGCGCTTGTGGCCCACATCCATGCATCTAAAACACCGCATGGGTCTGCTCTCCAGGAGTCGCACACGCGCCGCACTCCATCCGACTAAGAGGCGTTTCGCCTCCACCAGCACCTTAGCGGCGGCGACAGGGAGCGAAAGATGAACAGCTCCACTGCCCCAGGCATACGGGCGAATAACACCAGCCTTAATGAGGGATGGCTCGCACCCACCCCTCGCAGCTGCAGCCGCCACGACCTCCTCCACCGTCACAGATTCGTCAAGGCCTGTAACGCGCACGTTGACCTTTTTTACAGGCCTAGCCACGGTGGCCACGTCTCCCATTAGCTCTTGGAGCTGTTGGGCAAGCTTGTCAGCCTGCTCCGAACCACGCGCACCAGGGATTTCAATAATCCGTGATCCTGCAGCAGTGGGTCGGAGCGAGATAGACTCTATGCCCAGCTCATCCACCTTGATTCGGCCCCGCGCTTTAGTGAGAGCCTCCAAGTAAGTTAGCCCCCCCGCTTGCGCCTCAGGCTGCAATGTAATTACAATTGCAGCCGAGCGCGGCGTCCGAGGGAGCTTACGCTTGGGCTTCTTCCCTATTGCTCTTCCACTTGAAGCTGGATCCAGTACTGCAGTACCCGCTGACCCCTTAGTGCGCTTCTTACGGCGATGACGACGGGTTACCGTGGTCCAACCCTCTTCATTGGGCGCCATAGCTGTTGGAGGAGGAGTAGAAGCCGAAGCCGGAAGCTCCGCCCACTCCATCCCCAAGGGGCGCCCAGCCAAAGTCTTGTCCTTCGCAGATGGCGCAGGGCCAGGCACTGCGGTATTAGGGCCCGTGGTTTTTGATTTAGAAGGCTTTGGCTTTGTGGGACCCGGAGGATTCCGTCTATCCGCAGCCAAGGGAGGGCGAATCACCTTGGCGGGGAGGAGACGGTCCTCCAAGGCGTCTATTTGGGCGGTAATTACCTCCCCCATAGTCACCCGGAGGGACCGCTCCATCCTCACCATGTGCTCCGCCATCACGTCGACCATGTTCTGCGGTAGGGTATGATCCTCTCGACATGGTGGCTCCGGTTGCAGTTGCGACAACCGTGTCGGAGGTGGAGCCTCCGCACTAGCACGCAGCGCGTCAAGATCCGCCTTTAGCTCCTGCACCTCTTGGCGGAGCTTTCTCGTTTCTCGCCGCAAAAGGAGGGTCTCCTCACTAACAGTACGGGTGAGTGCAGTAGCAATCACTTCCTGTAAAATACTGGCCGCTCCCTTCAATTCTTTTATTGAAGTGCCTTTTAAATTGCCCGACTTTTTGCAGACTTCATAAATGACTGCAACCTTTTTATTTGCCAGATCCCTTAATCTCGCCGGATCGAGGGTCTCAATGGCTAGCTCCTCTTCTACTTCTGCTGCTCCAGATGGTATAGCAGCGAAGGTCAGTCCAGTGGGTGTACAGCCGGTAGACACGTCCGCCTCACTCACTAACACTCGTCTAGATCCTGATGAGCTACCAGGGTCGGAAGATTTGCCCCTGCGCGCCGTATTAATCTTGCTGGGAGTCAGACCTTGATGGGTCTCTACCTCATCTGCACCAGCTTGTTCGACTAAATGCGACCGCTTTCTGCTGTCATCAGTCTCTGTAACTAGGTTACTGGGTCTCTCAGACCAGTGCTTGACCGAAAATCGGTCAAGCGCCAAATCCCTTTCCAACACCACAACTGGTCTATCGGTTGTCCGTTTGACCACTGCCGGGTTCGTCACTTTTGAGTCATCGGTTGTCCTTAAACTCGCCATAGTCGTTTTTGTTTCATCCGAATTGCGCAAAATTTTGCCCCCCCCAGAAAACGTGGGGCAGCCCGAGCTACGCTCGGGGAGGGATTCTCCCTTGCGGGTACCCTCCTGGGGTAATATAATCTTTAATTTTGCCGAGTCCATATCGTCGATTTGATCCATCAGTTAGCGGTACGCCTGCCGGGACCGGTATGAAACAACCGATCCCGCCAGCCGCTGTCCGGAACTGGGCCCTTGGGGCTCAAACTGAGCCCTCATCGGCCCCAGCCCGGTACTGGGTGCGCCGCGCACATGCCACACCCAGGAGTTTTAAGGCTCTCCAGCCGGCGCTCCTCCATAGTTCCCTCTGATAAGCAGAGGGATACATGGAGAAGCGCGTCAGGTATCAGCCGCCGACCAGAGTGGTCGACGTTGCCCGGGGTGCACCACGAGGAGGTTCCTGACATCGCACCCCAACCTAACCTAACCTAACCTAACCTAACCTAACCTAACCTAACCTAACCTAACCTAACCTAACCTAACCTAACCTAACCTAACCTAACCTAACCTAACCTAACCTAACCTAACCTAACCTAACCTAACCTAACCTAACCTAACCTAACCTAACCTAACCTAACCTAACCTAACCTAACCTAACCTAACCTAACCTAACCTAACCTAACCTAACCTAACCTAACCTAACCTAACCTAACCTAACCTAACCTAACCTAACCTAACCTAACCTAACCTAACCTAACCTAACCTAACCTAACCTAACCTAACCTAACCTAACCTAACCTAACCTAACCTAACCTAACCTAACCTAACCTAACCTAACCTAACCTAACCTAACCTAACCTAACCTAACCTAACCTAACCTAACCTAACCTAACCTAACCTAACCTAACCTAACCTAACCTAACCTAACCTAACCTAACCTAACCTAACCTAACCTAACCTAACCTAACCTAACCTAACCTAACCTAACCTAACCTAACCTAACCTAACCTAACCTAACCTAACCTAACCTAACCTAACCTAACCTAACCTAACCTAACCTAACCTAACCTAACCTAACCTAACCTAACCTAACCTAACCTAACCTAACCTAACCTAACCTAACCTAACCTAACCTAACCTAACCTAACCTAACCTAACCTAACCTAACCTAACCTAACCTAACCTAACCTAACCTAACCTAACCTAACCTAACCTAACCTAACCTAACCTAACCTAACCTAACCTAACCTAACCTAACCTAACCTAACCTAACCTAACCTAACCTAACCTAACCTAACCTAACCTAACCTAACCTAACCTAACCTAACCTAACCTAACCTAACCTAACCTAACCTAACCTAACCTAACCTAACCTAACCTAACCTAACCTAACCTAACCTAACCTAACCTAACCTAACCTAACCTAACCTAACCTAACCTAACCTAACCTAACCTAACCTAACCTAACCTAACCTAACCTAACCTAACCTAACCTAACCTAACCTAACCTAACCTAACCTAACCTAACCTAACCTAACCTAACCTAACCTAACCTAACCTAACCTAACCTAACCTAACCTAACCTAACCTAACCTAACCTAACCTAACCTAACCTAACCTAACCTAACCTAACCTAACCTAACCTAACCTAACCTAACCTAACCTAACCTAACCTAACCTAACCTAACCTAACCTAACCTAACCTAACCTAACCTAACCTAACCTAACCTAACCTAACCTAACCTAACCTAACCTAACCTAACCTAACCTAACCTAACCTAACCTAACCTAACCTAACCTAACCTAACCTAACCTAACCTAACCTAACCTAACCTAACCTAACCTAACCTAACCTAACCTAACCTAACCTAACCTAACCTAACCTAACCTAACCTAACCTAACCTAACCTAACCTAACCTAACCTAACCTAACCTAACCTAACCTAACCTAACCTAACCTAACCTAACCTAACCTAACCTAACCTAACCTAACCTAACCTAACCTAACCTAACCTAACCTAACCTAACCTAACCTAACCTAACCTAACCTAACCTAACCTAACCTAACCTAACCTAACCTAACCTAACCTAACCTAACCTAACCTAACCTAACCTAACCTAACCTAACCTAACCTAACCTAACCTAACCTAACCTAACCTAACCTAACCTAACCTAACCTAACCTAACCTAACCTAACCTAACCTAACCTAACCTAACCTAACCTAACCTAACCTAACCTAACCTAACCTAACCTAACCTAACCTAACCTAACCTAACCTAACCTAACCTAACCTAACCTAACCTAACCTAACCTAACCTAACCTAACCTAACCTAACCTAACCTAACCTAACCTAACCTAACCTAACCTAACCTAACCTAACCTAACCTAACCTAACCTAACCTAACCTAACCTAACCTAACCTAACCTAACCTAACCTAACCTAACCTAACCTAACCTAACCTAACCTAACCTAACCTAACCTAACCTAACCTAACCTAACCTAACCTAACCTAACCTAACCTAACCTAACCTAACCTAACCTAACCTAACCTAACCTAACCTAACCTAACCTAACCTAACCTAACCTAACCTAACCTAACCTAACCTAACCTAACCTAACCTAACCTAACCTAACCTAACCTAACCTAACCTAACCTAACCTAACCTAACCTAACCTAACCTAACCTAACCTAACCTAACCTAACCTAACCTAACCTAACCTAACCTAACCTAACCTAACCTAACCTAACCTAACCTAACCTAACCTAACCTAACCTAACCTAACCTAACCTAACCTAACCTAACCTAACCTAACCTAACCTAACCTAACCTAACCTAACCTAACCTAACCTAACCTAACCTAACCTAACCTAACCTAACCTAACCTAACCTAACCTAACCTAACCTAACCTAACCTAACCTAACCTAACCTAACCTAACCTAACCTAACCTAACCTAACCTAACCTAACCTAACCTAACCTAACCTAACCTAACCTAACCTAACCTAACCTAACCTAACCTAACCTAACCTAACCTAACCTAACCTAACCTAACCTAACCTAACCTAACCTAACCTAACCTAACCTAACCTAACCTAACCTAACCTAACCTAACCTAACCTAACCTAACCTAACCTAACCTAACCTAACCTAACCTAACCTAACCTAACCTAACCTAACCTAACCTAACCTAACCTAACCTAACCTAACCTAACCTAACCTAACCTAACCTAACCTAACCTAACCTAACCTAACCTAACCTAACCTAACCTAACCTAACCTAACCTAACCTAACCTAACCTAACCTAACCTAACCTAACCTAACCTAACCTAACCTAACCTAACCTAACCTAACCTAACCTAACCTAACCTAACCTAACCTAACCTAACCTAACCTAACCTAACCTAACCTAACCTAACCTAACCTAACCTAACCTAACCTAACCTAACCTAACCTAACCTAACCTAACCTAACCTAACCTAACCTAACCTAACCTAACCTAACCTAACCTAACCTAACCTAACCTAACCTAACCTAACCTAACCTAACCTAACCTAACCTAACCTAACCTAACCTAACCTAACCTAACCTAACCTAACCTAACCTAACCTAACCTAACCTAACCTAACCTAACCTAACCTAACCTAACCTAACCTAACCTAACCTAACCTAACCTAACCTAACCTAACCTAACCTAACCTAACCTAACCTAACCTAACCTAACCTAACCTAACCTAACCTAACCTAACCTAACCTAACCTAACCTAACCTAACCTAACCTAACCTAACCTAACCTAACCTAACCTAACCTAACCTAACCTAACCTAACCTAACCTAACCTAACCTAACCTAACCTAACCTAACCTAACCTAACCTAACCTAACCTAACCTAACCTAACCTAACCTAACCTAACCTAACCTAACCTAACCTAACCTAACCTAACCTAACCTAACCTAACCTAACCTAACCTAACCTAACCTAACCTAACCTAACCTAACCTAACCTAACCTAACCTAACCTAACCTAACCTAACCTAACCTAACCTAACCTAACCTAACCTAACCTAACCTAACCTAACCTAACCTAACCTAACCTAACCTAACCTAACCTAACCTAACCTAACCTAACCTAACCTAACCTAACCTAACCTAACCTAACCTAACCTAACCTAACCTAACCTAACCTAACCTAACCTAACCTAACCTAACCTAACCTAACCTAACCTAACCTAACCTAACCTAACCTAACCTAACCTAACCTAACCTAACCTAACCTAACCTAACCTAACCTAACCTAACCTAACCTAACCTAACCTAACCTAACCTAACCTAACCTAACCTAACCTAACCTAACCTAACCTAACCTAACCTAACCTAACCTAACCTAACCTAACCTAACCTAACCTAACCTAACCTAACCTAACCTAACCTAACCTAACCTAACCTAACCTAACCTAACCTAACCTAACCTAACCTAACCTAACCTAACCTAACCTAACCTAACCTAACCTAACCTAACCTAACCTAACCTAACCTAACCTAACCTAACCTAACCTAACCTAACCTAACCTAACCTAACCTAACCTAACCTAACCTAACCTAACCTAACCTAACCTAACCTAACCTAACCTAACCTAACCTAACCTAACCTAACCTAACCTAACCTAACCTAACCTAACCTAACCTAACCTAACCTAACCTAACCTAACCTAACCTAACCTAACCTAACCTAACCTAACCTAACCTAACCTAACCTAACCTAACCTAACCTAACCTAACCTAACCTAACCTAACCTAACCTAACCTAACCTAACCTAACCTAACCTAACCTAACCTAACCTAACCTAACCTAACCTAACCTAACCTAACCTAACCTAACCTAACCTAACCTAACCTAACCTAACCTAACCTAACCTAACCTAACCTAACCTAACCTAACCTAACCTAACCTAACCTAACCTAACCTAACCTAACCTAACCTAACCTAACCTAACCTAACCTAACCTAACCTAACCTAACCTAACCTAACCTAACCTAACCTAACCTAACCTAACCTAACCTAACCTAACCTAACCTAACCTAACCTAACCTAACCTAACCTAACCTAACCTAACCTAACCTAACCTAACCTAACCTAACCTAACCTAACCTAACCTAACCTAACCTAACCTAACCTAACCTAACCTAACCTAACCTAACCTAACCTAACCTAACCTAACCTAACCTAACCTAACCTAACCTAACCTAACCTAACCTAACCTAACCTAACCTAACCTAACCTAACCTAACCTAACCTAACCTAACCTAACCTAACCTAACCTAACCTAACCTAACCTAACCTAACCTAACCTAACCTAACCTAACCTAACCTAACCTAACCTAACCTAACCTAACCTAACCTAACCTAACCTAACCTAACCTAACCTAACCTAACCTAACCTAACCTAACCTAACCTAACCTAACCTAACCTAACCTAACCTAACCTAACCTAACCTAACCTAACCTAACCTAACCTAACCTAACCTAACCTAACCTAACCTAACCTAACCTAACCTAACCTAACCTAACCTAACCTAACCTAACCTAACCTAACCTAACCTAACCTAACCTAACCTAACCTAACCTAACCTAACCTAACCTAACCTAACCTAACCTAACCTAACCTAACCTAACCTAACCTAACCTAACCTAACCTAACCTAACCTAACCTAACCTAACCTAACCTAACCTAACCTAACCTAACCTAACCTAACCTAACCTAACCTAACCTAACCTAACCTAACCTAACCTAACCTAACCTAACCTAACCTAACCTAACCTAACCTAACCTAACCTAACCTAACCTAACCTAACCTAACCTAACCTAACCTAACCTAACCTAACCTAACCTAACCTAACCTAACCTAACCTAACCTAACCTAACCTAACCTAACCTAACCTAACCTAACCTAACCTAACCTAACCTAACCTAACCTAACCTAACCTAACCTAACCTAACCTAACCTAACCTAACCTAACCTAACCTAACCTAACCTAACCTAACCTAACCTAACCTAACCTAACCTAACCTAACCTAACCTAACCTAACCTAACCTAACCTAACCTAACCTAACCTAACCTAACCTAACCTAACCTAACCTAACCTAACCTAACCTAACCTAACCTAACCTAACCTAACCTAACCTAACCTAACCTAACCTAACCTAACCTAACCTAACCTAACCTAACCTAACCTAACCTAACCTAACCTAACCTAACCTAACCTAACCTAACCTAACCTAACCTAACCTAACCTAACCTAACCTAACCTAACCTAACCTAACCTAACCTAACCTAACCTAACCTAACCTAACCTAACCTAACCTAACCTAACCTAACCTAACCTAACCTAACCTAACCTAACCTAACCTAACCTAACCTAACCTAACCTAACCTAACCTAACCTAACCTAACCTAACCTAACCTAACCTAACCTAACCTAACCTAACCTAACCTAACCTAACCTAACCTAACCTAACCTAACCTAACCTAACCTAACCTAACCTAACCTAACCTAACCTAACCTAACCTAACCTAACCTAACCTAACCTAACCTAACCTAACCTAACCTAACCTAACCTAACCTAACCTAACCTAACCTAACCTAACCTAACCTAACCTAACCTAACCTAACCTAACCTAACCTAACCTAACCTAACCTAACCTAACCTAACCTAACCTAACCTAACCTAACCTAACCTAACCTAACCTAACCTAACCTAACCTAACCTAACCTAACCTAACCTAACCTAACCTAACCTAACCTAACCTAACCTAACCTAACCTAACCTAACCTAACCTAACCTAACCTAACCTAACCTAACCTAACCTAACCTAACCTAACCTAACCTAACCTAACCTAACCTAACCTAACCTAACCTAACCTAACCTAACCTAACCTAACCTAACCTAACCTAACCTAACCTAACCTAACCTAACCTAACCTAACCTAACCTAACCTAACCTAACCTAACCTAACCTAACCTAACCTAACCTAACCTAACCTAACCTAACCTAACCTAACCTAACCTAACCTAACCTAACCTAACCTAACCTAACCTAACCTAACCTAACCTAACCTAACCTAACCTAACCTAACCTAACCTAACCTAACCTAACCTAACCTAACCTAACCTAACCTAACCTAACCTAACCTAACCTAACCTAACCTAACCTAACCTAACCTAACCTAACCTAACCTAACCTAACCTAACCTAACCTAACCTAACCTAACCTAACCTAACCTAACCTAACCTAACCTAACCTAACCTAACCTAACCTAACCTAACCTAACCTAACCTAACCTAACCTAACCTAACCTAACCTAACCTAACCTAACCTAACCTAACCTAACCTAACCTAACCTAACCTAACCTAACCTAACCTAACCTAACCTAACCTAACCTAACCTAACCTAACCTAACCTAACCTAACCTAACCTAACCTAACCTAACCTAACCTAACCTAACCTAACCTAACCTAACCTAACCTAACCTAACCTAACCTAACCTAACCTAACCTAACCTAACCTAACCTAACCTAACCTAACCTAACCTAACCTAACCTAACCTAACCTAACCTAACCTAACCTAACCTAACCTAACCTAACCTAACCTAACCTAACCTAACCTAACCTAACCTAACCTAACCTAACCTAACCTAACCTAACCTAACCTAACCTAACCTAACCTAACCTAACCTAACCTAACCTAACCTAACCTAACCTAACCTAACCTAACCTAACCTAACCTAACCTAACCTAACCTAACCTAACCTAACCTAACCTAACCTAACCTAACCTAACCTAACCTAACCTAACCTAACCTAACCTAACCTAACCTAACCTAACCTAACCTAACCTAACCTAACCTAACCTAACCTAACCTAACCTAACCTAACCTAACCTAACCTAACCTAACCTAACCTAACCTAACCTAACCTAACCTAACCTAACCTAACCTAACCTAACCTAACCTAACCTAACCTAACCTAACCTAACCTAACCTAACCTAACCTAACCTAACCTAACCTAACCTAACCTAACCTAACCTAACCTAACCTAACCTAACCTAACCTAACCTAACCTAACCTAACCTAACCTAACCTAACCTAACCTAACCTAACCTAACCTAACCTAACCTAACCTAACCTAACCTAACCTAACCTAACCTAACCTAACCTAACCTAACCTAACCTAACCTAACCTAACCTAACCTAACCTAACCTAACCTAACCTAACCTAACCTAACCTAACCTAACCTAACCTAACCTAACCTAACCTAACCTAACCTAACCTAACCTAACCTAACCTAACCTAACCTAACCTAACCTAACCTAACCTAACCTAACCTAACCTAACCTAACCTAACCTAACCTAACCTAACCTAACCTAACCTAACCTAACCTAACCTAACCTAACCTAACCTAACCTAACCTAACCTAACCTAACCTAACCTAACCTAACCTAACCTAACCTAACCTAACCTAACCTAACCTAACCTAACCTAACCTAACCTAACCTAACCTAACCTAACCTAACCTAACCTAACCTAACCTAACCTAACCTAACCTAACCTAACCTAACCTAACCTAACCTAACCTAACCTAACCTAACCTAACCTAACCTAACCTAACCTAACCTAACCTAACCTAACCTAACCTAACCTAACCTAACCTAACCTAACCTAACCTAACCTAACCTAACCTAACCTAACCTAACCTAACCTAACCTAACCTAACCTAACCTAACCTAACCTAACCTAACCTAACCTAACCTAACCTAACCTAACCTAACCTAACCTAACCTAACCTAACCTAACCTAACCTAACCTAACCTAACCTAACCTAACCTAACCTAACCTAACCTAACCTAACCTAACCTAACCTAACCTAACCTAACCTAACCTAACCTAACCTAACCTAACCTAACCTAACCTAACCTAACCTAACCTAACCTAACCTAACCTAACCTAACCTAACCTAACCTAACCTAACCTAACCTAACCTAACCTAACCTAACCTAACCTAACCTAACCTAACCTAACCTAACCTAACCTAACCTAACCTAACCTAACCTAACCTAACCTAACCTAACCTAACCTAACCTAACCTAACCTAACCTAACCTAACCTAACCTAACCTAACCTAACCTAACCTAACCTAACCTAACCTAACCTAACCTAACCTAACCTAACCTAACCTAACCTAACCTAACCTAACCTAACCTAACCTAACCTAACCTAACCTAACCTAACCTAACCTAACCTAACCTAACCTAACCTAACCTAACCTAACCTAACCTAACCTAACCTAACCTAACCTAACCTAACCTAACCTAACCTAACCTAACCTAACCTAACCTAACCTAACCTAACCTAACCTAACCTAACCTAACCTAACCTAACCTAACCTAACCTAACCTAACCTAACCTAACCTAACCTAACCTAACCTAACCTAACCTAACCTAACCTAACCTAACCTAACCTAACCTAACCTAACCTAACCTAACCTAACCTAACCTAACCTAACCTAACCTAACCTAACCTAACCTAACCTAACCTAACCTAACCTAACCTAACCTAACCTAACCTAACCTAACCTAACCTAACCTAACCTAACCTAACCTAACCTAACCTAACCTAACCTAACCTAACCTAACCTAACCTAACCTAACCTAACCTAACCTAACCTAACCTAACCTAACCTAACCTAACCTAACCTAACCTAACCTAACCTAACCTAACCTAACCTAACCTAACCTAACCTAACCTAACCTAACCTAACCTAACCTAACCTAACCTAACCTAACCTAACCTAACCTAACCTAACCTAACCTAACCTAACCTAACCTAACCTAACCTAACCTAACCTAACCTAACCTAACCTAACCTAACCTAACCTAACCTAACCTAACCTAACCTAACCTAACCTAACCTAACCTAACCTAACCTAACCTAACCTAACCTAACCTAACCTAACCTAACCTAACCTAACCTAACCTAACCTAACCTAACCTAACCTAACCTAACCTAACCTAACCTAACCTAACCTAACCTAACCTAACCTAACCTAACCTAACCTAACCTAACCTAACCTAACCTAACCTAACCTAACCTAACCTAACCTAACCTAACCTAACCTAACCTAACCTAACCTAACCTAACCTTTTTTTTTTTTTTTTTAACGTGGGGAAATCCTGCATTGGATCCGCCTCCCGAGCCGGGCAGCTCAAGGGAGGGGTATGTCGGACTCTTACCGACTAAAACCCCACGGTGTTCCTTCTTCACCCATAGGGCCGGGGAGTAGGGACTGCGTATGCAATTACTTCTACTCGCCCGGCGGGTGCAGGCCCCTCATAAGGGGCCACCTTCTGCGGTCTGAGGGGTCGGAGTGAGACACCCTCTGACGAACCTACGAGGGGCGCATCGAACACTGATGCGCCACGCCTCGGGCCTGTGCATAAACTGCAAGGGCGAAGGACGTGCCCGCGTCCGACGCCCGCAGGCCATTTTTACGGCGGCAGGAGGTCATTCCTGACCCTACGCCGCCGGGTTCGTCGACCGCGGGAGGGGAGCTCCGACGTCTGCTCCCTCTCCCTCTCCGCCGCCTCCTTTGCGAGCATGACGTGCTCGCAGTATGAGGCGACGGAGTTCCATCCGCTCTCACTCCCGACCATCGATGAGACTACGGTCGGGAGCGAGAGATCGGCTCCTATCGCCGCGACAAGGTCACGGCGTGGCGAGTCCCATGCGGGACAGACGGCGAGTGTGTGCTGCGCGTCATCTACCGCGCAGCCACAATGATGGCACCCAGATGTTGGCTCCCGGCCTATGCGACACAGGTAGCTCCCAAAACAGCCATGTCCCGAGAGCACCTGTGTCAGCCGGAAGCTGAGGGTGCCGTGCCGCCTCCGTATCCAGGCCGTCAAATGAGGCCTGATGGCCTCGACGGTCGCCACGCCCGAGCTGGGGTGTTCCAGTCGTCGGTCCCACTCCGCCATGACCAGGACCTGGTGGAGCTCCGACCTACGCGCCTCGATTTCGCGAGGCGCAGGTCGTAGACCTCGCTCCAACGCCTCCCCGCGCCACTTGTAGAGCGACGCGAGGGCTCTCGCCTCCAGGTCCCATGGCGGAGATCCGGCCAGTAGGGAGGCCGCCTCAAAGGATATCGTGCGGTACCCGCGGGCTGATCTGACGGCCATCGCCCTCTGCGGTTTGCGCAGAGCGGCGATATTACGGGCCGTCAGGTTCTCAGCCCACACAGGGGCCCCGTAAAGGGCCATGGACCGCACGATTCCCATGTAGAGCCTCCGGCAAGCGGAATTCGGACCCCCCAGGTTGGGCAACAGCCGCGCCAACGCGGCCGCGGCGCCCATTAGACGGGGGGTCAGCTGCCGGAAGTGCTCTACGAAGTCCCATCGGCTGTCCAGGATGAGTCCAAGATATTTCATCTTGGACTCGATGCCGATGGGAATGCCTCCCACGATGATCTGGGACCCTCTCGGTGGCGCATTCCGAGGCCCATGAAAACACAGGGCCTCGGATTTCTGTAGCGCCACATCGAGTCCCAGACGCCGGATCCGACCGACGACGTGTGCCACCCCAGCTGTGACCAGTATCGCGGCTTCGCGGTGCGACTTACCCCTCGACGTGACCAATGTGTCGTCGGCATAACACACGACACTGAGGCCACGGAGGAGCGCACCGCGCAACGCCCAATCGTATCCGATGTTCCAGAGCAGGGGGCCAAGCACTGACCCCTGGGGAACACCGGATACGACGTCTCGCCGACACATTCCACTCCGACCCGGGAAGACCACGTACCTCTCTGAGAGGTACGCCCCGACAATTCGGCGGAGGTAGTTCGGCACTCCATGATAGCGGAGTGCCTCCCTAATGCAGGCCCAGGGCAAGGTGTTAAAGGCGTTCGCGATGTCTAAAGACACCGCAATCACCACCTCGCCCTGTTCGATGGCCTCCTCCGCCAGACTCCTCACTTGCGCGATCGCATCTATGGTGGAGCGCCCTCTGCGGAAACCAAACTGGTTCGCCGCCAGGTCCGGCCCCACGTGCGTAAGATGGCTGACGAGGCGGTCTGCAAGTACTCTTTCGAAGAGTTTGCCCACCTCGTCAAGCAGCACAATGGGGCGGTACGCGGACGGCGAGTCCGCCGGGCGCCCCTCCTTCTGGAGCAGGACTAGACGTCCGGTTTTCCACTTCGACGGAAACCGGCCCTGCTCCAGACACGCGCTGAGGAGTCCCAGTAGTCGGGGCTCGAGGGCCTCCTGAGCCAGGACCCACGCTCGGCCAGGTATGCCGTCGGGTCCTGGGAACCTAACCTAACCTTTTTTTTTTTTTTTTTTTTTTTTTTTTTTTTTTTTTTTTTTTGCGTTTGGGAAAAACCCGTCATGGGTACCCGCCCGCCGCGGAGGACAGCGGACGGGTTATGTTGGACTGCACCAACTAAAAAACCCAAACCCACCAACTCCTTTGCGCTTGGCGTCGGGGGCACAGGAAGACCCGAGGGCATAACTTCTGTGCACCCCGACAAGCGCTGCCCCCCGAAGGGAAGCTCTCCCCACTGGGGGCGCCCATCACCGACCGCAGCCCCCAGCCTCCGTTCAATTTTTTAACGAGGTTTTTATTCCTCGGTGATTTTTTAAGGAGGTTTTCTTCCTCCGGGTTCGGGCCACCCCGTCCACCGCGAACCCGATGTGATTTTTTACCGAGGTTTTCTTCCTCCACATTCCGGTCCAACGGACCAGAACGTCGCCGCCTCCTGGTGATTTTTTAAAGAGGTTTTCTTCCTCTCAATTTTTTAACAAGGTTTTGTTCCTTGGTAATTTTTTTCCGAGGTTTTCTTCCTCACGGTCGCAGGGGATAGGGAGAGCGGCGACGAAACACCGACACTCCTCTTCCCCTGCGACCCCACCGCGTCCGCCATCAAACGGTGGCGGCCCCGTTGAGGCCGCGGAAGGTAGGGTGAGCGGCAACGTGACACCGACACACCTCTCCCGCCGCGGCCCCTCTCGCCTTCAGCCGCGGTGCCTCCCATACGACACCGCGGCTCGCCTCAGTTGCGGTGGCGCCCATACACCACCGCAACCTACTGCCGCCGAAGCAGCTCGACCTGTGGCCGCTCGTCACCGGCTGGCCAACTCAGCCTAGACGAGCGGCCTCTCCTGGGGTTCCTCTTCGCTTCACCGTGGGTGGCTAGGCCACGGTTACTAAGCCCCCCCGCCACGACAAGGCGGGAACCCATCGGGGGGGAACCTTTTTTTTTTTTTTTTTTTTTTTTTTTTTTTTTTTTTTTTTTTTTTTTTTTTTTTTTTTTTTTTTTTTAACGTGGGTAAAAATGCATTTACGCATCCACAGACGGCCCGGGCAGGCCGAAAGGGTATGTGGGACTCCATGGTAACATAAAAATACCACAAATACCCACTAAAAAATCCCCACGTGTGTTCCCCTAACAGCACCCTTGATGTCGAGGACCAGGAACGCATACGCATTACTTCTGCTCAACTCGACGGGTGTAGCTCCAACGGAGGAGCTTCGACTACAGTCTGAATGAATCAGACAACAACTGCCCGGACGAAACCGGGCGACGCACGCGTAAAAGTTTGGAACACTGCGTGCGCCTCGCCATGGGCCTGTGTGCTATGGCGACGGACATGCCCGTGTCCCTCGCCTACAGGCCCTGCCTACGGCGGCCGGAGGTCATCACCCACCTGACGCCGCCGTCGACCAGAACGCCGACCGCGAGAGGGAATCTCACTAGTGAGCTCCCTCTCTCTCTCCGCCGTCTCTTTCACGACCATGACATGTTCGCAAAAAGAGACGACAGAATCCCAACCTCTCTCACTCTCGACCATCGCCTTGACGACGGCTGGGAGCGAGAGGTCGGTCCCTACGGCTGCGGACAAAACGCAGCGTTCAGAGTCCCATGCGGGACAAACCTCGAGCGTGTGCTGCGCGTCGTCGAACGCGCAGCCACAGTGATGACACCCTGGTGCAATCTCCCGGCCTATGCGACACAGGTAACTCCCGAAACAACCGTGTCCCGTGAGCACCTGTGTCAGGCGGAAGGTCAAGGTGCCATGTGCCCTACCCAACCATGAAGCCAGACGAGGCCGGATGGCCTCCACCGTCGCCGCACCTGAAACAGGAGAATCGAGCCTACGTCTCCACTCGGCCATGACGTGGATCTCGTGGAGCTCCGACCTCTGCGCCTCGATTTCTCGAGGTGCAAGCCGAAGTCCTCCATTCAGCGCCTCCCCGCGCCACTCGTAGAGTGACGCGAGGGCTCTCGCTTCGAGATCCCATGGCGCGGATCCTACCAACAGGGACGCCGCCTCAAAAGAGACTGTGCGGTACCCGCGAGCTGCCCTGACGGCCATCGCCCTCTGCGGAGCCCGCAGAGCGCGGATGTTCTGGGCCGACAGGTCTGCAGCCCACACCGGGGCCCCGTAAAGGGCCATGGACCGAACAACCCCTAAATAGAGCTTCCGGCAAGCGGAATCGGGCCCCCCTAAGTTGGGCAGCAACCGCGCGAGCGCGGCTGCAGCGCCCAACAGTCGAGGGGTCAGCTGCCTGAAGTGCGCGACGAAATCCCACCTACTATCTAACACCAGTCCGAGATATTTCATCTCAGACTGGATGCCTATGGAAACGCCGCCTACGGTGATTCGCGATCCTCTCGGTGGCGCGTTCCGAGGCCCGTGAAAACACAGAGCCTCGGACTTGTGCAATGCCACCTCGAGCCCTAACCTTCGAATCCTAGCAACTACTTGAGCTACGCCGGCTGTGATGAGTATCTGGGCATCGCGGTGTGTCTTACCTCTCGCCGTGACCAGAGTGTCGTCTGCATAACAGACGACACTCAGCCCACGGAGGAGCGCACCCCGCAACACCCAATCATATCCGATGTTCCACAGGAGAGGGCCAAGGACCGACCCCTGTGGAACACCGCATACTACCTCGCGCCTACACGTACGACTCTGACCCGGGAAGGTCACGTACCTCTCGGAGAGGTACGACGCGACGATGCGACGGATATAGGTGGGCACTCCGTGATAACGAAGCGCCTCCCTAATACAGGCCCAGGGTAAGGTGTTGAATGCGTTGGCGATGTCCAAGGACACCGCCAACACCACCTCGCCCCGTGCAATGGCCTCTTCCGCCAAACTCCTAACCTGCGTGATCGCGTCGATAGTGGAGCGACCCCTGCGAAACCCGTACTGGTTCACCGCCAGGTCCGGCCCCTCACGCGTTAAGTGGCTGACGATGCGGTTTGCAATGACTCTTTCAAAGAGCTTGCCCACATCGTCAAGCAACACGATCGGCCGGTACGCCGACGGATTGTCCGCCGGACGCCCCTCCTTCTGAAGCAGGACTAACCGACCGGTTTTCCAACGGATTGGAAACCGGCCCTGCTCCAGACACGCACTGAAGAGCCCCAATAGGCGAGGCTCGAGAACCTCTAGGGCCAGGACCCATGCTCTGCCAGGCAGACCATCGGGTCCCGGGGCGGTGTTCTTGGCCTTAAGCCGTTCCACCGCCGCTCCCAATTCTTCCCGGGTCACGTCGACACTGCCCACGTCCGGCTCCGCCATAAAAGGCGAAGCCATCGGTGGAGGAGTAAACTCCCCCCTCGAAGGGAACAGTACGCTAACGACTTCGTCGAGGAACTGCGGCTGGAGACTCTGCGTTACCGGGGGTGCCCACTGGCGGAGCTTGCCACGTACCATACGGTACGGGCGTCCCCACGGGTCCCGACTGAGGATCTCCAACAGTTCCTCCCTGGCCTGCGCCTTAGACCGCTCGATGGCCTGCTTGAGGGCGAGCTTTGCAGCCCGGTATCCCTCATGCAGCTCCACCTCCTCCGGGGCTGCGACCTGAGTTCGACGTCGTCTTCGCCTGATCCGGGTATACCGGCGACGCGCCGACACGCACGCTGCACGCAGCTGTGCGATATCGGCGTTCCACCAATACACCTGGCGTTTGGCTCGGACACGTCTCGCCCGAGGCATTGCGGCATCACACATGTGTGATACCGCATCCCTCAGTCGCTCCGCCCCATCATCGACATCGGCAGGCCTCTCGGGTGTCGCACGCAACACCCAGTCCTGCACGATGGCGGCCTCCTGAAAGACTTCCCTATCGAGTCGCCCTAACACCCAACGCGGACCGTCCCCCACAGGAACTCCCGGTACCGGTAGGTCCTCGGTTTGGACGGAGACGTCGAACCGAACATATAAATGGTCGGACAACGTCTCCACCTCCCCGAGGACTCTCCAGTCCCGAACGCGGCGTGCGATCGCAGGGCTAGCGAACGAAACGTCCACTATGGATTCGCCCTGCGGTCGCACGCACGTGTTCACGGAGCCTCTGTTTAGGACGAGCAGGCCAGATGTCAGCGCCCACTCTTCCAACACCTCTCCCCTTCTGTCCGAGCATGGGCAACCCCAAGCCGTTGATTTGGCGTTGAAGTCACCCAGTACCAGAACGGGGCGAGGGTGGCTGCCTAACACGATGTTACCTAACCCTACTAGGAAGGACTCGAACTCCGCGAGACTCCACCGAGGTGGAGCGTAGACTCCTACGACGACGACGTCACCGAGCCGCGCCGCCACGTACCCCTGGCCCTTCGTAATATCTACGAAGGGTGGAACACCGGCAGCCGGCCTAGATATGATGGCTACGCAACCATACCTGTCACCGACCCAGCAATCGCTAGGTGGGACAAAGTATGGCTCCGCCATCACAGCGACCCCTATCGACCACTGCGCCATGCTCTGGGACATCAAGTCCTGAGCTCTGGCACAGTGGTTTAAATTCCCTTGGAGTACACGGAGAGCCATTATAAAATGGCAGGGTCCATGCAAACCTCAGAGGCCGAAGTCGACGCCTTAGCGGCAGTCGACGCGGCCGAGGGTTTCGAGGGGGTCTGACCCCTCTTGCCCTTCCCTACTTTACCCCCCTTTTTGGGCGGAGGCGCCGAGCAGGCCTTACTGCCCACTCGGTGCCCCGCTGACTTACCTGCCGCTGCGCATACGGCGCAGTGCAGGTCTGCGGTGCAAACCCCAGCCTTATGGCCGGGCTGACTACAGCGGTGACAGAGACCACTGCAGTCGACGGTAGAGGGGCACGTGGCCCCTAAATGACCGGTCTGCCGACACCGGAAACAACGCTGTGGGCGCGGCTGCAGGAGTTTAACCCGCGCCGACACCCACCCGACCAAGAGACGTCGGCTCTCGCCGAGCCTCTTGGCAACCTCCACGGGGCAGGAAACCACGGCCGTACCGGTCCCGTCAACGCCGAGACGCGGTTCGCCGGATTTCACCTGCTCCGCAGGACAACCTCCGACCCGTGCGACGACAGCAGTGAGCACTTCCGCACTCACTGTGTCATCAAGACCCGAAATCCGCAGATCTGCGCACCTCACCGGCCTGGCGACACGAACATCCTCACCTGAAAAGGAAGCCCTGATGTGCGCTGCAAGGGCGTCCGTCTTGGCCGCCGTGTCAACGCCCGGCACCTCCAGAAGAGCCGCACCCGTCGCCGTCCTCCTAAAACCTACGGAAGGGATGCCAAGACTAGCCAGGTCGATACCTGAAAAAGTCTTGGCGAGCACATCCTTATAGGTTAGGCCCCTCTTCGCCGCATCCGGCTGCAGGGTCAGAACCACTGCAGTCGAATTGTTGGCGCGAAGTTTGGGGGCCTTTCCCTTTTGGGATGGCGCAACCTTTCGCTGAGCCGCCTTCTTAGGCTTAGAAGCCTTCTTAGGCTTCGAAGCCTTTACGGGCTTTCCCCCCTTACCTACCAGCACCCATTCACCCTCGGAGGGTCTGGGGGCTGCTAGTTTCTCACTATAAGTGAGCGGGGTTGAAGCTGCCGTCTTCTTGGCCTTGCTCTGCCCTTTTCCAGCGTTCTGCTGAGGAATAGGGTGTGGCTTCGGCCGGGACTCCGGAGTAGCAGCCTTAGCCGCCACTTTCGCTGCAGCCTTACGATCTGCAGCTAGCGGCGGCCGCAGCCGCTTCTCCGGAAGGAGCCTATCTTGGAGGCCGTCGAGACGTGCGGTGAGGATGCCCAACACGCGGTCAGCCATCCCACCTACCACCTCCACCAGGCGCTCCTCCGTCACTACCTCAGAGGGATTGCGCTGCGGCTTCGCAGCGCGCTCACTCTGAGGCTTGGACTGGCGTGGCTGCGGAAGAGGAGGAAACTCCTCCCGAGCCATTGCCCTCCTCTTAGGGGCCGGGGCCGGCCCAGACCCCTGAGAGGGTACCACTACCGGTACCGGTGTGGCCTGCGCCACAGGCTCCGGACGCTTGGCTGCGAGCTGATTTGCCCGCAACTCCGCAATTTCCTTGCGGAGCGCAGCCATCTCAGCCGCTTGCCGCACCTCCTTGGCCTTCAACTCCGTACAAATCTCCTGGAGCTTGGTAATCTCCTCGGAGACCGTACGGCCCGCCATCGTCTTGACCGCGTCCTGAATGGACGCGGCCGCGTCCTTAAGGGCATGCACGAACGTGCCCTTAAGGTTGTTCGAGTTCTTGGCGACGCGGAGTATAACCCCGACGTCGTCCGAGACCTTCGAACAGAGTTCAGACACAAGTTGTGTGTCTGAACTCGGAGCCTTGGACTCCCTGGTGGCCCGCTTCCGCTTCACCTCTGAAGCCAGCTCGGCCACCTCCTCCTCAGCTCGTAGGTGGAGTTCCTCCTTCCTGACGCGAAGGAACTCCGATTTGGCCTTAGCCAAGCCAACGTATTGGCCCGTCGTCGGTGGGCGGCCTCTGCCTCGCTTGGAGGCACTAGGGCCAGGACGCCCGAGATGTTCTACGGACTCGCCCTCGGGGGCAGAGTCCGACTCCTCCTCTCCGCTCATCTGGTAGAACCTGCCCAGGGAAGGAGACTCCCTTCCCTGCGCAGAGTTCACCGACACCAACGTCGCAACGCTGCTGTCACTGGAAACCGATAAACGGTCCAGCGACACAGCCCTCTCCAGAACCACAATAGGCACAGCTTTGCCCCCCCCAGAGAACGCGGGGCAGCCCGAGCTAGGCTCGGGGAGGGATTCTCCTGCTCCGGTGGAGCAGGTACCCTCCTGGGGTAGTAATTTTTTCAGTTGTGCTTTCATGGTTTTATTACAATCAGAAGTCAGTGGACATGCCAAAGTCGTCATTTGAACCGGTTCAACAAGAGCCGAAACGTGTGCTAAATCAGTAACCATATCAGTAGCCAAAGTCATCGTAGTATGATCGTGCAAAATTTTGCCCCCCCCAGAGAACGTGGGGCAGCCCGAGCTATGCTCGGGGAGGGATTCTCCCTTTCGGGTACCCTCCTGGGGTAGTATATTTTTAAATTTTGCTTTCTCCATCGTAAGCGCTAAAACATCGTCAAGTTCGCAGTACGCCTGCCGAAACTGGAATAAACCCTGTCCCGCCAGCCGCTATCCGGAATCAGGCCCTTGGGACTCAACCTGAGTCCTCCTCGGCCCCAACCCGGTACTGAGTGCGCTGCTCACACGCCACACCCAGGAGTGTTTATCGGCTCTCCAGCCTAGATCCGTAGTGTTCTGCGAGACAGGGTCACCTCGAGAAGGATGTGGCTCTTCACCACGCACTACGGTCTTGAGGTGGCAGGCTAAGGCTCTCTCCAAAGGGAGAGTGCTGTGTTGCGCCTGTGGGTCCACCCCCTGCAGATCAGAGATACAAGTACCTCGTCACGCCTGCGCGACCCCAACCTAACCTTTTTTTTTTTTTTTTTTTTTTTTTTTTTTTTTTTTTTTAACGTGGGTAAAAATGCATTTACGCATCCACAGACGGCCCGGGCAGGCCGAAAGGGTATGTGGGACTCCATGGTAACATAAAAATACCACAAATACCCACTAAAAAATCCCCACGTGTGTTCCCCTAACAGCACCCTTGATGTCGAGGACCAGGAACGCATGCGCATTACTTCTGCTCAACTCGACGGGTGTAGCTCCACCGGTGGAGCTTCGACTACGGTCTGAAGAATACAGACAAAAACTTCCCGGATGAACCGGGTGACGCACGCGTAAAAGTTTGGAACACTGCGTGCGCCTCGCCATGGGCCTGTGTGCTATGGCGACGGACATGCCCGTGTCCCTCGCCTACAGGCCCTGCCTACGGCGGCCGGAGGTCGTCACCCACCTGACGCCGCCGTCGACCGGAACGTCGACCGCGAGAGGGAATCTCACTAGTGAGCTCCCTCTCCCGCTCCGCCGTCTCCTTCACGACCATAACATGCTCGCAAAAAGAGACGACAGAATCCCAACCTCTCTCACTCTCGACCATCGCCTTGACGACGGCTCCGAGCGAGAGGTCGGTCCCTACTGCTGCGGTCAGAACGCAGCGTTCAGAGTCCCAAGCGGGACAAACCTCGAGCGTGTGCTGCGCGTCGTCGAACGCGCAGCCACAGTGATGACACCCTGGTGCAATCTCCCGGCCTATGCGACACAGGTAACTCCCGAAACAACCGTGTCCCGTGAGCACCTGTGTCAGGCGGAAGGTCAAGGTGCCATGTGCCCTACCCAACCATGAAGCCAGACGAGGCCGGATGGCCTCCACCGTCGCCGCACCTGAAACAGGAGATTCGAGCCTACGTCTCCACTCGGCCATGACGTGGATCTCGTGGAGCTCCGACCTCTGCGCCTCGATTTCTCGAGGTGCAAGCCGAAGTCCTCCATTCAGCGCCTCCCCGCGCCACTCGTAGAGTGACGCGAGGGCTCTCGCTTCGAGATCCCATGGCGCGGAACCTACCAGCAGGGACGCCGCCTCAAAAGAGACTGTGCGGTACCCGCGAGCTGCTCTGACGGCCATCGCCCTCTGCGGAGCCCGCAGAGCGCGGATGTTCTGGGCCGACAGGTCTGCAGCCCACACCGGGGCCCCGTAAAGGGCCATGGACCGAACAACCCCTAAATAGAGCTTCCGGCAAGCGGAATCGGGCCCCCCTAAGTTGGGCAGCAACCGCGCTAGCGCGGCTGCAGCGCCCAACAGTCGAGGGGTCAGCTGCCTGAAGTGCGCGACAAAGTCCCACCTACTATCTAACACCAGTCCGAGATATTTCATCTCGGACTGGATGCCTATAGAGACACCGCCTACGGTAATTCGCGATCCTCTCGGTGGCGCGTTCCGAGGCCCGTGAAAGCACAGAGCCTCGGACTTGTGCAATGCCACCTCGAGCCCTAGGCTACGAATCCTAGCTACGACCTGAGCTACGCCGGCTGTAATGAGTATCTGGGCATCGCGGTGTGTCTTACCTCTCGCCGTGACCAGAGTGTCGTCTGCATAACAGACGACACTCAGCCCACGGAGGAGCGCACCCCGCAACACCCAATCATATCCGATGTTCCACAGGAGAGGGCCAAGGACCGACCCCTGTGGAACACCGCATACTACCTCGCGCCTACACGTACTACTCTGACCCGGGAAGGTCACGTACCTCTCGGAGAGGTACGACGCGACGATACGACGGATATAGGTCGGCACTCCGTGATAACGAAGCGCCTCCCTAATACAGGCCCAGGGTAAGGTGTTGAATGCGTTAGCGATGTCCAAGGACACCGCCAACACCACCTCGCCCCGTGCAATGGCCTCTTCCGCCAAACTCCTAACCTGCGTGATCGCGTCGATAGTGGAGCGACCCCTGCGAAACCCGTACTGGTTCACCGCCAGGTCCGGCCCCTCACGCGTTAAGTGGCTGACGATGCGGTTTGCAATGACTCTTTCAAAGAGCTTGCCCACATCGTCAAGCAACACGATCGGCCGGTACGCCGACGGATTGTCCGCCGGGCGCCCCTCCTTCTGAAGCAGGACTAACCGACCGGTTTTCCATCGGATTGGAAACCGGCCCTGCTCCAGACACGCACTGAAGAGCCCCAATAGGCGAGGCTCGAGAACCTCTAGGGCCAGGACCCATGCTCTGCCAGGCAGACCATCGGGTCCCGGGGCGGTGTTCTTGGCCTTAAGCCGTTCCACCGCCGCTCCCAATTCTTCCCGGGTCACGTCGACACTGCCCACGTCCGGCTCCGCCATAAAAGGCGAAGCCATCGGTGGAGGAGTAAACTCCCCCCTCGAAGGGAACAGTGCGCTAACGACTTCGTCGAGGAACTGCGGCTGGAGACTCTGCGTTACCGGGGGTGCCCACTGGCGGAGCTTGCCCCGTACCATACGGTACGGGCGTCCCCACGGGTCCCGACTGAGGATCTCCAACAGTTCCTCCCTGGCCTGCGCCTTAGACCGCTCGATGGCCTGCTTGAGGGCGAGCTTTGCAGCCCGGTATCCCTCATGCAGCTCCACCTCCTCCGGGGCTGCGACCTGAGTTCGACGTCGTCTTCGCCTGATCCGGGTATACCGGCGACGCGCCGACACGCACGCTGCACGCAGCTGTGCAATGTCGGCGTTCCACCAATACACCTGGCGTTTGGCTCGGACACGCCTCGCCCGAGGCATAGCGGCATCACACATGTGTGATACCGCATCCCTCAGTCGCTCCGCCCCATCATCGACATCGGCAGGCCTCTCGGGTGTCGCACGCAACACCCAGTCCTGCACGATGGCGGCCTCCTGGAAGACTTCCCTATCGAGTCGCCCTAACACCCAACGCGGACCGTCCCCCACAGGAACTCCCGGTACCGGTAGGTCCTCGGTTTGGACAGAGACGTCGAACCGAACATATAAATGGTCGGACAACGTCTCCACCTCCCCGAGGACTCTCCAGTCCCGAACGCGGCGTGCGATCGCAGGGCTAGCGAACGAAACGTCCACTATGGATTCGCCCTGCGGTCGCACGCACGTGTTCACGGAGCCCCTGTTTAGGACGAGCAGGCCAGATGTCAGCGCCCACTCTTCCAACACCTCTCCCCTTCTGTCCGAGCATGGGCAACCCCAAGCCGTTGATTTGGCGTTGAAGTCACCCAGTACCAGGACGGGGCGAGGGTGGCTGCCTAACACGACGCTACCTAACCCTACTAGGAAGGACTCGAACTCCGCGAGACTCCACCGAGGTGGAGCGTAGACTCCTACGACGACGACGTCACCGAGCCGCGCCGCCACGTACCCCCGGCCCTTCGTAATATCTACAAAGGGTGGGACACCGGCAGCCGGCCGAGATATAATGGCTACGCAACCATACCTGTCACCGACCCAGCAATCGCTGGGTGGGACAAAGTATGGCTCCGCCATCACAGCGACCCCTATCGACCACTGCGCCATGCTCTGGGACATCAAGTCCTGAGCTCTGGCACAGTGGTTTAAATTCCCTTGGAGTACACGGAGAGCCATTATAAAATGGCAGGGTCCATGCAAACCTCAGAGGCCGAAGTCGACGCCTTAGCGGCAGTCGACGCGGCCGAGGGTTTCGAGGGGGTCTGACCCCTCTTGCCCTTCCCTACTTTACCCCCCTTTTTGGGCGGAGGCGCCGAGCAGGCCTTACTGCCCACTCGGTGCCCCGCTGACTTACCTGCCGCTGCGCATACGGCGCAGTGCAGGTCTGCGGTGCAAACCCCAGCCTTATGGCCGGGCTGACTACAGCGGTGACAAAGACCACTGCAGTCGACGGTAGAGGGGCACGTGGCCCCTAAATGACCGGTCTGACGACACCGGAAACAACGCTGTGGGCGCGGCTGCAGGAGTTTAACCCGCGCCGACACCCACCCGACCAAGAGACGTCGGCTCTCGCCGAGCCTCTTGGCAACCTCCACGGGGCAGGAAACCACGGCCGTACCGGTCCCGTCAACGCCGAGACGCGGTTCGCCGGATTTCACCTGCTCCGCAGGACAACCTCCGACCCGTGCGACGACAGCAGTGAGCACTTCCGCACTCACTGTGTCATCAAGACCCGAAATCCGCAGATCTGCGCACCTCACCGGCCTGGCGACACGAACATCCTCCGCTGTAAAAGAAGCCCTAATGTGCGCTGCAAGGGCGTCCGTCTTGGCCGCCGTGTCAACGCCCGGCACCTCCAGAAGAGCCGCACCCGTCGCCGTCCTCCTAAAACCTACGGAAGGGATGCCAAGACTAGCCAGGTCTATACCTGCAAAAGTCTTGGCGAGCACATCCTTGTAGGTGAGGCCCCTCTTCGCCGCATCCGGCTGCAGGGTCAGAACCACTGCAGTCGAATTGTTGGCGCGAAGTTTGGGGGCCTTTCCCTTTTGGGATGGCGCAACCTTTCGCTGAACCGCCTTCTTAGGCTTAGAAGCCTTCTTGGGCTTAGAAGCCTTTACGGGCTTTCCCCCCTTACCTACCAGCACCCATTCACCCTCGGAGGGTCTGGGGGCTGCTAGTGTCTCACTATAAGTGAGCGGGGTGGAAGCTGCCGTCTTCTTGGCCTTGCTCTTCCCTTTCCCAGCGTTCTGCTGAGGAACAGGGTGTGGCTTCGGCCGGGACTCCGGAGTAGCAGCTTTAGCCGCCACTTTTGCTGCAGCCTTACGGTCTGCAGCTAGCGGCGGTCGCAGCCGCTTCTCCGGAAGGAGCCTATCTTGGAGGCCGTCGAGACGTGCGGTGAGGATGCCCAACACGCGGTCAGCCATCCCACCTACCACCTCCACCAGGCGCTCCTCCGTCACTACCTCAGAGGGATTGCGCTGCGGCTTCGCAGCGCGCTCACTCTGAGGCTTGGACTGGCGTGGCTGCGGAAGAGGAGGAAACTCCTCCCGAGCCATTGCCCTCCTCTTAGGGGCCGGGGCCGGCCCAGACCCCTGAGAGGGTACCACTACGGGTACCGGTGTGGCCTGCGCCACAGGCGTCGGACGCTTGGCTGCGAGCTGATCCGCCCGCAACTCCGCAATCTCCTTGCGGAGCGCAGCCATCTCAGCCGCTTGCCGCACCTCCTTCGCCTTCAACTCCGTACAAATCTCCTGGAGCTTGGTTATCTCCTCGGAGACCGTACGGGCCGCCATCGTCTTGACCGCGTCCTGAATGGACGCGGCCGCATCCTTAAGGGCATGCACGAACGTGCCCTTAAGATTGTTCGAGTTCTTGGCGACGCGGAGTATAACCCCGACGTCGTCCGAGACCTTCGAACAGAGTTCAGACACAAGTTGTGTGTCTGAACTCGGAGCCTTGGATTCCCTGGTAGCCCGCTTCCGCTTCACTTCTGAAGCCAGCTCGGCTACCTCCTCCTCGGCTCGTAGGTGGAGTTCCTCCTTCCTGACTCGGAGGAACTCTGATTTGGCCTTGGCCAAGCCAACGTATTGGCCCGTCGTAGGTGGGCGGCCTCTGCCTCGCTTGGAGGCACTAGGGCCAGGACGCCCGAGATGTTCTACGGACTCGCCCTCGGGGGCAGAGTCCGACTCCTCTCCACTCATTCGGTAGAACCTGCCGAGGGAAGGAGACTCCCTTCCCTCCGCAGAATTCACCGACACCAACGTCGCGACGCTGCTGTCGCTGGAAACCGATAAACGGTCCAGCGACACAGCTCTCTCCAAAACTACAATTGGCACAACTTTGCCCCCCCCAGAGAACGCGGGGCAGCCCGGGCTAGGCCCGGGGAGGGATTCTCCTGCTCCGGTGGAGCAGGTACCCTCCTGGGGTAGTAATTTTTTAGATTGTGCTATCATAGTTGTTGATAAATCGGTAGTCCGTGGACATGCCAAGGTCGTCAGTTTCGGTTCGACAATAGCCAAATCGTATGCATCGGAAGCCATATTCAAAGCCAAGGTCATCGTATTGGTATCACGCAAAATTTTGCCCCCCCCAGAGAACGTGGGGCAGCCCGAGCTAAGCTCGGGGAGGGATTCTCCCTTTCGGGTACCCTCCTGGGGTAGTTTATTTTTAAATTTTGCACTTTCCATCATGCTAAAACAACGTCGTCAAGTTCGCAGTACGCCTGCCGAAACTGGAAAAAACCCAGTCCCGCCAGCCGCTATCCGGAATCAGGCCCTTGGGACTCAACCTGAGTCCTCCTCGGCCCCAACCCGGTACTGAGTGCGCTGCTCACACGCCACACCCAGGAGTGTTTATCGGCTCTCCAGCCTAGATCCGTAGTGTTCTGCGAGACAGGGTCACCTCGAGAAGGATGTGGTTCTTCACCACGCACTACGGTCTTGAGGTGGCAGGCTAAGGCTCTCTCCAAAGGGAGAGTGCTGTATTGCGCCTGTGGGTCCACCCCCTGCAGATCAGAGATACAAGTACCTCGTCACGCCTGCGCGACCCCACCCCAACCTAACCTAACCTAACCTAACCTAACCTAACCTAACCTAACCTAACCTAACCTAACCTAACCTAACCTAACCTAACCTAACCTAACCTTTTTTTTTTTTTTTTTTTTTTTTTTAACGTGGAGGAACCCTTCATGGGTACACACCCGCCCGGGGGGACGAGTGGTTATGTGAGACTCCTACTCACTAAACCTCCACGGTGTACCATCCGCCGCCTTAACGGGGCGACGCGGGCTTCGCACTTGGCATTCTGTTTGCCGCGTCGCCCCAGCGGCAGGCCCAGCAACTTGCTGAGCCCCCGGCATTAATGGGAGACAGCTCGGTACACCCTAGCTGTCTCCCCCCATCCGCCGGACCTGTGCAATAGGAAGACGGGCCCCCCGACCCGTCCCCCCTGGTCCGGCTATGGTGGCGGCAGGAGGCGCGCAAAGCGCCTCCTCCGGCCGCCCGTTCTTCTTTGGCGGAGAGAGCCGCTCAGAGGATCTACCTCGCGAGCTCTCTCCGCCGTCTCCTTCTGCGAGATGACCTCCTCGCAGAAGGAGACCATCGCCGACCACGACCCCTCGCCGCCGAGCATGTGATTTACCACGCTCGGCAGCGAGAGGTCCCCTCCTACCACCGCGGCCAGAGCGCGGCGCTGCTCCACCCACGCAGCACACTCGGAAAGAGTGTGCTGCGCCGTATCTTCTGCAGCGCCGCACTCGTGGCACGCAGTGGTGGGCTCCCTTCTAGCAATCTTGTGCAGGTACCATCCGAAGCAACCATGTCCGGACAGCACCTGCACAAGCCTAAACGTCAGGGAGCCCTGCTCCCTGACACACCATGCCCGGAGGACCGGGCGGACGGCGTCTATAGTGTAACGCCCATAGCGCGCGTCCGCCAGGTCCTCCTCCCACCTGCTCATCACCCTATCCCGGGCCTGCCTCCGCAGGCCCTCAACCTCTCTGGGAGCCGGAGGCGGCTCCCCCAACTCTTTCCTCGCCGCCGTGAACCTATACACGGCGGCGAGAACCTCCGCCTCCAGCTCCCACGGCGGGGAGCCGGCGAGCACGAAGGCCGCCCCCGCGGACACCGACCGGTATCCGCGGATCACCCTCAGCGCCACGACACGCTGCGCTGCGCGCAGCGTGCGTACATTGCTGGCGCTGAGGGCGTCCACCCAGATCGGTGCCCCGTAGACGGCCATGCTGCGCACGACTCCCGCATACAATTTGCGGCAGCTCGCGCCCGGTCCCCCCGTATTCGGGAGGAGCCGACCGAGAGCCGCCGCCGCTCCTACGATGCGCGGTCCGAGTCCCTTGAAGTGGGACTCGAACCGCCACCTTCCGTCCAGGATGAGGCCCAGGTATTTCATCTGGACCCCAACCTGGACCCTGTGCCCCTGCACCATTATATGGGCCCCAGGGGGCGGTCCGCACCGAGGCCCGTGAAATAACAGGGCCTCGGTTTTTTCGACCGCCACCTTGAGGCCCAACGACTCAATGCGCCTGACCACAAGGGATGTACCCTCAGTGGCCAGGCGCCTTACTTCTTCAAAATTGCCCCCCCGGGCTACGACCAGGGTGTCATCCGCGTAGCAGAGAACCCGTATCCCTGCCGGGAGCTCTGCGCGGAGCACCCAGTCGTAGCCCATGTTCCACAGGAGTGGTCCCAGCACCGACCCCTGTGGAACACCACACCCCACGTGGCGCTGAGCCATGGCCCCTCGGCCGTCCACGTAGGCGACCTCCCTGTCTTGGAGGTAGTCCTCCAACAGCTGCCGCAGGTACGAGGGCACTCCAAAGTACTGGAGCGCCTCTCGTATCACGCTGTGCGGCAGGCTGTTGAAGGCGTTGGCGATGTCGAGCGACACCGCCAACAACCTACCTCCCTCCTCGGTCGCCTCCGCAGACCAAGCCTTCAGGGTGGAGAGGGCGTCCATTGTTGAACGCCCTCTCCGGAAGCCGAACTGCCATGTCGACATCCCCGGCCCCACTTCCTCCAAGTGTCGGGTGACACGGGAAACCACTATTCTCTCTAGCATCTTTCCCGTGTCATCCAACAACACCAGGGGCCGGTACGATGACGGGCAGTCCGGAGGGCGGCCCTCCTTCGCGAGAAGGCAGAGCCGCCCCTTCTTCCAGAGCTTCGGGAACCGTCCAACCGACAAACAACGGTCGAACAGCTCCCGAAGCCCTCCCCCAAGGTGGCTCAGCGCCACACCTAGGACTTGGCCCGGAACCCCGTCCGGGCCTGGAGCCTTCCGCCTGTTGCGGAGGCGCCTTATCACCCACCCCATCTCATCATCTGTGATGGGATGGGGCGGAAACAGCTCCTCCACAACAGGGCCCCCATACAACATGGGAGGTGGGAGGAGCTCCGGAGGGTCGGGTAATAATGTTGCCACGACCCTCCCCAGGAACTCTGGATCGAGGGATTCCGTTAGAGGGGGCGCCTGCCCCCGGAACTTCTTCCTAACCATCCGGTATGGGCGCCCCCACGGATCCCTATCCAGAGACCCTACGAGCTCCTCCCACCCCTCATCCTTAGCCCGGCTGATGGCAACTTGCAGGGACTTTTTGCAGTCCCTGTACGTACCATGCAGCCGGGCCTCCTCTCCAGGTTGCTGTGTTCGCCGCCGGCGGCAGCGTTGTAGCTGCCGCCGCGCCGCGGAGCAGGCCGCCCGGAGACCAGCAATCTCCGGGGACCACCAATGCACCGCCCGCTTTCTATACGGGCGGTTGTTACTCCGCGGCATCGACGCGTCGCAGACCGCCGTGAGGGCCCCACGGAAACGGGCTGCAGACGCGTCGACATCATCTGCTTCCGGAGCTGGCGCCCGCCAGCTCTGGACGATAGCCGCCTCTTCAGCTAACTCCCTGTCGAGGCGGCTTACCACCCATCGAGGGAACGCAGCCCCCCGACGAGGGCGCTGCGCCAGCTCCCCTGGGGAAGTGGAGACCTCGAACCGAATATATCGGTGATCCGAGAAGGTCTCCACTTCCTCCAGCACTCTCCAGTTCTGCACACGGCGCGCGACAGACGGCGTGGCGAACGAGACGTCCACCACGGACCCTCCGTTCTGTCGCACGCACGTGTGCACAGATCCTCTGTTGAGGAGGGACAGTCCGACCTCGACTGTCCACTCCTCAACCACGGCCCCCCGCGGGTCCGTGGCCGCCGCCCCCCATGCCCGAGACTTGGCGTTAAGGTCGCCAAGCAGGACAATGGGGAGCGGCGACAGCCGCCTAACCGCCTGCCCCAGGGAGTCGAGGAAAGCCTCGAACTCCACCAGGGCCCGGTTTGGGGAGAAGTAAACGCCAACAATGGCGTACCCTCCCCAGGCGGCCGCCACGAATCCCGCTCCTCTCTCCTTGATGGAGAGAGGGGGACCAGAACAATGGATCGCCACGGAACCACTCAAGTCCCCCGCCCAGTAAGGTTGGGCAGGGACATAGTAGGGCTCCGCAGCGACCGCAACACCTATGTCCCACTCCGCCACTGACTGAACAAACAAGTCCTGTGCAGTGACGGAGTGGTTAAGATTTGCCTGGAGGCAGTTGGTACGGATGTGCTGCATTATTGTTGATCCATACCACCTGCCTCCGGCCTACGCGCACCCATCCGACCGCCGAAAGGCCTCCTCTTTATGGATGGGGGCCTGCAGCTGGCCCCCCCCATGTAATGTTCCGCGGGGATCCCCGCGTCGGCGCATACGGCGCAGTGCAGCTTCACCGCTGCACAGTTCGCCGCCGTATGGCCGGGACCCCCGCACCTGTAGCACAGGGCGCTCCGGTCGGCCGAAGACTCGCACAATGGGCGAGTGTGGCCCAAGCCCATGCACTTAAAGCAGCGCATGGGCTTCTCCTCCAATGGGCGGATCCGGGCCACGCTCCAGCCGACCAAGATACGCCCTGCCTCGGCCAACTTCTTGGCCTCTGCCACGGGGAGTGACACAAATGCCACTCCCCCCCCCCAGTCCTGCCGGATGGGGCCGACCCTGATCATGTCCGGCCCGCATCCGGTCTTCCCGGAAATCGCTACGGCGAGCTCGGACTGGGTCACCGACTCATCCAGTCCGGTGACCCTGACCTCCGCACGCTTGACCGGCCTGGTGATCACCGCCACTTCGGCGAGCGCCACCTTCAGCTGTTCCGCCAGGCCGGCCGCTTTCTGCTCACCTTGGGAGCCAGGAAGCTCAACGATCCTGGCTCCGGTGGCAGTCGTGCGGAGCTTTATATCCTCTATTCCGAGGCCCGCCAACCCAACCGTCTCCCGCGCCTTCAGCAAAGCCGCCGAGTATGTCACCCCCTTTGCCGCGGCCTCGGGCTGCAGCGTAATAAGCACTGCAGCCGCACGCGGCACAGAGGGCAGCTTCGGCTGAGCCCTCTTATTTTTCGGCGCAGGAGCTGGCGCAGAGGTTGCTGGCGCAGCTGGGGCCTTCGTTTTCTTCTGGCGGCGGACCACCGTCGTCCATGTCTCATCGTCATGAGCCGCCGCCTCAGCCGTGACACGGGCGGGAGCCGTGGCCGGGAGTGCGGCCCACTCCATACCGAGCGGCTGCTGCGGGGAGGGAGTGGGCGCTTCCGCCCTGGCCCGTGAAGCGGACCGGTTTCTTGTGGCTCCACCGGCAGTGCTAGAAGGTCTGGCCGGGGTAGGCGCAGGTGCAGACCTAGCAGCTGCAGGCCTCTTGTCGGCCGCCAGCGGAGGACGGAGAACCTTCGCAGGAAGGAGCCGTCCATCAATCTCAAGGCTATCAAATCGTGCGTCTAGCACCTTGATGGACCGCTCCATCCTTGCAAATCCCTCCGCCAACACCTTCTCCCACTCCTGGGGCGGTGACTGGGCTGGAGCCTCTACACGCACTGGCGCTGGGGGAGGAGGCATCACCTTCCTCGAGTTCGCCTCCCGCCGCCACGCTAAGACCTCACTCTTGAGGTCCTCCACCTGTCGGCGGAGGACCCTCGTCTCCCGGGCGAGGCGGGCAGTCTCGTCGTTGACTGTGCGCTCCAGGAGTGTCTCCACGACCTCCCTCAGGGAATTTGCTGCGGACTTAAGGGTCTTTATACAAGTCCCTTTCAAATTCCCCGAGGCGCGGCACACCTCCAGAATGTCTCTCACACCCCCTTCTGTGAGAGCTTTGAGCGCCTCTGCGTCCAGGCGCTCCACCTCCACACGTCCTCTGTCTCCCGCTTGGTCTTGGAAGACCACCTCGTCATCATCAACACAGAGCACCTCAGTGCTCGTAACTCTTGAGAACGGCTGAGCCGATCCTCCACTTCCCTCGGCCAGCCGCCCCGAGCTCCTAGACCGCCCTAAACCTCTAGCTGAGCCCCTCTTGGCCATATTGGTTCTGGGTACTTTCGCGGCGTCCCAGTCCACCTCTAACGGCTCGGAGCGCGAGCCAAAAGTCCTTTTGGCATCGGCTCCAGCCGGCCCCGAACGCGTGTCCGACGACATGCTAGGCACCGTCACCACCCGCCCATCTCTGGGCTGCAAATTGGCCAGTTTGGGCCCGAAGTAGTATGGGGGGAACTAGGTTCCACCCCTCCACCGAGGAAAAACCCCAGTCGACGAAACCAACCAAATGAAATCAGTAATCAGTGAGAAAGCCAAAGTCCGAAATGCAAAATCCAACGAAATCCAAGGGAAAAGCCGAGTCTTAAAGTCAAAAACGATAACAACGAAATAACAATAATAACAATAACAACAACAATAACAAGTAACCTCAACAACAAAGAACCGCAGCGAAAGCATCAAAACCTCTTCATAAGAGTAAATGAGGAACCAAATCAATAAAATAGAGGGTCAACCTAACCTAACCTAACCTAACCTAACCTAACCTAACCTAACCTAACCTAACCTAACCTAACCTAACCTAACCTAACCTAACCTAACCTAACCTAACCTAACCTAACCTAACCTAACCTAACCTAACCTAACCTAACCTAACCTAACCTAACCTAACCTAACCTAACCTAACCTAACCTAACCTAACCTAACCTAACCTAACCTAACCTAACCTAACCTAACCTAACCTAACCTAACCTAACCTAACCTAACCTAACCTAACCTAACCTAACCTAACCTAACCTAACCTAACCTAACCTAACCTAACCTAACCTAACCTAACCTAACCTAACCTAACCTAACCTAACCTAACCTAACCTAACCTAACCTAACCTAACCTAACCTAACCTAACCTAACCTAACCTAACCTAACCTAACCTAACCTAACCTAACCTAACCTAACCTAACCTAACCTAACCTAACCTAACCTAACCTAACCTAACCTAACCTAACCTAACCTAACCTAACCTAACCTAACCTAACCTAACCTAACCTAACCTAACCTAACCTAACCTAACCTAACCTAACCTAACCTAACCTAACCTAACCTAACCTAACCTAACCTAACCTAACCTAACCTAACCTAACCTAACCTAACCTAACCTAACCTAACCTAACCTAACCTAACCTAACCTAACCTAACCTAACCTAACCTAACCTAACCTAACCTAACCTAACCTAACCTAACCTAACCTAACCTAACCTAACCTAACCTAACCTAACCTAACCTAACCTAACCTAACCTAACCTAACCTAACCTAACCTAACCTAACCTAACCTAACCTAACCTAACCTAACCTAACCTAACCTAACCTAACCTAACCTAACCTAACCTAACCTAACCTAACCTAACCTAACCTAACCTAACCTAACCTAACCTAACCTAACCTAACCTTTTTTTTTTTTTTTTTTTTTTTTTTTTTTATCGTGGGAAAATCCTGCATAGGATACACCTCCCGCTGTCGGGGGACAACGAGAGGGTTATGCCGGACTCTTACCGGCTAAAAACCCACGGCCGCATCAGCGCGTATGTAAACAGGGTCCCGGGGTGGCGCAAGCAAGCACCGCAACCCTGTCCACGCGCTCGGGTCACCTGTAGATGGTAAAGCAGGGACCCTCATCTCGGGAGACACAGGCTTGTCTCCCAACGCTTCTCAAATGAAGCGGCGGCAAATACCGTGCTTCACCTACACGGGCCTTCATTATGCGGCAACGGACGCCCCCGCATCCGTCACCTGGAGGCTTATCAGGGAGGCATTGTGTGGAACTGGTTTCCACCTCTCCTCCTACGTCCACGTCCTGTTCTGCCACGGCGCACCATGGGAGCTTCAGGGACCCTCTCCCTAGTTCTTTCGGCTTCTTCTTTTTTCTGAAGCACATTCTCGCAAAACGAAAGAACTGCGTACCAAGACGTTCTGCTGCCAATCATAGATTGTATCAAGGCAGGCAGGGACAAGTCACGACCCACCACAGCAATCAACTCCCTACGTTGTTCAGCCCACGCTGGACATTCTTCCAGCGTATGAATTACTGTGTCCACATCACATAAGTCACAATGGTGACATCTTGTTGTTTCTTCTCTTCTGGCTATTTTGTGCAAATATTTCCCAAAACAGCCATGGCCGGTCAACATCTGGACCAACCGGAATGTGAGCGGTCCAAATGATCTATCCACCCATTGCGTTAGAACTGGGCGAATTGCCTCTATGGTCCAGCGACCAGCACTTGGCGAGGCAAGTTTTTCTCTCCAAGCTAGCAGTACAACTTGATGTAAGTGTTGCCTTTGCACCTCTTCTTCCCTGGGCTGTACGATTTCACCCCGAGAGATTTTCCCTGCTTTCCACGCATACATAGCTGCATGCGCATGGGCTACAAGTACCCATGGTGGGGAGCTCGCCAGCAGACACGACGCCTCGTATGATATGGTACGATAACCGCGTATCACCCTGACAGTCATAACTCTTTGCAGCTGACGCAGAACTGCAGAGTTGCTGGCCGTCAGGGCTCCGTGCCATACTGGGGCTCCATACAAGACCATGGACCGTACCACCCCAGAATATAAGGAGCGACAGCCCACACCAGCCCCTCCAACGTTGGGTAGAAGACCCGCTAAAGCCGAGGCAGTTCGCAAAACCCTCGGTGCCAGTTGGCGAAAGTGCTCGCCAAAGGTCCAACGACTATCCAGGACAAGGCCTAAATATTTTAAAGAGGAGCCGACGTTGATACGGACTCCACCAATAATCAGATGGGTGTCAGGGGGAGGTGATCTACGCGAGCCATGAAAGGCTATGGCCTCTGTCTTATTGAGAGCCACCTCCAAACCCAACAGTCTTATCCTACTTACGACCTGCGCCACGCTTGCAGTCGCCAAGCGAATGGCGTCCCTCAGGTTGTCTCCACTGGCTGTTACGAGTGTGTCATCCGCATAGCATGTCACTGCAGCACCAGGCAGGAGAGCACCCCGTAGCACCCAGTCATACCCGATGTTCCACAGGAGCGGGCCAAGAACTGACCCCTGTGGAACACCGCAAGACATCTCCCTCTGGTGAGTGCTAGCATCCTGCCCGACGCATGTGACATGCCTGGCCTCTAGGTAGGACCCAACAATCCTGCGCAGATACAAAGGCATTCTGTGGTATTTCAGTGCTTCCTTGATACATTCCCAGGGTAGGGTGTTGAAGGCATTTGCTATGTCTAGAGACACAGCCAACAACACTCCACCCTGGGAAACCGCTTCGTCCGAGAGGGCCTTAACGCGTAAAATCGCGTCAATCGCTGACCGACCCTCTCGGAAGCCGAATTGTACCTCTGATAGGTCAGGTCCTGTACGAGTCAGGTGTTTGACAAGGCGCCGCGATATGACACGCTCAAAAAGTTTGCCAACCTCGTCGAGGAGTACAATAGGCCTATAAGCAGATGTAGAGTCTGTCGGACGACCTTGTTTCCGCAGTAGGACGAGGCGACCAACTTTCCACTGAGGAGGGAATACTCCTGATTGTAAACAGGCAGTAAAAAGTCTCCTTAGTCTTTCCCCCAAGAATTCCAGCGCAACAGCCCAGACGCGACCTGGGATTCCGTCGGGCCCCGGAGCAGTTTGTTTTGCCCGGAGCCGTCTCACGGCCGCGTCCAGTTCTGCTTCGGTGACTGGAGTTACCTCGTCCTGGTTGTCCTGTCCAAATAAAAACGGCGGAGCGGTAAATGGAGGTCTGTACTCCACTCTTTGCGGGAAGAGTGCCGACAGTATATCCTCCAAGAGCTGCGGCTGAAGACTCTGCACGACGGGGGGAGCCCAGGGACGTAAGAAGCCCAATACCATTCGGTAGGGGCGTCCCCATGGATCGCCGTCCAGAGTCGCCAGGAGGTCTTCCCTCGCCCGAGCTTTAGCCCTTCTTATTGAAGTTTGGAGTGTCTTCTTAGCCGCCTTATAAGTTTCATATAATTGAAGCTCTATAGTCGCATCCCGACCCTGACGCAGCCTTCTGTGCCTGGCGCACTGGCGTCTCGCGGACAAGCACGCAGCCCGCAATTGTGCAATCTCGCGAGACCACCAATAGACGCGTCGCCTGGGTGGCCGTGGTCGGACCCGGGGCATTGCCGCGTCTGAAATGCGCGTCGCAGCATCCCGGAACCAACGGGTCTCCTCTAAAACATCTACTGGTCCGTCTGGCAGCGCTGGCCAGGATGCGACCACTGAGGCCTCCACTAACAAATCTTCATTAAGCCTTTTTATCGCCCACCTAGGAGATAATGATATGTCCGTGTTGGAGACTTGGGTCGATGGAGATATCGAGACGTCAAACCTAATATATAGGTGGTCGGATAGGGATTCCGCCTCTTCCACCACTCTCCAGCCTCTAATTCGTCGAGCGACAACAGGAGTAGCAAGTGTGAGATCCACAATGGATCCACCCTGTTGCCGAACACAGGTGTAAGCAGACCCCTGGTTAATGATGGATAGGCCTACTTCTACAGCCCATTCTTGTACGGCCCTGCCCCGAGTATCAGTGACCGGAGATCCCCATGCCGAAGATTTAGCATTAAAGTCTCCAGCAACTAAAACGGGACAGGGAAAAGCTTGTCGGATTAAGGTGCCCAATCGATCCAGGAAAACTTCGAATTCTATGAAAGTTTTGTTCGGTGAAAAGTAGACACCCACTAGTAATATGTCTTTCCATTTGACAGCGACAAAACCGGAATCTCTTGCTGTCACAGTCATAATGGGTGAGCCAACATTATTCGAAGTTACGATGGCCACCGTACCAGTCATATCCCCTATCCAGTTGTTTCTGGAAGGGACGTAATATGGTTCGGAGAGCACTGCTACCTGTATCGACCACTCGGCCATGGTCTGAATCATAAGATCCTGTGCCACAGCCGAGTGGTTGATGTTCACTTGTAGAAACCTGTGGGCCATCTTAATTAGTGCGTTTCCATCACCTCCTCAGCCTGCGACCTCATGGAGGTTTCAGGTGCCATATTAGCTACCGAGTCTTTGAGCTGTTGAGACTTCTTCGCAGTCTTGCCTCTTTTGTTGGATCGGGGAGCACAAGATTTGCTTCCCAATCGGTGGTCTGCTGATCGACCAGCTTCCGCGCACACCGAGCAGTGCGGAGCAGCCTCACAACCTGCAGCTTTGTGGCCCATGTTGCCACAACGGAAGCATTGCCCACTGCGGTCAACTTCCGCCTTGCAGTTCTGCTTGATGTGACCGCTCTCTAGACAGCGGAAGCATCTCATAACTCTGGGCTGCAGCAGCTTGACCTGTACTGCAACCCAACCCATCAGCAGCCTTTTTTCCTCGGCGACCTTCTTTGCTGCAGCCACCGGGCAGCGCACCCAAGCGGTACCAGAGCCGGAACGTGCTCTGCGTATTTCTCCCACTTTAACTTGGTCCGCAGAGCAGCCACCCTTTGCTGCTATTACAGCCGCAATCTCTTCCGCGGTGGCAGAGTCATCAAGGCCCACTATACGCAGGTCGGTACATTTAGTGGGCCTGGTCACCTCTACCATCCCCTCTCCAAAAGTCTCGTTAAAAGCCGTTCTAAGTTTTTCGGCTAGTCGATCCGCTTTCTCGCAACTCTCGGCACCCGGCACCTCAAGTTTGCGAGCACCAGTGGCAGCCTCCCTGACCTTTATGAAAGGAATGTCAAGGCTAGCTATCTCCACCTTATCTTTGGCCGCAGCGACCACCTTCGTATAGTTAATACCTGCATCCTCAGCGCCGGGCCGAAGAGTCAGTATAACAGCTGAGGAGCGCGGGACGAATAGCTTAGCCGGAGTAATTTTGGGCGGCAGCGCCTTACTCGGGGCCGAGCGTTTCTTGGCACCCCTCTTTACCACCATCGTCCATGACTCTTCCTCAGCAGCAGATGTCGAAGGAAGAGGAAGAGGACACGAAGCTGGCTGTAACTCAGCTACTCCTACCGATTTCGCAGGCTTTTTCTTTTTATTTGCCTGCTTCGTCGTTGTTCCCTGAGGCACAGTAGCAGGTAGTTTAGGCGGCCGTGCCTGTGGCCTTGCATCCATGTTCTCCTTTTCATTAGCCTTTTGGTCCGCCGCTAGCGGGGGACGCAGGCGTTCTTCGGGAAGAAGTCTTCCCTCTATGCCCTCAAAACGAGCATCCACCCGAAACATAAGGGAGTGCGAGAACTCCTCTAACATCTCCCGAAATACCGGCACTATTTCGTTTAGGGCGGGAAGCTGCTCTCTCGCCACTTTCTTAGAGGAAGGGGCAGCGACTTCTGCACCAGCATCAACAATGGTAGAATGGGCCGACTGTACTTGCAGACGTAGCCCTTCTACTGACGCCTTCATATCTGCAAGCTCCTTACGGAGCTCCACTATTTCTTCCTGCTGAGCAGTTAGTTTCGCCTTCATACGGGCGTTCTCAGCTTCTAAGCGGGAAGTCTCTTCTGTGGTGGTTCTTTTACGGTATGCCTCCATTACCGCCATAAGAGATCTCGCCGCATCCTTAAGGCCACGCTGGTAAGTGCCTTTTAAGTTACCTGAAGTTTTTGCAACTTTGAGGATAAGGTCAACGTCGCACCTCACTATATCACTCAAATCTAGGTTGTCACTATCTTCAGGTATCTTTGACCATGTGGACGCACGCAGACGTCTTGCGTCGGAGACCAGATCTGCCATCTCTTTTTCCGCTCTTACACGGAGTTCCTCTTGTTCAAGACGGATGTATAGCGCCTTTGCCTCAGCACGACCAACGTACTCCCCGGTAGTCGGAGGACGGCCCCTGCCTCTCTTTGAGGTGAAGGAACGAGCTGTCTGCACTGAGTTATCAGACTCATTGCCTGAGCCTGGCTCCGATACTGCCTTTTCATCCGCGAGTACGTTTCTTCGTTTCCTATAAAATCTACCTGGAGATCTACTCTCCGTAGCTGACTCCACCGTTTCCATACTGGTTGCACTGTCACTACTATCTGATAGACGCTCGAGCGAAGCACGGTCAAGCGACGGAATCCTATCTAAAATCACCACCGGTGATAAATCGTTTGTCCGGGAGCTAGCCTTGGTCGTCGGTATACTGAGATTTTGCAACAATTCGCCCCCCCCAGAAAACGCGGGGCTGCCCAGGCTTGGCCTGGGGAGGGATTCTCCAGAACCAGAGGAACTGGTACCCTCCTGGGGTAATATACTATTTATTGTTGCACTGTCCATATTTTTATCTTCATCGGTTGTCCTTGTTCTCGCCATAGTCATCGTTTTGGATGCAGTTGTCATTGTCCTCGCCAAAGTCGTTGTATTTATTTCCAGATCTCGCAAAATTGCGCCCCCCCCAGAAAACGCGGGGCTGCCCGGGCAGAGCCCGGGGAGGGATTCTCCAGAACCATAGGAACTGGTACCCTCCTGGGGTAATACTATTTTAAATTTTGCGTTCTTCATCGTCCTTAACTCCTCCTCCAGTTCGCAGTACGCCTGCCGGGCCTGGTATGAAGACAACCAGACCCGCCAGCCGCTGTCCGGAACTGGGCCCTTGGGACTCAAATTGAGTCCTCATCGGCCCCAGCCCGGTACTGGGTGCGCTGCTCACACACCGCACCCAGGAGTTTTTAACGGCTCTCCAGCCAACGCTCCATCCACTGTTCCCTCTACTACGCAGAGGGATACTAGGAGGAGCGTGTGTGTCAGGGGATCAGCCGCCGGCCAGAAGGGCCGACGTTGCCCGGGGTGCACCACGAGGAGGTTCCCTGACTTTGCACCCCAACCTAACCTAACCTAACCTAACCTTTTCTTTTTTTTTTTTTTTTTTTTTTTTTTTTTTTTACGTGGGTAAAAATGCATTTACGCATCCGCAGACGGCCCGGGGGAGGCCGAAAGGGTATGTGGGACTCCATGGTAACATAAAAATACCACAAATACCCACTAAAAAATCCCCACGGTATTCCAGGCGCGTATGTGGAACAGGGTCTCGAGATGGCGTGAGCATTCGCCGCTACCCCGTCCACGCGCACGGGTCCCCCGCAGGTGTTAGTACCGGGGACCCTCTTCTCGTGAAGAGGCTGACTTCTCTTCGGTATCCTCTGAAAGAAGCAGCTGCAATCTGCGCTTCACCTCCACGGGACCTTCTCTATCGGCAATGGACGCCCCCACGTCCATTACCAGAAGGTTCGTTATGGTGGCCTCTGATGATGTAGGCCTCCAGCTCTCGCTCTTCCACGCCTGGTTCTCCCTCGACGAATAATTGGCGCTTCTGGTGCTCTCTCTCTTTGTCTCTCTTGTTCCTCCTTCTGAGACAAGACTGTTTCACTGAACGCCAACGCTGCGTTCCATGACCTCTCCTCCTCAACCATCGAACGGACGACAGCCGGCAGGGAAAGGTCATTGCCAACAACTGCCGTCAACTCCCGACGTTCTCCAGACCATGCTGAGCACTCCTCCAATGTGTGTCGAACTGTGTCCACCTCACAATCTTCGCAATGATGACACCTTGCTGTCGGCTCTCTTCCGGCTATCTGATGTAGGTACTTGCCGAAGCAGCCATGTCCCGTCAATATTTGCACCAGCCGGTATGTCAAGGCTCCATGACCCCTATCAATCCATTGCTGAAAAACAGGAAGAATCGCCTCAATTGTTGCAGTGCCAGCACTGGCTGTGGTTAGTCCTTCACGCCACTTCCGGAACATCGCTCGCTGAAAGTGAGCTCTCTTCGACTCCTTCTCTCTCGGGGCGATACACTCTCCACGAGCGACCTTTCCAGTCCACCAAAAGTATAAATCTGCATGGCAGTACGCCACCAGTTCCCACGGCGGAGAGCTCCCCAGCAAGCACGCTGCCTCGAACGAGATTGTTCTATAACCACGTATAAGCCTATTAGCCATCAGCCGTTGTAATTTATGTAGGATGGCAGTGCTATGTGGCGTTAATGCATCGCACCAAACTGGTGCTCCGTACAGGGCCATGGACCTTATAACTCCCAGATATAGATTGCGACAACCGGTGCCGGCTCCTCCAAGGTTCGGTAAAAGACCTGCAAGTGCGGAAGCACACCGCATGACCCTGGGAACTAGCTGTCCAAAGTGCTCGTCGAACCGCCAGCGACTGTCCAGTACAAGGCCAAGATATTTTAATTTGGCGCTAACTCCAATGCGGACACCGTCAACAATTATATGCGTGCCAGGAGGTGGAGCTCTACGAGGGCCGTGGAAGCAGATAGCTTCCGTTTTGTTGAGGGACACTTGCAGTCCGAGCATCCGAATCCTCCCGACAACCTGAGAAACACTAGCTGTTATCAATCGAATCGCGGCCGCAAGGTTATCACCGCGCGCCGTTACCAGTGTGTCATCTGCATAGCAAGTCACAGCGGCGCCAGGCAGCAACGCGCCTCTAAGCACCCAATCGTACCCGATGTTCCACAGGAGCGGGCCAAGGACCGACCCCTGTGGAACACCGCACGATATCTCCCTTAGGTGAGTGCTCGCGTCCTGCCCGACACATGTGACCTGTCTGCCTTCCAGGTAAGATCCAATTAACCTACGTAGGTATAGCGGCAACCCATGGTATCGCAGCGCCTCCATTATACATTCCCAGGGGAGGCTGTTGAAAGCGTTAGCAATGTCTAACGACACCGCCAACAGCACACCCCCCTGGGAGACAGCCTCACTTGCAAGAGTTTTAACACGCAAGATTGCATCCACCGTCGATTTTCCCTCGCGAAATCCATACTGTACTGTCACGTCGTGATGAGGTAAGTGTGCCTTCAGTTACTGAGGCTGAACTGGATGCAGCTGTAAGACGGCTCCGAGCTAAGAACACTGCTCCGGGGCCGGATGGAATTCCTGGTCGCGTCTGGGTGCTTGCTATGCCTGAGTTAGGGGTAAGGCTGAGGCGGTTGTTTGATGCATGCATGGAGCTGGGCCAGTTTCCTGCCCAGTGGAAGGTGGGTCGCCTCGTGTTGCTACGGAAGCAGGGACGACCGTTAGACTCCCCATCTGCATATCGTCCGATTGTCCTGTTGGACGAAGTAGGAAAGCTTTTGGAGCGCATCGTCGTGCGGCGTTTGGTCAACCTAACCTTTTTTTTTTTTTTTTTTTTTTTTTTTTTTTTTTTTTTAACGTGGGGAAATCCTGCATTGGATCCGCCTCCCGAGCCGGGCAGCTCAAGGGAGGGGTATGTCGGACTCTTACCGACTAAAACCCCACGGTGTTCCTTCTTCACCCATTGGGCCGGGGAGTAGGGACTGCTAGCGCAATTACTTCTACTCGCCCGGCGGGTGCAGGCCCCACATAAGGGGCCACCTTCTGCGGTCTGAGGGGTCGAAACGAGACACCCTCTGACGAACCTACGAGGGGCGCATCGAACACTGATGCGCCACGCCTCGGGCCTGTGCATTAAACTGCAAGGGCGAAGGACGTGCCCGCGTCCGACGCCCGCAGGCCGTTTTTACGGCGGCAGGAGGTCATTTCTGACCCTACGCCGCCGGGTTCGTCGACCGCGGGAGGGGAGCTCCGACGTCTGCTCCCTCTCCCTCTCCGCCGCCTCCTTTGCGAGCATGACGTGCTCGCAGTATGAGGCGACGGAGTTCCAACCGCTCTCACTCCCGACCATCGACGAAACTACGGTCGGGAGCGAGAGATCGGCTCCTATCGCCGCGATCAGGTCGCGGCGTGGCGAGTCCCATGCGGGACAGACGGCGAGTGTGTGCTGCGCGTCATCAACCGCGCAGCCACAATGATGGCACCCAGATGTTGGCTCCCGGCCTATGCGACACAGGTAACTCCCGAAACAACCATGTCCCGAGAGCACCTGTGTCAGCCGGAAGCTGAGGGTGCCGTGCCGTCTCCGTACCCAGGCCGTCAAATGAGGCCTGATGGCCTCGACGGTCGCCACGCCCGAGCTGGGGTTCTCCAATCGTCGGTCCCATTCCGCCATGACCAGGACCTGGTGGAGCTCCGACCTACGCGCCTCGATTTCGCGAGGCGCAGGTCGTAGACCTCGCTCCAACGCCTCCCCGCGCCACTTGTAGAGCGACGCGAGGGCTCTCGCCTCCAGGTCCCATGGCGGAGATCCGGCCAGTAGGGAGGCCGCCTCAAAGGATATCGTGCGGTACCCGCGGGCTGATCTGACGGCCATCGCCCTCTGCGGTCTGCGCAGAGCGGCGATATTACGGGCCGTCAGGTTCTCAGCCCACACAGGGGCCCCGTAAAGGGCCATGGACCGCACGATTCCCATGTAGAGCCTCCGGCAAGCGGAATTCGGACCCCCCAGGTTGGGCAACAGCCGCGCCAACGCGGCCGCGGCGCCCATTAGACGGGGGGTCAGCTGCCGGAAGTGCTCTACGAAGTCCCATCGGCTGTCCAGGATGAGTCCAAGATATTTCATCTTGGACTCGATGCCGATGGGAACGCCTCCCACGATGATCTGGGACCCATTCGGTGGCGCATTCCGAGGCCCATGGAAACACAGGGCCTCGGATTTCTGTAGCGCCACATCGAGTCCCAGACGCCGGATCCGACCGACGACGTGTGCCACCCCAGCTGTGACCAGTATCGCGGCTTCGCGGTGCGACTTACCCCTCGACGTGACCAATGTGTCGTCGGCGTAACACACGACACTGAGGCCACGGAGGAGCGCACCGCGCAACACCCAATCGTATCCGATGTTCCAGAGCAGGGGGCCAAGCACTGACCCCTGGGGAACACCGGATACGACGTCTCGCCGACACATACCATTCCGACCCGGGAAGATAACGTACCTCTCAGAGAGGTACGCCCCGACAATTAGGCGGAGGTAGTTCGGCACTCCATGATAGCGGAGTGCCTCCCTAATGCAGGCCCAGGGCAAGGTGTTAAAGGCGTTCGCGATGTCTAAAGACACCGCAATCACCACCTCGCCCTGTTCGATGGCCTCCTCCGCCAGACTCCTCACTTGCGCGATCGCATCTATGGTGGAGCGCCCTCTGCGGAAACCAAACTGGTTCGCCGCCAGATCCGGCCCCACGTGCGTAAGATGGCTGACGAGGCGGTCTGCAAGCACTCTTTCGAAGAGTTTGCCCACCTCGTCAAGCAGCACAATGGGGCGGTACGCGGACGGCGAGTCCGCCGGGCGCCCCTCCTTCTGGAGCAGGACTAGACGGCCGGTTTTCCACTTCGACGGAAACCGGCCCTGCTCCAGGCACGCGGTGAGGAGTCCCAGTAGTCGGGGCTCGAGGGCCTCCTGAGCCAGGACCCACGCTCGGCCAGGTATGCCGTCGGGTCCTGGGGCGGTGTTTTTTGCCGCGAGGCGTTTCACCGCCGCCCTCAACTCTTCCCGGGTCACTTCGGGCACGTCGTCTCTCTCCACGTCGGGCTCGGCCGAAGGCGGAGCCATTTCGGGAGGTGAAAACTCCTCCCTAGAGGGAAACAGAGCGCTCACTACCTCCTCGAGGAACTCCGGCTGGAGACTCTGGGTTACCGGGGGGGCCCATTGGCGAAGTTTGCCACGTACCATACGGTACGGGCGCCCCCACGGATCCCGACTGAGCGTCTCCAGGAATTCCTCTCGGGCCAGAGCCTTTGCGCGCTCAATGGCCTTCCGGAGGGTGAGCTTGGCTGCTCTGTAGCCCTCATGCAGCTCCGCCTCTCCGGGGCTAGCGACCTGCGAGTGACGTCGTCTGCGCCTTATCCTGGTGTACTGGCGGCGCGCTGCCACGCAAACTGCGCGCAGCTGCGCGATTTCAGCGTTCCACCAGTACACCTGGCGCTTAGCTGGACGACGTCTCACTCTCGGCATCGCCGCGTCACACATCTTGGACACGGCTGCCCGCAGTCGCTCTGCCCCATCATTGACATCGGCAGGCCTCACGGGTGTTCCATCTAACACCCAGGCCTGCACGATGGCAGCCTCGAGGAACACCTCACGATCGAGGCGTCCCAGAGCCCAACGTGGACTGTCCTCCTCTGGGGCTCTCGGGACCGGTTGTCCCGAGGTCTGGGCGGACACGTCGAACCGTATGTACAGATGGTCCGACAGTGTCTCCACCCCCTCCAGGACTCTCCAGTCCCGGACACGGCGTGCTATTGCAGGGCTAGCGAACGATATGTCCACTATCGATTCGCCCTGCGGTCGCACGCACGTGTTTACTGAGCCCCTATTGAGGACGAGTAGGCCGGATGTTATGGCCCACTCTTCCAACACCTCACCCCTAGCATCCGTGGACGGGGAACCCCAAGCCGTACATTTGGCATTGAAGTCCCCGAGCACTAGGACGGGGTGAGGGTGGCTGCCTGAGACGACAGTGCCCAACTCTACCAAGAATGTCTCAAAGTCGGCGAGACTCCATCTGGGGGGTGCGTACACCCCCACTACAACAACGTCGCCGAGACGCGCCGCCACGCATCCGCGGCCCTCCTTGATGTTAGCGAAGGGCGGGGAGCCGGCGGCGGGCTGGGGTATGATAGCCACCGAGCCATCTCGATCACCCACCCAGTTATCTCTGGGCGGCACGAAGTATGGCTCGGCCATCACGGCGACGTTTATTGACCACTGTGCCATGCTCTGGACTAACAAATCCTGAGCACTGGCACAGTGGTTTAGATTTCCTTGGAGGAGACGGATGGCCATTATTAATTGGCCTGATCCATCTCCTCCGTTTGGACCGTCGTCGGGGCTACCGCTGCAGCCGACGAGGTTGAGGGTTGCGAGGAGGCCTGGCCTCCTTTCTTTTTCCCTCCTCTCCTTCCTTTTTTGTGGGGTGATGCCGAGCAAGTCTTGCTCCCCACCCGATGTCCAGCTGGTTTACCCGCTCCTGCACATATAATACAGTGCGGGTCCGCCGTGCAGCCTCCAGCTTTGTGGCCAGGTTGACTGCAACGATAGCAAAGTTGGCTGCAGTCAACCTCTGAAGAGCACTTTGCTCCCACATGGCCACCCTGGAGGCATCGGAAACATCGTAGTGGGCGTGGTTCCAAGACCTTCACTCTGGCCGAGACCCACCCCACTAAAAGACGTCTGCCGTCACCCAGTTTCTTCGCCGTCGCCACTGGACAGGTGACTATGGCCGTGCCAGCCCCGTCAACACCGAGGCGAAGGCCATTAGTCTTTATCTGTACTGGGGAACATTCCCCAGCCAGGGCGACGGCTGCTATCAGCTTCTCAGCTGTCACTGAATCATCCAGGCCTGAAATGCGCACGTCTGCACATTTCATTGGCCTGGACACTCGTACCACTTCTACAGGAAGGGATGCCCTTATTTTCTCGGCAAGGGCGTCCGCTTTATCGCCGCTGGTGGCCCCTGGCACCTCTAAGAGCACCGCCCCCGTAGCTGCCCGTCTATAATTGACGGACTTGATTCCGAGGCTGTCAAGATTGACCTCCTCCCAAGTCTTTGTTAGCACCTCCCCGTAGGTGACACCTCTCTTCGTCGCCTCTGGCTGCAGTGTTAGAACCACTGCAGAAGCTTTTGAGGCGCGAAGTTTTGGAGCTTTCGCCTTTTTGGGAGGTGCCTTGGGCTTCGCCGCTCTACGAGGCTTGGCCGCCTTTTTAGCCTTGCCCCCCTTCCCTACAAGCACCCAATCACCATTGGTGGCCACCGGAGCTTTCAGTGTCTCACTGTAGGAGACCGGGGCAGGCGCAGTCGACACGGAAGCAGCCTTCTTCGCCTTCTTGTTCCCCTTTCTTCCAGAAACTTGCCGAGGAGCGGGGAGCAAAGAGGGATGAGCTACGGAAGCCACTGCCGAGGATGCAGCTGCAGCCGCCTTTCGATCTGCCGCCAACGGTGGTCTCAATCTCCTTTCTGGAAGGAGTCTATCCTCCAGAGCCTCAAAGCGCGCGCTCATTATGTTCTCCAATCTTAACACTGAGCGCGCAATCTCCTCTAAATCTCCATTTGGATTTGGGAGTGTATTCTCGCTTTGAGGCTCCTTTCTTTGCCGCTTAGGCAACGCAGGATACTCCTCCCTTGGTGGTCTCCTTGGAGCTGGAGAAGGCAACACTGCAGACTCCACCGCGACAGAGGAGACACTAGCTTCAGGCATTGGCTGGCGGATCTTGTTCACATCCGCCCTGAGTTCCGCGAGCTCCTTGCGCATCTCTGCCAATTCGCCTGCTTGGTTCGCGTTCGTCTCCTCCAATCTTGCATATGCCGCTTGGACCCTCTCCAGCTCCTCGGAGGTGGTTCGGCTGCAGAACTTCTCGACTGCATCCTTGATGGAAGCAGCCGCATCCTTAAGGGCGTGTATGTAAGTGCCCTTGAGGTTCCTGGATTTTTTGGCAACCTCAAGGATCACCTCGATGTCGCCAAACACCCTCTCAGTAAGGTGAGCGGATAATTCCTCCTCAGGAGCAGTGGCGATATCTTTCGCAGCCCTGTTATGCCGCTCTCGGGACGCCGCCTTCGCCACTTCTTCCTCAGCAGAGAGGCGAAGCTCCTCCTCCTTGAGGCGCAGATAGTCGGCCTTGGCATTCGCCATCCCGACGTATTCCCCAGTCGTTGGGGGGCGCCCCCGGCCTCTTTTGGAGACCGCAACCTTCTTTACGGCCGGGGAGGAATCATCTTCCGCGGCGGGATCTGACGGTAGCTCTAGATCAGCTTCCGATGGCTTCCGTTTTCTCTGCCAAAAGGCGCCGCCTGGTATATCGTCGCACGACGCAACTGATATCAACGTGGCGGCGCTGGACTCGCTGCTGACCGAAAGACGGTCCAGCGATGCACACCTCTCCATAACAACAACGGGTACGGCCATCCCGCTGCTGCCGTTCTTCACAGGCTCGACGGAACCAGAGTTGGGTACAACCCCCGCTCCCGATTCGTCGAAGCCTGATGCTCCATTACTGGAGCCGCCTCCCACACTTTCCTTAAAACTAAGTTCCTTAAAGCTAAATGGAGAAAAAGAATTTGAACACGAAATTTTGTTCCCACGAGTGTGGGGGAAATATACGGTCCACCCAGGCAGTGCCCCCTGTACCTGGGTAAGCCTAGCGTAACCCGTCAAGAGAGTCGGCCGGTTCTCTGACGGGGGTCGCACTAGAGACTGAACATCCCATCAGCCATGCATCCTCTCGCGGTGCACCGCCGCTTAGGATTCGGGGTAATTTTTTATAGAGGTTTTCTTCCTCGCGGTCCGGGCGGTAAAGCCGAGACCCTCGGTCCCATCGAAGCCGCGAGACGTGACCACGACACTCCGATGGGATTACGAGAACGGCGAAGGCTGGTGAAGCGAAATGCCCCACCAACCGACCGACGACAGGGTTAGAGTACGTCGGACCCGTCTGCGCAACGTCCGTTGCTTCCTCCGAGAAGCAGAGGAATGCTGGACGAAGCCGTCGTGTCAGGGGATCAGCCGCCGGCCAGAAGGGCCGACGTTGCCCGGGGTGCACCACGAGGAGGTTCCCTGACTTTGCACCCCTGGTCAACCTAACCTAACCTAACCTTTTTTTTTTTTTTTTTTTACGTGGGTAAAAATGCATTTACGCATCCGCAGACGGCCCGGGGGAGGCCGAAAGGGTATGTGGGACTCCATGGTAACATAAAAATACCACAAATACCCACTAAAAAATCCCCACGGTATTCCAGGCGCGTATGTGGAACAGGGTCTCGAGATGGCGTGAGCATTCGCCGCTACCCCGTCCACGCGCACGGGTCCCCCGCAGGTGTTAGTACCGGGGACCCTCTTCTCGTGAAGAGGCTGACTTCTCTTCGGTATCCTCTGAAAGAAGCAGCTGCAATCTGCGCTTCACCTCCACGGGACCTTCTCTATCGGCAATGGACGCCCCCACGTCCATTACCAGAAGGTTCGTTATGGTGGCCTCTGATGATGTAGGCCTCCAGCTCTCGCTCTTCCACGCCTGGTTCTTCCTCGACGAATAATTGGCGCTTCTGGTGCTCTCTCTCTTTGTCTCTCTTGTTCCTCCTTCTGAGACAAGACTGTTTCACTGAACGCCAACGCTGCGTTCCATGACCTCTCCTCCTCAACCATCGAACGGACGACAGCCGGCAGGGAAAGGTCATTGCCAACAACTGCCGTCAACTCCCGACGTTCTCCAGACCATGCTGAGCACTCCTCCAATGTGTGTCGAACTGTGTCCACCTCACAATCTTCGCAATGATGACACCTTGCTGTCGGCTCTCTTCCGGCTATCTGATGTAGGTACTTGCCGAAGCAGCCATGTCCCGTCAATATTTGCACCAGCCGGTATGTCAAGGCTCCATGACCCCTATCAATCCATTGCTGAAAAACAGGAAGAATCGCCTCAACTGTTGCAGTGCCAGCACTGGTTGTGGTTAGTCCTTCACGCCACTTCCGAAACATCGCTCGCTGAAAGTGAGCTCTCTTCGACTCCTTCTCTCTCGGGGCGATACACTCTCCACGAGCGACCTTTCCAGTCCACCAAAAGTACAAATCTGCATGGCAGTACGCCACCAGTTCCCACGGCGGAGAGCTCCCCAGCAAGCACGCTGCCTCGAACGAGATTGTTCTATAACCACGTATAAGCCTATTAGCCATCAGCCGTTGTAATTTATGTAGGATGGCAGTGCTATGTGGCGTTAATGCATCGCACCAAACTGGTGCTCCGTACAGGGCCATGGACCTTATAACTCCCAGATATAGATTGCGACAACCGGTGCCGGCTCCTCCAAGGTTCGGTAAAAGACCTGCAAGTGCGGAAGCACACCGCATGACCCTGGGAACTAGCTGTCCAAAGTGCTCGTCGAACCGCCAGCGACTGTCCAGTACAAGGCCAAGATATTTTAATTTGGCACTAACTTCAATGCGGACACCGTCAACAATTATATGCGTGTCAGGAGGTGGAGCTCTACGAGGGCCGTGGAAGCAGATAGCTTCCGTTTTGTTGAGGGACACTTGCAGTCCGAGCATCCGAATCCTCCCGACAACCTGAGAAACACTAGCTGTTATCAATCGAATCGCGGCCGCAAGGTTATCACCGCGCGCCGTTACCAGTGTGTCATCTGCATAGCAAGTCACAGCGGCGCCAGGCAGCAACGCGCCTCTAAGCACCCAATCGTACCCGATGTTCCACAGGAGCGGGCCAAGGACCGACCCCTGTGGAACACCGCACGATATCTCCCTTAGGTGAGTGCTCGCGTCCTGCCCGACACATGTGACCTGTCTGCCTTCCAGGTAAGATCCAATTAACCTACGTAGGTATAGCGGCAACCCATGGTATCGCAGCGCCTCCATTATACATTCCCAGGGGAGGCTGTTGAAAGCGTTAGCAATGTCTAACGACACCGCCAACAGCACACCCCCCTGGGAAACAGCCTCACTTGCAAGAGTTTTGACACGCAAGATTGCATCCACCGTCGATTTTCCCTCGCGAAAGCCATACTGCACTGAAGAAAGGTCGGGACCATTCCTGGTCAGATGGTTGACCAAACGCCGCACGACGATGCGCTCCAAAAGCTTTCCCACTTCGTCCAACAGGACAATCGGACGATATGCAGATGGGGAGTCTAACGGTCGTCCCTGCTTCCGTAGCAACACGAGGCGACCCATCTTCCACTGGGGAGGAAACTGGCCCAGCTCCATACATGCATCAAACAACCGCCTCAGCCTTACCCCTAACTCAGGCATCGCAAGCACCCAGACGCGACCAGGAATTCCATCCGGCCCCGGAGCAGTGTTCTTAGCTCGGAGCCGTCTTACAGCTGCATCCAGTTCAGCCTCAGTAATTGAAGGCACACTCACCTCATCACGACGTGTTAAACCTGCCGGCGCTACAAATGGAGGTGAGTGCTCCGCCCTCTGCGGAAAAAGCTCTGACAAAACCTAACCTTTTTTTTTTTTTTTTTTTTAACGTGGGGAAATCCTGCATTGGATCCGCCTCCCGAGCCGGGCAGCTCAAGGGAGGGGTATGTCGGACTCTTACCGACTAAAACCCCACGGTGTTCCTTCTTCACCCATTGGGCCGGGGAGTAGGGACTGCTAGCGCAATTACTTCTACTCGCCCGGCGGGTGTAGGCCCCTCATAAGGGGCCACCTTCTGCGGTCTGAGGGGTCGAAACGAGACACCCTCTGACGAACCTACGAGGGGCGCATCGAACACTGATGCGCCACGCCTCGGGCCTGTGCATTAAACTGCAAGGGCGAAGGACGTGCCCGCGTCCGACGCCCGCAGGCCATTTTTACGGCGGCAGGAGGTCATTTCTGACCCTGCGCCGCCGGGTTCGTCGACCGCGGGAGGGGAGCTCAGACGTCTGCTCCCTCTCCCTCTCCGCCGCCTCCTTTGCGAGCATGACGTGCTCGCAGTATGAGGCGACGGAGTTCCAACCGCTCTCACTCCCGACCATCGACGAAACTACGGTCGGGAGCGAGAGATCGGCTCCTATCGCCGCGATAAGGTCGCGGCGTGGCGAGTCCCATGCGGGACAGACGGCGAGTGTGTGCTGCGCGTCATCAACCGCGCAGCCACAATGATGGCACCCAGATGTTGGCTCCCGGCCTATGCGACACAGGTAACTCCCGAAACAACCATGTCCCGAGAGCACCTGTGTCAGCCGGATGACAAAACCTAACCTTTTTTTTTTTTTTTTTTTTTTTTTTTTTTTTTTTAACGTGGGTAAAAATGCATTTACGCATCCGCAGACGGCCCGGGCAGGCCGAAAGGGTATGTGGGACTCCATGGTAACATAAAAATACCACAAATACCCACTAAAAAATCCCCACGTGTGTTCCCCTAACAGCACCCTTGATGTCGAGGACCAGGAACGCATACGCATTACTTCTGCTCAACTCGACGGGTGTAGCTCCAACGGTGGAGCTTCAACTACGGTCTGACAGAACAGACAACTACCGAGCGCACGCGTAAAAGTTTGGAACACTGCGTGCGCCTCGCCATGGGCCTGTGTGCTATGGCGACGGACATGCCCGTGTCCCTCGCCTACAGGCCCTGCCTACGGCGGCCGGAGGTCATCACCCACCTGACGCCGCCGTCGACCGGAACGTCGACCGCGAGAGGGAATCTCACTAGTGAGCTCCCTCTCCCGCTCCGCCGTCTCCTTCACGACCATAACATGCTCGCAAAAAGAGACGACAGAATCCCAACCTCTCTCACTCTCGACCATCGCCTTGACGACAGCTCCGAGCGAGAGGTCGGTCCCTACAGCTGCGGTCAGAACGCAGCGTTCAGAGTCCCAAGCGGGACAAACCTCGAGCGTGTGTTGCGCGTCATCGAACGCGCAGCCACAGTGATGACACCCTGGTGCAATCTCCCGGCCTATGCGACACAGGTAACTCCCGAAACAACCGTGTCCCGTGAGCACCTGTGTCAGGCGGAAGGTCAAGGTGCCATGTGCCCTACCCAACCATGAAGCCAGACGAGGCCGGATGGCCTCCACCGTCGCCGCACCTGAAACAGGAGAATCGAGCCTACGTCTCCACTCGGCCATGACGTGGATCTCGTGGAGCTCCGACCTCTGCGCCTCGATTTCTCGAGGCGCCGGTCGAAGTCCTCCATTCAGCGCCTCCCCGCGCCACTCGTAGAGTGACGCGAGGGCTCTCGCTTCGAGATCCCATGGCGCGGAACCTACCAACAGGGACGCCGCCTCAAAAGAGACTGTGCGGTACCCGCGAGCTGCCCTGACGGCCATCGCCCTCTGCGGAGCCCGCAGAGCGCGGATGTTCTGGGCCGACAGGTCTGCAGCCCACACCGGGGCCCCGTAAAGGGCCATGGACCGAACAACCCCTAAATAGAGCTTCCGGCAAGCGGAATCGGGCCCCCCTAAGTTGGGCAGCAACCGCGCGAGCGCGGCTGCAGCGCCCAACAGTCGAGGGGTCAGCTGCCTGAAGTGCGCGACGAAATCCCACCTACTATCTAACACCAGTCCGAGATATTTCATCTCGGACTGGATGCCTATGGACTCGCCGCCTACGGTAATTCGCGATCCTCTCGGTGGCGCGTTCCGAGGCCCGTGAAAACACAGAGCCTCGGACTTGTGCAATGCCACCTCGAGCCCTAATCTACGAATCCTAGCTACGACCTGAGCTACGCCGGCTGTGACGAGAATCTGGGCATCACGGTGTGTCTTACCTCTCGCCGTGACCAGAGTGTCATCTGCATAGCAGACGACACTCAGACCACGGAGGAGCGCACCCCGCAACACCCAATCATATCCGATGTTCCACAAGAGAGGGCCTAGGACCGACCCCTGTGGAACACCGCACACTACCTCGCGCCTACACGTACTACTCTGACCCGGGAAGGTCACGTACCTCTCGGAGAGGTACGACGCGACGATACGACGGATATAGGTCGGCACTCCGTGATAACGAAGCGCCTCCCTAATACAGGCCCAGGGTAAGGTGTTGAATGCGTTAGCGATGTCCAAGGACACCGCCAACACCACCTCGCCCCGTGCAATGGCCTCTTCCGCCAAACTCCTAACCTGCGTGATCGCGTCGATAGTGGAGCGACCCCTGCGAAACCCGTACTGGTTCGCCGCCAGGTCCGGCCCCTCACGCGTTAAGTGGCTGACGATGCGGTTTGCAATGACTCTTTCAAAGAGCTTGCCCACATCGTCAAGCAACACGATCGGCCGGTACGCCGACGGATTGTCCGCCGGGCGCCCCTCCTTCTGAAGCAGGACTAACCGACCGGTTTTCCATCGGATTGGAAACCGGCCCTGCTCCAGACACGCACTGAAGAGCCCCAGCAGGCGAGGCTCGAGAACCTCTAGGGCCAGGACCCATGCTCTGCCAGGCAGACCATCGGGTCCCGGGGCGGTGTTCTTGGCCTTAAGCCGTTCCACCGCCGCTCCCAATTCTTCCCGGGTCACGTCGACACTGCCCACGTCCGGCTCCGCCATAAAAGGCGAAGCCATCGGTGGAGGAGTAAACTCCCCCCTCGAAGGGAACAGTGCGCTAACGACTTCGTCGAGGAACTGCGGCTGGAGACTCTGCGTTACCGGGGGTGCCCACTGGCGGAGCTTGCCACGTACCATACGGTACGGGCGTCCCCACGGGTCCCGACTGAGGATCTCCAACAGTTCCTCCCTGGCCTGCGCCTTAGACCGCTCGATGGCCTGCTTGAGGGCGAGCTTTGCAGCCCGGTATCCCTCATGCAGCTCCACCTCCTCCGGGGCTGCGACCTGAGTTCGACGTCGTCTTCGCCTGATCCGGGTATACCGGCGACGCGCCGACACGCACGCTGCACGCAGCTGTGCGATGTCGGCGTTCCACCAATACACCTGGCGTTTGGCTCGGACACGCCTCGCCCGAGGCATAGCGGCATCACACATGTGTGATACCGCATCCCTCAGTCGCTCCGCCCCATCATCGACATCGGCAGGCCTCTCGGGTGTCGCACGCAACACCCAGTCCTGCACGATGGCGGCCTCCTGGAAGACTTCCCTATCGAGTCGCCCTAACACCCAACGCGGACCGTCCCCCACAGGAACTCCCGGTACCGGTAGGTCCTCGGTTTGGACGGAGACGTCGAACCGAACATATAAATGGTCGGACAACGTCTCCACCTCCCCGAGGACTCTCCAGTCCCGAACACGGCGTGCGATCGCAGGGCTAGCGAACGAAACGTCCACTATGGATTCGCCCTGCGGTCGCACGCACGTGTTCACGGAGCCTCTGTTTAGGACGAGCAGGCCAGATGTCAGCGCCCACTCTTCCAACACCTCGCCCCTTCTGTCCGAGCATGGGCAACCCCAAGCCGTTGATTTGGCGTTGAAGTCACCCAGTACCAGGACGGGGCGAGGGTGGCTGCCTAACACGACGCTACCTAACCCTACTAGGAAGGACTCGAATTCCGCGAGACTCCACCGAGGTGGAGCGTAGACTCCTACAACGACGACGTCACCGAGCCGCGCCGCCACGTACCCCCGGCCCTTCGTAATATCTACAAAGGGTGGGACACCGGCAGCCGGCCGAGATATGATGGCTACGCAACCATACCTGTCACCGACCCAGCAATCGCTGGGTGGGACAAAGTATGGCTCCGCCATCACAGCGACCCCTATCGACCACTGCGCCATGCTCTGGGACATCAAGTCCTGAGCTCTGGCACAGTGGTTTAAATTCCCTTGGAGTACACGGAGAGCCATTATAAAATGGCAGGGTCCATGCAAACCTCAGAGGCCGAAGTCGACGCCTTAGCGGTAGTCGACGCGGCCGAGGGTTTCGAGGGGGTCTGACCCCTCTTGCCCTTCCCTAGTTTACCCCCCTTTTTGGGCGGAGGCGCCGAGCAGGCCTTACTGCCCACTCGGTGCCCCGCTGACTTACCTGCCGCTGCGCATACGGCGCAGTGCAGGTCTGCGGTGCAAACCCCAGCCTTATGGCCGGGCTGACTACAGCGGTGACAAAGACCACTGCAGTCGACGGTAGAGGGGCACGTGGCCCCTAAATGACCGGTCTGACGACACCGGAAACAACGCTGTGGGCGCGGCTGCAGGAGTTTAACCCGCGCCGACACCCACCCGACCAAGAGACGTCGGCTCTCGCCGAGCCTCTTGGCAACCTCCACGGGGCAGGAAACCACGGCCGTACCGGTCCCGTCAACGCCGAGACGCGGTTCGCCGGATTTCACCTGCTCCGCAGGACAACCTCCGACCCGTGCGACGACAGCAGTGAGCACTTCCGCACTCACTGTGTCATCAAGACCCGAAATCCGCAGATCTGCGCACCTCACCGGCCTGGCGACACGAACATCCTCCGCTGTAAAAGAAGCCCTAATGTGTGCAGCTAGGACGTCCGTCTTGGACGCCGAATCCGCACCCGGCACCTCCAGTAGAGCAGCACCCGTCGCCGTCTTCCTAAAACCTACGGAAGGGATACCAAGACTTGCAAAGTCGATACCTGCAAAAGTCTTGGCGAGCACATCCTTGTAGGTGAGGCCCCTCTTCGCCGCATCCGGCTGCAGGGTCAGAACCACTGCAGTCGAATTGTTGGCGCGAAGTTTGGGGGCCCTCTCCTTCTTGGATGGCACAACCTTTCGCTGAGCCGCCTTCTTAGGCTTAGAAGCCTTCTTAGGCTTAGAAGCCTTTACGGGCTTTCCCCCCTTACCTACCAGCACCCATTCACCCTCGGAGGGTCTGGGGGCTGCTAGTTTCTCACTATAAGTGAGCGGGGTTGAAGTTGCCGTCTTCTTGGCCTTGCTCTGCCCTTTTCCAGCGTTCTGCTGAGGAATAGGGTGTGGCTTCGGCCGGGACTCCGGAGTAGCAGCCTTAGCCGCCACTTTCGCTGCAGCCTTACGGTCTGCAGCTAGCGGCGGTCGCAGCCGCTTCTCCGGAAGGAGCCTATCTTGGAGGCCGTCGAGACGTGCGGTGAGGATGCCCAACACGCGGTCAGCCATCCCACCTACCACCTCCACCAGGCGCTCCTCCGTCACTACCTCAGAGGGATTGCGCTGCGCCTTCGCAGCGCGCTCACTCTGAGGCTTGGACTGGCGTGGCTGCGGAAGAGGAGGAAACTCCTCCCGAGCCATTGCCCTCCTCTTAGGGGCCGGGGCCGGCCCAGACCCCTGAGAGGGTACCACTACGGGTACCGGTGGCACAGGCTCCGGACGCTTGGCAGCGAGCTGATTTGCCCGCAACTCCGCAATCTCCTTGCGGAGCGCAGCCATCTCAGCCGCTTGCCGCACCTCCTTCGCCTTTAACTCCGTACAAATCTCCTGGAGCTTGGTAATCTCCTCGGAGACCGTACGGCCCGCCATCGTCTTGACCGCGTCCTGAATGGATGCGGCCGCGTCCTTAAGGGCATGCACGAACGTGCCCTTAAGGTTGTTCGAATTCTTGGCGACGCGGAGTATAACCCCGACGTCGTCCGAGACCTTCGAACAGAGTTCAGACACAAGTTGTGTGTCTGAACTCGGAGCCTTGGACTCCCTGGTAGCCCGCTTCCGCTTCAACTCTGAAGCCAGCTCGGCTACCTCCTCCTCGGCTCGTAGGTGGAGTTCCTCCTTCCTGACCCGAAGGAACTCCGTTTTGGCCTTAGCCAAGCCAACGTATTGGCCCGTCGTAGGTGGGCGGCCTCTGCCTCGCTTGGAGGCACTAGGGCCAGGACGCCCGAGATGTTCGACGGACTCACCCTCGGGGGCAGAGTCCGACTCCTCTCCACTCATTCGGTAGAACCTGCCGAGGGAAGGAGACTCCCTTCCCTCCGCAGAATTCACCGACACCAACGTCGCCACGCTGCTGTCGCTGGAAACCGATAAACGGTCCAGCGACACAGCCCTCTCCAGCACTACAATCGGCACAGCTTTGCCCCCCCCAGAGAACGCGGGGCAGCCCGAGCTAGGCTCGGGGAGGGATTCTCCTGCTCCGGTGGAGCAGGTACCCTCCTGGGGTAGTAATTTTTTGAGTTGTACCATCATAGTTTTCTCATCGGTTGTCCGTGAACAAGCCAAGGTCGTCAGTTCCGGTTCGACAATAACCGAATCGTGTGCAAAATCAGTAACCATGTTACTAGCCAGGGTCGTCGTATCGAAATCGCGCAAAATTTTGCCCCCCCCAGAGAACGTGGGGCAGCCCGAGCTAAGCTCGGGGAGGGATTCTCCCTTTCGGGTACCCTCCTGGGGTAGTTTATTTTTAAATTTTGCAAACTCCATTGTGAACTCTAAACATCGTCAAGTTCGCAGTACGCCTGCCGAAACTGGAATAAATCCAGTCCCGCCAGCCGCTATCCGGCATCAGGCCCTTGGGACTCAACCTGAGTCCTCCTCGGCCCCAACCCGGTACTGAGTGCGCTGCTCACACGCCACACCCAGGAGTGTTTATCGGCTCCCCAGCCTAGATCCGTAGTGTTCTGCGAGACAGGGTCACCTCGAGAAGGATGTGGTTCTTCACCACGCACTACGGTCTTGAGGTGGCAGGCTAAGGCTCTCTCCAAAGGGAGAGTGCTGTATTGCGCCTGTGGGTCCACCCCCTGCAGATCAGAGATACAAGTACCTCGTCACGCCTGCGCGACCCCGACAAAACCTAACCTAACCTAACCTTTTTTTTTTTTTTTTTTTTTTTTTTTTTGCGTTTGGGAAAAACCCGTCATGGGTACCCGCCCGCCGCGGAGGACAGCGGACGGGTTATGTTGGACTGCACCAACTAAAAAACCCAAACCCACCAACTCCTTTGCGCTTGGCGTCGGGGGCACAGGAAGACCCGAGGGCATAACTTCTGTGCACCCCGACAAGCGCTGCCCCCCGAAGGGAAGCTCTCCCCACTGGGGGCGCCCATCACCGACCGCAGCCCCCAGCCTCCGTTCAATTTTTTAACGAGGTTTTTATTCCTCGGTGATTTTTTAAGGAGGTTTTCTTCCTCCGGGTTCGGGCCACCCCGTCCACCGCGAACCCGATGTGATTTTTTACCGAGGTTTTCTTCCTCCACATTCCGGTCCAACGGACCAGAACGTCGCCGCCTCCTGGTGATTTTTTAAAGAGGTTTTCTTCCTCTCAATTTTTTAACAAGGTTTTGTTCCTTGGTAATTTTTTTCCGAGGTTTTCTTCCTCACGGTCGCAGGGGATAGGGAGAGCGGCGACGAAACACCGACACTCCTCTTCCCCTGCGACCCCACCGCGTCCGCCATCAAACGGTGGCGGCCCCGTTGAGGCCGCGGAAGGTAGGGTGAGCGGCAACGTGACACCGACACACCTCTCCCGCCGCGGCCCCTCTCGCCTTCAGCCGCGGTGCCTCCCATACGACACCGCGGCTCGCCTCAGTTGCGGTGGCGCCCATACACCACCGCAACCTACTGCCGCCGAAGCAGCTCGACCTGTGGCCGCTCGTCACCGGCTGGCCAACTCAGCCTAGACGAGCGGCCTCTCCTGGGGTTCCTCTTCGCTTCACCGTGGGTGGCTAGGCCACGGTTACTAAGCCCCCCCGCCACGACAAGGCGGGAACCCATCGGGGGGGAACCTAACCTAACCTAACCTAACCTAACCTAACCTAACCTAACCTAACCTTTTTTTTTTTTTTTTTTTTTTAACGTGGGGAAATCCTGCATTGGATCCGCCTCCCGAGCTGGGCCGCTCAAGGGAGGGGTATGTCGGACTCTTACCGACTAAAACCCCACGGTGTCCTTCTCGCACCTGTTGGCCAGGGAGCGGGAGATGCAAACGCATGGCATCCGCTCGACCTGGCAGGTGTGGCCCTACCCCGGGGCCCCGTCGCGGTCGGAGGCAATCGGAACCTCCAACGAACCTCGGAGGGCGCACGGACACTGGCGCGCCTCTTCCGTCTCGGGACTGCATTTACGCAGTGGCAGACATGCCCAAGTCCGCCACCTGCAGCCCCATTTAAGGCGGCCGGAGATCATCACGCGGCCTCCGGCGCCTGGCTCGTTGACCGCGGAGAGGGAGCAAGGTGTTACGCTCCCTCTCCCTTTCCGCCTCCTCTTTCGCAAGCATTACATGCTCGCAAAACGAGGAGACGGAGTTCCACCCGCTCTCGCTCTCGACCATAGACAGAATCACGGCCGGGAGCGAGAGATCGGTGCCGATTGTCGCGACAACGTCGCGGCGCGGCGAGTCCCATGCGGGACAGACGGCTAAGGTGTGCTGCGCAGTATCCTCCGCGCAGTCACAATGATGGCACCCAGGGTTCATCTCCCGGCCTATGCGACACAGGTAACTCCCGAAACAGCCATGTCCCGAGAGCACCTGCGTCAGCCGGAAGGTAAGGGTGCCATGCCGCCTCTGGAGCCATCTAGCCAGAACTGGCCTGATGGCTTCTACTGTCGCCACGCCTGAGCTTGGGTGCTCAAGTCGTGAGTCCCACGCTTCCACCATGGGATTTTGGCGGAGCTCTGTCCTATACGCCACAATCTCCCGCAGCGTTGGGCTCTCGCCCCGCCTCAGCGCCTCCTCGCGCCATCTAAACAACAGCGCGAGGACCTTTGCTTCAAGATCCCATGGTGGGGATCCGGCCAATAGTGAGGCTGCCTCGAACGAGACCGTACGGTAACCTCGGACAGCTCTGACGGCCATCGCTCGCTGCGGTTTCCGCAGGAATGCGAAGTGCTTGGCCGTCAGGCTATCCGCCCACACTGGGGCCCCATATAAGGCCATCGACCGTACGGTCTCCAGGTAGAGCTTCCGGCAAGCGGAACCGGGCCCCCCGAGATTTGGCAGCAGTCGAGCTAGTGCTCCCGCTGTGCTCATGAGTCGGGGGGTCAGCTGCCGGAAGTGTTCCACAAAACTCCATCGGCTATCGAGGACAATTCCCAGGTACTTCATCGTCGACCCGATGCCAATGGAGACGCCTCCCACTATTATCTGGGACCCTCGAGGTGGAGCGTTCCGAGGCCCGTGAAAACACAGGGCCTCGGATTTATCCAGGCCCACCTCAAGTCCCAGGCGCCTTATTCGACTCACGACTTGAGCCACCCCAGCTGTGGCTAAAATTGTCGCGTCGCGGTGCGTCTTCCCTCGCGCTGTGACAAGGGTGTCGTCAGCATAACAGACGACACTGACACCGCTGAGGGGCGCACCGCGTATCGCCCAGTCATAGCCAATGTTCCACAGGATGGGGCCAAGCACTGACCCCTGTGGAACACCGCTAGACGGTTCTCGCCGACTCCATCCTTCCGGACCCGGGAAGATGATAGTCCTCCCTTCTAAATAATTCCCGACGATGCGGCGGAGGTAAGGGGGCACTCCATGGTACCGGAGTGCCTCCCGTATGCTGCTCCAGGGTAGGGTGTTAAACGCGTTGGCGATGTCCAAAGACACCGCCAGCACCACTTCACCCTGGGAGGTTGCTTCCTCCGCCAGACTCTTCACGTGTGTGATCGCGTGTATGGTGGAGCGCCCTTGACGAAAACCAAATTGGTTGTCCGTCAGATTCGGCCCCACTTCTGTCAAGTGGCGGACGAGGCGGTCTGCAATAACTCTCTCCATGAGTTTTCCCACCTCGTCCAGCAACACGATGGGGCGGAACGCGGACGGATTGTCCGCAGGGCGCCCCTCCTTTTTGAGCAGGATCAGCCGGCCGTTTTTCCAGCGCAGCGGAAATCGGCCTTGCTCTAAACACGCTGTGAAGAGTCCTATCAGCCGGGACTCGAGGACATCCTGAGCCAGGACCCATACACGGCCTGGTATGCCGTCGGGTCCTGGGGCGGTATGCTTCGACTGAAGCCGTCGAAACGCCCTGCTCAGCTCTTCCCGGGTCACTTCGGGCACGTCGTCATCCTCGTCCGCGTTGGTCGCTGAAGGCGGAGCCATGGACGGAGGGGTGTGTTCTGTCCCCACTGGGAACAGAGCATCCAACACTCGCTCGAGAAACCTAGGCTGGAGACTCTGGGTTACCGGGGGGGCCCAAGGGCGTAATTTGCCCCGCACTAGGCGGTAGGGGCGCCCCCACGGATCCCGGCTGAGGGTCTCCAGCAGTTCCTCACGAGCTAAGGCTTTCGCCCTTGCTATAGCCTCCTTGAGTGTTTTGATGGCCGCTCTATACCCTCCGTATAACTCCGCCTCCAGGGCGGTCGCGTCCTGCTGCCGGCTTCGTCTCCGCCTGTGCCTGGTGTACCGGCGTCTTGCCGCAACGCAAGCACCACGCAATTGCGCTATCTCGGCATTCCACCAGTACACCTGGCGTCTGGCGGGTATTCGACCCACACGAGGCATAGCCGAATCACAGGCACACGTCATCGCCCTGCAAAGCCGTTCCGCTTCCTGCTCTATATCAGCAGGCCTGCAAGGGGTCCCATCGAGACCCCAGGCCTGTCCTATAACGGCTTCGCTGAACGCCTCAACGTCAAGGCGTTTAAGCGACCAACGCGGACCGTCCTCTCTCGGGACCGGGTTGTCCGAGGTTTGGGCTGGGACGTCGAAACGGATATACCGATGGTCCGACAACGTCTCTACCCCCTCAAGGACTCTCCAGTCCCGCACACGGCGCGCTAGGGCAGGGCTAGCGAACGATATGTCCACTATGGACCCACCCTGCCGTCGCACACATGTGTGTACCGAGCCCCGGTTGAGGACGGGCAGGCCAGTTGTTAGGGCCCACTCTTCTAGTTCCTCGCCCCTTGCATCCGTGGACGGGGAACCCCAAGCCGTAGATTTAGCATTGAAGTCCCCGAGCACTAGCACGGGGCGAGGGTGACTACGGGTGACGACGTTACCCAGATCCACTAACAAAGCCTGGAAGTCAGCGAGACTCCAACTGGGGGGTGCATACACCCCCACGATCATTATGTCACCGAGGTACACCGCTATGCTTCCACGACCCTTTGTGACGACGACAAAGGGCGGGGAGTCAACGGCTGCCCTAGTTGTTAGGGCCACTGAACCATTAAGGTCTCCCACCCAGTTATCCCCGGGTGGGATGTAATAAGGCTCAGCGACTACGGCGACATGAATGGACCACTGCACCATGCTCTGGACCAAAAGGTCTTGAGCTCTGGCGCAGTGGTTTAAATTGGCCTGCAGAACATGAAGTGCCATTATTGTTGGCACTCCATGTCTGCCTCTGCAGCGACCGGCGGCACCGTGTTATCGGCCGACGGGCACTTTTTTCGCGGGGGGTCGCTTTTGCGTTTACCCCGCTTCCTTCTTCTGGGGGATGACGCCGAGCATCCCCTGCTACAAATCCGGTGATTTGCCGGCCCGCCGTTCTCTGCACAAATAGTGCAGTGTGGTACGGCGGTACACTCAGCAGCCCTATGTCCCGGCTTGCTGCAGCGCAGGCAAAGGCTACTGCGGTCGACTTCCTCGGTGCACTTTACACTTACGTGTCCAGACTTCAAGCACCGGAAGCACATTTGGGGTCTAGGCTGCAGGACCCTTACCTGCGCTGATACCCAGCCCACCAGAAGTCTTCGACCGTCGCCAAGTTTTTTGGCGACTGTCACTGGGCACGACACGACGGCTGTACCTAGCCCGGTGAACCCCGGACGTATCCCCTTACACCTGATCTGCTCAACTGAGCAATCCCCTGCCTGGGCAACCGCAGCAAGGATCTCCTCCACCTCGACAGAGTCGTCTAGGCCAGAGATGCGCACTTCAGCGCTTTTTATTGGCCTGGAAACCCTCACGTCGCTTGCCTCAAAGGATGCCCTTAGCTGCTCTGCTAGGGCATCCGCTTTGTTGCCACTTGCTGAGCCAGGTACCTGTATGAGGCACGCTCCGGCGGCCGTCGATTTTATCTGGACACCTGGAATGTCCAAGCTAGCCAAGCTAATCTTGGATCTGGCATGCTTCAGGACGTCCTTGTAGGTAAGGCCCTTTTTTGTGCCCTCCGGCAGTAGCGTTAACGCTACTGCTGCTGATTTGGGTGGACGAAGAAGAGGTGACGTCCGCTGCTGTCCTCTTGCTGCCTTACCCTTGGGCTTACGTCGGCGTCCTTTCTTTCCGACGGTAACCCATTCGCCGTCCTGTTTACTTGCCGTAGGGGCAGGTAACGGTGCAACCTCCTTAGGCTTATCCATCCCAGCTGCCTTATTTGGTTTCTTCTTCCCAACAGACTGTTGGGAAGCAGGAGCCCGAGGTTGGGCAGTTCGTTTAGCTGCTTGGTTCGCAGCAGCAGCTTTGCGATCCGCAGCGAGTGGAGGTCGTCGGGGCGGCGGAGCTGGAAGAAGCCGCTCTTCGATTGCAGCGTCCCGGGCATCCATCATAGTTCCCACCTGAAGCATGATGGAACGCACAAACTCATCAAGGCTCGGTGTCGTCGGAGCTATCGGCGACGCTTCCTTTGTCGGCTCTTGCCGTTTGGGCGTCGGCAAAGGAGGAAATTCCTTCACTTCGAACCTATAGCCTCGTCTTTCCTGCTGGGTAGATGAGGTTTCAGGAGCAACTTCAGGAGGCTTAAGAAGCGCCTTCACTTCTGCCAATTCCTTTTTGAGAGCCGCTACTTCGGCTCTTAGGATCCTCGTTTCCTCTGTGCTATTCCGGGTAACGAGGGCAGTCGTTGCCTCTGTTATGGACTCGACTGCTTTCTTAAGGACACGGGCACTGGGTCCATTTAAGCCCTTGGAGACGCGTGATACTCGGAATACCGCTGAGACCGAGCTTCTTATCTGCTTCTCAAGGTTTTCCACAGATAACTCGCCCGCTGGCTGACGTGTAACCCAAGAGTCCGTTGCCATTTGACTCACCTCCTCAATTTCTGCCTCTACCTCAGTTTCAGGCTGGGTTTCATTAGAGGTTTTGAGGTATTTCCTCGCATCCGCCGAAGTGAGTCTGCAAGTAGGCCGGCCTCTGCCTCGACTCGCTGTTTGTGGTGTCTTGGCATTTTGCTCAACATCACTGGAGCTAGGGCCATGCTCATTTGGTGGCACACGTTGCCCCTTCCGCTTTCCTCCTCCAACTATAGGAGAAAGCCTTCTTCCAGAAGGAGAGGTTTCCCTACTAGAAGTACAAGAGCCAACAAGCACCTCATCGTCTAATACCATATCGCATGCTAAGTCATTAGTCCGTATTATTGCCTTGGTCGTGGAATTATTATCAACAGTCAAAATCCTGCCCCCCCCAGAAAACGAGGGGCTGCCCGGGCTAAGCCCGGGGAGGGATTCTCCGGTAACACCGGTACCCTCCTGGGGTAATTCTATTCTAAATTTTGACATCTTCATCTTTGTCTTCTTCGTTGAGTTTGCAGTGCGCCTGCCGGAACCAGTATAAGAGAACCAGAACCGCCAGCCGCTATCTGGAGCTAGGCCCTTGGGACTTACTCTTTGTCCTCATCGGCCCCAGCCCAGTACTGGGTGCGCTGCTCACATACCACACCCAGGAGTGTTTATCGGCTCTCCAGCGTAGATCCGTAGTGTTCAGCGCGACAGGGCCACCTCGAGAAGGGTGTGGTTCTTCACCACGCACTACGGTCTTGGGATGGCAGGCTAAGGCTCACTTATAGGAGCTATATTACGCCTGTGTCTCCACCCCCTGCAGATCAGAGATACAAGTACCTCATCACGCCTGCTCGGCCCCAACCTAACCTAACCTAACCTAACCTAACCTAACCGAACCTTTTTTTTTTTTTTTTTTTTTTTTTTTTTTTTTTTTTTTTTTTTTTTTTTTTTTTTTTTTTTTTACTTGAGGAAAAACCCGTCATGGGTACCCGCCCGCCGCGGAGGACAGCGAACGGGTTATGTGTGACTGCACACACTAAAAAACCTCAAGACTACCTCCAAGGCGCTTGGCGTCGGGGGCACAGGAAGACCCGAGGGCATTACTTCTGTGCACCCCGACAAGCGCTGCCCCCCCGCAGAGAGGCTCTCCCCACTGGGGGCGCCCATCACCGACCGCAGCCCCCAGCCTCCGTTCAATTTTTTAACGAGGTTTTTATTCCTCGGTGATTTTTTAAGGAGGTTTTCTTCCTCCGGGTTCGGGCCACCCCGTCCACCACGAACCCCTGTAATTTTTTACCGAGGTTTTCTTCCTCCCGGTTCCGGTCCCAGAGGACCAGAACGCCGTCTCCTGGTGATTTTTTTACAAGGTTTTCTTCCTTGGTAATTTTTTCACGAGGTTTTCTTCCTCGGTGATTTTTTAACGAGGTTTTCTTCCTCACGGTCGCAGGGGATAGGGAGAGCGGCAACGAAACACCGACACTCCTCTTCCCCTGCGACCCCACCGCGTCCGCCATCAAACGGTGGCGGCCCCGTTGAGGCCGCGGAAGGTAGGGTGAGCGGCAACGTGACACCGACACACCTCTCCCGCCGCGGCCCCTCTCGCCTTCAGCCGCGGTGCCTCCCATACGACACCGCGGCTCGCCTCAGTTGCGGTGGCGCCCATACACCACCGCAACCTACTGCCGCCGAAGCAGCTCGACCTGTGGCCGCTCGTCACCGGCTGGCCAACTCAGCCTAGACGAGCGGCCTCTCCTGGGGTTCCTCTTCGCTTCACCGTGGGTGGCTAGGCCACGGTTACTAAGCCCCCCCGCCACGACAAGGCGGGAACCCATCGGGGGGGAACCTAACCGAACCTTTTTTTTTTTTTTTTTTTTTTATCGTGGGAAAATCCTGCATAGGATACACCTCCCGTTGTCGGGGGACAACGAGAGGGTTATGCCGGACTCTTACCGGCTAAAAACCCACGGCCGCATCAGCGCGTATGTGAACAGGGTCCCGGGAGAGCGCAAGCAAGCACCGCAACCCTGTTCACGCGCTCGGGTCTCCCGAAGGTGGTAATACCGGGGACCCTCGTCTCAGGGAGAGCAAGATCCTCTCCCGTGCTTCCTCTAGAAGCAGCGGCAAGCCGTGCTCCTCCGTCACGGGACCTCCACTATACGGCAACAGACGCCCCCGCGTCTACTGCCTGGAGGTTTGCTTCAAGGAGGCATCTGGTGGAATTGGCTTCCACCTCTCCTCCTAACACGCCTGGTTCTCTCTCGACGTATCGCTGAGGCCCCGGGCGCCCTTTCCCTTCCTCTTTCAGCTTCCTCCTTTTTCAGCAAAACGGCTTCGCAGAAGGAGATGAGTGCTTTCCATGACCTCTCTCCCCCGACCATGGATTGAACCACAGCCGGTAGAGAGAGATCACTACCTACAATCGCCACCAGTTCTGTGCGCTCCGCAGCCCAGGCCGGGCACTCCTCTAAGGTGTGCTGTGCTGTATCCACTTCACACTCGACGCAGTGGTGGCACCTCGGTGTTGGCTCTTTTCCCGCTATTTGGTGTAAATATTTTCCAAAACAGCCATGGCCAGTCAAAATTTGCACCAGTCTGAAGGTCAGTTGTCCAAATGCTCTGCCTATCCAGTCATGAAACACTGGGCGGATCGCTTCGATAGCGCTTAGACCAGCGCTAGGTGAAACAAGCGTTTCCGACCACCTTCGCAGTGCAACTTGCTGCAAATGTATCTTCTTTGCTTCCTTCTCTCTGGGAGCAATTCTCCCGCCGACTGCCCTCCTCTCAGCACACCACGTAAAAAATTCAGCATGACTGCGAGCGACCAGATGCCATGGCAGGGAGCCCGCTATTAGGCATGCAGCCTCATAGGAAACGGTACGATAACCTCGTATGACCCTAATTGCCATTAGCCGTTGGAGTTTCCTTAAAATGGCAGCACTGCATGGCGTTAGAGCTCTGTGCCACACAGGAGCGCCATACAAGGTCATTGACCGCACTACTCCCATGTATAGAGAACGGCATTCAGCACCGGCTCCACCTAGGTTAGGTAGAATACCTGCTAGCGCGGAGGCACAACGCATTACCTTTGGGGCTAACTGCCGAAAATGACTCTCGAACTTCCAACGAGTGTCTAGCATAAGGCCGAGGTACTTTATTGTCGGAGTCACATTAATACGGGTTCCACTAATAATCAAATGAGCGTCGGAAGACACAGCTCTGCGGGGACCGTGGAAGCATATAGCTTCAGTCTTGTTGATGGCCACTTCAAGACCGAGCATTCTTATTCTCCCAACAACTTGGGCTACGCTCACAGTGACAAGCCGAATGGCGTCACGAACAGTGTCTCCTCGAGCAGCTACGAGCGTGTCATCCGCATAGCAGGTCACAAAGGCGCCTGGTAGGAGTGCACCTCGCAGCACCCAATCGTACCCGATGTTCCACAGAAGTGGGCCAAGGACTGACCCCTGTGGAACACCGCACGATATCTCCCTTTGGTGGGTGCGTGCGTCCTGATCAACGCAAGTGACCTGCCTACCCTCCAGGTAAGACCCGAGCAATCGACACAGATATGGAGGCACTCGATGATACCTCAATGACTCTTTAATGCATTCCCAGGGGAGGCTGTTAAAAGCGTTCGCAATGTCAAGAGACACTGCCAACAGCACTCCGCCCTGGGAAACCACCTCTTCCGAGAGAGCCTTAACGCGGAGGATCGCGTCAATCGTTGAACGGCCCTCTCGGAATCCAAACTGCACCGCAGATAGATCGGGCCCCGTCGTGGACAAATGCTTAACTAGGCGCTGTGCAATGACACGCTCGAAGAGTTTGCCTGCTTCATCCAACAAGACTATTGGACGGTACGCGGTCGGAGAGTCCACTGGTCGTCCTTCCTTTCGCAGCAAAACGAGGCGACCTACCTTCCACTGGGGGGGAAATTGTCCCGACTCCAGACAGGCATTAAACAGCCGTCTGAGCCTCCCTCCCAATGCCTCCATGGCAATAACCCAGGCACGACCAGGAACGCCATCAGGCCCCGGAGCAGTGTGTTTCGCTCGAAGGCGTTCCACGGCCGTACCTAGTTCTGCCTCAGTAACAAAAGGCACCTCATCATTACCGCTACACCTCAGCATAGCGTTCGAAGCCATAAAAGGTGGCGAGAACTCTCCTCTCTGCGGAAACAACGTGGATAATATGTCGCTAAGGACTCTTGGTTCGAGACTCTGCGTGATCGGGGGAGCCCAGGGGCGCAAAAAGCCCAGCACCATTCGGTAGGGACGTCCCCATGGATCACCGTCCAGAGTCTCCAAAAGCTCATCCCGAGCACGCGCCTTAGCTCGCTTGATGGATATCTGCAAGATTTTCTTCGCCTCTCTATAATCAGCAACCTTCTGTGCTTCCACGATCGGGTCCCGACCCAATCGAAGTCTTCGATATCTGGCACATCGGCGTCTCGCAGCCACGCATAAAGATCGTAAATGTGCTATTTCGGAAGACCACCAATATACGCGCTTCTTGGGCGAATGAGGCCGAACCCGGGGCATGGCAGCATCGCAGACCCGTGTCATGGCGTTCCGGAACCAGCGCGCTTCATCCGCAACATCAATCGGCACATCTGACATCGACGACCAAGACTCAACTATTGCGGCCTCTACTAGCAGATCCACGTTTAACTGCTTAACGGCCCATCTAGGTGCTGAAGCCATTTCTGTGTGGAGAGCTGATGTTCGTGTTACATGTGAGGGGCAGACATCGAACCTAATATACAGGTGATCAGATAGCGACTCTGCCTCTACTACGACTCTCCATCCACGTATTCGTCTTGCAATAGCAGGAGATGCCAGCGTTATATCCACAATGGAACCCCCCTGCTGCCGTACACAGGTGTTCTCCTCGCCTCTATTAACAACAGTGAGCCCAGTCGTAAGCGCCCATTCTTGAAGAACCCTACCCCGCACATCAGTGATAGGCGATCCCCATGCCGAGGATTTAGCATTAAAATCGCCCACCACTAAGACAGGGCAGGGTACCAACTGGCAAATAAGCACTCCCACGTCATCCAGGAAAGCCTCAAATTCCGCGACGGACCTGTTGGGCGAAAAATACACCCCGATGACTATCAGGTTTCCCCACTGAGCCGCGACAAAACCAGATCCTTGCTTTTTTGTAATCAGGATTGGCATCCCTGCGGACATTGAGGTGACGATTGCTACAGTGCCCGTCACATCACCTACCCAGTTATCCCTGAGAGGAGTGTAATAAGGCTCGGCAACCACCGCCACCTGAACCGACCACTCAGCCATGGTCTGAATCAAAAGATCCTGAGCCACGGCCGAGTGATTGATATTTGCCTGTAAGAACCTATAAACCATCCTAATTAAGTATCCTCCAAATTCCGCTCTCCCTGTGACCTTGTAGAGGCACTGGGTGCAGCTGTAGCAACATTCTTGCTAGCGGCTCTAATCTTCCTAGCTGCTTTGCCTCCTTTTCTAGAAGGTAGCACACAAGACTTACTGCCCAGTCTATGATTCGATGGCCTTTCAGCCTCCGCACACAGTATACAATGCGGAGAAGCGGAGCAATCAGTCGCCTTGTGACCTCCCTTGCCGCATTGAAAGCAGAGTCCACTGCGGTCGATCCCTGCCTTACAGTGTTGCTTAATGTGCCCAGGTTCTAGGCACTGAAAACACCTGGCGACTCTAGGTTGAAGCAGCGTCACCTGTACAGCTACCCATCCTAGAAGGAGCCTTCGCTCCTGAGCCACCTTCTTCGCTGCTGCTATTGGGCAGCGCACCCATACAGTGCCAACCCCATATGGCGCTCGGCGCACTATCCCTACCTTCACCTGCTCTACAGGGCACCCTCCCTTCGTAGCTATCGCATTCGCAACCTCCTCTTTAGTCACAGAGTCATCAAGCCCCTTGATGCGCAATTCAGCACATTTTGTAGGCCTAGTCACGAGCACCATTCCCTCACCAACCGTCTCAGCAAAGATTGATCTAAGCCTCTCTGCCAAGCGATCAGCCTTTTCCGAGCTCGTAACACCCGGTACCTCTAGCTTACGGGCTCCTGAAGCTGTTTCCTTAAACTTTAGAAAGGGGATGTCAAGGCTAGCCAAGTCCACCTTGTCCTTAGCCACTGACACCACCTTCCTATAGTCAACTCCTACGTCTGATGCCCCTGGCCGAAGCGTTAAAACCACCGCTGACGCACGTGGGACAACAAGTTTGGCTGCAGTCACCTTTGTCGTGGCCGTCTGCTTCTGACCGGCTCGTTTTTTAGTGCCTCGTTTTAACACGGTTGACCATTTCTCCGTCACCACCGGCACTGTCTGGGAAGGAACTTGCTGCAACCTTGATTCCTCTGCAGCTTGCGCTGCCAACGACTTTTTCTTTTTAGTCGTTTTCTTATTAGATCTCACGTCTAGGCCCGAAGAATTAGGCACATGCACCTCAGGCGTTATAACTGGGGCTACAGCTTCAGTAGAGGTCTTATCCCCAGATAGAGAAGGACGTAGCAATATACTCTCAAAGGCCTTCAAATGAGACAGCACACTGCTTTCCATATCTTTCATCGCACGGTCCAACATGCTCTTGGTGACCAGCGATGAGGACTCCGTTTGTAGTAAAGGAGAAGATGCCTCCTGCAGCAAGCAAGGAGATGTGACGCTTCCCATGCAGTTATCAGCAGAAGTCGAAGCGGCCGACACCGTTGGCTGAATACGACGGGCCATTTGTAGGTCTGCACGCAGCTCTTCTACCTCCTTACGAAGCTGTACCATCTCTGCTCCTTGCTTAGCTTCATTGGCCTTCAAGGCCTCATATGACTCTTGGAGCTTCTTCATTTCCTCTGAGGCAGTTCTGTCAGCCATAGAGGTAGCCCTGTCTACGATAGAGGCGGCCGCATCCTTAAGGGCCTTCTGAAAGGTGCCCTTCAGATTTTTAGATTTATGTGCGACGTTAAGGATAATCTCCACATCATCCAGTATTCCTTTCTTAAGGTCCGCAACTAGCAGCTCTTCCGAGACAGGAACATCGAGCCTTCTTTCTGCCCGTCTAATCCATGAAGTCGCCATCATTTCAGCCATCTCCCCCTCCGCCCTGAGTTGGAGTTCTTCCTGTTTTAGGCGAATGAGCTCGGCCTTGGCTTTCGCCAGGCCCATGTACTCCCCTGTTGTAGGCGGTCGCCCTCTGCCTTTTTTTGGTAAAGGGTTACACTGCTGTATTACTACAGCATCAGACTCTGTACCTGAGGATGAGTCGGATGAAACTTGCAGGCATCCTCCCCCGCGTCCGCGTATTTTGGCAAGAGGGACGTCACTTCCCTCACTGGCCGTAGCCATGGCGACTGCACTGGCGTTACTACCCTCCGAAAGGCTCTCCAACGAAGGAACCCTTTCCATGGTGGGCAGAGCGGATGAGGAATCAGTATTGTGGCCTCCCTCTACATCACTATGATTTTTAATAGTACTCTTTTTTGTTGTGGTTTTTTTTTTTAAAATTGATCTCTTCATTTCTAATCCCACGAGTATGGGGGAAATAAACAGTCCACCCAGGCAGTGCCCCCTGTACCTGGGTAAGCCTAACGTAACCCGTCGGAGAGTCGGCCGGTTCTCCGACGGGGGTCGCACTCGTGACTGGTCTCCTACCAGCCACGCATCCCCTCGCGGTGCGCCGCCGCTTGGGATTAGGGTAATTTTTTATAGAGGTTTTCTTCCTCGCGGCCCAGGCGGTTAAGCCAAGGCCCTCGGTCCCATCTGGAGCTGCGAGACATGACCACAGCACCCCAGAAAGAATTACGACATCAACGGTGGCAGCAAGGCGAAAAGCCCCACTTGCCTGCCCGACGGCAGTATGAGTGCGCGCCAAGCCCGCTATACGCCACAACATTCTACCCCTCTGAAAACAGAGGGACGACAAAGGCGGCTCATTGATACTCGAGGTTATAGGGCGTATTTCTACGACCCTACAACCGTTACTATTTTCCTTCTAACTTCTATAGGGCCCGAGTTATGCATGTTTTTCTGCCCTTAGTAAAGCAGAATCCACCTACCCGATGAAGAAAAATGGGCGGGTGGGCGGGCTAAAAAATTCCTTTGATCGTCGATTTGACCAACTTCCGGTCGGAATTAAACGAAAATTTTGACACGATCGTATTCGTGGAACGAACACGGATCAGATGAGAGAACAAAACACACTCGACTGGAGGAAAGAACTGTTGATGGTAAGTGTGAAGATTGTAATTTAATTAATTTAACCTAACCTAACCGAACCTAACCTTTTTTTTTTTTTTTTTTTAACGTGGGGAAATCCTGCATTGGATCCGCCTCCCGAGCCGGGCAGCTCAAGGGAGGGGTATGTCGGACTCTTACCGACTAAAACCCCACGGTGTTCCTTCTTCACCCATTGGGCCGGGGAGTAGGGACTGCTAGCGCAATTACTTCTACTCGCCCGGCGGGTGCAGGCCCCTCATAAGGGGCCACCTTCTGCGGTCTGAGGGGTCGAAACGAGACACCCTCTGACGAACCTACGAGGGGCGCATCGAACACTGATGCGCCACGCCTCGGGCCTGTGCATTAAACTGCAAGGGCGAAGGACGTGCCCGCGTCCGACGCCCGCAGGCCATTTTTACGGCGGCAGGAGGTCATTTCTGACCCTGCGCCGCCGGGTTCGTCGACCGCGGGAGGGGAGCTCAGACGTCTGCTCCCTCTCCCTCTCCGCCGCCTCCTTTGCGAGCATGACGTGCTCGCAGTATGAGGCGACGGAGTTCCAACCGCTCTCACTCCCGACCATCGACGAAACTACGGTCGGGAGCGAGAGATCGGCTCCTATCGCCGCGATAAGGTCGCGGCGTGGCGTGTCCCATGCGGGACAGACGGCGAGTGTGTGCTGCGCGTCATCAACCGCGCAGCCACAATGATGGCACCCAGATGTTGGCTCCCGGCCTATGCGACACAGGTAACTCCCGAAACAACCATGTCCCGAGAGCACCTGTGTCAGCCGGAAGCTGAGGGTGCCGTGCCGTCTCCGTACCCAGGCCGTCAAATGAGGCCTGATGGCCTCGACGGTCGCCACGCCCGAGCTGGGGTTCTCCAATCGTCGGTCCCATTCCGCCATGACCAGGACCTGGTGGAGCTCCGACCTACGCGCCTCGATTTCGCGAGGCGCAGGTCGTAGACCTCGCTCCAACGCCTCCCCGCGCCACTTGTAGAGCGACGCGAGGGCTCTCGCCTCCAGGTCCCATGGCGGAGATCCGGCCAGTAGGGAGGCCGCCTCAAAGGATATCGTGCGGTACCCGCGGGCTGATCTGACGGCCATCGCCCTCTGCGGTCTGCGCAGAGCGGCGATATTACGGGCCGTCAGGTTCTCAGCCCACACAGGGGCCCCGTAAAGGGCCATGGACCGCACGATTCCCATGTAGAGCCTCCGGCAAGCGGAATTCGGACCCCCCAGGTTGGGCAACAGCCGCGCCAACGCGGCCGCGGCGCCCATTAGACGGGGGGTCAGCTGCCGGAAGTGCTCTACGAAGTCCCATCGGCTGTCCAGGATGAGTCCAAGATATTTCATCTTGGACTCGATGCCGATGGGAACGCCTCCCACGATGATCTGGGACCCTCTCGGTGGCGCATTCCGAGGCCCATGGAAACACAGGGCCTCGGATTTCTGTAGCGCCACATCGAGTCCCAGACGCCGGATCCGACCGACGACGTGTGCCACCCCAGCTGTGACCAGTATCGCGGCTTCGCGGTGCGACTTACCCCTCGACGTGACCAATGTGTCGTCGGCGTAACATACGACACTGAGGCCACGGAGGAGCGCACCGCGCAACGCCCAATCGTATCCGATGTTCCAGAGCAGGGGGCCAAGCACTGACCCCTGGGGAACACCGGATACGACGTCTCGCCGACACATTCCACTCCGACCCGGGAAGACAACGTACCTCTCCGAGAGGTACGCCCCGACAATTCGGCGGAGGTAGTTCGGCACTCCATGATAGCGGAGTGCCTCCCTAATGCAGGCCCAGGGCAAGGTGTTAAAGGCGTTCGCGATGTCTAAAGACACCGCAATCACCACCTCGCCCTGTTCGATGGCCTCCTCCGCCAGACTCCTCACTTGCGCGATCGCATCTATGGTGGAGCGCCCTCTGCGGAAACCAAACTGGTTCGCCGCCAGGTCCGGCCCCACGTGCATAAGATGGCTGACGAGGCGGTCTGCAAGTACTCTTTCGAAGAGTTTGCCCACCTCGTCAAGCAGCACAATGGGGCGGTACGCGGACGGCGAGTCCGCCGGGCGCCCCTCCTTCTGGAGCAGGACTAGACGTCCGGTTTTCCACTTCGACGGAAACCGGCCCTGCTCCAGACACGCGGTGAGGAGTCCCAGTAGTCGGGGCTCGAGGGCCTCCTGAGCCAGGACCCACGCTCGGCCAGGTATGCCGTCGGGTCCTGGGGCGGTGTTTTTCGCCGCGAGGCGTTTCACCGCCGCCCTCAACTCTTCCCGGGTCACTTCGGGCACGTCGTCTCTCTCCACGTCGGGCTCGGCCGCAGGCGGAGCCATTTCGGGAGGTGAGAACTCCTCCCTTGAGGGAAACAGATCGCTCACTACCTCCTCGAGGAACTCCGGCTGGAGACTCTGGGTTACCGGGGGGGCCCATTGGCGAAGTTTGCCGCGTACCATACGGTACGGGCGCCCCCACGGATCCCGACTGAGCGTCTCCAGGAATTCCTCTCGGGCCAGAGCCTTTGCGCGCTCAATGGCCTTCCGGAGGGTGAGCTTGGCTGCTCTGTAACCCTCATGTAGCTCCGCCTCTCCGGGGCTAGCGACCTGCGAATGACGTCGTCTGCGCCTAATCCTGGTGTACTGGCGGCGCGCTGCCACGCAAACTGCGCGCAGCTGCGCGATTTCAGCGTTCCACCAGTACACCTGGCGCTTAGCTGGACGACGTCTCACTCTCGGCATCGCCGCGTCGCACATCTTCGACACGGCTGCCCGCAGTCGCTCTGCCCCATCATTGACATCGGCAGGCCTCTCGGGTGTCCCATCTAACACCCAGGCCTGCACGATGGCGGCTTCGAGGAACACCTCACGATCGAGGCGTCCCAGAGCCCAACGTGGACTGTCCTCCTCCGGGGCTCTCGGGACCGGTTGTCCCGAGGTCTGGGCGGACACGTCGAACCGTATGTAGAGATGGTCCGACAGTGTCTCCACCCCCTCCAGGACTCTCCAGTCCCGGACACGGCGTGCTATTGCAGGGCTAGCGAACGATATGTCCACTATCGATTCGCCCTGCGGTCGCACGCACGTGTTTACTGAGCCCCTATTGAGGACGAGTAGGCCGGATGTTATGGCCCACTCTTCCAACACCTCACCCCTAGCGTCCGTGGACGGGGAACCCCAAGCCGTACATTTGGCATTGAAGTCCCCGAGCACTAGGACGGGGTGAGGGTGGCTGCCTGAGACGACAGTGCCCAACTCTACTAGGAATGTCTCAAAGTCGGCGAGACTCCACCGAGGGGGTGCGTACACCCCCACTATCACAACGTCGCCGAGACGCGCCGCCACGTATCCCCGGCCCTCCTTGATGTTAGCGAAGGGCGGGGAGCCGGCGGCGGGCAGGGAAACGATGGCCACCGAGCCATCTCGATCACCCACCCAGTTATCCCTGGGCGGTACGAAGTATGGCTCGGCCATCACGGCGACGTTTATTGACCACTGTGCCATGCTCTGGACTAACAAATCCTGAGCACTGGCACAGTGGTTCAAATTCCCTTGGAGGAGACGGATGGCCATTATTAATTGGCCTGATCCATCTCCTCCGTTGCGACCGTCGTCGGGGCTACCGGTGCAGCCGACGAGGTTGAGGGTTGCGAGGAGGCCTGGCCTCCTTTCTTTTTCCCTCCTCTCCTTCCTTTTTTGTGGGGTGGTGCCGAGCATGTCTTGCTCCCCACCCGGTGTCCGGCTGGTTTACCCGCTCCTGCACATATAATACAGTGCGGGTCCGCCGTGCAGCCTCCAGCTTTGTGGCCAGGTTGACTGCAACGATAGCAAAGTTGGCTACAGTCAACCTCTGAAGAGCACTTTGCTCCCACATGGCCACCCTGGAGGCATCGGAAACACCGTAGTGGGCGTGGTTCCAAGACCTTCACTCTGGCCGAAACCCACCCCACTAAAAGACGTCTGCCGTCACCAAGTTTCTTAGCCGTCGCCACTGGACAGGAGACTACGGCCGTGCCGGCCCCGTCAGCGCCGAGGCGAAGGCTACTAGTCTTAATCTGCCCTGGGGGGCATTCCCCAGCCAGGGCGACGGCTGCTATCAGCTTCTCAGCTGTCACTGAATCATCCAGGCCTGAAATGCGCAAGTCTGCACATTTCATTGGCCTGGACACTCGTACTACCTCTACAGGAAGGGATGCCCTTATTTTCTCCGCAAGGGCGTCCGCTTTATCGCCGCTGGTGGCCCCTGGCACCTCTAAGAGTACCGCCCCCGTAGCTGCCCGTCTATAATTGACTGACTTGATTCCGAGGCTGCCAAGATTGACCTCCTCCCAAGTCTTTGTTAACACCTCCCCGTAGGTGACACCTCTCTTCGTCGCCTCTGGCTGCAGTGTTAGAACCACTGCAGAAGCTTTTGAGGCGCGAAGTTTTCGAGTTTTCGCCTTCTTGGGAGGTGCCTTGGGCTTCGCCGCTCTACGAGGCTTGGCAGCCTTTTTAGCCTTGCCCCCCTTCCCTACAAGCACCCAGTCACCATTGGTGGCCACCGGAGCTTTCAGTGTCTCACTGTAGGAGACCGGGGCAGGCGCAGCCGACACGGAAGCAGCCTTCTTCGTCTTCTTGTTCCCCTTTCTTCCAGAAACTTGCCGAGGAGCGGGGAGCAGAGAAGGATGAGCTACGGGAGCCACTACCGAGGATGCAGCTGCAGCAGCCTTTCGATCTGCCGCCAACGGTGGTCTCAATCTCTTTTCTGGAAGGAGTCTATCCTCCAGAGCCTCAAAGCGCGCGCTCATTATGTTCTCCAATCTTAACACTGAGCGCGCAATCTCCTCCAAATCTCCATTTGGATTTGGGAGTGTATTCTCGCTATGAGGCTCCTTTCGTTGCCGCTTAGGCAACGCAGGAAACTCCTCCCTTGGTGGTCTCCTTGGAGCTGGAGAAGGCAACACTGCAGACGCCACCGCGACAGAGGAGATACTAGCTTCAGGCATTGGCTGGCGGATCTTGTTCACATCCGCCCTGAGTTCCGCGAGCTCCTTGCGTAACTCTGCCAATTCTCCTGCTTGGTTCGCGTTCGTCTCCTCTAATCTCGCATATGCCGCTTGGACCCTCTCCAGCTCCTCGGAGGTGGTTCGGCTGCAGAACTTCTCGACTGCGTCCTTGATGGAAGCAGCCGCATCCTTAAGGGCATGTATATAAGTGCCCTTGAGGTTCCTGGATTTTTTGGCAACCTCAAGGATCACCTCGATGTCGCCAAACACCCTCTCAGTTAGGTGAGTGGATAATTCCTCCTCAGGAGCAGTGGCGATATTTTTCGCAGCCCTGTTATGCCGCTCTCGGGACGCCGCCTTCGCCACTTCCTCCTCAGCAGAGAGGCGAAGCTCCTCCTCCTTGAGGCGCAGATAGTCAGCCTTGGCATTCGCCATCCCGACGTATTCCCCGGTCGTTGGGGGGCGCCCCCGGCCTCTTTTGGAGACCGCAAACTTCTTTACGGCAGGGGAGGTATCATCTTCCGCAGCCGGATCTAACGGTAGCTCCAGATCAGCTTCCGATGGCTTCCGTTTTCTCTGCCAGAAGGCGCCGCCAGGTATATCGTCGCACGACGCAACCGATATCAACGTGGCGGCGCTGGACTCGCTGCTGACTGAAAGACGGTCCAGCGATGCACACCTCTCCATAACAACAACGGGTACGGCCGTCCCGCTGCTGCCGTTCTTCACAGGCTCGACGGAACCAGAGTTGGGGACAACCCCCGCTCCTGATTCGTCGAAGCCTGTTGCTCCGTTACTGGAGCCTCCTCCCACACGTTCCTTAAAACTAATTTCCTTAAAGCTAAAGTTGGAGAAAGAATTTGGACACGAAATTTTGTTCCCACGAGTGTGGGGGAAATATACGGTCCACCCAGGCAGTGCCCCCTGTACCTGGGTAAGCCTAGCGTAACCCGTCAAGAGAGTCGGCCGGTTCTCTGACGGGGGTCGCACTAGAGACTGAACATCCCATCAGCCATGCATCCTCTCGCGGTGCGCCGCCGCTTAGGATTCGGGGTAGTTTTTTAGAGAGGTTTTCTTCCTCGCGGTCCGGGCGGTAAAGCCGAGACCCTCGGTCCCATCGAAGTCGCGAGACGTGACCACGACACTCCGATGGGATTACGAGAACGGCGAAGGCTGGTGAAGCAAACTGCCCCACCAACCGACCGACGACAGGGTTAGTGCACGTCGGACCCGTCTTCGCAACGTCCGTTGCTTCCTCTGACATTCAGAGGAATGCAGGACGAAGCCGTCGTGTCAGGGGATCAGCCGCCAGCCAGAAGGGCTGACGTTGCCCGGGGTGCACCACGAGGAGGTTCCCTGACTTTGCACCCCAACCGAACCTAACCTTTTTTTTTTTTTTTTTTTTTTTTTTTTAACGCTGGGAAATCCTGCATGGATCCAGCCCCTCGCCCGGGGGAGCAAGGGGGGTATGTCAGACTCTTACTGACTAAAACCCAGCGGTGTACCATCGGCCGCCAAAGTGGGGCGGAACGGTTCCGCGGTTGCAATCACCGCGTCGCCCCGGCGGCTGGCCCCAACGGGCCTCCGGCGCTAAAGAGAGACAGTCTGGTACAACCCCAACTGTCTCCCAGACGGCTGAACCAGTGCAATGGGAAGACGGGCCCCCCGACCCATCTCCCCTTGGTTCAGCTAGGGCGGAAAGAGGAGGCAGAAAGCGCCCCCTCCCATCACCCAACGTCTACGCTAGACCCTAGAGTGGGTCTTAGATGTTGGTAAAGGCCTCCCCTTTTCAGGGGGCGGCCTACACTTGGCGCCTGCCATGACATGATCCGCCGGCCTCCCGGCATCGGAACACAAGGCACAATGCAGCTTTGCAGCTTTGCATTCCTGCGCCTTGTGGCCAGGCAGTCCACACCGGAAACAAAGCTGTCCCCGGTCTATCTCCGACTGGCAAACGGGCCGGGTGTGGCCCACGTCCATGCACTTAAAGCACCTTAAAGGTCCCGCCTTTAAGATGCGGACGCGTGCCACACTCCAACCAATGCGGAGGCGCCCTGCTTCCATCAGAATTCTGGCAGCGCCGACAGGGAGCGACAAATGGACTGCTCCTATGCCCCTCCCGTAGGGGCGTATTTCACCGGCCCTAATAAGGGCTGGGTCACAGCCACCAATAGCCGACGCTGCCGTGACAACATCCTCCACCGACACCGTCTCGTCCAATCCGACGATACGGATGTTGGCCCTCTTTACGGGTCTGGCCACAGTTGCCATGTCCCCGAGCACCTCATGGGCTAACTTGGCCAAGCCATCAGCCTGCTCACTACGACGGGCGCCTGGGATCTCAATTATTCTCGCTCCCGTGGCAGTGTGCCGAAGCGATATATCCTCTATTTTGAGGTCAGCTAAACCTGCATGGTTCTGCATTCTCAAGAGGGCCGCCTTATATGAGAATCCCGACTCTAATGCTGCAGGCTGCAGAGTAATCACTACTGCAGCCGAGCGCGGTGCTGAGGGGAGTTTCCTCTTTCGCCTCCGCTTTTTCCCAGGCTTCACAGGAATGGGAGCCGCTACCGACACAGCCCTTGGTTTTGGGCGCTTTCTACGACGACGACGAGCCACAGTAGTCCAGCCCTCTGTGTCAGGTGCCGCAGATGTCGAAGCGGGAGCAGAGCCCCACTCCATCCCCAAGGGACGATCAGCCAGCGCCGAGATATTAGGCGCAATTGTGGTTTCCAAAGGCTTAGGTACCTCAGTCCTAGGCCCTGCACGTTTTGACGTTACAGGACCTTTAACAGGGTTTTTGTCCGCAGCTAAGGGCGGGCGGACCACCCGGGCGGGGAGGAGACGGTCCTCCAAGGCCTCTATGCGGGCGGTTACTACCTCCCCCAAAGAGATCCGAAGTGACCGCTCCATCCCCTCCATGTAGTCCGCCATCACCTTTTGCAGGGATTCCGGCAAAGTCTCAGGTCCCAGGCTGGAAGGAACCTTTGACGGCTGTGGGTCTGTTGGTGGAGGCGGTGCCTCGCCCCGTTCACGCAGAGCAGCGAGCTCTGCCTTAAGCTCTGCCACTTCGTTGCGGAGCTTACGCGTCTCACGCCGCAGGATCAGGGTCTCCTTCTCTACTGTGCGGGTGAGCGCCGTCGATGTCACCTCTTGCAATGTTCTGGCCGCATCCTTCAACTCTTTGACAGACGTACCCTTGAGGTTGCCGCTCTTCTTGCATACCTCAAGGATCGTATTCACTTTTGCAGCCGCTAGTTCCCTCAGCCTCGCCGGATCGAGGCTCTCGATATCTTCAGGGAAACCCTCACTGTCTACTCCCAGAAGGACATTAACGCTGCTGGGCTGTTGTGCAGCCACTGCGCCGTCAGACGCTACGCCCGTCTCACTAATCACTGCACGCCTAGAACCCGACAGGCTGCCTGGGTCGCAGCTTTTACCTCTACGAGACGTCGATACTTTGGCATGAGTGTCCGCATCTTTCGCTCCGGTCTCATCAACTAGATGCGACCGTTTTCTACAATCAGAAGAAGGCACCGTCGCTGAGCTACCGGAGCCGTCGGCCCAGTGCTTAACCGTGAAATCCAGCGACGGGTCCCTATCCACCACAACAATAGGCAAATCATTAGTCCTTTGAACAGGAGCCAAAGTCGTTTGTTTAGTAGAACTGCGCAAAATTCTGCCCCCCCCAGAGAACGCGGGGCAGCCCGAGCTAGGCTCGGGGAGGGATTCTCCAGCTCCTGTGGAGCTGGTACCCTCCTGGGGTAATTTATTTTTAAATTTTGCTTCCATCTCTTCCATCTCTCCACGTCCAGTTTGCGGTACGCCTGCCGGGACCAGTATGAAACTACCAGTCCCGCCAGCCGCTGTCCGGAACTGGGCCCTTGGGGCTCAAACTGAGCCCTCATCGGCCCCAGCCCGGTACTGGGTGCGCCGCGCACATACCACACCCAGGAGTTTTTAACGGCTCTCCAGCCAGCGCTCCTCCACAGTCCCCTCTGAGAAGCAGAGGGATACCAGGAGGAGCGTGTCAGGTATCGGCCGCCGACCAGACTGGTCGACGTTGCCCGGGGTGCACCACGAGGAGGTTCCTGACATCGCACCCCAACCGAACCTTTTTTTTTTTTTTTTTTTTTTTTAACGCTGGGAAATCCTACATGGATCCAGCCCCTCGCTCGGGGGAGCAAGGGGGGTATGTCAGACTCTTACTGACTAAAACCCAGCGGTGTACCATCGGCCGCCAAAGTGGGGCGAAACGGGGTAGCGGTTGCACTCACCGCGTCGCCCCGGCGGCCGGCCCCAACGGGCCTCCGGCGCTAAAGAGAGACAGTCTGGTACAACCCCAACTGTCTCCCAGACGGCTGAACCAGTGCAATGGGAAGATGGGCCCCCCGACCCACCTCCCCTTGGTTCAGCAAGGTAGAGAGAAAGGGAGGCAGATGAAACGCCCGCCTATCTCTACCTAACCGTCTACGCTTGACTCCTACGGAGGTCGTGGCGCTCGTGGTGTTCTGCTCTTAGTGGGTGGCGGCTTACAGCCGGCGCCTCCCATATGGTGACCCGACGGCCTACCGGCGTCAGCACACAAGGCGCAGTGGAGCTTTTCAGCTACACACTCCAGCGCCTTGTGGCCGGGCTGCCCGCAGCGGAAGCATAGGATTCCGCGGTCCACCATTGAAGGGCAAAGTGGGCGTTTGTGGCCCACATCCATGCATTTGTAACATCGCATGGGCCCGCCCTTCAGGAGACGCACACGTGCCGCACTCCATCCCACTAACAGGCGTTTCGCCTCCACCAGCACCTTGGCAGCGGTGACAGGGAGCGATAGGTGTACTGCTCCACTGCCCCAGCCATAGGGTCGTATAACCCCAGCCTTGATATGTGCTGGCTCGCAGCCGCCCTTCGCTGCCGCAGCCACCACAACCTCCTCCACCGAAACTGATTCGTCAAGGCCGATCACCCTCACATTGGCTCTTTTCACAGGCCTGACCACAGTCGCAACGTTCCCTATAAGTTGTTGGAGCTGTTCGGCCAACTTGTCGGCCTGCTCCGCACCACGCTCGCCAGGTATCTCGATTATTCGCGATCCTGCAGCAGTAGGCCTGAGCGAGATATTCTCAATGCCTAGCTCCGCCACATTGATCCGGCCCCGCGTCCTAGTGAGTGCCTCCAGGTAAGTGAGGCCCTCCGCTTGCGCCTCAGGCTGCAGTGTGATTACAACTGCAGCCGAGCGCGGTTTCGAGAGGGCCTTAACCCTGGGCTTTTTCTTCCGAGCACTCGCTTTTTCCACAGGAGCCTGTCCTGCAGCAGCCGCTGGCGCTGGTGCCTTGGCACGTTTCCTTCGTCGACGACGGGTCACGGTCGTCCAACCTTCCTCACTCGGTGCCTGAGGAGGAACAGAGGCTGGCACCGGAAGTGCGACCCGCCCCATCCCCGAGGTACGTTCGACCGACGCAGATTCCGGCCCCGCAGTCCTGAGCCCTGAAGGCTTGGACGGCTTTGGACCAACAGGTGTCCTGTCAGCGGCCAAGGGAGGACGAATCACTTTGGCGGGGAGGAGACGATCCTCCAGGGCCTCTATTTGGGCGGTAACTACCTCCCCCATAGTTACCCGGAGGGACCGCTCCATCCTCGCCATGTGATCTGCCATGGCCTCAAACAACGCCTGCTGCAGGTTGTGATCCTGCAGGCCGAGAGACTCCGAGCGCAGTTTTGGTACTGGTGGCGGAGGTGGAGCCTCTGCACTGCTACGCAGAGCGGCGAGCTCCGCCTTCAGCTCTGCCACCTCATCGCGAAGCTTTCGCGTTTCCCGTCTCAGGAGCAGTGTCTCCTCCGCCACTGTACGCGTGAGCGCTGTGGTGATTACTTCCTGGAGGGTCCTAGCTGCCTCCTTGAGTGCCTTCACGCACGTACCCTTGAGGTTGCTCGACACTTTGCATACCTCAAGGATAGTGTTCACTCTGCTGGTCGCCAGAGCCCTCAGGCTCGCCGGGTCAAGGGCCTCGATGTCCAGAGGCTCCTCTTCTGGTAACTCCTGCCGGGTGTCAACGCGGATCGCAGGGACACGTTCCGTTGAACCACTCGCTACTTGGGGGACACTTGTCGCCCTAGGTGGGCCACCCAGGACGCGTGTTCTTCCCCTCTGGGCCGATGTGACCTTATTGGGAGAAGGAGTCTCCACCTCGTCCGTACCAGCCCCATCACAAACATGCGACCGCTTCCTATCAGCCACCGAGCCAACAGGGCTGTCGACCCAATGTCTGACAGAGAATCGGTCCAGCGCCGCATCCCTCTCAATCAGTACAACAGGTTGATCAGTGACCAGTTTCAGTTTGTCCGAAGTCGTCATTTTATCGCTAGAATCGGAAGTCCGTATTCTTGCCGAAGTCGTGGGTTTATCAGAGTCGTGCAAAATTTCGCCCCCCCCAGAGAACGTGGGGCAGCCCGAGCTATGCTCGGGGAGGGATTCTCCCTTGCGGGTACCCTCCTGGGGTAATACACTTTTTAATTTTGCCTTATCCATCGTTTCAAATTGCTTTCCGTCAGTTTGCGGTACGCCTGCCGGGACCGGTATGAAACAACCGATCCCGCCAGCCGCTGTCCGGAACTGGGCCCTTGGGGCTCAAACTGAGCCCTCATCGGCCCCAGCCCGGTACTGGGTGCGCCGCGCACATACCACACCCAGGAGTTTTTAACGGCTCTCCAGCCAGCGCTCCCCCACAGTCCCCTCTGAGAAGCAGAGGGGTACCAGGAGGAGCGTGTCAGGTATCGGCCGCCGACCAGACTGGTCGACGTTGCCCGGGGTGCACCACGAGGAGGTTCCTGACATCGCACCCCACCCCAACCGAACCTAACCTTTTTTTTTTTTTTTTTTTTTTTTTTTTTTTTTTTTTTTTTTTTAACGTGGGTAAAAATGCATTTACGCATCCACAGACGGCCCGGGCAGGCCGAAAGGGTATGTGGGACTCCATGGTAACATAAAAATACCACAAATACCCACTAAAAAATCCCCACGTGTGTTCCCCTAACAGCACCCTTGATGTCGAGGACCAGGAACGCATGCGCATTACTTCTGCTCAACTCGACGGGTGTAGCTCCACCGGTGGAGCTTCGACTACGGTCTGAAGAATACAGACAAAAACTTCCCGGATGAACCGGGTGACGCACGCGTAAAAGTTTGGAACACTGCGTGCGCCTCGCCATGGGCCTGTGTGCTATGGCGACGGACATGCCCGTGTCCCTCGCCTACAGGCCCTGCCTACGGCGGCCGGAGGTCGTCACCCACCTGACGCCGCCGTCGACCAGAACGCCGACCGCGAGAGGGAATCTCACTAGTGAGCTCCCTCTCCCGCTCCGCCGTCTCCTTCACGACCATAACATGCTCGCAAAAAGAGACGACAGAATCCCAACCTCTCTCACTCTCGACCATCGCCTTGACGACGGCTGGGAGCGAGAGGTCGGTCCCTACTGCTGCGGTCAGAACGCAGCGTTCAGAGTCCCAAGCGGGACAAACCTCGAGCGTGTGCTGCGCGTCGTCGAACGCGCAGCCACAGTGATGACACCCTGGTGCAATCTCCCGGCCTATGCGACACAGGTAACTCCCGAAACAACCGTGTCCCGTGAGCACCTGTGTCAGGCGGAAGGTCAAGGTGCCATGTGCCCTACCCAACCAAGCTGCCAGATGAGGCCGGATGGCCTCCACCGTCGCTGCACCTGAAACGGGAAGATCGAGTCTACGTCTCCACTCGGCCATGACGTGGATCTCGTGGAGCTCCGACCTCTGCGCCTCGATTTCTCGAGGCGCCGGTCGAAGTCCTCCATTCAGCGCCTCCCCGCGCCACTCGTAGAGTGACGCGAGGGCTCTCGCTTCGAGATCCCATGGCGCGGAACCTACCAGCAGGGACGCCGCCTCAAAAGAGACTGTGCGGTACCCGCGAGCTGCCCTGACGGCCATCGCCCTCTGCGGAGCCCGCAGAGCGCGGATGTTCTGGGCCGACAGGTCTGCAGCCCACACCGGGGCCCCGTAAAGGGCCATGGACCGAACAACCCCTAAATAGAGCTTCCGGCAAGCGGAATCGGGCCCCCCTAAGTTGGGCAACAACCGCGCGAGCGCGGCTGCAGCGCCCAACAGTCGAGGGGTCAGCTGCCTGAAGTGCGCGACGAAATCCCACCTACTATCTAACACCAGTCCGAGATATTTCATCTCAGACTGGATGCCTATGGAAACGCCGCCTACGGTAATTCGCGATCCTCTCGGTGGCGCGTTCCGAGGCCCGTGAAAACACAGAGCCTCGGACTTGTGCAATGCCACCTCGAGCCCTAATCTACGAATCCTAGCTACGACCTGAGCTACGCCGGCTGTGACGAGAATCTGGGCATCACGGTGTGTCTTACCTCTTGCCGTGACCAGAGTGTCATCTGCATAGCAGACGACACTCAGACCATGAAGGAGCGCACCCCGCAACACCCAATCATATCCGATGTTCCACAAGAGAGGGCCTAGGACCGACCCCTGTGGAACACCGCACACTACCTCGCGCCTACACGTACTACTCTGACCCGGGAAGGTCACGTACCTCTCGGAGAGGTACGACGCGACGATGCGACGGATATAGGTGGGCACTCCGTGATAACGAAGCGCCTCCCTAATACAGGCCCAGGGTAAGGTGTTGAATGCGTTGGCGATGTCCAAGGACACCGCTAACACCACCTCGCCCCGTGCAATGGCCTCTTCCGCCAAACTCCTAACCTGCGTGATCGCATCGATAGTGGAGCGACCCCTGCGAAACCCGTACTGGTTCACCGCCAGGTCCGGCCCCTCACGCGTTAAGTGGCTGACGATGCGGTTTGCAATGACTCTTTCAAAGAGCTTGCCCACATCGTCAAGCAACACGATCGGCCGGTACGCCGACGGATTGTCCGCCGGGCGCCCCTCCTTCTGAAGCAGGACTAGCCGACCGGTTTTCCATCGGATTGGAAACCGGCCCTGCTCCAGACACGCACTGAAGAGCCCCAATAGGCGAGGCTCGAGAACCTCTAGGGCCAGGACCCATGCTCTGCCAGGCAGACCATCGGGTCCCGGGGCGGTGTTCTTGGCCTTAAGCCGTTCCACCGCCGCTCCCAATTCTTCCCGGGTCACGTCGACACTGCCCACGTCCGGCTCCGCCATAAAAGGCGAAGCCATCGGTGGAGGAGTAAACTCCCCCCTCGAAGGGAACAGTGCGCTAACGACTTCGTCGAGGAACTGCGGCTGGAGACTCTGCGTTACCGGGGGTGCCCACTGGCGGAGCTTGCCACGTACCATACGGTACGGGCGTCCCCACGGGTCCCGACTGAGGATCTCCAACAGTTCCTCCCTGGCCTGCGCCTTAGACCGCTCGATGGCCTGCTTGAGGGCGAGCTTCGCAGCCCGGTATCCCTCATGCAGCTCCACCTCCTCCGGGGCTGCGACCTGAGTTCGACGTCGTCTTCGCCTGATCCGGGTATACCGGCGACGCGCCGACACGCACGCTGCACGCAGCTGTGCAATGTCGGCGTTCCACCAATACACCTGGCGTTTGGCTCGGACACGTCTCGCCCGAGGCATAGCAGCATCACACATGTGTGATACCGCATCCCTCAGTCGCTCCGCCCCATCATCGACATCGGCAGGCCTCTCGGGTGTCGCACGCAACACCCAGTCCTGCACGATGGCGGCCTCCTGGAAGACTTCCCTATCGAGTCGCCCTAACACCCAACGCGGACCGTCCTCCACAGGAACTCCCGGTACCGGTAGGTCCTCGGTTTGGACGGAGACGTCGAACCGAACATATAAATGGTCGGACAACGTCTCCACCTCCCCGAGGACTCTCCAGTCCCGAACGCGGCGTGCGATCGCAGGGCTAGCGAACGAAACGTCCACTATGGATTCGCCCTGCGGTCGCACGCACGTGTTCACGGAGCCTCTGTTTAGGACGAGCAGGCCAGATGTCAGCGCCCACTCTTCCAACACCTCACCCCTTCTGTCCGAGCATGGGCAACCCCAAGCCGTTGATTTGGCGTTGAAGTCACCCAGTACCAGGACGGGGCGAGGGTGGCAGCCTAACACGACGCTACCTAACCCTACTAGGAAGGACTCGAACTCCGCGAGACTCCACCGAGGTGGAGCGTAGACCCCGACGACAACGACGTCACCTAGCCGCGCCACCACGTACCCCTGGCCCTTCGTAATATCTACGAAGGGTGGGACACCGGCAGCCGGCCTAGATATGATGGCTACGCAACCATACCTGTCACCGACCCAGCAATCGCTAGGTGGGACAAAGTATGGCTCCGCCATCACAGCGACCCCTATCGACCACTGCGCCATGCTCTGGGACATCAAGTCCTGAGCTCTGGCACAGTGGTTTAAATTCCCTTGGAGTACACGGAGAGCCATTATAAAATGGCAGGGTCCATGCACACCTCAGAGGCCGAAGTCGACGCCTTAGCGGCAGTCGACGCGGCCGAGGGTTTCGAGGGGGTCTGACCCCTCTTGCCCTTCCCTACTTTACCCCCCTTTTTGGGCGGAGGCGCCGAGCAGGCCTTACTGCCCACTCGGTGCCCCGCTGACTTACCTGCCGCTGCGCATACGGCGCAGTGCAGGTCTGCGGTGCAAACCCCAGCCTTATGGCCGGGCTGACTACAGCGGTGACAAAGACCACTGCAGTCGACGGTAGAGGGGCACGTGGCCCCTAAATGACCGGTCTGACGACACCGGAAACAACGCTGTGGGCGCGGCTGCAGGAGTTTAACCCGCGCCGACACCCACCCGACCAAGAGACGTCGGCTCTCGCCGAGCCTCTTGGCAACCTCCACGGGGCAGGAAACCACGGCCGTACCGGTCCCGTCAACGCCGAGACGCGGTTCGCCGGATTTCACCTGCTCCGCAGGACAACCTCCGACCCGTGCGACGACAGCAGTGAGCACTTCCGCACTCACTGTGTCATCAAGACCCGAAATCCGCAGATCTGCGCACCTCACCGGCCTGGCGACACGAACATCCTCCGCTGTAAAAGAAGCCCTAATGTGTGCAGCTAGGACGTCCGTCTTGGACGCCGAATCCGCACCCGGCACCTCCAGTAGAGCAGCACCCGTCGCCGTCTTCCTAAAACCTACGGAAGGGATACCAAGACTTGCAAAGTCGATACCTGCAAAAGTCTTGGCGAGCACATCCTTGTAGGTGAGGCCCCTCTTCGCCGCATCCGGCTGCAGGGTCAGAACCACTGCAGTCGAATTGTTGGCGCGAAGTTTGGGGGCCCTCTCCTTCTTGGATGGCGCAACCTTTCGCTGAGCCGCCTTCTTAGGCTTAGAAGCCTTCTTGGGCTTAGAAGCCTTCTTAGGCTTCGAAGCCTTTACGGGCTTTCCCCCCTTACCTACCAGCACCCATTCACCCTCGGAGGGTCTGGGGGCTGCTAGTTTCTCACTATAAGTGAGCGGGGTTGAAGCTGCCGTCTTCTTGGCCTTGCTCTGCCCTTTTCCAGCGTTCTGCTGAGGAATAGGGTGTGGCTTCGGCCGAGACTCCGGAGTAGCAGCCTTAGCCGCCACTTTCGCTGCAGCCTTACGATCTGCAGCTAGCGGCGGCCGCAGCCGCTTCTCCGGAAGGAGCCTATCTTGGAGGCCGTCGAGACGTGCGGTGAGGATGCCCAACACGCGGTCAGCCATCCCACCTACCACCTCCACCAGGCGCTCCTCCGTCACTACCTCAGAGGGATTGCGCTGCGGCTTCGCAGCGCGCTCACTCTGAGGCTTGGACTGGCGTGGCTGCGGAAGAGGAGGAAACTCCTCCCGAGCCATTGCCCTCCTCTTAGGGGCCGGGGCCGGCCCAGACCCCACAGAGGGTACCACAATGGGTACAGGTGGCACAGGCTCCGGACGCTTGGCCGCGAGCTGATCTGCCCGCAACTCCGCAATCTCCTTGCGGAGCGCAGCCATCTCAGCCGCTTGCCGCACCTCCTTCGCCTTCAGGTCCGAGACAATCCCCTGGAGCTTGGATATCTCCTCGGTAATCGTCCGGCCTGCCATCTTCTTCACCGCGTCCTCGATGGACGCGGCCGCGTCCTTAAGGGCATGCACGAACGTGCCCTTAAGGTTGTTCGAATTCTTGGCGACGCGGAGTATAACCCCGACGTCGTCCGAGACCTTCGAACAGAGTTCAGACACAAGTTGTGTGTCTGAACTCGGAGCCTTGGATTCCCTGGTAGCCCGCTTCCGCTTCAACTCTGAAGCCAGCTCGGCTACCTCCTCCTCGGCTCGTAGGTGGAGTTCCTCCTTCCTGACCCGAAGGAACTCTGTTTTGGCCTTAGCCAAGCCAACGTATTGGCCCGTCGTCGGCGGGCGGCCTCTGCCTCGCTTGGAGGCACTAGGGCCAGGACGCCCGAGATGTTCTACGGACTCGCCCTCGGGGGCAGAGTCCGACTCCTCTCCACTCATTCGGTAGAACCTGCCGAGGGAAGGAGACTCCCTTCCCTCCGCAGAATTCACCGACACCAACGTCGCCACGCTGCTGTCGCTGGAAACCGATAAACGGTCCAGCGACACAGCCCTCTCCAGCACTACAATCGGCACAGCTTTGCCCCCCCCAGAGAACGCGGGGCAGCCCGAGCTAGGCTCGGGGAGGGATTCTCCTGCTCCGGTGGAGCAGGTACCCTCCTGGGGTAGTGATTTTTTAAGGTGTGCAATCATAGTTTTAGGATCATCAGTTGTCCGTAAACAAGCCAAGGTCGTCAGTTCCGGTTCGACAATAACCGAATCGTGTGCAAAATCAGTAACCATGTTACTAGCCAGGGTCGTCGTATCGAAATCGCGCAAAATTTTGCCCCCCCCAGAGAACGTGGGGCAGCCCGAGCTAAGCTCGGGGAGGGATTCTCCCTTTCGGGTACCCTCCTGGGGTAGTATCTTTTTAAATTTTGCCTTATCCATCATGCTGTAAATCGTCGTCAAGTTCGCAGTACGCCTGCCGAAACTGGGATAAACCCAGTCCCGCCAGCCGCTATCCGGAATCAGGCCCTTGGGACTCAACCTGAGTCCTCCTCGGCCCCAACCCGGTACTGAGTGCGCTGCTCACACGCCACACCCAGGAGTGTTTATCGGCTCTCCAGCCTAGATCCGTAGTGTTCTGCGAGACAGGGTCACCTCGAGAAGGATGTGGTTCTTCACCACGCACTACGGTCTTGAGGTGGCAGGCTAAGGCTCTCTCCAAAGGGAGAGTGCTGTATTGCGCCTGTGGGTCCACCCCCTGCAGATCAGAGATACAAGTACCTCGTCACGCCTGCGCGACCCCAACCGAACCTAACCTAACCTAACCTAACCTAACCTAACCTAACCTAACCTAACCTAACCTAACCTAACCTAACCTAACCTAACCTAACCTTTTTTTTTTTTTTTTTTTTTTTTTTTTTTTTTTTTTTTTTTAACGCTGGGAAATCCTGCATGGATCCAGCCCCTCGCCCGGGGGAGCAAGGGGGGTATGTCAGACTCTTACTGACTAAAACCCAGCGGTGTACCATCGGCCGCCAAAGTGGGGCGAAACGGTTCCGCGGTTGCAATCACCGCGTCGCCCCGGCGGCTGGCCCCAACGGGCCTCCGGCGCTAAAGAGAGACAGTCTGGTACAACCCCAACTGTCTCCCAGACGGCTGAACCAGTGCAATGGGAAGACGGGCCCCCCGACCCATCTCCCCTTGGTTCAGCTAGGGCGGAAAGAGGAGGCAGAAAGCGCCCCCTCCCATCACCCAACGTCTACGCTAGACCCTATAGTGGGTCTTAGATGCTGGTAAAGGCCTCCCCTTTTCAGGGGGCGGCCTACACTTGGCGCCTGCCATGACGTGATCCGCCGGCCTCCCGGCATCGGCACACAAGGCACAATGCAACTTTGCAGCTTTGCATTCCTGCGCCTTGTGGCCAGGCAGTCCACACCGGAAACAAAGCTGTCCCCGGTCTATCTCCGACTGGCAAACGGGCCGGGTGTGGCCCACGTCCATGCACTTAAAGCACCTCAAAGGTCCCGCCTTTAAGATGCGGACGCGTGCCACACTCCAACCAATGCGGAGGCGCCCTGCTTCCATCAGAATTCTGGCAGCGCCGACAGGGAGCGACAAATGGACTGCTCCTATGCCCCTCCCGTAGGGGCGTATTTCACCGGCCCTAATAAGGGCTGGATCACAGCCGCCAATGGCCGACGCTGCCGTGACAACATCCTCCACCGACACCGTCTCGTCCAATCCGACGATACGGATGTTGACCCTCTTTACGGGTCTGGCCACAGTTGCCATGTCCCCGAGCACCTCATGGGCTAACTTGGCCAAGCCATCAGCCTGCTCACTACGACGGGCGCCAGGGATCTCAATTATTCTCGCTCCCGTGGCAGTGTGCCGAAGCGATATATCCTCTATTTTGAGGTCAGCTAAACCTGCATGGTTCTGCATTCTCAAGAGGGCCGCCTTATATGAGAGTCCCGACTCTAATGCTGCAGGCTGCAGAGTAATCACTACTGCAGCCGAGCGCGGTGCTGAGGGGAGTTTCCTCTTTCGCTTCCGCTTATTCCCAGGCTTCACAGGAATGGGAGCCGCTACCGACACAGCCCTTGGTTTTGGGCGCTTTCTACGACGACGACGAGCCACAGTAGTCCAGCCCTCTGTGTCAGGTGCCGCAGATGTCGAAGCGGGAGCAGAGCCCCACTCCATCCTCAAGGGACGATCAGCCAGCGCCGAGATGTTAGGCGCAATTGTGGGCTCCAAAGACTTAGGTACCTCAGTCCTAGGCCCTGCACGTTTTGACGTTACAGGACCCTTAACAGGGTTTTTGTCCGCAGCTAAGGGCGGGCGGACCACCCGGGCGGGGAGGAGACGGTCCTCCAAGGCCTCTATGCGGGCGGTTACTACCTCCCCCAAAGAGATCCGGAGTGACCGCTCCATCCCCTCCATGTAGTCCGCCATCACCTTTTGCAGGGATTCCGGCAAAGTCTCAGGTCCCAGGCTGGAAGGAACCTTTGACGGCTGTGGGTCTGTTGGTGGAGGCGGTGCCTCGCCCCGTTCACGCAGAACGGCGAGCTCTGCCTTAAGCTCTGCCACTTCGTTGCGGAGCTTACGCGTCTCACGCCGCAGGATCAGGGTCTCCTTCTCTACTGTGCGGGTGAGCGCCGTCGAAGTCACTTCTTGTAATGTTCTGGCCGCATCCTTCAGCTCTTTGATAACCGTACCCTTGAGGTTGCCGCTCTTCTTGCATACCTCAAGGATCGTATTCACTTTAGCAGCCGCTAGTTCCCTCAGCCTCGCCGGATCGAGGGTCTCGATGTCTTCAGGAAAGCCCTCACTGTCAAATCCGAGAACGACATTAGCGCTGCTGGGCTGTTGTGCAGCCACAGCGCCGTCAGACGCTACGTCCGTCTCACTTATCACTGCACGCCTAGAACCCGACAGGTTGGCTGGGTCGCAGCTTTTCCCTCTGCGGGACGTCGACACTTTGGCGTGAGTATCCACTTTCGCTCCGCTCTCATCCACTAGATGCGACCGTTTCCTACAATCAGAAGAGGGCACCGTCGCTGGGCTACCAGAGCCGTCGGCCCAATGTTTGACCGAGAAGTCCAGCGACGGGTCTCTATCCACCACAACGATAGGCACATCAGTCGTCCGTTGTACAGGAGCCGAGGTCGTCTGTTTATAAGCACTTCGCAAAATTCTGCCCCCCCCAGAAAACGCGGGGCAGCCCGAGCTAGGCTCGGGGAGGGATTCTCCAGCTCTTGTGGAGCTGGTACCCTCCTGGGGTAAATTATCTTTAAATTTTGCCTCCATTTCTTTCGTTTCTCCACGTCCAGTTTGCGGTACGCCTGCCGGGACCAGTATAAACTACCAGTCCCGCCAGCCGCTGTCCGGAACTGGGCCCTTGGGGCTCAAACTGAGCCCTCATCGGCCCCAGCCCGGTACTGGGTGTGCCGCGCACATACCACACCCAGGAGTTTTTAACGGCTCTCCAGCCAGCGCTCCCCCACAGTCCCCTCTGAGAAGCAGAGGGGTACCAGGAGGAGCGTGTCAGGTATCGGCCGCCGACCAGACTGGTCGACGTTGCCCGGGGTGCACCACGAGGAGGTTCCTGACATCGCACCCCAACCTAACCTAACCTTTTTTTTTTTTTTTTTTTTTTTTTTAACGTGGGGAAATCCTGCATTGGATCCGCCTCCCGAGCCGGGCAGCTCAAGGGAGGGGTATGTCGGACTCTTACCGACTAAAACCCCACGGTGTTCCTTCTTCACCCATTGGGCCGGGGAGTAGGGACTGCTAGCGCAATTACTTCTACTCGCCCGGCGGGTGCAGGCCCCACATAAGGGGCCACCTTCTGCGGTCTGAGGGGTCGAAACGAGACACCCTCTGACGAACCTACGAGGGGCGCATCGAACACTGATGCGCCACGCCTCGGGCCTGTGCATTAAACTGCAAGGGCGAAGGACGTGCCCGCGTCCGACGCCCGCAGGCCGTTTTTACGGCGGCAGGAGGTCATTTCTGACCCTACGCCGCCGGGTTCGTCGACCGCGGGAGGGGAGCTCCGACGTCTGCTCCCTCTCCCTCTCCGCCGCCTCCTTTGCGAGCATGACGTGCTCGCAGTATGAGGCGACGGAGTTCCAACCGCTCTCACTCCCGACCATCGACGAAACTACGGTCGGGAGCGAGAGATCGGCTCCTATCGCCGCGATCAGGTCGCGGCGTGGCGAGTCCCATGCGGGACAGACGGCGAGTGTGTGCTGCGCGTCATCAACCGCGCAGCCACAATGATGGCACCCAGATGTTGGCTCCCGGCCTATGCGACACAGGTAACTCCCGAAACAACCATGTCCCGAGAGCACCTGTGTCAGCCGGAAGCTGAGGGTGCCGTGCCGTCTCCGTACCCAGGCCGTCAAATGAGGCCTGATGGCCTCGACGGTCGCCACGCCCGAGCTGGGGTTCTCCAATCGTCGGTCCCATTCCGCCATGACCAGGACCTGGTGGAGCTCCGACCTACGCGCCTCGATTTCGCGAGGCGCAGGTCGTAGACCTCGCTCCAACGCCTCCCCGCGCCACTTGTAGAGCGACGCGAGGGCTCTCGCCTCCAGGTCCCATGGCGGAGATCCGGCCAGTAGGGAGGCCGCCTCAAAGGATATCGTGCGGTACCCGCGGGCTGATCTGACGGCCATCGCCCTCTGCGGTCTGCGCAGAGCGGCGATATTACGGGCCGTCAGGTTCTCAGCCCACACAGGGGCCCCGTAAAGGGCCATGGACCGCACGATTCCCATGTAGAGCCTCCGGCAAGCGGAATTCGGACCCCCCAGGTTGGGCAACAGCCGCGCCAACGCGGCCGCGGCGCCCATTAGACGGGGGGTCAGCTGCCGGAAGTGCTCTACGAAGTCCCATCGGCTGTCCAGGATGAGTCCAAGATATTTCATCTTGGACTCGATGCCGATGGGAACGCCTCCCACGATGATCTGGGACCCATTCGGTGGCGCATTCCGAGGCCCATGGAAACACAGGGCCTCGGATTTCTGTAGCGCCACATCGAGTCCCAGACGCCGGATCCGACCGACGACGTGTGCCACCCCAGCTGTGACCAGTATCGCGGCTTCGCGGTGCGACTTACCCCTCGACGTGACCAATGTGTCGTCGGCGTAACACACGACACTGAGGCCACGGAGGAGCGCACCGCGCAACACCCAATCGTATCCGATGTTCCAGAGCAGGGGGCCAAGCACTGACCCCTGGGGAACACCGGATACGACGTCTCGCCGACACATACCATTCCGACCCGGGAAGATAACGTACCTCTCAGAGAGGTACGCCCCGACAATTAGGCGGAGGTAGTTCGGCACTCCATGATAGCGGAGTGCCTCCCTAATGCAGGCCCAGGGCAAGGTGTTAAAGGCGTTCGCGATGTCTAAAGACACCGCAATCACCACCTCGCCCTGTTCGATGGCCTCCTCCGCCAGACTCCTCACTTGCGCGATCGCATCTATGGTGGAGCGCCCTCTGCGGAAACCAAACTGGTTCGCCGCCAGATCCGGCCCCACGTGCGTAAGATGGCTGACGAGGCGGTCTGCAAGCACTCTTTCGAAGAGTTTGCCCACCTCGTCAAGCAGCACAATGGGGCGGTACGCGGACGGCGAGTCCGCCGGGCGCCCCTCCTTCTGGAGCAGGACTAGACGGCCGGTTTTCCACTTCGACGGAAACCGGCCCTGCTCCAGGCACGCGGTGAGGAGTCCCAGTAGTCGGGGCTCGAGGGCCTCCTGAGCCAGGACCCACGCTCGGCCAGGTATGCCGTCGGGTCCTGGGGCGGTGTTTTTTGCCGCGAGGCGTTTCACCGCCGCCCTCAACTCTTCCCGGGTCACTTCGGGCACGTCGTCTCTCTCCACGTCGGGCTCGGCCGAAGGCGGAGCCATTTCGGGAGGTGAAAACTCCTCCCTAGAGGGAAACAGAGCGCTCACTACCTCCTCGAGGAACTCCGGCTGGAGACTCTGGGTTACCGGGGGGGCCCATTGGCGAAGTTTGCCACGTACCATACGGTACGGGCGCCCCCACGGATCCCGACTGAGCGTCTCCAGGAATTCCTCTCGGGCCAGAGCCTTTGCGCGCTCAATGGCCTTCCGGAGGGTGAGCTTGGCTGCTCTGTAGCCCTCATGCAGCTCCGCCTCTCCGGGGCTAGCGACCTGCGAGTGACGTCGTCTGCGCCTTATCCTGGTGTACTGGCGGCGCGCTGCCACGCAAACTGCGCGCAGCTGCGCGATTTCAGCGTTCCACCAGTACACCTGGCGCTTAGCTGGACGACGTCTCACTCTCGGCATCGCCGCGTCACACATCTTGGACACGGCTGCCCGCAGTCGCTCTGCCCCATCATTGACATCGGCAGGCCTCACGGGTGTTCCATCTAACACCCAGGCCTGCACGATGGCAGCCTCGAGGAACACCTCACGATCGAGGCGTCCCAGAGCCCAACGTGGACTGTCCTCCTCTGGGGCTCTCGGGACCGGTTGTCCCGAGGTCTGGGCGGACACGTCGAACCGTATGTACAGATGGTCCGACAGTGTCTCCACCCCCTCCAGGACTCTCCAGTCCCGGACACGGCGTGCTATTGCAGGGCTAGCGAACGATATGTCCACTATCGATTCGCCCTGCGGTCGCACGCACGTGTTTACTGAGCCCCTATTGAGGACGAGTAGGCCGGATGTTATGGCCCACTCTTCCAACACCTCACCCCTAGCATCCGTGGACGGGGAACCCCAAGCCGTACATTTGGCATTGAAGTCCCCGAGCACTAGGACGGGGTGAGGGTGGCTGCCTGAGACGACAGTGCCCAACTCTACCAAGAATGTCTCAAAGTCGGCGAGACTCCATCTGGGGGGTGCGTACACCCCCACTACAACAACGTCGCCGAGACGCGCCGCCACGCATCCGCGGCCCTCCTTGATGTTAGCGAAGGGCGGGGAGCCGGCGGCGGGCTGGGGTATGATAGCCACCGAGCCATCTCGATCACCCACCCAGTTATCTCTGGGCGGCACGAAGTATGGCTCGGCCATCACGGCGACGTTTATTGACCACTGTGCCATGCTCTGGACTAACAAATCCTGAGCACTGGCACAGTGGTTTAGATTTCCTTGGAGGAGACGGATGGCCATTATTAATTGGCCTGATCCATCTCCTCCGTTTGGACCGTCGTCGGGGCTACCGCTGCAGCCGACGAGGTTGAGGGTTGCGAGGAGGCCTGGCCTCCTTTCTTTTTCCCTCCTCTCCTTCCTTTTTTGTGGGGTGATGCCGAGCAAGTCTTGCTCCCCACCCGATGTCCAGCTGGTTTACCCGCTCCTGCACATATAATACAGTGCGGGTCCGCCGTGCAGCCTCCAGCTTTGTGGCCAGGTTGACTGCAACGATAGCAAAGTTGGCTGCAGTCAACCTCTGAAGAGCACTTTGCTCCCACATGGCCACCCTGGAGGCATCGGAAACATCGTAGTGGGCGTGGTTCCAAGACCTTCACTCTGGCCGAGACCCACCCCACTAAAAGACGTCTGCCGTCACCCAGTTTCTTAGCCGTCGCCACTGGACAGGTGACTATGGCCGTGCCAGCCCCGTCAACACCGAGGCGAAGGCCATTAGTCTTTATCTGTACTGGGGAACATTCCCCAGCCAGGGCGACGGCTGCTATCAGCTTCTCAGCTGTCACTGAATCATCCAGGCCTGAAATGCGCACGTCTGCACATTTCATTGGCCTGGACACTCGTACCACTTCTACAGGAAGGGATGCCCTTATTTTCTCGGCAAGGGCGTCCGCTTTATCGCCGCTGGTGGCCCCTGGCACCTCTAAGAGCACCGCCCCCGTAGCTGCCCGTCTATAATTGACGGACTTGATTCCGAGGCTGTCAAGATTGACCTCCTCCCAAGTCTTTGTTAGCACCTCCCCGTAGGTGACACCTCTCTTCGTCGCCTCTGGCTGCAGTGTTAGAACCACTGCAGAAGCTTTTGAGGCGCGAAGTTTTGGAGCTTTCGCCTTTTTGGGAGGTGCCTTGGGCTTCGCCGCTCTACGAGGCTTGGCCGCCTTTTTAGCCTTGCCCCCCTTCCCTACAAGCACCCAATCACCATTGGTGGCCACCGGAGCTTTCAGTGTCTCACTGTAGGAGACCGGGGCAGGCGCAGTCGACACGGAAGCAGCCTTCTTCGCCTTCTTGTTCCCCTTTCTTCCAGAAACTTGCCGAGGAGCGGGGAGCAAAGAGGGATGAGCTACGGAAGCCACTGCCGAGGATGCAGCTGCAGCCGCCTTTCGATCTGCCGCCAACGGTGGTCTCAATCTCCTTTCTGGAAGGAGTCTATCCTCCAGAGCCTCAAAGCGCGCGCTCATTATGTTCTCCAATCTTAACACTGAGCGCGCAATCTCCTCTAAATCTCCATTTGGATTTGGGAGTGTATTCTCGCTTTGAGGCTCCTTTCTTTGCCGCTTAGGCAACGCAGGATACTCCTCCCTTGGTGGTCTCCTTGGAGCTGGAGAAGGCAACACTGCAGACTCCACCGCGACAGAGGAGACACTAGCTTCAGGCATTGGCTGGCGGATCTTGTTCACATCCGCCCTGAGTTCCGCGAGCTCCTTGCGCATCTCTGCCAATTCGCCTGCTTGGTTCGCGTTCGTCTCCTCCAATCTTGCATATGCCGCTTGGACCCTCTCCAGCTCCTCGGAGGTGGTTCGGCTGCAGAACTTCTCGACTGCATCCTTGATGGAAGCAGCCGCATCCTTAAGGGCGTGTATGTAAGTGCCCTTGAGGTTCCTGGATTTTTTGGCAACCTCAAGGATCACCTCGATGTCGCCAAACACCCTCTCAGTAAGGTGAGCGGATAATTCCTCCTCAGGAGCAGTGGCGATATCTTTCGCAGCCCTGTTATGCCGCTCTCGGGACGCCGCCTTCGCCACTTCTTCCTCAGCAGAGAGGCGAAGCTCCTCCTCCTTGAGGCGCAGATAGTCGGCCTTGGCATTCGCCATCCCGACGTATTCCCCAGTCGTTGGGGGGCGCCCCCGGCCTCTTTTGGAGACCGCAACCTTCTTTACGGCCGGGGAGGAATCATCTTCCGCGGCGGGATCTGACGGTAGCTCTAGATCAGCTTCCGATGGCTTCCGTTTTCTCTGCCAAAAGGCGCCGCCTGGTATATCGTCGCACGACGCAACTGATATCAACGTGGCGGCGCTGGACTCGCTGCTGACCGAAAGACGGTCCAGCGATGCACACCTCTCCATAACAACAACGGGTACGGCCATCCCGCTGCTGCCGTTCTTCACAGGCTCGACGGAACCAGAGTTGGGTACAACCCCCGCTCCCGATTCGTCGAAGCCTGATGCTCCATTACTGGAGCCGCCTCCCACACTTTCCTTAAAACTAAGTTCCTTAAAGCTAAATGGAGAAAAAGAATTTGAACACGAAATTTTGTTCCCACGAGTGTGGGGGAAATATACGGTCCACCCAGGCAGTGCCCCCTGTACCTGGGTAAGCCTAGCGTAACCCGTCAAGAGAGTCGGCCGGTTCTCTGACGGGGGTCGCACTAGAGACTGAACATCCCATCAGCCATGCATCCTCTCGCGGTGCACCGCCGCTTAGGATTCGGGGTAATTTTTTATAGAGGTTTTCTTCCTCGCGGTCCGGGCGGTAAAGCCGAGACCCTCGGTCCCATCGAAGCCGCGAGACGTGACCACGACACTCCGATGGGATTACGAGAACGGCGAAGGCTGGTGAAGCGAAATGCCCCACCAACCGACCGACGACAGGGTTAGAGTACGTCGGACCCGTCTGCGCAACGTCCGTTGCTTCCTCCGAGAAGCAGAGGAATGCTGGACGAAGCCGTCGTGTCAGGGGATCAGCCGCCGGCCAGAAGGGCCGACGTTGCCCGGGGTGCACCACGAGGAGGTTCCCTGACTTTGCACCCCAACCTAACCTAACCTTTTTTTTTTTTTTTTTTTTTTTTTTTTTTTTTTTTTTTTTTTTTTTTTTTTTTTTTTTTTTTTTTTTTTTTTAACGTGGGGAAATCCTGCATTGGATCCCCTCCCGAGCCGGGCAGCTCTAGGGAGGGGTATGTCGGACTCTTACCGACTAAAACCCCACGGTGTTCTTCACACACCTATGTGGCCGGGGAGTAGGAGCTGCGTCAGCATTGCATCTACTCGACCCGGCAGGTGTTGGCCCCTCATAAGGGGCCTCGTCTTGCGGTCTGAGGGGTCGAAATGTTGGACACCCTCTGACGAACCGTCGAGGGGCGCATCGAACACTGATGCGCCTCGCCTCGGGCCTGTGCATTAACTGCAAGGGCGAAGGACGTGCCCGCGTCCGACGCCCGCAGGCCTAACCTACGGCGGCCGTAGGTCGTTGCCGACCCGTCGCCGCCGTCCGGTTCGTCGACCGCGGGAGGGGAGCTGAGAAGTTAGCTCCCTCTCCCTCTCCGCCGCCTCCTTTGCGAGAATGACTTCCTCGCAGTATGAGGCGACGGAGTTCCACCCGGTCTCGCTCTCGACCATAGCGTTGATAACGGTCGAGAGCGAGAGATCCGGGCCAATCACCGCGACGAGCTCGCGGCGTGGCGTTTCCCAGGCGGGACAGTCTTCGAGTGTGTGCTGTGCGGTGTCCCTCGCACAGCCACAATGGTGGCACCCTGCTGTAGGTTCCCGGCCTATGCGACACAGGTAGCTCCCGAAACAGCCATGTCCCGAGAGCACCTGTGTCAGCCGGAAAGACAGGGTGCCGTGCCGCCTGGTCAGCCACTCGGCCAATACGGGCCGAATAGCTTCAACTGTTGCCACGCCCGAGCTCGGTCGCTCGAGTCGTCGGCACCACTCATCTACCACCAGGACCTGGTGGAGCTGCGACCTCAGCGCCTCGATTTCCCGAGGCGCGAGTCGCACACCTTGCTCCAGCGCCTCCACGCGTCTATTATACAGCGACGCGTGGGCTCTCGCTTCCAGGTCCCACGGTGTGGATCCGGCTAATAGGGAGGCCGCCTCGAAGGAGATCGTACGGTACCCGCGGGCGGCTCTGACGGCCATCGCCCGCTGCGGTCTTCGCAGTTGGGCGATGTTTTGTGCCGTCAGGCCATACGCCCATACGGGTGCCCCATACAGGGCCATAGACCGCACGATCCCTAAGTACAACTTCCGGCAGGTGGAATCAGGGCCCCCCAGGTTGGGGAGCAGCCGAGCTAACGCGCCAGCCGCTCCCATGAGGCGGGGGGCCAGTTGCCGGAAGTGTTCTTCGAAGGTCCATCGGCTGTCGAGGACGAGGCCTAGATACCTCATGGTCGACTCGACACCGATGGACACGCCTCCCACGATAATCTGGGATCCTTGAGGTGGCGCATTCCGAGGCCCATGGAAAAACAGAGCCTCGGATTTACGTAGCGCCACCTCCAACCCCAGACGCCGGATCCTGCCGACGACTTGAGCGACGCCGGCCGTAGCCAGCATCGTCGCCTTGCGGTGCGTCTTCCCCCGGGCTAACACGAGCGTGTCGTCAGCGTAGCAGACGACGCAGACGCCTCGGAGGAGCGCACCGCGCAACACCCAGTCGTATCCGATGTTCCAGAGTAGGGGGCCAAGCACTGACCCCTGGGGAACACCGGATACGACGTCTCGCCGACTCGTGCCACGCTGACCCGGGAAGGTCACGTACCTCTCACTGAGGTACGCCCCGACTATGCGGCGGAGGTAGGACGGCACTCCATGAAATAGGAGTGCCTCTCTAATTGTGGCCCAGGGCAAGGTGTTAAAAGCATTGGCGATGTCAAGGGACACCGCCAGAACCACCTCGCCCCGGGCAACTGCTTCCTCCGCCTGGATCTTCACCTGCATTATGGCGTCAATTGTGGAGCGCCCCTGGCGGAAACCGAACTGGTTCCCCGCCAGATCCGGCCCTACTTGTGTTAAGTGCCGGACGAGGCGGCTTGCGATTATACGCTCGCAGAGCTTCGCCACCTCGTCCAACAGCACTATGGGCCGGTATGCGGACGGAGAGTCCGCAGGGCGCCCCTCTTTCTTCAGCAGGACTAGCTTGCCGGTTTTCCATAAACGCGGAAACCGGCCCTGCTGAAGACATGCAGTGAAGATCCCCAAAAGTCGGGGCTCGAGGGTCTCTTGAGCCAGGACCCAGGCACGGCCAGGTATGCCGTCAGGTCCTGGGGCGGTGTTTTTCGCTTGCATGCGTAACACCGCCGCCCTCAGCTCTTCCCGGGTCACCTCGGGTACAACGTCGTCGTCGCCTTCCGCGTTGGGCGTAGCCGCGGACGGAGCCATCTGGGGAGGTGTGTGCTCTGCTCTCGACGGGAACAGAGCGGCCACTACTTCTTGGAGGAGCTCTGGCTGGAGACTCTGGGTTACCGGGGGGGCTCGTTGTCGTAACTTGCCACGTACCATTCGGTACGGGCGCCCCCACGGATCCCGGTTGAGCGTCTCCAGCAGCTCCTCCCTGGCCAGAGCTTTCGCCCGCTCAATGGCCTTTTTGAGCGCCAGCCTGGCCGCTCTGTACCCGTCGTAGAGTTCCACCTCCCTGGCGGACGCGGTTTGCGAGCGTCCCCGCCTGCGTCGCTCTCTGGTGTACTGGCGCCGGACCGCCACACACGCTACGCGCAATTGCGCGATTTCGGCGGTCCACCAGTACACCTGACGCTTGGCAGGAAACGGCCCCTTTATACGGGGCATTGCTGCGTCGCAAACACGCGTCATCTCCGCACGAAGTGACTCCGCCTCCTGCTCAACGTCAGCAGGCCTGTCGGGTGATTCACCTGTGACCCAGGCCTGCATGACTGCGGCTTCTAGAAGCGCCTCACGGTCTAGGCGCTTCAGTGCCCAACGCGGACCGTCCTCTTCGGGGGCCCTACGGGCCGGCACGTCCGAGGTCTGGGTGGAGATGTCGAACCGTATATATCGGTGATCCGACAAAGTCTCCACCCCCTCGAGGACGCTCCAGCCCCGAACACGGCGCGCTAAAGCAGGGCTCGCGAACGTTAGGTCCACGATTGACCCGCCCTGCTGTCGCACGCACGTGTTAACAGACCCCCGATTTAGGACGAGTAGGCCCGCTGAGATGGCCCACTCTTCCAGTGCCTCACCCCTGGCGTCCGTGGACGGGGAACTCCAAGCCGTTGACTTGGCATTGAAGTCCCCGAGCACCAGGACGGGGTGAGGATGGCTTCGACCGACGACGTTGCCTAACTCCCCGAGGAATCCCTCGAAGTCGGCGAGACTACGGCTGGGGGGCATATATACCCCTACTACGACCACGTCACCGAGATGTGCCGCTGCATACCCCCTACCCCTAGTGATGTTAGTAAAGGGTGGGGCACCAGCGGCGGCCTGGGACACTAAGGCCACCGAGCCGTCTAAATCGCCCACCCAGTTATCCGCGGGTGGAACATAGTACGGCTCGGCCATCACGGCGACGTGGATCAACCACTGCGCCATACTCTGAAACATGAGGTCCTGAGCCCTGGCGCAGTGGTTGAGATTGCCTTGCAAGAAATGGAGTGCCATTATTATTGTTGGCACTCCATTTCAGTCGCCTGGGACGTCGTCGGTGTCTCTGTAACGACCGACGACGTTGAAGGCTGGGAGGGGTTCTTGCCCCTGTTCCCGCCCCTTCTTCTTCTACCCTTTTTCGGTGAGGTTGCAGGCTTGGCACATGCCCTGCTGCCCACTCGATGGCCGGCGGGTTTGCCTGCAGCTGCGCAAACTGCACAGTGTGGCTCAGCGCTGCATTCGCCGGCCTTGTGCCCAGGTTGACTACACCGGAAGCACAACTGGCTGCAGTCAACCTGGCAGGTGCATTTGACGCCCAGGTGCCCTTCTTGAAGGCACCTGAAGCACTTCCGAGGCCGGGGCGGCAGAACCTTGACTTGCGCCGAAACCCACCCAATTAAGAGTCGACGGCCGTCTCCGAGTTTCTTTGCCGCTTCCACCGGACAAGACACCACAGACGTCCACAGTCCCCTTAATCCAGGGCGAACGCCGTTCGTCTTGATTTGGTCCGGTGGACATGTCGTGGTCTCAGCGACCGCGGCAATGATCTCTTCCGGAGTAACAGACTCATCCAGGCCCGAGATGCGCACATCCGCATTCCTAGTGGGCCTGGAGACCTTAACACCCTCAGCAGGGACAGCCGCTTTTATTCTGGCCACCAGAGCATCCGCTTTCTCACCACTGGCGGCACCGGGTACCTCAATTAAGTACGCGCCTGTTGCCGCCTTACGCCACCGGATGCCTGTAAGGCCGATATCGGCCAACTTCACATCCGCCTTTATTTTCTTCAAAACCTCCAAGTAGGAGAGTCCCTTATCTTGCGCCCCCGGCTGCAATGTAACTGCTACTGCAGTAGTTTTCGGGGGTCGGAGTTTCCGGGCCTTCTCCTTCTTGGGGGCCGTCTTCTTTTTGCTTTTGGCTGGTTTTTTAGGCCGGCCATTTTTTCCGACAATCACCCATTCTCCCTCTGCGGGATTCGGTGGAATCGGTTTATTAACTGGGGCCGGAGCAGCCTGCGCAGCGGCAGGTTTTTTGCCACCCTTCTTCCTTCCCTTTTTCTGGCTCTCCTGTTGAGGAGCGGGGAGACTAGGCGGCTGCGCCGCAGGAGCAGTTGCAATCTCCGCAGCTGTTTGGGCAGCTTTCCTATCTGCTGCCAAGGGAGGCCGCCGACGTTGTTCCGGTGGGAGCCTATCCTCCATGGCCTCCAGCCGAGCAAGCATTATATTCTCCATACGGAGCATCGCCTGCTCGAACCTTTCAGTGGAGACCAATTGAGGTGGCTCCTTCTGCAGGCCCATTTGGCGCGGCTGCGGCAAGGGAGGAAACTCCTCTCTCGCCATCCTCTTTGGATTCGAGGATCCAGAGTGCGCTGCAGCTGCAGGCATAGGCATAGGCGTAGCCGTGGGCGTGGGTCTATCCGCCACCTCCTGATGACGTACCTTGAGGAGAAGGTCCGCTTTCAGCTCCGCTAACTCCTTACGGAGCTCAGCCAATTCCGCGGCTTGTTTCGCTTCCTTGGCTTCCAGGCTCCTGTATGCTTCCTGAAGCTTAACCATTTCCTCAGAAGCACGCCGGGTGGTGAGAACACCCACTGCGTCTACAATGGATGCAGCTGCTTCTTTAAGGGCATGCTGACAGGTGCCCTTAAGGTTCTTCGACTTTTGCACGACGTCAAGAATAACCTTGACGTCGCCAAGTATCCTGTCATTCAGGTCCATAGCGAGCTGTTCTTCCGATCGTGGACCCTCTAAACTTTTGGCAGCACGAGCAAACTTTGCCCGCGAGGCCAGAAGTGCCACTTCTTTCTCTGCCTCATGGCGAAGCACTTCTTCCGACACCTTGAGGTATTCGGCCTTAGCCTTAGCCAGGCCTACGTACTGCCCAGTTGTAGGTGGGCGTCCCCGGCACCTCTTCGGTGATGCAGTGCGGCTCCCTTCTGACATATTTTCGCACTCGCTGCCAGAGTCCGGTACCGCGGCCAGTTCTTCGTCTTTTCTGCTGCCCTTCCTTTTTCTGAAGAACTTTCCAAGGTCGGGCGAGTTTCTTCCCTCAGTAGAGTCCACCGTCATCATAGTGGACTCGCTGCCATCACTGGCGACCGACAAGCGGTCCAACGAATGGCATCTCTCCAATAAAACCACCGGCAAGAAGCTGCCCCCCCCAGAAAACGCGGGGCTGCCCGGGATGATCCCGGGGAGGGATTCTCCAACTCTGACAGAGCTGGTACCCTCCTGGGGTAATATATTTTCGTTCCTTGCACTCTCCATGTTTGCTTTAAAATCAGTGATCCGTGTGTTCGCCAAAGTCGCCGTGTTGTGTTCCGATCGCAAAACGTTGCCCCCCCCAGAGAACGCGGGGCTGCCCGGGATGATCCCGGGGAGGGATTCTCCGACTCTTACAGAGCCGGTACCCTCCTGGGGTAGTTTCTCTTGTAGTTTTGCACAATCCATACTGTCTTTCGTAAAATCAGTTGTCCGTGATCTTGCCAGGGTCGTCGTTGGGTTATCTTTCTCAGGTATCCATTTTTTCGCCAAGGTCATCGTGTTAAAATCAAGTTCGTGTACAAATTTGCCCCCCCCAGAGAACGTGGGGCTGCCCGGGCTAGGCCCGGGGAGGGATTCTCCAGCTCCTGAGGAGCTGGTACCCTCCTGGGGTAGTTTTCTTGGATCTGTACACTCCATCTTTCACTACTCCTCGTCCAGTTCGCAGTACGCCTGCCGGGACCAGTAGAAACTACCAGTCCCGCCAGCCGCTGTCCGGAACTGGGCCCTTGGGACTCAAGATGAGTCCTCATCGGCCCCAGCCCGGTACTGGGTGCGCTGCTCACACGCCACACCCAGGAGTTTAAGGCCCTCCGGCTTTGTGGGTTCCTCTTGGCTTCACCGTGGGTTGACAGTCCACGGTTACTAAGCCCCCCCGCCACGACAAGGCGGGAACCCTCCGGGGGGGTGTCAGGCGGAACCTAACCTAACCTTTTTTTTTTTTTTTTTTTTTTTTTTTTTAACGTGGGTAAAAATGCATTTACGCATCCGCAGACGGCCCGGGCAGGCCGAAAGGGTATGTGGGACTCCATGGTAACATAAAAATACCACAACTACCCACTAAAAAATCCCCACGTGTGTTCCCCTAACAGCACCCTTGGTGTCGAGGACCAGGAACGCATACGCATTACTTCTGCTCAACTCGACGGGTGTAGCTCCAACGGTGGAGCTTCAACTACGGTCCGACAGAACAGACAACTACCGAGCGCACGCGTAAAAGTTTGGAACACTGCGTGCGCCTCGCCATGGGCCTGTGTGCTATGGCGACGGACATGCCCGTGTCCCTCGCCTACAGGCCCTGCCTACGGCGGCCGGAGGTCATCACCCACCTGACGCCGCCGTCGACCAGAACGCCGACCGCGAGAGGGAATCTCACTAGTGAGCTCCCTCTCTCTCTCCGCCGTCTCTTTCACGACCATGACATGTTCGCAAAAAGAGACGACAGAATCCCAACCTCTCTCACTCTCGACCATCGCCTTGACGACGGCTGCGAGCGAGAGGTCGGTCCCTACGGCTGCGGACAGAACGCAGCGTTCAGAGTCCCAAGCGGGACAAACCTCGAGCGTGTGCTGCGCGTCGTCGAACGCGCAGCCACAGTGATGACAACCTGGTGCAATCTCCCGGCCTATGCGACACAGGTAACTCCCGAAACAACCGTGTCCCGTGAGCACCTGTGTCAGGCGGAAGGTCAAGGTGCCATGTGCCCTACCCAACCAAGCTGCCAGATGAGGCCGGATGGCCTCCACCGTCGCTGCACCTGAAATAGGAAGATCGAGTCTACGTCTCCACTCGGCCATGACGTGGATCTCGTGGAGCTCCGACCTCTGCGCCTCGATTTCTCGAGGTGCAAGTCGAAGTCCTCCATTCAGCGCCTCCCCGCGCCACTCGTAGAGTGACGCGAGGGCTCTCGCTTCGAGATCCCATGGCGCGGAACCTACCAACAGGGACGCCGCCTCAAAAGAGACTGTGCGGTACCCGCGAGCTGCCCTGACGGCCATCGCCCTCTGCGGAGCCCGCAGAGCGCGGATGTTCTGGGCCGACAGGTCTGCAGCCCACACCGGGGCCCCGTAAAGGGCCATGGACCGAACAACCCCTAAATAGAGCTTCCGGCAAGCGGAATCGGGCCCCCCTAAGTTGGGCAACAACCGCGCGAGCGCGGCTGCAGCGCCCAACAGTCGAGGGGTCAGCTGCCTGAAGTGCGCGACGAAATCCCACCTACTATCTAACACCAGTCCGAGATATTTCATCTCAGACTGGATGCCTATGGAAACGCCGCCTACGGTAATTCGCGATCCTCTCGGTGGCGCGTTCCGAGGCCCGTGAAAACACAGAGCCTCGGACTTGTGCAATGCCACCTCGAGCCCTAATCTACGAATCCTAGCTACGACCTGAGCTACGCCGGCTGTGACGAGAATCTGGGCATCACGGTGTGTCTTACCTCTCGCCGTGACCAGAGTGTCATCTGCATAACAGACGACACTCAGACCACGGAGGAGCGCACCCCGCAACACCCAATCATATCCGATGTTCCACAGGAGAGGGCCAAGGACCGACCCCTGTGGAACACCGCACACTACCTCGCGCCTACACGTACGACTCTGACCCGGGAAGGTCACGTACCTCTCGGAGAGGTACGACGCGACGATGCGACGGATATAGGTCGGCACTCCGTGATAACGAAGCGCCTCCCTAATACAGGCCCAGGGTAAGGTGTTGAATGCGTTAGCGATGTCCAAGGACACCGCCAACACCACCTCGCCCCGTGCAATGGCCTCTTCCGCCAAACTCCTAACCTGCGTGATCGCGTCGATAGTGGAGCGACCCCTGCGAAACCCGTACTGGTTCGCCGCCAGGTCCGGCCCCTCACGCGTTAAGTGGCTGACGATGCGGTTTGCAATGACTCTTTCAAAGAGCTTGCCCACATCGTCAAGCAACACGATCGGCCGGTACGCCGACGGATTGTCCGCCGGGCGCCCCTCCTTCTGAAGCAGGACTAACCGACCGGTTTTCCAACGGATTGGAAACCGGCCCTGCTCCAGACACGCACTGAAGAGCCCCAATAGGCGAGGCTCGAGAACCTCTAGGGCCAGGACCCATGCTCTGCCAGGCAGACCATCGGGTCCCGGGGCGGTGTTCTTGGCCTTAAGCCGTTCCACCGCCGCTCCCAATTCTTCCCGGGTCACGTCAACACTGCCCACGTCCGGCACCACCATAAAAGGCGAAGCCATCGGTGGAGGAGTAAACTCCCCCCTCGAAGGGAACAGTGCGTTAACGACTTCGTCGAGGAACTGCGGCTGGAGACTCTGCGTTACCGGGGGTGCCCACTGGCGGAGCTTGCCACGTACCATACGGTACGGACGTCCCCACGGGTCCCGACTGAGGATCTCCAACAGTTCCTCCCTGGCCTGCGCCTTAGACCGCTCGATGGCCTGCTTGAGAGCGAGCTTAGCAGCCCGGTATCCCTCATGCAGCTCCACCTCCTCCGGGGCTGCGACCTGAGTTCGACGACGTCTTCGCCTGATCCGGGTATACCGGCGACGCGCCGACACGCACGCTGCACGCAGCTGTGCGATGTCGGCGTTCCACCAATACACCTGGCGTTTGGCTCGGACACGCCTCGCCCGAGGCATAGCGGCATCACACATGTGTGATACCGCATCCCTCAGTCGCTCCGCCCCATCATCGACATCGGCAGGCCTCTCGGGTGTCGCACGCAACACCCAGTCCTGCACGATGGCGGCCTCCTGGAAGACTTCCCTATCGAGTCGCCCTAACACCCAGCGCGGACCGTCCCCCACAGGAACTCCCGGTACCGGTAGGTCCTCGGTTTGGACGGAGACGTCGAACCGAACATATAAATGGTCGGACAACGTCTCCACCTCCCCGAGGACTCTCCAGTCCCGAACGCGGCGTTCGATCGCAGGGCTAGCGAACGAAACGTCCACTATGGATTCGCCCTGCGGTCGCACGCACGTGTTCACGGAGCCTCTGTTTAGGACGAGCAGGCCAGATGTCAGCGCCCACTCTTCCAACACCTCACCCCTTCTGTCCGAGCATGGGCAACCCCAAGCCGTTGATTTGGCGTTGAAATCACCCAGTACCAGGACGGGGCGAGGGTGGCAGCCTAACACGACGCTACCTAACCCTACTAGGAAGGACTCGAACTCCGCGAGACTCCACCGAGGTGGAGCGTAGATACCTACAACGACGATGTCACCGAGCCGAGCCGCCACGTACCCCTGGCCCTTCGTAATATCTACAAAAGGCGGGACACCGGCAGCCGGCCTAGATATGATGGCTACGCAACCATACCTGTCACCGACCCAGCAATCGCTAGGTGGGACAAAGTATGGCTCCGCCATCACAGCGACCCCTATCGACCACTGCGCCATGCTCTGGGACATCAAGTCCTGAGCTCTGGCACAGTGGTTTAAATTCCCTTGGAGTACACGGAGAGCCATTATAAAATGGCAGGGTCCATGCACACCTCAGAGGCCGAAGTCGACGCCTTAGCGGCAGTCGACGCGGCCGAGGGTTTCGAGGGGGTCTGACCCCTCTTGCCCTTCCCTACTTTACCCCCCTTTCTGGGCGGAGGCGCCGAGCAGGCCTTACTGCCCACTCGGTGCCCCGCTGACTTACCTGCCGCTGCGCATACGGCGCAGTGCAGGTCTGCGGTGCAAACCCCAGCCTTATGGCCGGGCTGACTACAGCGGTGACAAAGACCACTGCAGTCGACGGTAGAGGGGCACGTGGCCCCTAAATGACCGGTCTGCCGACACCGGAAACAACGCTGTGGGCGCGGCTGCAGGAGTTTAACCCGCGCCGACACCCACCCGACCAAGAGACGTCGGCTCTCACCGAGCCTCTTGGCAACCTCCACGGGGCAGGAAACCACGGCCGTACCGGTCCCGTCAACGCCGAGACGCGGTTCGCCGGATTTCACCTGCTCCGCAGGACAACCTCCGACCCGTGCGACGACAGCAGTGAGCACTTCCGCACTCACTGTGTCATCAAGACCCGAAATCCGCAGATCTGCGCACCTCACCGGCCTGGCGACACGAACATCCTCCGCTGTAAAAGAAGCCCTAATGTGTGCAGCTAGGACGTCCGTCTTGGACGCCGAATCCGCACCCGGCACCTCCAGTAGAGCAGCACCCGTCGCCGTCTTCCTAAAACCTACGGAAGGGATACCAAGACTTGCAAAGTCGATACCTGCAAAAGTCTTGGCGAGCACATCCTTGTAGGTGAGGCCCCTCTTCGCCGCATCCGGCTGCAGGGTCAGAACCACTGCAGTCGAATTGTTGGCGCGAAGTTTGGGGGCCCTTACCTTCTTGGATGGCGCAACCTTTGACTTGGCCGCCTTCTTAGGCTGAGCCGCCTTCTTAGGCTTAGAAGCCTTCGCTGGCTTTCCCCCTTTACCTACCAGCACCCATTCACCCTCGGAGGGTCTGGGGGCTGCTAGTTTCTCACTATAAGTGAGCGGGGTTGAAGCTGCCGTCTTCTTGGCCTTGCTCTGCCCTTTTCCAGCGTTCTGCTGAGGAATAGGGTGTGGCTTCGGCCGGGACACCGGAGTAGCAGCCTTAGCCGCCACTTTTGCTGCAGCCTTACGGTCTGCAGCTAGCGGCGGTCGCAGCCGCTTCTCCGGAAGGAGCCTATCTTGGAGGCCGTCGAGACGTGCGGTGAGGATGCCCAACACGCGGTCAGCCATCCCACCTACCACCTCCACCAGGCGCTCCTCCGTCACTACCTCAGAGGGATTGCGCTGCGGCTTCGCAGCGCGCTCACTCTGAGGCTTAGACTGGCGTGGCTGCGGAAGAGGAGGAAACTCCTCCCGAGCCATTGCCCTCCTCTTAGGGGCCGGGGCCGGCCCAGACCCCACAGAGGGTACTACCACGGGTACCGGAGTAACCCGAGCCTCAGGCTCCGGACGCTTAGCAGCGAGCTGATCAGCTCGCAACTCCGCAATCTCCTTGCGGAGAGCAGCCAACTCAACTGCTTGCCTCGCCTCCTTCGCCTTTAGCTCCGCACAAATCTCCTGGAGCTTGGTAATCTCCTCGGAGACCGTACGGCCCGCCATCGTCTTGACCGCGTCCTGAATGGACACGGCCGCGTCCTTAAGGGCATGCACGAACGTGCCCTTAAGATTGTTCGAGTTCTTGGCGACGCGGAGTATAACCCCGACGTCGTCCGAGACCTTCGAACAGAGTTCAGACACAAGTTGTGTGTCTGAACTCGGAGCCTTGGATTCCCTGGTAGCCCGCTTCCGCTTCACTTCTGAAGCCAGCTCGGCTACCTCCTCCTCGGCTCGTAGGTGGAGTTCCTCCTTCCTGACTCGGAGGAACTCCGATTTGGCCTTGGCCAAGCCAACGTATTGGCCCGTCGTAGGTGGGCGGCCTCTGCCTCGCTTGGAGGCACTAGGGCCAGGACGCCCGAGATGTTCTACGGACTCGCCCTCGGGGGCAGAGTCCGACTCCTCCTCTCCGCTCATCTGGTAGAACCTGCCCAGGGAAGGAGACTCCCTTCCCTGCGCAGAATTCACCGACACCAACGTCGCAACGCTGCTGTCACTGGAAACCGATAAACGGTCCAGCGACACAGCCCTCTCCAGAACCACAATAGGCACAGCTTTGCCCCCCCCAGAGAACGCGGGGCAGCCCGAGCTAGGCTCGGGGAGGGATTCTCCTGCTCCGGTGGAGCAGGTACCCTCCTGGGGTAGTAATTTTTTCAGTTGTGCTTTCATGGTTTTATTCAGATCGGTTGTCCGAGAACAAGCCAAGGTCGTCAGTTCCGGTTCGACAATAACCGAATCGTGTGCAAAATCAGTAACCATGTTACTAGCCAGGGTCGTCGTATTGAAATCACGCAAAATTTTGCCCCCCCCAGAGAACGTGGGGCAGCCCGAGCTAAGCTCGGGGAGGGATTCTCCTGTTAAGGTACCCTCCTGGGGTAGTGTATTTTTAAATTTTGCACTATCCATGGTTGCTCTAAAACATCGTCAAGTTCGCAGTACGCCTGCCGAAACTGGTATAAACCCAGTCCCGCCAGCCGCTATCCGGAATCAGGCCCTTGGGACTCAACCTGAGTCCTCCTCGGCCCCAACCCGGTACTGAGTGCGCTGCTCACACGCCACACCCAGGAGTGTTTATCGGCTCTCCAGCCTAGATCCGTAGTGTTCTGCGAGACAGGGTCACCTCGAGAAGGATGTGGCTCTTCACCACGCACTACGGTCTTGAGGTGGCAGGCTAAGGCTCTCTCCAAAGGGAGAGTGCTGTATTGCGCCTGTGGGTCCACCCCCTGCAGATCAGAGATACAAGTACCTCGTCACGCCTGCGCGACCCCAACCTAACCTAACCTAACCTTTTTTTTTTTTTTTTTTTTTACTTGAGGAAAAACCCGTCATGGGTACCCGCCCGCCGCGGAGGACAGCGAACGGGTTATGTGTGACTGCACACACTAAAAAACCTCAAGACTACCTCCAAAGCGCTTGGCGTCGGGGGCACAGGAAGACCCAAGGGCATTACTTCTGTGCACCCCGACAAGCGCTGCCCCCCCGCAGAGAGGCTCTCCCCACTGGGGGCGCCCATCACCGACCGCAGCCCCCAGCCTCCGTTCAATTTTTTAACGAGGTTTTTATTCCTCGGTGATTTTTTAAGGAGGTTTTCTTCCTCCGGGTTCGGGCCACCCTGTCCACCACGAACCCCTGTAATTTTTTACCGAGGTTTTCTTCCTCCCGGTTCCGGTCCCAGAGGACCAGAACGCCGTCTCCTGGTGATTTTTTTACAAGGTTTTCTTCCTTGGTAATTTTTTCACGAGGTTTTCTTCCTCGGTGATTTTTTAACGAGGTTTTCTTCCTCACGGTCGCAGGGGATAGGGAGAGCGGCAACGAAACACCGACACTCCTCTTCCCCTGCGACCCCACCGCGTCCGCCATCATAACGGTGGCGACCCCGTTGAGGCCGCGGAAGGTAGGGTGAGCGGCAACGTGACACCGACACACCTCTCCCGCCGCGGCCCCTCGCCATCAGCCGCGGTGCCTCCCATACGACACCGCGGCTCGCCTCAGTTGCGGTGGCGCCCATACACCACCGCAACCTACTGCCGCCGGAGCAGCTCTCCACGTGGCCGCTCGTCACCGGCTGGCCAACTCAGCCTTGACGAGCGGCCTCTCCTGGGGTTCCTCTTCGCTTCACCGTGGGTGGCTAGGCCACGGTTACTAAGCCCCCCCGCCACGACAAGGCGGGAACCCATCGGGGGGGAACCTTTTTTTTTTTTTTTTTTTTTGCGTTTGGGAAAAACCCGTCATGGGTACCCGCCCGCCGCGGAGGACAGCGGACGGGTTATGTTGGACTGCACCAACTAAAAAACCCAAACCCACCAACTCCTTTGCGCTTGGCGTCGGGGGCACAGGAAGACCCGAGGGCATAACTTCTGTGCACCCCGACAAGCGCTGCCCCCCGAAGGGAAGCTCTCCCCACTGGGGGCGCCCATCACCGACCGCAGCCCCCAGCCTCCGTTCAATTTTTTAACGAGGTTTTTATTCCTCGGTGATTTTTTAAGGAGGTTTTCTTCCTCCGGGTTCGGGCCACCCCGTCCACCGCGAACCCGATGTGATTTTTTACCGAGGTTTTCTTCCTCCACATTCCGGTCCAACGGACCAGAACGTCGCCGCCTCCTGGTGATTTTTTAAAGAGGTTTTCTTCCTCTCAATTTTTTAACAAGGTTTTGTTCCTTGGTAATTTTTTTCCGAGGTTTTCTTCCTCACGGTCGCAGGGGATAGGGAGAGCGGCAACGAAACACCGACACTCCTCTTCCCCTGCGACCCCACCGCGTCCGCCATCAAACGGTGGCGGCCCCGTTGAGGCCGCGGAAGGTAGGGTGAGCGGCAACGTGACACCGACACACCTCTCCCGCCGCGGCCCCTCTCGCCTTCAGCCGCGGTGCCTCCCATACGACACCGCGGCTCGCCTCAGTTGCGGTGGCGCCCATACACCACCGCAACCTACTGCCGCCGAAGCAGCTCGACCTGTGGCCGCTCGTCACCGGCTGGCCAACTCAGCCTAGACGAGCGGCCTCTCCTGGGGTTCCTCTTCGCTTCACCGAGGGTGGCTAGGCCACGGTTACTAAGCCCCCCCGCCACGACAAGGCGGGAACCCATCGGGGGGGATCGGGGGGGAACCTAACCTAACCTAACCTTTTTTTTTTTTTTTTTTTTTTTTAACGTGGGTAAAAATGCATTTACGCATCCACAGACGGCCCGGGCAGGCCGAAAGGGTATGTGGGACTCCATGGTAACATAAAAATACCACAAATACCCACTAAAAAATCCCCACGTGTGTTCCCCTAACAGCACCCTTGATGTCGAGGACCAGGAACGCATACGCATTACTTCTGCTCAACTCGACGGGTGTAGCTCCAACGGAGGAGCTTCGACTACAGTCTGAATGAATCAGACAACAACTGCCCGGACGAAACCGGGCGACGCACGCGTAAAAGTTTGGAACACTGCGTGCGCCTCGCCATGGGCCTGTGTGCTATGGCGACGGACATGCCCGTGTCCCTCGCCTACAGGCCCTGCCTACGGCGGCCGGAGGTCATCGCCCACCTGACGCCGCCGTCGACCAGAACGCCGACCGCGAGAGGGCATCTCACAAGTGAGCTCCCTCTCTCTCTCCGCCGTCTCCTTCACGAACATAACATGCTCGCAAAAAGAGACGACAGAATCCCAACCTCTCTCACTCTCGACCATCGCCTTGACGACAGCTCCGAGCGAGAGGTCGGTCCCTACGACTGCGGACAAAACGCAGCGTTCAGAGTCCCAAGCGGGACAAACCTCGAGCGTGTGCTGCGCGTCGTCGAACGCGCAGCCACAGTGATGACACCCTGGTGCAATCTCCCGGCCTATGCGACACAGGTAACTCCCGAAACAACCGTGTCCCGTGAGCACCTGTGTCAGGCGGAAGGTCAAGGTGCCATGTGCCCTACCCAACCATGAAGCCAGACGAGGCCGGATGGCCTCCACCGTCGCCGCACCTGAAACAGGAGAATCGAGCCTACGTCTCCACTCGACCATGACGTGGATCTCGTGGAGCTCCGACCTCTGCGCCTCGATTTCTCGAGGTGCAAGCCGAAGTCCTCCATTCAGCGCCTCCCCGCGCCACTCGTAGAGTGACGCGAGGGCTCTCGCTTCGAGATCCCATGGCGCGGAACCTACTAGCAGGGACGCCGCCTCAAAAGAGACTGTGCGGTACCCGCGTGCTGCCCTGACGGCCATCGCCCTCTGCGGAGCCCGCAGAGCGCGGATGTTCTGGGCCGACAGGTCTGCAGCCCACACCGGGGCCCCGTAAAGGGCCATGGACCGAACAACCCCTAAATAGAGCTTCCGGCAAGCGGAATCGGGCCCCCCTAAGTTGGGCAGCAACCGCGCGAGCGCGGCTGCAGCGCCCAACAGTCGAGGGGTCAGCTGCCTGAAGTGCGCGACAAAGTCCCACCTACTATCTAACACCAGTCCGAGATATTTCATCTCGGACTGGATGCCTATGGAAACGCCGCCTACGGTGATTCGCGATCCTCTCGGTGGCGCGTTCCGAGGCCCGTGAAAACACAGAGCCTCGGACTTGTGCAATGCCACCTCGAGCCCTAACCTTCGAATCCTAGCAACTACCTGAGCTACGCCGGCTGTGATGAGTATCTGGGCATCGCGGTGTGTCTTACCTCTCGCCGTGACCAGAGTGTCGTCTGCATAACAGACGACACCCAGCCCACGGAGGAGCGCACCCCGCAACACCCAATCATATCCGATGTTCCACAGGAGAGGGCCAAGGACCGACCCCTGTGGAACACCGCATACTACCTCGCGCCTACACGTACGACTCTGACCCGGGAAGGTCACGTACCTCTCGGAGAGGTACGACGCGACGATACGACGGATATAGGTCGGCACTCCGTGATAACGAAGCGCCTCCCTAATACAGGCCCAGGGTAAGGTGTTGAATGCGTTAGCGATGTCCAAGGACACCGCCAACACCACCTCGCCCCGTGCAATGGCCTCTTCCGCCAAACTCCTAACCTGCGTGATCGCGTCGATAGTGGAGCGACCCCTGCGAAACCCGTACTGGTTCGCCGCCAGGTCCGGCCCCTCACGCGTTAAGTGGCTGACGATGCGGTTTGCAATGACTCTTTCAAAGAGCTTGCCCACATCGTCAAGCAACACGATCGGCCGGTACGCCGACGGATTGTCCGCCGGGCGCCCCTCCTTCTGAAGCAGGACTAACCGACCGGTTTTCCAACGGATTGGAAACCGGCCCTGCTCCAGACACGCACTGAAGAGCCCCAATAGGCGAGGCTCGAGAACCTCTAGGGCCAGGACCCATGCTCTGCCAGGCAGACCATCGGGTCCCGGGGCGGTGTTCTTGGCCTTAAGCCGTTCCACCGCCGCTCCCAATTCTTCCCGGGTCACGTCGACACTGCCCACGTCCGGCTCCGCCATAAAAGGCGAAGCCATCGGTGGAGGAGTAAACTCCCCCCTCGAAGGGAACAGTGCGCTAACGACTTCGTCGAGGAACTGCGGCTGGAGACTCTGCGTTACCGGGGGTGCCCACTGGCGGAGCTTGCCACGTACCATACGGTACGGGCGTCCCCACGGGTCCCGACTGAGGATCTCCAACAGTTCCTCCCTGGCCTGCGCCTTAGACCGCTCGATGGCCTGCTTGAGGGCGAGCTTTGCAGCCCGGTATCCCTCATGCAGCTCCACCTCCTCAGGGGCTGCGACCTGAGTTCGACGTCGTCTTCGCCTGATCCGGGTATACCGGCGACGCGCCGACACGCACGCTGCACGCAGCTGTGCGATATCGGCGCTCCACCAATACACCTGGCGTTTGGCTCGGACACGTCTCGCCCGAGGCATTGCGGCATCACACATGTGTGATACCGCATCCCTCAGTCGCTCCGCCCCATCATCGACATCGGCAGGCCTCTCGGGTGTCGCACGCAACACCCAGTCCTGCACGATGGCGGCCTCCTGAAAGACTTCCCTATCGAGTCGCCCTAACACCCAACGCGGACCGTCCCCCACAGGAACTCCCGGTACCGGTAGGTCCTCGGTTTGGACGGAGACGTCGAACCGAACATATAAATGGTCGGACAACGTCTCCACTTCCCCGAGGACGTTCCAGTCCCGAACGCGGCGTGCGATCGCAGGGCTAGCGAACGAAACGTCCACTATGGATTCGCCCTGCGGTCGCACAACCTAACCTAACCTTTTTTTTTTTTTTTTTTTTTTTTTTAACGTGGGTAAAAATGCATTTACGCATCCGCAGACGGCCCGGGCAGGCCGAAAGGGTATGTGGGACTCCATGGTAACATAAAAATACCACAACTACCCACTAAAAAATCCCCACGTGTGTTCCCCTAACAGCACCCTTGATGTCGAGGACCAGGAACGCATACGCATAACTTCTGCTCAACTCGACGGGTGTAGCTCCTACGGAGGAGCTTCAACTAAGGTCTGACAGAACAGACAACTACCGAGCGCACGCGTAAAAGTGTGGAACACTGCGTGCGCCTCGCCATGGGCCTGTGTGCTATGGCGACGGACATGCCCGTGTCCCTCGCCTACAGGCCCTGCCTACGGCGGCCGGAGGTCATCGCCCACCTGACGCCGCCGTCGACCCGAACGCCGACCGCGAGAGGGAATCTCACTAGTGAGTTCCCTCTCTCTCTCCGCCGTCTCCTTCACGAACATAACATGCTCGCAAAAAGAGACGACAGAATCCCAACCTCTCTCACTCTCCACCATCGCCTTGACGACGGCTCGGAGCGAGAGGTCGGTCCCTACGGCTGCGGACAGAACGCAGCGTTCAGAGTCCCAAGCGGGACAAACCTCGAGCGTGTGCTGCGCGTCATCGAACGCGCAGCCACAGTGATGACACCCTGGTGCAATCTCCCGGCCTATGCGACACAGGTAACTCCCGAAACAACCGTGTCCCGTGAGCATCTGTGTCAGGCGGAAGGTCAAGGTGCCATGTGCCCTACTCAACCATGAAGCCAGACGAGGCCGGATGGCCTCCACCGTCGCCGCACCTGAAACAGGAAAATCGAGCCTACGTCTCCACTCGGCCATGACGTGGATCTCGTGGAGCTCCGACCTCTGCGCCTCGATTTCTCGAGGCGCCGGTCGAAGTCCTCCATTCAGCGCCTCCCCGCGCCACTCGTAGAGTGACGCGAGGGCTCTCGCTTCGAGATCCCATGGCGCGGAACCTACCAGCAGGGACGCCGCCTCAAAAGAGACTGTGCGGTACCCGCGAGCTGCCCTGACGGCCATCGCCCTCTGCGGAGCCCGCAGAGCGCGGATGTTCTGGGCCGACAGGTCTGCAGCCCACACCGGGGCCCCGTAAAGGGCCATGGACCGAACAACCCCTAAATAGAGCTTCCGGCAAGCGGAATCGGGCCCCCCTAAGTTGGGCAGCAACCGCGCTAGCGCGGCTGCAGCGCCCAACAGTCGAGGGGTCAGCTGCCTGAAGTGCGCGACAAAGTCCCACCTACTATCTAACACCAGTCCCAGATATTTCATCTCGGACTGGATGCCTATAGAGACACCGCCTACGGTAATTCGCGATCCTCTCGGTGGCGCGTTCCGAGGCCCGTGAAAGCACAGAGCCTCGGACTTGTGCAATGCCACCTCGAGCCCTAGGCTACGAATCCTAGCTACGACCTGAGCCACGCCGGCTGTGACGAGAATCTGGGCGTCGCGGTGTGTCTTACCTCTCGCCGTGACCAGAGTGTCGTCTGCATAACAGACGACACTCAACCCACGGAGGAGCGCACCCCGCAACACCCAATCATATCCGATATTCCACAGGAGAGGGCCAAGGACCGACCCCTGTGGAACACCGCACACTACCTCGCGCCTACACGTACGACTCTGACCCGGGAAGGTCACGTACCTCTCGGAGAGGTACGACGCGACGATACGACGGATATAGGTCGGCACTCCGTGATAACGAAGCGCCTCCCTAATACAGGCCCAGGGTAGGGTGTTGAATGCGTTAGCGATGTCCAAGGACACCGCCAACACCACCTCGCCCCGTGCAATGGCCTCTTCCGCCAAACTCCTAACCTGCGTGATCGCGTCGATAGTGGAGCGACCCCTGCGAAACCCGTACTGGTTCGCCGCCAGGTCCGGCCCCTCACGCGTTAAGTGGCTGACGATGCGGTTTGCAATGACTCTTTCAAAGAGCTTGCCCACATCGTCAAGCAACACGATCGGCCGGTACGCCGACGGATTGTCCGCCGGGCGCCCCTCCTTCTGAAGCAGGACTAACCGACCGGTTTTCCATCGGATTGGAAACCGGCCCTGCTCCAGACACGCACTGAAGAGCCCCAATAGGCGAGGCTCGAGAACCTCTAGGGCCAGGACCCATGCTCTGCCAGGCAGACCATCGGGTCCCGGGGCGGTGTTCTTGGCCTTAAGCCGTTCCACCGCCGCTCCCAATTCTTCCCGGGTCACGTCGACACTGCCCACGTCCGGCTCCGCCATAAAAGGCGAAGCCATCGGTGGAGGAGTAAACTCCCCCCTCGAAGGGAACAGTGCGCTAACGACTTCGTCGAGGAACTGCGGCTGGAGACTCTGCGTTACCGGGGGTGCCCACTGGCGGAGCTTGCCACGTACCATACGGTACGGGCGTCCCCACGGGTCCCGACTGAGGATCTCCAACAGGTCTGACCCCTCTTGCCCTTCCCTACTTTACCCCCCTTTTTGGGCGGAGGCGCCGAGCAGGCCTTACTGCCCACTCGGTGCCCCGCTGACTTACCTGCCGCTGCGCATACGGCGCAGTGCAGGTCTGCGGTGCAAACCCCAGCCTTATGGCCGGGCTGACTACAGCGGTGACAAAGACCACTGCAGTCGACGGTAGAGGGGCACGTGGCCCCTAAATGACCGGTCTGCCGACACCGGAAACAACGCTGTGGGCGCGGCTGCAGGAGTTTAACCCGCGCCGACACCCACCCGACCAAGAGACGTCGGCTCTCGCCGAGCCTCTTGGCAACCTCCACGGGGCAGGAAACCACGGCCGTACCGGTCCCGTCAACGCCGAGACGCGGTTCGCCGGATTTCACCTGCTCCGCAGGACAACCTCCGACCCGTGCGACGACAGCAGTGAGCACTTCCGCACTCACTGTGTCATCAAGACCCGAAATCCGCAGATCTGCGCACCTCACCGGCCTGGCGACACGAACATCCTCCGCTGTAAAAGAAGCCCTAATGTGCGCGGCAAGGGCGTCCGTCTTGGCCGCCGTGTCCACGCCCGGCACCTCCAGAAGAGCCGCACCCGTCGCCGTCCTCCTGAAATTAACGGAAGGGATGCCAAGACTAGCCAGGTCCATACCTGTGAAAGTCTTAGCGAGCACATCCTTGTAGGTGAGGCCCCTCTTCGCCGCATCCGGCTGCAGGGTCAGAACCACTGCAGTCGAATTGTTGGCGCGAAGTTTGGGGGCCCTCTCCTTCTTGGATGGCGCAACCTTTCGCTTGGCCGCCTTGTTAGGCTTGGCCGCCTTCTTAGGCTTAGAAGCCTTCGCTGGCTTTCCCCCCTTGCCTACCAGCACCCATTCACCCTCGGAGGGTCTGGGGGCTGCTAGTGTCTCACTATAAGTGAGCGGGGTGGAAGCTGCCGTCTTCTTGGCCTTGCTCTTCCCTTTCCCAGCGTTCTGCTGAGGAACAGGGTGTGGCTTCGGCCGGGACTCCGGAGTAGCAGCTTTAGCCGCCACTTTTGCTGCAGCCTTACGGTCTGCAGCTAGCGGCGGTCGCAGCCGCTTCTCCGGAAGGAGCCTATCTTGGAGGCCGTCGAGACGTGCGGTGAGGATGCCCAACACGCGGTCAGCCATCCCACCTACCACCTCCACCAGGCGCTCCTCCGTCACTACCTCAGAGGGATTGCGCTGCGGCTTCGCAGCGCGCTCACTCTGAGGCTTGGACTGGCGTGGCTGCGGAAGAGGAGGAAACTCCTCCCGAGCCATTGCCCTCCTCTTAGGGGCCGGGGCCGGCCCAGACCCCTGAGAGGGTACCACTACGGGTACCGGTGCCACAGGCTCCGGACGCTTGGCAGCGAGCTGATTTGCCCGCAACTCCGCAATCTCCTTGCGGAGCGCAGCCATCTCAGCCGCTTGCCGCACCTCCTTCGCCTTTAACTCCGTACAAATCTCCTGGAGCTTGGTAATCTCCTCGGAGACCGTACGGCCCGCCATCGTCTTGACCGCGTCCTGAATGGACGCGGCCGCGTCCTTAAGGGCATGCACGAACGTGCCCTTAAGGTTGTTCGAATTCTTGGCGACGCGGAGTATAACCCCGACGTCGTCCGAGACCTTCGAACAGAGTTCAGACACAAGTTGTGTGTCTGAACTCGGAGCCTTGGACTCCCTGGTAGCCCGCTTCCGCTTCAACTCTGAAGCCAGCTCGGCTACCTCCTCCTCGGCTCGTAGGTGGAGTTCCTCCTTCCTGACCCGAAGGAACTCCGTTTTGGCCTTAGCCAAGCCAACGTATTGGCCCGTCGTAGGTGGGCGGCCTCTGCCTCGCTTGGAGGCACTAGGGCCAGGACGCCCGAGATGTTCTACGGACTCGCCCTCGGGGGCAGAGTCCGACTCCTCTCCACTCATTCGGTAGAACCTGCCGAGGGAAGGAGACTCCCTTCCCTCCGCAGAATTCACCGACACCAACGTCGCCACGCTGCTGTTGCTGGAAACCGATAAACGGTCCAGCGACACAGCCCTCTCCAGCACTACAATCGGCACAGCTTTGCCCCCCCCAGAGAACGCGGGGCAGCCCGAGCTAGGCTCGGGGAGGGATTCTCCTGCTCCGGTGGAGCAGGTACCCTCCTGGGGTAGTAATTTTTTGAGTTGTACCATCATAGTTTTCTCATCGGTTGTCCGTGAACAAGCCAAGGTCGTCAGTTCCGGTTCGACAATAACCGAATCGTGTGCAAAATCAGTAACCATGTTACTAGCCAGGGTCGTCGTATCGAAATCGCGCAAAATTTTGCCCCCCCCAGAGAACGTGGGGCAGCCCGAGCTAAGCTCGGGGAGGGATTCTCCCTTGCGGGTACCCTCCTGGGGTAGTTTATTTTTAAATTTTGCAAACTCCATTGTGAACTCTAAACATCGTCAAGTTCGCAGTACGCCTGCCGAAACTGGTATAAACCCAGTCCCGCCAGCCGCTATCCGGAATCAGGCCCTTGGGACTCAACCTGAGTCCTCCTCGGCCCCAACCCGGTACTGAGTGCGCTGCTCACACGCCACACCCAGGAGTGTTTATCGGCTCTCCAGCCTAGATCCGTAGTGTTCTGCGAGACAGGGTCACCTCGAGAAGGATGTGGCTCTTCACCACGCACTACGGTCTTGAGGTGGCAGGCTAAGGCTCTCTCCAAAGGGAGAGTGCTGTATTGCGCCTGTGGGTCCACCCCCTGCAGATCAGAGATACAAGTACCCCGTCACGCCTGCGCGACCCCAACCTTTTTTTTTTTTTTTTTTTTTTTTTTTTTTTTTAACGTGGGTAAAAATGCATTTACGCATCCGCAGACGGCCCGGGCAGGCCGAAAGGGTATGTGGGACTCCATGGTAACATAAAAATACCACAACTACCCACTAAAAAATCCCCACGTGTGTTCCCCTAACAGCACCCTTGGTGTCGAGGACCAGGAACGCATACGCATTACTTCTGCTCAACTCGACGGGTGTAGCTCCAACGGTGGAGCTTCAACTACGGTCTGACAGAACAGACAACTACCGAGCGCACGCGTAAAAGTTTGGAACACTGCGTGCGCCTCGCCATGGGCCTGTGTGCTATGGCGACGGACATGCCCGTGTCCCTCGCCTACAGGCCCTGCCTACGGCGGCCGGAGGTCATCACCCACCTGACGCCGCCGTCGACCAGAACGCCGACCGCGAGAGGGAATCTCACTAGTGAGCTCCCTCTCTCTCTCCGCCGTCTCCTTCACGAACATAACATGCTCGCAAAAAGAGACGACAGAATCCCAACCTCTCTCACTCTCGACCATCGCCTTGACGACGGCTCCGAGCGAGAGGTCGGTCCCTACGGCTGCGGACAAAACGCAGCGTTCAGAGTCCCAAGCGGGACAAACCTCGAGCGTGTGCTGCGCGTCGTCGAACGCGCAACCACAGTGATGACACCCTGGTGCAATCTCCCGGCCTATGCGACACAGGTAACTCCCGAAACAACCGTGTCCCGTGAGCACCTGTGTCAGGCGGAAGGTCAAGGTGCCATGTGCCCTACTCAACCATGAAGCCAGACGAGGCCGGATGGCCTCCACCGTCGCCGCACCTGAAACAGGAGAATCGAGCCTACGTCTCCACTCGGCCATGACGTGGATCTCGTGGAGCTCCGACCTCTGCGCCTCGATTTCTCGAGGTGCAAGCCGAAGTCCTCCATTCAGCGCCTCCCCGCGCCACTCGTAGAGTGACGCGAGGGCTCTCGCTTCGAGATCCCATGGCGCGGATCCTACCAACAGGGACGCCGCCTCAAAAGAGACTGTGCGGTACCCGCGAGCTGCTCTGACGGCCATCGCCCTCTGCGGAGCCCGCAGAGCGCGGATGTTCTGGGCCGACAGGTCTGCAGCCCACACCGGGGCCCCGTAAAGGGCCATGGACCGAACAACCCCTAAATAGAGCTTCCGGCAAGCGGAATCGGGCCCCCCTAAGTTGGGCAGCAACCGCGCGAGCGCGGCTGCAGCGCCCAACAGTCGAGGGGTCAGCTGCCTGAAGTGCGCGACAAAGTCCCACCTACTATCTAACACCAGTCCGAGATATTTCATCTCGGACTGGATGCCTATAGAGACACCGCCTACGAGAATTCGCGATCCTCTCGGTGGCGCGTTCCGAGGCCCGTGAAAGCACAGAGCCTCGGACTTGTGCAATGCCACCTCGAGCCCTAGGCTACGAATCCTAGCTACGACCTGAGCCACGCCGGCTGTGACGAGAATCTGGGCATCGCGGTGTGTCTTACCTCTCGCCGTGACCAGAGTGTCGTCTGCATAACAGACGACACTCAACCCACGGAGGAGAGCACCCCGCAACACCCAATCATATCCGATGTTCCACAGGAGAGGGCCAAGGACCGACCCCTGTGGAACACCGCATACTACCTCGCGCCTACACGTACGACTCTGACCCGGGAAGGTCACGTACCTCTCGGAGAGGTACGACGCGACGATACGACGGATATAGGTCGGCACTCCGTGATAACGAAGCGCCTCCCTAATACAGGCCCAGGGTAAGGTGTTGAATGCGTTAGCGATGTCCAAGGACACCGCCAACACCACCTCGCCCCGTGCAATGGCCTCTTCCGCCAAACTCCTAACCTGCGTGATCGCGTCGATAGTGGAGCGACCCCTGCGAAACCCGTACTGGTTCGCCGCCAGGTCCGGCCCCTCACGCGTTAAGTGGCTGACGATGCGGTTTGCAATGACTCTTTCAAAGAGCTTGCCCACATCGTCAAGCAACACGATCGGCCGGTACGCCGACGGATTGTCCGCCGGGCGCCCCTCCTTCTGAAGCAGGACTAACCGACCGGTTTTCCATCGGATTGGAAACCGGCCCTGCTCCAGACACGCGCTGAAGAGCCCCAATAGGCGAGGCTCAAGAACCTCTAGGGCCAGGACCCATGCTCTGCCAGGCAGACCATCGGGTCCCGGGGCGGTGTTCTTGGCCTTAAGCCGTTCCACCGCCGCTCCCAATTCTTCCCGGGTCACGTCGACACTGCCCACGTCCGGCTCCGCCATAAAAGGCGAAGCCATCGGTGGAGGAGTAAACTCCCCCCTCGAAGGGAACAGTGCGCTAACGACTTCGTCGAGGAACTGCGGCTGGAGACTCTGCGTTACCGGGGGTGCCCACTGGCGGAGCTTGCCACGTACCATACGGTACGGGCGTCCCCACGGGTCCCGACTGAGGATCTCCAACAGTTCCTCCCTGGCCTGCGCCTTAGACCGCTCGATGGCCTGCTTGAGGGCGAGCTTTGCAGCCCGGTATCCCTCATGCAGTTCCACCTCCTCCGGGGCTGCGACCTGAGTTCGACGTCGTCTTCGCCTGATCCGGGTATACCGGCGACGCGCCGACACGCACGCTGCACGCAGCTGTGCGATGTCGGCGTTCCACCAATACACCTGGCGTTTGGCTCGGACACGCCTCGCCCGAGGCATAGCGGCATCACAAATGTGTGATACCGCATCCCTCAGTCGCTCCGCCCCATCATCGACATCGGCAGGCCTCTCGGGTGTCGCACGCAACACCCAGTCCTGCACGATGGCGGCCTCCTGGAAGACTTCCCTATCGAGTCGCCCTAACACCCAACGCGGACCGTCCCCCACAGGAACTCCCGGTACCGGTAGGTCCTCGGTTTGGACGGAGACGTCGAACCGAACATATAAATGGTCGGACAACGTCTCCACCTCCCCGAGGACTCTCCAGTCCCGAACGCGGCGTGCGATCGCAGGGCTAGCGAACGAAACGTCCACTATGGATTCGCCCTGCGGTCGCACGCACGTGTTCACGGAGCCCCTGTTTAGGACGAGCAGGCCAGATGTCAGCGCCCACTCTTCCAACACCTCACCACGTCGATCTGAGCATGGGCAACCCCAAGCCGTTGATTTGGCGTTGAAGTCACCCAGTACCAGGACGGGGCGAGGGTGGCTGCCTAACACTACGTTGCCTACTCCTACCAAGAAGGATTCGAACTCCGCGAGACTCCACCGAGGTGGAGCGTAGACTCCGACGACAACGACGTCACCTAGCCGCGCCGCCACGTACCCCTGGCCCTTCGTAATATCTACGAAGGGTGGGACACCGGCAGCCGGCCTAGATATGATGGCTACGCAACCATACCTGTCACCGACCCAGCAATCGCTAGGTGGGACAAAGTATGGCTCCGCCATCACAGCGACCCCTATCGACCACTGCGCCATGCTCTGGGACATCAAGTCCTGAGCTCTGGCACAGTGGTTTAAATTCCCTTGGAGTACACGGAGAGCCATTATAAAATGGCAGGGTCCATGCACACCTCAGAGGCCGAAGTCGACGCCTTAGCGGCAGTCGACGCGGCCGAGGGTTTCGAGGGGGTCTGACCCCTCTTGCCCTTCCCTACTTTACCCCCCTTTTTGGGCGGAGGCGCCGAGCAGGCCTTACTGCCCACTCGGTGCCCCGCTGACTTACCTGCCGCTGCGCATACGGCGCAGTGCAGGTCTGCGGTGCAAACCCCAGCCTTATGGCCGGGCTGACTACAGCGGTGACAGAGACCACTGCAGTCGACGGTAGAGGGGCACGCGGCCCCTAAATGACCGGTCTGCCGACACCGGAAACTGCGCGACCCCAACCTAACCTAACCTAACCTAACCTTTTTTTTTTTTTTTTTTTTTTTCAGTTTGGGAAAAACCCGTCATGGGTACCTGCCCGCCGCGGAGGACAGCGAACAGGTTATGTGGGACTGTACCCACTAAAAAACCCAAACATCGCCTCCGGAGCGCTTGGCGTCGGGGGCACAGGAAGACCCTAGGGCATTACTTCTGTGCACCCCGACAAGCGCTGCCCCCCCGAAGAGAGGCTCTCCCCACTGGGGGCGCCCATCACCGACCACAGCCCCCAGCCTCCGTTCAATTTTTTAGCGAGGTTTTATTCCTCGGTGATTTTTTAAGGAGGTTTTCTTCCTCCGGGTTCGGGCCTCCCCGTCCACCGCAAACCCGTTGTAATTTTTTACCGAGGTTTTCTTCCTCCCGGTTCCGGCCCCAAAGGACCAGAACACCTCCCGGTGATTTTTTAAAGAGGTTGTCTTCCTCTCAATTTTTTAGCGAGGTTTTATTCCTCGTTTCGGTCGCAGGGGATAGGGAGAGCGGCAACGAAACACCGACACTCCTCTTCCCCTGCGACCCCACCGCGTCCGCCATCAAACGGTGGCGGCCCCGTTGAGGCCGCGGAAGGTAGGGTGAGCGGCAACGTGACACCGACACACCTCTCCCGCCGCGGCCCCTCGCCTTCAGCCGCGGTGCCTCCCATACGACACCGCGGCTCGCCTCAGTTGCGGTGGCGCCCATACACCACCGCAACCTACTGCCGCCGAAGCAGCTCTCCGCGTGGCCGCTCGTCACCGGCTGTCCAACTCAGCCTAGACGAGCGGCCTCTCCTGGGGTTCCTCTTCGCTTCACCGTGGGTGGCTAGGCCACGGTTACTAAGCCCCCCCGCCACGACAAGGCGGGAACCCATCGGGGAGGAACCTAACCTAACCTTTTTTTTTTTTTTTTTTTTTTTTTTTTTTTTTTTTTTTAACGTGGGTAAAAATGCATTTACGCATCCACAGACGGCCCGGGCAGGCCGAAAGGGTATGTGGGACTCCATGGTAACATAAAAATACCACAAATACCCACTAAAAAATCCCCACGTGTGTTCCCCTAACAGCACCCTTGATGTCGAGGACCAGGAACGCATGCGCATTACTTCTGCTCAACTCGACGGGTGTAGCTCCACCGGTGGAGCTTCGACTACGGTCTGAAGAATACAGACAAAAACTTCCCGGATGAACCGGGTGACGCACGCGTAAAAGTGTGGAACACTGCGTGCGCCTCGCCATGGGCCTGTGTGCTATGGCGACGGACATGCCCGTGTCCCTCGCCTACAGGCCCTGCCTACGGCGGCCGGAGGTCGTCACCCACCTGACGCCGCCGTCGACCAGAACGCCGACCGCGAGAGGGAATCTCACTAGTGAGCTCCCTCTCTCTCTCCGCCGTCTCTTTCACGACCATGACATGTTCGCAAAAAGAGACGACAGAATCCCAACCTCTCTCACTCTCGACCATCGCCTTGACGACGGCTGCGAGCGAGAGGTCGGTCCCTACGGCTGCGGACAGAACGCAGCGTTCAGAGTCCCAAGCGGGACAAACCTCGAGCGTGTGCTGCGCGTCGTCGAACGCGCAGCCACAGTGATGACACCCTGGTGCAATCTCCCGGCCTATGCGACACAGGTAACTCCCGAAACAACCGTGTCCCGTGAGCACCTGTGTCAGGCGGAAGGTCAAGGTGCCATGTGCCCTACCCAACCAAGCTGCCAGATGAGGCCGGATGGCCTCCACCGTCGCTGCACCTGAAACGGGAAGATCGAGTCTACGTCTCCACTCGGCCATGACGTGGATCTCGTGGAGCTCCGACCTCTGCGCCTCGATTTCTCGAGGTGCAAGTCGAAGTCCTCCATTCAGCGCCTCCCCGCGCCACTCGTAGAGTGACGCGAGGGCTCTCGCTTCGAGATCCCATGGCGCGGAACCTACCAAAAGGGACGCCGCCTCAAAAGAGACTGTGCGGTACCCGCGTGCTGCCCTGACGGCCATCGCCCTCTGCGGAGCCCGCAGAGCGCGGATGTTCTGGGCCGACAGGTCTGCAGCCCACACCGGGGCCCCGTAAAGGGCCATGGACCGAACAACCCCTAAATAGAGCTTCCGGCAAGCGGAATCGGGCCCCCCTAAGTTGGGCAGCAACCGCGCGAGCGCGGCTGCAGCGCCCAACAGTCGAGGGGTCAGCTGCCTGAAGTGCGCGACAAAGTCCCACCTACTATCTAACACCAGTCCAAGATATTTCATCTCGGACTGGATGCCTATGGAAACGCCGCCTACGGTGATTCGCGATCCTCTCGGTGGCGCGTTCCGAGGCCCGTAAAAACACAGAGCCTCGGACTTGTGCAATGCCACCTCGAGCCCTAACCTTCGAATCCTAGCTACGACCTGAGCCACGCCGGCTGTGACGAGAATCTGGGCGTCGCGGTGTGTCTTACTTCTCGCCGTGACCAGAGTGTCGTCTGCATAACAGACGACACTCAGCCCACGGAGGAGCGCACCCCGCAACACCCAATCGTATCCGATGTTCCACAGGAGAGGGCCAAGGACCGACCCCTGTGGAACACCGCATACTACCTCGCGCCTACACGTACGACTCTGACCCGGGAAGGTCACGTACCTCTCGGAGAGGTACGACGCGACGATGCGACGGATATAGGTCGGCACTCCGTGATAACGGAGCGCCTCCCTAATACAGGCCCAGGGTAAAGTGTTGAATGCGTTAGCGATGTCCAAGGACACCGCCAACACCACCTCGCCCCGTGCAATGGCCTCTTCCGCCAAACTCCTAACCTGCGTGATCGCATCGATAGTGGAGCGACCCCTGCGAAACCCGTACTGGTTCGCCGCCAGGTCCGGCCCCTCACGCGTTAAGTGGCTGACGATGCGGTTTGCAATGACTCTTTCAAAGAGCTTGCCCACATCGTCAAGCAACACGATCGGCCGGTACGCCGACGGATTGTCCGCCGGGCGCCCCTCCTTCTGAAGCAGGACTAACCGACCGGTTTTCCATCGGATTGGAAACCGGCCCTGCTCCAGACACGCACTGAAGAGCCCCAATAGGCGAGGCTCGAGAACCTCTAGGGCCAGGACCCATGCTCTGCCAGGCAGACCATCGGGTCCTGGGGCGGTGTTCTTGGCCTTAAGCCGTTCCACCGCCGCTCCCAATTCTTCCCGGGTCACGTCGACACTGCCCACGTCCGGCTCCGCCATAAAAGGCGAAGCCATCGGTGGAGGAGTAAACTCCCCCCTCGAAGGGAACAGTGTGCTAACTACTTCGTCGAGGAACTGTGGCTGGAGACTCTGCGTTACCGGGGGTGCCCACTGGCGGAGCTTGCCACGTACCATACGGTACGGGCGTCCCCACGGGTCCCGACTGAGGATCTCCAACAGTTCCTCCCTGGCCTGCGCCTTAGACCGCTCGATGGCCTGCTTGAGGGCGAGCTTTGCAGCCCGGTATCCCTCATGCAGCTCCACCTCCTCCGGGGCTGCGACCTGAGTTCGACGTCGTCTTCGCCTGATCCGGGTATACCGGCGACGCGCCGACACGCACGCTGCACGCAGCTGTGCGATGTCGGCGTTCCACCAATACACCTGGCGTTTGGCTCGGACACGCCTCGCCCGAGGCATAGCGGCATCACACATGTGTGATACCGCATCCCTCAGTCGCTCCGCCCCATCATCGACATCGGCAGGCCTCTCGGGTGTCGCACGCAACACCCAGTCCTGCACGATGGCGGCCTCCTGAAAGACTTCCCTATCGAGTCGCCCTAACACCCAACGCGGACCGTCCTCCACAGGAACTCCCGGTACCGGTAGGTCCTCGGTTTGGACGGAGACGTCGAACCGAACATATAAATGGTCGGACAACGTCTCCACCTCCCCGAGGACTCTCCAGTCCCGAACGCGGCGTGCGATCGCAGGGCTAGCGAACGAAACGTCCACTATGGATTCGCCCTGCGGTCGCACGCACGTGTTCACGGAGCCCCTGTTTAGGACGAGCAGGCCAGATGTCAGCGCCCACTCTTCCAACACCTCTCCCCTACTGTCCGAGCATGGGCAACCCCAAGCCGTTGATTTGGCGTTGAAGTCACCCAGTACCAGGACGGGGCGAGGGTGGCTGCCTAACACGACGCTACCTAACCCTACTAGGAAGGACTCGAACTCCGCGAGACTCCACCGAGGTGGAGCGTAGACTCCTACGACGACGACGTCACCGAGCCGCGCCGCCACGTACCCCCGGCCCTTCGTAATATCTACAAAGGGTGGGACACCGGCAGCCGGCCGAGATATGATGGCTACGCAACCATACCTGTCACCGACCCAGCAATCGCCAGGTGGGACAAAGTATGGCTCCGCCATCACAGCGACCCCTATCGACCACTGCGCCATGCTCTGGGACATCAAGTCCTGAGCTCTGGCACAGTGGTTTAAATTCCCTTGGAGTACACGGAGAGCCATTATAAAATGGCAGGGTCCATGCACACCTCAGAGGCCGAAGTCGACGCCTTAGCGGCAGTCGACGCGGCCGAGGGTTTCGAGGGGGTCTGACCCCTCTTGCCCTTCCCTACTTTCCCCCCCTTTTTGGGCGGAGGCGCCGAGCAGGCCTTACTGCCCACTCGGTGCCCCGCTGACTTACCTGCCGCTGCGCATACGGCGCAGTGCAGGTCTGCGGTGCAAACCCCAGCCTTATGGCCGGGCTGACTACAGCGGTGACAGAGACCACTGCAGTCGACGGTAGAGGGGCACGTGGCCCCTAAATGACCGGTCTGCCGACACCGGAAACAACGCTGTGGGCGCGGCTGCAGGAGTTTAACCCGCGCCGACACCCACCCGACCAAGAGACGTCGGCTCTCGCCGAGCCTCTTGGCAACCTCCACGGGGCAGGAAACCACGGCCGTACCGGTCCCGTCAACGCCGAGACGCGGTTCGCCGGATTTCACCTGCTCCGCAGGACAACCCCCGACCCGTGCGACGACAGCAGTGAGCACTTCCGCACTCACTGTGTCATCAAGACCCGAAATCCGCAGATCTGCGCACCTCACCGGCCTGGCGACACGAACATCCTCACCTGAAAGGGAAGCCCTAATGTGCGCGGCAAGGGCGTCCGTCTTGGCCGCCGTGTCCACGCCCGGAACCTCCAGAAGAGCCGCACCCGTCGCCGTCCTCCTGAAATTAACGGAAGGGATGCCAAGACTAGCCAGGTCCATACCTGAGAAAGTCTTAGCGAGCACATCCTTGTAGGTGAGGCCCCTCTTCGCCGCATCCGGCTGCAGGGTCAGAACCACTGCAGTCGAATTGTTGGCGCGAAGTTTGGGGGCCCTCTCCTTCTTGGATGGCGCAACCTTTCGCTGAGCCGCCTTCTTAGGCTTAGAAGCCTTCTTGGGCTTAGAAGCCTTTACGGGCTTTCCACCCTTACCTACCAGCACCCATTCACCCTCGGAGGGTCTGGGGGCTGCTAGTGTCTCACTATAAGTGAGCGGGGTGGAAGCTGCCGTCTTCTTGGCCTTGCTCTTCCCTTTCCCAGCGTTCTGCTGAGGAACAGGGTGTGGCTTCGGCCGGGACTCCGGAGTAGCAGCTTTAGCCGCCACTTTTGCTGCAGCCTTACGGTCTGCAGCTAGCGGCGGTCGCAGCCGCTTCTCCGGAAGGAGCCTATCTTGGAGGCCGTCGAGACGTGCGGTGAGGATGCCCAACACGCGGTCAGCCATCCCACCTACCACCTCCACCAGGCGCTCCTCCGTCACTACCTCAGAGGGATTGCGCTGCGGCTTCGCAGCGCGCTCACTCTGAGGCTTGGACTGGCGTGGCTGCGGAAGAGGAGGAAACTCCTCCCGAGCCATTGCCCTCCTCTTAGGGGCCGGGGCCGGCCCAGACCCCTGAGAGGGTACCACTACGGGTACCGGTGTGGCCTGCGCCACAGGCGTCGGACGCTTGGCTGCGAGCTGATCCGCCCGCAACTCCGCAATCTCCTTGCGGAGCGCAGCCATCTCAGCCGCTTGCCGCACCTCCTTCGCCTTCAACTCCGTACAAATCTCCTGGAGCTTGGTAATCTCCTCGGAGACCGTACGGCCCGCCAACGTCTTGACCGCGTCCTGAATGGACACGGCCGCGTCCTTAAGGGCATGTACGAACGTGCCCTTGAGGTTGTTCGAGTTCTTAGCGACGCGGAGTATTACCCCGACGTCGTCCGAGACTTTCGAACAGAGTTCAGAGACAAGTTGTGCCTCTGAACTCGGAGCTTTGGATTCCCTGGTGGCCCGCTTCCGCTTCACCTCTGAAGCCAGCTCGGCCACCTCCTCCTCCGCTCGCAGGTGGAGTTCCTCCTTCCTGACCCGAAGGAACTCCGTTTTGGCCTTCGCCAAGCCAACGTATTGGCCCGTCGTAGGTGGGCGGCCTCTGCCTCGCTTGGAGGCACTAGGGCCAGGACGCCCAAGATGTTCGACGGACTCGCCCTCGGGGGCAGAGTCCGATTCCTCTCCACTCATTCGGTAGAACCTGCCGAGGGAAGGAGACTCCCTTCCCTCCGCAGAATTCACCGACACCAACGTCGCCACGCTGCTGTCGCTGGAAACCGATAAACGGTCCAGCGACACAGCCCTCTCCAGCACTACAATCGGCACAGCTTTGCCCCCCCCAGAGAACGCGGGGCAGCCCGAGCTAGGCTCGGGGAGGGATTCTCCTGCTCCGGTGGAGCAGGTACCCTCCTGGGGTAGTGATTTTTTAAGGTGTGCAATCATAGTTTTAGGATCATCAGTTGTCCGTAAACAAGCCAAGGTCGTCAGTTCCGGTTCGACAATAACCGAATCGTGTGCAAAATCAGTAACCATGTTACTAGCCAGGGTCGTCGTATCGAAATCGCGCAAAATTTTGCCCCCCCCAGAGAACGTGGGGCAGCCCGAGCTAAGCTCGGGGAGGGATTCTCCCTTTCGGGTACCCTCCTGGGGTAGTATCTTTTTAAATTTTGCCTTATCCATCATGCTGTAAATCGTCGTCAAGTTCGCAGTACGCCTGCCGAAACTGGGATAAACCCAGTCCCGCCAGCCGCTATCCGGAATCAGGCCCTTGGGACTCAACCTGAGTCCTCCTCGGCCCCAACCCGGTACTGAGTGCGCTGCTCACACGCCACACCCAGGAGTGTTTATCGGCTCTCCAGCCTAGATCCGTAGTGTTCTGCGAGACAGGGTCACCTCGAGAAGGATGTGGTTCTTCACCACGCACTACGGTCTTGAGGTGGCAGGCTAAGGCTCTCTCCAAAGGGAGAGTGCTGTATTGCGCCTGTGGGTCCACCCCCTGCAGATCAGAGATACAAGTACCTCGTCACGCCTGCGCGACCCCAACCTAACCTAACCTAACCTAACCTAACCTAACCTAACCTAACCTAACCTAACCTTTTTTTTTTTTTTTTTTTTTTTTTTTTTTTTTTTTTTTTAACGTGGAGGAACCCTTCATGGGTACACACCCGCCCGGGGGGACGAGTGGTTATGTGAGACTCCTACTCACTAAACCTCCACGGTGTACCATCCGCCGCCTTAACGGGGCGACGCGGGCTTCGCACTTGGCATTCTGTTTGCCGCGTCGCCCCAGCGGCAGGCCCAGCAACTTGCTGAGCCCCCGGCATTAATGGGAGACAGCTCGGTACACCCTAGCTGTCTCCCCCCATCCGCCGGACCCGTGCAATGGGAAGACGGGCCCCCCGACCCGTCTCCCCTGGTCCGGCTATGGTGGCGGCAGCAGGAGGCGCGCAAAGCGCCTCCTCCGGCCGCCCGTTCTTCTTTGGCGGAGAGAGCCGCTCAGAGGATCTACCTCGCGAGCTCTCTCCGCCGTCTCCTTCTGCGAGATGACCTCCTCGCAAAAGGAGACCATCGCCGACCACGACCCCTCGCCGTCGAGCATGTGACTTACCACACTCGGCAGCGAGAGGTCCCCTCCAATCACCGCGGCCAGAGCGCGGCGCTGCTCCACCCACGCAGCACACTCAGAGAGAGTGTGCTGCGCTGTATCCTCCGCAGCGCCGCACTCATGGCACGCGGTGGTGGGCTCCCTCCTGGCTATTTTGTGCAGGTACCATCCGAAGCAACCATGTCCGGACAGCACCTGCACCAGCCTAAATGTAAGGGAGCCCTGCTCCCTTGTACACCATGCACGGAGGACCGGGCGGACGGCGTCTACGGTATAACGCCCATAGCGCGCATCCGCCAGGTCCTCCTCCCACCTGACAAAAATCCTGTCACGGGCCTGCCTCCGCAGGCCCTCAATCTCCCTGGGAGCCGGAGGCTGCCCTGACTCTTTCCTCGCCGCCGTGAACCTATACACGGCGGCGAGTACCTCCGCCTCCAACTCCCACGGCGGGGAGCCGGCGAGCACAAAGGCCGCCCCCGCGGACACCGACCGGTATCCACGGATCACCCTCAGCGCCACGACACGCTGCGCCGCACGCAGCGTGCGTACATTGCAGGCGCTGAGGGCGTCCACCCAGATCGGTGCCCCGTAGACGGCCATGCTCCGCACGACCCCCGCGTACAATCGGCGGCAGCTCCCGCCTGGTCCTCCCGTATTCGGGAGGAGTCGACCCAGAGCCGCCGCCGCTCCAACTATGCGCGGTCCGAGTCCCCGGAAATGGGACTCGAACCGCCATCTTCCGTCCAGGATGAGGCCCAGATATTTCATCTGGGCCCCAACCCGGACCCTCTCTCCCTTCACCATGATATAGGCCCCAGGGGGCGGTCCACACCGAGGCCCATGGAACAATAGGGCCTCGGTTTTTTCCGCCGCCACCCTGAGACCCAACAACTCTATGCGCCTGACCACTAGGGCTGTGCCCTCAGTGGCCAGGCGCCTCGTCTCCTCCCAACTCCCCCCCCGGGCTACGACCAGGGTGTCGTCCGCGTAGCATATTACCCGCACTCCTTCGGGGAGCGCCACGCGGAGCACCCAGTCGTAGCCCATGTTCCACAGGAGTGGTCCCAACACCGACCCCTGTGGAACACCACACCCTACGTGGCGCCGGACCATGGCCCCTCGGCCGTCTACGTAGGCGACCTCCCTATCCTGGAGGTAGTCCTCCAACAGCCGCCGCAGGTACGAGGGCACTCCAAAGTACTGGAGCGCCTCTCGTATCACACTGTGCGGCAGACTGTTGAAGGCGTTGGCGATGTCGAGCGACACCGCCAACAACCTACCTCCCTCCTCGGTCGCCTCCGCAGACCAAGCCTTCAGGGTGGAGAGGGCGTCAATTGTTGAACGCCCTCTCCGGAAGCCGAACTGCCACGTCGACATCTCCGGCCCCACTTCCTCCAAGTGTCGGGTGACACGGGAAACAACTATTCTCTCTAGCATCTTTCCCGTGTCATCCAACAACACCAGGGGCCGGTACGCGGACGGGCAGTCCGGAGGGCGGCCCTCCTTCGCGAGAAGGCAAAGCCGCCCCGCCTTCCAGAGCCTCGGGAACCGTCCAGCCGACAAACACCGGTCGAACAGCTCCCGAAGCCCTCCCCCAAGGTGGTCCAGCGCCACGCCTAACACTCGGCCCGGAACTCCATCCGGGCCTGGTGCCTTCCGCCTGTTGCGGAGGCGCCTAATCACCCACCCCATCTCGTCATCTGTAACGGGATGGGGCGGAAACAGCTCCTCCGCAACAGGACCCCCATACAACATGGGAGGTGGGAGGAGCTCCGGAGGGTCGGGGAGCAAAGCGTCCACGACCCTCGCCAGGACCTCTGGGTGTAGGGATTCCGTTAAAGGGGGCGCCAGCCCCCGGAACTTCTTCCTAACCAACCGGTATGGGCGCCCCCACGGATCCCTATCCAGGGTCCCTACGAGCTCCTCCCATCCCTCATCCTTAGCCCGGCTGATGGCAACTTGCAGGGACTTTTTGCAGTCCCTGTACGTGCCATGCAGCCGAGCCTCCTCGCCTGGTTGCTGGCTTCGCCGCCGGCGGCAGCGTTGTAGCTGCCGCCGCGCCGCGGAGCAGGCCGCCCGGAGACCAGCAATCTCCGGGGACCACCAATGCACCGCCCGCTTTTTATGCGGGCGGTTATTGCTCCGCGGCAAACCTTTTTTTTTTTTTTTTTTTTTTTTTTTTTTTTTTTTTTTTTTAACGTGGAGGAACCCTTCATGGGTACACACCCGCCCGGGGGGACGAGTGGTTATGTGAGACTCCTACTCACTAAACCTCCACGGTGTACCATCCGCCGCCTTAACGGGGCGACGCGGGCTTCGCACTTGGCATTCTGTTTGCCGCGTCGCCCCAGCGGCAGGCCCAGCAACTTGCTGAGCCCCCGGCATTAATGGGAGACAGCTCGGTACACCCTAGCTGTCTCCCCCCATCCGCCGGACCTGTGCAATGGGAAGACGGGCCCCCCGACCCGTCCCCCCTGGTCCGGCTATGGTGGCGGCAGGAGGCGCGCAAAGCGCCTCCTCCGGCCGCCCGTTCTTCTTTGGCGGAGAGAGCCGCTCAGAGGATCTACCTCGCGAGCTCTCTCCGCCGTCTCCTTCTGCGAGATGACCTCCTCGCAGAAGGAGACCACCGCCGACCACGACCCCTCGCCGTCGAGCATGTGATTTACCACGCTCGGCAGCGAGAGGTCCCCTCCTACCACCGCGGCCAGAGCGCGGCGCTGCTCCACCCACGCAGCACACTCGGAAAGAGTGTGCTGCGCCGTATCTTCCGCAGCTCCGCGGCAAACCTAACCTAACCTAACCTAACCTAACCTAACCTAACCTAACCCAAAGCTAACCTAACCCAAAGCTAACCTAACCCAAAGCTAACCTAACCCAAAGCTAACCTAACCCAAAGCTAACCTAACCCAAAGCTAACCTAACCCAAAGCTAACCTAACCCAAAGCTAACCTAACCCAAAGCTAACCTAACCCAAAGCTAACCTAACCCAAAGCTAACCTAACCCAAAGCTAACCTAACCCAAAGCTAACCTAACCCAAAGCTAACCTAACCCAAAGCTAACCTAACCCAAAGCTAACCTAACCCAAAGCTAACCTAACCCAAAGCTAACCTAAGCCAAAGCTAACCTAACCCAAAGCTAACCTAACCCAAAGCTAACCTAACCCAAAGCTAACCTAACCCAAAGCTAACCTAACCCAAAGCTAACCTAACCCAAAGCTAACCTAACCCTAAAAAAAAAAACCCTAAAAAAAAAAAAAAAAAACACAACTTATGTAATTATAATATATTTATTTATTTTATTTATGCAGTATTTTTTTTTTTTTTTTTTTTGGATAGGGATCTCTTGGGGTTAGTTAACTTTATTCGTCAGTCGCAATAAAATCTATCACGGAACACTCATTGTATAGCAGTAGCTAGCGTCCTTTTATTTAAATAATTACCTACACAGAACAACAGGATCAATGAACTACCTATGACATGGCAAAAGTGCATAGATAACAACGGTGCATACCTTGATTAATTAAATACATTTTACAAAAACAAAATATATACATATATATATATATATTCCTCCCGTACAAAACGCCAATTTCATATATAAGGACCCTAATAACAACAAAAAAAAAAAAAAAAAAAAAAAAAAAAAAAAAAAAAAAAAAAAAATTGTTTCTGTTCTAACACTTTTTATTTCTGATTCTACCCATAGAAAAACAAAAAAAAAAAAAAAAAAAAAAAACGTTAATTTCTATTTTCTGCTTTTAAAGTTTGCTTTTGTCTGATTTACGTCGATAAGTAAGTTTTAAGATTTTAATTGATTTTATAAGCAACAGGTGGTAGCGAAGGCAAATTGCATATTATTTGTGAAGGGCACAGTAGTGAGTGTTTACTTGTCCACCGCAGCTGTAACAACCACCCTTGTTTATTAGCAAGTTAGAAAATGACATCAAGACAATGTAAACAGGTGTTGATTCATTCTGTTTTATTTGCGGTAAATTTATTAAAGTAAGAAGCAAACATTTTGCGTAGCCTATGAAGTCTATTCAAAATCCGGAATCAAGATAAAAAAAAAATGTGTATCTATTTTGCCTGTGTTCATTGTAAAAATACTTTAAAATTTCACATAGGAAAACATAATGTCAAGGCGGAACCAATTGTAGAGCCTAAGAATATATTGATACTGCCGTTACATATAAAATTGGGCCTAATGAAGCAATTTGTTAAAGCTCTGGTTCCAAATTCTGCAGCTTTTGAATATTTAAAGGGATTTTTCCTAAATTATCTGAAGCGAAAGTAAAAGCGGGTATTTTCGTCGGACCAAAATAATGAGCAGTGATGATTTCATAGAATTCCTCAATGCTCATGAAAAACAAGCCTTGGAGACTTTTAAAGCAGTAGGTAATGCTTTCTTGGTAACAACAGAGCTGATAATTATGAAGAGTTGATTGAAACTATGCTTCAAAGCTTTTAAATTATATGTTGCTATATATGCTACATTCTCACCTGGATCAATTTAAAAAAAACAATATGGGGTGCCTACTCAGAGGAGTAAGACCAAAATTTCACATGCAGAAGCCAAACATAAAAATCGTGTAGTCCAGTGTAATCGATTAAAGTGAACTAGTTCAACGTAAAAAAAAAAAAAAAATTGAGTAACGCCAACCGACCAGCTGATTAATTTAACCAAAATAATTAAATTAATTAGAATGCTTAGATTGACGTTCTCCAATTTAAACATCTGTATTTATTTTTAATTTATTAAGTTTTAAATATCTTTATTAATAAAACTTAAAATTCATGTTTACATTTCGATTCATTAGGTGCTTTATAATTGAAACTGTATTTTTAGTCTGTGCTGATATTGACAACTTTGGAAATCCGATTAGAGCTGTTGATATTTTTTTAAATATTAGATCTCGATATATTTATATTATTAAATACATCAACACTGGAATTTGATATATCAAAAAAAAAAAAACGATATTTTGATATATCGAAAATATCGGCTCGAAAATAATTTACACAGTTTATAATACATACTGTTAATGCGTATTCTGTTATATACCTGGGTCAAATTATATCTGTCTAAAACTTATCGACTAAAGAAGTAGAAAAGCGCGTGAACAACACCTAGCAGAGATACTGGTCTCTAAAGGTAATGATGAAAAACAAATCTGTTCATCTCGGAAAAAAGAACGGTCTACAACACTTACATACTGCTATGCCTTACCTATGGTTGCCAGACCTGGCCACTAACTCAGAAGATTGAACACAGCGACCTTTACTAAAATTATATAGCAAAACTACAGCTGTTGATATTTTTGAAAATATCTGATTTTCGATAAATCAATATTTTAACAACAACAAGACAACAACAGTGGGTAAAGTACATTTAAGGCATAGCATTTCAAGATGTTATTTTTTACGTGTTTTTGAGTACATTTAACTAATTGTAAATAATTCTATGGTTCTTATGAAAACAAAAAAATATCAAAACTCGATTTTTTTCGGTTGAAATATCGATTCACTGGATTGATTCTGTACTATGTATCAATTAAAACTCGATTTATTATGACACAAAAAATCGATTGTTCGATTAATCGTTCTCAGATCGCTATCCCTATCCTAAGATTGTTTATATTCCTCATCTACCACGACATTGTTTCTAAAGACTTTCGATCTTGCTTAACTTTGTATGACACTAGTTTTCATACCGGACACCGAGATCCTTGCTTAAATGACTAACTTGGACTTGTTACTTTGCTTTTACGACCAGCCTATTGATGAAAACATGGATCGGTTTATGAATTGCATTGCACTAGTCGCTGTAATACAATACTTAAATGATGAAATGACATTTAGCTGAGGTGTGCAACAGAAACTGTAAGTTCCTACTCATTTCCAGTTTGTTTTCAAAACAGTATCTACCACTCTGATATAGTGGCGACTTTTAGGGGGAAGTGGGGTACTTTGATACAAGGAGCACATTGATACACCAACAATATTTCAATATTAACAAACATTATTAGAGACCCGACAAAACTAAAACGTCCATATACATGTCTTAGCTCCACAGCTATAGCCACGCTGACCACTTGTTAATCGTTAGCGTTGGAACAGAGTAAGTGTGTTTTTAGTGCTAAAAACTAAAAAATACTTAAGTATCTGAAAGTATTTCTCTGCTGTTTTATATGATATAATTAAGATTTAAACTTACGAAACGTTAGTTAATCTATCCAACATTCGGTATTAGAAGTATTTTTTAATGTGTTCGATGGTTTTATTGAATATTTTAATAAAAAAAAATAATTATCTGCTGGGGCACATTGATACTTCAATACGCGGGGCACATTGATACGTATTAATCACATCCATGTAAGCGATACGAATGTGATAAAATCGGTAAATACAATAGAAGTCGTATTTGTGGATACTGATACTAGTGCAATTATTAATGCTGCTGAAATTGTGAAGAAAATGAAATATCTGCAATTGAAACTGACCCTATATCTACGAAAAAACCTGCATCTAGTAAGTTTGTGTTTGTGTGAATATAAGACAAGCGTTTGTTTTGCAGCTGCAACTGCAATACCTGTGCTTCAGCAGTTACTATTTCTTTAAAGGGAATGTCTCGAACTTTTTTCTTTTGTACTTTTTGAAATAATTTAAATGTATATAACGTTCAACCACACAGCGGTGGTAATGGTGCCAGCATAAATTGAGATACCTTTAGGAACTTGTCATTACTGAATAGAGCTCAGCTTATACCTGGAACTGTTACCAATGGTGCAAGGTTGACTGTACCTAAACATTTTTTATTGTAGTTATTAAATAATTAAATCCATAGTAGTTTCTATAGTTTTGTTTTAAAGAGAAAAGCCTTTGAAACATATAATTTTTCTTTTATTAATAATCTTAAGTCTTATTATAATGTCCACCAGTTAAACCTTATTTCCTATTATATATTCGTACATATATATTGTCGTACTAAAGTGCCCCATTCTATGGGGCCCCACGTATGGGGCACAATGATACAAAACCCATTTTTTATTAAATTCATTTTATTCTCATTATTATTTAACTTTAATGATTGTTTTGACTCATATTATAATTTTGATAAAATTTAACATTCAATAAATATAAAATAATAATCTTTTATTAATTATTTATGCATAAAATACGACATTGAACTTTTCTGTATCAGTCTGCCCCACTTCCCCCTATATATATACAAGTTGGCGAATTTTACATGCCAATGACAATCTTTTAGAAATGCTGATAGTTTCTCTGTTATACTTTCAAATTATATATAATGTTTAAAAAGCCAATCAAGATTTTTCTCAATGTACATATTTATCTACATACCTAAAACAAAAAATAATGTATAGTAGTAATTGTTTATTGACAATACAAACTTTCCTATGTTCGAGGTACACAGCAGTGATTATATTTGTCAAGTTTGCTGGGACTGGGCACAAAGACCATCAACAGTTAGACGAGAGTGGATTATGCCTCGAACTATATGTTGAAAAAGATTTTATGTGTTTCTTTCAACTACAGGTAATATTGAGTTTTAACTACTTAAATGATTATGTATGTTTGTTTTAGGTGGAGGTGACAAGTAGCATTTGCCATCCTTGCTGGATGGCTGCAGACATAGCTGCTGTCCATAAGGTCTCTGGTCTGTCAACTACCTCCCAAGAACATTATTGAAGAAACACACCCTGAATCACAAGTTCTCCCTCCCACTGAACCTCCGAATGAAGAAATTAGAAACAATTACCCGGAACTTGTTTTAAAGCAATGACTTCTGGGCCTCTTCCTGATTGAAAATACAAGCTAAAAACGATGCTAGTCCATGAGATATTTTGCGATTACAGTACAAACATTGATAAATCATAATTTCTACATTATAGTATTAGAGCATGTGCCTCTCTCATGTTCTCATGATGTTTTGTTTCACTGTTGGCCAATGGTGTTGCTAAATTAATTCAACTTAGTATGCGACTTCTGAAACATGCTGAGGTTCAAACCTGCAGATATCAGATTGATATTCCACTGGTTTGATTATTTGGTTACCACATCTTTTAATATGGCATATAATTGTAATAAACCTAATTATCTATTTAAAAATATTAATCCCTCTTCAAAAATCGTCAGTTTCAGTATAATTTGTTACATAACCTCACTTTCACAAAATATCTTAAAACTCTTCTTTCAGATTGACAAAATAAGCAAATTTTTCTGTGAAGGTAATAATTTATTAGCTTTCATCCTTAACCATTTAGTTGTATTGTCAAGCCCACGGGTGTATGCAAGAGTACCACCCGTCTACTTTATATACGTATAATATATATAATAGCACATATACTCTTTAATTTAGGAATATTCAATTAACCGATCAATTAATGCCAAAATATCATCATCCATGAAGCCTTCATGATTTACAAAGATATTTTATAAGTGTCATTGTTTAGTTCAACGCCGTCAACATTCTTTTACCTCTTTATAATATTAGTAGTGTAGAAGTACTCGTTTAGGTTACACATTGACAGTGTCGCGTCTACGCAGAGAAATGTCCGTCGCTTGATTTGCCATATCACAGTATACTTTTCGAAATACACTGCCAGCCACGAACATTGTAGGTACATACATAATACTCTGCTTTTTAATAGATATGCACTGGGTGATCCCGAAAGGCGACAAACCAAACGAAAATCACTGTGAGAGTTTTAGTTTATCACTATGTGTACGGTGGTTGCGGTCCCTACCACTCCGCTTTATTAATGGATATAGTTGTATTTTGATCTTTTTAATGTATAAAACAAACACGGATGATGTTTGTGGCAAGTAATGTATTATTAAAAATGTTCAGTGTGATTACAAATCATGTGCCGGCGGCGCGATGCCGGAGGGCCGGCGGCGCACACAAACACTAACGCTATCTCTTTCAGTGTTTATAGCTCGTTGTCAAACAAACTATTACATAATAAATACATACACTCTTTTGCAAAAAAAAAAAACAGGCGGCTTGTTTTTTCTCTGTCAATAAAAATACAATACGAATAAGGTTTTAATCATTTGAAAATGTTACTGGTCGGTTATAAAAGTGCGTAGTGTTGTAAAAAGTACTAGATGTAAATTGTTGATTGAGGCTGATTTCCAAAGAAAATAATTGTTCACTACATTATGTTGCGCGAATTCTCCAAAACGAACTCTCTCTAAATAACTTTTAAACAATTTTTATTTAATTTTCTCATTTCCATTAACATTTCAAAATATTATTATTGCTGTTTAGTTGGTTTGAAAGTCTATAAGGTAGATATAGCGATAAAAGCCAGCAAAATTATTACGCTGCTTGAGGAGGGTTGCAGCCAATGCTTCGTGGCTCAGAGGTTATATGTGTGTCATTCAACAGTTCAAAGGACCTGGCAGCACTATTAAGAAGACGGTTCCGTCAAGAGAATGCCTGGTTAAGAAATAAAGCCTTATACAAAACCACGAGATTATCGTTTTCTGGTGAGTCTTTGGGAAGTCGCAAATCTTTGTATGTGGGCATCAAGACCAACCTCGAAGAAGTAAGACATGTGCAAATTAGTATATAAACGCTCGGGAGGAGACTTCCCGAGGTCAATATACGCAATCATCTCCAAGCCCGCAGCCCTAAATTAATTTGTGAGCATCGAGTTGCCAGGCTTAGCTTCGCTCGAAACTGTGTATTATGTATTCAAGAACACTGGGATATGGTATTGTTCTCCGAAGAAACCAGGATATCCCTGTACGGTGAAGACCGAATGTCGGCGAGTACTACGAAGACGAGGAGAACGCTTTGAAGAGGCATGTTTTGAAGAAATCACACCTTATGATGGGGGCTCTGTTATGTTTTGGGCAGAAATAAAGTTGTTGGATCGTACGGAGTTAGTGTTCATCGAAAACAGCACACTGACTAGTCACCAGATACATGATACATGACTGGATACATAACGGAAGTTCTAATTCCTCATGCATTCACCGCTATTCGCGAAAATTCAATTTTTACGGACGACAACGCTCGCGCCCACCGGACTGGCGATGTGGGAGCGTATACGTTAAAGGTCGAAATTCGTCGTTTGGATTGACCAGCTCGAAATTTCAACCTTAAATCCCATAGAGAATGTTTAGAATGTTCTGAAGCGACGACGACGACTTCCACTACCGAGTGGAAGGAGTACTATCTACCGCCCACCCTATACGCTCAGGCGTCCCGCAAGGTTCCATTCTGGCGCCTTGCCTTTTCAATCTGTACGTCAGCGACCTCCCGAAGCCCCCCGGGGTCGAGGTAGGGCTCTACGCTGACGACACAGTCATATATGCGTCAAACAGACACAGAAAAAATCTCGCCTGCGCAGTCCAACGTGCCGTAACCACTCTCGGGGAGTGGTTTCGAACGTGGCGAATAGCTATTAATCCGGTAAAGAGCGCCGCGATTATGTTCGAACCGCATACATGCAAACTACCACGCACGGTAGGACCCCTCTCATTATTCGGTACGAATATCCCTTGGGCCACCAAGACTAAATATCTGGGTGTCACCCTCGACTCGAAGCTTAACTTCAACGCACACGTTACTATAGTCAGGAATAGGGCCATCTGGATCCTTTCCCGCTTGCGACCCTTGCTCAGTTCGGTAAGCAAAATGTCCTTAAGACATAAGCTCACACTGTACAAGATGTGCGTCCGTCCGATCTTGACATATAGCTGCGCCGCGTTCGCACATATGTCCAAACATAACTTTGCCCGCATGCAAAGAGTCCAAAATCGGTTTCTCCGTCGCCTGCTTGACCTTCCAGCCTTCGTTAGGAACATGGACCTGCACAGGGACATGAGGCTTCCCTCGATAGAAGCCTATGTGAAATATCTCACCAGGAGATACTTCGATAGCGCTTCGAATCATCCCAACCCGCTCGTAAAATCCACCGTGAACTACGTCCCAGACAACTCGATCCCCGTTGCCAAACGTTATAAACGCCGTCCGCGAAATCTCTTTGTCGATCCCGATGACGACATCGAGAACGCTAACAATTTCTACGCGTCCGCTCCCGCAACATATGCGTGCTCGCGCCCACGCCCGCGAAACCACCGTTCCCTCCGCAGGGGACGTACGGTTAACTTCGCTCCCGCACACCCGCCACGACCACCCTCCTCTGCGGCAACTCAAGCCTAGGTCCGATCCATCGGCATGGAGCCCTTGAGACAAGCAGCCGCTCGCGCGATACAAGTGACTCTACAATCACTAGCTTTCACAGCCATACATGACACTGCATTATACACACATGCACAACACACATAGGTACATAGGTTCTGTAAGGGACCTTTTTTTTTCTTTTTTTGCCTAGTTAGATTAGACAAAAATTTTCAGACCACTAAATACACATACACATGTTCCTTCCCTCCTCCCAGGGGGCAGAAACATGTATATATGTATAGTTAGTTTAGATCGAATTACGGATAGGGAATTAGTCAGATCGCGACTTAATTGCATACGCGCAACAGTCCGAGCCGAGGTTCGGCCACTTTGGCACCCTCGGATGTTGTTGCTTAGCTTTCGTGGCTGAGTGCCCTAAGCGCTCGCCCCCAAGCCCGGTAAAGCTGTAAAAGCCGTAAAGGCTCCAGGGCCCCCAAGGCTAACAGTATAGTCAGTTCGAAAAAAAAAAAAAAAAAAAAAAAAAAAAAAAAAAAAAAAAAAAAAAAAAAAGCTTGCTGCGAGCGGCTTGTCGTCTAACACATCGGCTGCGCGCCGCCAGCGTACCTGTTCGCGTTGCGGGCGACAACATAGCGCTGCTTTATGTCGTTTTAAAAATTATTCATGTGATGCATGTGGTATTAAAGGTAATGTGTAAAACACTCTCGAATATAAGGTCGAATTGAGCGCATACGGCGCAATGGCGTGATAATAACCCCAACCTTACAGTGATGAGGAATCCGAAGATGATTTTTATAATATAAATGTGAGTAGTATGCGAGATAAACCGTATCTTTTTATTTATTTATTGTCACATCAACGACACATTCACAAAATATCGAATTAACAATTAGTCATTCACAAGTTACAAACTGTGTGAATTGTATCTTTACAGATGTGCACATCTTATTATTATATACCGCAGCACAATGAAAACAAAAACAAATTATAAATATCAAATTTTAAATTAAGTGAGTGATTATAACATGTAAAAAAAATTAAATTAAAAAATCAAGTTCGTGACAAATTAAAGAGCGTATAGTTGATATAATTTAGAACGAAAATTCAATAATCAATCTTGTGCCGGCCAAAGTAAACGGCCTAGACGTAACTTTTGAATTAGACACTGGAAGTAAATTATCGGTAATTAATGTAGATTTTTATAAAAAATATTTTCATAATGTACCTATTGTTAAAAATAATATGTCATTGTATTCTTATGTCGGTACCGTCATCGAATCTGTGGGTTTTATGTATGTTGATGTAACTATTGGTGATCGTGAAGCCACGAATCTCAAATTATTTGTAATTAAGAATGGGGGTTCTCCGTTATTGGGCAGATCGTGGCTGAAAATATTAAATTTCAGTAATATTCATATAAATAATTTAATTTTACATATGAATGTCATTAATTTGGAAAATCAACTACGACAGGAATTTCCGTCCGTGTTCGCTCCTGGTCTAGGTACATGCTCGAAAAAGATGTCACTTAGGATAATTGACACAAATCCTGTGTTTGTTAAGGCAAGGCAACTACCATTGGCACTGCGAAAGCCTGTACAATTAGAACTTGAACGTCTCGAGGCAGAGGGTATTATTCGTAAGGTAGATTATTCGGATTACGGGACACCTATAGCACCTGTTATAAAAAAATCTGGTGAAATACGCATTTGTTGGGATTACAAGATTACCATTAAAACCCTTTACTAACTACATTTAAATTATTACGTGAACCTTACCCCTGCCTCGTATCGAAGAATTGTTTGCAGCGTTGAGTGGAGGTGAACAGTATTCTAAAATTGATTTGACTAACGCTTTTCAGCAGTTACCATTAGAACAGGACTCTCAGGCCTGTACCGCTATAGCTAAAGTGAGTGCTCACAAAGTGAAGGTGCCTGTGAAGCTGTTATGTAAGTCCAAAATCACCATTCCTATCCTATCTTAAGCTTTAACAGTGACGTTATTGCGGTAACCGGAGTTAATAAGACTCAGCATATAGCCAACTTGAGGGCAGTTTTATGTCGTTTACGTGAGGTTGCTTTACGAATAAAAATGGAGAAATGTATTTTTATGCAAGTTAGTATATCGTACGTAGGGTTTATTATTTAAAAAACATGGCTTACACCCGGATCCAAATAAAATTAAGGCTATCGTGGAAGCACCAGCACCAAGTAACTGAGATCGTTTCTCGGATTTATAAATTGTTATTCTAAATTAATTCCTAAGTTAAGTACTATACTTCATCCTTTACATGTATTACTCCGTAAAAACAGTGCTTGGTTGTGGTCAAAGAATGTGATAGGGCTTTTCAAAATGTTAAAAATGCTATAACTAGTAGCAAAGTTCTAGTGCATTATAATCCGCAGCTACCTCTCGTGTTGGCTGTAGATAGTAGTTCGTATTGCATGGGAAGTATACTATCACATAGATTTCCGGATGGTGAGGAGCGACCAATATGTTTCGCGTCCCGGCCTTTGAATGCAGCCGAACAATCATACAGTCAGTTAGACAAAGAGGCACTCGCTATTATTAGCGGAGTTATTAAACACCATCAGTATCTTTACGGTCGACATTTTATAATTAAAACTGACCACAAACCATTGACGGCCCCAAATTAGGGTTACCTCAGACGGCTGCCAGTCGCCTTCAAAGATACGCAATAAAATTAGCATCTTTCGATTTTGATATAGAATTCGTCAAGTCAAATGATAATGGCAACGGAGATGCGTTGTCCCGTTTACCATTGCCGTACAAACGTAAATGCGAATCAGGGCTAGATTCGATGTCATATGTTAACTATGTCGAAGAGTCGTTTCCGATTAGTGCTAAAGATGTAGCAACAAAGACGCAGGTGGACGATGTATTAAAAAATATTTATCGTTATATAATCAACGGCTGGCCTAGTACGGTTACATCTGAAGATGAAAAATCGTAAAGACAGCTTATCTATCGATAGAGGCTGCATATTGTACAATCATAGGATTGTTAGTATTAATATATAATTAGCAGTATTAAGAGAACTATATGAGGGTCATATAGGAGTAGTTAAAATGAAAAATCTGTCTCGCAGTTATTTATACTGGCCCCAGTTAGACTCTCAAATAGAAAGCCTGTGTAGGGAATGTGGTGCATGCCGTCAACAGCGAGATGCACCTCCGCGTTCGTTATTGCATCCTTGGGTATTTCCAGCACGTCCATGGCAACGAATACATATTGATTTCGCTGAATTTCAAGGAAAGCATTATCTTGTTACCGTCGATGCCAACAGTAAATGGATTGAAGTACAGCGAATGACTAGTACTACAGTTAACTCGACGATAGGCAGGCTTCGGGAAATATTTGCTAGTTTCGGTTTACCTGTACAGTGATGGTGGTCCTCCATTTGGATCTCGCGAATTTGCAGATTATATGAATAAAAATTTAATAACGCACACAATCACTAGCCCTTATAGACCAGCCGGTAATGCGGCCGCCGAAAATGCTGTAAAATCAGTGAAACGTGCTATCAAAAAAGCTACTCATGAAGGGGTGGACGTGGATACGGCGATTTCGAATTTATTCCAATATCGGAATTGTGAACATGCTACAACAGGAGTAGCGCCAGCCGTGGCAATGTTGGGTAGGCATTTGCGAAGTAGGTTAGGTTAGATGTACTTAGACCAAATTCCGAAAGAAATGTTGAAGCATCTGCAGAGCAGGCCGGTCGTCTCCGGCCCGGGTCAGAACGTTATGTCGCGATCGGTGATCAAGTGCTAGCTCGCGACTACAGCGCGCGCGCCGACAAGCGGGCAACAGCCGAGGTCGTCGCTAGAGACACTCCGCTCACTTATAGAGTTAGAACTTCTAATGGATTTAACGATAGGTGATTCAGGGCAAGTTGATGATCATAATATACTTTCTACGGAATCCGTCGAACATACCGAAGATTTAGGTGAAACTCAGCAGCTCCCTGATTCTGCTATAATTGACAACTCGAACCCGTCCTTGATTTCGGAACAAAACTGTGTTCCACTCCAACCTAGACCTAAGCGAAAATGTCTATTTACAGGAAATTATCCAAAGTAAAATAGTGTCACCGGATCTTTATATATAATAATAGAGCGTGTCTGTAGTTAAGATTTATACTGAAGTTTGATGTTCTCTCTTTTTTTTTTGGTTTTTCTTTGTTATACATACATTTAATATACCATTTACTTTTATATTATTTTTATATAGAGTTATGTTAATTTAAGAGGGAGGTATGGTATCGGTAAATAATATTGATGATGTGGGTAAACCAATAAAAACAGTTGTGTCACTGACTCGGTCTATATTTTGTTCTCTCTCCCTAATATATCCTAATATTAAGATATTACTTACTGTAACCTAGCAACATTGTTGAAGTTTTGTAATCAGTAACAAATAACCATTGATTATATACATTATATAATCAAAGCAAATAGCACGGAAAATAATATCGAAATAAGCTTTGTTACCTACGAAACGATTTTCCCTCTTCCTTTTTTGTCTTCAGGAAGAACTTTTACTGTGCAATTACACACTAGACGGCATATTTTTAATATAATATTAAAACATACAGGATGCTGACATCGCATGTCGTTTCCCTTCAAAATTGACACAACTGAACACCAATACTATAACTGTTAGGGGCATTTTTCGTTTTCTGTCTCTACCTGCCTTTTTTCAAACCTGTGCTCATAGTATTACGTCTTTTATATATTATCTACCTAATTATTTTTAGTCTGTACAAATGTGTCTACAAAACAATAGAACTCACGTTTGCATTACAAATAACGACTGATACGTCAGCCACGTTACTAGTCGTCACCTCGCGAGCGTGCGTTGCGCGGGAACCGGAGGGACCAGAGTACGGGGTGCTGCGGAACAGTAGCTCTGACGAGGCTTGGCAGGCGTAGGCGTAGGGGCTTCTTGCGAGAACTTGGACAAGGAAGCCTTTGTAGAGTTGCGGGGCCGCGAGGGCATCGCGTACTCCAGTTTCCTCCAGAACCAAGGATCACCCCAGCGCACGTAGGTGTTGTTCTCTATAAACGCGCGCATCTCGGCGTCCAGAGGCAATACCGCCGGGTCCTCAAGCAAAAGCACGACGAGACGCGGCGTGATATCACGACGAGCCTGCGCATGCGCTTCGCGGAACTCAAGTCGTGCCCAATCTGATTTAAGGAAGTGCCTCGAAACTACCGCCAGCGTTCGTCGCGACGCTCGCACCGAGGCCGCTATCTGCGCAGGAATCCACTCCCCCGGTGCCCAGTCCCGGTAGTGCACGCACAGCCGGAACGGGGCCGGCCCACCCTCCAGTCGCTCCACCAGCGTCGCACGCACCCACTCTTCGTCTTCATGTGCGTACGACACGAACGCGTCGTAAAGACGCCCGTCGGCTGCGTTTCCCGCGCCGTCATCCGCCCACCGATGCGGCAACCAGCCAAACCGCTCGAGCAAGATCTTGACGCGCAATCGTGCTTCTGGCCTGGTCATAACCAGCACAAATACAGCCACTGCTAACACCCCCAGTAGTGCGACAACGAGCCCGGCACCCAAGGGTATATCAGTCGGAGTACACTCTGCTGTCAGCCGTGCCAGTGACGGTGGCGCAGACCCGTCCGCACAAGTAATATTCGCCAAATCAATGTGATGGGGCCACGCCTCCATCTGTCGCAGAAGCCCTAGTGCGTCACAGTCACAGCGCAGCGGGTTACCCGCGAGCTGCACCCTGCGCTTCAGCAGCGCAGCGGCTACGCTCCCATCGAGCGCCTCGAGCGCGTTGTGGCGAAGGTCAAGCTCCTGCAGATCGGGTGGCAGCTCAGAAGCGTTCACGGAAGCGATGCTGTTGTTCGAGAGCAGCAAACGCCAGAGAGGGCCGCGAGGCAAGGGGCCCGGTACGGCGGTCAGACCGCGGTGCTCACATCGGGCGGTGGCCACGCCGCCCTTCCACTGTGAGTCATCGCGTGAAATACACGAGCAGCCGCGCAGCTCGGTGCAGAGTTCCGGTGCAGCGCACGTCAACTTGTCGAGCGACACGTTACGCAAAGTGTCTATACTCTCCGTGCAGCGCGGAGCGTATAGGCCGGCGTGCCGAAAGCCTTTACGGAAAACCAACGCAGCCCAATACGCAGAGCAGTCACAGACGACCGTTGCTTTGATGATGACCATGACGTCCCTGGATGTCACGCGCTCTGACTGCGCGCTCACGTAGTTTCCCATGGAATAGTCGAACCGGACGGTATAGTTTCTGCCGCCAACTTTCATCTTAGCTCCGAGTGTAGAGCGCTGCTGCATCAAGTCTTCGTACTGTAACAGAAAACTTTCACTGATGTATTTTCAGCGAGCGAGAGGAGAAGATTTCCATGATAGAGATGGATGTACCTTGAGGACAGTGATGTTCGTTTCGGTTAGGTCGAGTTCCTGAAGTTGCGGCATGCCTAAGCGCCAATCTTGACAAACTCGAGACACCGTTGTATTCCTCAGCACCAGCCTTGTCAGGTTAGTCATCAGCTGAAGCGGAGACGGATTGGCTGCATGAACAGAATATTGCATTAAAAATCAGAAGAAATATTACAACCGAGTGTAAGAGTAGATTAGAACTTGAGAAGGCTACTATTACCCATCGTTATGAATGCCTCAGTTCCGCCTTCACACAAGTCTGATAGCCGCCTGTTGTCCGCAAGCAACAGCTCCGTTAGACTCGACAGCGGCTGCAGCGCTAGCGCTACACTCGCAGTCAACAGGTTGTTCGACAAGTTCAACGTCTTGAGAACTCGCAGCGAAAAGAAAACGTCACTATCGACGAAAGAATAAGCCTTTAGTATGAAGCAATGACATCAAAATTTATAAAATAAGTCATAGATGGGACTCACCTCGAGAGCGTTTCGAGCCGGTTGTATGACAAGTCCAGCGAAATCAACTGCACCGAGTCATTGAACAGATCCCTGGGTAGCTCCGTCAAGCGGCACCCCGACAGCCTCAGTGTTTTTAGCGTTGTCACATTTCTGAGCAGGTGTGCCGGCAACGCCGCTAGCGGTACTCGACGTATCGACAAGTCCGACAGCACCGGACAGCGCGCCACCCAATCGTCTGGTAGTACCGTCTTTTGCTGTAGTACACTGTCCATCAGGCTCAACTGCTTTAGTGACGCACACTCCATCCAGGGCTTCGGTCGCGTCTCTGACCAGTAGTCTATGCCCAGCTTCTGCAGTGAGCGGAGGCTTGTCACCCCCTCCACACTCGAGTTAGGTGACGACAGGGCTAGTAACTCGAGCGTCGGAGCACCCGTTACATTCAAAAACGCAGCCCTATTCTCCCGCAAAGACAACTGGTGCAGTCCCGATGCACCCGACAGCGCCACGAGCTTCGCTCCCGTAAACCAGAGCCTAAGAGAATAGAGACTGGCTGGCAGCGGTTCCAGTGCATTCCCCGGTTGCACATGTATGAGCGCTAAGTTTCGCAGCGCCGGCAGTGGGGCTAAGACGGCGTGTGGCAAGCGCGCGGCATCGGATAGCGAGCCATGTAGTTCAAGGCGTATCAGCGAGACCAAACCCTCGAAGTGATCATGCCGCAGCGGCGGCTCAGCGGACAGCTCGTCCAGTACCAGTGCGTCCGTAACGGACACGTTGAGTGCTGCAAGCGCACGCTCATACGTCTGCGCGGGTGGAGCACATGACCGCAGTAAAACTCTGTGCACGCGCATGCGCTCCGTGAAGCGCGGCAGAGCGGGATTTTCGGCCGAGTGAGTTACGCTATCGCAATGCATCTCGAAGTGGGATCCCACCATGTAGTTGATGTAGACGTTGTGCCCTGTAGGAAAGCGGTGCGTCAGTAAGAGCAGCCGGCGCGCCGCACTCGGGATGTCCTTCGAATCCTCGGGTGCGTCGCGTACTTTATCCAATAAAGGAATTCATTGTGGTTTTTATTAATTTGAGATTTTCATACAAATAAGTAATACAAAGCAAGATGATTAAAGGAATACTTTTAATACGTCACGCCTGACGCTAACCGATGCAACGCGTGTTTAATCGTATTAAATTGTACTAACTTCTATAGCCAGAAATATAATATTCACAGCAGACGCGACGCGAGGCTACCATACGCCACCAGATCTGACTGATCCAGATTTACGTGTCACCGATATCACTACGGTGTATACAACACATGACGCGTAGGTGCAGTTTGTTCCTAGACAACACCCGACACCATGCATCAATGGTTAGAGAATTTTCGAATATTGAGTAGGTATTTCTTTGCACGATTTGGATATTTTATAATTAAAATGTCCGAAGAACAATGAACGTAGTTTGTTAAACGATATCCTGTTTTATTAACCGATTTCCAAAAAAGGAGGTTCTCAATTCGACTATATATATGTAACTAGCTGTGCCCCGCGGTTTCACCCGCGTATAATTCAAAAGAAATCACTGATTTTTTATTTATAATACAACAGTATAGACAATAGTTTTATCGAGCAGCCAGGGTTATAGTCCGTACGTACCGTTACAGTACGGTGTTATCAGTCAGTCCGAAGAGATCGTTCAATAACACGATCAATTTATGTACATTCTCCATAGACAGTCTATCTCACTCTGATACATTACGATTTGACTTGTTGCTTCTTTCTTTCGTTACTATCGCTACATTTAATTTAATCGGACAACCGGAATCGGATAACCGGATTTAAGTGAGCCCCGAATCATCCCGTATGTGGCGCTGTGCACAATTTTTTTACTTTATTATCAGTTTGAAAATTATACTATTTTGTATGATTTTCTTTATAATTAATATAAACAAGTAATTCTTTATTAAACTCCAGTTTTTAATAATAATTATAATGAATTATGAATAAATGTAATAATAATTAAATAAAATTAATCATGTATATTTAAATAAAAAATTCTAAACGAATCAAATTTTATAATTTTAATCCATCAACATATTCAAAATGGCGGTTTTTTAAATTTACTTCATGATTGATGATGGTGTTTTCCGTGAATTTAATTATTTTATTTGCTACCGCCTGTGTGGGAGACCGATCACGACCGCCGGCGGGAACGGACGTGTTTACGACTGCTCTCTGCCGCCTTTGTGAAGTTTTACGACCGACCGGCCTTGCTGCACACCTGCATTGCACCTGCGCCGCACCTGCGTATCGCCGTCTCGCTCGCACCCATTGTGTAGCGCTACACAAACAAAAACTGCACTTTTAAGTGCAACTGTCTGTTTCTATTCGACGAAACTTTAGTGGTCCACTTTAGTGGTCGCTTGCCGGAAACCTCTCGGTGTCAACAGAAGGCAAGTGGGTGCGTGACCCAAGCGCCCCTCGGTTGCCTCCTTCAGAGGCAAACGATAGTACTTGGTCGGGCTCAGGAATCTTGGCCCTTGATAGAGTCATAGTCAAGCCCTGAGTGTCTCCTTCCCACCCTTCCGATCCTGCTACACATCCATCCCCGAGTGTCTGTTTGGGCGTAGCTAGGTATTTATACCGGCTGCGTTCTCTGCCTCGGGCTTGATAGGGACCTCCACGTAGGGCCCGGTAGGTTCTTTTCCTGCGAGTCATTACACCGTGACACGCAGGTCCCTTTACACGGCTCGGGATAGCCGTTTAAATTCACTCGGCGCACCCCCCTGCCTCTCCGGCAGGGAGGTTTAACTTCACCCCCGCCCGCCCAACCGCCACCGCCGGAATGGCACACCAATCTGAGCTCGAACGCTTCAAAGCGTTCGCAACGACCCTGCATCCGTCGCTCTGGACGGACTTTAATAGGGCCATCGTGGCCGAGCAACCCGCCGTTGCCATTGCCATCGCTCAGGGCACCGAGCCCGCCAGCGACCCCGCCGCGCCTCACGCGACGAACAAGAAGTCCGCCCCGCGCTCCCGCTCAACGGCACCCCGCGCTCACCGTCAAACGCCGTACAAACGGCCATCGTCGCGCTCACGTTCCCCGGGCATTCAAGCCCCGACCCCAGCACCCTCTGCGCTACCGATGAAAAATCAATTTTCATCACTAGTCCCCGAAGCGGAGACACCGTCGCTTGTAGCAACAAACGACAGCTACTCTCCCGCTAACCCGGACCCGAAACCCGAGTCCATCGAAATGGACACGGCAATACGAACAGACAACGAGGGCTTCACCCTCGTACAAAAAAACAAGCCCGCCAAACGGGCCTCGCGCTCGCGCCCAGAGTCTCCGGAGACTCAGTCGAGACCCCAAAAAACGCAGCGAACCGGGCTTAATAGCCACGCCCCTCGCTCCGCAGCGCCCTCAGCGCCTGCCGGTACCTTTGCCGGCAGAAAGGCGCGTCGCCCGCCCCCCGTCACGGTCCAGAACAAGTCGGTCTGGACGAAACTCTCGGAAAAACTGAGAGATATGCGTATCCACTACACCCAGGCCAGTAGCACGGCCAACGGTATCCGCGTCCAAGTGACCACCTCGGACGAACACCGTAAATTCACCAGGTTGCTCCGAGACAGCAACCTGGAATACTTCACATACTCCCTGGAAGAAGAACGTCACCTCCGGGTCGTAATCCGCCGCATTCCGGTGGAAATCACACCCGAGGAGGTCAAAATTGACCTCTTAGCCAAAGCCCTCCCTGTCCGCGAAGTGCACAGAATGCACGGCGGACAATCAAAAAACAGACCTCTCGACATGGTTCTAGTCATCCTGGAACTGACCCCCGAGGGCAGAGCCATTTTTAATGTTAGGAAAGTGTGTGAGCTCTCCGGAATAGCCGTAGAGCCTCCACACAAGAACCGCAGTCCTCCGCAGTGTCACAACTGCCAGTTGTATGGGCATTCGGCCCGCAACTGCCATCTCCGTCCCAGGTGCGTTAAGTGCCTCGGGGACCACGCGACGAGCGAGTGCACGCGCACTCGGGAGTCGTCTACCCCTCCGAGTTGCGTGCTATGCGGCAACGCGGGTCACCCCGCGAACTATCGCGGCTGTCCCCGCGCCCCGCGCCCCGCGCCCCACGCGCCCTACGCGCCCTATGCGCACTACGCGACACACCCCTCAGAGGGAACGTCCCGCAGTAGGACAGCCAAAGCCTCTGCTCACGCCAGAGGCTTTCCCCAGCCTCCCGGGCGCCTCCAGCGCGCCGGTGGCAGCCGCCCCCGCGCCCCGCGCGCCTCCTCCACCCATGCGAGCCCCTCAGGCAGCATGAGGCCCCAGGCCCCGCCCGCAACCTCCCAAGGCTCAGGCCTCCCCGCTATGTAGTCAACGCTTCGGCCTCGACTATATGGCCATGCTTCTTCTCGAGCACGACTACCAAGAAGTGCTAGCGTACGATCAGTGCGGCACTGAGTACGGCATGATTGAAGCAATCAAACGCTTTCCCCAGCTGACAGCCACGCTCCAGCGTGTGTCCCGTGCTGCAGCTTTAAACTCACCAACTAGAAATGGCTCGCATTAAGCCTAGAAGCCTAAACATATCTTTTTTCAACGCGCGTAACCTCCTTCCACAACGGGACTTAGTATCCACCTTTCTTAGGGAACGGGAGATAGACGTGTTTCTAGTACAAGAAACACTTCTAAAACCCAGTAGGCGCGACCCTAAGATAGCAAATTACAATATAGTCAGAAATGACCGTGCCACCCGAGGAGGCGGCACACCTACTACAAGCGTTCCCTCTATTGCATGCCAATAGACCCTCCCGCACTTACCAATATGGAAGTGTCCGTCTGTAGAATAGGCATGACTGGCCATCCGTCAATCACGCTTGTCTCTGCATATCTCTCCCCGAGTAAAAGACTCCTTCAGTCCGATCTGGAGGCGCTACTTTCACTCGGTCAATCCGTCATAATAGCAGGCGACCTCAATAGCGGTCACACCCATTTCAACAACTCGCGTAACACCCCTAACGGGGTTATACTCGACCTACTATGCGATGTGCTCGGCTTTGACGTCATAGCACCGCTAGAGCCCACGCACTTTCAAGATAATTGTCAACCGACAGTACTTGACATAGCCCTCCTCAAAGGTGTCTCACTTCGGTTACGACTTATAGAAGTCGTACACGAACTAGACTCCGATCACCGCCCGGTTATCTTACAACTCGGGCAACCGTTCGACCCCAGTCCGCCAAAAGTCAAAGTAGTTGACTACGCGATCTTAAATCGCTACCTATCCGATAACGCGACCCCGTCCAGCCTAGCTAGGATCCCCGACGTATTAGAGTCAACAGCAGACGCCGACTTAGCAATCGATTCCCTGGTCGACTACCTCCAAACCGGCGTAAGGGAGGCCTCGAGAGAGGTGCAAGCGGCGAACGAACGCCGTTTTATACTCCCCCCCGGCTTACGAGCGTTAATCACGGAAAAGAACGCCGCGACACGTGCACACGATTCTTATCCGACGAGGGATAACACCCGTAGGTTACGGCGACTTCAGAGAGAGGTTAGAACTCGCATCAGCGAGTACAGAGGTCACCGGTGGGATAACCTCTTAGAGGGTCTCAAGCCGTCCCATCTGGCTTACTGGAACCTCGCCCGCTCTCTGAAGTTAGAAGCTACCGCCCTGATGCCGCCCCTCGAAAGAGGCCCCGATCTCCCACCCGCGTTCGATAGCGACGATAAGGCAGAATGCCTTGCCGCAAGCTTGGAGAGCCAGTGCTCCCCAAACTGCGACAACGTAGACACTGCCCACATCGAAACTATCGAGACCGCCGTTCAGGAACTAACGTCGATTACCCCCGCGGAAACGTTAACCCCGGTCACGCATGACGAGATTTGTACTGTTATTAAAGGCCTTAAGCCTAGAAAGTCCCCCGGCCCCGACGGTATCAGGAATGAAGTACTTAAACTTCTTCCCGATCACCTCATAGCTCTTTTGGTCTGCATCTTCAATGTAGCCATAGCCCACTGCTATTTTCCAGCCGTCTGGAAAAAAGCTATAGTTATAGGTATTCACAAGCCCGGCAAAAAAGCTTCGCTTTCCGATAGCTATCGCCCGATCAGCCTTTTAAACACACTAGGAAAACTTTACGAGCGGCTCCTTCTGAACCGTCTCAAAACCGTTATAGATATTAAAAACCTATACCCTCCCGAACAGTTCGGTTTTCGCGCCCGACACTCGTGTACACATCAAGTGCACCGCCTCACGGAGCACATCACGAGCAACTTTGCCAAAAGTAGTATCGCCCCCGCCCGTACGCTTGCGGTCTTTTTCGACGTAGCTAAGGCCTTCGATAAGGTCTGGCATGCCGGACTAGTCCACAAGCTACATAAACTAGAAATCCCGGATAGGTTAGTTCACCTAGTTCATGATTTTCTACGCGACCGCACCTTTCACTACCGAGTGGAAGGAGTACTATCTACCGCCCACCCTATACGCTCAGGAGTCCCGCAAGGTTCCATTCTGGCGCCTTGCCTTTTCAATCTGTACGTCAGCGACCTCCCGAAGCCCCCCGGGGTCGAGGTAGGGCTCTACGCTGACGACACAGTCATATACGCGTCAAACAGACACAGAAAAAATCTCGCCTGCGCAGTCCAACGTGCCGTAACCACTCTCGGGGAGTGGTTTCGAACGTGGCGAATAGCTATTAATCCGGTAAAGAGCGCCGCGATTATGTTCGAACCGCATACATGTAAACTACCACGCACGGTAGGACCCCTCTCATTATTCGGTAGGAATATCCCTTGGGCCACCAAGACTAAATATCTAGGTGTCACCCTCGACTCGAAGCTTAACTTCAACGCACACGTTACTTTAGTCCGGAATAGGGCCGTCTGGATCCTTTCCCGCTTGCGACCCTTGCTCAGTTCGGTAAGCAAAATGTCCTTAAGACATAAGCTTACACTATACAAGATGTGCGTCCGTCCGATCTTGACATATAGCTGCGCAGCGTTCGCACATATGTCCAAACATAACTTTGTCCGCATGCAAAGAGTCCAAAATCGGTTTCTCCGTCGCCTGCTTGACCCTCCAGCCTTCGTTAGGAACATGGACCTCCACAGGGACATGAGGCTTCCCTCGATAGAAGCCTATGTGAAATATCTCACCAGGAGATACTTCGATAGCGCTTCGAATCACCCCAACCCACTCGTAAAATCCACCGTGAACTACGTCCCAGACAACTCGATCCCCGTTGCCAAACGTTATAAACGCCGTCCGCGAAATCTCTTTGTCAATCCCAACGACGACATCGAGAAAGCTAATAATTACTACGCGTCCGCTCCCGCAACATATGCGTGCTCGCGCCCACGCCCGCGAAACCACCGTTCCCTCCGCAGGGGACGTACGGTTAACTTCGCTCCCGCACACCCGCCACGACCGCCCTGCTCTGCGGCAACTCAAGCCTAGGTCTGATCCATCGGCATGGAGCCCTTGAGACAAGCAGCCGCTCGCGCGATACAAGTGACTCTACAATCACTAGCTTTCACAGCCATACATGACACTGCATTATACATACATGCACAACACACATAGGTACATAGGTTCTGTAAGGGACCTTTTTTTTTCTTTTTTTGCCTAGTTAGAGTAGACAAAAATTTCAGACCACTAAATACACATACACATGTTCCTTCCCTCCTCCCAGGGGGCAGAAACATGTATATATGTATAGTTAGTTTAGATCGAATTACGGATAGGGAATTAGACAGATCGCGACTTAATTGCATACGCGCAACAGTCCGAGCCGAGGTCCGGCCACTTTGGCGCCCTCGGATGTTGTTGCTTAGCTTTCGTGGCTGAGTGCCCTAAGTGCTCGCCCCCAAGCCCGGTAAAGCTGTAAAAGCCGTAAAGGCTCCAGGGCCCCTCAGGCTAACAGTGTAGTCAGTTCGAAAAAAAAAAAAAAAAAAAAAAAAAAAAAAGCTACCGCTTGTGTAATGAATTGCTGCCCTTTGGTAAAAATTACCACGAGAACATGTTGAGTTCTGTTATGCAATAGAACTCGTAAGTATCATAGATATATTTTAAACATATTAAAATATTCATAATAATATGTACATAAATGTTTTGATATAAGATGTCAGAACTTGTATAATGTATTAAATAAAATATATTTTTATAAGAACTGTTTAGATTAGCCAGAAGTTAAATTGAGTCTATATTTTTATCTTATTATATCTTGATCACAAACAATTCCAAATTATTTATATGCTTTTAAAGTGAAGATTTGTTAAATATATTTATAGAATAAAGTAACACTAGACACTATTTTATAACTTCCATCGATACTTTTATCGAAGGTTAAAAGTGTTCAAACTATTTTATATATGCTAGTTTCAACCCAAACATTCAATATAACAAAACATTGTCTACCACTATTATAAGATTTATTTTGTGATTTTCAGGGTCAGGCTTAATTTTACATAGAAAGATTAATGGGTTGGAAAAATTCAACTGGTGGCGATATTTTATTAATGGATAATAAATCTGTTTCTAACAGTATACAAGAGGTATATTTAAAAAATATATTTACAGGTTTTATTATTTGGCCACAATCGCACATGAGTATCACTCACACATGTATCACTATGAGTATCACTCATGCGAGAGTCACTCACTAAGCCAATTGGGGGGACTGACTTTGTTATACATTTATATGTAGTGTGCTTCTTACAATCTGAACTGATGTTAAGTTACAATAATACAGATAAATATGATAATTTGTAAAACCTGGGAAAGGGACTGACTGAAATACTATACTTAATGTGTCATTATTTTTAATAAAGATTACATGATATTACCGGCGCGAGCCGAGTGTTGAATTATTTTATTTTAACTACTCGTCCAACTATTTACTATTACGTACTATTTTACAATTCGTCCAAATAACATGCTATAAAGGGAAAATATTATCTACATATAATTGTCTTGATGTTGAAGTAAATTTCGTTCGTAAGGATTCATATGTCATGCCTTATGATAATGATCAGAAATAACATAATATAAACTTTCAACAAAAAAAAAATAACACATTACCTTTTTGTGGCTTATGTATAAAAGATAGATATACGATATCGCGGACTTTTTTTAGATGTACTAAGGAGCAATATTTTTGTAAATTATTGTATTTACGTATCACTAACCATTACATTAGATAAAGCATTTCGGGCGCGATGTTACTTCCGACTTACTTAACAGAAATCAATATTTAAGTCTATCTGAGAGGTGTAGCCTAATGCTAGATAGCCTATACTATTCCATGTGAATCTGGCTATCGTATACAAAAATAAAATTTGGAATCCGACTGGTAATTCCAGTTTTAGGAAAAAATAATACCCGGATTAGGGCTAGACCTTCCGACTTTAGGCATATTTTTCGTTTAGAACTTAAAAGTTAAGTATCATTACAAAAAAGATAGTTTATTATGAAACTTTTCACATAAATATATATAGTTTTGAGAGCTAGGTAGTAAGATAGAAAATTGAAAGCAATTGAAGAATCAAAACTGCTTATGGGTGCCGACTTTAGGCAATTCACCCTATCTGATGTTTATTCTCGTATTGGCCAAATTAATAAATATCGCACAACAAAATAAATATAGAAAATATTTTTGTAATTTAAAAGTTACTAGCTGTTCCCGCGTCTCGTGCACCACAGAATAACGGCACGCCCCCCCCCCCCCGCCAACGCCGCCGCCGCGCACCTCTGTTGGTACAAAGAAACTAATAGGTACCACCACACTACGACGCAGTGATACGTCACTCCAAGAGTGATCCGAACCAGGGTTTCAATGGCATGTTACTTCGTTTTGTAATTTTGATTGTACTAGAGTTTATAATTTATTAATCAAATACAAAATTAACATTAACAGCTTCAAGTATTAAAATTTTTCAAGCACTTTTATTGAATAAAGGCTCGTAATAAAAAGTTTCCATTTTCTCTAACGAGTAACGCGCTACAACAAACAGCAATCAAACGATTCCTACTTTAAAAAGAAAAACTTTACCTGCCATTAGCCAGTATCTATTCACTATGACACTATCAAACTGTTTGTATCACAATGTTACTATTAGATTATTGTACGCTTCTCACAATATATCTCAGAAACAAATATGTTTTATTATATAACGTGTAGTATAGGTAATGGTGTTTGTTATAAACTTATAACGCAACCCGGCGCGGCGCGGCGCGACGCGGCAGTCGGACTAAATGATTACCGTCAACTTTGTACGTAGACTCGCCCGATGAGCTGGACTCGCCCTCCTCGCAGATGTGCCCCTCTCGCGGCGCCGGACACCTGGGCCGCAGCTCTGTACTCCTCTCCACGGCGGCTGTGCAAGGTTCGCTGCACAGCTGAGCGATCAGCCACAACATCAGTAGACACGGCCGTAGGTGCCGGTACATACTTACACAATGTGCCACATAAATTACATCCGCTTTGAATTTGAGGAAAATAATAAGGAAAACCCCAACTCGAATACAACGTCAACTCTCAGGTCGAGTGGTATAACAATTCTGCATCCGCGGATACCGGTCCCGACTCCCGTGTGGAATGCAGTCGTTATGTGTGGCTACTGCTGGCTGTGGAGTGTGGTGGCACAAAGTAGACGGCATGTCTTGCGACTTGCCATCAGTACTCAATAAGTCTAACAACAACTACGACTCGAGTGCTAGAGGCAAGCATATCATAATGACACGACACTACTCACTCGCGACCTCGGATTTACTGACTTATTAATTTTTATAACTGGCCTTATGTGTATGACTATGAGCAGTGTTGTCAGGTTATATTTGAAAATTTACAGTGTTTAACACAAGTATACAGTACATTAATACAGTAAATCATAAAGATAAACATAGTATACTTTACAATAAATAAAAATTTATAAAATTTAAAAACACATGTAGGCACTTTTATTTATAACAAGTTACTTTTTAATGAGTTTGTACCATGAAATTTTTTATCATTATATCATTTGGTTTTAGTTTAAAGAACTATAGTGCGTTTATATCCCCGCGGAGCAAAATGACATTTAATGTGTTGCTGGCTTATTGTGTATTTTAAAATAGTGTTGTCATCAATCGATACTAATCGTAAAACGGTATCAGAAATTAACCTATTGATAAGTTTATTATGTTATTTTCTTGTTAATGAATATTTGTATAAATAATTAATTCGAAAATAGGACTTAAAATCATCACGGATTGTATTACCGGAAACGTTTTGTGACGCACCGGTACGATTAAGCTGAGGATAGATTTAACGAAATAATAATAAAATAGATAATGTTAAAGAAAAATCACATTTTGTAATCTAACAGTAAAAAGGGGTAATGTTTTGACGTGTATGTGACTGTATTACAAAGAGCTAAAATTTATTTGTTTTCAGGGTGTACCTCTGGAACTACTAATCCGATTTGGACAATTCTTTCACTAATGGAAAGTTAGAGTACCTCATATTACAGGCTATGTTTTCCTATGGGATGCTGCGGGGAAAATATGTATGCATATGTAATAAAAAAGTGTATATAATGTATGTCTGAATCTTTGATCTAGTGTAACATCTTTTCAGAGTAATTAATTTTAATTTGGTTTAAATATGCCAATGACTGCTCAGTATTATAAATTATCAGTATTTTAGATTTAACTAACCATCTATTGGTCCCTATAAACTACAACGTGACTACACTAGTTCAAATGAGAAGTACAATCCTGCTCTAATGATAGGAACCTGCCACATACGGTCACATTGCTAGTGAGACTTAGTGAGTGGTGTTGCCAAGTTAGATTAGAAAATGTACAGAGTTTTCAACATTAATAATAATGTCAGCCTGTAAATGACCCACTACTGGGGAAAGGCCTCTTCCAAGGAAAGGTATGGGCTTAATCATCACGCCCATTCAAACATCGAGAAATAAACAGTTCTATATTTTTCCCACATACAGTAATATGTATATAAATAAAATAAATACTACAAGAATATTTCTCAGGCGTTCAGGTTTCCTCACGATGTTTTGCTTCACCGTCAGCCGATAACCTCCACCATTTACCAATTTGAATTAGTAAATGTACGCGAATTCCAAAAAAATCGTTGGTACATACCAGGGGTTCGAATCTGCGGACATCGAGTCGATATTCCGCCGGTCTAAACCATGAATTTCAAAATTAAAATACAGTATTTGAGTTCATACATACAGTAAATCATATAGAGAAATAGAGTAAATATAGTACTATTTAATAGCAACCAAAATTTAAAAAATCACACGTGTTTTGTTATGTATTAATTACAAGGTTCAATTTTATAAATTTCTTATTTAAAGTTTTTATCATATAGTTTGATTCATAATTAGCCAACTAATCCCGTAGACTGAACTGACAATCACTAATGTCCAATCATAAACAAATACGTAAGTCAAATTACTTTAAAAAAAAGCGCTTCGGTTGGCTCAAACAATCGCGATGTTTACTTTATCCAGATCGTTGTTTACCTTTATCTTTGAAGAATTCGACGTTTTATCACAAAAACAACAATATGAATAATAATACAATAATATAATATGAATATGTATCAGGGCTATATGATCCTTCTGCTATCGCTAATTTGTTTGTAAAACACTTTAAAGTTGAATCTCCTCTTGGTTTAGCATCGCAGGCGGCCGAGATTGAGGATTTACGGACGGATTTGAATGTTAGGTTCTCAGCGAAACAAGTTCCTGATTTTATAAAAAGTATGGTTAGGGGCAAATCGCCGGGACATGACTACCTCAGTATTGAGCACCTGCAGCATGCAGGAGTTCACTTGCCTAGGGTGCTGGCAATGTTCTACTCGCTCTGTCTGAGCCATGCTCACCTGCCCAGCGATCTGATGAAAACTGTGGTCGTGCCTATTGTGAAGGATAAGACACTTCAGATCTTTCAAACTACAGGCCTATATCCCTGGCCACTGTCATTGCCAAGGTGCTGGACGGTTTGCTTGACAGGCATATGGCGACCCGCATGAATTTACATGATGCGCAGTTTGGGTTCAGACCGGGACTCTACTGAAAGTGCCATACTGTCTCTCAAGCATACTGTTCAGTATTATACGTCTAGAAAAACACCCGTTAACGCGTGTTTTCTAGACCTCTCTAAAGCATTTGATCTAGTGTCATATGATTTGCTGTGGCAGAAATTACTAAGAAATACCTCAGTGGATAAGGAAGTTATATCTATACTAAAGTATTGATATAACAATCGGATTAACTGTGTAAGGTGGGCAGGATCGTTGTCAGATGTGTATAGGCTGGAGTGCGGTGTGAGACAGGGCGGTCTCACCTCTCCTCGCCTCTTTAGTCTGTACATAAACCAGTTGATTGTTGAACTCGGCAACAATTATCAGGGCTGTTATATAGACGGAGTGTGCGTCAACAATATTAGTTATGCTGATGATATGGTGTTGCTGAGCCCTTTGATTAATGCCATGATGGGTCTGCTTATGAAATGTAAGAGGTACGTGGAGGCCCATGGGCTCAGATACAATGTTAAGAAGAGTGAGTTATTAGTTTTTAAGGCAGGCCCCAAAACCTACCCGATTACACCACAGTTGAAACTGTGTGGATGTCCCTTAAAACAAGTCACTACCTTCAAGTATCTGGTTCAATGGGTTTCTGATGACTTAAAAGAGAGCCTGGACTTTGAGCGTGAGCGTAGGGCATCGGCTGTCCGCAGTAATATATTGGCTCGCAGATTTGGCTAAATGTTCGACTAACGTGAAGGCAACGCTGTTTAGAGCGGTTTAGAGCATGCAGTCTGTGGCCCAATTACACGCAGAGGGAATACAGTGCTCTGCGCGTACAATATAATAACGCATTCAGGGTGCTAATGGGGTTGCCGCGCTACTGTAGCGCTTCGGGTATGTTCACGGAGGCGAAAATTGATGGATTTCATGCCATCGTGCGTAAGCGATGTGTCTCACTCATGCGTAGAGTACGCGCTAGCCCTAACAGTATCCTGAATACTATATCAGACAGGTGGGACAGTCCTATACTGGGACATTGGGTACGCCTACATGCCACTGTGGCGTGCCGTAATTAATTTGTTTATGGTATTATTATTATTATTCTTTTTTCCTATTAAATGTAAATACTAACACTAGTTTTTTAAGTTGTGTAACTAACCTAACCAAATGGACTTTTTTATCTGAAATAAAAGATTTATTATTAATACGGTTTTAAGATTCCGTTTGGTGGATATTACCATTTTAAAAATCATGTTATTTTGTTACTGTAAATGAAAGGTCATTTTACTCAAAAAAAAAGGCAATATGTGAACTAAGTATTATACACTGGCGAGCAAAAATAATGCCTTCAATTGTATTTGTAAAAAATAATTATTTTTTTTTATTTACTTTTGTATAAAGTAATTTATGTTACAACGGGCCGGTTTAGCAAGAATTACTTCATACAAATTATACTATAAATGTTTTACCGTGAGCCGGCCGGCGCGGTCTGGCCCGGCTCCGGCCGGTGTAACAAAAGTATTGTTAAGTCTGCATATTGTTACGGGCAACTACGAGTCCCTACACTGCGTGTGACTCGTCACGCACTTGGCAAATTGTATATCATTTATTTCACTAAACTTCTTTTCGTACTCTGTGTTTGAATTAGGTAATAAATGTCGAGCATAAAGTTCGTCACGTTCGAAAAGTCTTGTTTTTTCATCACCTGAAAAAGAGTCTGTCAGTTAGTATTTTGCGATACAATGTAAACGCACTAAAATTCTAGTGATTTTATTTAAATCACAGTTAACCTAGCAACCCTGCTGTTGAGAGGTTAGCGGTATCGTGACCGCGAGCGCGGAGCAGAGCGACCGAGCGGGTCCGGTCGAGAGTCGAGACACTGACGAGTGATGAGGTGACGCATTGCAAAATATATTTGTAACTTTTACATTCATTGTTTGGTTAAACACGCTAAAACGAATCACAGACGGCAAAGATACTATAATATGTTATCTTAAGACAAAATTTCTTGGACATACTATCCAATGGGCCATCACACACTGCGATTAGCTAAGATACCTAGCGATATAGTTATTTCATCTTAAGATGTTGTGCCGTGTTCTCGGTGCGGGGCGACGGGTGTCGATGCCACAAGTGATGCAACCTTTGCGAGTGCATTGCTATGACTAGTGTTGATTAAACATCGATTGTATGCATAACAGATATAACACCATTCACTCCATAGAAAAACCATAATCTGTTTAACAACTCAGTGAAAAGTTACACAAACCGTCCTCTTTTATTGATTAATTGTAACCACGCGATTAATCATATATTTTTACTCTCTATTGGCTCAAAATACATTGCCTATAGACGTCAGTTATCAATTGAGATACTTTTTAATTAGAATTATGTAAATAATTTGTAATCAATTCAATATCGGCAGTAATGTTTGCACTATATTTGTTTATAGTGTAATTTTTAAACGTAGAAGATATACTTCTTACCAGATTACTTACCATTAAAATTGACTTTATGTTCATAACAAAATGGCGCGCTTGGTTTACACCGGCGTGATAAGGCGGGACGTACTTTTGAGATGTATATCATGTAGGTACATCTAATATTTTATGTGCTCGCATAATAATGATTATCTACAGTTAACGAATGTTTTTATTGACAGAAATTAATATTTTATTCTAATAATTAGAAATTGTAAGGCACATGGGTAATACTCACTAGCAGACATTACAATTACATATTAATTGTACGGCGGAAAAACAAAATCATTATTTTAACGAGTAAAATAAAATACTTAATACACTTCAAAATAATTAATTGTGAAAATGAGAGGCATTGAATCTATCATTTTTTGACATTTCGCAAAAGAGATAGAGTTCCATTCTTCTAAGAAAACGTCATACTATTAAATTGCCACACTGTCGATTTAAAACCTTTTTCTTGACTTCGCACCAAAGATGCTCTATTGGGCGGTTAGCTGGCCAATCTAAGATTGAAACTGATTGCGAATTGATCCATGTTTCCTTCTGTGAGTTTAACAGGTCCAACACCATGTCCGGAAAACATCACCAAAATTTCACATTTCCCCCACCATGCTTTAATGCCACTTTTGTGTACTTAGGGTCGAATGCTTCATTCGGAGGGCGTCGTGCATATCGTTTTACATCAGAACATAATCAATTTATTTTTGTCTCTTCATAAAAAATATCATTTTTCCACTGACTATTACGAACGATATTTACGAAGAGATAACTTTATCTGTGTAGGTGTACTCGCAGAACATTTGATATAGTTTGATACGTGGCATTATGTTCTCAGCGTGAAAAACCATTATTTGTGAACATTGCAGATGGTCCGCTATCTTTTTATACGACCAATTCTTCTCGCGAAGTTTTATTATTGCTTCCCTTGTAGATTTATCACAACTTTTATTTTTCTCAATTGTTTTCATATGCAGCAATCACCTTTTAGACTTTTACAACACTAAATAGCGCCTAAATTATACGAATAGTGACCTACAGAGTGTTCTAAAAAATAAAAATATTCAGCGTTCATAATTATGTGACCAGCCAATAAGTAGTAACTAGGTAGTACTAGGTTCAGATCGAATGTATAAAGTTTATCTATTTTTTAGCCAATCATGTGTATGTATGCGAATGTACCGCTAGTATGGAAAAGTTTTGCGATACGGAGAAAAATACAAAAAAATACATGTAATTAGTTATACTTGTTAGTTTGTAAAAACCTTCCCTTTAAATAAGCGTTCTTAATTATATGACCACAACTGTATGTGTGATAACTAAGCAGATTGTCAAGAGACAAATGATTTCATACATTAAAGTATCTTAGCGATGACATCGTAACATAAAATATTATAGTATTTTCACCTTGTGTGAAGCGCTTAATATCTGAAACTACCAGTCGGATTCCAAAATTTCTTTTTATGTATATGATAGCCAGATTGACGAGATAGTATAGGCTATCTAGCATTAGGCTACACCTCTCAGCTAGCCTGAAATATTGTTTTTTGTTAAGTCAGACAGAAGAAAGAGCGCACCCTAATTGCTTTTTCCGCGTTCGCTGGCGTAATGGTAAGTGATACGTGACACAATGTTCTAAAAATTATTGTGCCTTAGTACATTTTAAAAAAAAGTCCGCGATACCAAATGTTTATCTCTTATACATAAGCCATCATAAGGTATGTTGTGTCAAAGTTTTATTGAGAATTGAAATATGAGCATTATTATTTGGCATGTTATATTAATCCTTACGAACGAAAGTTACTTCAATATCAAGACAATTTTATGTAAGTAAAGTTTGCCCTTTATAGTATGTTATTTGGACGAATAGTTTTTAAGATAATGTCAAATTAAAATAATACAACTCTCGGCTCGGGTCTATGACTATAGGTGTATTGGCGTGAACGAGCCGTGTGAGTTGTGACTTGTGTCGTGACAAGCCTGGCCGCCCGATAAAACTGTCTATACTGAATTATTAAATAACTTGTTGGGATTTTTTGTAGTTTGATTGAAGAAGGCGTTACTTTGCGGAAATCCGCCTGCAATAGATGAATAGTAGGTTCAGATACCCACAACATACAATGATTGAATTTAAATAAATTTGTAAATAAATAAATGTATAAATGAATGTCTTAAATATGTATATTAAAATAATAATAATTAAGACGATAATATGTTTATATTCAATATTTTCAATTAATCTACATAGTTACTGTTTTTAAACCGAACCGATTTTTTGGCAGGAATTTAGTGAATAAGTCTTGTTTTGATCGCCAATTACCTAGTTCGAAAGAGTGCTCGCACAAAAATAAATACGCGATATAATAAAAGATACGCGTTTAGTGCCCTGCGCGATCCACGCGATGTCACCGGTCCATAGTTTTCCGAAATCGAAAGACGTAGTCATTTATTAATCTTGTATTTTCTTTTAAAAAAAACATGTTAATTTCACTCCCTACAATCTAATCTGTGGTGTAGTGTCTCGCCATCTTGGAAGTTGACTGTGCGCTTTCTTTTGTGTTGGTGATAAACCTTATTTTGTGACCTGGCTGTTACTTTAGGCCTGTTTTTGCTTTGTTCGTTGACCTTGGTTAAATTTATACTGGGCTCTGATTATGCAAACGACGTTATTTATTGCTGGCAAAATGTCCATAAGACATAAGACTCATGGTAGTATTACTTTAAACTCCCTGGGAGTTGTGAGTTGGTTGTGAAATTACATTAATATTTTCAGCCTGAGTTATAAAACACCTTTCCCTATTTTCAGTAACACATATACAGGAACGTGTCGGCGAAGCACTAGGAATTGGCAAACACACCATAGGCAAGATCGTCAAAGAATATATGGACCTTCAGACACCTTACTACATGCGCCGAGAAAAAAGAACGACCCTGTACCGGTTATCGATCAATTCGATATAGACACCATTCGAAACCAAACCATTCGAAATCCGTTCATCGCGAACAAAAAAAACAAACGTGTGCGTCTCGGAACTGCGCCCGTCTGAAGTGATAGTTGAACTATTTAATACTGAAATTGTTTAACTTGAGAAAAGCTTAAGTTATTACTTAAATTTTACGTTTATTAATAAGATCATGTAAGGAAAGGTTAAGGTTTTTATATTAATAAAATCTTTTATCATTACATAGTATAAAACAAAGTCGCTATAATCTGTCCGTCCCATAGATAATTAAAACAAGGGAGATATGGTATGGGGGCGTGGTGAGTGCGAACGCATCTGGCCTAATTTGCTCTTGATGCTAGTTTTTGCTTGTAGTCGAATTCGTACCGCGAACGACTTCACATTATTTGATTTTGGACAAAATGCCACGTTGTTCGGTGTTGGTTTGTAAAAATTCCAGTTCTAAAGTGAATTACGTGAAGGATGGCATCTCATTTCACACGTAAGTACTAAAATATTATTGTTTTTCCTATAAAAATCAGTAAAACATCATTTAAAGTTTATTAAAACGCGATGAAGTATTAAGTCAGTTGTTACAATTAGAAATAAAAACCATTGCTTGCTTAGTACAAATCGATCAATAAATCTGTTGGACTAATGGCGCAATGGATGAATGATTTAACGATACTCTCACTCACACAATAGATTTATAGTGCTGCCGCTGCTGGCGTCCGTGAAATAGAGATGAGATGAGATGCGTGTGGCTGTCGATATTTTTTGTATGACCACATTCCATATAGTCGTATGATATAATTATTTATTTTACTGTCATATATATTTACATATTATATTATTATTTCTAGATATGTAAAAAAAATTGATAAATGTATTTCAAATATTGTGTCATAAGTTTATGTTAGTTAGTGTTAGTTTTTGAATCATCTATAAAAATAATGAAATTGAAGTGTCTCTTTGTAATGTCAAAATAATAGCTTTGTACTAAATGCATATGAAGGTAGTACTTATAACAAAGAACCAATTTATAAAAGTTTTGTCTTGAAGAGTAGTTTAGAATCTTATGATTTTATGTTCGGTGTTCGGTGCTGTTTGACAGATCAATTTTCCCTTGTCATTATGAAATGATAGTTTTCTTCAAATTATTGAGAGAATGTTGAAACTATTTAAAGATAATCTAAGCAAAATGCCAGCGGGTCACGTACCAATCGATGTTCATGTTAATAGTTATTTAGAAGATGATAAGCAAGCTTACGTTTTGGTAGAAAGTCGAGTTAGGTATTCTATTGGCGTTACTGAGTTGTGATCCATGCGCTGGGTGTGTAAGAGCAAACCGATTGCTAGTCGGCTAGAGGCTGGCATTAGAGGTTTTACTCTACAGTTTCTATTACAGTAGAGTTTAAAAATGTGATTCGAGCGACTTTGGTACATGACCTAGAGTTGTTATATTTTCAATTATTGCTAATTTCCCCATGTTAAGAATTCCCTTATTTTCTCCGACCCGATGAATATAGAGTTTGGTCAGGAATGACCGAGTGGAACAAATTTCTCTCGCGAATTATTTGTTCGCAGGGTAACCATCACATGAGGCCGTATGAAATGTCAGGAAGCCGTGTCAGAGAATCGTGCCTATGTCACTATTTAAAAAGAAATCATGTCTCATAGCAACGAGATAACAGATCACGACAGGAATTCAAAATACGACGTATATAAAATAAATGGCAAGAAAGTAGAGATACCGCGCGCTAGAAACAGGTGTGCTCTGTAATCCATGTACCTATATAAGCAGCCAACGACGGGCTTGAAGGATGGTTCTAGCTCGACCCCTGGCATTGTGAAGATCTCCAAATATGGATCCTAAGATTGTCCAAGACTACCTACTAGTCGGAACCCGAAGAGAAGATCATTTTAGCGCCTACGGGCAGCGATAACATGAGACATGCGAAGCATGGGGTGGCTATATAGGGGAGGTTGGAGGCCACTGGGGGTAACCCCAAATAAACAGATATCATGCTCACTTGGATTTTCAGACCGTGTACATCTCTACAATGCTAGCACTTAACCCAGATTACGCCCACAAGATTTATGATTCCGTAATGAAGAAATATATCAAGGAGAATCCTGGTGTCTTTGATAGTATATTCTGATGTCTCTCCCTCTTTGCATATTTATTTAATTAAATATTTTATAATAAATATTATAATATACTGTAAATGAAATCCATATAAAATATAGAAGCTAATAAATTAATGACTACCACTTATACACTTTTATATCGATTACCACTTTCCACCTCTAGTGACACACATGTTTTATAGAGTCTGTCGCTACAGGCTGATGCGCCTCCTTCTTTTTACATGTGTACTATTACTTAGTTTATTTGTGTTTCTGCAAATTTCTTAGTTGCGTGAGTCATTTGAGTAGGTGTGCCGTAATTATACTTTTTATGTTTATGCGTGTGTAATAAGGGGCTGTAACTTCGCTGTGCCGTGGAGACATGTGGACACGAATGAATGTTGTTTCAAGGCATATCTCCCTTGTTTTAATTATCTATGGTCCGTCCCTATGTATGCTTAAATCTTTAAAACTACGTAACGGATTTTGAAGCGGTTTTTTGTAGTAGAGTGATTCAAGAGGAAGGTTTATATGTATAATACATACATAATATTGTAGAGAAACACTGGTAAATTTAGAGGTTTCTAAGTCATGTCGTAAATAAACACATTTTTTGCGCTTACATTGCAAATGCTGGCTGAACCCCACGAGATAAATCAAAATAATGTACTACAGTATTGTACACCTTAGAAAGGTCAACAAAAATGTCCGCAATGGTATATGTCTATCTCTTAAGGATAACCCACAATAATCATTTTTTATCCTTTACATTTTACGGGAAAAAATGGCTTATTTACGAAGTGATTTTAAGCAATACAGCATTTATCCTTATCCAATTAAGTACCTTAAATACATTGACCATTTAATATAGATCAATATAGCCCTTTACAGCATGTAATTTAAATGAATATTCCCGAAGATATTACAGATTTCAAATGTGGGGAAGTGCGGCGGTACCGGCCCTATAATAATAAATATAAATATTATATAAATATATTTTATAATCAACTAGCGACCCGCCCCGGCTTCGCACGGGTGCAATGCTGATACTAAATGTACCTACCTACCACAGAATGTGGGAGACCGATCACGACCGCCGGCGGGAACGGACGTGTTTACGACCGCTCTCTGCCGCCTTTGTGAAGTTTTACGACCGACCGGCTTTGCTGCACACCTGCATCGCACCTGCGCCGCACCTGCGTATCGCCGTCTCGCTCGCACCCATTGTGTCGCGCTGCACAACCATAAAACTGCTCTTTTAAGAGCAAATTGTTTCTATTCGACGAAATCCACACTTTAGTGGTCACTTGCCTGATACCTGACGGTGCCAACTAAAGCAAGTGGGTGCGTGACCCAAGCGCCCCTCGGTTGCCTCCTTCAGAGGCAAACGATAGTACTTGGTCGGGCTCAGGAATCTTGGCCCTTGATAGAGTCATAGTCAAGCCCTGAGTGTCTCCTTCCCACCCTTCCGATCCTGCTACACATCCATCCCCGAGTGTCTGTTTGGGCGTAGCTAGGTATTTATACCGGCTGCGTTCTCTGCCTCGGGATTGATAGGGACCTCCACGTAGGGCCCGGTAGGTTCTTTCCTGCGAGTCATTACACCGTGACCCGCAGGTCCCTTTACACGGCTCGGGATAGCCGTTTAAATTCACTCGGCGCACCCCCCTGCCTCTCCGGCAGGGAGGTTTAACTTCACCCCCGCCCGCCCAACCGCCGCCGCCGGAATGGCAGACTTGGAAAGCTTCGTTGCGTTCGCAACAAGCCTACACCCGTCGATATGGACGGATTTCAATAGGGCCATCGCGGCCGCGCAACCCGCCATTGCTGTCGCACAGGCCACCGAGGCCACCAGCGACCCCGCCGCGCCCCACGCGACGGACAAGAAGCCCGTCTCGCGCTCCCGCTCAACGGCACCCCGCGCTCACCGTCAGACGCCGTACAAACGGCCGTCATCGCGCTCGCGTTCCCCGGGCAATCAAGTCACGATCCCAGCGCCCTCTGCGCTGCCGATCAAGAACTCTTTCGCGTCGTTAGTTCCCGAAGCGGACACGCCGACGCTAGTAGCTACGAACAATAGCTACTCGCCCACTAATCCGGATCCCGAACCCGAGTCCAACGAAATGGACACGGCGATAGTCACAGATAACGAGGGCTTCACCCTCGTTCAAAAAAACAAGCCCGCCAAACGGGCATCGCGTTCGCGTCCCGAGTCTCCGGAGACTCAGTCCCGCCCACAAAAGGCGCAGAAAACTGGGCTAAACAGCCACGCCCCCCGCTCCGCAGCGCCCTCAGCGCCTGCCGGTACTTTTGCCGGCAGAAAGGCGCGTCGCCCACCGCCGGTAGTAGTCCAAAACAAGGCGGTCTGGACTAAGCTCGCGGACAAGCTTAGAGACTTAAAAATTAATTATACCTCGGCCAGTAACACGGCCAACGGTATCCGCGTACAAGTAACCACTTCTGACGAACACCGTCAGTTCACAAAGTTGCTCCGAGCAAGCAACCTACACTACTACTCATACACCCTAGACGATGAGCGTCACCTCCGGGTTGTAATCCGCCGCATCCCGGTGGAAATCACGCCCGAGGAGGTCAAAACTGACCTCTTAGCGAAGGCCCTCCCTGTCCGCGAAGTGCATAGAATGCACGGCGGACAATCCAAAAACCGACCATTAGATATGGTCGTAGTTATCTTGGATCTGACCCCCGAGGGCAGAGCCATCTTTAATGTCAGGAAAGTGTGCGAGCTCTCCGGAATAGCCGTAGAGCCCCCACACAAAAACCGCAGCCCTCCGCAGTGCCACAACTGCCAGCTGTACGGACATTCGGCCCGTAACTGCCATTTACGTCCCAGGTGCGTTAAGTGCCTCGGGGACCACGCGACAAGCGAGTGCACGCGCACTCGCGAGTCGTCTACCCCTCCGAGCTGCGTGCTATGCGGCAACGCGGGTCACCCCGCGAACTATCGCGGCTGTCCCCGTGCCCCGCGTCCCACGCGCCCTATGCGCCCTACGCGCCCAAGGCAAGAGCGACACACCCCTCCTCAGAGGGCACGTCCCGCCGCCAATAGTCAACCTATGCCTCTGCTCACGCCAGAAGCCTTTCCCAGCCTCCCGGGCGCTTCCCGCGCCCCGGTGGCGGCCACCCCCGCACCCCGCGCACCCCCTCCGGCCATGCGAGCCCCTCAGGCAGCATGGGTCTCTACTCCCCGCCCTCAGCCTCCTAAGGCTCAGGCCTCCCCGCCCGTTAGCACGCGCCGCGGCGTTGACTACATGGTCATGCTCTTCCGCGAGCATGACCCTCAGGAAGTACTGGCATACGACCAGTGCGTCGCTGAGTACGGCCCCGCCGAATCCATCAGGCGTTTTCCCCTGATGACAGCGACGCTAATGCGCCTGGCCCGTGCCGGGAAATAGATAACGGTTATAAATGGCTCGCATTAAACCTAGGAGTCTCAACATCTCTTTCTTTAACGCGCGAAACCTCCTTCCACAACGGGACCTAGTATCCACCTTTCTTAGGGAACGGGAGATAGACGTATTTCTAGTACAAGAAACACTTCTAAAACCCAGTAGGCGCGACCCTAAGATAGCAAATTACAATATAGTCAGAAATGACCGTGCCACCCGAGGAGGCGGCACGCTCATCTACTACAAGCGTTCCCTCTATTGCATGCCAATAGACCCTCCCGCACTTACCAATATGGAAGTGTCCATCTGTAGAATAGGCATGACTGGCCATCCGTCAATCACGCTTGTCTCTGCATATCTCTCCCCGAGTAAAAGACTCCTTCAGTCCGATCTGGAGGCGCTACTTTCACTCGGTCAATCCGTAATAATAGCAGGCGACCTCAATAGCGGTCACACCCATTTCAACAACTCGCGTAACACCCCTAACGGGGTTATTCTCGACCTACTATGCGATGTGCTCGGCTTTGACGTCATAGCACCGCTAGAGCCCACGCACTTTCAAGATAACTGTCAACCGACAGTACTTGACATAGCCCTCCTCAAAGGTGTCTCACTTCGGTTACGACTTATAGAAGTCGTACACGAACTGGACTCCGATCACCGCCCGGTTATCTTACAACTCGGGCAACCGTTCGACTCCAGTCCGCCAAAAGTCAAAGTAGTTGACTACGCGATATTAAATCGTTACCTAACCGATAACGCTACCCCGTCCAGCTTAGCTAGGATCCCCGACGTATTAGAGTCAACAGCAGACGCCGACTTAGCGATCGATTCCCTGGTCGACTACCTCCAAACCGGTGTAAGGGAGGCCTCGAGAGAGGTGCAAGCGGCAAACGAACGCCGTTTTATACTCCCCCCCGGCTTACGAGCGTTAATCACTGAAAAGAACGCCGCGACACGTGCACACGATTCTTATCCGACGAGGGATAACACCTGTAGGTTACGGCGACTTCAGAGAGAGGTTAGAACTCGCATCGGCGAGTACAGAGGTCACCGGTGGGATAACCTCCTAGAGGGTCTCAAGCCGTCCCATCTGGCTTACTGGAACCTCGCCCGCTCTCTGAAGTTAGAAGCTTCCGCCCTGATGCCGCCCCTCGAAAGGGGCCCCGATCTCCCACCCGCGTTCGATAGTGACGATAAGGCAGAATGCCTTGCCGCAAGCTTGGAGAGCCAGTGCTCTCCAAACTGCGACAACGTAGACACTGCCCACATCGAAACCATCGAGACCGCCGTTCAGGAACTAACGACGATTCCCCCCGCGGAAACGTTAAACCCGGTCACGCATGACGAGATTTGTTCTGTTATTAAAGGCCTTAAGCCTAGAAAGTCCCCCGGCCCCGACGGTATCAGGAATGAAGTACTTAAACTTCTTCCCGATCACCTCATAGCTCTTTTGGTCTGCATCTTCAATGTAGCCATAGCCCACTGCTATTTTCCAGCCGTCTGGAAAAAAGCTATAGTTATAGGTATTCACAAGCCCGGCAAAAAAGCTTCGCTTCCCGATAGCTATCGCCCGATCAGCCTTTTAAACACACTAGGGAAACTTTACGAGCGGCTCCTTCTGAACCGTCTCAAAACCGTTATAGATATTAAAAATCTATACCCTCCCGAACAGTTCGGTTTTCGCGCCCGACACTCGTGTACACATCAAGTGCACCGCCTCACGGAGCACATCACGAGCAACTTTGCCAAAAGTAGTATCGCCCCCGCCCGTACGCTTGCGGTCTTTTTCGACGTAGCTAAGGCCTTCGATAAGGTCTGGCATGCCGGACTAGTCCACAAGCTACATCAATTAGAAGTCCCGGATAGGTTAGTTCATCTAGTTCACGATTTTCTACGCGACCGCACCTTCCACTACCGAGTGGAAGGAGTACTATCTACCGCCCACCCTATACGCTCAGGCGTCCCGCAAGGTTCCATTCTGGCGCCTTGCCTTTTCAATCTGTACGTCAGCGACCTCCCGAAGCCCCCCGGGGTCGAGGTAGGGCTCTACGCTGACGACACAGTCATATATGCGTCAAACAGACACAGAAAAAATCTCGCCTGCGCAGTCCAACGTGCCGTAACCACTCTCGGGGAGTGGTTTCGAACGTGGCGAATAGCTATTAATCCGGTAAAGAGCGCCGCGATTATGTTCGAACCGCATACATGCAAACTACCACGCACGGTAGGACCCCTCTCATTATTCGGTACGAATATCCCTTGGGCCACCAAGACTAAATATCTGGGTGTCACCCTCGACTCGAAGCTTAACTTCAACGCACACGTTACTATAGTCAGGAATAGGGCCATCTGGATCCTTTCCCGCTTGCGACCCTTGCTCAGTTCGGTAAGCAAAATGTCCTTAAGACATAAGCTCACACTGTACAAGATGTGCGTCCGTCCGATCTTGACATATAGCTGCGCCGCGTTCGCACATATGTCCAAACATAACTTTGCCCGCATGCAAAGAGTCCAAAATCGGTTTCTCCGTCGCCTGCTTGACCCTCCAGCCTTCGTTAGGAACATGGACCTGCACAGGGACATGAGGCTTCCCTCGATAGAAGCCTATGTGAAATATCTCACCAGGAGATACTTCGATAGCGCTTCGAATCATCCCAACCCGCTCGTAAAATCCACCGTGAACTACGTCCCAGACAACTCGATCCCCGTTGCCAAACGTTATAAACGCCGTCCGCGAAATCTCTTTGTCGATCCCGATGACGACATCGAGAACGCTAACAATTTCTACGCGTCCGCTCCCGCAACATATGCGTGCTCGCGCCCACGCCCGCGAAACCACCGTTCCCTCCGCAGGGGACGTACGGTTAACTTCGCTCCCGCACACCCGCCACGACCGCCCTCCTCTGCGGCAACTCAAGCCTAGGTCCGATCCATCGGCATGGAGCCCTTGAGCCAAGCAGCCGCTCGCGCGATACAAGTGACTCTACAATCACTAGCTTTCACAGCCATACATGACACTGCATTATACACACATGCACAACACACATAGGTACATAGGTTCTGTAAGGGACCTTTTTTTTTTCTTTTTTTGCCTAGTTAGATTAGACAAAAAATTTCAGACCACTAAATACACATACACATGTTCCTTCCCTCCTCCCAGGGGGCAGAAACATGTATATATGTATAGTTAGTTTAGATCGAATTACGGATAGGGAATTAGTCAGATCGCGACTTAATTGCATACGCGCAACAGTCCGAGCCGAGGTTCGGCCACTTTGGCACCCTCGGATGTTGTTGCTTAGTTTTCGTGGCTGAGTGCCCTAAGCGCTCGCCCCCAAGCCCGGTAAAGCTGTAAAAGCCGTAAAGGCTCCAGGGCCCCTAAGGCTAACAGTATAGTCAGTTCGAAAAAAAAAAAAAAAAAAAAAAAAAAAAAAAAACCACAGAATGTCCTTATAAACAACATTTACAGCTTTTTTGTCATTAGACAATACAAACATGTTTTGTTTAGAGGTTACTCTTGAAAGAGCGACATATAATTGACCAGTATATAGGGCCGGTACCGCCGCACTTCCCTACATTTGAAATCTGTAATATCTTCGGAAATATTCATTTATATTACATACGGTAAAAGGCTATATTGATCTATATTAAATGGACAATGTATTTAAGGTACTTAATTGGATAAGAATTAATGCTGTATTGCTTAAAATCACTTCGTAAATAAGCCATTTTTTCCCGTAAAATGTCAAGGATAAAAATTGGTTATTGTGGGTTATCCTTAAGAGATAGACATATACCATCGTGGACTTTTTTGTTGACCTTTTTAAGGTGTACAATACTGTAGTACATTATTTTGATTTATCTCGTGGGATTCAGCCAGCGTTTGCAATGTAAGCGCAAAAAATGTGTTTATTTACGACATCACATTAGAAACCTCTAATTTTATCAGTGTTTCTCTACAATATTATGCATGTATTATACATATGAACCGTCCTCTTGAGTCACTCTATCTATTAAAAAAAAACGGCTTCAAAATCCGTCGCGTAGTTTTAAAGATTTAAGCATACATAGGGACGGACAGAGCGACGCGACTTTGTTTTATACTATGTAATGATATGGTAATATAATAAATAGGCCGTGTTTGTGTTGATTGTATATTTCGTTGCGTCTGTTGCTGATGCTGATAAACATCTGCAATGACTTCTATTTGAATAGCGCTAAAATAATGATTTGTAAATAAATATTGAACGTCTAACGTAAACGTAAATACGTAAGAGAGAGAGAGAGAGAAAAAGGTGCTTGCTGGTTAGTTTTTGATAATAATCGTATAAACTGTATAGGTATATACGCGCGTCAATAGAGCCGTTGCGTGTTTTTGTATTGGAAGTAAATTTGAAGATTTAATGCTGTTTTGAATATATATTATTTACAATATAATCGTATTATATTATACTATTAAACTTGCCTTTCGTTAGGAAATTCTGTAATGGTCCGCAGATCATCTTCTGCCTGTTTCATGATATTTTTATAATCACTTTTGAAACGATAATAATTTTAAGTAATATGCTCACTGTCAACGGTATATGTCTATCGCACACTAAACACTGAGTAGAGAGAGGGGGAAGCGTCTGTCCGAAATACGACTAGCGCTGTGGGTTGGAGTGAGAGAGGAAGAGCCTGCCTACCGCTGCTGTATGCGTGAGAGAAAGGGATGCCAGACAGACTGGCGCCGTTATGCGTTACGTTACGGAGCGGTTTACCCTCCCATAAGAAGTTATCACTTCAAAAAAAGTTAAACACAAGATAATTATGGAGAGGTACATTGTTTTGCAAAGAATTTCATTTTTAAGTTAAATGAAGAATATAAACAACTGGGGCAAGCTATATTTATTGATCAAACAAGATTCAATGCAAACAGATAATACCGAAGTTGCTTTAAGGTGCCCACGAGCGAACGTGGACAAAATACAATTTACCGCTCTAGATCAGCTGGGAGAGGTTTTGTAAAATGTTGTTTATTAGTCTTGCATTCAAAAAGCACAAAGCAATACCACGAGGTAGTGGACGCTTCAGAGACCCTCAGCGACTGAACTTTCGGTGAAGGAAAAAATTGTGAGGAAACCAGAGCATGGTGGTAGGGCATTTTCTAATGCCCATCTGGCTGGCTACCACCCTCAAGGTGAAAATCTGTTGCCAAGCACCAGTAGGAGTGTTCCGGCAGCTGCACTTGAAAACCAGTCTTCCACTAGGTTTAGCGTTATCATCTTGGGCCACATCGTCAATTAACAGGTGAGATTGTGGCCACAACGCCAAGCCTATAACGATAAAAAAAAGAACGTGCCAGCTTTAGTTAACCGAAGGCATAATGTCTAATACTAGTATCTACTTACACCGACGCAGTGACATGAAGGTGAGTGAGGCATAACTCCAGGCACTCCGGTACAGGAACCTCCCCACATCGGAATTATAATAAAACACAAGATCTTATAAAAATAACTTAATTTTTATTAAAGTATTACTTACAATACTATTACGTGTCTATATTTATACATTATATATACAAGTGCAGAGCGAGACGACGCGACCGTCTCGCTCTCCTCTAACTCAACTATGTACAACATGTATCATACAGTATTTATTATGTACCTACTTATAAACCAGTAGCACCAGTACAGTGCGCACGGCGCAGTACAGTACGCGCACCACAACGGAAACGTGGTCCATTCTGCACCTCCCCCCGCGCCGCCCCGCCCCCCCCGAGCCGTGCCGCGCGCGCTCGTGCAGCTCCTAGCTGCTGGCACAACAACGCTATTGAATACAGAAGCAGTTCGAGCTCGTATCGCGGGGTGACGCGGGACGACGCGGTGGCTCTACTATTCATTGGAATCTAAATTACAACACATCAGAAAGTACATCGAGCCGCAGAACCGGCGAGTCTCTTGGTTTCGTTACGAAGGTAAATCTCTACTACCTTTACTACCTACACTTTAGTACCATAATGTAATAAGAAATTGACGGCGCCGCATGAACTGGCGACTCCGGCCAATTAACTCATCAATACGAACGTAAAGGATCCCTACTCACTATGTCAGTGGGACAGCCGGCCGGTTTTTGCTGAGTGAGTTTGCTGCTAGCGTATGTCGGTGATCGCCAGTAAGCCGCGAGTAACATTTCAGTTGTAACAGTTGCCGGCGCAGCACGACGACCCGTTTTTTGCAGTAAGCCCGCCGGGTGACACAACCAGCGGGAACGCAAACGGGCTAGCCGGTGACAAACCCGGAGACCGAACTGCCGGAACAATATGTAGCCTTTATGCATTTACATCACACCAATTGTAAAAGATAGAGCTTCACTTCTTGTCTGAAGGAAGGGTCTGCCCGAGCCGAGAGCACGACAGTGGACCCGCCGCTTGACGCGCCACCAGAGTGCCAGTGAGGTGTGAGGGGCAGTGTAGAGCGGGTCTCACACTGGCAGGTCGTTGTCGAGGTCGAGTCGATGCCGCACCCACTGCACCAGCGCCTCCTGTTACACACACGCACACAACCTTGCAATTACAGTCAATATGCATCAGTCTGATTATTTGCAGTGATCATTCTCACGATGTTTTCCATTCTTTATGAAGCGAGGTACTACAAAGCTAAGCGGAAGCACTCGGATTTCAGCCCGAAACTGTCGCTCAAACACGGATGACGAAATCGTCAGCAGGCCATTATCAGCAGCCCTTCCACTCCACCACCGAGAGCACTGTGTAATCGAATTGTATTCCAACGAGTAAAGCTCACCGTGTTAGTAGAAAATCGAACCCCACCACCGAAACAATCTGGACCGAGTGCCTTGCAGGATCAGTCCCGATGGCGCGCAGCCACCTGTGTCTCGTCAGCATAGTCGTCGTAGTCGCGCGGTGTCTCCAGCTCGTCCTCGCGGCCCTCGTACTCCTCGCCTTCGACCTCCTCCTCGGACCGGTCCAAGTCACCGTCAGGTCCCTCCACAATGCCCCCGCTGCCGCCCCCACCGCCTGCTGCTGCTGCTGTCTCGCCACGCGTCGCCAGGTCCTGCCGCACGCGCATGCTCTCACACTCACACGCCACAGAGGCTGCGGAACCCGGGTTAGCTTGCAAGCCGAGCAGCGCCGACACCAGTAGTGAGCGAGAGATACTTACCTTAGTAGGGCGCCAACCGCAGCCCGGTAGCGGCAAGCCGTCCGGTCCGAGGGGGCAAGGTGCGTCGAGCCCGGGGACGCCTTGTTCACCTTTGTCGCCGCGATCACCCTTGCGGCCGCGCTTGCCGGCGGGGCCCTGCGCACCGCGGCACGTTAGCGCCTGCGCAGCACGCCCCACCCGCCTCGCCTCCAGCAGGCAGGCCAGTGGAAAGCGGGAGGGGCGCGCTGGCTTGGTTAGTGGTTAGTGAGAGGTGCACGAGGACCGCGGCGCCGGCCGTAAACCAAGAGATTCAGAACGTCGACACGGAACGTGGATCAGGGTCTCCTGCCCATTCTGACACTTACGGGTTCTCCCTTGTGGCCCTTGTCGCCTTTGGGTCCCTACCAAGTGAAAATAAATGGTTAGCGAGTGCGACGAGTTCGGCGCTAACTGAACTGATAACCGGAACAAAGCTGCGGTACCCACCTCCTGTCCGGGGATGCCGTCCGTGCCCTGCAAGCGCATTACAAGTCAGTCGCAGCCAGCGCATCGTCCGCGCCCGCGCCCGGCTCGAGCCGTGCCTCGCAGCGGGACGGGACGTTGCGCGAGGGATCCTGAGGGCGAACCCACGAGGGATCGGAAGAGCGAGAGTACGAGAGCGCACTATAGCTATGAGTGTCGATTCGTTCAATTAACATCCGAAAACGGATGCTATTATTGCTATATTTGTCTATGATACTTTCAGAGACGGTGCCGTTAGTTCGAAACTCTGAAAGTGGTGCTCGATAGCAAAAATGTCGGAAAAGAGTAAATAAGGATTATATATTTTAGAGGAACAAGCGCTGGGTGCGCAGCAAGAGTGAGGTCCCGGCCAAAAGGATACCTATTATTCAATAATTTACAATCTTTTTGGACATTAATCTCCAAAATGTGTCCAAAATATGGACTAACAACATGAAACTGTTGGCCTATACATTATGTGTATGCATTAGAGAAAGTAGATAATTTATTTGTGTACATGTGACGATCAACATGGGACGTACCGGTAGTCCGGGATCACCGCGCTCGCCTTTAGAGCCCGGCTCGCCTTGAGCACCCTGCCGAGACAAACACGTTAGTTGCGCCACAGTCGCCGGTCGCTGCCCGCTCGTGGGTAGAGCGAACGCAGTCCATAGAAATACAAGAAATTGAAAGGACCGATCGAACCGACCGATTTAGGATAGGTCCAACAACGAGAGTACACTGACCTTCATCCCGTCGAGTCCCGGCGGGCCCTGCGGAACGAGCAATGTGTCAGAACTACGCTCAATTTAATCGGGATAGAGAAATATACGATATACAGTCAAGCGCGTGCAGTAACGGTAACTCGCAGAGGAGCAGAAAAAAGAAAACAGACGAGAGGAGACCACGTCAAGTCGAAGGACAAGTCATACGATCAAGGTGGAAAAGTGCGGTGAAATGAAACATTCTCCAGTATGCAGTATGCAGAGCATGCAAATATTTATTTTCATCAAAATAATTTTGTAAACAACAACTTTGTGGTCTCGTGACGTATGGTACAAACGACGACTTTACATTCTCATAAAAAAACTAAATCCTTAACATTATGCTTATACGATAATCACACGCGAGTACAGAGGAAACGGTCGTTCGTTGCGGCATGGGCTGCGACTGTGGCACGACTGTGGCGACACTCGTCGCCGCCTAGTCTGCCCGATCAACATATTGAAACATTTGTCGACCGCTTCGTCTTCCAAACTTATGCTAAGAATTAATAACATTTTGTACATTGTTGTTTAGTTCCACACAGCTCGGAGCGCTCGGGCGCTGCGCCCGCCACCTCGCGGCTCGTGGGTCGCGTGCTGCGTCTTGCGTTGCGGCCGACTCCGTTTGCAACGAGGACTCCAGCAAACAGAACATTTTAAGTGAATCAAGCACAGGGCGGCGGAGTCTGAGCGCTCCGAGCTTTACACATTTACTAATACAGCTGACACGAGATGACGCGACGCGACGAGACGCGACGAAACAACAGCAAGACAGACGTTAGTGAACTGGCGAGTAACGAGAAGTTACGTATCTATACATACAAGCAATACTGATAGCTCGGACGGCTGCACCCGACTGTGGCGGCTGGTTGCCTTCGGCCTCACGTGCCACTCTCGCGCAAATTGCTGTCTCGGATCTAAGAGAGGTACTGCTTCCAACGGCTTCGTAAATAAATATAATGCATAAGGCGTACTAAACAGCAGCGGTCGGCGCGTCGGAGGGCGTCATGCGTCGTGCGTCGTGCGTCGTACGTCTGGACCGCACTTACGAGTACTTACCTATTATTACATATTTATACAGGATTAACTCTGAAAGCTTTACATATGTATATTGAGAGAGCAGTCGCACTCGTCCGGCACCGCGCAGCCTCGGTATATACAATGTGAGCGCGGGACGAGTGCGACTGCGGTCACAGAGCACACAGCACACAGCACACTGTACACTGTACACGAGTCTATGTCGGGGGACGGGTCGCTAGTGTCGCTAGTGGCATGTTACACTATGTACAGTATCAGTCGGCGCGGCACGGCGGGTCACAGTGCAGGTCAGTGCGGGTTAGGTGTCGGTTATGAAGCGTTCGAGTACGCGTAACGTGAACTCCTCACCCTCGGCCCCGCCTCACCCGTCGCACCCGTGTCGCCAGGCAGCCCCGACGGGCCCTGTCAACACACACGTTATTGTATAATACGCTTAATGGCTGAGTATGTAATGTGTATACGTGCGCGTATACAGAACACTCACCGGTAGTCCCATCGGGCCGGCGTCCCCCTTTTCCCCTCGCTCCCCCTGCAATAATATAGCGCACGTCAGAGACAGAGAGCACCGGACTGCGGGTGGATCCGTGGATATGCACATACCGCTTTTCCTCGAGCTCCCGGTTCACCCTTGTCGCCTTTTATTCCAGGAGGTCCCGCCACGCCGGGGGGACCTGCAGGACCCGGCGCGCCTGGAGGCCCAGTCATCTACAAATATGATAAATCCAATTATATTTATATACACAGTTTACGCACTCGTTTGTAGTGTACGTTTAACCAGGGAACTCTACTGATTCAGCTCTCAACAGCATCAGATCCGGTGGAGTTTAGTGCCGGTACCTGCATGGACAGAAGAACATATTACTGCTCTCGTAGGAAGCCGAAGACGACGGTGACGAGTTATTGTTACATTTAAATGAAGCAGTCGCCTTGGCCGAAGCGTGGCGATTCAAGTAAACCACCTATAGAATCCGCTATAGTGGCACGCTTAAGAGTATCGCGATTAGCGTATCAGCCGGTGTACATCCAGTCGGCTATCAGGCTTGCAGGCCGACACAGCAGCGATGACCAGCGATGGATGCCGATATCTCGGTGGTCACCGTTGTTTTTGGATTGCAGTGTATTCATCAGGCATAGTGACGTCACTTTGCAAAAAGACCAGAAAGAGTAATGACCGCTTTTAGTTCGTATTTTATCGTATCGTTTGAGTTTGTTTTCTTATTTCCCTATCTTATTTTCCCTCGTCTACAGTGACCAGTTCTAACTGAATACCGTGTTACCGCATCGAAGCGAAGAAATTCGTTTGCTATAGGTACATTTTGTGTAAAACAGCGTTGCTATGAGACTATGCCACTATTAGATGGATTAGACAAAGAATATACAATCAGACTACACGCTCATAGACACACACCTGACGACACATTTTAGTAAACATAATTATTATTAATCTGCCTTTGTCGGTGCTCTAATTTACATATTATTCTCTCATTCTACGTCATATTGCACAAACGGTATGATTTCTCTTACTCCTGACAACACAAGTGACTCGGGGCGTAAAAGTTTAAAAGCAAGTGCAATAGGAAACTTTTGAACTTACAATTTCATGTCCGTAGAGCTCGTAGCCGGTGCCGTCTCCCTGCAAGTTCAACAGTGGCTATAAAGATTAACAATTCCGGACGAGACAGGAGAACAAAGCTAGTAGGGGACATCTCACCTTTACATACACTAGTATAGTTGTTGTAATAGAACTAGCATACCGTTAGAGAGTGCAAACCACGCCACCTCGTGTTCATATACGGCAGTGTGATTTACGAAACTATATGTGGTGATATGTAATAAACATAGACAGACAAGAGTAGATATTATGACATGATACCGGGCCATGTTACGGATTCTATTATCACTGTGAAGTAACTGAGTGCATAGTAAATCAGCAGATACTCACCTGTCTCCTTCTGAGTTTCCTGTACTTCTGGTCAAGAACCGCCGCAGCCGTAACCCGCAGCAATTCGCCACAATCCGCCACAAAACGCCGCAACACACCACACCCCGACCGAAAAAATCAGCGATTAATGAGTAAAATAAGCATAGATGCGGCTTGTCTTCTCCGTGCTGTGTTACATTAGGCTACTGCGCCTGGGAGGCGGGAAGAGAGGAGCTCAAATGAGCGTTATTGCAACTAATGCTCGAAGAAATATAGGTCCTTCGACAGAAACAAAAAGAGGATTGTGGTGATTTTCATTGTAAGCAGTACGGACGTCTGACAAGTATTATAGCATACACGTGCTACGCCAGATACATCTGATAACCCCATCGATGTCAGAATACGAACCTATCCGGCTCGAAAGACCAATGTCAATTTATAGCGCTGTTGCTGCTTATGCGCGCTTAGGTGCTGGTATGTAGTTGTGGTAAATAAGTGGTTTATCAAAATAGATTTAAACTCGTATTTAATTAAAAGAAGTATTCTACGATAAACGGAAGCGCATAGAAAGAACAAAAAATCGTGACCCACGACGACGTGAGACGTGGTGTTGCCAACATATTGTTAAAAAATTAATAAATTATGTAAGGTTGCCAACATTACCATTGTTTTTCATTTCAAAATAAACGGTTACCATTGCATCAACAGATTATTATCAATGTAATATCATTAGTTAGGATTCTCATTACCGGTGATGGCGGGGGGAGGGGGGGGGGAGATACGTAGGGTTGGTTTAAGTAATATTGTTGGTAAATGAGGGGAGAAGCAAAACTCACCGAGTCGCCCTTGTCTCCCTTATCACCCTTGAGACCAGGGTACCCGGGCGGGCCCGGTAGCCCCGGAGCACCCAGCATACCCGGCGAGCCCATGTCGCCATATTCGCCCTTTGCGCCTTTGGGTCCCGCTTCGCCCTGTAAAACCTGTACTCTACACACCGAAGCGCAAGCCTCTGAATTAGACAGATACCGCTTTCCAGTATAGTATAGGAGTTGTCCTTTTACTGCAACCTTCATCCCTACGAGACATATTTTGAACTGACACGATTCTAACAAGCTGTATCCATCTTAATAATCGGGCATAACACAATGCTGTATAACCAATTGAAAGGAGAATGTCAGAGTGTTTCCATATTTTTTTTTATACCACGATGGTGGCAAACAAGCATACGGTCCGCCTGATGGTAAGCGGTCACCGCAGCCTATGGACGCTTGCAATGCAGAAGCATCACATGCGCGTTGCCGACCCATTAAAAACCTATTTACTTCCTTTTTGAAAAACCCCGTACTGTAGTACCCTGGCAATCCGCAGCAGGGAGCTCATTCCACATCCGGAGCGTTCACGGAAGGAAATTCCTATGGAACCGGACTGTCCGCGACCATTTAGGTTCCGAAGTGTGAGGATGAACTCCCTGCCGATGGCGTGAGGTGCTAAGGTGGAAAGTAGCCGTTGGCATCATGTCGAACAATTCCTCGGAACACAACCCATTATATAAACGGTAGAACACGAACAGAGATGCAAGGTCTCTTCTCAAACTTAACCGTTCGGTGCCGTTTGTGAGGTTGGGATCGTCAACGATTCTCACAGCTCGTTTTGAAGAGTAAAATACGATAATTGATTCTAGAGTTAGGAGAATACTAAAGTAATATACTCGTACACACAGATGAGAGACGATATGTTGTGTTTTATATAATAATAGCTCTGCCATGCGGTTTCACCGGCGAATAATTAAAAAACATCGCTGATTGATGATTTCAATGTATTTGTGTGTAGACGATATGTTTATCGGGCGGCCAGGGTTATGCGTCACACTCAGGCAGCTCGATCACGCCGCTACAACTAAAGACTACACATATAACTAACATATACAACTAATTACACTACACCTGAGCCGAGTGTTGAATTATTTGTACAAACTATTTGTTATATCTCTGTTTTTCAACAGACATTTTGGAGTAATTGAATAATACTCGAGACTACACCTTAACACATGCATTTTATTTCGGGAAAATACAATTTGACATGGCAGTTCAGTCAGTGTTGCCCACCTTAACTACAAGATACAACACTATTCGTCCTAATAACATGCTAATAAAGCTTATCTACATAAAATTGTCTTGATGATGAAGTAACTTTCGTTCGTAAGGATTAATATGTCAAGACTAATGATAACGCTCAATCACTTTAAAGCAAGTAATCAAATGGTGGAAATGGATATTTATGTTCGATGGTGTCGGCTTCGACATGTTCCAACGTGTTTATACTATTAATGTTCTTTAAATATCTTGGTGACCAGACCAGACTGAGCTTCGCAAGGCGCTTAGCAAAAAAAAACACCTAATGCAAGACTTCATCTAAATCGTTAGAGCTGTTTCAGAGAAACCAGTTACATGTATATACAAGATTGCTGACTTCATAGTACTCGTATTAGATGAGTCAGTAACGCTGTATCGGCTGTCGATAAAAGAAAATAGTGAGGCGACTGGAACTCGAACGCTTCAGAAATATTCTCATGGTTCTTTGGAATGGGAACATATAATGTAGAATTTCTCTTGGTTTAAAATCCTTAATATTTATGTTAATTCAATCACATAATGGACTTTTGTATGATGAATATGATCGTCTGTCTTACTAAACATTTTCTCGAAACCAGCTTAAGGTATAAAGTTGTAATTAATTTCGAAAGAAAAGGTCAATGACCTTATATATATATATATGTAAAAAAATTATGTTAGCACAAAAACAGAAACGGCTCAGGGTGTTATGTAACTCCGTAGCCGTTAACGATACTATCGGATATCCGAATTAATAAAAAATAATCCGGGAACCGTAACAGTATCCCGTACAAATGTTTTGAATAATTTCTTACAGAAACGGAGTCGAACGAATCACTGACGATTATCAATATATACTTAAAAGTAAATTAGTAATAATCTAAAATAAAGTTAAATATTGTTCACCTATACGATTAATGTTCGATAACATTACCTACTTTCCGTCTAAATACAATTCTCTGGAAAATCTAATATACATAATTTAAATTATCCGAAATGATCGGCTATCTAAAATAATTTATATCCGTATCCATAACTAAAAATGACTAAATTTAATAGTCTTAAGATATTTACATCCAGATACAAAATCTCATATCAGCAACATTCCTGATATCTTGTTACGGACCATCGCGTCGTACTAAAAACAGAGTCACTGAGCCATTATCTAAACCTATAGGGTACTTCCGGAGGTTCTACACTCTCTATGCCGGCGTCGTGAGGCGTCGCGTCGGGCGTCACAAAAACAATGTTTATACTGAACACAAATCGCTCGGGTAGCGAGTTCTACTCTTACTAATTGTTCATTTTTTTTTTTGAAGTGAAAACTTATTTAGCTCCGTTGTGATTTAAAACTCGATGAAACGAAAAAGCGACTGGCGATAAGAGTCAACCATATACATCTATAGGACTTAGCCTAAGAGAGAATGAGATAGAATACATTTACATTATGCACGGTTAATGCAAGTCCTGATTTTCATGACTGTGATCGTCGTCGGATTGGCCTAGTGGTGTGAAATGACCAGACTTCATACGCAGTACGCACGAGTGGTTTATAGATAGTTCGAATTCCGCTGATTTAGGATATTAAAAAATAATTTTGTGATATCAATTCAGATTATATTACTGTGTTTAATATTGACGATGTGATCTTCGGTTAGAAAGGTGGTTTGTTTTCTAGACGTAATATGACACAGAGGTTCCATGTTATGGTGTATGTGTCCCACGGCTGGGCAAGGCCTTTTCTCGATAAAAGGTGTTAGATATTATATTTTCATTCTGCTGCCATTGCATTTTATCTGTGCCAAAAAATATGCAGAGAGACCCTTCTTGCCTACATACATGCTTTACACCGCGGCAGTCGTATCAAAGCAGTCGACTCGCTAAACACATGTCACTTCGGCTGCGCTTCCGAATTATAATTATGTTGTTGCATTTCTTACACAAACGTCACGCGCCTTGTCTATCATGTGAACATGACGCTGTAATCGCGCTTCGCAACCCATGTATCCCATTCTATTTTATCCTAGGCTCACTGATTTCGCTACTTCCTTTTCTTGTGGTTGAACAGTTCTAGTTAACCAGTATAGACCAGTGTAGATCCAGTATAACAGATACAAATAACATTAAGACACACTGAACAGGGCAGTGTGTCGCGTGTCAGCGCATGTTGTAACAACGCGCGCCTTAACTTTCTATATATTAACACCAAACCGTTCGCATAACGCGTTGACACGCGCCGACGCGCGCCCGCGCTGTGCTTACAAAACTATGTATCTAGAAGCCCCCGTTCAGGTATGTCATGCTGTCATGTGACCGGGCGCTAAACATATGGTCAACTGTCCTACTTATAAAAACTAAATTTAACATTTTACAGACAGATATCCATCAAATGGTATGAGCTTAGGTAATGTACATACGCGAATTCAAAATATAAAGTGCAATAGAATTATGAAAGAGTGGATCGTTAATCGAGTGGTGTTCCCTGTGTTAGCTTACAAACAGCGCGACATGGACATGTAAAACGCTTACTATACGCTGCGGCCTGCGGCTCAACAAGTTATGAAAACAGCGTGGGGATACTCACCGGCTTGCCTGGTGGGCCGGGCAGACCGGAGACACCTGGGCCGCCATCTGCCCCCGGCGGCCCCCGCGGCCCCGCCTCCCCCGCTCGTCCATCTCGCCCTGCACACAAACCGACACCGCTCAGCTCTCCTGCCGCTCTGTGCACTTAACAATTTTCTATGACCCTCCAGAATTCTTCTGTAAAATCTTTATTAGACAATGCTGGGAGCCCCCATGGAACTGAAGGCTGTATACGTAAGTACATATCTGCTTACAGCGAGGGCATCGTAATGACGGCTCTGCGCCTGATGCACGATACAATCAGATACCGAAAGTGGCGAGAGATCGACAATTCACCGAAGGGCGTTGACGTCATGCCGTCATGCCGGCCTGCGAGCCTGCGAGCCTCTCGGCACCTGGATGCACACTAGCGCTGATTCAGAAAAGTGACAAACCAAAAGAGAGTCATTGTGATGTGTTTATCATCCGGTGCACGTTGGTTGTAACCCAATCGGGACCAGCTGCCACTCCACCACTTGTCTACTGGACACATACACCGGTTGTCACCGGAACGCGACACACTTAGACCTGGTTCACACTAGCTCGGACCGACAGTTTTATCGACGAAAGAAAATTACTGTGAAATAATGTTTTTGCTCCCCACCTAATGTATCCATGTTTTAACATGAAATGAGTCCTCTCTGCGTACAAGCCACTGTACTCTTTACTACAGGTGGCGGCGGAGAGAATGAGGATAGGAGGTATGCGCGGTGAGTGATGTTAAATCGTGGCCAGACGTCCGGTAAACATATCGGGTAGCTCTAATGTGAACACATTATCAACAACATCAACACATTTATTGTCCCAAAAAAAATTGTCATGTCGGTCCGACCTAGTGTGAACCAGCTCTTAAACGTACCAATATGACCGGTGTTACACCTGGTTTATGATGATCGCGATACAGTCGCACACAATTTTTGTATCCTACCGCCCAATTAATTTGATTGGCGTCCGGACCGGCTGCATTTGGAGATAGGATATAGTAACGTTACATAAGATTCTCCATCAATTGGTTGCGATTAATCTCTGAAGAACCCACATGACGTCACAACCCCAATGCCAAGAAATGCAATGTACATCTCACCTAATGTCCACGGGCGGCCTCGTAGCTCTCGTCCCTCATGTGTGCGCTACTGCTCTGGTGTGTGTGCTGCTCCAGCTCTCCCGTACATTACTTCACGCCCCGCGACCCCCGCGTCCCCCGCACTCATACACCACCGCGGGCTCAGTCCGAAATCGTTTGTACCATAGAACACGAGCTACATACCGAAGTAGTCCGCGCGTGCGAGCGGACCGCATGCGGCGACGTGCGCTCATTCACATCATGCAAGAGGAGCGTGCCGGATGCCGGATGCCGGCCGCGGCGCACCAAACAACTATACGTCGCAGCAAGAGAAATGAAAAAGCGGTGCGGGCCCGTAACGTGTCCGCAGCAGTACCGCGGCGGTAACAGGCCCGCACAATGCGTTACCCGTTTGCCGCGTTTGCCGCGTGCGCCTCGCTCGCCCTGAGGGCCGGGGCCCCCCACCGCTCCCGCCTCACCGCGCTCACCCCGCGCGCCCGCAGCTCCTTGCAACAGACGCGCGTCATTGCGCCAGCTCGACTGTGCTCGCCGGAGGGAATGCAAAAGAACAGTTACCGGGTGGTCCGGGAGGGCCAGGAGGTCCCTCGATGATGCCTGTTGGGAACGCGTCGCCCTTCAGCGTAGTCGTGAAGCCTCTCTCGCCCTTGTCACCCTTGTCACCCTGGAATCATAAGCGTTAATTATGAAACCGCTGCCGGTCTCGCAACGCAATGTTATATTAATAAGGTGTCACCTTGTGTCCGATGGGTCCAACTGGTCCTAGTGCGCCTGGCGGTCCGACGGGTCCGGGTGCGCCGGCCGGGCCCTGAGCCCCGGCGGGCCCGGGCGGACCGACACGCCCGTCTCTTCCTGGCAGACCCTCCCCACCTTGCGCACCTGGTGGGCCCGGCGGCCCCGGTTCCCCCGGTTCACCCTGCGTTGCGTGCAGAATGATAAGTAGCCTATCATACTGATTCCGACACAGTGCACAAGGCTACAAACGCTCGAAAGTAATGAAGCGAAGCACCATAGTGAACGTAAGCAAGCAAATAAACAAGAGTAAGTGGAAGTTCCAGGTCCAAAGCAGTTAGAGCCATCTTATTCAAGCAGAGAGCAGAAGGTGGAGGGATTATCACGCGCGGATAGTTCGAAGGCGCGCACGAGCTGGGAGAAGAGACGTGACTGACCTTGAGCTGTATCACAGTTTGTGCGGAGATGTTGTGTCCGGCCGCCTGCAGCCCCTACGTACCCACAACTACATCAATATCTATCGACACACACAAACACACACGCGCGTGCAACCACCACGAGCCTGTTGAATCATAGTATAGTGATATACTAATGCGTCACAAACAACGGCGCAACGACTTAATAGCGATAGCTACGAGTGTATATAAACAGTGGAGAGAGTGCATTTCACATAATTTAGCGAGAGTAGTGAAACTCTGGTCTTTGATTTCAACAGACTTTTGGTTTAGGTTCTTATACGAGTACTTGTGAATGATGCACCAAACATCAAATATGTAATTTTATAAAACTACTTTGTTTGTACCGATGGCTCGTTTGTAGTTACAGATGGAATCAGGTAAGGACAAATAAAAAATATAATGAGATAATTACGCAAACAAAACGATAAAACAAGCGGCAGGCGAGTACCACGAATCTGTTTTAGTGTTGTAGTCTGGTCAATAAGTTCAAAATGATGTTAATTTTAGGTAAAGCTTCTAAAAATATGAGCGATAGCTCAGTTGATTCGGAATTACATTTAGAAAAATGCATCTCGAGGCTATATTAGCACATAAAAAATTGTAATTGTTCTTAACAAAATAAGATGAAAAAAGTTTTTTGTTAATTACTCAAAAACTATTAATATTTTATGAAATTTTGGTAAACAGGAGCAAATTTCCCATAAAAAAGTATGACTCCCGGAACTCAACAACACATTCAACATTTTCTGGACATTTCATTTTGTGTTAACTTTAAATAATTATAATAAACTTTCCTCTCGTGATCTTATTTAGTACATACACACAAATACACGTAAAAATAGCTTCAAGAAGTAAAAAAACAATTAGGTCAATTATTTAAACTTTTATGTTATAATTTGTGAAAACGTAAATTGGAACAAAAAAGGTAGGTTTCGACGTTGTTTTATTCTTTCAAGTGTTCTTATAATAGCATATTTTTTTCTAATTTTTCAATTGGTATTTAATACTATAAAAAAAAGTGTTCTAATTCTGTTTTCAGCGGCCGTGCGTTCAGTCAAGTCTTTGTTATGGGATTTTTTTCCTCTTTTTCGGGAAATTTCTTAAATATTAATAGTGCTTGAGTTATTAACGAAAAACTAAAGCCGTTGTTTTTTTCATTATTATTTGTTAATAAGAATTGCAATTTTTTATGTGCTAATACATCTTCGAGGTACATTTTTCTAAATGTATAGTACAGAATGGAATGAGCTATCGCTCATATTATTTGAAGCTTTATCTCAAATTAACACCATTTTGAACTTGTTAACTAGACTATTGTGTTTAACTGTGGGCATTGTCAGTACTCTGAGTTTAATAGGTTTTGTAAATACTCTAGTTAGGATAAAGTTGTGAGTGTAATGAGTAATGAGTATTGTGGGCGCTGCTGTTGTTGTACTCATTGTGAGTGAGTATTGTGGGTGCGGCTGGTGTTGTACTCGCTGTGAGTGAGTATTGTGGGCGCTGCTGTTGTTGTACTCATTGTGAGTGAGTATTGTGGGTGCGGCTGGTGTTGTACTCGCTGTGAGTGAGTATTGTGGGCGCTGCTGTTGTTGTACTCATTGTGAGTGAGTATTGTAGGTGCGGCTGGTGTTTTACTAGCTGTGAGTGAGTATTGTGAGTGCTGTTGGTGTTGTACTCGCTGTGAGTGAGTATTGTGAGCGCTTCTGGTGTTGCACTCGCTCATCACTCTGAGTGGGTCTTGTGAATATTAGAGGTGTGTGCTGATTAAATTTTTGTAGGTGTCGCTAGCGCGAACTCGAAATGTTAAAGAGTGTATGTTCCACTCCTAGGAGGAACAGCAATCTACTCGGATAGAAAAGAACTGAGAGTCACGCCCAAGTAACGCCAAGCCTAAGGAAGTAACGCCCGATTTATGAGCGATGCACACCTCTTGTGGACAGTGTGTGGTGTTGGTGAGATATGCGTGGTGCGCGTGGTGTGGCTACAAAGCACGGCATCTACCTACAGAGCAAGAGAGCGACAGAAGCCGCGAGCGAACATGTACCTTCACAGCTATGATCTCCGCGCTTGTGTATGGACTTATCTTAAAGTTGTCCACTGATCTTTTCACTCCCTGCAATAACACCACTCTTAAGAACAAATGATATATCACTTACAAACGTAAAGTGCTAGAGCACAAATGTTTAGTATTGAGGCAGCATACTCTCCGCGTCGAAAGTTTACGTTTGATTTCCGTGCAGAGTCTGAATTTGATGATTTTTAAAAAAGACACTGAAAATAGTGAAAGTATAGAGTAACACGACGCGACGCGTCTCGACCGTGTCTCGTGGAACTCTTGAACAGGTCTCTTGTCATCTTACTTATAATTGTAAAGAATCGAAATCTGAACATTATTGATATGTGAGACAAACAAAAATACTACTGAGAGGTTAATAAACGTGAACAGAAAGAATTTCAACAGTTTTTGAAAATTTTGTCTGTCTGTGTGTTAGTTTGTACGCCAATGATGCCGAGACTACTGGACCGAATTTAGTCTGTAAGTACCTACATTCAGGATGCATTTTGTCACGTATGGACATTTGTACTATTATATAAATTGTGTTTCAGTTATGTATATATAAAAACTGAATGTACATATGTATACATAATATATATAATATATAAAATTCAAAAGACTGTCTTTCTGTCCGTTTATGTTCTTTTCTCAAATAGCTCATTTAGTTTCACTGTTATCGAACCCGTGTAGGTGTTAGTGTAGCGTTGTTGCAGGTTTGAATCTAGTTCGATTCAAATAGAATTTAACCAACAGGTCTAGAGTTGGAACTAGAGAAGCCAGGCCCTTTACTACCGCTGATGGAAACTAAACCATTAAACAGAACGGCCTGCAGTCCACGTGAATTATTCTTAGTCTCGACAGCCGGTTCGAGCCCACCGATGGGATAAAAAGAAATGAATGATTGTATAAAATGTTTAGAGATACGAGAACGAGCGCGGGGCGAGTGTAATGTGAATTTTGTGTTCCCTCAGCGCTGTGAGCGCTGTGAACGCCGTGAACGCGAAGACAGTGCGCGCTGGTAGTATAACATAGTGAGATCGGTTTGTACCTTCACAGCGGAAAACACGTCGAACCCGGGACTGCCGTGCTCGCCCTTCTGCCCCTTGTCCCCCGGCCGGCCCTGCAACACAACATAACATGCACACCTATTATTTATATGTAGACAAAAGAAAGCAAGGGTCACTTGTACGTTTAAGTACATTGTCAAGTAATTTATTGAAAAGCAATTCGTTGATATATGTATCAAAGCACTGGTATTAAGAATTCCTTTCAAAGGTTTCCATAACATTTTTTGCATTGTATAGCTAAGTACGTAAAAATGTTCAAAAGTGTCTCCTTCTCACATGTTCTGTAAAAAAACATTATTTTTTGATAAATTTTTCATCAATATCTTATGTTAAGAATGCCACGAGAGTGTAAACGTATGGACACGATTACTACTTTTCGCGGTATAGTACAGAGGCCCAATCATGGATAACCACCATGAGAGGCTGCCTCACCATGCCGCGAATAATCTCGGGTAGGCTCGTCGTGCCGGTTGGTGACCGGATTGGGGTCCCGGCGACCTATTCCGGGAGGGTACGGGGGCCCTTCCGTTCGCCGGATCAGTGTATTTCTCTCATGTACTATAGGGAGTCGGCGAATCACGCTGGTTATCTCAATGCTCAGTTGAAGGTCACTCGCTCTTCACGTTTTCTGCCTTCTTCCTTAAAACCCAATGGCAGCGCAAAAAAAGCAAGCAGGTTCGACATCGGTGTACAACCCCCATGCCGCATTTACGGTGGAGTTCGCTAACATCCGTGGACTCCACTCCAACTTAAATGCCGTCCACCAACACCTTGAGACGGTTCAGCCTGCTATGCTCTTCTTGACGGAGACTCAGATCCGCCGTCCGGCCGATACATCTTACTTACACTACCCCGGCTACCTGCTTGAGGAGAACTTTCAAGCAAAAGCCGGAGTATGTGTGTATGTACGGTCAGACGTGTGTTGTCGCCGTCTGCGCTGCAAGGAGGACCCTTCCTTCTCCGTCCTCTGGGTACACGTAGACCTGGGCACTCAAAGCCAAATCTACGTGTGCCTCTACAGATCCCATAACGGGGATGACGAGACTACTAGGCTCTTTGAGTATTTGAGCAAGGCAATAGATGATGCACAGGAGCAGTTTCCTACTGCGGAACTGGTTGCCTTGGGGGACTTTAACGCACACCACGAATCGTGGTTGGGTTCCTCCAAGACAGACCATGCAGGACGAACTGCCCATGCATTCGCTCTAACTCATGACCTGACACAACTGGTAGTCCAGCCCACCCGGATTCCCGATGTTGACGGTCATGCGCCCTCTTTGCTGGACCTTCTGTTGACGAGCCATCCAACTGGGTATGTTGTGTCAGTTAATGCGCCCTTGGGCACATCGGACAACTGCCTGGTTATGACGTCTGTGCCACGCGCTCCGCCTCCACCCTGCGTAAGGATTAGGCGTAAAGTTTGGCACTATTCGTCAGCAGATTGGGATGGAATGCGGGATTATTTTGCATCCATCCCTTGGCGGCAGTGCTGCTTTGATGGGAAAGATCCTTCAGCGATTGCTGAAGCAATTGCAGGCGAGATTGGAATCGCAATGGAATATTATATTCCTTCTTCCGATATCGTCTGTAATCGCAGAGGACACTCTTGGTACAATCGCGATTGCGCTGATGCTGTAAGTCAGAAGCAAGTTGCGTATCGTGATTGGGCCAGGGGTCGCGCACACAAGGATCCCAATATAAAGTCCCTAAAATCAGCGTACAACTCTGCCACCAAGGCCTGTAAGAGGGCCTACATTAGAGCGGATGCCGAGCGCATTGCACGGATAGGTCATGATCTCATAGGTCAACCGGCTAATAGTCGAGTTTACTGGAGTCTGGCCAAAGCCGTGCAAGCTAATTTCTGTCGTCCAGCATTGCCCCCGCTGAGGTACTCTGATGGATCACTGGCTCACGAGCCGCAAGAGAAAGCAACTTTAGTTGCCAATCTCTTTGCAGCTAATTCCCGGCTCGATGATCGCAACGCACAACCGCCTATAATTCCCAGTTGCGGTGTCACAATGTATGAGTTACGATTTAGGCAATGTGACGTGCTTAGAGAATTGCGATCGCTCGATGTTCGGAAGTCCAGTGGTCCGGACGGTATCCCAGCGATTGTACTTAAAAAATGTGCAGCTGAGTTGTCTCCAGTGTTGACGCGCCTTTACCGCCTGTCCTACCTCTCTGGTGTCGTGCCTCGGGTTTGGAGAGAGGCTAATGTGCAACCGATCCCCAAGAAGGGGGATCGATCTGACCCTGTCAATTACCGTCCAATTGCCGTAACCTCAGTGTTGTGCAAGATCATGGAACGGATCATCAACACCCAGCTTGTCCGTTACCTAGAGGATCACTCTTTGATTGATGATCGTCAATATGGCTTTCGCCAGAATCGATCAACGGGTGATCTTCTGGCATATGTACTGCACCGCTGGGGGGAGGCAATTGATAAGCATGGCGAGGCTCTGGCGATCAGTCTTGACATAGCTAAGGCTTTTGATAGGGTCTGGCACCGTGGTCTTCTCTCTAAACTTCCGGCGTATGGACTTCCCGACAACCTCTGCAACTGGATCTCCGGCTTTCTACATGAACGCAGAATTCGTGTCCTTGTGGAAGGATGTGATTCGCAGTTCATGTCGATAAACGCTGGAGTTCCTCAAGGCTCTGTGCTTTCGCCCACTCTGTTTCTTCTGCATATCAATGATATGTTACCTTTAGGTCATACTCATTGCTATGCAGATGACAGCACCATTCATGGGTGCTATTATAGCCAGCCTTCATGTGGTCGGGAAGAAACAGAAAAAAGACGGGAGGAACTTGTTATTGAACTTAACCAATGCTTGCAACGTGTTTCTACATGGGGAGCAAGTAACTTGGTTGAGTTCAATGCCAAGAAAACTCAGGTGTGCGCGTTTTCCTCAAAAAAGTCTCCGTTTTCTCCCCTCCCCACTCTTCAGAGCGTCTCACTAGCAATGCGTGACAGCCTCAATATCCTAGGTGTGGATATTCGCAGCGACCTCAACTCCAGGGATTATATCGGGAGTGTCATCTCCAATACATCTCGGAGACTAGGGATCCTGAACAGGGTGCGACGGTTTTTCACGCCCGGTCAACTGTACCTTCTTTATAAGGCACAAGTTCAGCCGTGTATGGAATACTGTTCGCACCTTTGGGATGGATCCGCAAAGTACCTCCTCGATGCCCTGGATAGGTTACAGAGACGGGCTGTTCGCATTGTTAATGATGCAGACGTTACCCATTGCATCGAGCCACTTCAGCTTCGCAGGAACATTGCCTCGCTAAGTGTGTTTTACCGTCTGTATCATGGTGAGTGTTCTGAAGAGCTGTTTAATGTAATTCCCTCCTCTCCTTTCCATAACAGAACCACACGCGCTGGGCTTCGGAATCACAGTTTTACGGTAACTTCCATCTCGGCACGAACTAAAAAGTTCGCTTTGTCTTATCTTTGTCGTACCGTGAAGCTGTGGAACGGTCTCCCAGCCGGTGTGTTCCCTCCTTCTTATGACATCGGGTCCTTCAAGCGTAACGTGAAGAGATATTTAAGCAGGCCGGCATGACAGCGGCGACCACCGATGGATTACGATCTCTTGGTGGTCGTTGTTGTGTTTGGATTGTAGTGTGCTTACCATCAGGTACAGTACAGTCAATGTGCCGAACTATTATAAAAAAAAAAAAAAAAAAATACTACGAGCAGGTCCATTACAATGATCAAATCACAGCACTGTGTCTGGATTTCAAAAGTGTCTCCATTTGAAGCATTCTGCGTGCATTATTTGAAACTGGAATTCAATATTAAAAAAAGTGACAAAGGCAGTAGTGTATTTTAATTTTTATTGATTTCCCTTAGTGAATGTCTTCATGAAAAAATATGATCCTTGTTAAAAGTTAAATCAACCAGTTCATTAATCATTATTTGGAACAGTTGTAATAATTATTTAGCTTTTACTTCAATTAAATGTTTTATTATTTTACATACATTATTTTGTTATTTTCATGGTGCCTCCTGCAAAACAAACTATGTGGCAATATTTAGTGGCTCTTATTTTCATATAAGTAATAGTATGAGAGTGTACTCACCGGGTCTCCCTTGGGTCCGTCTAGTCCTATGGGTCCCTGAAACGTGCATCACGAACTCGTTAACATTTTAACAGATTTTACATTTATACGGATTACAAACATACGGAAGAGAAGCAACAGCGGCCCCACCACACTGTTAATGTACATAACCACATCAAGTCTAGCATTAGTTGATAGCTGGGAGCATTGGTTGGGAGCAGCACAGCACTCGAACACAAGGATTACGGAATGGAAACACAAGGACAGATGCAACCGGCACGGCACTTCACTACGACACACAAACTGGTTGGTCCTGAGAGAGCGCTCGCCAGTTGCAAGGAGCCAGGCTAGCAGTGCACCGCGCCGCGAAACCGGCTCGTCCCTATACACGTAGAGTGTAGCCGCTAGCTTAACGCGTCGACAATAACATTTGCGGTTTGGTATCACGTTTATAATTAGTAGAAATAATTATGTAGTTATAAAATACCTACTATTGTTTCTATGAGATGTTGGATTGATGTTCTGTATAAATTATCTATCATTTATTTAGATTGTTTCATTAGGAATGATGGAATATTAGAGCATGGACTTGAGAGGCCGCACTGCTGAGGGAACATGTTTTCCCATTATGTAAATCTTTTATTTTCTCTATTTTTTTGTAACTGACAATTTTAAAGGTAAAAGAGAATGGAAAATATGTTGTCATCTGTTTTGATACCGTCGCCGCGTCGGCGGCGTCTTTGTCTTTACATAAGTAATGTTATTTATTATATAACGTGGTTATGTAATGTAAAGTGTTCAACTGTTTTACGACTTTGAACCGAAACGCTCAGCGTCAGAAATAAATGTTTTTATAAAAGCGTTACATACCTACGTAATATGTTTAGTAAGAAAATTCTGAAGAATACATAACAGAATAGAACAGAGGTCTCCGCTGAGCGCCGACACAACGCGGGGTGTGAACCGAGCGCCGACACAACGCAGGGTGTGAACCGAGCGCTCTATACACATCTGGGTACTACAACTACCAGACAGTACCTACATGCAAAGCTGAATATCTTCTACAAGCCCATCTATTGAAATTACTACAACATACGAGTACATAATATACACGGAAATTGCATTCTAAGATAGCTCATTATTGTAACGTGAACACAAGGACAGCCCGTTCCGTTGCTTGGCTTCTATTCACATGTTATCTGTAGGGCTAACTGCAGGCGGGCCTGCCGTCCTGCCGTCCTGCATCCGCCGCACTACTTCTAATATAGTGTCGGACACTTGGGTTACCGTGGCTCCGTGTCGTGCTGTCGCTTGCGTATCTCGCTCGGGGTTGCAGCTAAGAGGCTAAGAGTGTGCGGAGTGTAGGTGGGGGGGGGGGGGGTGCGGGGTGCGGGAGGGATGCGGACGAGGCAACAGGAATGCGTCTGGTACTCTAGCTACAGTGCCAAATGTAATCGATGGGGTGCGTCTTACCATGAAGCCTCGTTCGCCCTTCTCGCCCTTGCTACCCTGAAACGCGAGGGTAGAGTGTAACACACCGTCACAGAGCTTGGCACTTGGCACACGCTATAACTCTACGCACTGCATCGATTCTTATATCAATGATAATTCATGTATAACTCTATATGTTGGACTATTATGCACTGTGCACTGTGCGCTAGTCTGTGTACACACAGCTAGCTACTGAGTCTCGTTATCATTCACGCAATATAAAGACTACGCGGTGACGTCACCTGTTACCCACTAACCATTCTCGTCACTCTCGTAAAGCCACAGAGGAAACAGAAATGTGCAAATGACAAACGATGGAAAATGTATTAGTAATTGAAAACAATAAGTACCGGGAATCCGTTCTTGCCGGGCGCACCCGTCAGCCCCTGCAAATAAAATAATAATTAGATAAGTAGTTCCGCGCACTCGCTTGAGTGCTGTGAGCACCGCCAGCACCGTGAGTGCCGTGAGCGGTGTGAGTGGGGCAGCGTGAGCTGGTGGTAGTTAGTCGGTACTGACCGGCGCGCCGGCGTCGCCGGGGTCGCCCTTCTTGCCCTTCTTGCCGCGCTTGCCGGGCGGCCCCGCCGGACCTGGAACAACAATGCACGCTGTCACTATCATACTGTAGGTACTGCTTGTGCTGGATACACTCGGACACGCCACGTGAGCCAAGCGCTCGACCGATTCTATGTTGCCCAGAGATAATGGAAAGTTCGCAAGTACAATTTGAAAATCTTCAAGTCAAATTCATTATACTGTTTTTTTTTCATTATGTAGAAATAATTTATTTATTGAGATTATAAATATTTATATTATTCTCATTTATGGTTAAATTCATCCTTTTTTTTATTTTACCAATATTTACAAATGGGTATACATGGGTACAATGGGTTACAAAAAGGTATGTTAAACATAACTTCGCGTGTGTACCGTCTCGTCAGTATAATAATAGTTGAGTGATTTAATTTTATAAGTATTTCATTGTAAATAAACGTATTTTCATTTGTATTAGCAAGTTGTCCTTAAGACAACTATGTTGTATTGAAGTTTGTATGTATATGATGGTATCAATGATTATAAGTAATGCGACGCGGCCGGTGAGGTAAGAGTTCTCACTCAAGAAATGATGTATACGCGCGTCTACTCGACCCACGACATTCTGTAGTACACGCGAGCGGAACCGCGGGCATAGCTAGTATCCATTTAAATACTGATCATTTTAAAGTGTTTGATGAATCTAGAAATTAGAATGAAAAAAGAGGTTTATTACTGCAACAGATATTTATGTGAACACTTATTATAATGTGAGATTATCAAGCAGTACGCTCACACATCTACCGCGTTTCAATTTGTACCTACTGTATTGTACTATGAATTGGAAGAGCATGAACAAACAAACAATTAATCTATATAATCAGATATGAAATGAGTTCCTTGTAGTATTTTGATTTAAATCGTTTTTATATTACAGTTTGTAATCGTATAGCTTGACTTACATCAACAATATCCTTTAAATAAACCCTTCTAATAATTTTTTCTAAGTACCTGAATTATTGAAAACATAAAAATCTTACCTATATATTAATTACACTTCAAGTTTTCCGGTACTATTTTTGTAATCAGAAAACCAGGCACTTTTGATTTTAAGTTATTGTTCAACCTGATGATGGAACGAAGCAATTATGGCTCAATCGTAGCACGTACGGACTTCATGTCTATTAACGTGAGTTCGAATCCATGCAATAAGCCTGAGCTTTTGGTGAAGGAAAATATCGTGATGAAACCATAGCATGTTGGTAGGGCTTTTTCCAATGCCCGCCTGGTTAGCTACCACCGTCCGTGCCTCCATGTGTTCCGATAGCTGCACTTGAAAGCCAGTCCTCCCACTAGGCTTAGCGTGCTACTATCTTGGGCCACATTAAACTTGGGCACGCTAAACCTATAAACTTAAAAAAGCTCAAATATTAAATTAATATTTAATAGTAATTCATGTATGTACTGATAATCGTTTATTCAAAGAATTATGAAACATCATTTCTTATTTTGAACCGTTTTAGATAAACTCGTGTTAAATTCTTGTGCATCTCTGACTGCACTATAATATATTCTTGTTTTTGCCCTGAGACCGCTTCATTCTGCAGAACTTTATATTACTTAAGTGGCAAACAAGCATACGGCCCGCCTGAAGGTAAGCGGCTACCGTAGCTTATGTACGCTTGTAATACCATAAGAATCCCAAGCGCGTTGACGACCTTAGAGCCTCCCACCCCAAGGAGCTCCGGAAACCCAAAGCAACTCTGGCTGCGATATGCTGTAGTGTGGAGGTACTCCATCAGTCGGCGCGATGCCCAATAGCGAAAAAGATTCGCTATAAGTATCCTGGGACATAAAACAACTCTCTATACGAGGTAGCATAATAACCTTCTGCAAATCCACGAAACAGATAATTTCTCTTCGCCATTGCTCTGACTTACAACACATTCGTACAGTTCGCCAATCTATGAATGAAAGTGAATATGTCTTTTTGTCAGGCCTTATCAAAATGATGTTTCATTTTTTTGAAAACGCTCCTAATGAAACGACATAACTGTTTATTTATCTTGAATAAATAGTATAATTGTGAGTAAAGAATAAATACATATTTCTAGTCTAGCATTAAAGTCAAAACGTCATGCCGCGTCACAATCTGCTAAGAGACGACACGACACGACACGACACGACACGACACGACACGACACGTCACGCCACACCGCGCGCACTCTGCTTGTGCAACACTTATGAAGATAACTTTTTTATTTCGAAATGCGAATTAACTTTAGATTAGGCAGAATAAAATGTTATTATTGTTTAGGTAGTGGAGGGTGCACGAGACGGCGGGCGGCGCCGGGGCGGGCGCGGGGTGCGGGGGTGCGGGGCGCGGGTGGAGGCACATAGGGTCGCTCTTAGAGAGGGATCAGGAAAAACAAGGCAGTTTAATTAAATATCGAACATTCTTGATACATAGTTAAGAGATGGCGAATGCGGAGTGGAACCATCCGCACTGCTCAGTAGTCGCGCTCAGCACGATTCGACAAGAATCTCGTTAAACGAGATTATTATATGGTAACATGAGTTATTTGGTCAATTCAAAGTTATATATAATATAATATTTATCTAAAATTTTATGTAATGTTCTAGTTGTATATATATAAAATACTAGCGGTGCCCCGCGGTATCGCCTGGTATTGATGCGGAAACAGTGGTTAGAGGAGGCCAACGCAGGCGGAGTAAGGTCATTCTGCGGCTATTGAGTTAGTGGACTAAAAGTAGTAGTTCCGGTTTCTGCTATAGACACATTACATGGGATACGGCCATTGACGTATACAATATAATGAGGACCGGGCGGACCGTCTGTCCGACCGAATGTCGCCAAGTAATTAGTTTTATTAAAAAAACATAATGTTCCATATCATGAATGAATCAAAAATATCGAATAAAATAAACTTACTAACATTAACAAAATAAATATGTTTCTCAATTATCTCAACGTTTGGCAAGGTTGAATCATGGGTGTGCGCAGCGTACGGCTGTGCGATATAACTTTGCAGCGGCGCGCGAACATCGCACCGCGGCTCGGTCGCTATATCAATGTAGCTAGCTCATATAGTGAAAAAACTGAATTACAATATTATTTTTTAAAAAATATGTGATCTTATGAACGCACGTAAGAAGTTATACTTCTCTGGCGAAACAAAACAAAAACAAGACCAAAAATTTTATCCCGCGTGCCAACAACATGATGAAGTCAGCTATCAATGATACCCAAATTAAAATAATGTTTGCTTATAATAACATAAAATTATTAAAAACAATAAAATGAATTCACATTATTAGCATTGCGCAGCTCTCAATTAACACTCTATTAAACGCACCAAAAGAAGAATAACTTCAAAAAATTTATATTTAATCCATCAGATAGATAATCCTCGGGTAATCCCCTCGCTGATGATACCAAAATTTCCGCCAAATTTTATATGTCGTAAACTGTAGATAAAGTATAACTTATTTAAAATACAACAATCCACTTAATCGCGCACCACCAAATCTTTACAAATAGATTCACTTAAGCGAATGACACAAGAAGGGCTAATTAAATACCAAAAAGAAAATCATTAAACGCGGTAACGCGAGGCTTCACGCTGCAAAAATAACACAGGAAAATATAAAGGAGCTTGGATTGACTGTAACCTCATACATCCTATTGAGCAGGTCTCGCGGCGACCGCGTCGGATTACCACCTTTTCAGATTGTTGGATCATGCATTAAGAAGTACAAAATTTATCAAACACAATTGGAAAAGTTTTCCAACGAAAAATCGAAGGAGTTTTTTGAAATGGAACTTGAACAACTACCTGGTTAGAAAATGATGGAAATAATTTGTTGATTAGTATTTAAGATTTCTTTAACAAATAAAAGTTTTGATTCTAATGAAAATTTTGATTACGTTACGGTCCCCCTAATATTTTCGTGGCAATGTTGCTTAAACTTATATCACATCGGTAGGTGCTATGCATAATTAATATATGGTTTCACCCGTGAGTAGTGAAAATGAAAATAAATAATTAATTTACTACTACTTAGTGCAACCAAATAAAAAAATAACTCACTATACTGTTGTTCAATATACTTGACTATGCTTATTTTTCTCTTATTCAACGCTTATTTAAAAATCAATAATTTGATTCTATCGATAAGGCGCGAGATGACACCTTAGCCCTTATTTCTACTACCCTATTGTCACAGTATTTAGTACCAGTTCAGAGAAACCTTCCTCCATCCTTCCCTTACTATAACCCCCCCGCCCCGTTTTCGATTCGCAAGACTATAAACTGCAAACACATATTAAACGATAATTAAGTAACAGTTTAATAACCATCATAAACAAATCGACACAATTACTTTGAATTCTTGAACAAAATTAGAGAGCATGTAATTGATGTTTTATAAGTCCGTAGGTGCACTGTCACGCTACGCCACGCCACACCACGCCACGCCACACCACGTCACGCCACACCACGTCACGCCACACCACGCCATGCCACACCACGCCACGCCACACCACGCCACGCCACACCACGCCATGCCACACCACGTCACGCCACACCACGTCACGCCACACCACGTCACGCCACACCACGTCACGCCACACCACGCCATGCCACACCACGCCACGCCACACCACGCCACGCCGCACCACGCCACGCCACACCACGCCACGCCACACCACGTCACGCCACACCACGTCACACCACACCACGCGACATCACGCCTAGGAATGTGAAACGATACCAATCGGGTATCACTACTTTTACTCAATACCGGATCGGTGGGAAAGTATCGACCTACTCAGTATCGATGAAAAGTCTATAAATTTTATTTATAGTGATTTATAAATTTCCATAAGTGTAAAAATGCATCATATATGTGCCTGCAGACTATAAGACTACTACAATCATACCAGATTTCATTAAATTCGGTCCAGTAGTTTCTGCGTGACTGGCGTACAACCTAACAGACAAACAAAAAAATTTAAACTGTGCTTATGTTATCTGTCTGTATTATTCTAAACCCCTCCAGTATTTTTTATCAAATATATTTAATGTACACATTTCGACCCTTTATTATTTTATTATGAGTATATAATACTTATAGATTAAAAAAAAAGTGTGCAGCACTTCACACATAGTAAACATATCATTTTCTAAAATTAATATTTAATTAGGTAGTTTTATCGTACATAATTTACTTATAAACAGCTTTATTAAATTGTCCATTATTGTAATTGATCAAAAATTTATTATCGTGTTTTATTATAAATATTTAATATTAATCATATTTCGTTAATCATTTATAATATAATATTTTTTTTGATTTGTGTAGCAAAGAAATTAGGTATTTAATCATTTAAATACCTAATAGGGGCTATAATATCAAATTGTCGTTTTATACACAAAGGATCAAACGTTTTTTTTATGAAAGTATAAATTTAACAAGTCGTAGTGCTGGCTATTATGGTTAATGCCCTTTTGAAATTTTAATGGAAGTTAATTCTGATGCCTCTGCTATAGAAATCCTAAAGACGGGAATCGATGAACTCTTTAAAGGCACTTTTAACCGCTTCATCGGATTTGTAATTTATCTCCTATCTAATAAATAATCCAAGTTCGGGAAAAAATGGAAATCAGTTGGAGCAAGGACTGGTGAGTATGGTGGGTGATGAAGAGCTTCTAGTCATAACTCCTGTAGTTTTGACATGATCCGTTGTGCGAGCGTTGTCATGTAGAACGGGTGGACTAGAACAATTAACTAGTCAGTATATTGGTTGTTTGACAGCCAGCTTGTCCATCATCATTTGCAATTCTTCACAGTACACTTTTTTACTAATTGTTATGCCAGGTCTCAAGATGTTCTAATGAAAAATGCCGGCACAGGTCCACCATACACTCACAAAAAGCTTCATTTGACTCCATTCGCATTTAGAACATGATATGGCTGTGTCCCCTGTGTTCAGCCACTGCGGTGGACGTTCAAGATTATCATACAGGACCCCCTTTTTATAAAAAGCAACAATCCGATTCAGAGTCCCCTCATTTGTGTGCCTGTTCTACAAGTTAAAGCAAACTTCGGTGCGATTATGATGTTATTGTTCAGTGAGTTCATACGGTACCCATTTTCATCACTTTTATCTTTTTATAAAAAATCGGCAATTTCATATTTTAACCCCAAAATTTTCTATAGCTAGACTAAGCCTAAGACTACCAAAGCTTTTATTTAATTTAGAAATGAAAGCGAGCAGCTTGAGTTTGTACTAGATTACGCTTCGATTGCCTAATCTACATATTAACGTACTCGTATAACATCTAAGTCAAAATATTTAATTTTAAATACCGTTAATACCTTTGTTCCCTAGACTTTGTTGAGCAGTTTATACATATATGTTACCGTCTAAACTCTTACGCGTGTCAGGACATACGAGGGCAGCGTGTTTGCGTTTACAGACTTACTAAATTTTACACGTTGTATTTAATTTTCTTTTACAGGCTTTGTGAGCACATCATACTTCGCTTAATTTGAGTTGACACGGAGAGTGACACCCGCGTCGTGCCGCGCCGTGTCGCGCCGCGCTTCACCACACCATGCCACGCCGTGTCTCTACTTGTACATGTCAGACTCGTGACATGGTGACATACACGAGAAATGTCCACTTCAAATTATATTTTATGAGCTTTCAAATTGTGAGATGTTAATGCGCGTGTAATAACTTGTACAATTGCCTGGATGTAGTTATGTCCGTCGAGACGTACAGGCGCGGCGCGTGGCGTGGCGGTAGTGACGGAACCGTCTTACCGCGTACGACTTGTACTTTTATATACTGATTTCAGATTTCGTACGGCTACGGCTGGTGTGAAAGGGGTCTCATATTACCTCTTTGTAATTTTGCAGAAAGTCCTTGAGATTCGTTGTATCTTAAATAATCTATACTTATAATGAAACACTAAAGAGTTGAAATGTGCACATTAAAGGCTCGCCTTCGCCTATACTCGTACTAATACCGCGACGCGACGGGCCGGAGCGCGTCTCATGACTGAACACACAAGGAGACGCGCAGAGCCGCGCCGCAACGCAATCATTGAGTCAGTCAGTCTGCTCTTGACATCGAGTTTATACAGTCCAATGCAATGGATAGTTCCGACGAAGAGCTACATTTATTCAATCTTCTGTTTGACGAAGACTTTTTTAAATATTATATTTTTTATTCTTTGTAGATTTAGCGTTACAGCCACAATTTCTCCTGATGTTAGCCTGTAAGTTTCCCATCGTTAGGCAAAGACCATTATAAAGATGGTTTCATACGTGTTCGGTGGTGTGCGGACGCAGTCGAGCGAGACGAGCTCGAGCGTTGTCGTTAACAGGGAGTGCTTCTAATAGTTCTAGACTAATTGATAAATCTCGACCCTTTGATAGCGAGCTTGTTCAACTCATTATCTGCAATTCTCTTGAACAATAATTATTGCTGTTAAGATCCAAGAAGCTGCAATGAATAATGCCCGAAATGATTAATTATATTTTTGACTTAATTTTGTTTGAGATATGGTTTGGGCTCTTCCCCCAGGAATTTGGACCAATTCGACGAACGTTTTCAATTGTCATACATTTACTTTTCATCACAAGTGAAAACATGATTGAGAACCCTATTATTCATCCGCCGATTAAACAAGTTAACGTGAACTTCGAGATTTTTTACTTTAAGTAAGTTCATACAGCACTCGCTTTCCGAGCTTACACTAAACCAAAACAAAGATAACATTGGAGTTATTAATACTGCGCATATGCAGCGAGAATAACAGTCTTCCGCGATCTCTTTGATCTCAGTCACGTTCGTGACGTGTTACCCACAAGAGTTGACTTTGCAGTTTCCTCTAAACGAAGCTTTCATAAATACGTTACTAGAAAACCAAAAATGAGTCAGAACGTGTACTCCGTCACTCCGTTCTCCCGCGACTACTGCAAGGTAAACCGTTTAATTGGAGTGGTTCTTTGAAGCTCGCAGTAGAGTTGTGACGAGTCTCAGCCTCAGGCGTCAGGCGCGTAAGGCCCGTTAGCCCGTCCCAACTCATGTGGCAGAGCGCGGACAGCTTTGTTACATTTTTAAAATGACGCCGTTTATGTTCTTTTCACGCGAAAACCACTTATCGGATTTACATGATTTTATTATAATTTATGGCTATTTTATTTGGTCGTGTTATAGGATATATTTTTTAAGATTAGGTAACATACAAAATAACTAGTGATGATAAAGGTGAATCAATTCGGAAAAAAGACGCTGTTGGGGCGCTTCAATGGTTTATGCTGAGTAAACCATACGAGATATATCACATTAATTTTCTACATAATTGCATAATTCTAAATAAAGAGACCTACCTGCGATAACATACATATATCTATCTTGTAAAGATCAACCACACTAGTCATTTTTGTATTCCGTTTTTTGAGCGGGGGCAAAACCATTCGTGCGTGCGCTCGGCCGACGGAATTCTGTAGGCCACACGAGCGGAGCCGAGGGCACAACTGGTATATTATGAAATAAGTAGTTTCGCGTCACGTCTACAGCGCTGTACCAGCTGTAACGAGCTCCCGCTGCCCAAGATGCTACTGATCACATAATAACTGACGTTTAAATAAATTGAACAATATCAATTAACCCCGACAATAGTGACGAGATAATTTTGACCCTCCTCCAGGGAGAAAGAATTTGGACCCACTTACACTGTTCGTTATCCCTATCTCCTCAGCCGTCCAGAACCAACCCCTAACAGAAAGCTATCCTTCAGAGCACATGTCAATAGAGTTTGGAATAAGGTCGGTCCTGGGCCGCTTGCATCTTATGCTAGAATCGGTAAGCAAATTGTCACTCAGATATAAACTTACGCTCTACAAGACATGTGTAACAGCCAGCCCTAGTGGTAGCCCTAAGTCTCCCGGTCGGCCACAAAATCTTCTTACCCTTAAAGTGGAAGCATGTTTAAGGAAGTGGAGGGTAAGTCGATTACCGCCGTAGTACCTGTGTTACTATAATACTATAATCGCTCCTGTCTACAATCGACGCCCGAATAGATCACTTGGCTCCAAGTAGGATCAATGATTACCAGGCGACATTGTAACGTGCGGTCCGTCCGGTCTGTGAACGCATCATGCGAAACTCCGGAAGACTGTATCTTCTCTTTTTAATTCATTGGTGTATATTATACAGTAATAATAAAGGGGGACAGTAGAGATCACGACCACCGTGAACATATAAATATACCAATCACTAAATTTCTTTGGTTTCTAGAGTTGCGGGATTTGTTAGTGTACATATAGTGTATAAATAGAACTTATAATATAAAGACAAGGACATTAGGTATGTGTTGGCTATCATCTCGTGTGATGCCATGCTTACGACGGAGGATTTCCTCACGATAATTTATGTAACTTTACTATGCCTCTCCACGTTTCGATTGAAGGTATCGATATCATGGGGGACAGGGAATACACTGGCTGGAAGACTTTTCGACAATTTTACGGTACAATAATTGTATGACATCGCGAATATATGTCGCCGTAATATAGAGACGGTAGAACACATTCAGCGAGGCAATGAGCTTGTACAGCAGAAGCGGCTTGATGTTCTTAATAAGGTCTGCGTCATGCTCAATGTGATTAGTCCGTTTATACAAACGGTGCAGTTCACGGTATTGAGGAGGTATTTTGTGGATCTAGTTGAGAAGGGAAATGAGCGACGTACAGATGAAAAGTATACGATACGATACCATTAAGTCATTAAGCTTGTCAAAGCAAGTCAACTTAGCAATTAAGCTTGTTTTAATACAACCCAAGTGCCGCGTCGCCGAGCCGCCGCCCAGCCGCCGCTGAGCCGCCGCCGTGCACCCTGCGCGGCTCAGTTTCGGGTTTTCTCAGGAAAAACTGTTTATTGGAATATAATTGGTTGCGGGCTGTAGGGTGCGCCGTGTGGGGTGCGGGGTGCAGGGTGCGGGGTGCTGAGTCGCGGTAATTACATTCCGTTTGAGTGACGCCTGCGGAATATTTTATTTTGCCTTTGATAATATTCCCGAGGCCATTCCGATAAAGAAATCAAAAGAATTTCAATTAGAATAATGTAATGTAATGTTATCGGAGAGGGAAACCATCAGCGCTCAGCTCGGGCCGCAGTCGCTCCGGGTGAGGCGTGGCGTCAGATGATAACCAGCGCTTTGTGTCATAGCGCCGCAAAGACCGCGTCAGGCCGCGCATAGATTTCAGAATTATTCGAAAACTAGCTGGGCCCGCGGCTCCGCTCACGTGGATTATAGAATCGAAAATATAAGAAGCCTAAGTTACTTCTTATAACATCATCTATATGCCAGTGAAAGTCCAGTCAAAATCGGTCCAACCGTTTCGGAGATTGGCCACAACAAACAGACAGACAACAATTTAAAAAATGGTTTTATGTAATAAGCACCTTATATACTTTCATATGCATTTAGTAAAAAGCTGTTACTTTAACATTACAAATAGACACTTCAATTTCATGATATGTAATTATGTGTATATGTATAGATACTATACTATTTATACTAATAATATAATAAAGCAAAAGAGTATTTTTGTTGTTTATTTAAACGCGCACACGCACACACGCACACACGTTGTATTTTAAACACGCTAATCTCTGGAACTACCTGTCGAATTCGAAAAATTCTTTTTGTATATGATAGCCAGATTCACGTGGAATAGTATAGGCTATCTAGTATTAGGCTACAACTCTCAGATAGCTTTAAATATTGATTTTGGTTTAGTAAGTCTGAACAAATAGTGCACCCTAACTGCTTTATCGGCGTGCGCTGGCGTGATGGTTAGTAATGCGTAAATACAATGTTCTACAAAAATATTGCTCCTTAGTAAATATAAAAATAGTCCATAATACCATATGTCTATCTCTTATATATTAGCCACAATAAGGTATTTTGTTGAAAGTTTCAAAAGTGATTTATGAGCATTATTATTAGGCTTGGCATATTAATCCCAGCGAACGAAAGTTATTTCATCATCAAGACAATTTTATATAGATAAACTTTGCCCTTTATAGCATATTATTTGGGTGAATAGTTTGGGAGACAATGTAAAATAAAAATAATTCGGCTCAGGTTTATAATTATAAGGGTAGTGGCGCAAGCGAGCCGTGTATTTGTGACACATAATCATGACCGCCCGATAAATATATTGTTAAAAGTATTATAGATCATCAATCAGCGATTTCTTTTAAATTATACGCGAGTGAAACCGCGGGGCACAGCTTGTATAGTATATTATTACACTTAGGGCAATATTAATATTTAAACATTCGAAGCAATGATGGATCAGTAGTAGCGTGTACGACTTCGCGTCGATTGACGTGAGTTCGAATCCCTGCAATGAGCCTGAGCTTTCGGTGAAGGAAAACATCGTGAGGAAACCATAGCATGGTGGTAGGGCTTTTTCTGATGCCCGCCTGGATAGCTACCACCCTTAAGTTTAAAATCTGTCGCCAAGTACCAATAGGTGTGTTCCGGCAGCTGCACTTGAGAGCCAATCTTCCACTAGGTTTAGCGTGTTATCATCTTGGGCCACATCGTCACTTAACATCGGGTGAGATTGTGGCTACTACGCCAAACCTCTAACGGTAAAAAAAAATCTGATTCGGTAACTTGAATGCACTTACGATGTAGAAGAGCAACGTGGTGACAGAGGGATGGGGTGCGGGGGCGAGGGACGCCTTCGCACTATAAAGTCACTGTCTGTGCCTTGTAAGGCTAAATGGCGGAATTGTAAGTACACATTCCAAAATCAATTACATTTTTATTAACCCTTTAATTGCAGAATAATTCCCGGTGGACAAATTCATTTGTTATTAGTATAAAAATAGCTCAACATTTTCGTACCCGGAGCCGTTGACTGATATCCCCGGTCTTCATAAATAATGAGCTACTAGACCGTGAGTGATGCGAGCGTCCTCCCCCCTCCCCCCGCGCGCGGCCGGTGGCCCGTACCCCCCGCACCTTTTCTGTAATAATAATGTCGCGTCCTCGTTCCCTTCTCGCGACCTCTTTGGCTCGCACCGGACGAGTCCTCGCATCCATCAGGCTAATCTGACCCATCACTCATACGCAGAGCTCCCGTACTTTATGGAGAAGAAGTATCGCAGCCGAATCCGCAGTAACATGTAGAGTATATCTTAAAAGTGATTACGATTCCCGGAGCTGAGCACCACACTACTATGTGCTAATCACTCATGCTGTAGAACCCACTCATATGATTCTAACTACCTTACAATGCTTTCAACCATTTCCTATTTTCTTAATCAATCGTGATATAATTCCCCTACTGGAGGAAAAGATTTACATTTATCCTCTCAAACTCTTTTGTTTTCTTCATGCGATAATTGATTTTATTACAATGAAGTTTGTTTTTTAAACATGTTCAAGAGAACTATTTTAAATCAAATACAAAACAGAAGATAAACAATTAAAACTTATAATTGTAACAATATGAGTTTAGTTATAAAAAAATGTTGTCCTGAGAGCGTGGTGCGCGTCGTGTCGCCTGGTCTTGTAATTTGCCTTGGAGCCCACGGCTCCACTCGCGTGGACTACTAAAAAATGTTTTTTATTTTTTGTGAGGAACCATAATTATTTTTCTAATATACAAGTAACCTAAGATATTCTTTGTAACATCAGCTATCTGCCGTCAAAATCCGTCCAACCATTTCGGAGATTACCCGGAACAATCACACAAAAAATATAAAAATGAGTTTTTTGTTATAGGTGTACAATCTTCTAATAAAGTAGGTATTCCGAAACGTACCTATATTAATGTTAAGTATTTATGACGGTTGTCGAAGAAGACAGTCGACTAGGCCGAGAGAGTTTTAATAGTTTTTTTTTTTCGAACCGACTATAACTGTTAGCCCTAGGGGTCCTGGAGCCTTTGCGGTTTTTACTTGCTTCACCGGGCTTGGGGGCAGTGCTTAAGGCACTCAGCCGTGAAAGCAAGGCAACAACATCCGAGGGTGCCAAAGTGCCCGGACCTCAGTTCGGACTGTTGCCGCGTATGCAATGAAGTCGCGATCTGTCTAATTGCCTATCATTCGATCTAAACTAACTATACATATAGACATGTTTCTTCCCCCTGGGAGAAGGGAAGGAACATATGTATGTGTATTTAGTAATCTGAAAATTGTTGTCTAATCTAACTAGGCAAAAAAAAGGTCCCTTACAGAACCTATGTACCTGTGTGGCGTGCATGTGTGTATGGTGCAATGTAATGTATGTCTGTGATAGCTAGTGAATGTAGAATCACCGTATCGCGCAAGCGGCGCTTGGTTTAAAGGCTCCATGCCGATGGATTGGACTTAGGCTTGAGTTGCCGCAGGTCGTGGTGGGGTGTGGGTGTGGAGCACCCCGGGCAACGTCGACCAGTTTGGTCGGCGGCCGATACCTGACGCGCTCCTCCTGGTATCCGTCTGCTTATCAGAGGGAACTATGGAGGAGCGCCGGCTGGAGAGCCGTTAAAAACTCCTAGGTGTGGTATGTGTAGTAAGTAGGTAGGTAGTATTTTAGGTAATGAGTGTGACATCAAATATCATAGTATCATACTCATCAGACATCAAGTATCATAATTCTTTATTCTCAGTGCGTAAGGCTATCCTATTTTTCGTGCTCATGAAAGTAAACATAAATGTAATATGTATTTTAACATATAACGTTTCTTACAGCTAGAAAACAACATATTACAAGTGAAATCTTATTGTTTAGTACTAGCTACATTATCGTATGTTGTATAAATATATTCTAATCACTGTAATTACGTGCATTACATAACACGCTTACTGTTTATAATTATAAACTAACGTAGTCTTCGTGTGCCTACAATGAATATCATAAAAAATGACTCGTTTGCCATTCTTCTACACTTTAAGCGACATAAATATGTAGCATGCGCCGACACAGAAAAAACCGACAATGTTTTATAGCAGATGATCAACATACATTTGACCATAAGGAGTTTGAAACAATTTACCGATCGTACGCAGACGCTGTAGGCTCCGTGGGTTTTTCTCGGGATTATCACAGGAAAGCGTCTGCCATTACGCATTAAATACGCATTAAATTATTATTAACTTGCAGGAGAGTTGTAATAACAAAAATGTAAATTCAATTATTTAAAAAAGACATACAATTATTTTTATGTTGAACATGTGTAAAAGTTGAATTTCTTATAATAAACTAATATTACTATTGTCCGGAACTCTTGTTGTGAAAAGTAGCATAGTGGGCACAAAAACGTGGCTGAGTATAATAGTCGTGTATTACTATGAAAGGTTATAAGCTGCTTCGCGAAATGTTCTTGGAAAATGGATAAAAATCGTGTTGAGATCCAGTTATATCTGTCTCACTGCGTTATTGGGCTAGTTGTCTTCCTAAAACTGTTAATATAAGTTTATGTAACGAAAATACAACTATCAAGAAAATTTTATTCATTTAAAAATAATTAATATAACTATTTTTATTCTAACTTATTGTATTAATAACTTATTATTACGATGATGTATTAATTACTTCTAACATTTACAATGTTATATTTTGATATATTCAATAGAAAAAAAGTCCCAAAAAAAAAAAGAAAAAAACATTTAGGCACAATGTGAATGTGAGTATATTAAAAAGATGGTTTCTGCATTATCGAAATAAGAAGTTTAGAATTATTTTGACTATAACAGTATCATTGTCCGACTAGTTTGATTTAAAATATTTTTTCTGTGTTATTACAGCTTAATAATACTTATTAGTGTTACAAGGAGCGACTTCCTATATCAATACGTCATATCAAATAACATACTATTTCAAAATAAAAAAATACTTTATTCAGTTTAGGATCAAGAAGGTACCTGTAAACTTCAAAAACCACAGGATCACGAAGACCGTACCTAATGCCAACAAGTGGGAGATAAAATTTTGTAAACAGAAATGAATTCCCACTGACGTTATTGCTATGAATTAACTTTTGACCTTATCGATAAGATGGTTCCGCTTTAACGATATCTCTGTCCTTAGGCCACACAGTGTCCGCTATCCGCTAGTCTTACATTCAAATAACAGGTTGTTTATATACGTCTTATTGTAATCTCGTGTAGGTATGATGTGTCAATGTTGTAGTTCCTCGCCCGCCGCGAGGAGTTGCGGGTCGTGGGATCACCTGCACGAAGGTGATGATATTCCCACATCAACATCAGTTATATAAAAGGTCTATCTATATTAATAAATCAGTAGTTCTGCCTGTACATGTATTTCTTTACAAATTTTTCGCTAGAAATCCTATATAAAGGTCACGAATATACTCATAAAAAATTGCCCATGTTTGTGTGGATTTAACTCAAAAACAGTTTCAATTAGTTATAAAATTTTGCAAAAGATATTGTCATTGGTCAAACGATAGGCTATAAAACTATTCGTTTATACTTATTTTTATTAATTCTCAATTGTTGTGGATGAAATCTTGTAGACGGGAAGAAAGTAAGTAATTCCATAATTGATAGGCTATAAGAATTGTCAAGAATACATTTAGGAACCGTAAAAAAGTTCTCAACCGATGTGAATAAAATTTTGTACACAGGAAGTATGTGTCATTTCTCAATTAATAGACTATATGAATTGCCAATAATATGGTAAAAATAACTGGATGAAACGAATTACTGCTTAATGATCACGTGCGGGAGCGGCGGTACACCGCTAATATTAAATATGTTTATGAACCAACAAAGCCACGTGAACTTGCCACCAGACACAGAAGAAGCATTATTTTGATGTAATCATTTCGTACGTAGTGCTTCGCTGGTAAGTACGTACTTGTCTTGTCATTTGTTTCAGTATATTGTTTACAGTTAGTAGGTACCCACTCGTATAGTATAGTGATATGGAATATAAACGCCCGGTTCACTCTGCTCAGTCATTGAGTTATGTACTAGTACCTACATAGTAGTTCAATGTGCTCAGGTTCTTACATATACCTAAATACTGCCTAGTTATAACATTATTTGTAAATACACATATTATGTTGTGAAATCATTGTACACTAATGCGTTGTGTTCATTGGTCGCAGCTCGCAACTCTCGCCACACCCACCAGATCGTAGTACCACTCCCATACACACCATAGCAAAAGTAATTTTCTATACTGAGATTTCTGATAAGAGTCGGATTGTAATTATTATTTATTATATGACAAATAGCGTACCTTTTTATGATAAATTAATGTAAACAAAAATTCAATAATAAAAAATCAGACAAGTAGCGAGCGACGTGCGCGTTTACGTGTTTCGTATCTTACATTAATATTGTTTGTACATTATGGTTACGTTCTCCAATTTTACGACACACAATTTACATCGTTTAAGTGACAGAATTTTATTTTGCTGTCGTTCGGGCAGTCCACTTTATGGAATTAACAGCAAATCTAACTTTGTCCCGTATCAATTACAGATGTTTGGTATAAATATTATCACGCCATGCAGAGTGCATCCTAATCGGTTGACTGCACAAATGCACAGTGTTGACTGCACCTTCCACTCGCAGTCGCGCATGCCAACGAGATATTGTTTTGCGGATTCGTCTAAGAACTGCTAGAATGCGTCACGTCGCTTCGCAGCCTGATGTCTCAATGTCCGAGTCTCTCACAATATAGGTAATATATAGTATAGACAACACTCCCGATGTGATCCCGAATTCCGGAGTTGCAGACCGCGCGACACCGCCAGCGCTAGTGTTAACGGAATCTTATCAATGCACGGTGCATTCTACAAATATTTATTATTCGATAACTTCCTGAATATAAGTAATATAAAAATAAATGAATATGGAGACTTTGAGGCATCGCGACATTTTAATAACACACATTAACATCCATTATTGTAGGATGTTGAAACGAATAATAAAATAATACAAGTTACTCGCTGGTAAATGTGGTTATTCTAATGAGATATTCGTTGTGTATACGCGCTTCCATTAATGTTACAGTTCATGAACTTATTTTGAATCCATTTGGAAACACAATAAACGAAATATTTTTGTCAACGGGTCAAACTTCTGACTTGGTCAAACGGCTATGGTTGGCTATTTCCGAAACTGTAAGGAATAGAACTGTAGGAAATCATAACGCAGCTGAAAACACAATTGTCAACTAATATGTCGTGTTATGTATAGAAATGAGGGAGATAATTTATTTCATCTTGATTTTTGCAACTGGTTAAAGTTTAGACAATGATAGATATTTTTTTGTAATTAATATAAACTCTTTTTTCAAAAAAAAAAAACGGGGCATATAAGCAGAGAACCACTTTTATTGTTACTATAGTTGGTTTGGTAATTTTAGGTAGTCATCAGTGTCATCAGCATTTTGTAAATTAATATGTAAGGAATAGTTCATCAGTTTTATCATGAGATTTTGATGAAATTAACATGAAATAATGTTAAAGTTCAAAGCGCTAGTAGTGTACCTGCTCGATAAGTAAAAATAAAACATATTTTTAAATTGATTTTTCTTTAATGCAGATAAATGTTTAGTATAGACTATGCCTACCCTCTTGCTGAAATCACAGCTGGATTCTGGTGGAATCCGGTAATCACATTCTTTAGCTATCTGATGGTCTGCGGAGCCGGATGCAGTGATCTCACTCGTCGCTTCAGAACGTCCCAAACATGTTCTATAGGATGGAGTCGAGACACCGAGCTGGCCAATAAAAAGCGACGAGTTCTGACCTCTAGCATATATATACGCTTCCACATCGCCAGTCCGGTGAGCGTGAGCGTTGTCGTCCATGAAAATTGAGTTTTCGTCAATAGCGGTGAATGCGAGTTGTGCATGAGGATTTAGATTATGTATCAGTGTCTAGTCAGTGTGCTGTTTTCGAGGAAGACTAACTCTATACGATCCAACAAATTTATTTCTTCCCAAAACATAACAGAGCCCCCATTATAAGGCGTGATTTCTTCAAACCATGCCTCTGTAAAGCGTTCTCCTCATCATCGTAGCACTCGCCGACGCCAGACTTCACCGTACAGGAATATCCTGGCTTCAAGGGAGAACAATACCCTATCCCAGTCTTCTTGAATCCATGTCATACAATTTCGAGCAAAGCTAAGCCTGGCAACTCGGTGCTCACGGAGTAATTTAGGGCCGCGGGCCTGGAGATGACTGCGTATATTGGTAACGTGAAGGCTCCTCCTGACCGTATAAAGACTAATTTGCACATGTCTTACTTCTTCGAGGGGTTTCTTGAGGTCCACATTCGAAGATTTGCGACTTCTCAAAGCTTCACTCACCAGAAAACGATCATCTCGCGGTTCGGTACATGGATGTCTTCCAGGACCAGGCCTGCTCTTGACAGAACCGGTCTCTTGATAGCGCTGCCAGGTCCTTTGGACTGTCGAACGACTCACATTAATATATTCCCTGAGCCACGAAGCATTGGCTGCAATCCTCCTAAAGCAGCACAACAATTTTACTGGCTTTTATCACTTTATCTGCCATTTCCAAGCCCGCTAAACAGTTAAAACAATACTTTAAAATGTTAAAAAAAAAAGATAATTAAATAAAATTGTCTAAAAGTTATTTAGTGTCAATATTAACTTTCGGGAATTCGCGCCACAAAATTTAGTAATAAAAAGTTTCGTTAAAAACCAGCCTTAGTCAAAAATTTAAATTTGGAACGTACTTTTTTAAGCGCCTCGACACTTTTATAACCGACCAATTACATGTTCTAATGATTAAATCCTTTTCGTATTGTTTTTTTTCCAAGAAGAAAAAAAGAACAAAGTCGTCCGTTTATTTTGCAAACGAGTATATTATTAATTATTTTCTGACGAAACGGATTTCCCACAAATGGAATGTATTATCGTAAAAATAAAGAACATTGGTCGCGCACAGTCACAATGCTTATCGAAAGGTTAGCGCGGAACGTGTATATACATGCATGAATTATTTTTATATTTTTAATCATTTATTTACATTGGTACAAAGCGTAAAAATAATAAAACGGATAAAATATTGAGTAGCATAAATATTTGGAAATTACAATGAGATTAGAGAGATTTAAACGCCGTCATTTTGGCGCGCTGGCATCAAGTCCGTGAAAAAATTTATACTTTGTTTACTGTAGAGTGGTTTAATTCGTTTTATCTCAATACTTTTGTTTTATAACTAATTACGCAATGGATAAAAGTGGAAAACCATTTTGTAAGTACCTATGTATAAAAATACGATATGAAATGCACCCGATATAGTGTATTTCTATATCCCGCGTGAAGCAATTTAGATTTGAGAAATATCGGCCGGTTAGAAAACGAATAAAAATATTGTGATATATTTTTATAATACATAGATGTTATAATATAATTACGGAGAAGATTCTTAGAGACGTTCAGACGTAGGCACTAAAATATTTTCACAGGATTATTTCCTATTTAATAAAAAGTATTTTGTTAAGTCTTACCACGTGAAGAAACGTTTATTGACCACCATACGCCAGCTTCCAGGTGTCGCGTTCCCAGATCAGTCAGTGTATATCCAGGAATCAAGTGAGGTGTTAGGGACTTGTTTCTGACAGAATGCGACCACCAAACACATGGTGGCAAACTGGTCGCAGTGTCTTTCTTTATGTATGCCTTTTTTTAATCGTATACTTAATGAGGAATATGCGTTAAATGAGAGATATAAAATACACGATACGTGTCGGCACGCGAATTCACGTGACGAAACGCGACGCCACGTGTTATGACACAACATCGAGTGACGCTCACTACAAAGTGTCTATGTAAAATTATTGTGAATATAATATTATAGTTGGCACTCTTGAGCTTGTAGCCTCGCTTTCGCGGCTGAGTGCCTTAAACGCTCGCCCTAAGCCCGGTGAAGCTATAAAAGCCTTCTGAGACTTCAGGGCCTTTACGGCTACCAGTGTAGTCAAATCGAAAAAATAAAACACTCTCACTCGAGCTATCTGATCGTTCAGTCCTCCGTCAATATTGTGTCCTGAGATTGCTCCAGGCGAACTACTACGTCGGAACCCAAAAATAGAAAAACATTCACGCTAGAGCTGTTTGGATAGTGAGGATCGCTCGAAGCTGCCTATTGTGTCGGGATCCTGAGAAAGAGTTATTCTCTCTCGAGCTGCCGGACCGTGAGGATTCCGGATCAGTTACCAGTTTTATTTTAACTGATTTCAACCGTTTGCAATTTTACCAAACAGGTACATATAAGAGAACGTCTATTTAGTATTCGTATTCGTATTCGTGGCAATATCTCTGTATATTGCCATATTTTATTGTATGGTATAAGACATCGTATTTTGTTTCTAGTGAGCTCTGTCATGAACGTACAAACATATTATTTTTTAGGAACAAAGACTAGCTTTAATGATATATCGCCACGCAGCGCCGTGCGACTTGCATCCGCAGCGCTGCGGATGAAGCTGGATCTGAATTTATTAAATAATAAACTCCATCGGGAGTAAATTAAACAGAACGGACGGAGTTTGCCGGAATATGGTGTCTTAGCGAAGCCCGAGTTGGAAAGGGAAAGGAGAGGGGGCTAGGCATTATATGAAAATATTGTTTGGAGATGTGACAACATCTTCGAGATGCAACGACCGATGAGTTCGTGACCGTGACTGTGTTACACATGTTATGAAAGTCATAAAAGGACGAAATTAGAGTGTCTCTGAGAGCTACATTCAGCATCGAGACTATATTGTCTAATATGGCCGAACGCGAGAGGAGCAGAGAGCGCAGGCGTTTAGACAGCCACAGCCAAAACCAGACCTGACGAGGTCGCGGACGCTACTTATTGTTAGGAAATAGTTACGTGATGGCATTAAAACACCTCAAATTGTAACGAAGAATTATTTCACTTCCTTCGCCAAACTCTATTTTTATTATGTTCCGAAAAAAGCGAACGAGTGAGTCATAGCAAATTAAATGGATAATAATGCGCCTTCCAAGTAACTCATAGCAATTACGCATAAACGCGTCTCAGCCACTACGTAGAGGTTTGTTACACTTGTCGGGTGCTTGTGATACTCACGTCCCCTTACCGGGTGAAGCGGCGGGGAGGCAGCGTGGAGGCGGGAAGGAGAGGACCCAAGGCCAACACGTTAGTCAGATGTAAAAGCTGTTTCTTACAATGAATAAATAAAAAAAACATTCTCGTTGATATATTATGTATCTAAGAAGTTAAATGACTGTGTGAATGATGATATGATTAGAAAGGGAGTGACTACCGAGATGACGACTAAGAGAGAAGTATGGAAGAAGAAGACATGTTGCGCCGACCCTAAATAAATTGGGATAAGGGCAGGAGAATGAATGAAGTTTACACAAAAACTCATTCCCCAGCCAACAAACACTAATCAGCAACTAAAAATTATTCATTCATTAGCTCACGCCGTCTCGGTGCAGCCAGAACTTCAAACAGGTTTTAGTAAAATTAAGCGTAGCAGGATGACATGGTATTTTCTAAAGCACAACCACTCGTAACTTGTAATAACCCTCGAGTTGAAATCTGTCGCCAAGACATATAATTGTGTTCCGGTAACTGCACCTGAGAGCCAGCCTTTCTAGATGCACACTAAGCGTGTTATCCATCTTCAGACACATCATCAATAACATGTAATTGATATTGTGGTAAATCGCGCTAGCCGTCTAAAATTCGATTAGAAAGTGAAAAATAATTGTTACATAAGACGTTTATTATATTCAAGACATTTAGCGAGTCAGCATACCATGTTCAGCCATGTTCTGATACAACCAGTGGTACTCTTTCGTATTATCTATTCTATTGTTAATGTTCTTAACATGTTAATTCTATTGTATTCTAATAGTTATATTGGGTAAAGCCAGTTAACAGAGCTAAAGACTGACGATGGCAGAATCGTGCAGAATTGACATCCCGGACGTCAGCATGTAAGAGATAATTATAGCTCTCGAACAGCTTAAAAACAACAAATCTTCTGGAGATGACGGAATTGACCGATGACGGAGATGAAGGAATAGCGTTGTAGGCATGGGAGAAAATGAACTTGGACAAGAAGAAGATCATGTCCTGTCCCATCATGACCATGATCCATGTGGCGCCAACTCCAGTGAAAATAAAAAACTGTACGATTGGAGTTGTTGATGATTATATCGTATGTCAATTATCGAATCCAACTCAGCTGAGCATCGTTTGGGAAGCTTCGTAACATCTTGTAGTCCAAGATACCGCAGTGTCTCAAGTCGAAAGTCTTTGACCAGCTTGTGTTGCCAGTGATTACATATGGTGCTGAGAGGTGGTCACTAACTATGGTTACCAAATAAGAAAGCTCAAGGTCACCCAAAGGACAATGAAGACGGCTATGCTCGGAGTTTCTCTGCGTAATCGAATCTGAAATAAGGAGATCTGCAGAAGAAACAAAGTCACCAACATAGCCGTAAGAATCGTTAGGCGTAAGTGGCAGTGGGCGGGACATGGATGGCCGATGGAGCCAAAGAAATTTCGAGCATCAAGGTGGACCGACGACCTGGTAAAGGTTGTTGGAAGCTGCTGGATGCAGGCAGCACAAAAGCGATCATTGTGGTGATCTTTGGAGGAGGCCTACCAGCAATCGACGTATTTCGGCTGATATGACGATGATGATGATTATTGTAAGTTCACGAGTAGGTACCGTTTATAGATCCTGTATCTATAGGTGTACCGCGCGATGCGACTTGTTGCTTGAAACTGTTTGCAAAATTGCACATAATATCGAATAAAGCCGACGCGACGCGACGTGCAACAGGAGTCATAGCGATCAAACATTGCGATCAACAATAACTTTTTACGTACTACAATTGAGTAAACATATTTTAGTTAAGCTTCGTAACAACAGTACAGATATATTAACCAATGTATTATGTTTATATATATATATATAAAACTCATCGTCTCGACTCAAAGTTGCAAATCACCAATACGGTTTACATGGTTTTTTCCTTTAATTCATAGATATGTTATTTGATCAGGTTATAGGATAAAATTTGTAAGATAAAGTAACACACGAAATAAGCAATGAAGATAATGGTGTATCAATTCGGAAAAAGACCCATCTGGGGCGCTTAAATGGCTTACGATGAGTAAGCCATACGAAATATATCCAATTAATGTTCTACATAATTGTAGATCTGAAAAGACCTACAAAAAAGTTAGCGATAACATATACCTAACTTCTAAGAAACACCCATAATAAGCATTTTTGTATTCAGTCTTTTTAGCGGGCACAGCTAGTATATAATATTTAGTATATACACTGTATTTTCACCTGTTGTTTAACTTTTACATTATTCTTATCTGATTTCTTCTTTGCTTTACTATATTCTTGTATATTCTTACTTAACGTATGGTTTATAGAAGCAACACTTTTATAATATATACTCATAAAATTTACCTTTGGTAATGCACCTACACACTTCATACCGTAATGTTCGTAATTACATACCTGGAAAACAAAATAAATTTTATTAATTTAAATATTTCAATCAACTTTTTGAATAAATTTATGAGATATAATATTAAAGTAACTACATAAAAAAAAAAAAAAATGTGTCCGTGTCATGTTGTATCGTGTCGCGTCGCCACAGCTGGAGCAAGATAGACGCGCGGACGCGCGGTATGCGGGATACCTTAAATTTACAATAAACATTCAATACTCTACTTTGTTATTGCAAAAGATGTGTGTTGGAGAGTCGAAAGGGAAAGGTATGATAGAAAAGGATACATGGTGGTGGAATGAAGACGTGCAAAAGATGCTGAAAGAAATGAAAATTGCGTTTAAAAAATGGTAGGGTGTAGGAAACGAGAATTCTAGTTTGAAAGGAGATAAGAAGGAAATTTATAAACAATGGAAGAGAAAGGGAAAAAAGGTGGTAGCAATTTCGAGGGCTAAGGCGCAGGAGAAGTTGTATGACTCACTGGACAGCCCTAGAGGCCAGAAGAAGCTCTACCGGATTACCAAAGCACGAGAAAGGAGAACGAGAGATATAATCCACATTAAATGTATGAAAGAGGACGTTGGTAAGGTCCTGTCCAAAGATGACGAAATAAAAGAACGGTGGAAGGTTTATTTTGAAAAGCTAATGAACGAAGAGAATAAATGGAATTGTGTGCTCGAAGAAGTACAAGTAAATATGGGTTTGGTGAGGGAAATCAGTATAGATGAAGTAAGAAAGGCAGTCCAAGGTATGAAACATGGAAAGGCTATGGTCCCCGATGATATACCAGTAGACGTATGGAACTGTTTAAAAGAAGATGGATGTATGTGGCTAACTTTATTCTTCAATAAGTTGTTGCATGAAAGCAGAATCCCACAAGAATGGTGCAATAGTTCGCTAGTGCCTATCTTCAAGAATAAAGTTGATGTACAGGACTGCAACAACTATCGAGGGATAAAGCTAAAGTCACATAGTATGATGTGTCACTCTCTTGATGTGATGATATAAAGGATGGGGTACAATGGGACTGATATATTCGGTAGAATAAAAGTCCCAAAAACAAAAAAACAAAAAAAAACATGGTATGAAGGTATGGGAGAAAGTAATAGAGAAAAGACTGCGAGAGGAGAGTAAGATTACTCCAAACCAGTTTGGGTTTATGCCAGGTCGAGGAACAATGGCCGCCACTTTTGCACTACGTCAATTGTGCGAAAAGTACAGACGTGCACACAAGAACTTGCACATGGTGTTCATTGATTTGGAGAACGCGTATGACAGGGTACCTCGGGATGTGCTTTGGTGGGCCTTGAAAAAGAAAGGTTTGCCCGGGAAGTATGTAGGGTTAATTCGTGCTATGTACAGTCAATCTCGTCCGGTTGGCTGCTGGCAATACTGACGAGTTCAGTGTGGCTGTAGGTTTGCACCAGGGTTCGGCTTTAAGTCCTTACCTCTTCCTGTTGATTATAGACGCTCTTACGTAGGACATACAGGAGGAAGCACCCTGGTGCATGCTATTTGCCGATGATATTGTTCTGGTCGGTGACGATGGACCTGGGATCCAGAGCAGATTAGAGAAATGGCAACAGAAGCTGGAGAATCTTAGCTTGAAAATCAGCAGAACCAAAACGGAATATATGTTCTGCGATTTCGGCGATCTCTCCAGTTCTGGAGCCATAGCGCTTAATGGCGCGCTTTTCACTCGTGCAAAGCGATGGTGAAGTAGATCGGACGGTCAAGCACAGAATTAACACTGGATGGATGAAATGGCGGCAGGTCACGGGAACAATCTGTGACTCCCGCATTCCCCTTAAACTTAAGGGGAAGATATATAAAACCGTCATTAGATCTGCTGTCTTGTATGGATCAGAATGTTGGGCCACAAAAGAGATGAATGAAAGACAATTGCATGCAGCTGAAATGAGAATGCTAAGAGGGATGTGTGGTGTTACACGAATGGATAGAATAAGAAATGAGTTATATCTGTTTCTATTATGTATATCGGCGCAAAACAATGCGATTAGGTATGTTAACGCTACACGTGTTTCGTACAGAGTAAACAAGTGACTCACTAAGATCGCCCCACCATTTGGTTATATAAGGCCGCTCGCTGTAGCGGAGAGACGGGCTCGTGGCTGAGTGCCTTAAGCGCTCGCCCCCAAGTCCGGTGAAGCTGTAAAAGCCGTTCGAGGCTCCTGGGCCCTTATGGCTAACAGTATAGTCAGATCGAAAAAAAAAAGCGGAGAGACGCATTCGCTTGTCTGTTTTTGGAGAGTGAACAACTAATTTATTGTTAATTACTTCAATTATGCAACAATCCAGTAATAATGATAACAATGACGTTCGCTATGCCAACGTCACTCTCTCTAAAAACCATACTGGACTACCTGCTCCGTCATGTACAATGGCGCGGAGGTCAGACCGGCATGACAGTGGCGACCACCGATGGATTAAGATTTCTTGGTGGTCGCTTTTGTGTTTGGATTGTACTGGGCTTAAAATTAGGGACAGTACCTTGTAATGTAACGAGCTAATATAAAAAATGGTGAGGGGTTGCGTCGGCGGTATGTCGCGCGGAAACGATTTTTTTTGCGTACATTCATTATGCTAATGTTTATCAATACCATATAAATGTCGTATCATTAGGATGCCGGGATACAGGCGGGTGTGAGGACTGTGCGGTGAACGGAGAACGCGAGGGAGAGATGCCAACGATTTCCAATTGGATTTCGCGTTGAAATCAATCTGTTTGCATAAAACCTGAACTTTGGCTTCATTTACATAAAATAATACGGGTGAAGCGACAGCGAGGCGCGGTGAGGCAGAGTGGTGGGCAACTCCCCCGCACTGTGGCTATGCGGCATACGCTGATACGCTTGTTTTAAATAAAGTTCTAACGAGTGTTTAGCTCAAGTTACAACTTGGCGTTCTCTACTCAGGTGAGTATTTATGTTTCCGTGTCGCTGCAGAGTGCGCAGTGTGCGCGGTGTGTGTGGAGTAATCTTGTAATCAATGTATATTCGAAAAAACTTTGATAAGTTTGATTTTGTCAAAGACCACCACAGTTTTAATACTAGAAATAGCCATAAATTACTCGTGTCGTGTTTTACTGTCAAAAGGTTAATATATGGTGGATCAGTATGTGAATGATAGTGACTCCCTCTCTGTGCATCCACTAAATTATAAACATAATAGTATAATAATTATTAACGGCAAAATTTTTTTATACAGTTGGAAATAAAAGATAATCGCGATCGAGTTCTAATCGATGACTGGGATGTTTGTCAGAATCGATAGTAGTGTTTGACGTTCAAAGTGTCTCCTTAGGGCCTAAATTGAATACGGTATTATTTGATTTTGATTTTGAGGATTTTACTGATGAGTGTGTAGTGACGAGTGTGTAGTGACGAGTGTGTAGTGACGAGAATGTAGTGACGAGTGTGTAGTGACGAGTGTGTAGTGACGAGTGTGTAGTGACGAGTGTGTATGGACGAGTGTGTATGGACGAGTGTGTATGGACGAGTGTGTAGTGACGAGTGTGTAGTGACGAGTGTGTTTTGACGAGTGTGTAGTGACGAGTGTGTAGTGACGAGTGTGTAGTGACGAGTGTGTAGTGACGAGTGTGTAGTGACGAGTGTGTAGTGACGAGTGTTTAGTGACGAGTGTGTAGTGACGAGTGTGTAGTGACGAGTGTGTAGTGACGAGTGTGTAGTGACGAGTGTGTAGTGACGAGTGTGTAGTGACGAGTGTGTAGTGACGAGTGTGTAGTGAGGAGTGTGTGTGTAGTGAGGAGTGTGTAGTGAGGAGTGTGTGTGTGTAGTGAGGAGTGTGTAGTGAGGAGTGTGTGTGTGTAGTGAGGAGTGTTTAGTGAGGAGTGTGTGTGTGTAGTGAGGAGTGTGTGTGAAGTGAGGAGTGTGTGTGTAGTGAGGAGTGTGTGTGTAGTGAGGAGTGTGTGTGTGTAGTGAGGAGTGTGTGTGTAGTGAGGATTGTGGAGCGCGGTCGGATGATGATGCTGACTGGGGTTTGTAATAAGATTTAAATTTATTTGCAAGGAATAAGTGAAATAACGTGATGTCGATCGCAAGTTGTATTGACGACTGAATACATTTATAATACGCGATACGCTTGTGTGCCTTTATAACTGTGGATACGATAATGAAAACGTAACTCACTGATGTAGACTACTAGGACTCTTTTTTATTAAACTCTTTTTTATTAAATTTTTATTAAACGCTTTTATGAAAATTTAATTAACTGGTCGTATGAATTACCGATTGAATATATCAGAATATATTTTTTACATGAAACAGAGTCGCGGGCGAGCTACGAGTAACACGTGAAACATACCACACTGCACACCTCTAGGTACATACGAGCAAACGTAACTCAGTAGACTACACGTAATCGCTCACGAGAGCTCGGAGTTGGTCTCACTTTATATACGAATGTTTTCAATTAAACATGATATTAGACTTTACATCATCAAATACAATTCAGCTGCTCGACTTATAATATATGTCGCAATCGACATCGTATTTGACGTAATTGAAGCTCGGTTGGCGAGAGGCGCGTGCGGACGTCACTAAAACCATCGCGCGTTCTGAGAGAACCTGCTTCATCCAACACTACCCACCGACGCCCACGATTAAAAAACATATACAATGAATGCTGATGGAGAAGCTCCTCCTCCGTCATATATATTTGGATTATATAAATCGATTCATGCTATCAGTCGAGGCTTCGAGGCATTCGTCTTGTTTTTAAATTGTTTATCTTGAATCAAATTCACTAAACCGCACAGGCTAAGAGCTCGTGTTTATTTTAAATAAATACAGTTTTAAATTATCTATTTTGTTTTATATTTAAACAATAAATATAATAATATTTATTAAAACTAAAGTATTGTTTTATTGTTGAATTAATAATATAATAAATAATATATAATAAAATAATTTTCGGAATACATTATGGGTTACAATCTGATCAAGTTGGATAACAATTAATTACCGTGTTAAATAACTTCAAAAGTATCTTCTAATACAACAGTTATATGAAAGTTATGGATTGTAGGAGTAGAGGACTCACCTAGGTCTATAATGAGTATTATTCGTGTAATACTAATAGTATGATTATTATTATGTGTATCATTTGAACTGATGGTGATTTTTCTACATTGAACCCTTTTACCCTTTGTTAGCTGTCGAGCTGCCTTTATGTGTTATGAATATATATATATATGTAATGTGTTGTGTGGTTGAGGTAAATTATCTTTATCAAAACAATAAGCTTAAACTGTAGTTGATCTGTAAAAAGAGAATTTATTATAATAAAAAACAATGTTACACCAAAATAGATACACAAAATTACATCTTCTTAACAAGCTAACCTAACCTAAATTTGTACAATAATGAATCTCACTCATTATTATACTGCTGCAATTCTGTTGGCATCCGATGCTGAAATGACTTCATACAAAAGTAACAAAACACAAATCGGTTTTAATTTTTATATATATTTATAAACTGAGTATGAGAAATACTCTCTCTCGTAACTCTCTCAAACGGAGCAAAGAGGCAGAGGGCGCGGCGTCTAACATACCGACTTGCTTTCAATCTCGCACAAACTTCCAGAGAAAACATTTCGGAGGACGAACTTTTAAAAGTTTACGTCATAAATCTGTCAGCACGGAAAGATTTCTCATCAGAATGATCGTGCGGCGGCTGCCGGGTCGGGCTGCGAGACTACAATCTCATTATACGCTCATTCGTTCTCTATATGTCAAGAACTGATGTGAGGTTATAATACAATATTCATAGAGAAACTGCATTTTTAATCGATTCGCATATCAATTAAATTGAACATTAAACTATATTTTAATATTTTATACATTATGTAATTTTATATTCTATTAAATAATACTAACTTTATGTATTGTCTACATAACTACAACAACTGAACTCTATGTGCATACACTAATTTGGATTATATACAAGCCAGGCAATACATTGTAATATTTTATATGTTATGTATCAACGATTATATGAAATATATATATTTCTGGAATCGACATTCTCTTATGAACGATATTCCGCGATTTATTGATCTCAAGTCCGCGATCAAATAAACAAATATCAAGCGTGTGAATCAAAAGTATATATTTACATATATATATATACCGTTCTGTGATATTATAAATCATTATTTTTTATCTTAGAATTATATTACAATGAAATTGGGTAAAAATGTGTTTTTATTAATAACATGGACGATGACAGTAATACAAGAAAGTTCTTTACTTTTTATAATAACGATACTAATCGCCTGAGGCTGTATGAAATCACCCATTCTCCTTTTCTTAATATTAAAGGGGAACAAATCTTATCTTATTAACATTAAATTTAATACTAGACTTTGTAGTGTATGCAAATATGTAAGTGTCATTACTTGGCATCGGTGATCACAACATAAATGTGATTCTCTGCGTGAAACTGTACTACTGTTAGGGTTTCATGTCTTAATATAATTACGGAACCGTTGTAGAAGTGTAATTTGTTACGGCTGTAGCTGTAGTTATTAAATGCAAGTTAATTCTAATGCTATAATAAACACGGCACTGAACCGGGTGAGTATAGAGTATAGACACTATAGACCATAGATTTAATATGTATGGCAATAGGTTGATTAAAGTGATCCCAAAAACAAAGTACGTAAAAGTGCTGACAGGAAATATTTTTCACCAGTCTATATGTATTTACAAGTTCACTTTCATAATATATAAATATTTCATTGGTTTTTATTGTTAATATAGCTTTAAATATTGTATTTTCTATAACTAATCTAATTATGTAAGGTTTTGTTTTTCACCGTCTATATATTCATATATAATTTTAGTTGTTAACACTGCACGTTGAGCACTTATGTTATAGGGTAGTTAAGTTTTTATTATATTTTATTTAATATTGTATTTATTGTATTTTTTTTATCTCTTTCCTGTATTTATATCTTTTGAAATAAAACAAAATATACTGACTCGGCTTAATGACTATATAGATACAGATTTCGGTGTTTTTATGTCGCTTAGCTCGACTTGCTACCTTGCTTGGCTATACGAGTATTATTGCCGAAACTCAGGCAGTTTCCTAAACCCTAGTTAGAACTCTACGAAAGATACTACAAGGCGAAAAGGGTATTTAAATATGTGTAGACCGCGACAGGCATGGTGCTAGTGCGTTCTGTGACCGTGAACCTTCCTTGTACTCTTGCCCATGTCGTGTCCTTGGGGAAGGTGGATTCAAGGTCGATTATGCGCTAGTAATACCTACCTACAGTGTTTCAAGCGTTTATAGGATATGGCAGCCATTTACTATCAGGTGTGCCGTATGTTTGTCTACCAAATGAATTGTATAAGAAAAAAAAACTTTACGTGTACTTGAGCCGCGCCTCCACGCGCCTTGACGTGACGTGACGTCACAAAGCGAGACTGTAACACAGTACACAAACACGGTCACGGTACAGTCGCCTGGCGCAGAGGCTTCGCTGCTGTCGGCTCTGTGTCGGTATTACAAGGGCTCTTTGTTAAAATAATAAACCTGCCGCGACCGGAGGGCTCTTCAGCCTGCGCGGCGGAACTAGACCGCGCTCGTCCGCATCGCACAGCACCCAGGAAGGAACCTCCCGGCCGCGGCTCACTGGAGGATAATACTGTTTTTATTTTAATACCATACTCTTACCATTTATTTTAACGTATTTGACCATTTCAGATTACGATGGAAGTATATTTTTTTGAGTTTACGCTGTAAAATTATATACAGTTGTGGTCATATAATTAAGAACGATTTGAAGTTCCAGATTTTTTTTATCTAAATTTTGTCATGTGTAATTATGTGTTCCTACTTAGAAGTAACTAGTTATGTTATGAAATAGCCACGAATAGAGCAAACGGGTTTAGGAATATAGAATATCATCGCTATCTATTTTCTTTACATATTTCATTTATTCTCTGTAGTAAGAAATTCAAACAGTAATGAAGGTTGACAAGTAATTAAGAACAATTTATTAAACTGCTCGAGAGTTGTTTTATATGAAACTTAGATTGTGAAGTGAATAAAAAAAGTAATTGAATACATTTTAAACTAAAATTAATAGTTAGTAGCATGTCCACGGATTTTAATTACTGCTTTACACCGGCGAGGTAGCATTGTGTGTTCCAGTATATTGTTGTATTGGAATTGATCCATGTTCCCTTCTGTCAGCTTAACGGGTTCAACGCCATCTCCAGAAAAGCGTCCCCAAATTTTCACAGTCCCCCACCACCCTTTAATGTCACTTTTGTGTTTGGTTGAATGCTTTATTCGGAGGACGTGTCGTACAAATCGTTTTCCATCAGAACATACACTGTATATTTTTGTCTCGTCAGAAAAAAGAACATTTTTCCATTGTCTAACTGTCCAGTTGTCATACCTTCTTGCAAATGTAAGCTAAGTTTGCTTATGACACCGTTCCAACATGGCCGCCTTCCTTGCTATCCTCCCATGCAACTTTTCATCTACCAAACGCCTTTGAATAGTGCGTGCCGAAATTGCTGAAGGGTTGTTTTCACCAAAATATTCTTCCTTCAGCTCATTAGACCCTTTAAAAGGATTTAAAAGGTTTTGTCAAACGAACGATATTTTGATTATCTCGACGAGATGATTTTCTCTGTTTACACGCGGAACATTTGAAGTGGTTTGATACGTGGCAAAATGCTTCCCAGCGTGGAAACCATCGTTTTAGAGCGTACCTACAGCACTAAATGGCGCCTAAATTATACGAATAGTGACCTACAACACAGAGTGTTCTCTATTTAAATTTGAATAAAAAGATAAACGATTCAGGTTCTTAATTATGTGACCACCCAGTAAGTAATAGTATTAGGTTCAGATCTAATGTATATAAAGTTTATCCATTTATTTTCTAGGCAATAATGTGGATCAACGAATATACCGCTAGTATGGAAAAGTTTTGCGATACCGAGAGAAATACAAAAAAATACATGCAAATAGTTATACTTGTTAGTTTGAAAAAATCTTCCCTTTAAATAAGCGTTCTTAATTATATGACCACAAATATGTATTTTTACTAGTGTAAAATTACTTAGATGCATAACATCCAATAAGTTGCTAAATTAGATAGTGTGGACGTGTAGTGTCGCAGTTCCGTAGTGTGATCACTTCACACCCAAATTAGAAAAACATGGTCATCTCACCCTCCTCCTTAGAGGCGGTGGGGAAACTGTGACAGGGTCTGTTACCCTTTTCAGTGGGTATCATCGCGTCCCGTGAATACGGAACGGTGACACAAATTAGACTACACGGCTGCAGCCTTTAGTACATCTCCGCTGCGAAACCATAGTAGCGAAATCGCCGAAGGTTCGCCATGATTTGTCCGTTATACGACATGCGAAACAGAAAATAAACTTCCTCTTCTAACGCAGAGTTTAACAATGATTCTATGTCTTTCCCGTACAATTTTTTTATCGGTGTAACTCCCGTTACATTTCCGTATTCGGTTCGCCATCTTGTTATAGTTTCGCGTCTATTTCGCAAAAGATGTCATAGACGTAAGATTTTAGTAGTGAAAATAGTATTAATTCGTTAAAACTTATGAATTTCACTGGATAACTCATCGATAAGGTCAGAAATAGACCAATTATTTGCCAACTCATTCTGAAATATAACTTACAATTTATAAATAACATTCATGTGACTCTAGTACTCTACATAGGCTAACCTTTTCTTTGTTTCAGTAATTTCATATTCTACATTTTTAAGGAGCATGACTACAGTAATATTTCTTTCTCTTCTGACTCCGAAAGCCCTGTTTTTTTTAACGGCTAATATACAACTGCGTTTTCACGATGTGTATCTCTCTTATTGTTTCTGGACTTAGTGTAGTGATGCTAAGCTAAGCGAAATATGTAGCGGTTTTGCCTTACTTATTTCACGACGGAGCGCGGTGGTGTGCTAAAGGCCTCACACGAAATAACTATGTTCATACTCCAAAGGATATTTATTTTCTTAAATAACTCAGCGCCTACATGCTGTTCATTAAAAAAACAATATTATAACAAGGCTCTTAAAGATGTTTTTCCAAAGCGTTCACTTTAATTATCCGCCTGTGCCTACGTACTATACCTACGCGCACTCGCACGTACGAGCTTAATTTCTAAAGCAAAGTAATCGCGGAGCTTTCGGGAACACAAAGAGGCTCGCAACTCGCTTCTAATCTGCCTTTATATAACGTCATTAAGTAAATATTCAAGAATCTCATGGAGTTTAATATCATTGTAAGACACTGAGATCAAAAATCATATTTCGTTTTCGTTAATTTGATTACACTGACCGAGCCCCACTCACTCACTGAAATATTTAATAGGTAACTTAAAAATTTGAACATCACTTAAAGGAAACTTAAAACTAAGTTAATAGATTAGTAAGAATATAAAAGCGGACGTTTACAATAGATGTCGGATATAGAAATGAATGGCTGTTTAATACGAGTTATATATTAGAGTCGATACTGGCACGAGGCACGGGGACGCCGATGCAGCTCATGTTGGATCAACCAGTTTCATACGTGACATTAATGTCGCTGCTAACAAATGTACAGACACACATTCTAATTTATATTCCATGTTAAGAACAATAGAAACTAAATTACAATGTACTCGACATGAATTGGGTTTTTTAACAGCTCTTCGTGGCGAGAGCGTGCAGTTTGGCCTGGAGCCAACTCGGTATATCCCGAGAATGAATTATGGTAATATTTGTCAGAACAAAAATAAATCGTAAACTACTTGTGGCTCTCATGTTGATCTTATTCTCATCATTTTGCTGTCTAGATACGGACTACTTACCATTGGAATTCAAATTCGCTTTTATTTTTAGGGTTCCGAACCTCATATGAAAAAAATGGGACCCTTATAAGACCCATTGTGTTGTCCGTCCGTTTGTCTGTTTGGCTATCTGTCTGTCCGTCTGGCAAGGTCCTTTTAATCTTAAACGACTTGAGGTATAAAGTTGAAATAAATATCATATACTATGGTTTATGACCTCATGCTGCTGTAAAAAATCAATTTTCAAGTCAACGGATTAAAGGGATATCAAGATTAGGAATAAATTCGAATATAATGAATTTTTAATCCCGCGTGTAATTATAATAGGATAACATTATATTTAGTTATTTTCCTCAAAAAGGGTTTGAGGTATACTGTTGAAATTAATACCGAATACTAAGATCTACGACCTCGTACTGCTGTAAAAAATGAATTTTCTAGGTTAACACAATAAAGAGATACCGCCTTTCATAATGAAAATCTAAAAGTCGCACTCTGTCTCCTACTACTGGGTACTACTACTTCCTGGAGATCTAGCTAGAGTCTCGAAATTTAATACAGTAAAAATCGACACCGTAACGTCATAAGCCAGTGTGTGTTATTATCGATTAAAACATTGTTTTACAGCAAATTTAGGAGATAAAATGGTCTGCAAATGGTGTATACAAATACCATATACATATCTATAAAGACCCCAGAAAAACGTTTTTGAATGTTCCTAAGAATGCCAAAATGCAAAAAAAGTGTTTGAAAATGGCTGGTAGAAACCCGAATGATATAGCGGTCACTTCAAATATATTTATTTTCTATGAGGGTAATTTTGACGTAAGTAAACATAATACATATTTTATTATTTAACTACAAAATTATTTATTACAAATGTGTACTTTATATCATACGTTGCTACTTTTACAGTTTGAGGTTAGACATTGAAATCCATCTATGCCGCACTGGACTTCTAAAAACAAGCTCCAAATTAATATCCTTAAATGTTCGGTTATCATGCTCCTTGCAGCCACTATACAATGGGTATTGGGACCAGACGTTATAGCCATAGTTATTACTGTTAAAGACCTTGGAGTTTTGTTTGATCCCAGACTTACTTTTAACGATCAAATTAAAGGCCTTGCAGTGGAACGCTATAGCAGGTTTGGTTTCGTACTTCAAAATGCAAAAGGTTTTCAGAAGCCGGAAATCTTACAGTAATTGTATACAGCTCTCGCTCGTAGTACCTAAATTAGAAACATTGTCACTCCTTTGGAATTCGCATGAGAATCTGTGTTGCCTGCTTCTTGGGGACATACAGAAGATCTTCCTGTGGTTTCTTTATAAGAAAAAATATGGTTACTATCCGTTTTTATACTTAAACAAATTTTTGATGGGCCTTAGAGCCATAGCCATAGAGCTTACTTCTAGATTATGTAGGTAGCAGTTTGGAATATAGTAGTGTCGTATGGAACCCACATTATGATATTTATGTAAACCAGATAAAGGGCGTTCAAAAGAGGTTTGTGTGGCATTTGAAATACAATTTTAATTTAGGATAAAATTACTTAGATACTAAAACTGATTTCATCAGTATTTTTACTCTTTAAAGGATTGCAGAGGGTTACTCGATTTCACCTTCTTAATAAATTGTTTAACGGAATCTTGGAAAACCTGCCATGAGTTATTAAGTAGAGTTAATATGACCGTTCCTTTAAAACTACCCAGAGTTTCTCGTTTTTATATATTCGCAACTAATCACTAGCGAACTAACTTGGAGATCTTCTATCCGTTTAACAGTACTGTGTCACGTTATAATGCTTAGTATAAAAAGTCAGATCTGGATGAAAAAATTACCAACGGGGTTGCGGGGCACATTGTGCGGCAGGGAAGCGGGGTGCGGAGAGCGGGGGAAGTGCAACGTACTCTCGGTACGATTTACTGCTTGTTTTGTTCGAGAAGAAATTAATGTTTGTAGAAAAAGGAGTCATCGAGTGTAAAGGGTCGCGGCAGGGTGCATGCGGTGAGGAAGGTGGAGATGGAGGCGGAGAGGGGGGCGGCACAGCAATAAAGTTGAGATATGGAGCAATAATTCCCCTCAAGCTATATAATACAGTGCACTTTGTATTCTGCAGTGTCATTTTCTTTTGCCATAAAATACATCATATTACTGTGAGTGCGTAATGCGTATTCAGTATTCAGCGGGCGAGGCCGCGGCATTGTTCCACTCAGATAATTAAGAGTCTCCTGGTTCACTTACAAAAACGTTATGTTTACGGCCTGTATGGCGTGTACAGTTAAACTTAAAAGATTGTAATACCCGAATCTTTTATATATATTCAAGTGCTGTAAAAATATTAAAGCGTAACATAGCGTAATGTGTAACGTAACGTCACACAAGTTTCGTTACAACTTTTTTCTGCTCCGTGCCTAAGTTAGTTACACTTGAACAAACAATAAAGAAGTTGATACACAAAAAGTATCGTGAAAAATACTACGCTGTCAAAATAGTACCGAGAAAGATTTATAATACACAAAATGTTAGTTATTTATCCAAATTTATTTTATTGCCTTCAAAGTACGCTCCTTCAAAAAAGATACACTTAAGCCAACGAATAATTCAATCATCAAAACATTTTTTAAACGGTTTTTCCGGAATGGAGTTTAGTTCACGTCGCGAATTCGGTAGAAGACATAATGATGATAACGGGTACGGATGAATTTAGGAAAAAGAAAGAAGTCGGTTGGAGCCATATCTGGTGAATAAGGTGGTTGCTCGGTTGTATTTGTTGAATTTTTGGTCAAAAATTCGTTCACAATGATGACCTTGTGCGAAGTCGCATTATCGTGGTGCAAAATCCAAGAATTTTCTTTCCACATATCTGACCTTTTTCGTCGAATTTGCTCTCTTCAAGGCCACATCACGCTCAAATAATATACTTTATTTACCGTTTGACCTTCCGGTAAGAATTCCGAGTGCACAACACCGCGATAGTCAAAGAAAACAGTCTTTGGCGTGGTTTTTTGATTTCGGTTCAGTTGGAAGACGCCACTCCTAAGCTTGTTGACCAGTTTGCATGTGAAACTCGTAAACCCACGTTTCGTCACCAATAACATGCGTTTCATGAATGTTGGCTCGGAATTGACCCGTTCTAGCATGTCCTCAGCGACTCATATGCGATTGACTTTTTGCAGAAAATTCAAGTCTATTGGGACTAGCCGAGCGGCAACATGTTTCATATCCAAGTGATTATTTAAAATGATGATCGACTCGTGAGAACAGAAAGTTCAGCGGCTGTATCTCACAAACTTGAATAAGGATTTTCAATAACTGTTTCCTTCACTTTTGCGATGAAGATTAAAGATGAACTTTTGACAGCTGAAGGTGTTGATGGTTTAACAGAGCGAGGCAAATCTTCCAGCATATCTCGACCGCTATTGAACGCCTTTTACCACTCATAAGCACGTGTTTTGATAAAGTCGATTCACCGTAAGCCTTCTGTAACATTTTCAGTGTCTCAGAACACGAATTCCATTGGTGATGCAAAATTTAAGACCAACACTTTGTTCGATGTTTTATGTCTATTATGAAATTCGCAATACACGTTAAATATGATCTAACTAAAAACAGCACTGTATTTAATCTAAATAAAAAAATCAACTCAAACTACGCGTCAAAATGAAAAACAGTATTCGCCAGTATGAAATTGTATAATTCTAACAAAAAAATATATATTTGGAACCATAAACAAATTATCCATTCCCAATACTTTTTGACTGAATGTTATTTTATCGATTATTTAGGAATAAAGCCGCGACTCGCGAGTCGAGTTGGGCTCTCATGCGGCGTGCAGTAGGGACGCGATCGGACACGTACTGACCGACTGACTGGCGACTGCACTAACTGCAATACTACTGACTGCATCGAGCCGACTACCGGTACTGACAACACAACCGAGTGCAAAGCGTCCGGCGCGCGGCGTCAGGCGACACTACTGTTACGTTAAACATTGCGGATATACATCTGTATTACACTAGTTATAAATAATGCTTAGAGCCGAGGTCCGACCGTCCGCATCTGCGTCCCACTCAACGACTCATATTAAGATTGTGCTTAACTATCGATTTAAAAAAAATCATGTTTCATAGCATTACTTAATTATAATTTATGTAACTTTAATAAAATGTGAAAATATAATTTAAAATGTGACTAATGTGAATAATGTAAAATGAAACTCATGATTCAATCATTTTCATACAATAATATGTTATAGTATGTTGTAAATGTTGTTTTCTTGTGTACAAATTACACAGGTTATTAAAACATTCAGTGTGTACTGTGCCTTAGCTTAGCAAACACTTAAGTGTGATTGTGCCGACACAATAAGCGCTTCATCGTGAGCCGAGATGTGAGTTTATGAAAATAAATGCATTACGCGTCGTAACGCGATGAACCGCCCTTACAGCTGTTTGCGCATCGGTTGTACAGCGGGGAGTGCGCGGGAGGTGCGAGGGCGGGGCGCGCGCGGGACGAGTAGTTACTGCGTGTTCGCGTAACGTGCTATTATTTTATTACTGATATCATATTTTCTTTAATCAACTTAAGTGCAAACAGTTTTATACTCCCCCGCGAAGTATGCCCAGCGCTGGGCGCTCAGGCTCCGATATGTCTGAGTGGGGTGGTTCGTATAGAAACGAGCTATAGCTACTATAAGTACGGATCTAAAACAATTACAATTAAATAAAAAATGTTGTTATTCTTAAAGGATCGAACCTTTCTTCGTAGAAGAAAGTAATCAATTTGGTGGTGTGATCTCCACTATTACATGTAATTAAATGCTGTACTCTTTTGTGGAAAAAAGTATTAATTATCGCAAGGTCATAAGCAACTGCAGCTTGAATGAGGCTTTCTCCCTCTTTGTTTTTGACCCAAAAACCCCACCCCCATACACTCTTTCATATCCACCATTCACTTTTCCTACATGCTCGTTAAAATCATCTCTAATATATACATCTAAATCTTGTGAAATATCCATCATCACCCCATCAAAATCTTCCCAAAATTTCTCTTTTATTAGTGTATTGCAGCCAGTCTGTGGAGCATACACACTTATTACGTTTAATGTTATGTGATCTATCAATAACTTCACAACTTAATAGTTGAATGTATCATTCACTCTCTTAACATCCTTCACACATTTCTTCAGCTCACTATCTAATACGATTCCTACGCCATTCCTCTTACCATCAATAATAATCTTCCAAAATAGTAATATTTATATCTATTCGTCCCTTCCATTTCGTCTCTTGAAAACAGGCCACATTTATCCCTCTTCTTTGTAACTTTCCTAGCCCCCACATTCCAACTTGCAAGTCACAGTCTTACCTTCTGGATTTGCTTCTTACCTTGCATCCCTCCCTGGATTAACAACCCTAAGCTACTTATTACATACGCCGGGTACATACTTTCCACCATGTTGTGATTTTTGATTTGGCTTATTTTCTTCTGTCTCGCGCCACACACATTCTTAACAATGTCATTTCCAGTAATAAAAGTGCTTTCGTAGTTTCCGCAAAAAGCTGATCACTTCGTATTATTGCGTATAGTTGTTTTTATTTGAGTTTTTTAAACGAAGTTCGTCCAACAACGACACTATGACAGCCGTCACATTACGTCACTTTCTAATGTGAATAAATTATAATATTCAAATTCCATTGTTTACAAAAATATACGAAAAACTTATATACAAAATTATTTTGACGAGATCAATAGCACACTGAAAGTTCCACTTATCCAAGATAAACTAATAAATCTATTATTAAATTAAATATTGTTCTAATATATTTTGTATGACACTTGACAGCCAGACAGACAAACTTTAATATCTAAAACAAGTAAAATTTCCTCAAGTCATACATTCCTAAAAGTGAATACAAAAACGGCGCGACACGACACGATAGCGCGTGACCGGAAGCAATCAACTTGAATGCTCCAAACTGTCGAGCATCGCAAGCAAATTGTTTTTAATAATTTTACTGAATTACTCTCTGACTCGCATTACTGTCAATTCCTTCAATTAAATTGTTTCCTAGTATATCGGCTGTTTGATTCCTACAGCTATATAACAAGCTGTTAGTTTGCAATGAAATAAACACAGGGCGTGTGTGAGATTTTCTCTATTACAAAAACACGCTACTATATTGCAGATAGCTACGGGAAAGGACAATTATTTAAAAATAAAATAAAAAGCAGTTTTTAAATCTAATACCTATCTACTCGTATCTGAGATGAGAGTAAAAATAATATTTAAGATATTTATAAGAATAATAAATATAAAAAGATTAAGAATAAAATTAAAAAACTAAGTTGCAGATTAGACGATTAGCGGCGTCCGCCCGCTAGTTTCGGAACAGTCAACAACTATCTGAGGATGTCTCGTTGAGGGTCGAAACACGTCTCATCGGTTGTGGTCGTTTCACGTATCATTTGCAACATAGATTTTCTTTTAATAATTGAATATGCAATTTCGAAAAGGGCACATCTCTGAAAATGTAAAATGTTCAGGAAATGAAAAAACTGATTATTTTCTAAAGCATTCAATATTTACTTTTGAGATACATTTTAGTGTTAATTAGAAATTGAAAATTACTGGAATAATTATCTTAAACATCAGTATATATATTTTATGAGATATTTTATATTTGTGAGATGTGCCCTTTTCGAAATTTACGGTATTGAATACAAAAACAAGAAGCAGAAAAACTATTTTAAATTTGCGAAACTTTTATTTTAAGTATCTAAAATTAAACATAGCACATAGATAAACATAAGTAACAGACTTTCTTTAAAAATCTTGCTCTGGAGGCTCTCGTTCGGTAGTAGTTGGCCATTGTAGAATTTCTCCATAAAAATCTGTAAACTCGGCCGGTATGTATTGTTTCACCTTTGAAATGTCTGCAATTTTAGGTGATTAATAGGTACTTTACCACTATAGGCTGGATTAGCTTAGCTAAGTAAGTTACTGCAAGTACCTTTTACTTTCGAAAGAACGTAAATTTCTTGAGAAATATCATTATGTATGTATTTTTTTGCGTTTACTTCACCAAGTTTTCTGGGATCAAAAACAGTCTCATAACGAGATAGTCTCATAATCTCATAGTCGATACCTGAAAATTAACTTTTTGATTTTTAGGTACATCTTCTTCGTAATTTCTCAGTGATAAAGGTTTAGCTTCAAAATTTATTTCAGCCCATTTCTTAAAATCAATAATGTCTTCTGTATGGACTGTTCCAACGTTAAATTTCTCGGTGTTGCTGGATTGTATTATAAGATCAATATATAGGTGATGGGTGAACACAAGATCTTCACGTCTAATTTTCCGTTTGACAACTGACAACATGTTTATATTTCACAGGATTTCTTACTCCTCTTTTCTTTTTTTTTCGGAAGTTCACTATCGGTATTAGAAGAACTCATTGTGAAAGCACAATGGCATGTGTTGACAAACTACCCACAACACAATGACTGATGCAATATTTTGATATTAATTATTACATCATACTAACAAAAGAGCGAGAAATATGTGGTTAATGGTTTTAGGTTTAACACAATAAATGCGAAAAGGGCACATCTCTGGGAGTTGAGACCTTTTCGAAATTATTTCTGAAAACGCAATGATGTCTACAATAAAATTAATACTCGAGATGTGCTCTTTTTGAACACAATAGGTGTAGGTAAGCCTCAAAACTACATTTATATGAAAAAACGTATTTGATAAAATATGCGACATGTGCCCTTTTCGAAATTGCATATTCAATTTTATAGTAATTATTTTTGTTTTTATTTTGTAATTATCATTTGTTTATAACGTTTATTTACACATTTTGTAGGAACTCGAGCCCAACAGTGTGATAGTAATGATATGTGATTGATTCAGGCATGATTAATAAAACTTCCCGAATACGTGTCTTCGATGCTATATTTAAGCAAACACTAGAGTTTCTACATAATTATTAAACCCGGCTTACAGAAACATGATGCGCAGTGTATGAACACGATGCAGTTTATGAACACCCGACCGAAGGGAAATTTTTATACTAGCTCGAAAAAAAAAATAGTGCTCCTGATTGTGAGTACGGTACAGTCTACAAACAAAGCCCGCCTCTCCTATCCAAAACAAAACCACAATCACATCTCGAAGATCTCTATGTCTTATCTGCAACAAGCGCAAGGGTGCCAAAGTGGCCGACCTCGGCTTGGGCTGTTGCGTATATGCAACCATCGAACCATCGAATTCCTATCCGAATTCAATCTAGCTGACTATACATGTATGCATGTCTCTTGTCTTCTGGGAGGAAGGAAGAAACACGCGTACATGTATTTAATAATCTGTCAATTTGGTCTGTCTAACTAGCCAAAATAAGTAAAGAAAAAGGTCCCTTGCAGAGTCTATGTTCCTGAGTGTTCAAGCGTAACGTGAAGAGATATTTTTAAGCAGGCCGCATTGACATTGACGACTGCTGATGGTGGCGCAGTGCTAGCTCTATACAAAGTTTGAAGTTACGATCCTGAACATATTATAAGTGTTTCGTTAGTTATTGAAGTGTAATGCAAGGTTGGTTAGATTGTTGTATTAGCTATGTGTGTGTCGGTTGTGTTGTGCGAGCGCGGCGCGGCGTGCTGACCGCGAGGAATTTAATATAATGGCCGTGGGCCCGCGGGCCAGCGAGCCCTTTGTAAGAACACTAAACGTTATTGGAAACGAGGCCAGTGGCCAGTACGGCGCCTTGTAAACCTCGCGTTCACCAGCTGATCTGATTATAATATAAACAATAATCAATCTGATAATCTTCTATACTAATATAATAAAGCGGAAGAGTATTTTTTGTTTGTTTGTTTTTTGTAAACACGCTAACCTCTGGAACTACCAGTTGGATTCGTTTTGTTTTTCTGTATATGATAGCCAGATTCACGAGGAATAGTATAGGCTATCTAGCATTAAGCTAAACCTCTCAGCTAGCCTTAAAATTTTGATTTTTGTTAAGTAAGTCGGAAGCAACATTCTTTCCGAACTGCTTTATCCGCGTGCGCTGGCGTAATGGTTAATGATACGTAAATACAATATTCTACAAAAATATTGCTCCTTAGTACATCTATTATTATTGAAAATTGAAAAGTAAGTTATGAGCAATATTATTAGGCATGGCATATTAGTCCTTCCCTCCGAAAGTTATTTTATCATCAAGAAAATTTTATGTAGATTAATTTTGCCCTTTATAGCATGTTATTTGGACGATTAATTTGGGAGCTAATAGAAAATTAAAATAATTCAACACTCGGTTCGGGTCTATAACTACACCTATAGGTGTAGTGGCGCGAACGAGCCGTGTGAGTCTAAAGTATCATAACCCTGGCCGCCCGATAAAAATATTGTCTATATTGAAGTATTATTAATGATCAATGAGCATTTTTTTTAATTATACGCGGGTAACAACGCGGGTAAAAACCGCGGGGCATAGCTATAATATATAATAGGTATATACTAATATAGTATAGGTCGATATTAATATCGAGATTCATGGACTCATCAATTAGGTACATTTTATTATTTTATGAACTAATGATAATATAATACAAGAATCATGGTGACCACAGAGTTACGTTAGTTACGTCTACGATTGCTCGTCAACCTGTGGTAATAAGAAAAAAGCTTGCAGTCAGCTGGAAATTTATTGTCCGGTTTAGAAAATTAACGCAAAGACGTTATTTTTGTAAGTCACGGCTTTTAAATACCATGCGTGGTGTTCGCAGCCGAGCTGGACACAAATATCCTAACACCCACGACTGTGTATGAGATTTCCCTACACGCTGCCGGCTGCGTATCTGAGGGGAGCGGTGGCTGCCGTGCTGTGTAACGTACCTGATATTACTAATGCCCGTCCAATTTGGATATATAATAGGTCCTTACATATTAAATGTGATGGAGAGGGACGGGCGGCACGAGAGATATCGGACGACTTTGCCAGAGTTTACTGAAATTGTAGAAGTGATGTATGTTGCGGGGAAGCACCCGCGATCGCGATCCTTAATAATATCCTTAATAAATTATTCCATTAATATTTCAGTGAAATAATTTCATCAATTTATAAAGGAAACGAATCAACATTTTAATTTATGTTCGTTTATTATTGATACGTGTCGGTTCAACACTCGCATACTGACGCGACTCGAGACACGAGACACGACGCGACACGCGACACGAGACACGACGCGACACGCGACACGCGACATGCGACACGCGACACGACGTAACCTTATTCATTACAGTTTATAGGATATTCAAAATAGTTATTCCATAATTCTAAAGTATCTTACCTTGAAGTTTCTAAACGTACTTTCAACTTTATAACAGATGTCCTAACCTTGGTATGCTTAATAGTTTACAAGTATGAAAATTTGCACAGGACTTCCTTATATAACGTGCGTAAGCAATACATAAGAATTTTTGAAAGTTGATCCATTAAGCGGATTAGATACAATTAAGATGACTCCTGACATGTTGTCGAAGGAAAATCCTAAAGGGCACACGGTTAGTATTAATATATAGTTACTTTAATTACTTAGTTCTCGCAAGTAAATTAATAAACTGAAAACTGACTAAAGATCGCCAAACCATACGATGAGCGAGTGTGCTGTGTGCTGAGCGACGCGACGTGACGCTATGCACACTGCACTAGCTTTGCTTCACCCAGGGTTCACAACCGGCAGCTACCGTACCAGCAACGTAGTATCATCGTATATATCGTACTTTACCTTTTTTAGCTCGTAGGTGAACAAAATTCGGTCTTCCACCCGTTTAACTGTTTTTAAAATGAAACTTTAATTCTGTCGCTCCAAAAATGTTCGTTCATCTATCGCATGTCGCATTACAGCTGACCGTTTTGTAATATACCTACAAACTGAAAAAAGTTCCACTTGCATCGTGGTTTTATAAAACCACATAATAAAGTTTTTTTTATGAATTATTAGTTTCAAATTATCGCACTATCGCAATAATGTGATATCATACAGCGTAAGAGGACATGAAATTATCGTAAATGTACGATAATTATCGTACGGTTGTGAACCCTGGCTTCACCCAGTCCCACACAGCGGTGCGACGCGACAAAAACTTTTTCAATTAGTTGACCAAACCACAGCTCTCCTCGTGTCCCCGCTCCCCGCCGACCCCCCCCCCCCCGCACTCTTGATCCACCTATATCTCCCAGTCAATTCAATTTTACACTCCCAAATTAAATTAGTTCCTACTAGTAAATACACCCACATTATTGGTTTTCTTCGGTTAAACGTTTTTGCTTTCCACGGATGTTCAGTTCAACCATATCTTGGAGTTATTTTAATGAAGTCAGTGATTTTGTAGACGCGGTAACGTACAAACGTAGCCGCTGAAAGAATTTAATGAGATGAATTATTTAATATTATTTACGCGCCTTATAAATCATTAAGGATTAACTTAAATTTACCGTTTCAATGAACAGAATTATCTCAGAATATATTGAATTATCTGGTAGAATTGAACATGACCAATATCAGTGGATAGAATACAAAGTGTCGGAATCGAATTAGGTACTAGAAGCTGTTTAATTTTTAAGTTTAGGATTGTATTTTTTAGATGTGCGGGACCGAGTTCTGTTTTGGAACTTTATTATTAACGGAATGTGTTAAGAATATAAATAATTCTGTTATTTAGTTGACATTATCATTTTATTGTCACTTACAAGAAAGATACTGTCTGCTCTGATGAAGACGCGGACGGTATAACTAATATTCGCACGTTCGTAAGTGCGAGAGTATTTTAAAGCTTTGCTATCAATATTTACGTAAGTATATAACGATAATGAGAAGTGAGATACAATGGTTTGTACTCAGACAAACAGTTGCGACAGCGCGTCTCAGGGAGTCAGGGTCTCGGCGTCTCCTCGTACATATATTTTCAATATAGCTTCATTTTAGAAAGCTATTAAGATTGTAATCGACTCGCGAGACTTTAATACATCTATTTGTATGCGCACGTCGCGCGTGTGTTCACCTCTTAATAGATAAGGCCGCGTACACACTGACACACACTGTCATAATAATTGCAATCGTAATTTCTTCTAAATGACATGCGATGGACAAAACAATCTACCGAGTAAAGTTACTAACGCATTGCTCAGTCCACGTGTGTACTTAACGGCTGCTTTTCATGTGGTAACTCCAACTCACCGTGCAAATAGCGCAGGATATTATAGAAAGCAAGTACACTATGATTCTAAAATTGGCTATATAATTTTGCATACTTAGCAGTCACTGAGTGATATCAAGTGCCCACTGAAGTCTACTGCTAGGTCTTTGTGACTAATCTGTAACAGGATTACAATAACATTCAAAGCCAGTATCAGGCGCTACTCCTGACTCCTGAGGAGCTTTCTGGTAGACACAGCATTCAGGCGGGAACACAGCAACGTGAACACTAGTGCTTTGTTGCAGAAGTTTAATCGTTTGTTTAGGCAAGAGGGTTAATTCCTAAAAAAATATTGCTTTTCAATCGATACGATACGTAAAGTATGTAAGTATTTGTCCGAATAGAGCGGCGAGACCAACCTACAAGTACGGTAGTGCGGCGAGATGTGCCAACAATAAGCCCAATAGCATTTCTTGCCGGCTCTTTTCAATGACTGGGGTGTTTTCCAAACCGGTAGTAGTGTTTCGACGTTTATTATGTGCCTTTTTAACTTGTAGGGTCTAAACTGAATAAAATTTATTTTAATTTAAAAATAAATTTCAATTTTGATTTTCTGATGGTACACCCGAAAAGTGAGTGTTTATAAACGTGACAAACAATAACTACTCGTATGTTGTCTTGCGTCCAGCTGCGTATACCGCGTGCTCGTTAAACTTGCCCTGATCCTGGCGTCTGATTTTGAGTACAACCTACACTAGAACAATACGGAGCTAGTGAATCAATAACAGCGCGGCGTGGCGTGGCGTTCGTACACCTGGAAGGTAATCTCGTAAACACCGGGCATTGGGCAAGCGAGTCACGATAATGACGTACCCGCGAGACCATAGCGGGTATCATTATAATTTAATTAGACCGCCGCGCCGCGCTGCGGAGTGCGGACCACACTTGACGAATTAATACGAACGTGTAATAACATGTTCAGTGGTAATTTATACGCATTATGAATTATATGTCGTGTGACCAGCACTTTAGTCAAGTGTCGGACGTTCCACAACAACCGGTTGGACTTGGCCACGACTCAGTATATTTTATACACTTTTACATAATTTATAATTTTATATCGATATTAATTAGATCAAATTTAAAATTCTATTGAAATAAACAAAGAAAGCTAACATTTTATATAGTGAAGTGTCCCACACACTTTCCCAGGATCACTCTATTGTTAATATAACACAAGTACGGTAATAGTTTGAATTCTACTCCGTATCTCTCTGTATTTATGGAGGGTTTACCATTTATTTTAAATAACTAGAATGCTGATTTTGTATAATATATTATAATGTGTACTGTTATTAATATGATGATAATTATTACTGCAAGCTGTGTTCGCACTGTTTGCACTGTTCACACTCCATGACTAAAGCAATGAATTTTGCTGAAGAATATATTTAGTTCACTGATCCTTTAAAAAAAAAAATGAATTGACGAGTACAATTCTTCAAGCTATATTTAAGCCAATTGATTATGACATCGTAGTAAACGTTTTGAAAGGTTAATTCAACATTTGCATTGAATCTTATTACGTTTGTGTTTAAATTTTATTTAATGACATTTAAATATGTCTGTCAACTCATTTACGAAATTCGAGTAAAATACAGTTAATAAGCTGTATTATTATCCACATTTGGGAGCGATCCTCGTGGTCACTGTAAATATAATAGATGGCAAGGCCCCATTATAAACACGGCTCAAGCGTTTACTGTAATGGCCGGTTCTTACACCGTAACTAAGTTATCTCGTGTCAGAGCGGCGCGCGGCGCGGCGCGGTGTGACGTGATGCGGCGCGGCGGATCTCCACCAACATGAGTACGTATAAACCGTGGCGCACCCTGCACGCCTGCGGATATTATGTCTCAGTTTAAAATGGAAAAACAGATACATCATCTTTACACTTATATAAAAAATTAAATAACACGTAAGGCTCGTAGATTAGTGGAAAGTAAGCCTTAGGCCCTTAGTTTCAGGGTTTAAATGTTCGTAATTTGGGGTTTTGTACTCATATACCTAAGTACTTCTATAGGTTCCCTTGCGTTAGAAAAAATAGTGACGTATTAGGCCACACTTCATTTAATTTGCACAAAGTGAATAAAATCGTTATTGTCTCTTAATTTATAACGACGCGACAACTTTCACGATATTATTCCAATTACAGGAATAAATATTAGAAATTAATTTTGTTAAAATAAGTTCATAAATATACATATTGATTATTTGAGATTTAATAATAAATACCAATATCGTAGAACAGACATAAATTTGTAAAGTTAAATTGAAATAATCCTAAATGTATTAAAAGGTAAAGCGTTAAACGGTTTCCGTAACCGAATATACAAACCCACACGCATGCGCACGGCGTGAAACTTACTGAATGTGTATCTAGATTATTTAGAGTTTCATGAATGCACGCCGCTGGAATGAACCGTTTTCAACATGAGTAACAAGATGATGTATTCAATAGAATTAATCATATTTGTTACATGTTAAAGCTAATATTTTGTGTATACAGTGTCAGTGAGTAAAGCAAATCGTTACGCGGTCCTGTTCGGATTGACGTATACTATAAGTAGTAACAGCTACATACACGGAAACGCAATGCCGTCGTCTTAAGGCTCAAGAGTTTTACCTCGCCAGATAATTTGATTAGGCGGTGCCTATTCCGGGCAAACAACCCGGTCTAGACTAAACACAGTCCGCGCCACACAACACGAGCACGTAAGTAGTTAGGCAGGTTAGTTTTAAAGGATAAGTTTAGGATGAAATCTGGTAATTAATTCAAGTCCCAATTCCCAGCCGATCCGCGGCCAGTACTTTGCGTTTGTACTACCGTTGAATTATAAGTTTGGAATTCATGAAATAAACTTTAGTATCGTGATATATTCTGAATGATATCAACTTACGTTTTAATCATTATTACATTACATGACAAATTTAATGATGTCGTTTAACAGACAGAACCGAGACGATTTGGATAGTTAAACATGTCTATTTACATTTGTTACGCAGCCAACGTAACGGTAAATAGCTTTATTCTCCTGTTTTGTTTTTATTGTTGTGACAATACTGTAACATGATCAATTTATAATAAACGTAGGTTTACGAAGCTGTTAAGCATTATAAAAACAAAAAATATATTCGATCCCATCATTAGGTACGACAGAATGTAACTAAATTTAATACGATTAAAAAATATTTTTATATTTTTTGGAAATCTGTTACAATTTTTGTATTATAATGTCTGTAAGAAGTCATAATTAAGATAATGTAATAAGACAAGGCAGTGAAACTATTTATTTTTACTAATTTTAAAGTTAACTTTTACGTAATATGGGACAGTTACGTTCTAAGGCAGCTGTCAAAAAGTGGTTAACCAGGTGGACAAGGTATAGTAACAAACATGTCGTCCCTATATTTTACACCGCAGAAGAGTCACAGCTTTTGTACCTACAATATAATTCATACTCTATATAAAATTTTATTAATACTTATAAATAGATTATTGTACTATTATTAAATACATTATTATATTAATATAAATAAATAGAAAATAAGAAGAGAAAATGAATTGTTGTACGTTAAAAATTAAACGAATTATTTGAAACCATCACGTCAAATCAAATATTTTTACGTACAACCGGTTCGGTAATGGAAAATCTGCATTCTTTATGTTCCGTACGCGCCCACACTGCATTTATGTCAAAGCTACGCTGAAGTTAAGGTGCACAGATTGAAGTGCAGTTCAGTCAAACAGAGCGAGTGTTCGGATCGCGAAATCTCGTACCTAATACATGTATACCGATGCCTAAAAGAATTTAAATACATTTAATGTGAATTTATTTAGATCCACTATTTATCCCATAAGTGACTAGGCAATCTGTCAGCAATAGATTTTGATAAAATACTTACACCACGTGCCCACTGTTTTGTGTAAATTATTCGTTGTCTTTTGCTAATTACATATTTACGAAGATTATACTATTAGACTTTCAATAATGTCGTACTTAAATAAATATTCCGTTTGACAATATGTATAATGTGTGGTCATTTATGGTAACTGTCAGCATCAAAGTGCATGATAATGGGAAGCGGTCTCCGTGACAGGCCTGTCATGGATTAAGTGTCGCTGGAAGGGACCCGCGACTCGAGACCCACATTACTACGCACCGCTCTGAGCTGTCACACGAGTGCGAGTGCTCGGGAAAGCGCGTCGCGACGCGGCGTCCTGCTTCACTCAACTACATGCGTACATTTGTGATTTATCAGAACGCAACGCGTTCACAACATTATCAAGTGCATTTCGACATTTTATTTCTACTTAATATAATGAAAAATGAAAAGTTTCTTTTTTTAATCCATGCTTATAATAAAACAGTAGAGTCGGAATCTATATATTAAAGATATTCGAGAAAAAATAATAAGAGGGTTTAGAATCATGGACACAAAATATTTCTACAGTTTTTGAAATTTTTGTCTGTCTGTTAGTTTGTACGTTAAACACGCAGAAACTACTGAACTGGATTTAATGAAATTTGGTGTGATTATAGTTTATAGTACTTTTTATATGTATGGACATTTGTATCTGGTATAAATTGCGGTTAAGTTATGTATATATAAAAAAGGAATTTAATATACAAATGTATAATACAAAATTATTCCAAAATTATTAGCAATGTCATTTAACAGTTTTGTCTATTTCGTTCTCAAGTTCTACGATAGATGTCGTTGTTTGGTGTTTTTGTGCTATCAAGATTTTTATTAATATATACAAAAACAGACATCATATAAAGCGCCATTATTCACTGGTTAATAAATATAACAATTATTAAATAAACTTAGTTTTCTCTAAAGGATTGCAAATTCTTAATTCTTCTTAAATGTTATATCGAATAGCTTTCTCATTATATTGCATTGCAATTTGCATTTGAGTAAAATGACTGGTAGGAAATGTACGAAATTTTCTTAGTCTTACATTGTTTTAAAAATAGGCAAGTGCGTGTCGGACCACGCGCAGTGTAGGGTAAGTAATTTTCAGTATAGATTTAGTTCGAAATTACTTAAGTTGGTCGTTTACTACTCGTTAACTTGTAAAGCCTACTTACAACTGACAGTTTACCTTTTAACTTTATTATATATACTACTACAATGATTTTTTTCACATATCCAAAAATAAGCATTTAGTTAAAAGCGGAGAGACACTTGACTTTAAAAAAATGAGCAATTTAAAGCTTTATATTTCATAAATGGATCCCTGAATCGAAAAATGGTTTTTTGTACAAATACCAGCAATATTTTTGAATGTACCTATCCTACGACATCCCATACTGTAAGACAGACGAGGAATAAAAATTAATTCCATTTTACGTGTAGGGGATGTAACATTAAATTATTTTTATCGTCATTTTCTTTTACCACTTTTCAGCATGATTATTACGTATTCCCATACCAAACTACAGCTTTTTAGTACTAAGAATCTCTTAGTTGCGGATAGATAGACGGACGGACTTGGCGAAACTATAAGAGTTGCTTGTTATCTTCTGGACCCTAAAAATATGTAGTTTAAAAAAACTAAATACACGTTTTTATCACCCACTAAAAATAATTTATTTGACTTGTATTAGTTATGATATAAGTACGACATAATACACTGTCAAAGAAGTACCGGGAAAAGATCGATAATATACTAAATGTTAGTTATTCAGCCAAATTTAATTTATCGCCTTTAAAGTATGCTCCTTCAGAAAGGATACACTTACGGCAACGAATAAACCAATCATCAAAACATTTTTAAACTCTTTTTCCGGAATTAAATTTAATTTCGTCGCAAATTCTCCTTTATTTCTTCTACCGGGTGCCACAAAGTGGTAATTTGAGTTTAGGAAAATGAAAGAAGTCGGCTGGAGCCATATCTGGTGAAAAAGGTGGTTGCTCGATGGTATTTGTTGAGATTTTCGTTCACAATGATGGCATTGTGCAAAGCCGCATTGTCGTGGTACAAAATCCAAGAATTGTCTTTCCACAAATCTGGCCGTTTTCGTCAAATTTGCTCTCTTAAATGCCGCATAACGCTCAAATAATATACTTTATTTACGATTTGACTTTCCGGTAAGAACTCCGAGTGCACAACACCGCGATAGCCATAGAAAACAGTCAACATGATTTTGACTTTTGATCGAACAGAAAGTTGAGCGGTTAACTTCAGTTGAAGACGTTGATGGCCACCAAGGCGAGGCAAATCTTCCAACATATCTCGACCGCTTTTGAACACTTTGTACCACTCATAAGCACGTGTTTTTGATGAAATCGATTCACCGTAAACCTTCTGTAACATTTTCAGTGTCTCCGAACACAAAATTCTATTGGCGATGCAAAATGTAAGACAAACTCTTTGTTCGATGTTTTTGTCCATTATGAAATTCGCAATACACACTAGATATGATCTAACTAAAAACAGAACTGTATTTAATCTCAATGTCAGAAACAACTCAAACACCGCGCCAAAATGAACATGCGCCTTTCACTTTATCTCTACTCCACGGCCAGTTGTAATGCGACATCCGATGAACGAAAAATTTTGAGGTGATAGAATAAAAATAAAAAAAAGTTTCACTTTAATTATTATCTTTACTATTAAGCGTCTGACAGAGATCATTCTTAAAACTTGAATGATGGACACAAATCGAAATTTTTCAACAACTAACAGTGATACTGTTATTGACGCTGTTTTTCAACGGTTTTTAAATACTTTGGAATCACAAGCATATGTGACATATTTTAGTTATCATAAGTCTATTGTCTCCGCTCTTCCGTAAATTGATCTAGAATAATTATTTTTGGTAAATTAATTGTATTACTCCTTGTGTTAATGAAATTAAATATTCATTAAAGACATAATTATTCGATAAAAATTTATTTCTAATCATACCCGATTTTTTTTTTGAATTTATCACAAACTAGAATTAAACGTTTGCAAATAAGCGCACGCTTTAATATAGAATTACATTTATTTCAATGCTTAGAATATATTCGACCAATAATATGACGAATAAATTGACTTCACATATATTTCATCTCAATTTACATAATAAGGATAACATGTCAGATGTTACACATCATATGCAAGTAGGGACTGTAAGGCTCGCTCGTTTTTTTAATTTGCAAAACATACTGAAGATGTATGTAACACAGCTGGACAAGTTACGAGAGCACTTTTTATTGTCATGTGACGTCACAGATAAAGCGTCTAGTCACGGTCCTTTCGTCCCTACTTCTTACATTATTATACACAAATGCACCCTGGAGCTGAATCATCTCGTACACAATACTATTTAAAGGGTCGGCGACGGTTTTGGTGACGCAAGCGTCCATAGACTGTGGTGACCGCTTACCATCAGGTGTTTGCCACCGACGTGGTATAAAAAAATCATTTTGATTTTATTACATTTTCTCATACTAATTAAATTATTATTTTACAAATCATTCTTATAAATTAATTATTTATTAATTTATAATATTTATTATAATTTTAATTTTTATGGACTGAATTGGTTTTCTTTCAAGACTGCAAAGTAAATCAATGTAGGTGAATCCTTACAGTCGAGCAGATCTAAATTTATAAACTTTACCGATTAAATAAAAGATGTTCATATCGTAAGACAACATTCCGATTTTAAAATTAATTACATGTAATTGTAACTGAATTAAATTAATGATAATGTTAGCATATCTCTGATTACTATGTATAGAAATATGGCGAATTGGATTTAAACATATTTAATAATTATAATATGTCAATAAAATCAATTAAATAGCGTTATACTTCCTAAAATAAGTAATTTTATCATAGCATGAAATTCCAAATACCGTAAGGGTTTCACAAACAACAAATCTAATTTAATTTATAGAGAACAGAGCCCATTAATCACTATTCACTGCTAACATTAAATTAACATTCGCTTTCAAACGAGCCGCGACTTACAATAAATACATTAATCATAAATACTCCGACGAAACTGAAAAGTCAATAAACTAGTTGACCCTCGCCTAATGCACCGCCCCCGCCCCCGCCCGCGACCCGCAGACCCCGCCCTCGCCCTTGGAGAAAACTAGATAATATCCTAGGCTACAGAGACGTACTTAGATTATATTTCTGGGAGTTCAAGATAATGGCGGTACTACTGTTAAAAATAATATATAACAGTTTGCCAGTTCCCTCATTATATGTAAGTCATAATATTACATCTATATTGAACCTACACGGGCATCGCATGTAGAGTATTCGACAAACGCAAGTGAGTGAAATAAACGTATTCTAGATATTAGAATAAACGTATTCTAAATATTAAGACACTGTAGTTGAAAACATAACAAATATCATCTTAACGGTACAACTGACGCGTTTTCACAGGTGTTCTTGTACATAAGTAACATAGTAGATGTTCTGTAAATTTGTGTAAAAACAGGTTAGACGTGGCAGATGAATCACATAACGCTATTTCCTGGTAAGTAAATTCAATAATGTTCAATAGTGTTGTACATAGCACTTGTCGTTTGGGCCATACAACGTGAGTCAAAACTTCGTATCACTGTTCGTAACAGTCGAGAACTTCTGCGTCGGTCGTAAAATCAGTCGAGTCCTAAGCGAATGTAATTCCGAGTATGATCCGCACCTGCCCGTGGCAAACACAGTGCGAATACCGCCAAACAGCCAGGATTATAATGTAAATGTATGCAAATAGTCGAAGGGGACAATATTTCCCGCAGCGACATCGACCTCAAAAAACGTACCGCGCCCATCGCGCCCATCGCGCTCTGCCCAGATAACGACAGCTTACGTCGCAAAACGTGAGGCTCCGCTCCAAATTGTAGCTACATGACTTGTTTCGTAAATTTCCAAGAGACTCGATCTGGGAAATGTAAATGATATAATAACAAGGGATGTTTTGAGGATGGCCCACAAAATTTGATATTGTTGAATCTGTTGAGTTGAAGAGAAAATAAAGTTTTGTGAATAAATTTAGTTAACATTTGCCGTTTGTATGTTTGTGTTTACAGTGTCTGTGGTAGCGCTGGTCGCGCGTACACTATGCAAAGTATTTCATTATTCATTCGTGGAGCTAACTTTATACTCTTTCTAATGTCGAAGAATTACTTTAACTGTGGAAGTAATGTTTTCTAGTTTTTAAAGAATTTGGATAAAATTTGTCGGCGATACATCATCACTGCCGCACCGTCCTTATTATTATTAGGATAATGCGAATTATGGTAGTACAGATAGTTTTTCACGTATCACTAAATCTGATTAATCTATACTTATATAGTATAACTAGCTGTGCCACGTGGTTTCACCCGCGTATAATTTAAAATAAGTCGCTGACTGATGATTAACAAATTATAATACTTTACTATAGACAATGTTTTTATCAGGCGGCCAGGGTTAGTTCACATTCAGACGCGGACGGCTCGTTCTCGCCACTACACCCGAGCCCAGTGTTGAATCATTTTAATTTTACATTATCTGTCAAACTGATTGAAGCGATGATGGCGCAGTGGTAGCGTGTACGACTTCGCGTCGATTGACGTGAGTTCGAATCTCTACAATGAGCCTGAGCTTTCGGTGAAGGAAAACATCGTGAGGAAGCCATAGCATGGTGGTAGGGTATTTTCTAATGCCCGACTGGCCCACCCTCCAGTTGAAAATCGGGTGTGTTCCGGCAGCTGCACTTGAGAGCCAGTCTTCCACTAGGTTTAGCGTGTTACCATCTTGGGCCGCATCGTCACTTAACATCAGGTGAGATTGTGGCCACTACGCAAAAACCTACAAAGATAAAAAAAAACTCCGATCAATGGCAAACTGTTCGTCCAAATAACATGCCATAAAGGGCAAAGTTTATCTACTTAAAATTATCTTGACGATGAGGTAACATTCGTTCATAAGGATTAATATATCATGCGTAATAATAATGCTCGTAAATCACTTTTCATTTTTCAATAAAACTTTGTCACAAAATACCTTATTGTGACTTATGTATAAGAGATAAGCATATGATATTACGGACTTCCTTAGATGTATTAAGGAACAATATTTTTGTAGAACATTGTATTTACGTATCACTAATCATTACGCCAGCGTACGCTAGCATAAGCATAGCTATAAAGCAGTTAGGGTGTGCTATTTGTTCTGACTTTCTTAACAAAAATCAATATTTAAGGATAGTTGAGAGGTGTAGCCTAATGCTAGATAACCTATACTATTCCTCCTGAATCTGGTTATCATAGACAAAAAGATTTTTTCGAATCCGACTAGTAGTTCCAGATATTAGCGAGTTTAAACAAACAAACAAAAAAAACTCTTCCGCTTTATTATATTATATAGTATAGATAAAGCAAAATATATTTTTGTTTGTTTAACTCGTCCGCGATTTATTCGGCATATATGTCGAATTCGGAGGTAAAATAGTTTTTGATTGCGTCATCATCCAGGACGGGTTAAACATAATCTTTGGAACTACCATTCGGATTCGAAAAATTGTATATGATAGGCACACTGAAAAAAATGAATAGCTGAACTAGTTTGACTAATCAGAAAATAGCTTAAATTTACTTCTTAGTAACCAAACTTTTGTTAAAATAGCTAAACTGGTTTTGCTGCACTTCCCAAACTAGTTCAGCTATTCGTACTTTTGTTGCTATTAAATAAAAAATTGGCTATTATTTAATGAAATGGGTTTGCTAAACTCGTTTATCTACTTTATACAAAACAAAGTTTAGTAAAAAAATACTATTTGATTACTGATAGGCAAACACTTTAGTAATTATTATACAAAATGTTTAGTTATATCTAAGCAAGTATTAAGTAAATAATAGACTAACAAATCCATTAAATGTTTATTAATTTATTTTCCTATTGTAGCAAAAATTTATTATCAATTAGAAGACAAACTTTTACAGTTATATGTAACTAAGTTATTAAAAACATTCCTAGCTAAAATTTGGTTATCTATTTCAAATTGTTTAATAAATAGTAGATAAATTAACAAATTTTTTCAACTAAATGAACTTGTTTCGACACGAATCTCCTATACACTCGCGGTACGCGTTTCTGCGCTTATTAGTGTTGCTACCTTAGCGATTTATTCTCTAGATTCGGTGATTTTTGTCGCCCTTTTGCGAAATTTTTCTATAGTTAAGTGAATTATTTTGCTTTTGCGTTTTTCAGCGCTATTTGATCGCAACCATAATAATTATGAAGTTTCTTTAAAATACAATAAGTTAATATTTTGTTATTTATTTTTACGTATTTTTGAGACCCTGTAACTTTAGGCGACACTCTTCTCCACCACTGCATTCCACAGATTTATTTACTAATTAACTTCACGCAATGTCTCTCACGGGAAGAAAGGTAGAAAGAATAGAGCACCACTGCAATCTACTTTTGCATACCTCTTTAAAAGTTTAGATATGTTTTTATCGCCCGTTTTTTCTTTTTCGGTGCGCTTCCTTCAAGAGTTTTTTGAAGACCCTAATAAAATTGTGCCAACCATATGATAAGTTTTAAAAATATATGTTTCACCACTAGAAAAAACAGGTTTCGAAAAATTATAGAAAGTTTTAGTATTAGACATGATTTTTACAAGATTTGTCTGAAACTGTCTTTATTATAAAAACAAGATAATATTTTTTTTATTTATGCGCGGTATTTCTAGTTCTGAACACGATAATTTCAAGCTACAAACACGGTAGTTTTTAATTTTCATATGGAAACACTGGTACATAGTGTTAAAATTATATTATTCTTCTCCTTTATTACTTTGTTGTTATGAAGAGTATTCTTTATGCGTTTTTCAAGTGCCTCTGTTTTAATATTCATGGTGTATGTTAAATTACTTTCAAAAACGAAACACCGACGACTTTCTTACATGGAGAAAGATGCCAGTCGATCCGATGGCCGATGAGTTACGATCATGGGGTCTTGAAATCTACATCGATAATTCTGCAGGTACGCAATATTATTTAGTTTTCAAGAAAATAGGAATCAACTGGCAGGTTGAATTAAGTTTTGGCGGGATTTTAGTCATTTATGTAACTATTGGTTTTAGTATTTTTTCGTAATCATGCGTAGTTTGACTCTATTTTGTGTAATGTTAGTGGCATCTTGCTTAATATAGCTTGGTTATCGTGTACAAGTGAATGGGATGTCAAAGAATAACAAGGAATATGAATTCTGAGATGTCACAAAAACTCCCTGAACTGATAAGTTTTAACAAGGCGGCCACCATCTTGTCAACTTTTTATATGTGATAGGCTAGAGGCTGACCACTATCTCATCTATTAGTAAGTGATAATGTGATACAGTTTCTTAATTATATAATACATTGTATAAATATAGTATTTAATTATACTTTTGCAATACGTAATTAATTTTTTGCAGTTTTTGAAGAAGGACTTCAGGGTTTTGTATCCTGAAAATGATGACAAACTAAGTAATAATTGGTATATAACAAGACCCAAAATGATTGCAATGAAAAGAACTGACAGAATTTTAAAAGAAATTATAGAAGACATAGCTGGTAAGTTCCTATTTGGGCTAATATGCTAATATATTTTACTATACATTTGTATTACAATCAATTATTAGAGTAATCTTTTTGTTGCAGAGGGTAACGAAGAGGCTGCAGACTTAGCTACATTTATGGCGATACCAATTTTAATTGTAAATTTTTGTTATTACATCAATAAAAACAAAATATAAATTGGTATAATCTTTTATTTATTGTACTGAAACAAAGTTTATTTTTAAATATAACGTTTTGGTTATTAGTACCTTTACTGTATATTTATTATTTACTGACATTGTTTTGCTACCTGTCGCTAGGTGGTTAGCTGATTCTTTATTTGTTTTATTTAGATTAACTAATTAAAACGATTGCAAATGGCTAATATTGTTATATTAAAAAAACAACAACAAATCAAATGTTGACTAGAGAACTTCCCATAAGGATTTCTACGCAGGCCAGATCTCTACTTTAGAAGTTTCATGTAAGTTATTTTAATGTAATTTAAATTAATGGCAATCGTGATAATTAGTTTAATAAAACAAATAAAAATTCATCTAACCAACTAGCGACAGGTAGCAAAGCAATATTAGTAAGTAATAAATAAACAGTTAAGTTATTAATAACTAAAACATTATATTTAAAAGTAAATAAACTTTGTTTGCAGTAGCCAAATTAATTAAATCTGGTAACAGAACATTTTATTTAAAAGTAGATAAACTTTGGTTGCAGTAGCCAAATTAATTAAATCTGGTAACAAAACATTTTATTTAAAAGTAGATAAACTTTGGTTGAAGTAGCCAAATTTATTAAATCTAGTAACAAAACATTTTATTTAAAAGTAGATAAACTTTGGTTGCAGTAGCCAAATTTATTCAATCTGGTAACAAAACATTTTATTTTAGAGTAACTATATAATTAAGTTAGCATTAGCTTAATAAATCTGATCGGGTAACATAAAAATTTTGTTATTAATAGATAAACAATTAATTAGTAGTAACCAAAAAGTTAAGCTAATTTAAGCAATTTAAAAGCTGTGTTAAATAAACTAAATTTTGAAAACAGCTAAATATTGTTGTTATTTTTAAACAAAGCAGTTTGATTAGTAATTGCAAAGCTGTTAAGCTATTGGTACATAAACAGTTTTGTTAATACCACAAAACTAGTTAATTACCAGCCAACAAAATAAATTTATCAAAAAGTAACTAAAATTATTTTACAAAACTGAGTTTGGTTCCTAGTAGGCCTCAGTTTAGTAGTCCCCCGAATTTTGTAACTAATAGATAAAATTTGAGCTACAATTATCAAAACTTTTTTTTCAGTGCAGATTTCTGAGGAATGATATAGGCTATCATTAGACGTCACCTCTCAGCTAGCCTTAAATATTGATTTTTGTTAAGTAAGTTAAAAGAAACAGCGTACCCGAACTGCTTTATCAGCGTACGCTGGCGTAATGGTTAGTGATACGTAAATATAATATTCTACAAAATATTGTTCCTTAGTACATCTAAAAAGTCCGTAATACTATATGTCTGCCTCTTATACATAAGCCACAATAAAAGTATTGAAAATTGAAAAGTGATTTATGAACATTATTATTAGGCATGGCATATTAACATCTTAATTATTATTATTTTTATTTATTGACATTAATTTACACATTTATTGATTTACAAATTTAATTAAATTCTAACGTTTTATATTGTAGGTAGCTGAAACTACTATTCATATACATCAGGCGGAAGTAGCAAAGAAATTTCGGATTATTATTTATGGCGTATTAATCCTTACGAACGAAAGTTACGTTATCATCAAGACAATTTTATGAAGATAAAATTTGATGTCTTTGATAACATAGCATGTTATTCGGACGCACAGTTTAGGAGATAATGGAAAATTAAAATAATTTTACACACGGCTCGAATTTGTGATTATAGGTGTAGTTGCGCGAACGAGTCGTGTGATTTGTAGCGCTAACTCTGGCCGCCTGATAAAAATAATGTCTGTACTGAAGTATTATAAATCATCACTCAGCGATTTCTTTTAAATCATGCGCGGGGCTCAGCTATAAGACATAAAGTTCTTATTATTTGAATCATCAAGAGCATGTAATAAAAAAATTACAAAAGTAATAGTTACTTGTGTGGTTTATTACACAAACCCTAACCAAATATTATTTTGTGCAGAATGCAACATACATGGTTACATCCCTTGCTGAATTGCGCTTCCTACCACTTAACATCACAAACCCTTACTCCACGGTTCGAGTGGACCGCGTCGGAATATAAATGTGGTTGAACGAATCTTCGGCTATTACGCAGAAGGCGGCCGAAACCGACGCTCTTCATACAATTTAAACGGCCAATTTGCCGCTTCACTTATTCACGCTTACGACGACGCCCTCGCGCCCCCGCGCCTTAGGCCCCCGGTCTCTCCACATAGTCCGCCCCTTTATAATTTCTTCCGCAAAGTTTCGTAAGCAATTTTTCGTTCGGTTCAATCAATCGTTTGGTTAACGCTTATGTGATCACAGTGTAATGTTTGAATTTGAATATTAAAACTTTTACAAAGAATATCGTAATAAAGGATTTTTACTTAGTCAATAAAATAATGTCCAGGTAAAAAGATATGTTGCGGGGAACGATAATACTAACAAGGTAGGAATTTTGCTATAATCCTTGTGTTTGTTCTGAAGTTAATCGTGTCTGTTGCGATGATTTTTTATTCAGTGTTGTAAAATACAGTAAGAATTTGAGGAATCAAATTCAGTTCGCCTCAGTTTAAGCCCCGCGTGGTATATATAGCAACCGTTTTGCATAGATATTGAACAAGCAGATATGATTATCAGATCTATGAAAATATGTACATGGGAAAAACTATCCTTACAGTACTTGCATATGATGTGTAACATCTGACATGTTATCCGACTATGAAATTGAGATGAAGTATATGTGAAGTCAATTTATTCGTTATATAATTGGTTATTATATTATATTATTTAATATTAGAAAAACAAAATTACCCGTGTAATTAATTAGTTCTTTTTTTTTGTTATCCATTAATCACAATGAAAAATATTATATTGACAGCGACTGGAATTGTCCTAAAAGTATGAAAAAGATCCGCACTAAAATATTTATTCAAATAATTTCATATTAATTACTCGCATTTTTAAATAATTATGAACTTTGTCTGGCGCTAAATAGTTAAGATAATTATTAATATAATTTACACATATAAATATAACCTTAGATTTTTTTTTTTTTTCGAAATGACTATACTGTTAGCCTTAGGGGCTCTGGAGCCTTTGCGGCTTTTACAGCTTCACCGGGCTTGGGGGCGAGCGCGGAAGGCACTCAGCTGCGAAAGCTAGGCAACAAGCTCCAAGGGTGCCAAAGTGGCCGAACCTCGGCTTGGGCTGTTGCCGATCATGCGAAAAAGTCGCGATCTGACTGAATCCCTATCCATAGAAATTCGAGCTAACTAACTGTACAAATATACATGTTCCTGCCTTCTGAGAGGAAGGAAGGAACATGTGTATATGTATTTAGTGATTTGGTAATTTTTGTCTAAACTAACTAGCCAAAAAAAGAACAAAAAAGGTCCCTTACAGAACCTATGTACCTGAGTGGTGTACATGTGTGAAGTGCAGTGTTATGTGTGTGTGTCGATAGCTAGTGAATGCAGTGTCACTGTATCGCGCGAGCGGCTGCTGGCTCAAGGGCTCCATGCCGGAGGAACGGACCTAGGCTTGAGTTGCCGCTGGAGAGGGTGGTCGTGGCGGGTTAACCTTAGATTGTATACACAACACTGTATAACTGTAGATGAGTGCACAGCTGATGCGTTCTCCTTTTCTATTTCTTTTTCTCTTTCTCGTCACACACATGCATACACTATGTTGGCCAACAGTACGTCGTGGTACAAACCTCACGCAAAATGTGTTGGCACCATCTCACAACCATCTCTCCGCCACCGCACGCGCTCATTGGTCAAATCAAATAGCGCGCGATTCCCCGGTTTCTTGTAATACATTTCCGTCCTTTTTCTAAAATCACTTCCACAAAAAATATTCAGCAACTGAAAGGAAAGATGTTCAAAAACAAATACATAGGTACCTCTTGTTGTAAAAAACAAATGTAATAAATAATGTTATTATTTACCAAAATCGTGTGTCGTGACATATGAATACTTTACGGCATCAGTATCAAGTCTATGGCTTTCATATAATCATTAAAAATGTACAATAATGACGTAATGTAGCTACTTGTTAGTAAAGTTTTCGTTGTGTAATGGTCTCAAAGTGCGGCGCGGTGCAGATAAAGTTTAATCTGAACCGAGGCGAGCGCTGTGCACTGCACACTGTACACTGCACGAGCTCGATACGCAATGCAGTATCGCAGTGCGTCCCGCAGCGCTCCCGTCACTTCCGCGGGCTTCACTGCGCACCGCCAACGGTTTCAGGAGGATAATAAAATCTAATTTAAGTATTACATTTTTCTACAATATATGCTGTTTTGTTCGAAACGTCATTATATTCAATGACACATTTACAGATAAAAGTAAATATTTTTGGTTACAACAATGGTTTAGAAATGTTTACCAAGGAAATTTATAACTATTAGTTAGTATTTAAATAGTATTTGCTTCCAATCTCATCAGGTATCAAGTGAAGGTGTTTTCGGAGAAAAGCCTAAACTATTGCCATAAAATGTAAAGATACGTTTACATGGCTTACTTTACGGGGAATAAGATTATTCAAACTTTTTGTAATAGTTGTACCAACGCAAGAAAATACGTGAATCTCCTAAAATAAACATTATATTTGTGAGACAGGTTATTATTATGAAATGAATATTATTATCATTCTATGTACTCGTAGGTATCTATGACAGACGTTTAATTTAAAAAATAGTTGTTGTATAAATAGATAATCAGTTATCAATATGAGAAACACGCCGAATCGTAGGGTGAACAGTAAGAATGAATATAAAGAACAGCTGACACGTCCGCACCTTGTAAACAACCAATGCAGACTGGTATTGTGCTGCCATGAGTGCCATGTGAACGCCTCTTTAGATCGTTATCTGCAACCAATCCAGTAAGCTGTGACATTTCTGGTATTAATAACTCTATTCGGTGAATAGAGTATAGTTCTGAAGGGTAGCTACTAGTTACCGGAGGAACATACTCACTGAGCTCGGTGATACGTAACCTGTGTTCATAATATTCTATAGTCAACTACGGTTTTACCTTACTATTATATTCGTTTTTCTTAGTTACCATTTACACGAATTGAAATACGAACAGAAAATTATTTGTCAATCCTACATTTATATACCTATGCAGTATTTGACAATCATTTTATGCTAAATGGAAGTACTTAACTATGTGGTCAAGGGTTTGGCCGACACTAACTTGTAGTACCTATATTATATCCGATTGGGACTCGTCCGATAATGTTTAGTTGCTGAAAAAAATGCAGTGTATTATAAATGCCAATGAGCTAATTACAAAACAATATGTTGATGTGCATTGTAATCGTGTATTGTACATTATAAGTGAGATCACATTTTAACTATTATATATAATAAAAGCGTATCGTCATAAGACCCGCGAATAGATCATTGTCTGAAGGTGACCGTTGTTCATTGACGCGTCACCTGTCTCTTGACGCGCCTATCCACAGCTGAAACGATGCTGATTTACAAACGTCAATAATATATAAGTGGCCGTGGTTTATGGCCGCCGCCGCCGCGCGCCGGTTGAAAATAAACTGAAACACGCAAGAGAGACGCGACGCCGACGGGCAGGACGGGCGCGTGGGAAGGTCAACCTCCTAATGAAATAGTATCTCACTCGAGTCGCGTCGCATATTGTTATCGAGTTTCGTGTGGTGTTGTTTACCTGCATATATATTATAAACCTATTAAATACAATAAAATTATACATAAATATTGTATTGTAATATTTATTTTTATAATTATTTTCAGCTCTACGGATTGGTTGAAATAGTTAGGTAATCAAGTTGAAATATTAATTTATAATTTATATATTCTTCGAAACTGGAACTAGAGAGTATTAACCACAGAGGGTTGTGCATACGACAGTTATATGCGACTGAATCGTGACCACCATACAAGTACACCACGTGTATGTGTACTGCCGTAGTCGTACGCTCAGGGCGCGAGTCGCGTTCCGGGATCGTCGTCGTTATTGAACTGTAGTGTGCTTAGTTATTCCAAGCCACAGCGCTGTTACTTAACACTCATACTATTTATATTAAAACAGTATTTTACAAGTGCGATCTATCATGTCATATATTATGTTTAAACTTCAATATAAAACTGTTGCTAAGGGTAAAGTTGTCAATATCACCATGTACGTAGTGCGTCTGCTAACGCTAACTGATATCTATACTTATAATAAAACAGTAAAGAGTCGAAATCTATATATTAAAGATATTTGCGAATAAATACTACGGCCGAGTGTAGAATTAAAGAGAGAAAACATTTCTCCAGTTTTTGAAACTTACTCTGAGTATTTAAATTTTTATGTTGAATTACTCAGCTCATATTATTAGCTCTATAAATTCCACGCGGAGGAAGTCGCAGGCACAGCTCGTTTTAAATATAGAGTGAAATGTTTTGAAATTATAGGAAATTAATCCAAATTATTTTATCTTCTTATAATTTTCATTACAAAACTGAATTGGTTTTTCTATTTTGCAAAAATTTTACTAAATACGTCGTTGTTTAGATTTTATTCGCTATACATTTTTTTATTCAATTATACTTAAACAGAAATACTATAATTCCCGCCAATTCACTGGATACGGATAACGGCTAATAAACATAGAATTATGTGCGAAAGTACCACGTTAAGTATCAGGAATCCGAAACATTATAAAGCCCGAAATACGACTAAATCGCCGACGTAGAATTTCAGTACACCTGTTTTTTTCAATGCTGTTTTTCGTTCACGAAATTCCACGCGAAGCCGCAGGAACAGTTAGTACTATAATAATGAATCAAGAATATATCTGAAGCGTTTGCGACGCGAGGTGACCTAGCGGCTAGCGGCTAGCGACTAGCAGTTGTTCGCATGTCAATTAACTTATTATATTTAGAGATTTATAGTCATAGAATGTCAGATTTAATTTAGATTAGTCCAAACGCAATTAGCTGCGTATTGAAATGTAAAATTTATTCGCCGGTATAAATAACTTTATAACTGCCTATAAATAATTCTATCGCACAACTGCAATGTTCATAAACCTGGCAACACCCACGCCTGCTGTCACACATTCATTGGTTATTTCCTGTATGTAAGTAGTTTACAGATGTCTCTGGTAATCTGTTAGCTCTATATCTCTAACTAACTATGACCATTTAATCATAACAGCTCACATTTCTATTTATTCGCGTAACTTGTTATATTATAGCATGTTTAAGCATCCTGTTCGTACTATCAATTCTCTCTTCACTAAAAAATATACATACTTACAGTAAATAATCAATTTTCAAGAGTTTAAAAATAGCAACCTTAGAGTTTCTTACCGATTCTTCTCTAAAGGACAGTGCCTTCTGAATCGGCTGTAGAGTCATCGAAAATTAATATTATCATCATCTTATTTATTATTGTAAATTTTGGATAATTTTTGAAAGCACTCCGCACCAAGCACCTGTCTTAGCTCCAACTGATTTCCATTTCTTTCCGAATTCGGATTGTTTGTTACAGGAAAATAATTTCAAATCCGATGAAGCGGTTAAAAGTGCCTTTAAAGAGTTCATCGATTCCCGTATTTAGGATTTCTATAGTAGAGGCATCAGTGAATTTCCAATTAAATAGCAAAATTGCATGGAGAATAATTGCCAGCACCTATATGATACCTTTAGGTCATACAAATTGCTATGCAGATGACAGCATCAGTCATTGGTGCTATTACAGCAAGCCATCATATGGTCGGGGAGACATTGGCAAGAGTCGGGAGGAACTTGTCACTGAACTTAATCAATCTCTGCAACGTGTATCTACATGGGAAGCAAGTAACTTAGTTGACTTTAATGACAAGAAGACTCTGGTGTGGACGTTTTCCTCAAAAAAGTCTCCGTTTTTTCCCCTCCCATCTCTTCAGAACGTCTAACTAGCAATGCGTGACAGCTTCAATATCCTAAGTGTGGATATTCGCAGCGACCTCAACTCCAGGTATTAATTATATCGGGAGTGTCATCTCCACTAAATCTCGGAGACTCAGAATCTTGAACAAGATGCGGCGGTTTTTCACGCCAGGTCAGCTGTACCTTCTTTACAAGACACAGGTTAGTCCGTGTATGGAATACTGTTCGCACCTCTGGGATGGATTCGCAAAGTACCTCCTCGATGCTCTGGACAGGTTGCAGATACGGGAATCTCGCATTGTTAATGATGCAGACGTTACCTAATGCATCGGGCCGCTTCAACTTCGCAGGAACGTCGCCTGGCTAAGTGTCTTCTACCGTCTGTATTATGGTAAGTGTTCTGAAAAGATGTTCAATATCATTCCCTCCTCTCCTTTCCACAGCAGAACGAAACGCGCTGGGGTTCGGAGTCACAGTTTTACGGTAACCTCAATCTCGGCACGAACTAAAAAGTAATCTATGTCTTATCTTTGTCATACCGTAAAACTATGGGATCATCTCGCGGCCAATGTGTTCCTGCTTTCTTATGACATCGGGTTCTTCAAGCGTACGATTCGTGGATTCGATCTCTCGGTGGTCGCCTTTGTATATGGATTGTACTGAGCTTACCATCAGGGACAGTACAATCAATGTATAAATATTTTTTTTTATCTTTTCTATATAACGGCAATTTCATATTTACTACCCTACTACTATAATATAATAGTATAATAATAAAATATAAAAACACTTTCAAAGAAGTTGGTAACAAACATAACACAAAGTTTATTAGGTACTTGTTATTTTACAGAACATTTAGTGGAGACAAAATATGTTCACGTCAATACAGACAGAAATAAAAAACGTAGAGAACCATGTGATGAGCAAAGATACGCCCGTGCCCGCGCCAAAACTAACAAGCCCGTACACTCGATGACAAAAACAATAAAAATAATGATATAAAAAGATTGAAATAAGTAAAAAGAGGGTAGTGAGCGATGAATTCGTTAACGGGACGAGGTGACATACAATCGGTTCGACTGCGATCCATTAATCTTGCTGTCGAGAATGTCGACCCGGACTGTTCGTAACCGAAATATCCGTCGAGAGCACCACACTGTCATCGCACTGTGACGGCGCTGTGACCGCACTATGACCGCACTGTGACCGCGCCGCGCGCTCTATTCACGCCTCCACGCGATAAACTTGTTTACATACCTTGTAACAGCAAAATCATATGATTAATCAATTTGACATCTCTTAAAAATATTTCAATAATTATAAATTAACTAGCGGCCCGCCCCGGCCTCGCACGGGTAGAAAAATATTTTAAACATGGATTTTTATACAAACTTTTTATCCCCTGTTTCACCACCTTAGGGTTGAATTTAATGCTCACCTACATTGTAAATAGAACTCGCATGCAAATTTTGACAGTCCTAGCCCCAGTAGTTTGGGCTGTGCGTTGATCGATTAGTCAGTCAGTGAATCAGTTAGCCTGTCAGTTTCTTACTTTATATATATAGATAGTATTAATTAGGTCAAATAATTAATTAAAAAAAAACTTTTTTGCTTCAGCTGATATTACTTCAACTAATTGTTACATATAATAACTTAAAAGTAAAAAAAATCAAACTATCCGAGTGTAAACAAAGTGAAAATATTTGAATTAGACGCTACATGCATCTAAAACAGAACGGTCACACCGAGACACGAGCGACACACGAGCAAGCGTCACGGGCTACACAATTGACGATTCGGGGAAACGAGACGAGGTAGAATCACGATCGGTTCGAACGCGATCAATTAATCTAGCTGTCGAGGATGCCGATCCGATTTGTTTGTGACCGAAATACCCGATTAACTAAACGCGGACCTCGCGTCACAACACGGTAACGTCACGTCACAAAATTATTCTGTAATTTATTATATTATATGTTTTATCAATTTTAGTTGTGTTATTTTCGTTTGAAATGATACCAATATTTTCACCATGCATATTATGTTTTATGACATGTCACTAACATGCTATCACTATAAAAATGAGATAAATACTGTCAAAGTTATATTTTTTCAGTTTCCATATTCGTTATATTTGCATTTTCAGACTATAAAAAGGATTTTAAAAGATAAAGATTTGAAATGCGTCAGATGTCGCGGCCGCGGCGGTAATGGCGTCCGCCATTGTGATGCGGACCAGGCGACGCGACACCGATGTGAATGCAGTTTGAAACATTCAAAGTGTAATCGGGGCCGAGAGCGCGGACTAGTAGTGCGCCTGCGGTGTACGTGCGCTGCGTGCTGATGGTCCACGAGGCCACAACCCCCCGGCTCCAGATGAAGACGCGTTATTTACCAGAGTGACCCCAGTATAAAGAAATGTTCAGTCGAAAATTGCAAGTTGCTAGCCATCACCTCGCGTCGCGTGTTCGTCCGCTTTCAATTTTAACGAATACTTTCTTTTACTGATTTCGGAGAATTACTTTATTTACGTATTTTATTTCCACTGTGTTTGTTACAATACATACGGTAGTATTTTATAATAAAATAAAAATAACATATAATTAAAAAAAAACATATTACTAGTAGAGTATATATTTAGTCGAGTCGAGTTATGTACAACATTTTGGAGATAATAATTAACAAACAATAATAACATAAGTTGATTCTTTTAGTATCTGACATCCTTCATACAGGAGCGCGACCGGTCTTACAATACTGTTACATTTTATCTATATTAATAAATCATTAGTTCTGTCTGTACTTCTGTCTGTTTTTTTTCCAAATTTCCCAATAGGCATCATGTTTAAAGGGCACTAATGGCGAATATGCCCTTAAAAATTGTCTGTCTGCTTATATGTCTGAATATAACAGAAAAACGGCTTTACTGTTTTTTTTTTAATTATGTATAGGGGAAAGTTATGTCATTGGTCAATAGATAGATTTTCGTTAATACTTTTAGAAATCGAAAGAAAATTAATTATAAAAAATAACTTTATATTCATTCTCAATCGACTTTGATGACATTTTTGCAAAGTAAATACATGCCATTTCTCAATTTTTAAGCTATAAAAATAATCAATAATAAGAGTACAAATTAAATCAGGGAATGAAAATAAATACTATGCAATAAACGCGTGCGGAGCCGCGGGGCCACCGCTAGTTTTAGTATTTATAAATTTAAACATCGTATTATATAACGTCACTCTATTATCAGTCTTCATAATAATGTGAAAAGAAAAATAGTTATACATACGTTTTTCCTGTGCTATTATTAAACAAACCTCCCGGAACATATTATGTACGAGTACCTACCTGTAACAAATAAATAAATGATTACATTCAGAGAACACTATCTCCGTGGTTAGAACGTGACGCGACGCGACGCTCTGAGCTGTCTGTCTGTCTGTTTGTCGTCTTTATATCTGAAATATATATTTTCTGTTCAATGTTTGAACAGGTTGAATGTTTTCGTATGTACCACAATATACGTAGTATGATTATCAGATGTTGCAGGAAATAATACATTTAAAATAATTATTAAAGGTTATTATTGTAACTTAAACTATAATTGCTTAAAGCTTTTTTGTAAAAGTAAATTATTTAACAATTTATCATACAAATATATTATGTAGTAATTAATTTTAAATCAATTCATATTATGCATTTTTTATGCATTAAAGTTTCTATGCAACGGTGATGGGTTATCTCCCTCACTTAGTTCTCACTAACACCTTTAATTTAGAAAGTGAATTGTCAATAAATCAGTCAACAGGCAAGACTCGGCGTCCGGACTCCGGATTGGCGACAAAACGTTCAGTTCCCGGTAATGACAAATTAAAATCAATATATAGCTCGTTTCGTCACTCGTTAAACAGATCGTTACGGAATGTCGCACGCAATATAATTTAACGTTAGTGTCGGGCTGCGACCGAAACTGAAACCGAATTACGTTTCAGCCGAATGTTTATACCATTTGGTATAATAAAATGTGAACGTGATTTGAATCTCGACTTCTCGTTATGAACATAAAGTTCCATTGTACGATGGAATAGATATTTGAGATACAAAATAATATCAACTTGTGAATATCTATACTGGACGAAGACTTTTCCCGAGAGAAGTTAATATTTTAATAACAAATAGCGGGTGGGCCACCACTACACCGCTTATGTTTTATTTACTTACGGTTATAATATTTCTTACGATGTTTTTACTTGACGTCAGAGAATAGTTACTACTAGTTTTGTTCAAATTAATAAATTCCTAATCTGTCGGGTTTGAATCAGTAGGTATTTAACTAGTCTAAACATTATTCCAAAAACTTACAAAGCAACATAGATCGATAGTCGCCCTGACCATGTTACCTGATCACATGCCCTTTCATGTTTTCTTTCAAATATTCATTGATTTTGGGCAACTTAGAGTATTATAATCGATGCATGGGTCTACAGTTTAATAGTACGTTAATTGTGTTTTTAATTTTCCAGAGTTATTAAAGGTTTTTATACGGTACGAGGTAGTCGTGGCAATATGTCGATATTAACAACATATTGTACATTTGAAACGTATTCGCGTAACTGAACACAGTATAGATGCGAAACCGTGTCGTTCAACTAACTAAAACAAATATTACTTTGAAATGTTCACTTGATTTCAAATTTAGGCGATATAAGTATGTAACACAATCCAATCACGCTGATATCACACATACATGTATATATATATATATATATATATATGTGTATCCGGATCGGTGGCGATGAACTGGAGCAAGTGAATGAGTTTGTATACTTGGGATCGATGTTTACCATGAGTTGAAAATATAAGAAGAATAAATGTACACCTTTATGAACATCCACAGTATATCTAAAAGAGATAATCATAGAAGAGTCTTGGTTTCAATACTCATGTACGGTAGTGAAAGCTGGCTGTGACAGAAAAAGCATGAAAGTAGAATAATTGCGATAAGAAGTATGTTAAGAGTGAAATTGTGTGATAAGAGAACGTTGTGGGGTGAAAGAAGACATACTGACACAGATTCAGGAAAGGATGTAGAGAAGAATGACAGAAGAATGTCTAAACAGATTTATAATACGAATGTGAATTAGAACGATGAAAGAGAAAGGCCTAGACGATCGTGCTATAATCAAATTGAGGAATCCTGAAGAAAAATTAGGCGAAGAGTACTCTAAGCCGACGAGCATGCATGAAAATATTGATTAATTTTGAAGATAAGCCAGGATCGTAGCAATAGGAAGGACGTAATTTCTGCCTACTTTCTTGCGAAAGAGGCGTGATTTATATATGTATGTAAGTAAGTATGTTACTGCTACCGGAAATACGGCGCTAACAACATTCAAGAGTTATTAAGAATCACAATGAAATTTAATTTAAAGAAATATTACAATTTTACAATAAAAATGAACATTATATATAATAAATATGTTTAACGAGACTGTCGCTTCTATTTCGGAAGAACAGGCCGAAAAACAGAGCACAGCACTATGAAACTGGCAATGCGTTTCACGTTATTATCGGAATGAGTAACGGTAATGAGTCAGGTCGTGACTGCGAATAACAAAGTGACCAGTATGCTAATGCTGTTTTGTTCAGCGCCGGTGCTGCTCTCTTAATAGACAGTTGTTAGTATAATGTAACAAGCCAGTTTCACCTATACTACTGCCTTTCTACATATTTAGAAAATTGTAAGTAGGTATTTAAGTATACTTTCACGGCTCTAAACTTCAAGTGGAAAACATATGAAGCTAGTCGTTATGTTGTTTACATTATATTATGAAAGAAAAATAAAAAAGTATAAAATTTTATATATATTTTTTAATATATAAAAACTTATATCATAAACAAAAAATAATTATTAGATATGAATCATAGGAAAGCCCAGGCTAGCAAGGTCAATTGCCTTGACAACGTATTTAATTTTAATTATTGAAAGTTTTAACAATATTTTTGTACATAAATTGTAAAATAATAATACCTACTACAAAATCTATAATTAACATTTTTACTACCTGTATATATAATAATAATAAATAATTAGAAGTGAGAGTGAGCAAAACCCGTAGAGCTTGTGTCGAGCTGACATAACACAATGTCAGTGTTGCCGGATTCCATTTGGAATTGCTCGATTTTGCAAAAGTATTCGTGTAAACACGCTTAAATAATATAATGGAATAATAAATGAAGACGCAATAGCTGTTAGGAAGTTGATCAGCGAACAAGGAAAAACGTTTCCCGCAAACTTTCCGTTGTACGGTAACCGTGTTAGATAGTTGAAGCAGAAACTAGTTTGTACTCTGTTGGTACACTGTAGTTATGTACGAGTAGTGGCGGAGTCACTTCTACGGGCTAACTGTCAGTTAACCTCAATTTTATTCAAGTGGTAAACTTGGTACAATTACATAATTATGAGATTGTAATCTATTTGAAAAACGATTACATTAATTATTAAAGTTATAAAGGATCTCTGAATGTTTGCTTTATAACTGTTATTGAATTAGAACCGGCGCGTCAGTTCGGAATACTGGACTTTTTGAAGAACCGTCGAGAAACCGCTTGGGAATCAAATTTTATAATATTTTATGTGTTTTTCATGAACATAATGTATTATTATAATAGTTACTATAGTGTTACAGTTGATACTAATGACACAATTATCGCAAAAATGTACATACAAGAACGCCGCAAAAATGTTCTATTTACATAACGTTACGTGATTTTAACATAATGAAAAATAAATAAAAGTCTTTAAAATATTTTTTTATCGTTGATGGCTAATTTCATCATGGCGTACTAATGACGCACGATGCACGCGCGCTGCTCAATTTTACCCTTTACTAAACACTACTATTAAAACAATTCAATTTATACATATAAATACATCATTTTGACAAGTTATCACCAACCTAAGTTAGATATACTTCTTAATCGCGATGAATAGTCAGTCAGCCGACAAATGATTCAATATATCGTAGTTAGGCAGTAAACACATACTGCACTACTAGTGACGACCGACTAATGAATACATATCAGAACTATAACTATGCACTATACTCCCATAAATATAATTATTGTGGTAATAGAGCGACAGCCCTAGAGCCTAGAAGTGAATCAGCGATAACTAACACGGGAAATAGCTTGCATCCGCGCATGGATTATAATTATTAGAGAGTCAGGACGTCGCGGCACAGGGCGGGCGGCGCGGCGCGGCGCGGTGCGCGGTGGGCGGACGAGTGACGTGTTATTGTGTCTAATTGTTAGTAGTTCCGCAGCGACGCGACTCAAGCGAATCAGGCGACAGCGCGATGCGGTCATTACATACGTGTTCAATGGAATGATTCGTTTAACGGGTACTAGTGTACTACCTGTCACATTAATATTAATTCATCTGTAGTTATATCTGTACATTTCATTTTTTTTTATAATTTCCAGACGGACGTCTATTATAAAGGACACTCATTAATAATATGACTTTTTTCTGTTTATATTTCTGAATTGAACATAAAAACGGCTTGGCCACTTGTTATGAAATATTATACATAGGCAGTGTATATATATTTTTTATTAATAGACTATAAAAATTGTTATTCATAAATTTAGAAATAGTAAAGCAAAAACTATGAACTACTCGATTTTGTTGAAATTTTGCTCACGGGAAGCATAATATTTTATCAATTATAAGGTTCTTCAGGTACTTTTAGGAGTTGTAAAAAATAATACTCGTAATATAAAGTAATAAAATAATTGCGTGCGGGGCCGCGGCGCACCGCTAGTAATATTATAAAACTCATCAATGGACAACCTGACGCCGCACTCGTACGGGATCGAATATAATTCATGTTAAGTTTATATTGTTTTAATATAAAAAAAATATCAACCTAATTGATATTTTCTGGAAATATTATTGATTTAATAGGAAAAAAAAGATATATTTTTATACGTTTGAAATTATATTTGAAGAATATTTGCTTTCGAAATCATTTAAAAAACGATACCTGGACAAAGCTCGTCCAAAATATACGAACATTTGTCAAACAGCAGTTTAACAAATTTACCTCACGTACGAGATATTTCAATTAGTGCTGTTCGTAAATCTGTGTAATGGATACAGACGTGACGGGACGGTCGCCGCCGGCCGCGGCCAGCGCCTCTAGCGTCACCATATCTCAACTAGCGGATAGCTTGTTGTCGAGCGCGCTGCATGTCCGCTCCTCTGACTATGATTATTAACCGAAAAACGCAACACGTTGCTTATTAACGCGTTGTGAAACTGACAGTGTAAGTAGCGAAACAGTTGTCATTATATATTGCATAAAAAACAACCAGGATGTTCAACTATTTTAACCACACCAATCCCACATTTTTTTAAATATTTAATTGTGCTGTTTATAATACTTAATTTAATAACGCTGTGTGTTTAGACCTCCGAGACGTTATCTGGTCTGCAATAGTATAATAATTAAGATGTATGTAAATGAAAACATTAAAACTATGTAAGATCATTATTATGAAGTATACAGTAGGAAAAAATAGTAGTTTTATCTGATCGTGAGATCTCTACGAGCCGACTCTATATACAGTTTATTATTTAATAACGCTGGACGAGGCGCAGCGCCTCGGGCTAAAAAACAATATAAATCACTTTAATAGAGCCATCAAAATGTATTCAACGCTGTATGTTTAATGTGGTGTAATTAGCCGCGGCCACACGAGCTCCATCACGATAACGATTTATTGCAAATTGAAAATGCTAGAAATCGATAGATTTTATTTTGACTAGATTACTAAAGGAATATTTTTGTCCAATTTTCTTTATGTTTGCACAACATACATGTTACACGCCTCAGCTACAACATATTGTAAAAAGAACACCAACCGTCTCTAACTGCGCAGAATGTACTAGAACATCTATTCTATATCTCTGTTTACAATAAAATGGATTATAACTTTGTGATTGAATATTTAGATCAAAGATATTGAAATATCTTTGTGTATGATGTAATATCATAATAAAAATAAACATAAATCTGATGCAAATGACAAATCTAGAATTTATAACAGCAATAGTACTGTGCAAGAAGAGAATTCTAAATTAGGTATCGTCGTTGCGCGCGTTTCTCGGTTCGCATTAAAACAGCTTTATCTCGTAGGAGACGCGGTACCGGTATCATCACTACGCACGTTAAGGAGAAGCTGCTCTAACTTCTAATTCGTGGATTAAACGCAAACTTGATCAGTTAAGTAAACCCGCTCCCTGTTTCAATAACTTTATAAAGTGTACTTCGGCTAGACGCTTTTCACTTGGTAAGATAAGTTAATCGGCTATCGTTGCAAGGTTAATCTTCTAGCAATTATTTATTTATCGAAGATATATCCTGTGTTATGATGACGCAATAGCTACCTTTTGAGTATTGCTAGTTTGATGGTTTTACTCTTCAATTTAGAGGAACAGCTTTTGCTAAGAGAGGTAGGTAAATTTCTTTGGAGATTTCTCTATAATTGTGGTAGCCAGGCTGGTTGAATACCTACATTCTACAGTCAAATAACATTGTGTTATGTTCCTGTGGTGAGTAAGGTTTCCAGATCTCCTTGGGAAGGGGATAAGGGTTCAAGGTTGGCAACGCGCTAATGATATCTATGGTATTTACAAGCGACCATAGGCTATGGTAGCCACTTAACCACCAAGCAAGCCATATGCTTGTTGCCACCTGTGTAGTATAAAAACAATCTGTTTAAAATGAAGTGAAACTTCTTATTTTTAGGGAAAATTTTTGTTTATATAATATTAATTAATTTTTAAGGTTATTTAATATGGTTTCCTTCATTTTTTGTTGTAAAATGAGTCCATAGTCATTTTGTATTATTACGTATATAATATATTCAACCAGATTTTAATAATCCAATGGGGGGCGGGTAAGTTTGATTTATTATATACATATACGTAAATGAAAGGACTATATTTATTTATTTATTCAATGTAATGCATCACCAGTGACCAGTGTAGATAAATGTGTATTAGTAGCGTTAATTGATATTTATAATTATAGAATATAATATGTTGATGTTAAATCTTTTCCTTAATAAGCAGCTACCTGGTTGTGAGGTGAGAGAATCACGCAGGAGCGCGCCGCGCCGCGTCCATCGCGTCGTAAATCATTGCGACTTAGAATTATTAAAACGCGTTGACGCTCACGTCTTAACACGATCCGCATACACAATACCAACCTACGACTACTTACCTACTGCGACATACATATATGTATTATATTCTCTATATAAATATCATAAAAGGAAACGAAGCGATGGTACCTCTAGCATAATTATAGTCTATGCTTAACTTTATTCTATGTTAGATTGTAGGTACAGGCAACAGAGACTGAAAGGTGAAGCGTCACCTAGCCGTAAGGGTGTGTATGTTCGTCGAGCGTCACTGTTACATAGGTTAAGTTCATAGAGTAAAGAATATATCGGTTAAATTCTAATTGTGTCGTGCATCTCTGTATCTACAAATATAATAGTCAATAAAGAAATAAGAAAATAAACGCAGAATTATTATATAGTAGGTACTCACACACATCGACGTAGGTTCGAGCTTTCGGTACAAGCAAACATCATTATGAAGCCTCAGCATGCTGCTAGAATTAATGATTGTCGAAATAGCTGCTACTATTAAATGGAAATCGCATTAGCGTGATAGCATCATCAGACGTATTTGGTGGCATTAGAGTAAAGTATAACGAAATTTCTCTTATGGCTTGAGGGGTCGCAATCATCATTAGCGCGATGTTCCGATTGAGTGACGAACCTCAGTCACGACCCAGTCCCTCGCGGCCCCGAGCGCTACGAGCAACCTAGTGTTTATACAATTACCAGCAGGATGTCGCTGCGCCGTGGTAACTCTGCACACGACAGCGACTGTCGCTTGAGCTTCGTCTCTGAGCAACACAAGTAATAACAAGGAAACTATATTTTTTACTATTATATTATATTTGCTTTCATGTTAGTCAAAAAATGTCAGATTCCAAGTGCATTTCCTGGTTGAACAACTGCAATTTACATTTGAATTGATGTAGCCCTATTAGAACTAAAACTAGCCGTTCAATCAACCGGTAAGATTGCTTGCTTACTTCTATTTTCTCAATTCCAGGAAGAAAAAAACAACAAGGTATGAAAAAGTTAACGTATGGGAGTTAATGAGAATCTTATATTTATTTTATTTATACCTTTTAAACTCGATGTTAATTAGAGTAAATGTGGCATAGTTGCCTAATATATTCAAATAATTATATAGATAAAAAAAAGATATTGCAGCAAATTTTTGTTTCTAATGGAACCAAGTCTATTAGCTACTATGTGGTTGATATTAATGTCATATAACTATCACATATATTTTTAAAAATATACAAATTCAAGTACTAGTTTTGCGGATAGATGCCCACTACATGGGTTATATGCCTCGATGCTTTTATCGCTACGAGGATAGTTGCCGTTAGGGATAAATCAATTAAGAAAATAATGGAATTTCAAATCAAATAATTCATAATTACTTTAAAATATATATAATATAATTACGCGAATGAGTAAAATGTATGTTGTAATGTAATGTAATTTAAAATCCAACTTTCTTTTTTTCCATACTTCACTCATATACCTGGTGGTTTGTATACAACGTTAAAATTAATTGTATATTATACTAGCTTTGGGCATTATTATCTTATCTCAATCGATAATTTACGGTGTATCTAAAGGTTGAACACACGATGAAAACTGATCCATGAAACTTTCAAAGCAGATACCTATCGAACGCATGTCTTCAACCCTGAATTTAAATGGAGCATATATTACTCGTTAAACATTCACTATATTATGAAATCATCATATAAAATCAGAAATGCACATCAAATAGTTGATAAGGGCGGAAGTGACGTTTTAATGTTGGTACAAGCCGCTAGTAACTGAAACAGCTAGTTAAACAAGACCGGGTGAGTTCGTTAAGCGGATATCATTGACAACGGTAAGCAGACTACTTAGACTCCTAGCTGCGCCATTGTTCTCTGCAGATACTGTTCTTCTGCTCGCTTTATCTCTCTAGAACTTTACGATTGAATAAAAACTCTGAATAGCTTAGTGAGAAAATGTTTTCCTTTATGTCACAAATGTATCGTGTAATATATATTTTTTTAATTCTGAAATATGACACTTAAACGATTGTAGAAGATAGTATTAAAGATTACTACACCATTGTTTAGTTCAGTTTATGGTAACAGGAGAATTAAATTCTCTTTAGATATCCAGATTCACATTTGTGATAGATCACTATCGTTTCATGTACCTACAGACCAACCAGTGTACGACTAACAATAAGAAAGTTATAGGTTGGTAGAAACTAGATGTGTACGATATTTGGTTGCCAGCAGCCGCCCCCAGACGGGCCGCGCTCAGTGGGTGGCCGATACCGTCTGAACAGATAATAGCTGTTGAGTGCCAATAATTGGTGCAATTGGTAGTTCTAGCGTGGGCGGAATGCAGCCGTCAAGTAAACTACTCTTGAGTACTTAAACAATAATTACGAGTCGGATAGACAGTACGACGAGACCGATGTGGCGCGTTCAGTGGTAATATTATTTCATTGAAAAGGAGATTTTCTCGTTTTGGAGTTAACGCCGCATTCATTGGTTTACATAATTTAAATTTCATTGTAAGTATGTAACAACACATTTGTTTTAAATGGAACTAGTAAAATAATATTTATTGTAATCAAAAAACAACCACCTTATTCACGAGATATGGCTCCAGCCGACTTCTTTATTTTTCCTAAACTCAAATTAGCACTTCGTGGCACCCGTACACTACTTAAACTGCATTTTAAAGCGAAAGAGTTCCATTTTCAAATGTGGTAATTAGTTTTTAAATATTCTTAATGTAAGTGACCTGTTCCGGAAACTTTTAGTGTGTTCTATGTATTTGATAAAATAAGTTGTGATTTAATATGTAAGCAGCAATGTAGTATGAATATTGCATTATTATACCAGTATAATAATATGTAAATCCAGAGACGCCGTACGACGGACGCGACGCTTCGGCTGCGAATATTCACATTTTTTACAACATCGTTGTTTGAAGCCGCGCGTGATATGTACTGGATACGTGCGAGATACGAAACTATGAGATTTATGTAGAGTAAAACGACGCGGTTTCTTGCTGAGTCCTGAGAGAAGTATTATATGTATAATCATATGGACGATCAGTCTATTTTATCCGCATGAATAATATACGGTACAAGTGAAACGCTTACGTAATTATTATATTTCATGAAGTAAAACCTTATTAGGCGCGTTTTGTGAATTTCGCTGAGGGCTTTACAGCAACTCAGTGGTTTTGATAAAATGGAAGCACAGATAATCTATACTCGCGGGTGAAATACTATTTTTCAGACTTTACTAGTATATGTACAGATAATGTAATCTATTGAAATCACGTCTAAAGAAGTTTCACTTGGAACTTTAATAAAGTAAAACAGAATACAATACACTACGCTGTTTCTTCAGCGCCACCGCGTCATTATGCCTCTTTATCAAATCAAGTTAATAGCTTTTAAACTGTAATATAGAACGAATAGATTAAGAGTCAGTTATTATCGTTAAATTATGTTGTAAAATTAACTTTGACGTTCTGGTCACAAAAATGTACGTAAAATTGGCATATATGCTATCCCCTATGCTAATTAATTAATTAAATTAAAAAATTAATAAAATAAATACTATTACATATTTTTATTGAATTATATAAAAATAGAACAGAAAGGTCCAAGAAGTTTAACATTACCTTCGCGTGGATGTTGTACGGCGGCGGCGCGCGCCGCTCGCACGCACTATTACTATGTCAGTTTGGTTTTATCACTTCTCACGTCAAAGAGAACGCGCGAGAGAGACAAATGGCTGTTTTGGCCAAGCTGTTTTACAAACGTCAAAAGTAGCTGAACGTATGCACATAACTCGATACGTACCTTGAAACGTAACACACCGATGAGAGTAATTGACACTTTTCATAGTACGTATGATGTAGTCGGGCGCAAAAGCCTTATATTTCATACTAGCTGTACGGGTTTACCCGTATTAAATTTATGTATCGACCGCACCGCCGCACGTCAACGCACCCGTGTTTAGCCTATCGTTGTTCTCATTTCCCGTAGTTTCCTACAGATTGCTTGACAATTGTGGTTATTGCTCTTTTCTTTAGGTTCGTAGTGTGAAGTTATATGGATTATATGGACCTTGCACAATAATTATCTTGTAAAATGCAAAAATACATTTTTAAATTTGACCGGTAGCTCTAGGTAATAGCGCGGTCAAACAAACAATATCTTAAACTTTAGTGTATATAATCAAACAATACATTTCGTTACGATCTAATTTCAATGATATAATAAATGTATAAGAGGCTTAAGTTTATAACGTGTGTCCGCGCGGGCTGGCGGGGCGGGCTGGCGGGGCGGGCGGGGCGGCGCTCGTCATATGTAGTGGTGTAGTTCTGGTGTTTATAGGTTCAGTGTAAACGCTTGTTTCGCTCGACGTCTTAATAAACTCGCTGAGCGCAGCGCTTCAGCTTTATCGCTGTACATAATCCTGTGATTCAAGTATAGAATAAACTAAACTTTATTTTAGTTGTAAGTGTTAGCCTTGACGTTGGCTCAAAATTAAAAAAAAATTCCAACTGTATAAATAATATTTACAGTATTTAGTGGATGCACAGAGAGGGTGTCACTTCCAGACATCACTATCATTCACATAATAAGCCACCCTATAGTAACCTTGAACTCATTGTCCGGCAAATCAGTAATATTCATCGGGATCTTATTATAGACCCAAACACTATTACCTAAAAAAAAATTATTAGTCTTACTAAGTCTAAAACACGGTACGACTAATTTATGTCTATTTCTAGTATTAAAACTATGCTGGTCTTTGATAAAATCAAGCACGTCAAAGTTTTTACGAATATACATTAAACTATCAAGAATATATTGGGAGGGTAAAGTTAAGATATTAAATTACTGTTTATAACGTAGGAGGTATTAAATAAAACTTATTTCTTTTTCCTTCTTTCTCTTTCTGTTCACGATAACAGATTAGAGTGGTAAATAAGTAGAGAGAAATGTAATCAGCTAGATTATGTAGTGGTTAGTTTCTATTACATTCACATCGCTGCATTTTCATTTTATGTGAGCGTAGCGTGAGTGTAGGCGAGCTCGTAGCGCGGCACGACGCAGGGCGATGACAACGACTGTCGGGTATAGCGGCCGTGTTATATTTTAGATAAAAAATAAATACAACATTCGTACAAAATATACCAGTAGGTATACACGCGCAATTTTAACAAAGAAATGAAAAACTATAAATGATCGCTTCGCCTACGCGCTTTGCCGCTTCGACTCGTAGCAGCGAGTACTCGTGCTACGGCGCTACGATGCGACCACAGGCGACGCCGCTAACTGCTACACGATACACGGCTGACACGGCACGCGGCGCCGCTCACCGACACAGTTTCAACAACTCTATCTTCAAACTATTTTACATCGGGCGAGTCCAGAGATGTCGCTGTTCCACGCTGTACTCGAGGTTTATTACGCCGACACTTATTCCTTTATACAGCAGTTTATCGCTTCATGTGTGCGCGCGCTCGTATCTCTGTGAAGCTTTCAACTTTCTAGCTCATTTCACAAAGTAAGCGAGATCAAATTTTATACATAATTTTATGAGCATACGAGTAAAATGTGCATAGCTACTGGGAACAATAAATTTCTTGAAGAGTTTCAACCAGTCTTACGTACAAATCTAATCTAACATGAACCTCGTTTCTGAGGGGTAAATTCTTACTTGAACATCCTGTTCAGTAATATAAATATATATATATACTTATTAAAAAATGAAATTAGGTAGTAGGTAATAATAATTAGAAGCGTATCACACGGCTCCTCTCAAGCGTTGCTTACTATATATGATAAGAGATTTAGTAAGACCAAATATGAATAATGCATGAAACAATCAATCAATAAACCTTTTAAAACAATCGTTGGCATCATTGCCCTGAGAATACATAAATCACTGACATGCTAATAATGTAGAAGCTCACTTAGGTATATATAGAGTAAGTACAAACTGCTATAAAAAACGAAATGATTAGATGAGCTCGAGTGAAAGTCCACATGACATGAGGGGACAGTTGATGTGATTGTCTGTCGGCTGTGCGGAGTGCGGGCGGGGGCGGGGGGCGGGGGGATCGCGCTGTCACATACAGAAATCACATGTTAGGATGGAGCGCTACTCTCAGCTATTCTGATAAGTATTATATTAGATAAAAACTATAAACAACTCAAGTGCAATAAGTAATAATTTACTTCATTATTATTCAACTACTGCATCCACTGCTTCATACGGTTAATATAATTTTTATTTGCCATGTCAAATTATTTTAAATAAAATTATTGAATTAGATCCGATTAGGACCCAATGTAGTCGCACCGATTGCAAATATAAAATGAAAACAATATTACGAAAGGTAATTCAATTCGTGGTCGGCACGTCCTTGTCCATTACTTATCATTTCTCAACTGTAACAAACTTTTTTTATACTGAAGTTATACTTAAATTCTTTTAAGTTGTTCAGTAGAGGATATAATTGTGAGCTGAGCGCGTATCTTGTGACGGTAGTGCGACATGATGAAGTTACACATCAGTGATAATAACGTGAACACAATTCGCTAACTTTTTTATTGTTTTTATTGTATAAAGAAATGTAATTTTAATTCATAAAATGAATGTACATAATTATCATTGATAAGTACTTTATGATGTCGGCGGGCGGCTGGCGGGTGGCGGTATAACATTTTTAAAATTATTTTTGTTTTATAACGCCAAAGAAGAATACCTTCGCAGGTGCGTATTTACGCACAAATTTTTCTTTATAGGTTTAGCGTTTGACCACATTCTCACTTGACGTTAAGTGACAATATGGCCCAAGATGGTAACAAGCTAAACCTAGTGGAAGGGGCTGGCTCTTGAGTACAACTGCCGTAATACACCAGATACTTGACGACATTTTTTTTGCAATTGAAAATGCGTTACCATTACGATGTTTCCCTTCACCGGTAGCTTAGGCTCATTACAGGAATTCTAACTCACGTCGATCGACGTGGAGTCTGTTTACGCTACCACTGAGCTATCATTGCTCCAAAAAGTCCGATCTAGTGAGTTTCGCTGGCAGTGGGGTCACGCGCCGTCGGCGGCAGGATAATGCGTTTATCGCATCGCGACGCACTCCGCGCGCGCTGCCTGTGACTCTGCGAGAGCGAGCTCCCGTAATTGTTTTACCTCCCGTTCGGACGCTGCTGACTGATTCAAACCTGCTGCCCTACCGCTCTGCCGCCCTGCCGCCATGCACAGGGCTGCCGCTGCTGTGCAACGCGCCATGCATTTACACGACGCGAAGTTTGCGCTCTTTACTCTTATCTCGAATAACTATTTTATTATTTTCACTATTAACTGTGCGTGTGTTAACTAGCAGCTTTACTTCAAGCAGCTTTAGTTTCTAACTTAGATTTAATGGTGTAACGTCTTGCAGCACATTGTCAATTAACATAAGGTGTTTTTTGTAGTCAAATCTTATATTCGATATATTTATGATCATTTTTAATTTAAGCAATAAAAAATGTAATTACCAAGTAATATAAAAATTAGGGTGGATTCGACCAAACTTAAATTTATACACGAGTAACTATACCAGGAATAACCTATTCCATGATTTTAATCTCGAGTAAATCCATAGTCGTTTCTCCACGTAATCGATAGTATACTTACGCTTGGAATAACAATACGCGAATAGCAGAGTGAATGGTGAACGAAAATAAAACCCGGCAAATAAATGATGTTCTACAACGGGATAGTGTAAGAGCATACAATATAGTATATATATATATATATATATATATATATATATATATATATATATATATATATATATATACGACGAATAGGCCCACTATTCTTAGAATTGTAGATGGTAAAACGTAAAATTGATTTACTCTCGATTAACTGACGATTCATTCTAAGATTAAGATTTACTCTTGTTTGGTCGAATCCACCCTCAGTGTAATATTTCATAGATCTTTATATTTGACAGCCCTACTACTGTGACGGGCGACTATATCAATGGCTGATGGTTTTACGCGAGACCTAAAGGAAAATGTAAAACACTTTGAAGTTTTTAAATAACATTTTATCATCGCTAACAGCACTTACCCTTAGTTAAAAGGATATGGAGTGCGCATCTACAAATAATAATAATATGATAGCATTTCAATAATTGTAAATATCTAGAATAGTGAAGCTGATTTTCATAAATGTTAAACAATACATATAAAGTAATAATAATAATAAAAAAATAGTTAATTTAGTTCCGATGTGTGCGTAACGTGTGACGGCCGAATGCAATGACTGAACGTACTCTATTAACAATATATATAAAGTTAGCCACAGCGTCAGCGCTCGTTTCCACTTGTCGGATGTCGGGCCCGGATTTTAATCGGATGTTCCAGTGGCAGAGCATTTTATATGAAGCTATTCATACTTGTCGGAAACCGATTTTGTGTCGGCGCCGACAAGAAATGTCGGGTGTTATGCCGGCCATCTACGCCAGGAAAAAAAACGTGTCGGATCTCGCTCGCCTATGAGTAAGTATGGCGCTGTTCACATTTTGTCGGATGTCGCGGACGACAGCCCGCGTTTGACAGACGTTTCTTGTTTTGTAATAAAATACATTAATATATAATACATAATACATAATATATAATACATACTTAAATAATAATACATCACAACAACTTCGTCAACGTCCATTATGCACAGTCGCTTCACGTAGAGTGTTAAAAATTGGCACCAGCTTCGACCGCGGCCGACAGCCGATTATTAACCGTAGTGTGAACAGAGGCGCCGACATCCGATTAAAATCCGGGCCCGACACCCGACAACTGAGAACGAGCGGTAAGCGTTACCGTAAGCAATCTCGTTAACTCCTCATCTTGCATTGTTGATATCCTTTAAAGTAGGATATCAAGTCAGAAACAATTCCACATAATACCAAGTTCACGAAAGGGCCTCTAACTTATATTTTAACTTCGTAGCATATGAAATGATTAGTAAGTAAACTGATTTACGGATATGATATTTATCTTATTTGAAATTGAACTTTAAATATCTTTCGATTCTTATACACTTGACATGAGTGGAACGGTCTGACTGATTGTAGACAGGCTATTGTAGGAAATCACTGTCCTTTGCTAATCGCAGGATCTCCAAAGCATTTTTACACTTCACTAGACGTTAGGCACGAATAGTCATCGCAGCCTTAACAAAACACGGGTGATAACTAAACATCTTTTTAATCTAGGTGTTGCTGAAAGCCTCCTGTGCCGAGCGTGCATAGGAGTAAAAAAGACAGCCAAACACGTACTCTTAGAGTGCAGAGAGTTATTCCATTACCGGGTTAAACACCTTGGCACGCCAAGAACTCTTCCGGAGGTGGACTTGGACTTGTGCCATGGACTTCCTGGAGGAATTGGACTGGCCCGATTAAAGTCGACCAGTATCACACAAAATAGGTGCACATAGACGTCGAGTTGCGGAAATTTAACCTGTGAAAACCTGGTACCTGATACCAAGTGTGTTATCTGTACCAAACCAATGTACTTATAGTATACTCGCATAAGGATAGAGTAAATAACAAATAACCTAAGGAACACGTCTTAAAATTGTTGTAGTTTGTATACCGTTCACTCTCTGTATAAGGCAGAAGTCGATAATAACGTAAGGTAATGAACAATGCTCCATTAAAAGTTCCGGCACTCTCATTCATCGGCGCCGCGCCCGCGCCCTCGTCCGCGCTCGTGCCCGCTCCCGCGCCCGCGTCTACTCAGAGAGAGTTATCGAGCCGCGAGATTATTAATTGAATTAACTTTTAGCCTTTCGGTTACATCTGTGAAGAGACGCTTTTAAATTTAATATGTCTTTTTAAGGCGAGGACGTCTTCAAATATTAGATGTTAATTTTAGAAACCTAAAATTATCTAAGAATCTTTACTATCAAAAGAGAATACTAGCACGTTCCTATTAAAAACTTGTTAAAGAAATGTTTTAATGACTTTAATATATTGTTTACTATCGAGCCGGACCCGGCCCGGGTTCGCACGGCTGCAATTTACTAAGAAGAATATGAGAATGCGTTTAGAAAAATAATTAAGTTTGTTTATTTTATAATATGTCCCTACATCCAGTGGTAAATAGGCTCTGCATTTTCTGTCAATCAGTTAGTTCGCCGGAAAAGGATTCACCCAAGCTATGCTTTCTTTGAATTTGTGTGAATTGAAACAAAACACTGTCAAAATTAACTTCAGAATTTTTCTTGGGATTTTCATACAAAAATATCTTTTAAATTTCCAACACTTCGCAGTAGATTTTCAAATGAAAAAAAATTCATACGAACCTTTGTCTTAATTGCAATTAAAAAAAAGCTAAATCAGTCGAGCTGTTCTCAAGTGATGATTTTTCATACAAGCGACAATTGATTTTTGTTTATATAAGACATTATCTCATGAAACAGAAAGAAGTAAATTATAACATATTATCTGCATAATATTTAAATATTACTTTATGTAATTGTGTATTGCCAACCGATCCGATATACAAGAACATGAATATACTGAAAACGGTAATGCAGTCCGTTCTTATTATTATTATCGTAATCTTGTGAAAGTGTAAGTGCTGCGGAAATTAAAGCGAAATTAACGCGTTTCATAATTAAATGCTAAAGTGCTTTTACGTTTAATAACTTTATTATCTCCAGTGATATAAATTAAAGTGAGAGGTAGTGGGTGGCCTCATGAACCTTCTACAAGCTTCATTAACACGGACACCGCCGCCCCTGAGTCCCGGCTCGCGGGTCCCGAGCGGGTACGTAGCAAAAGGTAAGTGTTTATTGCGGCAACTATCACCGCGCTCTGTTCTCTCTAATATTATCAGGATTGTATAGCGTTTTTAATAAAACGCGTGTATGCGAATATTGTGTTTATATATAGGTGCTCAGGTGCGTAGTGACAACATACGAGTTGTAGAGTGATGCATGTGTATGGTTGCCATATATGGTTAGGCTCTCGTCGGGACACAAAAAAAAGAGAAAACAATATTTATTTACAGACATATGCTAATTTATATAGTGTTATATATCGCTTGATTTTATTTTGCTGAACATTTTACTTTGCTCTTTTACATGTTTATAAAATTCCGTGCTAGTCATTTTGAAGCTCATCAACAGTCCAGCAGAAACCGATTTCCTCCTTTGGACCATCGGTTCTCTGTTAATAAAAATATCGTTTCCACAGTGGTGTTGTGGGTTGTGGCTAGGTATCGCAACGCGCAAAGTGAAAGCATATTTCTACCACAGAATTTTTGTCCTACCACTCTTCCGAAATAACTTTGTCCTTCAAATGTTATTGCTGTAAGCAACCGTCGCTCAAAATCTCCACACCATTTTCCTACTTCTCCAGCACGACCGAGTAATTTGGCTCGACTTTTTATAGTTCCCTGACCGAGCGCAAAAACGGTACGTAATAGTGTCAGGGCAGAGGGCGTAATGACAGTGACAGTGCCTATATATCGACACCAATGGCAGCTCTATGCAATGTTTCTAATATTTTTTCATAGTACTGCAACCATATTATGTAGGTATTATGTGGCAGACAATGTAAATCGCTAGTGCTTCGGGGGCGGGCGACGTGACTAACCCTGCCTCAGTGCCTACTCTTGTGATACATACTTCGTCCAATTCATTATTAACAAATGGGCGATATTACTTATATATTTACTTGTTATTTGTTGTTATTACAGCCTAGTCAAATAATTTTAACTGATCGACAATAAATATCCTAGATCTATTTAAAAATATATCTTATTATATTAAACCACCTGGAAATAACAAATTCCCAGTAATAAATACTACAAGGAAATAAGTATAAGATGTTATGTAGACTAGCCGTATCCGAGAAATAAACTGTTCGGAAGTGAAGTGTATCGCGGAGGTCGAGAGGGTTAGGGAGGGGCGTGGATTTTATGTAAAAACTAAATAAATCGCGACACATCGACAGCCGCCGGCCGCGAACGACGCGACGCGACCCTCTTGAGTTTTTCCACCGGTAAATACAGGTTTCCATTTATTTCCCTTTGACACTTGTAAAACGCTTTGGGAACTTTGTTGTTGCGGGTCCGACATTAACTTTTAGCAACTTGTTCAGGTAATAAATTGCAAGGACTACACGAAATACAATGATTACTTATATCGTAAAATATTAGCCTTTAAATATCTGAAAGTATTAAAAAAAATATCATAGTAGTATATAATAAAACAATAATAAAATTAAACAGTGAGTAGAAACAATGCTGGTTAGAGACTGTTTGCAGCGTTAGTGAGTCACTATCCTCTGGTAAATGTTGCGTCGCAAATACCCTGGTACCATAGCATTTTCCAATGTTCCTGCTATTTTCCTTCTGTCGTGAATGCACTTGCGTAGTATGTTTTATCGAGTGCCAAATGACAACAATAACGTTGTTAATTTGTAAAGACGCATGGATAATGAAAAAGAGTATGTCCCGATAATAAGAGCCATCAGTAACATCGCCCCTGTCGGCAAAGGGAGCGCGGGGGAGCGGGGGGAGTGAGGGAGAGCGCTTATCTGATTTATTTTCACTATTAGGTACGTAATCTACGATTTGATGTGATGTACGGATACGTGATGGAATCAACGCGGTGTGTGTGTTGTTTCATGCCATGCTGTTAGCCGAATTCATCGGATTGGGAGAGCTGTTCAGTAACATGTGAGACATCCAAACCAGCTTCACTAAGCGACTTAGTTTATTTACTTAAAAAGTAAAATAAGTGTTAAAGACAGTTTATGAAAATTTTAAAAATTTGATATAAAATCTATGTCATATAAAAATAAAAATAATTAGAACTAACAACAGAAAAGAGTACTACCATAATGAATTCATGATATGCTGGTAATCAGCACGGGACAAGCTCTCCATATACACCAGAGAAAAATAGGCCAGTGGAAGGTATAACTGCACCTTAGTAGAACAAACAAAGTCTATGTACATTAATGCAAAACTAAGCAAAAGTTTTGAAGCGGAAGCCGTTGCTACAGCAGCATATGTAATTAATCGATCACTTTCAAGATTAGTTCCTGCGATTACACCTGAAGAAAGTTGAACTGTAACTGAAACTGGTTTATATACCAAGAAAGAAACGCTTAGAATAGGATAATAAATCTATTGAAATGATCTTGGCTGATCTGGCTACTGACAAAATACCTTAAGATACATGTTATAAAATTAAAATAATAAGATATTTATCCGTAAGGATGTCATGTATTTATTGAATTAGGTAATAATTATATTATGAAAAATAGTTCCAGTGATAATTTAAATAGTAATATACCCTGTATTGAGTCATTACTTACTTCATCACATCACATTCAACTTCAAACAATATAGAAAAAACCTTCAGTTTAAATATAATAGTCCACGGGATGAACATGACACATTACCTTGTCCCCGCAGAACTCGACCTCTGATAGATGAAACTTGTCATCGTTGTTCTACCGAATACCAGGTATTATGACGATGATGATGAGTCCAAATTACGAAAGGCAGCTATAGATAAAGAATATGAGTGTTTCATAACAAATGGGACCTGGGCACAGACTGATTATCTAGTACAGTTAGCAATACCATGTAAGTGGGTTTTTAAAACTAAAACTAATGAAAATAAGAATATTCTAAAATATATGTAAAGCGCGTTTAATGATAAATAGCTGTGCACAGAAGAAAATAATTTAATGCCATTAAGTTTATTCTCCAGTAGTAAGAATTTAGGAAGAAATATATGTATTACAACCTGCAATGTATGAAAATAGTCAAGTAGTATGTTTATTTAAAAAAAAACATTGTATGGACTGAAGCAAGCGCGTACACAGTGGAATAAGAAATTAGACTGTACACTCAAAGAGTTGGGTTTGATACGCTCAACGCTAGATCCCTGTGTTTATTATAAAAAATGATAATTCAAATATATTTTACGTAGCATTTTATGTCGTTGACCTCAGTTTATTCAGCAATTTTGAGAATACTGAAAAAATCATTACAACTGACAACGAAAAAGAATACTGTAATAATGAATTCATGATTTTTTTGCAGATGTTGATAATCAGCACCAGACAAGCTATACGCCAGAGCGAAATGGGCCAGCGGAATGTATAGCCACCGCATGCGTAATGTCGTTAAAATAGGCCTGTTAAAATATGAGCTCTTAATATTTTAATGTTAACATGGGGCGTATCACCATTTTTAATTTCCCATAATAACAACAAAAGAATAATTATTTTGCTCCTTCTAATTTTTGTATCTGGGTAACGATATGTCATACAAGGAAGCTCTATAAAGATTTTTCTAGGGCATTGAACGCTCTACAAAAAAGTTCTTAAGTAATTTTCATACGTGTACTCGTGCGCAACTCGGGCTGCCAACTCTATACAATGAAATCATAAAAACGATGCAATGTTTATCGACATACACTTAATACTTATTTAAAACAACAGATAAATGTGAAAAGTAACGTGATATAACATATATATCTGTTAATGAAAGTAAACTTTATTTTAATAGTCTTCAAGCAGTTAATTTGCTTGACAGCGAGCGAATTAATAACCGGACGCGTACCATTTATCAAACGTTAACCGTCCTCTCATTTCGTAACTGCGATTCAACATTATTTATTTTACTACGATTTTAGGTAAGTTAAGAAGTTTTTGTTAAACTTCGGGAAGTCATTTTACTTTTTAGAGAAATAGAGCAACCCCAGCTGACGATGTGGCACGGCCACATGGCACGGCACGGTGGTACAAGGCACGGCATATTGGCACACGGCTGATGTCCCGGTCGGTTTCCTTTTGTTTTGTTTTAATCAGTGAATGTCAATAAACGCAGAGCCCACCCTCGACAAACAAACACAGCTACCCTCATCGATCAGATATCACGGTGCGGGCCGAGGCCGATGTGACCCACTCGGATTTCCCGTGCTATAATATATACCTACCGAAGTTAACCTTTTCACATACTGTGAATAGTATGATCTTCTATATATTTATTAATCCTCTGCTTTTTCACATGTAGTATAGCAATTGACCAGAGTTTTATAATATATCTAAGTACGAGTACGAGTTTTAGTAAATTCCGTAAAAAATTTTCGTTGTTGATACTTTTAATAGTAAAGTATATAAACTAATATTGATAACAAGAAAATGATGAAAGCAATGATGGCTCAGTGGTAACGTGTACGGACATTGTAAGTGTAAAAAATATAAACCGTATTTCAAAAGTAGTTTGTTTAATTGTAATTTATTACATAACCTCATTAAAAACTGTGATCTTAGATTGGCAAAATCCGTAGAATATTCGGTGACTGTTTACAATGTATTATTATAGCTACTAATACAATTTTCATGTTTTTATATCTTTTTTAACCCAGGCCCAAGACTGTATGAAAGAGTGTCCGTTTCCTTTGCAACTTGAGGATGTTAGCAAGCCAAGCAAGTACAAGAGAATGGCCCGCCACATTCCTTCACCGAATGCTCAACCAACAGACAAATAATAATGTATCTCCTATCTGTTTTTATCATCATAATAATGTTTACGACACACTGACAGGTCACAAGCTTTGGTTGTGATTGATTATGCTTCACATTTAAGTAAACGTATGATAACATCTCTCCATGTGCTCTACACGCAGCGGGTGTTCCATAGTTCACGTCTAGCCTGAGCGGTCTGTGTCTCAGCTTGATTTATTTCGAACCACTGTGCATATTACATTGACGCGACGGAGACCGATACTACATAATATATAGAAGAGTAATTAATTATTGTTATCGACGGTTGCTCTTTTGCTTAATAATTAATTGAGTGACCTTTTTAATGGAGATGAGCTATCTTATCAAACTCATCGTAAATGATCACGTCTCAGTACCATATGTCATCACTGGCAACACACATTAGTCAACGACTTTCATATAAGAGACAGTATCTCGGGCGAAAAGTTGTTGCGTAGCTTCCTGAACGCTGCCCAGCCGAGTTGGATTTGATGACTGACCTCTTTTTTGAAGTTGGACTTACCTAACTGGATAGATTGTGCTAGTTAAACATAGTCATTAACAATTTCTTCAGCTATGACTACGATGTCGTCGGCAAATCTAAGGTGAGTAATGTACTCGCCGTTTATATTTACGCCTTCCCAGTCGTGAACTTTGAGAACATCTTCTATTGCAGCGGTAAACAGTTTTGGAGAAGTAACATCTCTATAACTGACCCCCCGCCGCAGCGAGTTAAGTTTCGTGCTCTGATCCTGCAGTCTAACTGACATAGTGGCGTTTCAATGTTTCGATGTACCGATAGAGAGCCTGCATTACAGCCCAAATTTCGATCGAATCGGGGGCTTTCTTTTACTCCACAAATGCTAAGCAAAGGGGAAGGTTATACTCCACGGTTTTCTATATAACCTGCCGTAGTGCATGTATGTGGTCCACGGTACTAAAGCATTTTCGGTAACCGGCTTGTTTAAGGAAGCTGGAAGTCCTCAAACTTACGTGCGAGTCGGATCGTAATATATATTTATTATAATATTATATATATTATTTATTATAAATATTATTTTTAATAATATATATTCATTTACAAATGATATAGTTATGAGAGTATTTTTAGAAATACATAATATTGTTAGTACATCCTTCACACTATACATATATATCTTCTATGTCTTCACACTCCTGATCTTAGGTGATATGTCTTGTCTACTAAAAATAAAATTCACTCACTATTAATGAGTGACTAGACGATGTGAACGGTTCGACGACCCAAACCAGAATGATCTGCTTTTTTTTCGAACTGATTACTCTGATACCCATAAGGGTCCTGGAACCTTAGATGGCTTTTACAGCTTCACCCGGGCTTGGGGGCACTTAACTGCGAAATTCCCCGCTCATTGTGCGCTACGCTTTATATACCCTTCAACTTAGTCCGACAAATAAGGTAGTTATGAATATCCACTTATGAATATACGCCACTATAAATATTTGGCTAAACGCATGTGAATGTCCTGGGTATTGTAGTGATTATCTTCAAGAGAAACAATCCTGTGAAGGAGTGAAGCAAATTTTGTAGTTACGCTCGAGACAGTACCCCGCCGGTGAAGGGTCAACGTCCGTTTAAGATCGCCAAAGCAATTCGCCCGTTGGGATCTTTTGTGTTCCTCCCTTTTCATTTCTTCTCCCCGGAGACTCATAAGATTACACTGATGTCTCTTGATTTTGTAATATCTGCCCTGAATGGATTCATTGTTATGCGAACGTGTTCAGCACGCGTGCCGGCGAGCGGCTGCTTACCTACCACTAACACTAACGCTTATGTTTTGCTTTCTGAATGAAATGTAAAAACGGAATAACATTATAAATGTGATTCTCAATAAGCACTAAATGTACTTTATAAGAAAACTTTGTAAAATTTTTGTCAGCATTATTGGTGCGTATAGCAAGCATAATAATAATGAATATCTGTGTAGTGTGTTTAGTAGAATCATCATCGATTCCGGGTCTGTGAGTCGCTGCGTCGTCCGGTACGCGGTCGCCACTCGAGAAGTTTTTGGCACCATTGGCCATCCAATTAAAAAATAATACCATATTAATACAAAAAAAATATCTGTTAAAAAACTCTCGTATCAGAGTTTACGGCAACACTCGATACATTTTCTATTCTCTAATCAATGCATATATTTCAACAAAACTGCAACGAATATAACTAAAAAAATAAACTTTATACAAGTATTTTCGAAATTAGTAATAAAACATCGAGGCATGGAGAAATAAAATAGAAAAAATGGCTTAGAGACGATTACGATGCGTTAACCCCATCAATATTGGTGCGCTGTTGTCTGGGTGGATTTTCATTATGCACGGGTCCGCCCACTCCATGCTGCGTGTGCTGGACGCCGCGCTGGTTCGAATAGAATGGGATGAATACATACCACTACTAGTGAATGGAGAGAGCTGTTCCAACTCACCTGCAACAAATGGAATGCATATTTAAAATCGCACAGAGCACATTTCTTTTCATTTTAAATTTATTTAAAAACTAACTACTTAGATGTTGACTAATTACTTATGAGTATATCTCAAAATAAATGTACGTCTGTGGAAAAAAAGTATGCCTTGGAATAGTAAGAAGGTTACATGTTTTTATTTAATCATACAAATAAAGAATAATATAATTGTGAAGGAAAAATATTGAACTTTTAAATTACAAAGAATAAATATGATAACATGTATTATTATCCAACTAATTTCAAATCAACTTTTTTAAAACAATGTTTTTGCCTTTCACACAAAAATCAAATTACATCCCTACCCACTTCAAATGTGTTAAAGTGATTTCGTATTAAAAAAATAATTTAAATGCGAAAAACAAAATGTGTCGTGTCCATTTACTTTTCAGTTCCTACTCTTTAGTTACGTTTTATTTCTACTTCCACCTAATTTCTGAAAGCATCCGTTAAGTTTTAACACGGGCAACACTATCTTCATTCTGATTGGTTGTTGGTCTCATAACTTCTTTTAATGTGAAAATCACTAGGAACGTGTTGTGTAAGTGGGACTACTTTTTCGTTATAAGAAATATTATAGCACTTTTCACAATACGGTAAGTCTTGATTTATATATCATATTGTAATACGTATGGCAAGAACATTGAAGATTATATATATTTGCAGTTTCAGGTTATAACATACCAATGATTTCTTAAAACCCTGTTTTGTCTAATTCTTATTACAATTTCGTTACGTTTTTTATTAATTTCTATGCGTTAGGAAAAGTACAGTATAAATCTCAGTGTATACATTTAGAACAACTGAAGGCGAAAAATATTCTACAATCTATATATATAAAAATGAATTGCTGTTCGTATGTCTCGCTAAAACTCGAGAACGTCTGGACCGATTTGGCTAATTTTGGTCTCGAATTATTTGTGGAAGTCCAGAGAAGGTTTAAAAGGTGAATAAATATGAAAATGATCGGAATTAAATAAAAACAACAATTTTGCTTTTCCTTTGACGTGTCACCCGTCGTTCAGAAATCAAATTGAAATAATTGTTTAAAATGAAAACTAATTACAATTTTTGTATATTTCTAACTTTCTCAAGAGGTAAAAAATAAACTTTATTTTAGCTAACTACAGTTGGTAGATTAACTACAGTTGTTATTATTTTTATGTAGATTCATAAATCTTAAGTTTAGTCACAAATTAAATTTCTGAACGCAACCATAATATTTGACATTTAATATGTTAATCCATCCTCTATGTCGATTGATACCTCAGAAAAAGGGTGCATCCTTCTATCTTTGTGAGTGACGATTAGGTACCGCTACGTGCGCGAGAACTTTCTTTACTTCGGTTATCCTTTGTGATAGTGGCATTTCTACTTATGTGCTCTTTTTATTATTGATTTTTGTGATAGTGACACTTTACTGCGTGTACCGTTTACACTACACTACAGAACTTTTCTCACTTTGATTAATTACAATTAACGATGCCGAGGAGAAGAAGACCTGACTTAGGTCGTCGCAGTCAATCAAATGTGCGAAGAGCTACCTCACGTGCTAACCACACTGAACGCTCTGGGTCGCATCTACACAGTACATCCAAATAACGATGAATGTTATTATTTGCGGTTGTTGTTTATATCGTTTAAACAACTGAGAACAGTTAATGGACAGCTATGTGCGACTTACTGTGAGGCATGTCAACTATTACATTTACTCGAGAACGATTCGCACTGGGATAAAACGCTCAAGGATTCTGTAATATCTTCATCGCCGCATCAAATTCGTACATTGTTTGCGATTATCATATCGACATGTTACTCCTCGAATCCAAAAGTTTTGTGGGTTAAGTATAGAGATGACATGTCTGATGATGTTTTGCACCGTGTGCCCCGTCAAACTTTGAATCCTACACTACAAATGACTGCAGAAATTTACAATGAGACATTGATCGTTATTGAAGATAATGTGTTTACCGATGGCAAATAAAGTATTGTCGTGTATTGTCGTCATATGCACGATGCATTAAAACACGAGTTGCAAAGAGAAGAACAGTACGACATTGAAGCATTGGCCGAAACAGTTCGTACAAATGTTCCACAATTAAAACAACAACAAAGAATTGCGTACGACACTTTGATAGAGGCTGTGAACAGTGGATCTGGTGGAATTTATTTCCTTTATGCTCCCGGAGGAACCGGAGAAACGTTCTTAGTTTCATTGCTTTTGGCGAGGATCAGATCGCGAAATGATGTAGCTCTAGCGTTGGCTTCACCTGGAATAGCTGCGACTCTGCTAGAAGGAATTAAAATAGAAATAGAAATCAACTTGGAGTTTCCCTGTTTCGCGCATGGACAATTGTACGTCGCGTGTTCGCGCGTCAGAAAACCATCATCTTTGTTTATTTACGCTCCACAAAACAAAACAAAAAATATAGTTTATCTGAAAGTTTAAATTGATTAACAGACTGTATCATAACTGTGTGTGTCTGTCAATATCAAATAGAAACCTTATAAATAGCCGCCAGTATTTCAGGAAAACACTGTTTTGTAAGTAAGCAACATCGTGTGTAATTAATCGAAAATAATAATAAAACTTCATTCACACCGAGCATTTTTTTTATTTGTTTTAATAAAAAGAGGATTCCTTTTGTTTGTTTTAAGTTTATTTTATACAAAAGTTTAGGTCTTTTATTTATCGATTGAGGCAGTACGAAGTCTGCCAGGTCAGCTAGTATAAGATAAAACAAAGAAAAGGAAAGGGAAGTGAAAAAGTTAATAAAACACTAACAAATGATCAAAGAAGAAAAATACCCAATTCATAGAACACATGTATTAAGACAAAGAGATGAGACAGAAAATCAGCAAAGTAACGAAATACCAAGTCATAAAGAAGAAGGATCAACAACTGATACGAATAAATGAAAACCACTTTTTCAAGGAAAATCTACGGTATGGACTTTGACTACGCCTTTCGGTATTTATTTTTTACAAACTTGTGAACTAGTACAATATGAATAAGGAAACGTGAATGAACATTCTGTTTGGTACTTTATTGTCGTTAGATAAGTAGCGTAGTAGCGTATTACAAAGGTCGGCAACAAGTGCAGTTACACGCTCGCTTGCCGCTCGCCGCGCCGCGTCCTGTTCACAGCTTTTCCTATTCCACTTGACTTTATTTACTTTTACTTTGTATTGATTTTACAAAGCGTAGAAATTTGAACAAGTATACTACAGTATTGGATAATGCGAGTTGTTATACTAGGCACACGTGAAGAAATATTTTTTGTTTTTGTGATGAGTGTTTTATAATACAACAAATAATTAAATAAGGAAGGCCTTAAGATTCATGCTAGTATTCGAATCCACATCTTACGGAGTACCGACCGAGCATGCTACTGCTAAGTCAGCATACATTCGAAATTTTAGTGATGTTATTTAAAGTAGGTATTTTTTTATTTAGTTAATAATCTGCATTCTGTTTATTCGTAACTTTGGCGATGAGCGTGCGCCTATTAAAAATGTTTTCAGATGAAAACATATTCTCAAAGCGTAAAGTAACTTTTTTGAAGGATACACTCGTAAATATATTTTTGACAAAAGTCCAACGTAATGAAAACGTTTAATCCTTTGAAATCTCTTTCGGTGCTTTGTCGTTCGTCGCTCGGTAATTACGCATCGCAAAAAGTACCCTCAAAGTCTGGATCAAAATGTGCATCCTCCGTTCGTTCTTATTATTCTAATATGGTCTTTAATTACGAAGCGCCAAAGCTCATATTATTTCAAAGAGGAAATAACAAGGCTTCTCAGCACGAAGCTTCCAAGAGCAATTAAACAGAGAGAGGTCATATTCTCCGATATAGTATTAAAAACAGGAAAGAAAAATCCGACAAGATAAATGTGGTTTTTAAAACTATCATTTTGTTTTCTGTTTGTTCGGTTGGAATTGAAAAAAAAATCTTTGAAAGACATGGAATGTTTTTTCAGATATTGCTTTGCAATTGATATTTTGAAATGAGTATAATATTGGCATAAATCTCAACATGGGCAATATCTTGTTATTTTGTTTTATCAATGTGTTCCAGTAAGAGTTCGTGTGTGCTAATGCTAGTGTTAGTGCTAGTTCTTTTATCACGTTTTTTTTTTTAAATTCATATTTAAAATAGTAGTAGCTCATAAAATGCTCCGTGCTTAATCTATAAATGCGCTTAACCGCTGACCGCTGACCGCTGACCGCTGACCCGGGCCGCATGGTGCCATTACTAAGCACTGTAAGGAACAAAAGCTTAGTTTTTGCTTATATATATGTATGTATATCAAACGAGACGCAAACACCATGATAATAAAATATGACGTATCGTACAATAAAACTCCATTCACGAGTTGCAATAAATAAACCGAATGATTTTATTGTCGGCCGCTGAAAACCAGACGCCATAAAGTGTAATGGCGCGGACTCATTGCACACTGGACACCTCCGGAACTACACAGTACACGCCTGCAGGTTCATGTAGTTAAATGTCCCTATATGTATGTAGTATGTAGAAATCAAATTATTTATTTAATATTTGTGCTAAGTTCGGATAAAATCGGAATTATTTATATTTAGGATTAGAAGTTAACTAATGGTCGTTTTATTCTATTATTAATGTCAGGTTTATTTTTCGTGATCGCACCTGAGATAGGAGCCGCCCTATCTTATATTTACTTTGAAAAGAAACTTTAAAAATATATTTACTTATATAATAATTAGTCATATTTATTCTAATATTAAAACCGAATATTATGAAGTGTTTTTTGTAAAGGACATATTATTTTATCGACAATACATCCTCTTTTATTTCCAGTGTTTCAAAGAAAATGTAGTGACAAAAATTATTCCTTATATTATTAATAAAAATTGGATTAAAATAATACCGAAACGATTATAAGAGATATAAAAGAGGAGTTATAATTAAGCATAAAACACTTGCTGCCATTAATATTGTAATTAAATACATGGAGCGGTGATGGCAATTGCCGCGCGGCGATGCGTTGCGGTGCGCGACGCGGACTGCGTGCACAGTTCACAATCACGCTTAAATACGACAGGAGACATTTATAGAACATTTCTAATTATGTTCACACAAAAGTTGGTTTATTGTAAAGTAGAAAGGCTTTTTCATTGTCAAGTATCAAATACGAATTCTCAGAATTTTAATAATATACAATTTCTACCCGGGATGAAACAACAAGGATTAGCTAAAAATAACTTATGCTTTATTTAGTTAAGTGTTTCAATTTACCTTTACAGATTATCTTTGAGTCTACCTACGCCTACGTCTCGCCATCAAACATAAATTAACTCAACTTCAGACTTATATAGCAATGATCTTCACCGGCCCCCTTATAAAAAGGTATATTAAAAAAGATAATATTTTTAACGAGCTCTAACAAGGTCGAATTAATTTCCCCATCATTTCCCTTGGTTGTTTATGGTGCGTGGGACAGCATGCACGCCGCGCACGTCGCGTCGCTACACTGCACGCGATGCCTCACGCTCACTTCAACGCCATAATGTCCTATTTAATTTGACACTAAAAAATATGTAACCGGTTTAGTGTGACCGCTTCAAATAAATTTGACATTATTTATTGATATAAAAGAGAAGTTAAAAACATCTGGTAACAAATAATAAACATAAATTTTGTGTGTATGGTTAATATCGTAGGTAAGCAACGAAGCGCTGATCTCGTATTTATGTTATATTATACACTAACGTTAGACCGCTGTTCCACCTGATGTTTCGATGTGTTTGTTTATGATACATTAACTCTGGAAAGAGGGTTAGCTTGTAAATCCGAGAGCAAACCAAACGGAACTCATTTTAATACAAACTGTTCAATTATATATCTTGAGATTCACTAAAAACTTGTCTAATCGTTTTTTTTTACTGACTGTTAATGAACATTTCATTGTAAATAGCGACAATTTAGGAAAATAAACATGTTCTGTGCACGGTATAAACGAAACAAACATTATCTATGCCTTTCTGTCACGTGAGACGTGGGTAATAGACTCGCACTAAAATACCGCCAAGAGCCACAATAGTACATGGTACATAATTTTCATTCTAATTTGCTAATCTAGTGCCTATACATTTTGATATGAGTGAAATGATCAGAAACTCGGTTTTGTTTGAGTACATCGTCATTTGAATCGACGAGCTTATACCGCGCCCCCTGACAATCCGAAGCTTATTAATATCCCCATAATTGTCGCGGTTGTTTATGGCGCGTAAGATCCCATTAACACTACTTCATTACCCGTAAATCCCCTGAAACGGAAAACATAAACTATGTCGTTAATTTGACACCAATAAAAAATGTCTGTACGTATGTGACCACTGGACACGGTGTGGGCGTAGTGTTTCTGTGCAAGTTGAATTGTATCAATGATTGTTTTTACAAACAAACAATCTTTGTACATAGTGCGTCTCACAAGGTTTTAATGCAGCAAAGAGGTTGTTTTAACAACTTGACACCCACGGATGGTATTAATGGTTTACATGCATTTTGTGTGACGTTGAATTCAAGATTTTGGCTGAGTATTATGAAACATGTTAAAAACTTGTGACTTAAAACCATTAATAATTCAAGTAATTTCACTAAATTACTAATCTAATATATTTATAATGCTTACTTTCTAAAATATATATATTTAAAATATGAAAGTATGTTTGTTGGAATATTTGCGCATCAATTACGCTCAAACGGCTGGACGGATTCTAATGTAATCTGGCGTAGAAATCCATTAGTTAGTGGAATACCAGATGGGATATTTGTAGCTATTATTTATTATAATATATATGTTGTATAGAATTAACAACGGCGGTCAATAGATCTGACCGATAAAGTGACCGAAAAAAAAACTAATACATTGCAATTGTATCCATAGACGTGTATTGTGAATATTTGACTATTAGTCTTGGGTGAAGCTAATTGTTAAATATTCGCCATCGTTATAATTGCAATGCATTATACTTTACCGCTTTTGACTCTATACGACTTATATGTTAATGATAGAGCACAGCCCTAATGCTGTACGGAGACGGTCTGTGTAATTCGCCGCCACGCCACACGACGCCACGCCACGCCACACGACGCCACGCTACGCCACACGACGCCACGCCACACCACGACTCGCGACGCGGCGCTATCATGCGATACGTAATCACTCACCGGAGATGCTACTCTTGTCGCTAGTTAATTTCACGCGTCTCTGCCCGCACTCTCACCCGCACCCGAAATAATCCAACAGTATTACAGTTATTTATTGTCGTTAGTCTCGAGTGTCACAGGCGTACGACGGCACAACACAAACTGTTCTACAGCAGGCTCACTTTGTGTAAAACTAAATACCTCAAATATTACTTGTTAAAATTCCAATGTAGTTTATATATAGTATAACTTGTATTGGATGAAGAGCTTATCATTCTGTTGATTATTTGCTCCTTAAATAAACGTTCAGTTAGAACGGCATAATTGTAATATTAGAATATATAGCAAGTCACAAGTTTTTTAACATGTGTCATCACTGTTGCGTTTCATAATACTCAGCCAAAATCTTGAATTAACCCTTTGGCTACACACAAAATACACGTAAAACATTAATACCATCCGTGGGCGTCAAGTCGTTAAAACAACCCCTTTGCTGCAATAACCTTGTGTGACGCAGTACAAAACGTTTTATCACACATACCATATTCTTAGTTTCAAATAGTGTGCTACAAAGATACTCAGCTAAGTGGTAATGTAAAACAAAGTTCTCCAACGAAAATGAAAACAGTAAACAGTTGAAATTGTTGAATAGTTTGGTGAGTTTGATTAGTGGAATGTAGATCTGGTGTTCGTTGATCCGCGGTTCCGCGTGTGGAAAAGAACATTTCGAAATATCCATGTATTCGTTAATAATATGCTACATATCGACCGCCGGTAAAAAATAGCTTATTAGATGTTCTTGCAGTATTCCTTTAGCGAGGATATACAGAATATTACAAGGTGTTTCAAGGCTAATCGTATGATTTTTTTTAATTCAAAACTGGTATATTACGTCTTAAATTTAATAATGAATCGTTTGGAGGAGGCATCTGTTGTTCGTTTGATGGAGCTAGTTTGAGTTCATTTTGCCTATAGCTGATTATTTGTTGGGGAGACAAGACGTGGCCCGCAAACTCGGTTATTTAAGAAAATAATAAGGGTTAATTGTGAATAGGCTCGTTGAGCGGTTGCTCGGAGCTGCTCTGTGCTCAATGCTCTCTCAATGCATATTTATTGCGGTGTAATTAAAATTTATTTCTGCATAATTACGAATCTTTCTGTTAATAATTGGGTTCTACGATCCTGTATATCATATCGGTCTTTTCAGTTTGTACGTTATATATTTTCTTGTAACGTATTTTTCATTTTATTACTTTGGTGTTAGAGTTGTTTTGGAACGGTATATGAAAACATGTATTTACTCGTAGTATAGAATACTGATATATCAGACAGTGATTATTTATAATATATTCTTGTAGTTTGTTATACTGACCGTACTTCATTGTACTTTAGCGATATTTATGTATTATTTGCTATATTATGTTTCAAATTGCAACATAAATATTATACCTCAGACCTCTCATTGCGAGTTAATATAACTCGACGTGGCTGTAACTTAAACCTCGGACTATATTAACAGACGTAGTGATTTGCGACTCGGTCCGACTTCTTAATGCATTGTTATTTATTACTTATTATATTCGCATAGATTGAACCTGTCATTAACTTCACGGCATTATTTCATGATATTGGACAGATTCTGATTTTACAAATCTAAGTAGAACATTTAACGAGAAAAATATATTTACAATCTCATCTGATGTTAAGCGATAATGTTGTAAGACAGTAATGCGTCTGTAAGCACTTCTGTGACTTTTGGCTATCGGTGCTTACTTAATACTCAGGGTAGTTTGAAATAAGAAATATTCAGGAATAATAAATTGATTTATTGCATAAAGTACACACGCATGTGGTCGCAGACTTAGCGTAGAGACAACTGGCATTTCCCCATTCAGGTAATATATATAGAGCCGTTATTACAAACAAAAATTGTGCACCACATCGCCGCGGTACACGCGCGGGGAGAGCGCAAATTAGTGATGTTAACCGATTACTTTAAAAACGTTTTTTTCGGTTAATTATCTTATAATTTAAAAATAAAATATGCTGAGTGATTACTTTATCGCAAGCTTGAAGCAGTTCCATAGAACGAGGTAGTTTACGTCAACTGTGACAATATTTTACTAGGATTTAGTTATTATATTTACGTTATTCTGACAATAACGTAACTAACTAACATAATTCGAACTGGTTCACATCTCTAGCGCAAATGTTTATAGTCACCATGGTTACGCGCCAGAACACTATGGCAAGAACCTTAACGCGTATTTCAAACAGTTTGGTTGAGGCGTCGTCTCTATGAATACCTCAATGCCTTTCCCCGAGGGGTCCCGGGTGATGCCAGTTAACGCGAATGCAATTCTGTAAAATTGCATTCGAGTACCTAAACTATATCCCTACACGTTAAACTTAAAAGGGGGTCTGGTCTCAAATGCAGTTGGTGAAAAACATCCATAGATAAGAAATATAGTTATAAAAATGTTCCAGCACCATGATAACTGTCATTAAGACATTAAAAACACAACTAAAATTAAAGTACATATTTAATGTTATAACATTTTTTTATAATTTTTAATAAAGTAAATTGTAACACTATTTATTACGTCTACATATGATTATGTCTGTGTGTGTGTGTGTGTGTGTGTTTGTATGCTTGATACTTTACATTAAGTTGTCGCTCTGAATCTGTACCGCTGATGCGGCTGGCGCGATACAGCTATAATACAGTGCCGAGGCAGATTCCTGCATTTAATTGCTATGAAAAGCGCCAGTTGATAATAAACGGCGACGGACAAAGAAATGGATTATGACAGTTGGTGTGTGGTATAAACACAAGAGTTTAGCTGTCTGTACCAGCAGTATATATGTTTTATTTTGTTCACTGTAATGTTTTCCCATACGAGATGTCACACCTAATTTGAAACATCATTACATTATTTCATATTAAATTTAAGCCACGAACTCGTCGTATCTTACGTAAAATGTGTAAATTCTATTTTTGGATTTTCAACTATTTTCGAATTAATTTACGAACATCTTATGAATTATACCATAGACTATGTCGGCTACGTCTCATCCCATTGTAAATTGACGTCAAAGGGAACCAGGATTTAATTATTAAATTATTTACTGTATAATTGAGTCGAGAACAAGAGCGGTAGAAGTTCTGTTAACACCTCGACAGCCGACACACGGAACGAATTTACTATACTTACATAAGATATATACAAATACACATGATTTTTACTGTAAGTAAAGGTAAATTTAAATAGGTACGTATACAACATTTCGCTTGTAACAGAAAGCCGTAAGTAGCGGTTAGCTGAGAGCCTTTAGATAACAAGTGGGACAACCGTTCTTGTAAATTATAACAAATTGTCGATGAAATTGCCAACTCTATTCATAAATTTCTTAACATGGAACAGCTATTCATAAATTAATGAACATTGAATAATAATTAACAAGTAAAATATGGTTATAGACACGTGCATTTAATCACAAGTTAGAAGTGACAACTTAAACAAACGCCCTCAAGTTGCGAGTTACTGCATATAATAAATAGGCACGCGCCTATACATACATCTCGAGAGGAATCTGACCGCTGGTTCCGTATCAGGAGGATCAATTTTAAAACCGGTAGCGTTAGCCCCACAGTATTTGTTAAGCTTCTAGAGACGTGGAGTCTAGATTGTGTTGGTACTGATGCAAGCTTGGACCAAGACAGCAGCGCGGCGCGACACAACGGGACGGGGAGATCGCTATATTTTATACTCTACAAGTCTAAAGGTATTTCGTAGAATCCCAGAAACGCTTAAATCTATTTTTAATTCTAGTTTCATTATTAACATAATGACAAAAATTATAATTATTAAAGAAGTACATTTTCCACATAATCAGTTTCCTATTTTTTTATCTTTTAACATACAAGTAAGGTGACAAACAAGCTTACGGTTTACCTGATAGTATGTGACGACTACCGTATCCTATGGACGCTCGTAACACCAGAGGTATCATCACTAGCGCACTGCCGACACAATATTAGTTGACTGCGAAAGTAGAGAGAGAGGTAGGGCACAGAGAAATTTCTTTGGAGATTTCTCTCTACTTGGGACAGTCCGACTGGTGGAATACCTCCACTCTACAGAAGATAGTTAATAACCATGATTACAATATATCCGCGTGCACCTACGAGTACTTACACGTTATTCTGTTTGAATTATAAATATAATTGTTAGTGTCATCAATTGTTAATATTAAGTAGCATCATAGGTATATAAATATCTTTTTTAAATAACTGATGGTTTTTAAGAGTTATTCTGCAGGTACATTTATATACATGCATGTACATATATAGTTCGTTTAAATTATATTTAATAATTTGAAAGTATGTTGTTTTGAATATTTGTACTTCAATCACGTTTAAACGACCGGACGAAATCAATTATACCATGGAATAGGACTTAATATAATACTTTTAATAAGGATATAAAAATAATGAACTCAGCTCGCTTGGCCGGACCGCAGTATCGAGCCCAGTAGACGGGCCGAGCGACGGATAGTATTTTTATAAAACCCATTATAAATGTATTACACCTAATACGTGGATAGGTTGATGACCGAAAGGGATAAAAATTTATGTTCTATCTAAGATACTTTATATTATTTATGTTATATAATAAAAACCTAAGTAATGTCACTCGGTAATACATCAACACTTTTTCTATAGATAATCTTTATGCGTGCAATCATTAAGATATACCTATCAATTAGAGGAAACATAAATCAGACATACATTGGAAATAACTTGTAAAAAAAATATAAGACGACAATAATTACATAATATTTAGTAAATTTCATTACATCAAAAATATACAAAAATGAAAACACAGAGAAGTATAAAAGTTAAACCATTTTGTTTTTAGTCATGATTTTTTTTAATATTACACAAATCGCATAATACTAAAAATTTGATTTTAAAATGGAACAATTCGTGCAACACATTGACGTAAATATGTTTGACACAAGAACCTCTGCATAAATAAAAGTCTTGCGGAAGGAAGGAACCCTCGAAATCTCCGGAGCCATAAGTTTCCCCCGTCCCATAAGCGTGGCGGGGGAGAGAGTGGAGCGCTGAAACAATTTAAATGAGATGAGGTGACGTATTCGCGCAATGTGTCCTCGCAATGATTCAGTGCAACAGCCTCGCGAATGTGTTGCGAATATCTGATCAAATGGAAACACTGCCTCAAATAAAAAATAAGTCGAGACAGTCTCGTGTCTCGCACAGCGTCCCGCTGCGGCGCGGCGCGGGGTATCGTTTACATGCCTGTCATTGCTGTTAGCGCATTTGTCAATTTGATTTTTCTCATACGTTTTTCACTTGAATATATTGTTATTTTTTATATATATTAATTAAAAGACTAGAGTGGAGGAGTGATGGCGAAATCTATTTAATTTTTATGAAAACTAGTTAAGAAGAAAATGAACGTCTCAGAAAGTGAAAACCTATTACACTATGTATTCTTAGACAAACTATTCATGGCAAGTATATTGAATGGAAACTCTTTATGCAAAATAAAATACTGAAATGTAAAAGGCAATCTCACAAGACTGTGCATAGAAGTTATTTGGTTTGATTTGAAAAACACGTAAATAGATTAACATTTATATTCAAGGTACGAGTAGGTATCGTATGATCAGCGCCACATAGCAGAAGGCGTCACTACCACCCTGCTGAGTTATGTTGCGGTACGCGCTAACGTAGGGCTTTAGTGATAACCCGGAGCGATCATTAGAACGTTATCGAGCAATTATGTTCAATGTTATAAAAATGGCCATTGTATATATAAACAGATTGATATCTTAAGACTCTGATGCTAGTAGTAGGTACATTGCTTATGTTGTTTTCATATTTAGCGGTTTTGCATTTTAATACATAATACAAAATATGTTACACGTTCAGCATTATTTATGTAAATGTATTTATTTATTTTTACAAAAATAACTTCGTATGTTTAACATTACCATATGGTCTTATCTAGCAATTGATGCAAATTTTTATTAACTAGACTGCTATAGTTGATGCTTTTGTTGTTTAAAAAAATTGTTTCGTATGAAAAATGAATTCAAACCACATGTCAGTCTTCGCCCAAGGACCTAATAGTGTAGCTATTCCAGCAACTACGCTTGAGATTCATGTTTGCCTATATTAATCAAATTTAATACTAGATGTGATTGTGATTATAGGGAATAAAATAGAACTTGAAAGTAATGTAAGCAAAACACGTATAACAACTGTATATTTTACAAAAAAATCAGTATAGTCGTTGGGGTTGCTTTCGCGTATCAACGCGTCCACACCTTCCCGATATATGCATAAATGAATGAATAATTCGCAGCGGGATAACAGCGGTGCTTCGTTCCTGCACAGATTTATAGTAATAGTTCGCGTTTCGCATCCAAATTATTTGCAAGTATAAAACTGTGAACGTTACCTCTCCAACGACGCGTCGCGTCCTCGTGTAGTTTCAGAATATCACTGAATATTCACGTTCGTTCACTACGGGTTTCACTCCAATGAATTATTGTGTTTTTAATTAGAACGCCGCACATATATGCTATAGATCACCGAGCTCAATAGATTTAAGACATTTAAAATCATTTTCATTTTATTGACCAATTATTGAATAGCTGTAGATATATTTAAATATACAAAAATAACTCAATTCCTTACGACTAAAGACTAATATTGATGAAGATTTAAAAAATATGTTTATTGACTCGTCTGCAGCGACGCTGGCGGCAGTCGCGGCGGTAGCGATGTAACGACTTCACGCCTTTAGGTATATCTGATGGTCAGCTATTTGTCGAAACGTCCTCCGACCAAGCTGTGTGAATTCCAATTTCAAATAAGTGTAGGTATAATCATTTCGAATATCCAAATCTCACATTTAAAAATGTCATGTTTAAAATTTACCCTATTTTTCTAGTTCGTTAACATTGCGCAATATCTATATTGTTAGCGTTAAGACGCATTGCGAAATCTTTCCTTGTGACTTTTATTGGCGCTGTTTTCTAGCGATTTTTGTCAATTCTATTCTATGAAGTTCACAACCGAGACGCATGTCTAAAGCAGCCACGTCACGTTCGCCGGTATTCACCTAATGCGCATTCGTCATCTATTCGCCTCTATTCGTCCAGCCCATCCACACGTTCGTTATTACTATTCATTTACGTGTTTGTGAGTGAATGCGATGGACGTCGCGCGTAGTGACGATTGCGACTGCACATAGGTACTGATCATTAAATATATGGGTACGTAAAAAAGTTGAAAAAATTTGGGAACCGTGATTTAATTGTGATATATTTTTTCCTAGATAATGTACTTCCGGGTAATAAGACCTCTACAAAGTCGGAAGAAAAAGATAACATACGTAGTAATTAGCGTTTTCTAAATCTGTGAAATACACACATTTAAGTATTATTTATACAAAAAGCATTTTAGTTTTTCAAAGAGTTTAAAAATATTTTGTATTTTAAATACCAGCATGACAACCATTTGCTTTTGAAATGGGAAATAAATAAATATATTATTATGATGTAATTACATTTGTATTAAAAAAAATACATTAAGTTTGTAGGTTTCTTCAATATATCAAGCTACTTACCTATATTTGGCATATTTCACTTCGCGTAATGCCCTGTTAAAAATACAACCACAACACGGTCTTGCGGTTGAACGCAGACTGGACGGACGGCGAACGTATAGAGGGTGCCAGGAATGTTTGTCCGAACTCCTTTGATTCCTGCTTCAAAAACCGCTAAACGAAGGATAACGGGAGAATATCAAGGAATGGAGGCATATCTACGAACGCAGGCAAAGAGGCTCTCTATACGTTCGTCTTCGTTTTTATTGGCCAAATACCGGCGGACGTGAAGAGGGCCTCTACTCTATGCAGCAATGGAACTGAAATCTTGATTTGCTTTATAATAATGGAGTAAAATACTTCTGAAAAGATGAAAGATAATCACAAACACTGGATTTACCCACTTCCGACATTAAGACCAATGAAATGATTTTACGAAAATAAAGTTTTTCCGTTATTACAGAATAACAAATCATTATTTGATAATTTACTATGCATAGATCGGTCCTGCTACTCACAATCGCGCTGGTGAATTTATTTCTATTTACCGACATATATTTCATACTGCACAAAATATTTTCTCGGATTATTTCAGCACCGTATCTCGTTATATTGGTATCAAACCAGAGGTTTTCCCTTGCGAATTTTATGTCGCCAGTACGGCGGTATATTATTCCAGTGGTTTACAAAATTGCAAAATAAAAAACCGCTCAGTCTGAAAAAATTCATAGATATTTGTTACTAAATATATTTTTAAGAAATAATTCTGTTTTTCGTTTAACTATTGAAAAACATAATCATTTCTATGATCAATTGCAAATATAATAATAATAATAATAAAACAAATATTTTGAAATATGCATGAAATTTGAAAATAATCATTGGATTAAGTGAGAATACATATATTTTTTTATAGTTCACAATATAACTATATAGGAAATATACTTTTAAATATAACAACAAAACATAATATGTATATAGGTACATACCACAAGACTAAAACCGGAAAAACCGATTTTTATATTATTATTGTCATATGGACCCTCGGGAGAGATTGTAAAAGTTTATGTCTTGCAATTTGTCACCTCGATCGCGTCAGGGTCAGCGCCAGCTCGACAAAACAACCTATATAAATTTATATGTATGTCGACAGATATAATTCATCACGACGAATTGATTTTCTAATCTCGTATTTCATATGGTACGTTGAATAACGTTTTTTAACATTTCAACCGTCGCGCATCGAAAATATAGTTACGCGACGACACACCATAATTATGTCACCCAGTACCGCCCGCGCGAGCTGCTACGCACCCCGCCGCACTCGTCCGCACTCAGTCTTGCCGACCACGATACCAGAACAGTTTCAGACTCCAATCCTGGCTCACAAGTATTGCTGATCTGTGCGAACACAAACCGAAACATAATAAATATACTTTCCGTAAAGAAATTATTTGATTAATGGAATGGGAAGTGTAATCATAACATTTATAACGTTAAGGAAATACTTGTAGAGAAGTATAACAATAAAAAAAGAGAAGAGAAATAATTAGCAACATAGTGTCTACTGTGTGAGTTGTAAAACTTTACGAGTTACAATGTGTCGACTGTGGCGAGCTACTGACTGTACGATTTGGTTTCCACCTCGATGAGCTTGCTGTTTCAATTCCGGTCTTGTAATGCCTATATTGTATTCATTATTTTCAATATTGTTAATAATGCTTGCTGTTCGCGAGACGGGATTTTTGTTAATTAAAATGTGTCGTCAGCTTCTGAGATTGTTTCCATTCGCTGGCGGTAGGATTACGGTCTCTTTGAATTTCCTGTGATTACAATGGTGTCTTGTATTGTATTACATACGTTTAGCGATATAGTAAATTAGTTAGGATTAAAATGAACGTTTCGTTTGAAGAAGATTACTTATCTCGTGACATTCAATAGCGAGATGCTTGCAAGATTCTATTAAACCCCTTGAACATTACGTGAGAATAACGGATATACACGTATGGAAATATAAATAGTGTTTAGTATCTATTGCGTTAGATGAATAAATAGTCTTTAGTCATGGAACAATTATATTTTCTTGGTTTGTTCAGAATTACATTACTTTTGAACAGTCGTGAAGAAGCCCTTAAGATCTAGAGATTATGAGGTAGAGTGCGTCCCCGACCGGACGGACCGGACGTATCGACAATGCCGTAATTTATGTAGTAATTTATTTTGTTGAATGTACGCGTTTATTTTATGAAATTAAATAGAAATAGTACACGTGTAATTTATTTATTTTTATTATACATATTTTTTACCTTTTGTTACATATGAATGTCGTATTGGTAATCAATATTCTATATAAACAAAGAAAGAACCCCAGGCTTCCATAATCCTAATGATAACGCGCCGACCACCAAGTAACGAATCACCGCCGAGCTGCCGAGCTAGTGAACCCTTCGCATTTTGTAGAAAACCAATTCGAACAAATTTAATCTCCCCAATACCCAGACAGATCTTTGAAATACATTTTTATATATATACAGACATTTTATATCATGATATGTACCTACATCATTGAGGTCTGAGTAAAAAAGTTTCCAATATATCTTCATAAATATATCTTCGTAAATCACACCATAATGGTAACCCGGTGTTTTGCGACTAGCGACACGTCACTGCGTCACCAGGAGTACATTCAATTACTAACAGGTTTCACTCCGCTACTCTATAAGTCGACGTGATTGTCGATGTATTTATCGTGTATACCATTAAGTACGGTGTAATTATTTTGTCGAAATGCCAACACGAGATAATATTTCGAGAATAGTGTGATGTGTGATAGGTGAGTAACAAACAACAGGGACGCGGACGGAAGCATCTGGTGTCTCGACGTGGACGGAGTAATCTTGATGAATGAGGCGACGCGCGCGACACCTTTCATCGCAGTGGCGAGACCACGAGCCCTTTCAACCCGTGTGACAGCGAGACCAGTCGTCACCTCGTGTGAAATACACCTACTATATTTAAACTCTTCTTCATTTCTAACTGGAATTTGACGCGAACTTAACCTTACTAAGTTTTGATGTTTTATTTATCGTGTCAGATACTAGTGTTCGACTGCAGTATCATCTGATGTAGGTAAGCGTCTACAGTATCATGAAAATATAATGTGTAGTGGTTATGGAAGATAATTGTACCTACTATTTGTGTTATTAAAATTAGTAATACATATGAAAGTAAATGTTTCTAAATAATCATAATATTACTAGAAATTTATGAGACGGGCATTTCTGGACCTCTAATAATTTGAAATACGGCTGTTCTTAAATTTAACTTTCAGGTGGTGGTTTGTGAATGTACCTATTAGCTATTAATTGTTAGATCTTCATTTTTTCTATAAGTAAGTCGGAAGAAACAGCGCACCCGAACTACTTTATCCGCGAGTGCTGGCGTAATGGTTCGTGTTACTGCTTAGTACATTTAAAAAAAGTCTGCGATAACCCATATGCCTATAGTTTAGGTGTAGTGGCGTGAACGATTCATGTGAATTGTGATGCACAACCCTGATCGCTCGGTAAAAATATTGTTTATACTGAAGTATTATAAATCACCAATCAGCGATTTATTTTAAATTATACGCGGGTGAAACTACGAGTCACAACTAGTCAACTTATAAAATGTATTTAGAGTACATATATAGTCAAACATATATAGTACACTTTTATATTAAGTAATTCATGCTATACCGGGTCTGATCCGTGTTACCGTGTCCTGCCGGGGCACGAATCCGGCCCGGAGTAGCATGAATAAAGGATAATTCATGTTACACCGGGCAGGGTCCCGGAACGTCCAACTAAACTATATTTCCCATTTAGTCAACCTTCACCATACCCTGTTGTAGAATACGTTCCTAAATTTAGTTTTAATTGGGTAGCTTGATACCGCTAACCAGTTAAATTTTTTTATAATAGTACAACAAAATCATGGAAAACAAAAGGCTAATTAAAATGAATCAGGTAAAAGTTGGATTATAAATTTAAAATATCCTGTTGAACTTAAAAGTGTTGAAGCGAAGTGTAACATCGATATGGAAATGGTGTTCAGATCGAACAGACACGGGACAGCGCGGGCGCGGGACGAGACGTCCGCGTCGCTCCGTCTCGGATCAAGATTTAATGCCAATAAAAATAAAAATTTACGCAACCCGGACTCGCTCGTAAAAATAATATTCATTTGTATGTCTGGGTGATAAGTTTCAGACACACTACGAACAACACTATATAATGAAGGCTTTTTTTTAATAGCGGCTTTGCTTCATTGCAGGACCACAAAATAATATCAAAGCAAATAATTTTTTTAAGTATTTAAAACCAATTGAATACATTTTACAAGATCGTAGGTTAGATAGTAGGTTACCGGTCGGACCTAATTATATATTGTTTGAAATAACCTCATAGATTAAAAACTAAATAACCTTCAATGATACAAATTCGCATCGATTTTATTGTCTGTTTTCGTAGTCAAAGAGGTATGTTGCAACATTTCAAAGTATTTTTTATTGTCTGATTTTAAACCAAAATTTATAAAAAATAGACATTAAAGGAACAGTTTTATTAGTAATGTGGAAAATATCTCTGTGTATAACAGAGCTAACGGGCGGCGGACATTATCCGCGATTCCACTACGACATGCTATACGATACGGATATAAACCCACGCGTTGTCTCACGTGCTGCAGACATATTTTATTGCAATCGATTGTTGCATTGCAATTCAATTGCAATGTCAATTTGTTCTAAAATTTCTTTTGAGAAAAATGCATTGATTTAACGCGCGTGTGGCGCGGAACACTTCAGACATTCAACGTGTTTCATTAACTACACAAATGACAAATGAATTAATACGCCTTATTTACTTTATATTCAGATCTCGTAATTAATATAGAGCGTGTGGCGCCACCTCGCGAGATAGCGCGCGCTCTCTCTCGAGATGCATTGGAATTTATTACGGATTAACGTCATAACTCCGTCCACTTTAATATATTGGTTTTTATCAATTAATGTACCACAGTTCGGTATATATAATAAGATTTAAAATAACCTAACTAGCTCGATAGCTTAGCGGTGGTAGCATTGAGCGTACTGCTGCGTAGCTTGACAATATAATATATGTCAGGTTACAGTAAAGTCACCGTCAAGTCTCCGTTGTAAGCATTGGTTTAAACCGATTCAGTGAGATTGTTAATACGAAAAGTTTTACATGACACGTTGATGACAACAATTCGTTTTAACGTAATTGTAATTGTAACCGTGTTAAAATAGCAATAGGTATAATAGTTTTAGGGTGTTAATAGATAGTATACTCGTGGGTTATTATATAAACTCGACTAGAACTGAACTGAAGCCGCCCGGGTGAAGTTGTAAAAGCCCTTTGAGGCTTCAGGGCCCTTATGACTAACGGTATAGTCAGTTCGAAAATAAAAAAAATAGCTGAAGCCTGAAGCCGATTAACAGTAGTTTCATGTTTTTGCAAAAAAAACGATAAATAAATGTGTTAGATGAATGATAATAATAAATTAAAATCGATGTTGCAGATGAGACTTCCAAACGAACACAGTTATTTGTATTATTATTTGTCTAACACATTTATCTACACGATTATTTATATCAAACGTTATTTGTTATCATCTTTAAGCCTATTTATATCTGCGATTCAGCATAATAATTCGAACAGTATCATATTTATAATTTAATTTATATAATTCAGGTTCAGTACACTCACTGTACAGCACTCATTTAGGTAAGACAACATCTCTGAAACATTTTAGTAATAAGCAGTTTTTACCTAACTTAAGACGCAGAACTCGCTCTTTACTCGTACAATGACAAGACATCAAAATTCTAAAAGTGATATCGAGAATTGTATAAGCACCGTATTTTTCAGTGTTTACCATTCTCGTCGTAACTATTCAGCACTTTGCCTTACAGCATGCAAGGTCCACACCGATTTACGGGGCCGATTGAATGCTCTGAAACATCCAATACTAATAACCTAATGGTTAACGGTTGGTGGGTGTCGAGGGTGAACCGGTCAATAAAGATATTATATAACGTTAGGGTATTGTGGTGTCTAGTTCCAGTTTACGGGAACCGACAGGGACGCCCGGGAATATCTCTACGTAAGCTTCGTACTCAGCAGACCTGGTTTCGGCTTTACAAAGGGTGCCGTTAATAAATTAGTTGACTAATAGCGGTAATTGGTAAACAGTAGGTAAAAAACAAGTGTGATAGGAATGTTATTGTAAGCGCATATTCACATCAATTTTTATCGCTTTACAGGTTAGTATTCAAAAAGGATCCCTATTAGTACAACATTGAGTATAAACAGGTTTGCTGGTAAAATATGCACTGAGTCGGACATTGCAAAAGCGATTGTGTTTTATTTGTTCTATGAATGTTTATAATCTCTTAATATTGTATAACATGAATAATACAGACATAACTCAGTAATGTGGTAGGGCAGGCGGTGGTAGGGCAGGCCCGCGCGAAGGCGATGTGGATGTGTGCTCAGAGCGTCAGACACTCGGAGCAAACAATCCGAGCGAAGTGCCGGCTACGGTTTGTTCTCCGGCAACTTTGTTACATTATGTATTATGTACTCACGTAATTGAATTGTCTGTCAAATATTTGATCTTTCTACGTATCTGCATGCTATAATACTTTCCCCTTGGCAGGTGTGGATTTAGGTTTCGCTTGGGACCGAAAAAATAAACAAAGTTTTCTTTTGCAATTACGAAGACTGAAAAGTATAGGTAAGAAAAAAGGATATATTTGAATATACCGTTAAAACTTGTATTATAACGTTTGTATATTAAAATATGTCGCAAAAACTAATAATAATTCATGTACCTGGGCAGAAATTCCACAGTGATGGTTGAATCAAAATTATATGAACTCAATGTGAAAATGAATATGACTTTTGCACATTATAAAGTTGAAGTGGGCCATTTCCGCTAATCACAAGTGAATTTCGACTCTGAACATATTAACACAGAATACTCGCGGAGAAATTAATGTTGAAACGCGACGCTTTGCTAATAAACGTAACGTAATAAGCGTAACGACCGCAAGACGGCAGCAGACTAACTCGACTCGGGTTGTGTTGTAGACACTCGCGAGCTCCGCGGGAACATACTAAATATTTCTTAACTTTTAAATATTATTGATACATTTAGTGTAATTATTACTTCGCAGTTAACTTCCTCGTCTTTATTCACAATATACAAAATATTAACTTCTGACAATGACTTCGCTCGTGTTGCACAAGTTACAAATACTCAAGAAAATACATCATTTTACAATCTTGCACGTACTTTAGATAATATAGAATAATATCTATTTCGATGTTAAAAGTCGCTAATACATCGTGAGCTGGCGAGTTTGCTGATTAACCACGGACCTTGTCTTCGCGAAGAATGCTTCATCCCACAGACACTGTTATTATTATTTACATATCCTCATGACATAGAAACAGGTTAGTTAAACAAGTAGAACTAATTGCATGTTTTTTTTTGTTTTACTCCCAGTATCGCAAAACTTTTCGGTACATTCGTTAATACACATGTTTGGCTACAATAAACAGATAAACTTTATACATTAGATCTAAACCTAGTACTACACTACTTACTGGCTGGTCACGTAATTAAAAACGCTGAATAGTTGTATTTTTTATTCAAATTTAAATAGAGAACACTCTGTGGCTCTGTTTCCTCCATTTAGTGCTGTAAAAGTATTAAAGGTGATTGCTTCATATGAAAGCAGTGAGGAAAAATAAAAGTCGTAATAAATGTACAAGGGAAGTAATAATAAAACTTCGCAAGAAGAATTGTTTGTATAAAAATATAGCCGACCATCCGCAACGCTCAAAAAAGATGGTTTCCACGCTATGAACCATTTCACGTATCAAACTACTTTAAATGTTCCGCGTGTACCTAAACAGAGAAAGTCATCTCGTTGAGATGAGTGAAATATCGTTCGTTTGGCATATCGAAATCCTTTTAAAGGGTCTAATGAGCTGAGAAAAGAATATTTTGGTGAAAACAACACTTCAGCAACCTCGGAACGCACTATTCGAAGGCGTTTGGTAGATGAAAAGTTGCACGGAAGGATAGCAAGGTGCCTATGTTGAAACGGTTCTTATAGGCAAGCCCGGCTAGCTTTTGCAAGAAGGTATGACAAATGGACAGTTAGACAGTAGAAAAATGTTCTTTTTTCTGACGAGACAAAAATAAACAGTGTATGTTCTGATGGAAAACTACTCGTGTATGTACGACGCTCTCCGAATAAAGCATTCGACCCTAAGTACACAAAAGTAACATTAAAGTATGGTGGGGGAATTGTGAAAATTTGGGCGTGTTTTTCTGGAAATGGGGTTGGATCTGTATAACCTCTGGTATAAGATCTGTTAAACTGATAGAAGGGAACATGTATGAATTCCAATACAAAAATATACTGAAAGAAACAATGTTACCTTATGCTGAAGACTTGCTTCCAGCACGATAATGATCCAAAGCATACTGCACGCACCGTTAAGGAATTTCTCACATCGCAATCAGTTTCTGTCTTAGATTAGCCAGCTAACAGCCCAGATCTAAACCCAATCAATCTTTGTTGCGAAGTCAAGAAAACGGTTTCTAATCGTCAGTGTGGCAATTTAAGAAAGCTGTACGACGTTTTCTTAGAAGAATCGAACTCTATCTCTCTTGCGAAATGTCAAAAATTGATAGATTCAATGCCACGCCGGTGTAAAGCAGTAATTAAAAACCGTAGACATGCTACTAACTATTATTTTTTCTATCAAAACTTTTTTTCTTTACGCACTTCACATTAATATGATTGCGTAATCTAAGTTTCATATAAAACAACTGTCGAGCAGTTTAATAAATCTTTCTTTATTATTTGTCCAACTTCATTACTATTTGAATTTGTTTATTCTATATTCCTAAACCCGTTTGCTATATTTATGTGGCTATTTCATAACATAACTGGTTATTTCTAAGAAGGAACACATAACTACACATGACATGAATTAGATTTAAAAAATCTGTAACTTCAAATTGTTCTTAATTATATGACCACAACTATATAAATATAAAACTTATGTTTGGTTGAATTAACAAAATTATTTTTAACGAATGTGTAATTATAAGGTTTCAAAGCAGTAAATCAAGTTTGACGAGCTGTTAACTGAATATTTATTGATCAATAAAACTGACTGCTTCTTGTTAAACTTAACGACGTTTATCAGTTACGCTTCATTCGAGAAGCTTCTCATGTCGTTCTCTCGCTCGTTTTAGTTGTTGTTCTTTTTTATAAACATTTTTTTACATTTCCTTTTGGAAGCGAACATTCTCATACGGATTGGTAGGCTTATTATACACAAATTGAGCTGATTCTATTGGCTTATAGCTGTATCTAATTGTAGATCAACTAAAAGTTCGACTTACTAGCTCTTTGTCAGATATCTTACCGTGACTTTCTCCTAAGCAACTACGAGATTACTTTTAAATAATTCGAGCGTTATAAGTAACACAAGTTGAGTTGGGGGGTAGGCAGCAAAGCAAGAGATGCAGCAGAGCTACACCACACTCTCCTTTATTACCAATAGCAAAGAAAGTCCTATTGCACTTGTCCTAAACTATAAAGCTTGAGCCCTAAAATTGCCGCAGCCCCGGACACACTGTCCATAATACACTAATAATTATAAAGGTATCATCAAGCGGGCCTATCACCGATATACTGTATGTATTTTAATATTTTTTTTAAAGAAATAAGTAATGATCAACAAATCTTCGTGTAACAATTGCACTGTAGAGCTATGCAGTACTAACAACATATCGGGTTGCGATATGCGGTGACGCAATTTACATGATACATTTTCTCTATGTTGACTGCAGTGCAATAAGAATATTTGCGTTTGTTACTGGCTTTAAAGAGTTTAGCAGTAAATTATAGATTTTACAGCAAACAATCGTTACATGAGTCGTGGGTCTGAGAAGTTGTCCTAACTACAATCTTTTAATTTCCTGGATATGAAACATAATTCCAACAATGATACAGTTCTAAAAGGGAATTGTTTTATACTTAAATAGCTCGTGCCCTCCCGCTTCGCTGGGTGAATTTTGCTTTCTTAATTGAATAATTTACAGCCAATAGCACTTCTGGAATCATAACGCCTATTTAAAATATAAACTGTTACACCCTTAGGTTTGAAAAAACTGTAAAACAAGTCTTTTTTACATTCTAACCGAATTGCTAAATACCAATTTTCCCAGATCTATCTTGAAAAGTGACGATTCCATCCCCTTTTTCACAACCTTAGGGGAATTTCTGAAAATCCTTTCTTAGTGCTAAAGTGCAAAAGGTTGCAAATTTTCAATGTTCTAGGACAGTAGATTGGGCTGTGCGTTGATATGTCAGTCAGTCGGTCACTTATCCTTTTATGTTTATAGTTTATATATAATATATAAAATAAAAATATATAAATAATATATAGGTATAAATGATACTATTAAGTAATTAATACCCAAAAGATTATTTTAAGCCTACAGAAATTTACGTGCCGTTATCACATGTTATAATCTATAATTTCTGGGATTTCATGTGTTATCTGAGAATCCTCTCATTTCTACTGCCACGTTTTTTAATTAATAACCCGCGTAAACTAATAAATTGACAAAGACATTAATAAAAAAACATATGACTGCATCGTAATCCACTGCCATTATCTATTCGAAAACAAATGGTGTTTATTCATGAATAAATATCTGTAGTCGTGCTCCGGAGAGAAAGTCCCCGCGGAGGAAGCATAGAGGCTATATTACGTTATTTCTGTCAAGAGATTCGCTTATCAGATAATATAGTTGGGTACAATAGTAGGTATATGAATACTACGAAGTAAGTAGAATTTGTTATACCATATTGTTATAACAAAAACCTAGTTCGGCTTCACTACTGGAAAGAGAACCACCAATGTTATTGACGTTATTAGAGTAGCCATGGAGAAAGCTCGAGAAAGCAAACAGAATTTATGCTTAGTATTTATCGACCTGAAAAAGGCTTTTGATCGAGTACCAAGTACAATAATTTGGCAGACTCTAAGGACCAATGGAGTCCCAGAATGTTATGTAAGACTTATTACAGACATGTACAACAACGTCAACCAAAATATTACATCCATGTTGGTATCCGCCAAGATTCGGAATATAAACATATTAATAGAATTAATTTACAAGATTCCACAGTAGGTATTATTGTTGTTTTGAGCGTTAGTCAGTCAATCGCTTTACCGTTGTATAGATATTCCACTTATGCCTAGTTTGTATGCTCGTGCGTAATAATATTATTATACGTACGTTTAAAACAGCTTTTTTTCAGTACCATTGTGATGACAAGCCCAACATCCAAACATTTGTGATTTAATCTCAAAGTGATATTAAAAATGTATATCCTGATATACGAGATAAAAGCATAATTCTTATAAGATGGTTGAACGGGTTGACGGGTATCGGTCGATGTTCCGTCCGGTTGTAGTGGAAGATCAATGTTACTGGCACTGATAAAGAAGCCAGATGGTATCTGCGAACGACGCGCGACGTTCTGAGATGAACTGACATTATTTTTATATTCTTTTGGCTTGAACATTGCGCTCGAGGCGATTCATTTTATTAATGAATAACGTAATTGTTATTTCAATTAACATCGTATATAAACCACATCGTATTTATTACTATACTAGCAACTTGCTAGCGGTTTCGTTCGAATTAATTACTTAATTACTCGGGGATTATTTACCTTCTTAATTATGAAAACTTTTTCAGATTTGGATTAGTATTTCCAAATATTACCGCCTACAAACTTTACCTTTTCATAGTTTTAGTATACAGGTACAGTTGTATTAGTTATAATAGGTAGGTACAGTTATAGTAGTAAGTGGGAGTTGGTGACACGTTCAGTTTAGAAAGTGGACTAGCTGTCAAGTACTGCAAGTGTCAAGTAGCTGTAAGTTTTTAACCTGCTTCATAGAAAATATGAACATAATAATGATTCTCTACAGTTTTATAGAGTACTAAACACAACAAAAAAAATAGCATAAACATACTTTCTCTGCAAGTATTTATGCTTACGAACAACGAACTAAGCATCTTTCCTATATGTAAGACTAGCTGTGCCCGCGGCTCCGCTCGCGCGGATTACACAATTATATTATAGTTTTTTTATTTGTAAATAAAGTATAATTTTAGTTAATCATGTTAATATTGCCCTCGCTCCCACCCGCCATCCAAGGCGGTCGTCCGGCGGTTATTTTAAAGACAAAATCTATTATTATGAGTTATCCTTAGATGATAGACATATTTTTAGTGACTTTTTGTAGGTATTTTGAAGATCTACAATTATGTAGTACATTAATTTGATATATTTCTTATGGTTTCCTCAGCGTAAGCCGTTTAATCGCCTCAAATGCGACTTTTTTATTTGATTCACCATTATCGTCATTACTTATTTCGTGTTACTTTATGTAACAAAATATATCATATAATCTAACCAGATAATAGATATATGCATTAGAGAAAAAACCATGGAAATCAGATTAGTGGTTTTCGCGTGAAAAGAACATAAACATACAGGGAGACAGAAGAAGTTTAGTTTTATAATATGTATAAAATATGAACAACTTGTAAATGAGTGCAATAAAGCGCTACCGCTGATGGCGTACACCGCGGGAGAGTCGAGAGGCGTGACGCGGAGGGAATGTCTTCATAAGCACGGTATCGCTGCGTCTGCGACTGCGACTCAACACGTACGACTAATAAATACCTCGGCCTATGATTACACAGTACACAGTGCCTGAGAGAACAGTCTTCGCAACAAATGAGGTAAGTGGTTTGTATCTTTTTATGTTCGCCATACAGTTTCATATATGTGTTAAACTGTAGGTTTTAAAAACACGAATCATTGTATTTCATCGATATTCAAGAACAAACTAGTTAATACAGGTGATGACACAGCGACGGAAACAAAATTTGTTTCTTTAAAAAAATGCCTGTACGCAGGGCAAACGCAAATCTGAAATTCTCCGAATGTACTACTAAGTACCCCACTTATAATGACTTATTGCACTGCAGTGATTGAAACGTCCACCGAGTGATACAATAGTGCTATATTTTATTGAAAAGTAATTGAAATAAATATCACAGGACGTTATAAACAAAATAATCATCTCTATAAAGTCTTTGTAAAATAATAACTAGAATATTCAAGGGCCGTGTATTAGACATTAATAATTTACCTAGATCATACATCAATACTAAGACACGATAGCGTCGCGACTAATAACAGCTTTCTTACACCGGTTAATAACAAGTTTAAATGATATAATTTGAATCATAAAACATTTGTTAGTTAGAGTAAGTGCGGGCACAGTCGCCGCGCGGGCAGCCTGGCCGGACCCGCCGGGCCGGGCCGCGTCGGGGCTACTTACCGGACACCATCAATTACTACTTTCTGTACCTAGATTTATAATAATCACTTTGTAAAGACCACAACCGTTTAGGGGCTCAATTCTTGTTGTTTCGACATTATTTCACGTCTAACGTTTCTTATATTTCAGAGCGTTTATGCTTACTTGGACCTTAGCAAAAAAATCACGATATCTTAATAATCAATCATTCTGTAGTCCACACAAGCGGAGCCGCGGGCACAGCTAGTAATATTAATATAATACAATAATAATGACTATATTAATAATTTTGTGAATGTACACGAAGGAAGTGATTTTTAGACATCACTATTATATACGTAATGATCGACCCTATAATAAACAACCTTTTAATAGTAAAACCTACTTGACATGGTCTTTGAACTCATTGTCTGGCAAATCAGTAATGTGCGTCGGGATCTTATTATAGAACCTTACACATTTTATAATGTATATCTATATAATAATAAGATGCAGTTAATTTTAACAGAGTAGCGCCACCTCATCAGTGTACGCACCGCCCAGTACCTACTCGTACCTCATCACACATTTCAACGCTTTAAAGTAATTGATAAAAACAGTCATCCTATAGTATTGCTAATCAAATTGTAAAAATATTGTAATTGAAGTCCTTTGCTACTTAAATTATGACCAAATTGTACGCTAGGATGCGAAGTTAATTCACAATTGGCTTCCAGTCAATGAGTCTAAGCTTTTAATTAAAGAAAAAAACATAATTCAATCCTAGCATGATAGTGAGGGGTGTTACAGTGTTCACATAGCTCTAGAACCAAGCTCAGGTTAAGTACCATTTTCTGGTAGCTGTACTTGAGAGCCGACTACTGTCCTAATCTTAGCGCGTTAGTATTTTCAACTGAATCGTTTTTGAAATCGGTCGAGATTTAGGTAATTTGATTGTTAATATATCAATGAAAAAAAAACTAAACAATTATTCAACCTATTTATTAATAAACTACCTGTGCCCACGGTTTCATTCGTGTCAAACGCGCCCGTGTAGCCTTGTCGTTGTTATACTTCCCGTATTTACTTAATGCTTAACATTCATAGTTACTGCTTCGCTCCTTACAGTCGTAGCGTGAAGTTATAGAGCTTATACTATTTCTCATGAATCTGGCTATGTTTTACAAAAATATTTTTTCAATTCCGACTGTACGTTTAAACAAACAAAAAACTCTTCAGATTTATTATATCATTATAGTAATATAATAAATATTTATATATATATTTAATATGAATTTTATTTTGTAAAAAAATAACCCTAAAATGATGTCATTACCTTTAAATCGATACGAATATGTGTAAAGATGATTGATGAGCGCGTAGAATTTGAGGGTAATGACCTGAAATAGATTACGCTGTAATTTTGTTCCATGGAGAAAAATGCCACGCATTTTGAGATAAATATGAATTGAAAATGTCGAATACTTGCTAATACGCTCTCGGACTCCCATTCAATAAAGCAAAATGAAGGCTATTTGTCAACGTTCAACGTTCTACAAAATTGTGTTGTTCGATATAAGATTACAATTATCTTCAATATATATCATTAGAACCGGTGATATTATGTTGTACGATCATTTTTCAGCCGGTTTAGAGCTCACTTGGGTCACTATTTTAAAAAGATCTAAATTTTACCGTCAAAAAATATTCATTTGTTCAGGCAGCGGCAAACGAGTCTCAATTCTAAGCTTAGCGTATATTAAGCTATCTGCGAATATGTAGACTCCTAGGGTGAAGCTTAGTCGTGAATATATGGTAGATGATAAATCAATAGGTACAGAAGCCTGAGCAAGATTAATTTTACGTTAGTAACGGCTTAAAGAGAATGAAGCGTGTTTGATTATGACGAATGGCATTAGAAAACTGACTGGACATAATTTGTTCAATAATTATTTCATAAAAAGCCCAATTGTTTATTTGTTTCACTTTTTAATATTATGAAAGTACCTTTGAATGGGACTTTAGGAAGCAATGCTCTGAAGGATTTAGTGATAGTCAAAATACAATATCATATGTTTATATAAACAAAAAAAATCTTATAAAGTGAAAACAAGGAATAAAATAAGCCTGACAATATAAGTCTCACTAATGCCTATTCATTGTTAACGAGCGGCAGAGGGAGACGGACGTATAAAGACATTGACGTGGACAGAACGAGATAGGTAATTAATAGGTATGTAATAAAAGGTGGTTTAGTAGGGAGCTAAGCTTTGTTGGTGTAATGGACTCAGTTTGTATCTCAGCACTGTCCCGGCTCCGTGCAATGAGATAACGTGTTAGGCGGCGGTCATAATACAGCCTTTATCGCGACGTTTTTTAAAACGTTTTTAACGCACGACCACACGCAACTCGAATTAAGTTTCAGAATATGTTATGTACCTTACAAGTTATACAAATATAAATATTTTTATAAACCAAACTTAGCTTTAAATCTGTTTTGGAGATCTAAAATACTATACTTTATTGTGATTAAAAATAAACTAAAAAAGGTGTTATTAACACTAGATATTATTTTAAAATATTTTATGTTTCATTGTTGGGCGCGGGTTTTCTCCTGCTGCAGAGTTGTAGAACAAAACCCGCCACTCGAACTCACTACATTTAACGTCTACGCTGTAGAAATAGATAGGTCTTACTTAACTAAACCAAAGCAACTAGCGATAAACGACAAAAAAACGTAAAATTAGCAAAGTTTTATTGAAACACGCTGACCCTCCTCTACACGAGACAATGATTACTATAATGAATCCACGTAAGTTAATAATAACGCGATTAACGATATCATATTCTTGTGGGATCGAATAACTTTTCCTCATCTCGACGTAATGAGATTATGTGAGATACGTTACAATTGAGATGCGAGTGCGAGTGCTAGGATACACCTCGCTCGAGTCGGATTCCGTGCGTGTCCTCTTACAAAAGAGCCCGAGTATACAGGTTCGGTCTCACTGCGACCGGACGAATATAAAAATATGTTTTTTTTTTACTACAAGTGATTAGTCATTATTACACTATCCACTACTATTTAAATGTATTATAATCTGCCCTATTTACCTTACTAAAAGTTTATGTATATTCTCTTTAAGATATATTGTGTATGCATGCTCTTTTTTAATATTAACTGTACATGTTTACTTCAGTATTGCAACATTGCAATTAAGAAACAGCTCTACTAGAATACAGTCCTCTTCATTTATTTGACGCAAACCCAATATTACGAATGTTTATATTTTACTTTTTTATTTTTATGCTCTAAATATACCAAAATGAATCGATAATGGTTGAGCGGTACGTGTTCAGTTAATTCGTTGATCTACATTGGTTCGAATCTTGAACTTAGTCTGGTAAAACAAACATTATTATAAAACCTAAGCATGGTGATAAGAGATTTTCTAGCGCTCGCCTGCTTATCGGTTTATTTCGGTAACATCATTTGAGGACCAGTTGCTCTCCTCTTTGGCCATATCGTCACTAAACAATCGGAAACATTGTGGTCAACTGTAAGCCTATAAATCAATAAGAAACTCAGATATGTGTATTATTTTGCATACAAAACAGAGAAAATAAGATGATGAAATATGAGTTAATGAGTAATAAATTAAAAATGGATTAACTCGCGAACAGTTCGGTCACGCATTAAAGAATACGTTACCGGCAACCCATTAACACGTTTAGTGCGACAATGAATATTGTATCGTTCATATGTTGAAGGGTTAACAGCCTCTACAAAATATCCTTTATATATTATACCTATATACTATACTTTTGGAAACCTATGCACATAATAATTTCTCGGGAATACCTTAAAATCGGAAAAAAAAATCTGAACTTTTTTCACAAAAAACCTTGGCGATGCACTTCAAACACTTTGAAAATAATTTTTATTTGTATATACATAATCTGTGCAAACTCAGTACAACATTAAATTGATATCTTATACACTGATGAATAAAAAATACTTATATAGTCAATAAAATTTCATATCGCTATGGAATTATGTAAATGTGGAATTCAGTAGCAATAGCCAGTACAAATAAAACAATACATAGTACATAATAGGGGTATGTATTGTATGGCCGCTTGGCCGTGGTCAACGGCGGCGGGAGTTAAGCTCGTAATCCGGCGTCAGTAGGATTACGCAGCAACACCACATCACTGAACCAGAGAACAACACGCTGTCTGCGATACTGGGCTGTGCTTATATCAGATAATTCATTAATCATATAATATGTAGTAGTTAACAGATTTTCAAGTTCTTTCACATCGGATCGAACTTTAGTTATATGTATATAAAAGTGAAACCTAGTTGTTGGCGAAGTAAATGCGAAATTAGTAATGAGTATGTTAAAGAAAGAATGTTCATTGAGACAATATTATCATAGTTATGATGTGGATTTGTGAATCTTATGTAGCACGATCGTTTTGCGTATAAAATTATTATGGCAAATATTTTAAAGAAAATATATGACTACTTAATACAATTTACCATAACTGCGTTCAGTAAGAGGTTCATCTTAAGATGTTGAGACGACGGGGCGAGGGGTGTGGATGATGTCACAGGGTGATGTGACTCTCGTGAGTGCATCGCTATGCCTAGTGTTGATTAAATATCGATTGTATGAAAACACGAATATTATGATTTACTAAATATTTATTGGAATTAATATCTTTTTATGGTCGATACAATAATTCTGAATATCACACATTTACACTTTTAAGTCTTTTTACTTTTCATACTGTTAGCCTTACGGGCCCTGGAGCCTTTATGGCTTTTACAGCTTCACCGGGCTTGGGGGCGAGCGCTTAGGGCATTCAGCCATGAAAGCTTTGCAACAATATCCGAGGGCACTTTGGCAAAGTGGCCGAACCTCGGCTCGGACTGTTGCAGCGCTTGCAAATAAGTCGCGATCTGGCTAATTCCTTATCATTCGATCTAAACTAAATATACATGTTTCTTCCCCCTTCAAAGTATGCTCTTTCAGAAACGATACACATTGGTTGCTCCATGGTATTTATCGAGGTAAAAATTTGTTCACAATGATGGCCTTGTGCGAAGACGCGTTATCGTAGTGCAAAATCCAAGAATTAGAATTGCATACTAGATATGATCTAACTAAAAACGGAACAATATTTAATCTAAAAACCAGATGCAACTCAAACTCCGCGCCAAAATGATAACAGTTGTCCCATTCTACAAAAAAAAAAAAACTGTATTGGTAAAAATTTGAATAAACAAATCATCCATTCCCGATACTTTTTTGGCTGAATGTATGACTATTAAACAGAAACATCAATGTCGCAAGTACATACAGAAAACTGTTGCTAATTTTCCAAGTTCGCTTATTTAGTTGTATGATGATATCCTTACAATAAAGGGCAAGCAGGGTGAGTAGGGTGAACAGCAGAACAGGGTCGGATTATCCTGAGTTAGAATATGTTTAGTTAGAACCACCCGTACCCACGTAAACACTCCCCCGCACGCCGTCGCACACCCCCGGATACCTCCTAACTCTGCAAATTGTCTGCGTCTTGCCTTTAATTGAATTTATAATGGGTTAGTTGAAGAGGTATTTAGTGTTTTCAAAGTGATAGTGGATTATGAGGGATAATAATATAAATACGAGTGTAAGTCGATTGGAGTTAATGGAACTTCAGAACACTGTACCAAATGAGACGAGGAAACTTTCAACAAGTTCATTGTACAGTGTGTTGTGTGCACGTGAATGTGATGTCAGACTGATTTAGAACATTACGTTCCAATGATACGAGTACCTTGTGTAGGTACTGTATCCAGAAAATCAAATGAATAATAAACGGATATTATGTAAATCCCTTTCATTAAATTATTAATATTATTCCAGAAATCATATTTATGTAATTATATTTTATACTATTATTACAAGAGGTAATGATTGTGAATTTGAATGTACGTGGAGGTAATCTTTGAAAATACTAATCCGATTGTAAAACAGATATTTGACTGATAGAAAGCTACATTCAGGCTGGTAGCTCTGATTCTATTTTATTGTTGTACAGTTTTACATAACGCGTATGAAGTCGCGGGCGCTTGCTAGTAATTTGGATATTCACGACGTTTACAGGCTGGTATTATTCAATTTAATTGTTAAGATAAATAAAGTAATGTCGTAATAGTCGCAACGAAAATTGATTAATTCTCTAAAATTTCTAATTATATATGTGAGAGTTATAAGCTGATAATTTTTGATAGCAATATACAAAATAATTAAAAATACTCGTAATAAAGTACAAAATCAATTAATAGCATAAAACACCTTTTTACTTATAATATAATTGGAATTATCATATAAATATGAATTCTTACTAGAATTTTAAACTTAAATTGCTTCCAAGTTCCAATACATAATTAAACAACGTTAAGAAGAGATATTAAGGAAACAGCAAATAATAGCAATAGTACACCTGAGGCGGACATTAGCATGGCCGCTGTGGCACTTGCATATGCATGCGTCAAGTCAGGAAGCTCTGAGGCTCGGCGAGCATCTTATATGTAGATTCAGTTATATTAAGTTCAAAATAGTTTGAGGTAATACCAAATTCTAATTAGATATAAAAGTTGTGGCTGGAGAGAATTTGTATTCATCTATACTCTATACTAATATTATAAGACTGAAGAGTTTGTTTGATCGCGGTACTATAGGCTGCTTAGCAAGCCCGGCCACGCGTTGATGTGGCGCAGAAAACAACTACCACACATTTCAGAATCACTCGCTGGACTAATATGAAGATTATGGAAATTTCATCATAATCGCTCCAGCCATAGGGAAAATACAAAGAAACATACATTTATATATAGGTACCTATATAGATGTATCGAGGAAATTTATAGGGTATATAATTTCACGTTATGACCCTAAGGAGTGGAGTGGACCAGTTATGTTCGCTGCGTTATGTTTGACTTGCTTTTTGATAAATTCAATATTGACCGGGAACTGAACTCTCGTGACTCATTGTACAACAAGATTTTATTAAATAAAATTAATAAAAAAAATTATAGGCGAAAAGTCATTTTCATTTAATGCTTTCAAATAATTTTATTTCATTTTAATAACTTTTAATAAACTTTCGTGTGAGGATCCGGTTTTAAAACAAGAGATTACTCTCCGATGGGTAATAAAGCTCTTCCGAACATAATTACTGTCCGTCCCGCAATACTGCCGCGGCCGCGGCCGGACCGATGAATAACTTAACATTCTGCATCCAGTTTGTTAATTCTGTTACGGCATTATCACAAGTTTAGTATATCCAGGCGGAGTTTCATTAATAATATGTTTAATATGAGTAAGATACTCTCTCTCTCTCTTATAAGAATTTTGATACTTACTAATAAAAAGAAACAAATTTAAACACAATTATTTCTACCGTTTATAGAATTATATTTTCACTCTGCACACATTATAATTTATCTTTGTCAATAAATATGCAGAGACATCCCTCGTGCCTACATACATGTGTAAAACCGCGGCCGTCGACACGCTAAACACCGGTCAACGCGACTGCGCTTGCGCTTCCGCATATAATTCTATTGTCGCGCTTCTTACACGGAATGTTGCGCAAACCGTGTGTATGACGACGCTATAAATGTACATCGCGACTATTGAAGAGTTGTTCACCAGCGAATCGCCTGAGGTGTTGCCGTACCCATTTGCGTGATCCAACAGCCAAGTGAATGTTTCATGTATTCTATTCTAGGCTAAACTAATTCGGCTACATTCTTTCCTTGAGGTTGAGCAGTTCCATTTCCTTTGCATTATGTAGATACAAATAACATTAAGGCCCTGTTAAGATGTGACGCGTGTCACGCACGTTTTAAAAGCGCGTGAGCGCTATGTAATGTGAACGGGCGCTAAACATGAAAAATAAATTCCACATCTCTCCTTCAATAAAGTTGCAAAAGTTATATGAGATGAACTACTCAACTTATAAAAACTAATTCATCATTTTATTTACCCAACAATCCAGTTATTCGCCACAGTTTAAACAATATACCTATGAACAAAATCGACATTTTATTTTTTCGTTTATCTATAATATGCAAAAAATATATTTATATTTAATTTGTTTCCTACAAAATAATTTGTTACAATATTTTATATAATATATTATGTACTTCATTATTTACTAATACTGTGACGAATACTCCATGTATTCGCCTCGGTACCTACATGTTGTCATTTAGTTCATCTGTACCTAACTATTCTAATACAAGCTCTAATCAGAGTTATTTACATAAAAGCTTTCTACAGATTAGCGTATGACTTGTTTACAGATAAGCATAAACGCAAATAAATAAGATTACTATAATACCCGTACCCGTACCCTTATCCTTACCTGGTACCGGCTTCAACGTTTATTATACGAGTAGTAAATTACAATATACTGTGCATTGTTGTAGTTAGAAATTAGTCTGGTTTATTTACATGTTGTTGTTACAACGCAGTAGTACGTCTCAAATCCGCTTAAATGAACTCACATATCTACAATAACGTTTTTAATGGATAGTAACTCGTATAACTATTATTCGTTTCTCTCTTGGTATCAGAGTTATTTTATTTATACATAACATATTAGCAGTTTAAAAACAAAATTATAGTAGTTTTCTGATCTTCAGAGTTTTGGAGATCGACTATTGCGGGTTTACTATTTCAGATATAAACAAATCAAAAAAGGGAGAACAAGTTCAATGTATTAAAAGTACTTGTAATTTTTTTCCCTTGTATTATCATTCATGATTCCTTGCACAATAAGAGCTAACGAAAAAGCAAAAGCTTTAGACTCGTAAAAGGGAAGATGAAAACTTTGAAATCAAACGTAACGTTAATAAACGAAGAGTTTTTATGGCTTCCCACGTTTGGCAAATATATAAATACAGTTCCGTTACAAAATATGTTTAATAAATCTAATAAACATTTTTGCGTCATCCACGTCCCAGCACTTACGCGGCTATACCCCGGAGACGTAGTTTATAGATCCATTGGATATAGTTGAATAATTTATCGGACTAAACAAGGATTAATACGTCGTGGGAGCGTTATAATATCATGCCTAAAATAGGGTTGACATAAACTAACAGCAGTTATGTAGACAAATTTTATAGGAGTTTAAAATAGCTGATGTGCTTTCAATTGCTAACTCAATATTATTTTTTTACCAAGCTGTTTCTTTCGTCGTAAGCAGAAATATGTAAATAGTAATAAAGAGTACAAATATTTATGTAATTGTGGTGCTGTTTGTTTCGAGAATCTAAATTAAAACATATCTCTTTTAATTTGACGTAACCTTTTAATGGAAAAATTTAATGAATAGTAACAAATATTCTTAGTGAAGTCAGCTCGGCAAAGTGCGGCAACCCTACCCGAGGGTACTCGTTAAATGAATCGTTGTTTGTGGCAAAACTGATCCAATCTGCCGCTCAGTAGATCAAAGTGCAGCGCCTTGTGCGAGCTACATTGAATTTAATTTAGCGTGAAGTAATGTTTTAAGTGTTAAACAACTCGATATATTACTAACATGTACAGAATACAAATCTCAGAAGATACAAGCATCTGATATTGTATAGGATACATCAAAATTAAATTAACTGCAATCATTTTAAAATAGATCAAAATATGTAAAATGTTTAATGATTAAGAAGAATGTTAGCCAAGACTGAGAGAAGCAGTGAGCATCCTTTTGGGGGCTGATGTAATTAATAGATAGTTTAATATATTATTGCTGGCTCTTTTCGGTTATTCTTTACTTGTTTGTATGATTTTCTTTTCAACTTGCTAGCGGGTAGTTAGTGGTCGAACACGGTGTACTAAATGTCCAATGCTATATTACTCCATATCAGATAAATATAACTATTTTTCAAACAAATGAGTACCGTTAGACAAGAGCGTATAAAATACTACTAAAAGGAATTATTTTATTTCTATATTATATACTAGCGACCCGCCCCGGCTTCGCACGGGTGCAATGCTGATACTAAATGTACATACCTACCACAGAATGTCCTTATAAACAACATTTACAGCTTTTTTGTCATTAGACAATACAAACATGTTTTGTTTAGAGGTTACTCTTGAAAGAGCGACATATAATTTACCATGGTATATAGGGCCGGTACCGCCGCAATTCCCTACATTTTAAATCTGTAATATTTTCGGGAATATTCATTTAAATTACATGCTGTAAAGGGCTATATTAAATAGACAATGTATTTAAGGTACTTAATTGGATAAGGATTAATGCTGTATTGATTAAAATCACTTCGTAAATAAGCCATTTTTTCCCGTAAAATGTAAAGGATAAAAATGTTTATTGTGGGTTATCCTTAATAGATAGACATATACCATCCCAGACTTTTTTGTTGACCTTTTTAAGGTGTACAATACTGTAGTACGTTATTTTGATTTATCTCGTGGGGTTCAGCCAGCGTTTGCAATATAAGCGCAAAAAATGTGTTTATTTACATCACATTAGAAACCTCTAAATTTATCAGTGTTTCTCTACAATATTATGCATGTATTATACAAATAAACCTTCCTCTTGAATCACTCTATCTATTAAACCGCTTCAAAATCCATTGCGAAGTTTTAAAGATTTAAGCATACATAGTGACGGACAGAGCGACGCGACTTTGTTTTATACTATGTAATGATAATTGATTCTAGAAGCGATCTACTAACATTCAATTTGCTAAGTCGAGTAGCATTTTTCTAGATTGAGTTATATAAAGACATATTTGTAAGGTGTCAAATGAATACGGTAGGCAACAAAATAGGACAGAAAGTATCACTAAAAGTTTTACTTTACATTCAATAGAATTCAGAATCTGCGAATATATGGGGACATACATGTATGACGAGTTCGACAGATGACGTTATCGGGGTTCCAGCGAGAACCTCGGCGTGACGTGTCACGAGTCGCGACAGTCACGAGGCGCTACGGTGAATGTAAAACTTCTTAAATGTGAACTGAAAACAATTTCGATTGTTGAAATACTTTTAGTATTTTCAGATTCCGTTGCAATGTGAAAGGAAGCATTTATCGAAAGATTCAACTAGAAATTCGCATTATAAATATGCTTTATTATTTTATATATCACGGATTTTTCTTCGACGCATTGATACTAGATACCTAAATGATGGGTAGTACTTAGTGATAAAGATCGTATAAAATATTCACCTATATTGACGCAGTAGAAATGTCAGATACACAGTTTTCAAAACAATTAAACAAGCTCCCGTAGTTGGTATTCGGATCTATATTATTTAAATTCTCTGTAGATAATTGCTGTTTAATGCTATCATTGAAACTATCTAATCTAGTTTCCGATATAAGTCTAACCATTCTCTTACAATCACTTACATTCTCTTATAATCTCAAGATTAAATAACCCATATTTGCTGAGTTTATCTTGTCTCGTTGGAATAAAACTGAGCACTAATCATGTTTTAGATATAAACGAGGTGTAAGTAAATAGCATTACCTATTTATGAGAAATTAGCTGACCCTCTGTGAAACTCCCGCACAACGGAGATAAATTAATTCGCAGTAAATGTTTACGGTCTAAGTAAATAAAAGTAAGAACTTAAGTGTAAAAGTATATAAAAAAAGGTTGTCGCCAACTGAACAACCGAATACCTTATTTTAATGAGTACTATTCTATTTCGGTACGGGACACCATGACAAATTTGAAAAGACTCGTCGGCAGTACGCAGCGCCCAGCATCGCGAGTGCCTCTACAAATTTGTACAGTTGTTTGTTCATTCCATTCCTCTCCAGGTTTTGATATTAATGCGACAATGTTGTTTTATGGGACATATTGTATTAACTTTGTAATGCGACATAAAGTATGTTTTTTGTTTGAGACAATTCATAAACGTTTTGGGTAGTTGTCGCTGGTCGTATGGGTTTAACGATCGATAAATAAACTATAAAAACTTGTTTAGGTGGTGCTGTATGAAATATTAAAGTTTGTGTTCGGGAGAGTTTGTTATTCGTTTGATGCCGGTAACACTCGCTAACGATGATAAATGTATAAAAGCGTGGGATTTAAACGTTGTGATTTGAATTTGTATAACTGTAAATATACATTGATATTTTGTCATTTCCTTTCCATTTCCAATTCTATTACAGTATATTCAAAGGTAAGAAAACGCATTTTCATTAATTTTCATTATAATGGTCGAGATCAGTGTTTGAAAATGACTAATCCTTGATAATAAATGGCATAACACTTGATCGAGATTGGCCAATGACATTTTATATCTTAGGATTTGCCTTAGTTTTTTGATGTGAAACATCTAATCTGACATCTGACTCACCAGACCGGATATTGGCGTGGTGACGCACAGGGGTTCGGAAATTCGTTTTTATTTTTGTTTTAAAAGATCATAATTTAAGTATATCCATTAATCAAGTAGGTAGGTAGGGACGGCGACCAACATACACATGGTAATAAAATAAACCCCTCACAGTTATTTTCTTCTGGTTTATCACATTTCGGGATCACCCGGAGTATATCCTGTAATTAAGTTGAGTGGTAGGAATCGCGACCACCATACACATATCAAATATATATAATTGGTATTTTTTTAAAGAACAGAGTACCTATAACAAAACGATCCAATTTTTTTATGAAGTACTTTTCAAACTTTTTTTAAAATATACCAATTTTAAAACTTTTCTCTTTACTAATTCTGTAATGATTCTGTTAACCTTCACATTTACGAAAAAAATCATAAAAAAAGAAAGGTGTGTGTGCGATTCACACACGATAGAAGTGAAACTTCATTTTAAAAAACATTTTCTATTTTATTGTACAGTGTGCAATATACATACACACCGACATTTACTCTCTCGCTCTGGCTCACACAAAGAGACGAGACCGATAATGTGCGTTAAACGCTAAACGTTAAACATTTAACGTTTGACATTTAACGTTTAACCCTTGGAAGTCGCATAAGAAGTTTCACTTCAACAATATAACATTAACATAACTGAACCGAACTTCGGCTTCGGTTGAACTTCAGTAAAATTGCCGAACTTCGATTAAAGAGAATGTTTATCGAACTTCAGCCCATCCCTAACATACATTCTCATTAAGTATTTTTAATTATAACATGTTAAGATTCAACTAAGAATCAAATCTACAATTGAAAGTGTATCAAAAATCCTTTTTTTAGCGTTTGCTTATATTTTAACATTTCAATTTAACTATGACGGTGAAAAAAAATTGTGAGGTAATTGAGGAATATTTTCATAATACTACCATGAAGCTTCACAACAGAACTAGAAATTTTTCTCTCTTTTGTATGATCAGTAACATCGTGGACTAGCGAGGTGATTACTTAAGAGAATATTTTTGTCCACCAATGATGAGGTACAGGCTCGTGCTATAAAAAAATGTATTTAATTTACTTTTTTTTTTCAAATAATGTAAATACAAGATCCTTTGCTATTGTTACAAATGTATTGTATACAGTATTTGAGTTGAACACTCATGTAACTCGACACTACGAGCCTACGATGATGTGTTTAATTATCAAATACTACGAATCCGGTGGGGTCGCGTCGCGTCGCGTCGCCTTCGACTCGAGTGAAGGTGTTAAACATGTTTATAACGTTCGGATTTTTTATTATTCTCTAAACTTTATTTGTATTCATTTAGACTATCAAAAGGAATATGTCAAGACTGTTGTAACAAGCGAATGAAGAATTTCGACGATTTATTACACTTCCCAACACTCGTAGGGAAGAATGGTTTGAATTTTATTCATGTATTACCAATAGATTACATCAAACAACTGAGCAAACTCTACCTTGATGTTGAGATGTTTTCAGGTTTGCAGGTTTGAATGATCGACACTTTATAATCATAAAGCTGTATTACTTTAACTATTACTATTAATATTTAGGTGGCTATTTTGCAGTATTACAATTTATATGTAATAAAATCATTGGTTTGATCATGGCATCAATGAATCACGCATCATTTTGAACTGCAGTTTATATCATTAAATAGCAGAAGGCTAGTATATTGTTCCCGGACATGTGTTTAAGTGTGTTTCCTTGTGTATTTAAGATATCATTTAAAACGATTTTATGGTTATCTCTTTAAATTGATATAAGCAGTGGCATGAAATTGTCAATGTGACACGCCACTGTCGGCTTTGGGTTAAGTTCAATTTAAATCTGTATAATGATTCCATAAATAACAAAATAACTGGGCAAAAAATATAATCTAAAAGAATTCAAGTACTACTTACAATAAAATGATTCTTGCATAGGTTGTAACTGTTATTTTAAAACTTCCATTTCTAACAGACAGTGCTCTTGTTATTCGATTTAGACCATTATGCTATCAGTAAAGAAGAATTTCTTCATCTTCAGCTTATCATCAGTTGTCTTACTGCTCTATGGCTATTGCTATTTCAATTCTCTTGAATTATTTATTAAAGGCAAATATATACATATTACTAAGAAAGGTTAATAAGTCTGGACGATGCAAATATAAAACTTTTAGTATTCGAGATCATACCACACACGTTGTTAATGGCTGAGATATAAATCAATCTTGAAACCACTTATTACCTGAACGTTGAAGTGGATAGACAGGCCGATCAAACGAGTCATCGAGTCAGAAACATTACGCGACCAGTTCCAGAGAGCACTTACAACTACCTACTATTATTATTATGTATGTAATCTATCATTACCTGTAGCGTTTGTAAACTACACGTTGAACATATACGATCCCGTTCATTTCCTACGGGAAAAGTGTTGACATAGATTTTAAATTACAGTTGAATACTGTGCGCCCTTCTGGTCTTCATTTTATGAATCCTCAAAGGGTCCATACTCATTGGGTATATATCGGATCGGCACAAGAGAAAATCCTTCGTCCCATTCTTTCCATGCAACAACAATTTCATACCAACAAAGATGAATTTCTTATAGCTGACTTGCTTCTTGGATCTTTACGCATTTTAACGAACTAAGCAACTCATCAAACTGAGACTACTGACCTTTAGCACCTTCATACACTTTTGATCGTACATTACCTATCTTCTATTGAGTTAGTAGCATGTACCAACACGATAAGATGAGTTTAGGTTTGGATTTATGAAGTCAAATATTTAAGTGTAGTTTCTGTCATGTCTTCTACACGGTTAAGGTAAGAAATACCTTCAGTTTCTGTTATTCAGGTCATCTAACAGTTATGCTATGGAGTACGCCAGAGCTTTAAGATCTTCGAAATCTGCGTGCATACATTCCTTGAAGGTACAAAAATCAGCTGACAGTTGCGCGACACTGGTATGCTGCACTGTTTCGCGCAGAATTTTGTATTATGATAAGTTGATTCTAAAGTTGTCGTCTTTATCAGTCTTAACAAAACATTTAATTTACTTCGATATTAATTTCATGCTTAAGCTGCATAAAAACTTGTCAAAAGGAAATTTACTAGAACAATCAAATGTATTTAAAAAATTCACGAGAGTGTGCGTTTATAAGAACTCGCGAGATGCGGGCATCCTACCAGCATCCATGTCAGCTAAATGTAATTGTGATATTGACAAATATTTCAATACGTTCTTTTTTACGCACTCATAATATTTCTTGTTGTAAATACAGTGTATAGCAGAATACAACGACTGCCTATCAATATCGTAATTGATGCAGAAATGGAGCTCTCTGTTAGCTCTGAATTCTATCAACGTGATATTCAAATGAAAACAAACACAATAATATACTGCGTCACGGTAATAACGTGACGTTAGTTTTTCAGCTTGCATTTCAACTTGCACTTCGCTTCGCGTCGACAAGGTTAAAGTGTTTTTGCCTCGCACATTGACATTAGCATCTGTCAGGACGAAAATACTTCTGCGTTCGCGGGTACTTCACGCCGACACGTGTGGGGTGCGGATAGGAATGCTTTTAAACGCACCATTGGGACCGTTGACGTATGTAATTTCAGATCGAGCACAAAAACTTGAGTGTCGAGCAGGGATGTACCTAATTTAAACAAGGACTCCAGAGCACATAAATTGTCAATTTAAATAATATTTTAAAATTGATCTTATTTTAATATTGCTGTTGAAAGATTTAACCATGAAAATATTAAAACTGTTTTACGTTTCTTATCTTTTTGAAAAGATACCACACTTTAAATACAAATAATCAAAACTTATTATCAATTTCGGTAATATACCATAGGTACATGTTAAAACCATCTTAATTATTCATAAATAAACTATTTAATAAGTGTAATCCTTCACTGTTGGTAACGTAACATGTAATATGTAATGTGATACTGTGGTAAACACAGTAAATTACTTTATAACAATAATTTCAATAGTATGCCATTCATGGGTACATGAAAAGAGCCTCCAGGAGACGATACACGAGTACATCCCGCAGGGCATCCGGGGCAGTCTATCCCGGCTTCACTTATTTTTGCTTAAAATACGACTGCTGACATAAACAATAATAATAAAATGTATTCCTCAGTTATCCTTGAGTACACGTCTGTCCGACTTTTGTTTAGATCCGCACCACTTTGTCACAGTTTTTTCCCGATGCAAAGGAAGGGGGTGTTTAAACAGTTCCGAGGGTGATGTTATCGCACACGACGCTTTCATAAACTTTACGAGATGCTATGATAATGCTTTTATGAGGAATATTTAACGTACGTATAGACACGATACAGAATTACCGTTTCAATGCTTTTTCAATATTGTAATTCATAGGCAAGGTATATTCCAATAATGAAATAACTGGTGTGTAATTGCAGTGTGCTACTTTTGAAATTGCAATCGCAGAATACAGTGATGGTAATCATATAGTAATGTTATTCTAATTGTTCGTGTTGGTAGCGGTGGAAACCTCTTCCTAGTGGTTTATTTTAGCGCCGATGCTTTATATCTTAGATCAATAAACTCATTTGAGTTATATTATTAAAGAAATATAGATTTTATATGCCATTAAAGGCATAACTGACTCTGTTAACAATTCTAGTAATTTCAGGTATATGAATAAAGGAAAGCCAAACCGGATCATATTTGAAAACTCATACTGGAACTTTAGATGTTAAGTTACGATGTGGCTGAAGTTAGTTACAAGGTAAGCCTAGAGGTGAGGCTGGTTACCCGATTCGGTGCAGCTGCTGGAACATGCCGGTAGCTTCTTGTCCACAGATTTAGATTCACACAAATATATAAGTTATTTATCAGTGTTTTTAGATAATAATGTTGGCATCTTAGTCGGTATTTGTCGGTTCTCTTTGGAGTCAGGAAAATTTGAAACAAGCATCATATTAATTTTCATGAATACCTGTTTATATTTTATATTAGAATTACATATTAAATGTTGAATATTTACTGATTTATATATACTACTAACATATCAAGAATGTGAACAGAAGAAGAAACAAATAAAATACAAGAGTATTATCACGAGCTACTAGGGAAGCAACAGTGTGTGGAGTTGGCGCTCACGGCCCGCGTCTCCCGGTCCACTGGCTCGGAAACATGAAGGAGGTGCGCTTGATGAGATGCGGCTCAGTCACACCAGCTGGAAACGATACGGATCAACCGCACCGCACTGCTGGTTAATATAAACGACGATATGATCTCGATTTAAATTCATGCAATATTACAGTTACAACTGGCTTGAACTAGACAAGCGAGCGCCAAGTAACAGACAATTCTCTAAAACGTATTTGCTCTACGCTACAAAATATGTTCTCTTTTTATTTAATGATCAATACTGACTTGTTTAATTTGAATTAGAATCATCAGTGTTATTCAAGTTACGTTTCTTCCGATTTAATATTTATTTTAGGTAATATAATTTATTTCATTTGTATTTTTAGTAAAGTCTTCAGTCATCTTTACTGAAAATTCCTTTACTCTTCACTAAATTTGCGATAGTTAGTTACGTGAGAGTAGTACCGCCAGTTTAGAGATTAAACGATTTGAACTTTAAGGTCTGTGGTTTCATATCAGATAGCGAGTAGTACAAGAGAACCACATTCTAGCGTTAAGTTTTTCTCACCAAGTTTTCATTATCGCTAGTCTATGGTTTTATCAATTAGATATACTAATAATGTAAAATTTAAAGAATTTCTAGTTAAACGCCGAGGTTCTCTACACCGGATGTACATTCAACAAGTCTGTTCGACTACTAAATATGTGCAAAATAGTTTATTAAAAGTATTTAAATACAAAATAGCAAACTAGCAAATACTTTGTTACTTTTTTATTTCAAACGCAAGTACATAATGATTTTAAATAAAAGTAATCAAATAAAAAATGCAAAATACCTATTTTTAAAATACCCTTTATTCCAAATAAAATACCTCTAATTAGTCATTTTTATATAACATTAACTTCTGTCTATGTAGTCTCATTATCATCTTGGACAGGAGTAACTATTATACTATTTAAGGAATAGATTTTTTAAATGTTGAAAATATCGATGTTTATTTATGAATCGAAGTATTGAATAACATCTGTGTACAATTTTTGTTTTATATCGAATAAAAACATCTTTTCAAAGTGAGCATCCCTAGTTACATATTCAATTGACAGGTATACAAATTATCTTTTGAGCTTATTAAAATGATTAATGTGAATGAGGTATCGTTTGATCATATATGTACTTTTCAACTGGCCCAAACTATTTTGTTCCCTATACAATTTTCTTTCCAGTAATATTCTTCATCCTACTAATGCCAATTATATTACTCACATAATGCTGTATATGCCTATTTTATTTAAATATTTACTGTCTTTATTTATCGTAATAATATAAACTTATAATGATTCCTTTGTTCATGTCTATATAGGTAGCTACGCTTTCTATTTATATGTTTAACATATTATTTTATAATATCCTTACAGATCTTAAAACATAATATGTTTTGATTTTATTTAACAATTTGGAATACTACAGGTACGTTTGGCAATTAAACTCTAAAACGTGCGTAGATAGTGAAGGAACTAGACAGACAGATCGTGTAACCAGGTGCGAGATAGCGAAAGTGTTATCATTTTATTCAGTTGTCTTAAAATTTACCATTGTACGCACACAGAAAATCTGTTCAATATCAGATATACAATAAAATGTTAATTTACTTTATTATTGTTTGAAAAAATTAAGGACAATACCATCTCGACATCGACTATTATGAAAACTGTGACGCATTTAGCACCAAAAAAGTGGTTCGAGCGATAGAGACAGACAATCTATAGCCCTTCTTTTTTTCATTTTTTCTTTCATATTCATATCTCTTTTAGTTCGGAGTGATACAGTCAAAAATATCCCAAACTCTTGTAGTAGTTCTTTCTACGAAAGACATTCAGTCAAAAAAGTATCGGGAATAGATGATTTGTTTATTGTTAGATTGGCACAACTGTTTTTCATTTTGGCGCGGAGTTTGAGTTGCATCTGTCATTTAGATTAAATAAAGTGCTGTTTTCAGTTAGATCATATCTAGTATGTATTACGAATTTCATAATGGACAAAAACATCGAACAAAGAGTTCAAAAGCATTCGAGATATGCTGGATGATTTGCCTCGCCACAGGTAACATCGCAAAAGTGAGAAAAAAATAGTGAGTGAAAATCCTCATTCAAGTTTGATAGAGAAAGCCGCTGAACTTTCTGTGTTTCACGAGTCGATTCGTATCATTTTAAATAATCTCTTGGGTATGAAACATGTTGCCGCTCGGCTAGTCCCAAATGACATGAATTTTCCCAATAACTCAATCGCATAAGAGTCGCTGAGGGCGTGCTAGAACGAATCAATTCCGACCCAAATTCATAAAACGCTTTGTTACTGTTGACGAGACATAGTTTTACGAGTTTGACATGCAAACTAGTCAACAAGCTTCGGAGTGACGCCTTCCAACTGAACCGAAATCGAAAAAACCACGCCAAAGTCGATCAAAGTCAAAGTCATGTTGACTGCATTTTGACTATCGCGGTCTTACTGAAAGAGCAAACGGTAAATAAGGTATATTATTTGTGCGTTATGTGGAATTTGAGACAGCAAATTCGACGAAAAAGGCCAGATTTGTGGAAAAAAATTCTTGAATTTTGAAACAATAGCATGGTGGTAGGGCATTTTCTAATGCTCAAAATTTTCTAGTTACCACTCTCAAGTTGAAAATCTGTCGCCAAGCACCAATAGGTGTGTTCCGGCAGCTGCACTTGAGAGGCAGTCTCCCACTAGGTTTAGCGTGTTATCATCTTGTGCCACATCTTCACTTAACATCAGGTGAGATTTTAGCCATTACGCCAAACCTATAACTATAAAAAAAATCAAACGGAATAGAAAATGCTTTTTGAAAAAAAAAACAAATGCAAAATAAAAATACGTATTTTGTATTTGCATTTCAGGTACAGGTATTTCAACTAATTTACATCTCTATCTACCACAAGGACTTGACGCAAATAATAAATCATTTAATTAAAATGGAATGTAGTGTAGTTATTTAATTTATAAGTTGTAAATCATTGTACGACATCACTTTATTATCCGATATTTTTCAAGCCCCGACAGCGCAGATTTACTCGGGATGTGAAGCCTCTCGGTACACCGGTCCGGTATATCATGAATTACTTCATACAAAAGTATACTATTAATGTTTAACCTTGTCCCGGCATGCGCCCGGCCCGACTCCGGCCCCGGGTAACATGATTAACAAGAATGATCCTTAAGTCTGCATATTGTGACGGGTAACTACGGAACCCTGTACTGCGCGTGGCCCGACACGCACTTGGCAAATGTTTATGTATCTCTGTACTTACTCGTATTTATGATGAGGTTTTAAGTTTAAAAGTTTATCATAGGGTGGATCATTATGTGAATGGAAGTGACTTCCTCTCTGTGCAACCATACAATTACTAATATGATTATTTACTGTAAATCTTGTTTGTATATCTTGAAAAAAAAAGAAAGCCCAATCTAGTTTCTTGCCTGTTCTTCTCGATGACTGCGATGTTTGTCCGAACCGGTAGTAGTATAGGAGTGTTTGACGTTCATAAGTGCTTTCTTGGGGCCTAAATTGAATAAACTATTTTTGATTTTGATACTTAGTGTTTAATTTCTATTGTCACTTAAATAAATAAATTGAAATTGAATATTTCTGAATCGAGAGAAATGAAAGTTTTTTTTATAGTATTTAGATCATATGTTTAGACAATCTACGAGTATATACTTTAAGTACTTCTGTTTTAAATATTTTATATAAATCAATGATAGCACAGAATTCGAGCGCTTCGATGTTGCGGCGAAAAACATGATCGAAAATCCTACAATGAGGAAGTTAAAAGCCTATTGTCTAGTGTTTATCGGTTATGTTCAGGTGCTAGAGAACCAGCCTCCGTTCTAAGCTTAGCGTGTCACATTTTTGAGCGTTTGTCTTTTTAACATCAAGTCACTATGATTGTGGTCTGACGAACTTATTAGATACTCAATATATATGATTTATTTTTGGTTTACCAACAAATATGGCGACATCAATATTGTCATTTAAATATTTAATTTTTACTAGTCGTATGTAGGCGACTTCCGACGACCTATTTACGTGATTCATTAAAATATCGCATTTTATTGTCGTAATAAAAATAAAATTTATGTGTTATCAAGTTTATTTGCAATTAAACTTTGAAGATATTAGATAGGTAAGATTAAATAGAAACAGTAGGAAATGGAAATGCACTGCGTGGGTTAGTGGAGAGAGTGGAACCTCGCAGATGTTAAATATGTATAATAATATAAAACAAAGGAAAGTTCTGGAAAATACAGAAGTAAACGAGGTAGGTAGTTTTTTTTAGTAATCTCATGTTTACTTCGGAATTTGACTTTATACAGATTCCATAACTTTTTTCAATATGATAGATTATTTAAAAAAAACTCGTATTTTAATAATTCTGCTGAAGATGATAAACTGCATAAAAAACAAAACGTTTTCCATTTCATGGTCCGAACTGACTTCAGGTGAACAGCAGTCATTGCATTGCCGTTAGAGAGTAAAAATAGGACATGTGCAAAATTATGTTTCACCAATTAGTTAATATATAGGGGAAAGGAGGGAAAAAAATGAAAAATAGTTTTAGTCAGGGTCGCTTTATCTGATTTCATTTTGACTTTGCGATTTGACTTACAAATATCATCGATTGTATGTGAACAGTGATGTTCAGATATAACTAACACTTTTCAAAAGGAATGAAGATTCACCTCGTTTTGCTTCTCTCACCAACACAATCGTCTAACGAAATACGAAAACTACACAATCAATAGCAATAATGAGAGTTTGAGATCAATAGTAAGAATGAGAGACGAAGCGATTTTGAGTGGTTATTTGTCATTTATATGTAAATCAACATCGAGTCATTGTTGAGTGTAATAGAGATGTAAATACAGCATTAAGCACTAAGTGAAGCCGTGCGGTGCGGTGCGGCGTGTAGCTGATGCTGTATGCATTTAAATCTACTCATTTTAGATTTCATTTTAAATTACTGTACAATTGATGAAATCAATGTATTGAACGGCGATCCCTGGCTTTAACTTTACAAACTTATTCCTTTGTGATTTATAATAAATAATTCAATTTACAAAAAGAGTATAGTAATGAGGTTATACATCAGATGCTGCTTCAGCATTACGCCTGAAAAAAGCATTACAAAATGCCCTACGATCATGTTACAATTTATCAAGATGTGAATGTCTTTGTTGCAAGTTTAGGAACATTATAGAATTCAAACCCACGTCAATTGACACAGAGTTCTACTAATGACTAAGTTAAGTTCCTTGCGAGTCCGCCATTGTACTATATTTGATATATTCCAAATAGAAGGATGCAGCAATCAGCATGTGTTGCTATATGGCGCTTTACAACCCAGTCCTCAGGTGTTGCGACCTATCAGTGTCTAACTTCGAAAAGGTCCGTATAGAATTTGTTACTGAAAGTCATGAGCTGAAGTGAGAAACGTTCCGTTGCAGAATAAGTAGACATCGTTTCAAATCTTAATAATTGCTATTAATTTCAACATAACTAGGTGATTCTTAGAAAATGTGTGCTGATGGATCCACGAACTCCGGAATCAAATTACAATATTTCAGATTATCCTACTTTGAAAACTCCAATATTACAGTTTTTATAACAAAGAAAAAATTATCAATATATGAGAACCGTAAATTTAATATTAAATCAAAGTTCATACATTCCATGTGATCAAGATTCCATGCTAACTGGTTACCCGTCTGACGCAGAACACGTTGTGAATGCAGATATATAAGTTCACAATAAAGGTAACATCGTATAACGCGCCTCTCTATTCCCGCTGATAGCAATTGACTTGACATATTTGTAGCTCGTGCGAAAATCCTGATGTATTTTTTACTAGACGTTAGGGTCACTTTTATTTGAAAGATATTATAACCCCAGTATTATAACAAGTACCAGAACGTTGAAGCTTGAAAGAACTATCGGCAGTCGCTTTTTTTTTTTTTTTTTTTTTTTTTTCGATCTGACTATACTGTTAGCCATAAGGGCCCAGGAGCCTCGAACGGCTTTTACAGCTTCACCGGACTTGGGGGCGAGCGCTTAAGGCACTCAGCCACGAAATCGGCAGTCGCGATTGCACATCAGTTTATATACCTAACACGGGCAGAGACACTATAGGAATCTGAAACTATACTAGCGAAACATGACAGGTTTAAAGCGAATATTCTATCGATACTTCTGAGCATTTGTAAATCTATCTATATATCATGAAATCCATTTTCCACCGTAGTAAGCAAAAAAAAATGGATCACTTCTATCTAAGTACTCGTATTATTAAAGACCATTTTAGTATTCTTTTAATTCGTTGATCTTATCCATAGGCACAGGTGTCTTTTCACTTTGACGGATAAATTCAATTTCAGTAACGCATTATAATGATATGACGTAGTTATCTTTAAAGGAAAAAAAGTGCAACTATCTCTGCCAATGCATGCTTTAACGACGTAGAATTGTAAATAAAACAGGAATGACACACACGGTTTAAATGTTAAAACGTTTGAATCAGGCACTATTTACGTCCACGGAGGTGCCGAGCTGTTAGACAGAATGAACTACAGGTAGCACTGGTGCGAGTCGAGCCGACTTGAATTGCTCCTGAAACTCTGTGGAATTACAGGGCGTTGAAACGTTAAGAGCCATTCCACAAGCCCTTCATGACGCCCTGTTTTAAATATTTACACGCAAAAAAGACTGTGTAAAAATCTATACAGTCTTACGTAATAACTATAGACATTTTATTTGTAGATTAAAATATAATTATAATCTACGAGGAACGTGCGCTTTATTTTATATTATAACTGTTTTCATAGAGCTAAATATTGTACGTGTAATTAAGGAGTAAAACCAATGGTAAGAGCTAGTAATAAATTGAATATTTAGTAGAAATAATAAAAGTGTATACTGTAAAGTCAAATTATCAAGGTAAGTAGTAGTGAGAGTGTCGAGACTGGCAGCACTGGCACGCAGCGGACGCTGAGGATGTTATGAAAAGATACTTCCAAAAGTCGAAGCTAATGTAATATTCATTAGTGAGAAGCGCTCGTAATGTTGTTACAAGCAACATCGCGTCGGCTTTTTTAACTGCCTCGCTTTTATGTTCACGCTTATTTATAATCTTACAAGGCTTTGGTAGGAATCTTCTAAGTGCTTAAGAATTAGGTATGCGACGTTCAAAATAACTATATAATTCATCACTTATTTAGAAACATATTACAAGCATATAGTGAAAATCTATACATATAATAAATAAAATTGAAGTGTTTGTTTGTAATGTCAAAATAACGGGGTTTTACTAAATGCATATGAAAGTATACACGATAACTATAACAAAACACCCATTTTTAAAATTTTTGGCTACATAGGCTACTTTCATAAAAAAAATAGAATTGTGGTTCCGCATTAAAAATAAAAAACTTTTTTAGTAGTCCACGCGAGCGGAGCTGCGGGCACAACTAGTATATATTATATATTAAAATAACAATCCTTATCTGTACAGACAGAGTTGGAATGTGAGTACATACATGTCACTTTACAAAGTCTCGCTGTGCCGAGTGAGTGCTCAGACACCTCGACATGTACTATGCCTGTAGGTACTAACTGTTAACTTAGTAAATGTTCAGTTATATTTTTAACCAGGTAAGTAGTTTATTTCAAATTCGAACATTATATAATCAAAAGTTTAAGTGGAATATAAAAAAAAAATGTAAGTAAGTACGAAAAGTTTATCATATAACACTTTCCAGTTTGCTATAAGTTTAGAATTTTTTCACTCGGGAAATGGACTACATTTGATTTAATACAATATTATAATGCGAATTTCAAACTACACCGTGGATAGTTTGTTTCATCTAGTTTTATCGCGAATGAAGCCGCTGACATAAACTTAATACATTCAAACAAAACAAAACTTGGAATAATTATTGAAATATACAGACACCATTATCCAACTAAAAACTGCTTAGTTGCCTGTAGATTACATTCCCATTAAGCTAAATTGAATTCACCGTAATTTAATCTGGTTCAAGTATGAAAAATCTAATGCATAACCTACAAAAAGGAAAGCATCTATGAACATGTCGTGGCTCGCGTACTGGTTTATAGCCTGCGGTATTATACAAGAGTGTGACAAGTCAAGTGGAGTAATACGCAAAGGACGTAAATAATAATGCTACCAATTAAAAATAGCGGAGGGTAATGAAAGATTCGATAAAAAACATCACCCTCATAAAATGTGAAGCTTCGTTGTTCGTTAGGCTTTTAATGCAAGTTGTTTCTGGAGGCGCGACAACTCCGCCTTTACTGTTGAATGATTTATGTGAATAACAATATGACAGATAATGATTACTTCTTACTCTGGGCGTCTCCTCGACAACTCAGGACGGACAGCTTGGAGCATGGACAAGTGTTCGTGAGACGGCTTATAATATCATGAGATTTACAATGTAAATATAAATAGAAGTTGTAAGCTTACCAAAGTGGGAATCCTAACTGCCTCATAGTGACAATACTCTTTAGATATAATTGGAATGTTGTTTAGGAAACACTTTAAATTCCGATGAATAATTTCCATTAATCCACCTCTTGTCAAAGTCTGTTTTTAATACCTAAATATCTATAATACATATATTATAGAACACATTCACAACGCACTGTGATTTCTGAAATTGACGTATCTATGCCGCGCCACGTCGCGCTCTTTGGACAAATTTTTTTATCGTTATAAGTTTGGCGTAGTGGCCACAATCTCACCTGATGATAAGTGACGATGTGGCCCAAGATGATGACACGCTAAACTTAGTGGAAGACTCAAGTGCAGCTGCCGGAATACGCCTATTGGTGCTTGGCGACAGATTATCAACTTGAGAGTGGTAGCTAGCCAGGCGGGCATTAGAAAATGCCCTACCGCAATGCTATGGTTTCCTCACAATGTTTTCCTTCACCGAAAGCTCAGGCTCATTGCAAGGATTCGAAGTCACGTCAATCGACGCGAAGTCGTACACACTACCACTGAGCCATCATAACAGATAGATAAATATTGCCAACAATTATAAACATCTTTTGACTAATAGGATTGATAGAACAAAATATATATTAAATACTGAAACAATAATATAAATTAAATTGGTTTTCTAATATAATCGATTATTGAAAATAAAAATATAATATTTGACTCAACGTCACCAAAGTTTACGTTACGAAGTACTCAATTTCAAAATCTTCATCTGAAATACTTTTTGATGAATGAAAGTATCGCACAATCGATAAATCAATTACAGAATCAGAGAAATCGCAATACAACATTACAATTGTTCAAAATTTGTACTTTAAATGCCACATAAATCAAATGAAACAGCTGTTGGCTCTAGAGTTAATCGTCCGGCATATGGTCAACCAGTCCAAGCTGTGGTTATTACACAGTTTGGACTGGTCTTGCGGCACTTGCGGTCTTCGACTTGCGATAATAGTCACATATTTGACAATTGGTTGGATTAATTATTTGCCAAAAAACGCATCATGTCATCATTTTAACCATTTGGTACAAAATGTGACCATTGGTCGAGTTAACTACGAATAAAAAATCAGCCCTAAGTAAACAGCAAGTATTTATTTAAATAATAACTACCCGTATGTTTTATTTTCCAAAATAAATGTAGCCAGAGGAAGCGGACCGAATTCCACAAAGTATATTTTTACTGTAAATGATGTGTGTTGGTTGACATTTCAAGACATGTTAGACATATCTGTCAAAGTCAAATAATCAACACGAAAATAGTGCATTCGACGCGACGACTTATATTAAAAAAATGAGAATATTACATTGTCTTCTATTAGACATGAGTGAGTAATCTGGTAAAAGTGTTACAAGAACCAGGTCACCCAATTTTAGTAAAGAAGAACAACTGTTCCTGTTTTCTTCTTTGAAGATGAACACACATTATTGACATGCACACATTATTGAATGCAAGTAAACTGATTCCATCAAGCAATTTGCTAAAGAAAATGAGTCACTTAAAAGTGTTTAACGACGCTAAATGGCCATTTTTCAAAAAAATCTTTTGTACAAGACCCTAATTTGGTTTAAACACATTAAATGCGTTTAGTAATCATATTTAAACGTGTTACGCTATTTGCCCTTAATTTACTTGTAACGGTATATGAATGTCGTAGATTTTTATAACAGGAAATCAAAGCTTAGAAGTAGAAAACAGTATATTAAATATTACATTTATGTGGGAAAGAACACATGTTTTAACTTCCTTGTCTATATTGAATACTCAACATGTTATAGTACATTGAATTTAGAGTTTTTTTGGTTAAATCAATCAGTTCAAACCCTAATATTGTTGATGAATAAAACGAATGTAAAGCAAATAACAAATAAATGTTTAAATAAAATCTGAATGAACAGAAATAAAAGAAAGATTATTCACAGATTGAAAGTTAAGCAGACAAAGAGAGCAGTAAAGTTGAAGACGAATCACAAGATAGTGTGCAGGCTTTGAGACTAACTGAGGACGTGTCCGTGGGGAGAGGAGCCGACCCGCCGCCATCGCGCCACCACCGCACCGTGACCAAAATTTTATTACATATTTTTAACTCCTGCCTCATGCTGTACAGATACGTTGACAAATGTAATTAAAGAAAAGAAAAATGTTGTTTAATAGTCTTTAGAAAAATTCACCTGTGTTATATGCAGGAAGATCGCGGCATGACGACAACTCCTTTTGGATATTCGTATTTTAATCGTTGCTACTGTTCTTCCTGTTCTGTTCTGTACTATATAATTATAATCAGGAAATTTCCAATATCATTTATCCATATTGATTACCAAGTCATGCAGCATACATAATATGCACTTTAATTTAATAACCCAAAGTTAGTTTTAACTTTATTTTATCTACCAATTACAGACCTAAAACAATATTACTCCCAATGAAATAAGTAAATTGAGGCGCCTATTTGTATTAATTAATATAAGTAAAATAATTAAATATCAGGCGAGAACTTAGTTATGAGTTCATTAATGAACTTACTAACCGCATATTCAGGGTCACATTTTTGGTTAAATCAATGCTATTACGATCCAATTATTCAGAGTTTACTTATTACATAATATTGTGAAGGAGCCTGGAAATAATTGAGGAACTGGCAGGAAAATATAGTGTATTATATATTATATAGTTGTATAATATAGTGTGTCAGGACCATTTGTATAAAAATCATCCATACATGCCTTTACGATGGAATATCGGATCCTCCATCCACTGACTTAACTATTCGGTTACGATGACTTTATCTGTTTTATAAAATTTATATTAACTGATAAATAATGAGCAGTGGATGTGTAATCGGTTAATAGCATTTTGTTATAAAATTCGAATACTTAGTTTCTATATCTCTACTACGTGTATATTCGAATCCTCGATGATTCTGAATTTATTGCATTTTAATGTCGATAAGTTATTATCCTATCCATATTAATCTATGAAATAGTAAAACAGTACTATGAAAACAAACTTGGACAATAACTGTATTTCAACATACATAACGTAAAATGGTTCATCAGATTTGAAACGTATCATAAATAAAGTCCACAATAGCCGCGGCTTGTCTGAATTCGAGAAGTTTCAACTTTATTGATGTAAAAGTTTCATCTAGTGCTTTCGAATTCGCCTCGATACCCGCCCGAGGTAGCAGTTTTATCCGCGAGTGTACCACCGCGCTGGATAACGGCAATTCAGAGTGTTATAAAAACTTTTCTTTGTTTTATTCGCTCTTTGGCGGGGTCTGTTTCTTTTGTGAGGATTCCGCACCGTCTGGTCCCCAAATCGTTTTCCGATAGTATTTTATTCGTAATGGACAATAACACATGCTCCAGGGTCTATTGTAAAACGTTGGCTCATACAGACGAGACGGCCCGACCTATCATATTGCGAAATCAAAGAGAATTACTTTCCTATTGTTAGAGATTCGCTTTATCAAAAATTTATTGCTCATACTACTTGTAACGGGTATAAGTAAAAGATTCAAATTTTCGTCTTTATTTTTCAGGTTAATATATATTTAAGCTTAAATTTATAAGAAAAATGTCATCATTACAATCTTTGTCGTTAGAAACAAATAGTAGGTACGGTACAGTGGTTGTTTACCATGTTGTTGATATTAATCTATCTTAAATATTTCAAGATTTTTTTATTCAATTATATGTTGTGGATTTACGACCCTAATACCTTCAAAATACCAGTTTCCACCCTTTATAACTCAGGCAGTTCCCATCAGATATGCCACCCTCTATTTCTCAATAAAGCTTTACCCTCCAACTTCGATATCCATAAACTTAAATGGTATATTTCCTTTGCATGTTTTGAAATCCTTCCGGAGGCCATTATGAATGTCATATGATGTCTGCTAACTGCTATTACTGTCAGTCTGTGCAGTGTACATACAGTGCATGCGTACGTGCACGCGTGGCGTCGATATGGGCTATTTAAAGAACTACAAGTTTTCTGTAAAATGAAATGTTCAATTAAAAGTTTTATTATTTTAATATGGTTATTAATGAAATTAATGTAAAACATTGACATGTGATGCGATATATCAGATATAAGTCTTTCATTGAATACTCATAAATATTGTGTTACAAGCGGAAAAACATTTTTTGCGTTTGAAATTGGATTCAAGTGTTGACATTACGTCATTTGTAATATATTAAGAATGCTATGAAGAGATTCTATATTGCTAGAGAGGATACAGTAGAAAAATAATCCTTATTTATGAAAATTATTAAAAAATAAGAAAAAAAATTAACAACTGTAATTATTTTTCTAACTCTGCTGAGCAGGAACTAATAGTTGTTGTTAATTAAATGTTTAAACTGCAGTTAATTGTAATCACATATTCACCAGTTTAGTATCACGAAGATACTTATTTATGATAATGTAATATTTAATTACTTTAAAGTTACTCCAGTTCTGAATATGAACAAAAAGGACATTGCTAATTGTATATTACAAAAATAAATAAATGAAACATTACTTGTTGTTTGACGTATGCCGTGTGCGCTTTGGCTGACTCGAGAATACACCGTTGACATTAACTACATCGAAAAATTCATTGCATTTGAAGAGTTACGACCGTTTTACTATCTACCAAATAGAGGCGAATGGGTTATATGAACCAATTTACATTTGCGGTTTAAGTTCTGCTTTGTGATTTGTTCTTGTAATGAACTGAGTTTGAGTGCAGTTGCAGTGTTTCTGTGTCTGCACGGATATTACTAATTTCAGTTGAACGGTTGACGTTCAGTATGAAAACTATAAACATTAATTAGGCGGTTAACGTGATTCTTTATTACCGTTTGGAACTGTTCGTGGTTACTGTTTCACGAATAAACAATTATAATAAAATCGACTACAAAAAAATTAACTCAAAATTATGTTATAATATTTTTATATTTACACGAAATTAACCAACAAAACGATATCAAAAGTAGGTACGAAACAAATTACGGACCTACAATTGTTTAGGTCGGCCAGCATTATTTTTTTTGTTAATGTTGTGGATTTTCATTTTTTATATATTTAAGAGGTGGTTTCAAAAATATTGTAGGCTCCTAATATGTTTCTTACCTATTGTTGAGTTCGTTTTGTTTGCTGTTTTCGTGTATATGTCATAGGTCATGTATGAAAGCCATAGCTATAGAATCTCTAAGGCGTTCTATAGATTGCCGGGATTCTATATATTGCCTATATAGCATACGAGTATATATAAAAATCTTATTTCATAATATTGAGTTATTGAAGTGAATCTTCTTATGCGACTTCCAAGCGTTACACGTTTAACGTTTAACGCACATTATCTGTCTCTCCTCTTTTTTGTGAGCCAGAGCGAGAGAGCAATATATTATCGGTCTCTCCTCTTTGTGTGAGCCAGAGCGAGAGAGTAAATGTCGGTGTGTATGTATATTGCACACTGTTGAAATAAAATAGAAAATGTCTTTTAAAATGAAGTTTCACTTCTATCGTGTGTGAATCGCACACACACCTTTTTTTTTAAGTACATTTTTTTAATTACCTTTTTATTTCATTATTTTTGTATGTTTTTTTTACATGCACTAGAATTTGACCAATGTTTTGAGTTGTTTTCCCTTTAACACCACACCCGTAGCCCGTCACACCTTCACACTTACACGTATTAGTCTATATCTTGAAAACGACTTAACCGATTTTGATGAAAATTGCGCTGTTGCCTAAATTGAAGTAAATGTAAACCAATAAAAAATTTTACATCTAAACAATAGTTTCAGGGAAATGCGTGGACAAACATACATACATACACCTACAAAATTTTGTATATTTGTTTGGAAGCCCTAATAGATTATCATATGTTAATATATTGCAGTTCCAATATTATTACATACATGTATACGTGTCGAATTGATAAGCACCTTTTTTAAATCGGTTTATAAAATTAGCTGTATTCTTCCTTAAGGAATTTATGTAAAATATTCACTGGTTAGGCAAAGCAGATGAAACGTTCTAGGTACTGTAGTAGGTACCGACAGTATAACGCCGAGATTAAACATATTTATTATTTATTGGCATTGCTCAGTCGAGCACGATATCGAGTGCTGACAGTCTTACCCCGCTCGAAGAGATCGCATCATTTGCTGACATGCCATTTATTTCTTTTTTCCAGTTAATAATAGCGAGCTGTTGCAAATGGACGATTGTTCCAGAGGAGAGTAATTTGTTACAGTCTTAGATCAGTTTGTATGTTTAATTGACTCGTTGCGATTCCTACCGAAAAGCTTGTTAGCTCACCATTGCCGTGTATCTATGTAGTCGTTCGTTAATTTGATATAATCTGTCTCAGTACGTCACGTAATCGAATGATCTAAGTTATTTAAATTGCAGATAAGAGCCAATTAGTGCAGCGGCCGAACGCTCCAATTATCTAGTTAAGCGTCAATCGATTGCAATCCCGTTGAGTTACGTTGGCGAAGTTTATCGCTATTTCAATGAAATCGCGCAAGAATTAGGAAACTTATACTATGTTAATTTATTTCAATTACTGCGTTCCAGATAATTTAATTCATGAAATTATTTTTACACAATAAAATAAAACATCGCGGCTCTGCACGCGTCCATCTCGCAGTCATTGTTTTCATACACTAATTTTATTTTTATTCATATTATTGACAATTCATATAGACTATAAATTATAAAGTGACGTATATTTCCGTGTACTAAATTTTATCGAAATCAGGAATTAAATGACAATATTATTATTTTTTGTAATTATTTTATCTTTACAATTTCTAAAAGTATCATTGAAAATTCGGATAAGCTACTCGTATCAATTGACCATTAACATAAGCTTCCTGTGTACAAAATTTCATAAGAATCGGTCAAGCCGTTTTTTATTAAATCCGGACATATTTAAACAGACGGACAAACATAATAATATAAATATTTGTAAGACCATATTCGAGGTTAGTGTCGGAATTACGAAACTGGAGCGTGCACTAAAGTACAATATAAATCACTGGACTAACTTTGGTGTTTATATTAAGAATGTTGGTATCCGTTATTTATAATTTATACTTATTAAATGTTTAATATTCATATGATGATGAAACATGTTTAACTTCAAAGAGTGTTTTTTTCAAAGCAGTTTTTGTTGCACTTTACTGAGTAGTCATCTCGTCGGTGTCCACGTGTCGTGTCGCCATGTCGCCATGCGATGCGGCGCGGTGCGGAGCGCGTCGCTCGCGACCCCTCGTTTCCGATGGCTCATTCACAACACTATTATTGTGTATTAGTGTAACGCAATCTCGGTCTAATGGACCGTTAGTCTAACTAGTTTCCTCTTCAAAATAATGCCCAGCTAATTATGGGACCCTCTCACATAATACGAGTTGTGTTGCCAGTTGGCAGGTATTTTAAGAATGTAATCAATTGAAGTTATAGATTATCAATTATTCTTCAAAATATATACTTAAATAGAATTACTTTTTAAAATGATAAGTGTTCTATGATTATAAATATTATTGAAATAATAATTTTAGTGTTCTTAAGGCTCCTACGCACTACGCGGACGGCACAGCAGGCGGGTGTGTGGCGCGCGAGCATGCCGCTGGCATATGCCGGTGAAAAATGCAGTAAGCCGCGAACATCATTTCAGCGCGACGCAGCAGCTAGTTTTTTGCCGTAGACGACCAGCGGGCATGCCGCCGGCATAGTGTGCCACTTTACAGAGAAGCGCTTACTTAGTAAAATGTATATAACATTATGATAAAATGAAAATTATTTATGGAATTTTTAAATACATATATAATATAATCATTTCCATTAACTCATTATTATAAATATTAGACTTTCATGATTATCTTTTTGGCATCACATAGTTTTCTTTATTCTTATTAAGGGCATGTTCATAATATTATGAGTTTTGATTTTAATCATCCTCCTTGAGTAACGGAAAAATACCCTTTTATATGGAGGAATGGCAACACTAAGTGATGCACCCAAAGTTTAACCTGCAGGCTGCGTGGCGACGCCCCGGCCGCGACTGCACCGGAAACGGGCGATCGATCGCGAAAGGGAAGCGGCGATTCGGTCGCGATCCCGTTCCGTTTCCACACGCGTACAACGTACAAGTAACATAAGAGCACGTAAACCTTGAACTTACAATGTCAGCGTATGTTTTGTATTTTATTTTAATTCATAATCTATACCTGTACTTATAGGCTGTATGAAAATTATATTAGGTAGTGTTATAATTTATTAACTTTATAATTATAATAATCATACTACATATAAAGCAGTAATATTAATTTTGATATTTTCGCTTGTACCGAGACAGAGGTCGCCTGTTGAATGACTTTTTATTGACATTGTTTATTAATAAAAATAAGCAAAATATTAATGTATAACTTTGAAACTACTTTGTTTGTCATATAGTATACATGTAAATGTATCACAGAGAATCTAATTAAATCCTACAATGTGTGTAAAATGTCAAGTCTAGAATGTGCAAAGTGAAACTCAAGTACGATGCAGTTATCCACAAGAGTTGTTCGAAACACGGTGCTACCTGGGCACGGCCACGGTGCGATCATAGTTTTTATTAACTAATACAATTAAAATACACCGTCTGTCTGTACTATCGTCATTTCTTCGTTGAAGAACATGCTTCTCGTATAATTCCTATGAAAATTATCTTCCTATATTAATAAACAAGTAGTTCTGTCCTTACGTGCATGTTTTTCAAATTTCCCGATAGACTTCCTGTACATAAAGGATATTGAACATTAATATGTTTTTTATTATTATTTTCTCTTCCTGTTTGTTTTTCCCGATTTAACTTATAAACGGCTTGTTCGATTTTTATGAAAATTTGCACAAGGGATGCTTATATCATTGCTCAGGATATAAGAATTTTCAATAAACTTTCAATAACAACCGATTTTGATGAATTAAATTCATGGAAATTATTAGTAATTTCAAGATTTATGGGTATAACAATTATCAATAATTGAATAATCATTTTAAATATTAGAAATCGTTATAAAGTAATTTACTGCCGATTTTGATGAATATTGTAGAAGGGAAGTACCTACGTGTCATTCCTCGAATTTTCAATAATATGTGTAAAAATAAAATTAAGTGATGAAAACAATTACTGGGTAATAAACGCGTGCGGCGCCGAGGGGCACCGCTAGTAAATTAATAAAAACAAAATAAATATTATTATTAAAATAAATTGATAGACAATCTTTTAAAGCTAAACCGACTTTAATTTTGCAAATGCTACAACCTACAAACGAAATTCCCTAGCCGATATGCCGTGTTCTGATGTTCAGAATACATATATTTCTCAAGCGACGCCGCGTGCAACGCCTAGCCGGCAATAAAGAACAGTGAGCGCTTATATCCGCGACCGATACAGTGCAGTCAACGAAGCGACGCATCGCGACGGGACGACGACGGTGCAGCGCTAAATAACGCTCGCCCCAGCCCCGGGGGTAAACCTATAAAATCCGCTTGATGAACGACGCGTGAAATGTTTATATCACATACATACGCAGCCATATATATATACACACCCATGCGACTGTATCTTCTTGGCACAGAGTCGTCGAAAATAAATGTATATTTATATAGCAAGTTCAATACCACAGATCAAATAAAATATTATCGTGAAAGCAATCGAACTATCAAGCGATTGTGCACTGTACATGCAGACTACCTGATTAATGTAGTCACTGTAGGTCATTATTAGGTCAGACACTGATGGGTAACTGGTAGATTTCGTAAGCTAATAAATAAAACTGTTTTTATTTCGAAGTTAAAGGTCAATTAGTTTTAGTTAGTATAAGCACCTCAACACCGTCTAGTGATAAAATCTTTTGAGGAAATTTTATTTTGTAGGCCTTTTTGGGTGATTCCAAATAAGATTAAAAACAAAGCATTTGCGCGCCATAACCTTAGCGAACTTCGAAGGTTTCAAATTACCTAACATCGTCTTTGGTATCAAATAAATGTTTTAAAACAAAGTAGCAGTTAATTTTGCATTTATGTAAATTCTTCAATTTTTTAGGATCTTAGTAGGACCTGGGACAATATCTTTTATCTAATTACTATTTTTTCGCATAATCGCAAATCGGAATAATTTTGCTTTATTTTCCACTTTTTCTTGAAAAACACATTCATCGTTAGTTTTACCATAAAATCACTTATCGTCTTTATTTAAAAAGAAATACGCAAAAAACATTTTTGGTTAATCCTAAGTCTAGTCTAATAAATGAACTTTTACTTTGTTATATGTATCACAAATTTTAATTAAATTGAGAAAATTCGTAATAACTCTAGACGGTTTTGATGTGTATACATACTAGATATTTAAAGATCAAACATGCTTAGCTAATGTGCTCGATGGTAGCGTTCTCTATTGTTAGTCCGGTTAGCTGCCGTCAACAAGTTGACAATATGTTATTAACTATATAAGGATCCTTGTGTTGCGAGAGCTGCACTTGTGAACTATGTATCTAAGCTTAGTTTGTCATTATCTTTGATCATAATTATTGTTATTTAATATCCGCTGAAATTTTAGCCAAACGCAAGCTAAATAACAATTTCTCAAGTAAACTGTCCTTTAGGTAATTTGTATAATACAATCACACTAAACTTAGTTAAAGTGTGCGAACCTTAAGTATATACCAGTCTGGTGAATAGAATTCGTACGATAATAAACTTTCTCGTCAAACCAGTTTCGACGATTTCGAACTTAAATCGTAAAATACATAAAAGCCTCCTGTCTGAACATCCACCATGAGTTATTGAAGGGTTGACTGTGGGAACATGTATATCTATGTATTTTGTTTTTCATAAATTGGCATGTGAAAGCTTTTGCCCATAAATACGATATTAAATGTATATTGAAAAAGTGAATAATAATATGTTGGAAGAATGTCAAACACGGCCTGTTTTATTCCAAATGAAACATAGCTCATACAATAACTGATATATATATACGTACATAGCTGATATATATTTATATAACAATATTCAGGTTGCTAAACAGTTGCTATCGTGAAGCGACTGTCAGAGGGTTCCGCAACTGTACTTCACAGCTAACCTTGTTCCTAGCCTTAGTATAGTATGTTATAATATTGGACGTCATCATCTAACATTACCTTATATCGTAAACAGAAAATAGGTACCAAAAGCAAAATATAGTTCTTAACATCATACAACACCAAGATCAGAGATTTTAAATTATTCTTTAATTCCACTAAGCGAATATCCGATGACTGCTTTATAAATTGTTGCCGCGGTTATGGTACGAAAATAATACACAATCTTTAAAAATAATATATATAATTACTAATTATTTTATGCAACAACGTTCTTAGGGTACACGCAGATACAGCAATAGAATGAACAAGGAAAATGAAATTAAAAATACGGAAATATTAAAGAAAATTTTACTAGAATAAGTGTTCTAAAATAAATCATATAAAAAATAAAATATACTCGTATATTAAAAAAGACCTCCCAGAGTTCGGTTTTGGTAAACATAAAACAAGATATTTGATTACATTGATAATTTGATAAGTTGAATACATACAAGAACAGACATCAAAACAACAAGACATGAAGAGATATGATATAGAATACACAGATATGATTTAAAGTAGAAAACAAGCGCTAATCTGAAGGCTTTAGTTGTCTATAAACTTTCTCTTATTAATATGTCAGATGATTGGTATACAGCTGAACCACTCACAAAGAACATTTTCCTCGTGAAAATACAGAACTCATGAATACTTACTTAAGTTATTCGAAAAAATTCTACTATGGTCCCTCATTGGACTAGGGTTGGTAGCTCAGAGACGTCCATTTATAAAAGATAATAAAAAAGCTTATAAAGCGTAGAAAGTAAGAAGGTTTTCCCCGCTGACTATGCATGAGTCCTTAATACCTAATGAAAATGGCGGAGACGTCGTTAAAGTTAGAATTTTCTATAGGAAAGTAAAAAAGACAATAGCAAAAAGGCAGCATTTATAGAGAAAGTTTGCGGTCCCCGGGGACCGATACTGACACAAGTTTCAACAACAATGGGCAAATGGTTTTATGTCTCAGATGTTATAAACGTGGATAAGAGTTCTCAACAACTACACAGAAGGAATATCCAATGCTTATTTTATGCAACTCACTAAACAAAAAATAAAGTTAAAGAAATCATGGAATTTGATCTTTTATTTTATTGATAACTAACTCCATGGTGACAGATTAACGTTTGAATCTTACAATTCTGATGCAAACAATCTTTTAATTTCTCAGTTTTTTATACAAACAATGTTCATTATTAACAAAATACCTTTAAAACATTATTTAATGTTCACTTAACAAACAAATGCAACATCTTTGCCTTGCTTTCATTACAAGTGGGTAATGAAATAAATCCTAAATCTTTTTACAATCGTCCAATTTAAAATACATTATTTATTTTGTGTCTTTTGTTAGAGAAGTGTACAGACTTATTTTTAATTTTATGATAACCAAAAGAGCAAACAACATAAGCTCATTGCTAATTAAGAATATAAATAACAATACGACAAATTCTATCTTTTGTTAATTCATTGTATTTACTAGTGACCGAGTCTGAAGACTAATATTGATTCATAAGTGTGTTTGTTTGTTTATATGCACATACCACGCGTCATTCAACCGTTAGTCGCATAAATCTACCACAAAAGCTATTTGCTTTTATATATAATACGGTATGTTATCGTATCTATAAAACGATTGTGGCTATTTCAGATAAATATTTCGGATTACTTATAGTCATTCTTTATTCTTATTTTTCTAAAGATAATAAAGCAATATACTATAATTTAAAACTTTACATAACTTGATAGAAAATAATTTATTCAATTATTTAATCAGCAAGCAAGTAACGTATGCCCATTTACCATAAAGGTAGTTTCTATTACTTCTACGTTTAAAACTGGAAATTGAAAAATTGCAATAATATTTTTGCGCATGTGTATTAACATAACGACAAAACATATTCACAATCAATCATCAATTATAACTTATGTACCCGCTATTTTGCGTAAAGTTCCTTTCTAGACATTAATGAAAATTATAAGAAAAAATGGTGTGAAATCTTTTGAAAACGTCATTTATTTAAGAGATGCTTATGTAGAACTGTAGAAGCCTTGAGATTCCGAATGCATTGTAAAGGAAACTACCTACCTACATTGTTTTTGTTAACTTTGTGTCATCAAATATTGGATTTGTAGGCGCTACTTGAATTTAAAAAATTATGCAAGTAAATTTGTTTACGTAAGTATAACATAAAGGTTTCACATGGAAAGGCTTGAGAAAGAAATGACGATTGTTTTTAATTATTAGTAAAATCATATAATATGTTATAGTTTCGATATATCAACAATAGATGGCGCTATACATACATTTTTAAAGTAAATAATTATATTTTTTAAACCTAGATCACACATGTAGGATGTTTTAGGTTGTTTATCACTGATATTCAATGACATGTTTTAATTAAAATAAACACTAGACTACGTTCTAATCAACGATAAATTTCGAAACAACAAAGGTCCCTCACGTTTGAATTCTTGTAAAAAAAGACTTGAATACTTGTATCGAAAAGATTGGCGTAGTAGAGACTTGGAGCGGGATAATTACAAAGAACAATAAGACAGTGAGGCCCGTCAAGCTGTTCTCCAGTGATTGGTTTCGCCCACGCGTCGCTCCGCCGCCGCGCCGCGTCCGGGCTGCGCTCCGTGCGCTCCGTGCCGGCACGTGTGTGGGAGTCTCCGTGATCGGTTGTGCCTTTAATGTTATTTGTTTCTCAGTGCAATATTGCTGTATCTCAAACTATTATTAATTATTCAAGTGCTTACCATTTCTTTATTTGCACTACAATTTTAAACCAATTATAATTGTATTTTTAAATGATAAAGATGAGAAAGTTATCATTAACTGATTAAATTAGAGATAACTGCTGTGAATTTGTTCACCTTGTTCAAGAGTTGATAAATTTATTATCCCTCAATCAATTATCAATTAATCCAGTCCACAGCATGATAACAATAAATTAAATTGGATTTGGTCAATTAAAAAAAATATTACAATATAAGTATTTTTTTTTTAAATAAAAAGAATGAGGGAATATAATTAGATGAATTTTAAAAGATAGAATTATCAGAGAAAGGTCTTCTTTAAAGTAAATTTTATATACATAATTTTTGCGTTCACAAAAATATTTTTCTGAATACCAACGACACGAAAGTGGTAGCTTCTATACGACATTGAAACCCTAGCAACAGCAAGCTTTCAAAAATATACGTATATACAAATATAACAACCTTTATTGAGGATATGTACTCGTAGTTGTGTGAAAAGGCCGTGAAATGTTGTTACGTCGCACGCTTCGTATAAAATTGTAAGGTATTGCTTCAATAATACTGCTCATGTTTGGCGCGGATGGCGTGGAGCCCATACATAGTTTCAGTATCATTGCGACACGATTTATAGGATATGGAGAGGATCTGAGAAAGACCTTGTCTTTTTTACGCTTTATTTTTATAATCCTCTAGAATTTCTTAGGGTTCCGATGTCAACAAGGAACTCTTATAGTTTCGCTATGTCCGTCTGTTTGTCCGCGGCTTACCTCATAGATTATTAGTACTAGAAAGCTGTGATTTGGTATGAATATACAGATACACATAAATCACACCAACAAAGAGGTAAAAAATTGTTTTAGGGTACGCCCCTTACAAGTAGATTGGTAATGTTTTTTTCTCGTCTATCCACATCACAATCAACTTTTAAAATGTATTTGGGGAAGTAATTTCGTACAAATTCGGTTGAAAATTACTTACCATTGAAAATCCGCATATTGTGACCGGCAACTACGGCACCCTAAGTATACTGCGCGTGACTCGACACGCACTTGGTAATATTTTTTTTTTCATTGTCAATTATTTAGCACGGATTAATATATTGGTGCATGATTTTTTGTAGCAGATATAGTATTTATCGCGAGAGGCTAGACCATACCAAAGTACATTTTGGATTACTTCTGTATAATAGCGACAACTTATTTGAGGCGTTTTTTGATTTTAATCGACTACAAAAAAGGAAGGTTCTATGTTTACTGCTAATTTCGTTTCGTGTGAAGCAGCAGAGTACGTTCAAGAACTCCACGATTACTTTGATAACGCATACACGACGCGCTGGTCAGCTGACACATTAATTTCTTCTTTCTCTCACTCGCAGAGCTAACGCTGAATCAGAGTGCGCTGTCTGCGCTAAAAGATACCAAGTGCAGGACGCTGGCGGCGCGCGTTTAGCGACTCACTTGGCGCGTACCATTTTGCTGTTCCTTGGAGCCTTTTGAGTTAGATCAATGCGCCGGCGCAGTAAGCTGTGCCTAAGTTATTAGCTTGATTTAAAGAATTTTGCTGAGTTACCTATGGCAACTTACATGGTCGATTTTCATGATTATTTTACTGGAGTATTCTAGTATAGGTAATTTTGGGGAGTTTTTAGTATATCCAATAGCAAGGTACCATTCTTATGTACAGATTTATATAAATAATAATTGTGTTTATGCCGTATTTTAAATATTTTATTTTTGATTTGGTTTTTGAAATGTTACTATAATCAGTAGAGAATAAGAAAAACCCAGAATAAATATGAGAACACCGAGATGAATGTCCAATTAACCATAGCGTAATGATATCAGAATGCCGGTCTGCAGATATCACGACAGAAGTTGAAGATTTAAAGATAATCAATGAGCCAATTAGCAAATGACTGAATGATTTTTACATAAAAAATAAAATTTATAAAATCCAGTCGGAATATTCTTTTTTCCAACGGTTTAACAATTTTGCCGGCAATTACATTTCGGGTCATACATTAACCAATCACTATTCACAAGCTTAATACGAATTTCAAATCTTATTTTGATGTATGTATTGTCTGATCTTCTCTCGTTCGGATCTGTTAGCAAATCTCCTCATTGATATGCGCGGCGCATGGGAACTATTACGGTCCCTTCTGCCTGAAAAGTTTTCCCTTGGAATATACCGAAAGTTCCGTCTCCCTTCTCGTGTCACGTATTAGTTCCATTTTAAAATACACATACGTTATACATTGATGTATGAGGTCGCAGGTGCTGACTTCCTCATAGTCTTACAAAATTTATAAAAACGATTTGTTAATATTCAAAACTTTATTTAGTTTGATATAGAGTTGGAAATAGAATGATTTGATGTTACCGCTTGTACTAAAAGTTTGGTATCGATGAATCTAAGGTTATGAATAAAGCAGTAGATGTTGGTACTCGCTGCTCCCTTTGGCTTCAACAAACAATGTGTTTCATTACGCATTCCCTTAATGAAGCAAGCAGGGACGGCTATATTTGAAGAGATAATCGCATGTCTTCATCATATATTTCGTATTGCAAGGATATGTTTACACGAATACAAAAGGTGTTTGATTTAATTTATGTATGTTATTACCTTGTACAGTTTCCAAGATGAGCAGATTATTAATAGAATGAGCTTTTGATTTTGACCACAATTAAGTCTTATTTTGTGACGATGTGAATCAAGGTGGTAAAATTAAGCCTAAAATTGGGACACGGCTCTCAAATGTGGCTACAGTAATATGCAGAAAAATGTTTGACGACAAATTTTTACCTTGATTTCTACTAGTTACATGAGAACCGAAAATACCTCCTTGGACAACCATTCCGATATCAGGGTATCCGGTTTAACCGTAGACGTACTGCTGTATTCATACAAGAAGTAGACTCAATATCTACAACGCTGTGCAAACTCCTGAATAACAGACGAAATAATAGTGATAGTGCACTGGTAGAATAATTACTTTCAACTTAACAACAACTACCCTTTGATCAATCTACTACCACGTACATGTTGAATTCAACATAACTCATTGAATTGGCGAGTCTTTCTGAAAAAAGGTAGTTTGTAATCAGTTAATAAGTGGCTTTTGCCTTTGTATGCATTGACCGGCTTGATAACCACTATCGATGGATTTACTTCTTCACCGAGTGAGTAGTCACCGTTGTGCTTGGAATATAGTGTACTAAGTACTTAAAATCAACTAGAATGAAGTAATTCTACCAAACGAGTATATGAAGGAAACGTCTATTTTATATGAAGTAACGTTGGAAAAGCAATTGAAACTAGTTAGAGCTTGTTACCGAAGTGTGAACACGCGATCCTACTTCAACTCTGTTTATTGAGCACGCAACCAAATAACTTTCTTGCACCTGTGAACATGTTTCTCTGTGTTTATTTAGTAAGATATTATTTTTAGGGCGGAACGCGATTTTTTAGTGAGCCTCACTATTGTACAGCGTATCATAAATTAGTTAATTAACCTCACTCTGGATAAATCATGGTACGAAGACCTGATTGTGATCTTCCACTAGTTAGATGCAAGTGACTAGAAAATGAAGGAAGAAACCTTGTAAAGGTATTGTGGTTTTGGTGGTTTGGCTTATAGCATAGCATTTGATAGCAATATTACTTGATATTAAGATGGTAATGTGTTCGAAGACGAGGTAGCCTAAACACGTCATCGATTTTGAAGTAGTTACGATTCGGTAAAGATAAAATAATTGTTCTCTTTATATTTATAATCCCAAATAATAATACGTCCCGTGGTATAAGTAACAATGATACAAAAGGAAGGTACATAAATAACTATGTAGATTAAAAAAAAAAAAAACATACTTTGTCCAAAAAAGTTTTGCTTCCTGAAATGAAACTCAAATTACTGAACCGATTGACAATTGATGTTTTGATACTTCACTAGTCAATTAAACAGTATGACTGAACTAAAAATGTGGGGTAAAAACATTAGTTTGTTTGCATAACTCCCACGAACGCAGTTAAAGATGATTTTCTTGACACTATTGTAAATAAACGTCTTAACTTTGTAAAAACTTTTCCACGAAAGGGTCAGTAAACAAATTCTGTTTGTACACACTCCGGACCGTGTTCAAGAGTTGGAGACAAGTTGTTTCAAACACGCCGTTTGAAGGGCGTAAGTGAAATTTGTTATTTTATTATTCTGGTGGTATTTATACTTAACGTACCAATTGCTTTAATAACTGTCGAATACCAATATATACTGTGCTAAGTTTAAAAATATGTAGTGTTCAAATACAACTCCCACACACTGTTTTGGCATTTTGTAAAATTAAAGTTGTTTGTCTCTGATTAAAGAAAGGCAAGTAAATTCATAACAAACGAAAAACTATGCAAAGATAGAATGAGGTCGTACTCTATTTGTTCCACCTGTCCCAGAGGAGTAGGACGTATCACTAGATTAATTTACTGCTATGGCTCATATACTTATATGGAAAAGCGTAATATGAAGTGATAATTATAAACTGACAATCAATTCATCAACTCAACTAACCACATTTTTTAGGGTTCTGAAGTCAAAAAGAAACCCTTATAGTTTCGGTATGTCTGTCTGTCCGCGGCTTAGCTCAAAGATTCATAGCAAAGCTGTAATTTGGTATTGGTATAAATATGTATTCATCAAGACAACAAAGTAGTAAAATAAAATCTTGAAAAGAAAAATGTTTAGGTTACCTACACGTAAAGTGGGACTGATTTTTTTCTCATCTTTCACGTCGTGTCTTTGAATAGTTCGTTCAAAAATATTATGGGTCTGTAAAAACCTTTTCGATTCAAGGATCCGTTTGTGAAATATTAAATTGTGCTAATATTTGTTACAAACAAGTGATCCAACACCCCCCGCCCGCCCCGCCCCCCCTCCTAGCTAAATGGTTGTTTTTGGATATGTGAAAAGCTCATGGTAGTAATAAAATTGTTAAAGTGTAAGTAGGCTTTACAAGTTAACGAGTAATAGTCAACCTATACAAATACAATAAAGCCGAAGAATTTTGTTTTTTGTTTGTTTAAATACGTTAATCTTTGGAACTACTATGAAAATATTTTTATATAAGTTATCTCTTTTATTATCTCATCTCATCATGTCATCTTTTATATAAGAAACCTCAGATTCATGAGGAATATAGTATAGGCTATCTAGAATTAGGCTACACCTCTCAGCTAGACTTAAATATTTATTTTTGTCTATTAAGTCGGTTCTTTTATAAATAATCACGTAATACGATTATACCCATGAAAATATTAAAAAACGATAAACACTTTGTAAACTATATTAATAGTTTGATGAATACCTAAAAAGAAATAAGAGAAAACATCGTTCCCACGTTTACGATAAAGAAAACAAAGCTGACGAGATAAAATTCAGCTATTAGTGATGGACAAACAGATTAACGTCTCGGTACAGGTACAATGCGGTACAAATAAAGTTTTTATGTTCAGTTGACGGCTTAACAACGTTCTGTGTCGGTTTATAGTTGCGAGGAAAACCTATAAACCAAGATATTTATCTGGGCTTAGACTAAAAATGTTGATTATCTTGAGAGAAAAAATACGATTCGCAAACTCGATGAAAAAAAGGAATAAGACAACATACCTATAACATAAAAAAGAAAATCGTATAATAAGGTTTGTCCGATATATTATTGTGTAAAATTTTCAGAGGAGCGAAAAGGAAATTTCTAACTTGTATTTATTGAGTCAACAATAAATTTTCACAGGCAAATAATAGCCTTTTATATTAGAACGTCTAATCAGAAGCTATTACTTTTACCTTTGTCATAATATTAGTAAATATCCCTGATAGGAGTTGTTAACTATCACAATAATTCTAATGTGATCATTAAACATCAAGAGGTGGCTTGTTTCAAGATATAGCTGTAGATAACGAAATTATCTATTGTACGGGTTACCACTCTGAACACATAACACGAAGTGACAGAGCTAAACGAAATGCTACTATGTAGTTAGTTGGTATTTTGAAAATCTCTTTTCAGACACCAAGACTAAAACCTTTTGTTTCCTTACCGACATAATCTCTTTTCCACATAAGTTTTCTGCTTGTTTGCTTAACCTTACTTTGGTAATTCCGTCTGCATCATATTTACAAAATTATAATTCTGTTAAGACTTGTCAAGTTAAAAATCCCATCTATACTACAATTATAAAGAAATAAAAGTTTGATTGTGAGTTTGTCTGTAAGGGCTAATCTCTGAAACTACTGAGCCGATTCTAAAAGTTGTTCCACTAATTGAAAGCTAAGTTCTCCCTGATGGTTTTATAGGCCGTTTTATATTGATTAAGTTTTATTATAATAAATATTAGGGTCCATTTGTAAACCAAGTCGGAAAAAATATCCCGGAAGCAATAATAAAAATAATTTAAAAAATAAAATAGTGCTTAGCTACTTTGTGCTGAGTACAATTTAAAATAGTTGAAAATAACGTGCTACAATGTTCTACGATAAAATATCTACAAGACGGTGTGAAACAATGTACAGATTAGATTTTTTAGAGTAAGGATTGTATGGCCAAATCCGAAGTCATAAGCTCGATTTATGAGAAAACAAAAGTCGCATGTTTACTTTTTAGAGTTCCCAAGTCAAAAGGAACACTTATAGTTTCGGTATGTCTGTCTGTCTCGCCGCGGCTTAGCTCAGTGATTCATAGTACTAGAAAGCTGTAATTTGGTATGGATATAAATATTTATTACGCCGACAAAGTGGGAAAATAAAATCTTTATAAGAAAATCGTTTAGGGTACCTCCTCTACACGTAAAGTGGGAATGATTTTTATTTCGTCTATAACATTGTGTGGGGTGCCGTTGGATAGGTCGTTCAAAAATATTATGGGTAAAACCATTTTTCGATTCAAAGTTCCGTTTACGAAATATTAATCTTTAAAGTGCTAATTTTTGTTAGAGGTGTTTGTATAAAGTTTCAACGCAATTCGAGTAACAAAGCACGAACCCGTAGGACACCACACAACCGTATTTTATTTATATTATATGTAAGACTGTTTAGACTCCTACTTAACAGCGTAATGATACGAGTATGTAGTATATATTTTTCTTTTGGTTCCGTCCTGAAAACTTACATTAATAAAACCGAAAACTAAAAAGGACGCAAATTTGTTGAATCGACTCTCACGCCCCCTACTGTACTTTGATGTAACTATGCTACCAACATTCACATACCAAAAATATCTGTACTAAGTTTAAGTTTAAAAAAACGACACTAGAGCGTCTTAGTTGGCTATAAGAGGATGGATTATGCATTGATAATTATTAGTATTACTTCGTTTAAATTATTTTTTAAGTTTTTGATATTTTCTTTTCTATCTTTGGTATATGCTTAATGATCTACCATGATGCACAATTTCAAGTTTTTGAATCACCAAGAATTGGTCTAGGTTTTTGATGAAAGAGTCATCAGTAAGTCTTAAAAATTCTTCTTTTCTAGACCCTAAAGACTCAAGAATTTTGATAGGTTTATTGAGGTAATTCTGGAGTCTAGGTGTTGAAGAGAGGCTTATTAAACATACAAAATTTCAAGTATGAGATCGAATAGCTTTTGACTTATGGAGGGGTCAAAAGTAGCTCGAAATAGTTGGTGTAAACTTTTCGTTCTTTTCCGAACATTGCTTCATAAACTCTGATAAAGACTGTTGTTACTGTTACTATCATTTTTAAAATGAACAGTGACTTGTGTATACATGCTCTATGATATATTAAATGTCAATAGCTCTAGATATATATCGAAAGTAGAAGTATCTAATAGTTAAAATTATAACTTCTACTATAGAATATTGAAATAATTTTATGGTGTCCAAATGCTAATAAAACAGCTCACATCCTCAATAATAATGATTTGTATTTTACAATAACGATGTGTTCTGGGAAAACGCAACGCCTACATATCTTCGAGAAACATAAACGCTGATCAATAGCTTTGTAAATCATGGGACCACTGAATAGTTTAAGAAGCGTTCTGCGTATCAGCGACTGGGAGGTGGTCGGTCGGTTGTATCCCTGTTTCTATTTAACAAAGGTTATTATGCTATTAAATATTAACAATAGTTATGACAAATGTTACTTTTTAATGCAAGACAAGCTGGAGTTAAAGGCTCTCAATTGCATACGCCAGAACACACGGAGATGTTCTGGATAGTAAATTTTCATTAAGAGAATGAAAGCAAGCCCGTTAAGTTCTAGAAAATACACTACTACGATGCTATAACGGAACCACCTGTGACCGCATCAATCACGAATAATTTATTAATTGCAAGTTTAAATATTTTTAACAAAATTTTTATCTCTTAAAGTACTTTCAAGATTTAGCAGAAGAAAAGTAGTCTAAAAAAATTTTCACCTACGTTTTCATTGTAGGTAAACTAATTTATTTATGTTTTTTAATTAAAGAAATTAAACAACAACATCTAGAAAATAATTAAATTAAGTTTAGGATTTACTTAGTTATAATGTAGTTCATAAAACTTCGCTAAAAAGATATTATTTTCAGATCTAATATACCTCTTGTAATGGCATCGATCAATTAAGTAAAGTCGAAAGACATTAAAACGAAATTGCGATAAGTTATAAGTTATAAAGAGCAGTTGATAAACAAGCAGTCCCCGAGAACGTTCTCAAAAGAGCTTACCCAAACGAAGTGTTTAGAATCCAATCCTTTATTACACATAATAAATAAATGGTGATTTAAAAAATATTTCGTTAGCTAATTTACTCTCAACTTTCACCACAATAAAATCGACGCTCGTAAATATAACAAAACTGTATACATTAAAGAATTCCAATGTTGTAAACATGTCTCGGAACCGACAGTCGCTGTCGAACGACTCACAAACACGATTGTCTTTTTGTCAGACATTGTGGCAATCAACCGACATCATATTATTATATTATGTGTACATGTTCCGATACTACGAACACATTTATAACACTATCATCTACATAATAAAATTAACAAAACAGTATTACTTGTAAAGATAAAAGCAAATTTAGAAATAGTAATACTTGCGTTGAATCATCTGTAGACTGTGTAATTAATGATGTTGGATAACACTTTAAAATAACATTACAACATGAAGTGTATCAGATAACGTTATCATTCTAGATGATGGCGGAATAAAAACCTTGTGAGAGCTGACGGCTGCTGCTCCTGCTGCTACAAAACGTACCTGTAATAAAAACGGATATTATTAGTAATGTAAGTAGATACGTGCCGACTGGGAAAATAATATGTTAAGGGCAAGGATTTCTCATTTTTTCTATTTTGGAAAGTTTGGAATTTAATTGATTGTTTATGCCGCAAAGAACACTGTTTGCATATTAGTACATATTGTACAAATGAAATAGATAAATATCTAGAAATATAATAATTACTACAATAAATACAACATCTACGGAGCACTTTATAACCATGTAGATATTAGTATTACAATTTAACTAACACACAAGCTGCAATAAAAAGATTTTTTATGCACCCTAACAAAATATTATATGAAGTTTAATACCAAAATCAAAATTGGATTCATAAACTAACAAAAGGTTGTAAAGGTTTTTTAATATATATAAAACTGTAAAAGTTCTACTGTATATATAAAAACCAAGCCTAGACAGTATAAAACAATAACGGCCGAATATGAAATTAATGTAATCTATAATCATGTATAAAAGTAATACAATCCTATAAATCAGGTCTAATGTATGTAAGCCCTTATACAATTTAATATCTTCTGGATACGTAGAAAAAGAAAATAATATTTTATGTTAGATTTGCTTTCTGTGCGTCCATTAATCTTTCTCAACTTTAGCGTTAATGCTGACAGTTATTGTACAACATTTACATCTAGCTTCTATTGAATAAGAGAACTTCTTTACATTCACAAATAAACACACTTTAATTAACATTTAGAACCGTGATGTCTTTAAATAAACTGGTAATTAAAATGTTCAGTTTAACTCATATGTCATGATAGATTTGATATACACTGTTAATAATTATTCAAATCATATTAAAGATATTTTACAGCTTCGTAAAAAACATGTTTTATGTTTTCAAGGAAACAACACACAGACCTGCATTATATCTGAACCTTGTTCAACCAATCTCGAACTTTCAATAAAAGATTTATGTTCCTTAATAGTGAAATACACAGAATTCGAACGGAGATAATTTATCAAGTCCACGCGTTCGTCGCTTTAATAACTGAACGGTGGACACGTTACACCTTCGAAGATTGACACTCTATCTAAACTCGTGAATAATTCACGCGTCGATGTTATCTCGAGAGTACCGGAGTACTGGAGTACCGGAGGACTTGGCGACATTAGGAAATGATACTAATGGCAATAATGGAACGCTATCTGGTGAGGTGAAAGTGACAAATCTTGTTTATACGCTTGATTTATTTTCAGTTGTGGTTTCGTTTGACTTTGCGTGTGTTTTTAATTCTTGTTTGATCTTGTTTTATCTTAAACGGATAATGTGGCTATAAATTACTGTAGTGAGATGGGAAATAAATTTAAGCTGTGTAGTTATTTATCCGCTCGTAGAGCCATTTCTGTGGTGAGCCGAGAAATTTTGTTTATTATTTGATACATCTCAGTGCAAATTACTAATATAAATTCTAAGTAAATTTCTTATTTTACCTTGTATTTAGATAAAACTTTAAATATACATTTTTTAATGTTCAATTTAATATAATTTTTAGTGATAAGTTTAAAATACCTTAATTAAATAAAATAAGGTAAGGTCTTCACGGTGTTGTTTCTGGAACACAACGCCATTTCTGTTTTTTACTTTTTAATATTCATATTTACGAAGAAGCAAAGTAAAAGTAGATATCCAATGTACCCAAATATATCCAAATACCTTGAATTACAATAATAAATGACATTTTTAAAATTCAACAGATATGAATGAGACGAATGGATCGAGTCTACGTGAAGCACCCGAGCACACTAATCTTGAAAGAGCTCTCTGAAGGCCCCAGTTCACGCCACAAAGAGACAAGATTGATGTTCGGCGAATTGTGGGGAATGAATTATTTATGCTTTGAAATAAGAAAAATGTCGTCAGATTGTGATGATATGAGCTTCAATGGGTGATTATTGTAGGTAGGGGCGTTCCGGAATCTGATGAATAGTTTTAATTGTATACGGTGTTTTTTCATTGAAAGTCAAAAGTTCTTAGCATTATTTTGGTAAACAATTTAGATGGCTATAGCCTCTGGCTCTGTCTTTGTTCAGATACCAGGGAGGCGGACGCTTCTTATTAGAAAAATATAATAAAACCTTTTAATAGTTTAGCTCAGATCAATATTGTACATGATACGGGAGCGAGGTTGACTTTGACGAAGGTTCAACCAGGATCGTATTTAGGTAACTCAATTTCCTCGGATATGTAATAATCAAGTCCTGCGGGAACGACCCGACCTGATTCCAACTTTCAGTTTCGTTTTTATATTTTGATAGGCATAGAAAATCTTTATAACGTTAAGTTGGTCCGTTTGTAAGTTTGAGGATTTAGGTACCGTGGCACGAGGTCCTTTGGGCTTACGTCGGATATCGTTCGCTGGTGTTGCAAGTTTTAATTCTTCCCTCAACAGTTCCGAACTCTGTTATTAATACTTTTTTTTTTCTTTGTGCATACTGAACTACGGAGAATAGCGATTGTAAGTATACATACATACTACATACATTCCTATGTTAGTCTTTTTACTTCTATTGCTGCATATTTGTTTACTTTAAGGAGATACCATAATTTCTATTTTCACATATAATCTCATTTTTATATTTATTTGTTGTTATCTATGTTTTCTCGTAAGGTTCTTTTATTAGAACGCTAATGACGCCGTTATACTTCAAACAACGTAGCATGTCTCTACGAGTAAGAACCGTAAGGCTTATAAAACAACAAATTCATTTTTGTTCTATTAGTTTCTCTTATATTTCAGTCTCTCTTGCGTTTTTCAATACGTTTCATTCCTCTTATTGATATATACAATAGATTACCTAAATTCCATTCAATCAATACATATATGATGCACATGTCCCACGCAATGTTGTATCATTACTATCAATTAAACAATTAATCATTCTATGATTATCCAATTAAACGGCACTCGTTTATTAGAGGCAACTGATTAGATAGAATGAAACACGTACACGAGTAATTACGTTAAGTACTGAAGCTTCTGTTGTCAATGATTCCTGGTCGTACAAGGAATTAAAAATAACATTGATAAGTGATAGTAACTAATTATGGCAGATATGAAATGAAAAACACTTTATAAGGCTCTAGTGTTAAGTACTTAGTATCAAGTTAAAAAAAAATATACTGATAATAATAAAAATAGTTAATTTTCCGACATATAACATTTGTTCTAAGGAGTATTTAAAAGTACATAAAATTAAATTATATTTCTGCTCTTATCTCCTTTGCTAATAGCCATAGGTTTTCCACTGATACTGCAAAGTCAGTGGTCAAAATATCATGATAAAGACACCAATTTGGTAAAACCAAATCAATTGTAAATATCCTAGCAGAAAAATATGGGTGTTTTAGTCTGACAAGTAGATCATAAGTGTTTCGAATTCAGTCTATTACATAAGGTATAATTATTAATTAAAGTAAAACCGCAACAAACGTTTTATGAATTCTGTGTAACGACAAATTCCTAAGCAATATACATTCCAAACACTGAACTCCTAATTACATTGTCGTAGCTTGTCAACGTGCTCATAACTTCTCCATAAGTTGAATGGAGACAATTAGTTAATTGGGCGCGAGTAGTTGGACTGGCGCGGTGCGTGCCTCGCCTAATAAACGCTTATCTTTTCGTTAACTTGGAAGAAATATTGTCTGTTGCGGATGTCACGGAATTTGTGGAAATGCTGAAGGTCGCGTCGAGCAGATCGATGGAGAACCAAAATAGTTTCGATCAATACCCCAGTTCTTTGTTCTAAACTATTACGACAGGTACATCGAAGATTTTACCTGATATCCTTTTTATATTATGTAAATTGTTAAGGTTGAATCTCAATAAACGCTCTTATGAATAAATGTCTATTAATTTATTAGAATTTAAAAATATGATGTCTTTTATAAATGCACTTTCATCATTATAAATCCAACTGAATTTTATCATGAAATAGATTGTTATTGTTAGACTACCATCGGATACAATACAATTCAAAGAGCTAACTGCCAAGTTCCAGTTGTGGATACTCCAGATACTAAGTACAAGAAAAAGTCAGTTGCAGGAAAACATAATTTCTAATAAAATATATAGCTTAAATGCTTTCTTGACGAAGTTTACTTTGAATTTCTTGATCGAGAATCTTAATAATAAGTATTACTTTATTATTATTGTTGTTCGCAAGAGTCAATATCGAACAAAACCATACAACTTGTATTCTCTGTATATAGTGATGATATATTATACCCCTCACGGTGGATGAAATGAGAGTAAATCGATGTAACTCAATGATGTAACTTCAGTTTCGCTACTGGAGTGTGGGTGTAATGATACGATATAAGGACCTTGATATTGTGCAGAAGGTTATTACATAGAGAACAATATTAGCAGTGAGTTAAATGAAATACGAAGGCGTAATTAACGTAATTACCTTTACTACATTATCTAAAATAAATTTTGATATACTTCGGAAAAAGCGCAATCGTGAAAATTCCTAAAATTTTTGCATTTATAAATAATTTTACGATTAGTGATTGATTAAAAAAACTAGAATTTCGGTAAATGAATTGATTTTTTTTTTAATTTTACCATTTTTAACAATTCTTTTCTGTGAATGTGTTTTCCATTACTGAGAAAAAACACAGGAGTATTGTAATGCACTGCATGAGTCTTGCATGTCGTTTCTTATTCTGCTAATATCGGGCAAGTGTAATTAAAGTTAATTTACAACTCATCGGTTTATTTGGATGCAATATAGTAAATATACTCCAAATCAGAATCACAAATAAATAATTGTAAGTTACCATGTCTTGAACCTTTATTGCTAGACTACGTACAATTACAGCACTAATTTGGTTCGCGGGTAAATTGAGCTCTCGACAGCTTTGAAGTTCACACACAACCGACTCACTACAAAATGATTAAACTGTGGCATGGCCCCCCGCCGAAGCACCCCATCGGACCACCGACGTGGCACTCTCTCAGCGGGACCCTAGCCGACCCACAGTGATATATACAAAAATAACGAAAAATACATTATTTCTTGGAATAAGAACCTTCGATTATCCATGATGAAGAGATCATTGAAAATAAAACATTTAGATAAATTGATTTATTCGCGTTGATCGAAACGCTTGTCGATGAGTTTTTATGTGTCTTCTCAAAACGGATATTATAATTAAGTAAAATTCGGTATAACATTTTCAGATAAAACTATAGAGGTGATTGTGGAATATCTATATTTTAGAAAATAGTTTAATCGTCTCCGGAATGATCATTTCAGTCTGTAAATCATTTGTTTATGAGCGCGTGACGGCTTTTTAGCAACTGATTTTAGTTGCGATCCATTCATTGCGTTTAATGACGCTTCGGTGTTCACTTTAAAAGGAAATCGTAGCTTTACCATTTCAATGATATCCTGATCATGTAATTATATGGATAATTCAATTGACAACTATTGATCGTTTCAGTTGGTCCCATCAATAAAAGTCTATTATGTGAAAACTAACCATTATAGATGATCTTCTCGGGGACAATGATACGTACGGGAAAGTTGATAAATAAATATTTTCTAAATCCTTTAAACTTATTTTATATTCACTCGGGATGTCCCATGAAGTAAATTATTCGAATTGCCTTTGTAATATAAAGCTGCGCGGGAGCCGTTAAGTTTCTGATAATCTTTATTTGTTATTATAGATATAATATATTATTATAGATATAATATATCACTATTTCGAATTATGTATTTAAGATATATAAATCAACTTGTGGTGTATTTTGTAATCAGTAGGGCATTTATTTGGTCACGCTGTCAAAGCCTTGAACTCTAGACTAAGAGGTATGATTATAAATTGAGACTCTCCTCAGTGTACTTCCGTACATCCGTACATACAGTTACTCGTTAACATATTTTATTCATTTCACATAGAGCTGCATCCGCTCCATGGTCTCGTGATAACATCAGACACATTGTCTATACCTGCAGCGCTGGCATGTGATCCGACTGCTCGATACCATGGTCGTACTGCGCAGCCCGCGGGGAGCCACCACCGGCCTTGTATCGCCATGTTGTATTCAAACAATTGGACAAAACGTAGGACATTGATAAGTTAACCGTTTCATTATAAACAAAATCTAAGTATTACATGAAAGTTAAAATATGCATTATTTTAAGTTATTAGTTCATTTGATTAAAAAATATTACGTAGTAGATACCTACTTTATTTAATTTTAGACAATGAGACAAAAAAATATAAAGTTCCTTAAATAAATCCGAACTGACATATTGGAACAAATGAGGACATATCGTGACATATTATGACTTTATACTGGCAATATTCACTGTTACTTACTTTTTGTATAGTAGGTACGGTACACACCGATGGAAACCAAAGTGAGAGTTCCGTTAGATTTGAAAATAATTTGCAATTAAATATAAATTTTAATACAAGATATAAATGTATCGATACATGGTACATAACAGAGTTAATGTATATTTATCCGCATGTTGATTAAGTGAAAAAAATGAAATATGATTATAAATGAAATATATTTATAATTGTATTCGCTGCATAATAATTTAATAGTTAATTTCATATTTCATCTCACAATATAATTTTATTACTGGTATTTTTTATTTAAGTAATTTAACAAAATATTCTTGCTATTCGAAATATAAATTATATATTTCACAAAGAGACTACATATTCATTCATACTCATTCCTAATTGTCTTTAACAAGCGTCGCAACAGAATAAAACATTAATAAAAACTTTTTAATATAATTACTTTCCAGTAATAATTTTTATAGTACATTTACAGATGAACTTCACATATTTATGTGAATTTTGTGCGGTTAATATTATTATGCCGTTTCATGTGAATTCAAATACGAGTTTTAACAGTTTTAATGAAATGTGCGGCTTAACAATTTTTTAGTATCATTTTATTGTATTATTAAAAATATAGTTTATTATTAAAATATAGTTTAGTATATATTATCAGAGATTAAAGGGGGCGTGTTGTGTAAATGCATAAAATGTTCCACTACTGTTTAATTAATATTTAAGTTGTAATTATATGTATAACTATAGTAATTTCGCTGAGATGTCAAGCGAACCCTAAGCCATGTGTAGTACAGTGCTCACGTTTCCCATCCGAGTTGTCGCACTATGGTGTGATTTATTATGTTTTTTGTCACAAAGTTCCGGGAGTCAATGGTGTTTTTGTAATCTACGACGTAACTGTGAGAGTAGGGTGCAGGACGGGGGGACTTCACGACGGGACTCTAGTATTGTTGATAAACATTTTTTTTTCTTAATAATAGTTGTTATAGTAAACATAAAAGCATGTGCAAAAAATATATTTTAAATTCGAATACAAAACGTTCATCTTTACAATACAGATACATTATGATATTTATTTTTGTATCATAATTTCATTTATAAGGAAAGAATAAGCCGTATGTGTGTGTTTAAAGGACATTGCATTTTCATGTCGCAGTGTAGGTAGGATGTTTGCTTTGGATTACTTTGTTCATTCAAACGTTTTATATTAAAATTTTGCACGAGGTCTGCCGTTTCAATATTTGATCATTTTAACAATAGATAATGTTTGTTCTGATGTGTAAAAATGTTTATTGGGCATTACTTTATTTTTGTAGTGATTCTTACAGCTGATAAGTTTTCTGATATCCTGAAATCGAATAAATAAGTTTTTTATCGTCTAAATTATAGTCTATCGTTATGCATAAGTAGGTATTCTCTACGTTTTAATTATTTCCTTCGCGGTGTGTAAGTGTAAGAATTTATCAATGCTTCGACTTATATAATATTACGAACTAAATCAATAATGTACTAATAAAACTCCCATATCTTTACTTAACTTTATCTTAATTTTATTACGATCGCGCTATATTTTGAGATCCATATCTTGGTTCGAAAAGCGAAACAATGTTTTGGACCACATATTTCGATAAGGCTTTGTGAAGGTCTAAAAAACAAAGTGATTTGTTACTTCCACGTAGACCTCCCAGATATTTTTTTTTCATCTTTCTGTTATTTGAGGGGTTCGATTGAGATTATTGACAGTGTGTATTCAATTGATTAAGCATTTAATATTCCATCCATTAGTTCAAATTCCATTGCAAATTTGTTAATTGAAGGGGTTGAAGTAACTGGTTTCACGTACAAATGAAAGACGAGGCGTGCTTTGAAGCAAAGATGGCGCAGTGGTAGATTGCACGGACATCGCGTCGATTGACGTGAGTTCGAGTCCCTGTAATGACACCCTGCGCTTTCGGTGAAGGAAAACAACGTGATGAAACATAGCATGGTGGTAGGGCTTTTTCTAATGCCCGTCTAGCTAACTACCACACTCGAGTTGATAATCTGCCGCCAAGCACCAATAGATGTATTTCCTCAATTGCACTTGAGAGGCAGTCCTTCCATTAGGCTTAGCGTGTTGACAACTTAGGCCCCGTCCTCACTTATGATCAGGTGAGATTGTGGCCATAACGCTAAACTTATAAACGATAAAAAAAAACATTGTAAAATTTTGTTTAGTTTGAGTTTCTCTAGAGAACAATCCAAAACAACTATCAAAATTTCAAATAAAATATGTAAGATAATATGTTTAGGTATTACCAAAAAGCGTACGAACACAGAGGTCACAATACATTAAAATTTACATGAAATAAAGTTCTAAGTATAAGATAGCTGCCAGCTTCCACCGCTGCAAGTGACCCCAGCGATTATGTCTTACCTATAGATGGCGATAATGTGATGGTGATACAGCAATTTTAGGAAGTGATAATGTCTTTTAGAACCACGAAGTTTTTTTGATTTCTGATTTCCAACGCAGCAACAATTAACTTAGTACAAATTAATACAAATCACGTTGCCGCGTTGTATCTATGGACGGGATATGACAATTAACTCTAATAAAATTTCATGCAAGTCGCCAGACTATCGTTTAAATTATTTTAAATACGTGACCATTATAAAGTTAGACATTTTAACAGGGGTACGATTCAGTAACGAGACTTGATGAAAGGTGAACAAAATATTGTATTAGTCAAAGAATAGGTAAGATCACTTTGTGTCGAGTTAAAAAGACTGATAAAAATGGTTAAATCGTTTTTGGGTAATTTTCGCCGTTTTTACAGTAACACATTGAGGGTAAAGATCGAGACAGATGGTGCCGAGCTGATGCAACGGTTCCTTTAAGATTCATAAGATTATCTGATGGGATAAATGGGAATTTTAGAAACGATTTTAGCTGCTGCATTAGATCGATGGTTAATATTCGTGTACTCGTACGTACGTAGGTACTCGGAGAGCGAACACCTACAACAAGGCGCGGAGACGCGCTGTGAACAACACATAAATGAGTACAAATGTCCGGCACCGTGAAGCGATATCTACTGACGGGATCGCGCAATTAACTCTAATATAATTTCATGCCGGATTATATCACCGCTAAACGATTTTTAAATACTTATACGCGACGGCATCTTTGTACAGATACTCTGCTTTACAGTGGGATTATTATATAAATTATTAATTAGTATGTGTCAGCGATTTCGTTTACATTCTCTAGATGAATTGTAATATATTCATGTTTTGTTAACAATTATGTCACTGTTTAATTGTTATTATGTACTTCGTTTCCATCAGAAAAATGCTCATCGAATAGATGTCTATTTTTACTAATTCCTTTATATTATCATGTAATAAAACCATTGTCACAAACATACGTGTCCATTGTATTGTAAGTACAACCAATTACAAAATACAGTATTTAGATACTAATGATTTTGTCTTAGTGCATATAAATAAAATATGTAATCGATATTAGTCACTGATGATGAAAGAACATATTGTGGTATAACTTGAACGCTCTGGAAATTGTTCTATAGTAAAGCTACATATTATAATACACAAGTACTAATTTGTTAATGTTTCAAGTCATGAGATATCTTTATAATTAGAACCTTTGGTTTATGGAAATGAGATTTTTTATTACGCAGTGAGACAATCATAGGGGTGCGATATCATAATAGAATTCGACAAATTGTAATATTGAGTCTGATATTTACAAGACAGAATGGCAAATTCTAATTATTAGAGTCATGTGATCATTTTGTCGAATCCAGTGTAAAAATGAAAAAAGACACGTATCAATTTGTTTGTCTAAGTTTTACTTTACATTTTATTATTTACTTCTCATTTAAGAAGACATTCTACTTTCATAATGTTGTGTACTCGTATACCGACAATATGAAATTATATTATATTATACAATAAAAAGCATAATTATGTAAAATATCAAGAAGGTGTGAAGTTACAGTTGCACTATTATATGGCTGGTACCAAGAGATCGGAGTGGAGCGCGTGTGGTCGCAATTAGCATGGAAGTAGTTATCATCATCATATGAAAAAGGTATGTACAATTCAAAAATTTTACGCGTGTGAATCCGCGGGGAATAGCTAATAATATAATAAAGTGAATGCAGTTTGAAACTGAATATAAAATAAAAAGTTTAGCTCACTTCGGCCTAGTTCCCATTCCTGAGACAGAATATCCGCCTACACCAGGTAGATAATATTGTACATAAGGTCAGTGCTCGTCTAGAAGGTGAACTGTAACTATACGTTTACAAATAAAACATTGTTCGGGTTAACTTTAAGGACAGAAATAAAAAAACAAGTAAGCGAGTAGTTTTCGATAATATTATTTTAGATATTTTTTTTTTCTTAGACATAAATGAATTCATACATATTATTTATACAGTATGATTACATTATAATTGTAATTAGTTTAATAAAAAATATCTACTAACTGATCAGTTTGTTGATAAAATTTTGTGCCATGCCTAATGAAAAGGGTTAATTTGTTAAAATAATTTTATTATATACTTTCCTTTTATCCACTAAGCTTTTTGCAAGTTCACAACAATGAATTTTCGCGAAAAATTTAACGATCATTCAAATAATTTCTTTGCAATAACTTTCCAGTGAAAAAGGTGAACATAAAGTTAAATTACGCGGAAGTTATCCGAGACTTTACCTTTCAGGGTTTAGATATTATCGGAAGAAAAGAAATTCCATACGCATCAAAAATCTTTACTAATTTTTCTACTTCTGAAAAGTTTACCTACTTCTATGTGTTTCATACAAAAATAAAACTTTTCAGACAATGATGTGATAATAAATGATTATGTTCTTATTTTATATTCAATTTGTACCTACATGTTTATTAAGTACCTACTGTATATACAAAGAAATGATAGATCGTGAATCGTATAACGTTGAAACAAGTCTGGATCCAGGAAAGAACCTGAGATTGGTTATTATGATAGCATATCATGGCCTATCATGCGTGTCATGCATATCATGCGTATCATGCTCGGCCTAAGTTGAAAAACTAAAGGAAATAATTTATCGGGCTTTCCGGCAATTGCATTTGACTGTCAGATCTCATTCAGAGCTTAACCGGTTATAACAATATTGGTAAGAAGGAATTTAAACAAACAGTTTAAATGGAATACCGCCTTCAAAGGCGCTTATATAATAAATTAGTGTAAAGCTTGATAAGTAAATGGCATCCCGGGCACTCGGCACTCGGTAAAGCCTCTGAAGCGATTAGCATAATTATCCGTATAATTGCTTGCAAATGTTAATGGAAGACGCTGCGGCCGGGTTCCAGCTGGAATTCCGAGGACAGATGAAACTAGTTCCTGACAGTGACGAGATGAGACAACAAGGTTCAATGAACGATTTGGAAGAGAGATTGTAATAGGAAAAAATAATGCCAAAAACATTAAAAACGTTATTTTTAATTAACAAGCACATTTGATTTTTAAAGTACCGAAGTCAACAAGGATCTTATAGTTTCTTCATGTTTGTCTGTCTGTCCGTGTTTGCGACTTAGCTCAGAATTTCTTAATACTAGAAAGTTGTAATTTATTATGAGTATACTTATAAATCACGCCGACAAAGTGGTAAAATAAAATGTTGAACTTTTTTTTCAAGTTTTTCTCGTCTATCGAGTGTTGGGCGGTGTCGTTGGATAGGTCGTTCAAAAATATTGCGGGTATGGCAAAAACCATTTTCAAGGATCTGTTTGCGAAGTATTAAGCTGTAAAGTGCTAATTTTTGTTAGAGTCAAGTGTCCGCCCACCCCCCTCCCCCTCCCTCACTGTCAGTTAAATGGTTGTTTTTGGATATGTGAAAAAATTCACGGCAGTTGTATATAATATATAACGAAGTCAAAAGGAAACTTTATAAGTTAACGTTAACTTAAAAAAAATACTTGAAGAAGTAAATAAAAAGGAATATTTTGTACAAATTCCAATGGAAATTACTTAAAGCGCCCTTCTAAATGTACACATTGTGAAGGGCAACTACGGAACCTTATACTACACGTGGTCCGACACAAAACTGTCCGATTTATAAACTCTTTCTAAACTTCACAGAATTATGAATAACAGTGTCGACTGTCAAAAAATGAGCACCAAATGACGGTCACACGAACGAAACACGTTGAATTAATTATTGTAGTTACATATACACTGGCCAATTACAAACCGCATGCTCCGAAAGAAATCACTCTGAAAGGGTTTTTACCAGATTAGTGATCACTATCCAGATTCCCTTGTTTGTTTTAGCAGAGTGATAAACACTTAGCAGACGAGGATCTATACCAAATTCTGCAGGTATTTTGCTGTTAAATGACCACCATAACCTATGACAATCTTTAAGCAATACTAATTAGATTGCAATTAAGCCTCTTAAAATCGAATCAGAACATCTTATATATATACTGGTCTTATATATATACTCGCACCTGGTTATAACCAGGTGCGAGTTGCCAAGAAAACTCTTCAAATTAAAATATCAGTAACACTGTTTCATAATACAGGTGACAATCACGTTTAATAGAATAAATATGATGACATCATAGAGATTGGTATTCGACAAACGCGTCCGTCTGCTCTGCGTCTAGCAACGGCGTTGGCTGCCGGCCAGCTCTGTGACAACATTAGGTACCGATCTATTGTGTTTTAAACTAATTTATTAACTAATTTCTAACATAATCACTACGAGCGGTTTTTTGTAAAATGATAGCATAATACATTTACCACAAAATAATATTCTCACGTTCGTATTATTGACTAGCTTAAATGCTATACTTTATTAAATGTAGCTGGTTGAAATTTTCACAAAAAAATTGTTATTATGGTGAATATCTCAGCAAATAAGCAAAGTATTGAATGTATTTTATTGTTCGTTTTTGGTTTGCTCTATCGTTAAAACGATAATATGTACACGTCTCAAACTAGAAGTGCATAACAATGCAAGTCTTAAAGTAAAACAACAATATAAACAGGCCATTGATGAGTTGGGCGAGATGGAGATAGAACATTCTTGAATGTTCGACCGGATAGATATGACTGATACCTGGAGTACATTTGTATATTTAGATACAAGAACCTCAGGATGACGTTTCTATAGATATAATATTATGGACATCACTGGGTTCAGCCCGTAAACTTGAATTGTCAACATATAAGACCACCAGCTGCGACTCTCAAGTTGAAAATCTCTCGCCAAGCATATTATACTTTTTTGTTTCATGTATACGTATTTAATATCGAAATAAATCTAGGTGCTATATTAAATTAATTTATTCGGAAATAAAAGTCTTGTCTCAAATAACAAGTAATATCGGTCATGCCGTTCCTATTTGACACGCCTCGTTTGGACATAAGATAGAATGAGACAGACAAGGTAAGTGTAGAAAGTGACTTTTTTTGATATCTTGATTTATTTTTTGATATGAAATCTTGATATATTTTTATTTTATTAATTTAACAAAATATATAATTTGTAAATTGAATAACAATTACCTATCAATCAAGCTTAAATTGAGTCTTGGGTTACGTAAAGTACAGTGAAGTAAGTAAGTAAAGTACATATGTAGTAGAAAGTTTACAATAAAATTACATGTAGTCATAGAACCACGCCTGAATAGAGCAGAATGATTGTTCGTAATGTTCGATTGAGAGCGTCGTGAACGAACATTAAAGTAAGCCTATTTTATTGATACTCAAAAATTATTATCACGTTTCGAAATTTGTGATTTTAGGAAAATTCATAAGAACAGTAAATCTTTTGAAATTACTATCTTTTATGCTTTCATAAGTTCCATGTGTGAGCAGTAACCGCGGTTTAGTACGATATTTTAAAATGGAACAAGCACCTAGGTAACTCGGAGGGTCGGTATTCAGGGTGCAGGCAGGGTGGGCGCTAGTCTGGCTCGCGTGTGGCACATCTGCTGCTGGCGAGTTGCCAGACGATGCGACAATATCGTCATCCTAACTGTGAGAGAATATCCGGAAAAAATTACTCGGCACCGTCTACGGGCCATTTATGAAGGAAAAACCGGTTCACGTTGTTTGCCTACATATTTTTCTTACTACTTATCGCTTACGTTAATATGTTCAGAGTAAATTTAAGTAATTATATACTCTTTATAAAGTCGCAACTCGCGAGGGAGCATTTTTACTAAACCTTAAGCAATAAACCCTTATTATACTTGTAATTAACTCTTTAGAACTACTTAATTAAATTATCTATTGTTTTATTTAACAAAACCATATTTTCATTATTTGTTTTAACCAAATTCACATCTCTATTATAATTTATTTTCATTTAGTTTTTATGTTAAAATGTTATGAAAAACATGTTTTTATATATTTATTTATTGTTTGAAGTAATATTTAAGGGTATTAATAAAGTTAGTTATCGTTGATTATTAAAATAACCAGAGTTAAATACGTCATGCACTTAAAAGAAAATTAAAAAGCAAAGTTAGTTGAATGCAAGTAATAAAGCGCGGAAAGCTGCGAGAAGTCATTAAATCAAAATACATTTTTAACATAAATTACTTGGACAGCGACAGCACACGAGACGCACCGTTCGGTATTCATATAATCAAAGCAGCACGCGCCACCGCGCGCGGCGAGCTGCACTCTATACGTACGTACATACGGGTTGGTAGTTCGTCGAACAGGACTCGCTCTGCGCGAACTAAATATTAGACTAAAAACTAAACTAAAAACAGACAGACAAACATTTTAAAAAATGTTTTTTTTTTAATATTGGTGTTATATAGTGTGAAAATCTGTTATTTTGACATTACAAACAGACACTTCAATTTTATTATATGTATGGATCAGTCAATTTTGCGTACAATGCTGAATCAATATAACACTTTACCAGTGTGTGAGAACTTTGTAAGAATACGTAAGTTCGATTATATCTCGTTTTTCTTTAGAAAATTTGCCAAAACGCACACAAACAACCGCTGCCAGAAAATATAATAATATACAATTTCTGCTTATTCCACTCTGCATAGGCTATTTGCTTTATAACAATAAACTTGATCTGGCAAAATATGTTAAGATTCAGCGGTCTCTATAATTTAAAAAAATGTGTGTACATAAGTACAAGTACGCACGTAACGAGTCATATTTCTATAGCGTAACAAAACAAAAATAACTCCAAAATTCTTAATTCAGCTTGTCAAGTACATGATGAAGTTTTAGCTATCACTGATAAATAATAATAAAGTAAATTCATTTCACTTTTTTGTGCAAAAATACGATGTACAAATAAAATCAATATAAAATCGTATATCTAATATTAAATTAAAAATAATGTTTGTTTATACGGCGTTGTATTATTTTTACACAAATAATTAAAAGTCAGTAAGATTCATTTATATTATTGTTTATCATCGATGGCGATCGATCGATCAATTTCATAATGTCGCACGCATTTGCGTCTGATGGTGCGCGCGCAGCTCTCAGTTTTATCCTCTATTAAACGAGCCTAAAATAAGTATAAATTCAAAAAGTAACGGATAAGACTTTTTGATAATAAAAAGTATCGTTGCTAATCCCGAAATCCAATGTACTCGTATGATACACAGCATAGTAATGATTACAAATTGTTCACAATAAATCCATGTTAAAACAAATGTTGGTCCCGTAGTAGTTAGTTACATTACGCTGGCTGGTGGACCGACGACTGACACACGGTTTGTTAGAGCCCACAAATAATTTTATGACGTGTAGACGGTTTTATGATATTGTTTTATTTACAATAAAAACCTAAGCCATACTTTTTTCATGTCAAAAACTTTGGTGACCACAAGCAAATAAAATTGCGGATTGGCTGGGGATATTTCTGAGTTTACGAGTTAACCACAAAATTGGAACAATATATTTATTTTATGAGGTTGTTAACTTGTCAGTTGAATTCTCAAAACTGATACGTTGTTTATTGGCGTTAAAATTTATATGTGAAAATTTGCAAAATTATGGATGTGAACTTAATTATAATCCGAGAATAACGGTGACCATAGATAAATTAGTTTTTAACTGTCATCGCTGTCACGCACACTTGAAAAACCTACAAAAATATTAACTAGATCTTTAAGTGTAGTCAGTTGATGGATCCAAGCTATATCTTAGAGTACGAAGGACATGGTTGTTAACACATAATGATCCATGGACCGTTCAGTTCAGTTCACAGTAGATGACTTATTTTGTATTACTGTGGCCTTTTCAAGATTGGCTGCAATGACCACTTAAAATCAGGTGGAGTGCATACCTGTTTGCTAACTCATAACATAGAAGAAATACTCGAAATACTTAAAGTACTCGACTCTACATCAATTCACCATTCTCATACTAAATTTATATTATGCACAAGCTGTACCTACGGCTTTGCATGGGCTTATCATTACGCAGTAATTATTTATGTACGTCTTGTAAAATCATATTATATGATTTTATTATTTTTTATATGATATCAGTTTTGGAATGACATATTTTTATACTTTGTGCAATAAAAATAAGACCGCATACCAAAACTTGTTAAACTTGCAAACTTGATAACAAGTCTACTTCCGTTCGTTCAACCATTGCGAGATCACACATTAGATTTTCTATTAGAATGGAATAACAGAGACGTATTAACTATAGAGCCGTGTGTGCTGTGGCTTCGGTGTTAGCATAGATTAAATAAATTACCGCCCAACGTATTAACTGGATGAATACGGAGTTATGTTTGTTCACATCAAACGTACAGCGATGCCTTTGTAAGCACGTCACGTAGATTCAAATCCACTTGTTATAAAAAATAAAATTGTAATTAAAAAAAAATCCTGCTATACAGGACGTTCTCGATAAACGTATTTTATTATAGCGGGTATTTAGGATATAAAGATTATGTGACGACAATAGGCAGATATATACAATGTGTCCGGTTACGAACTAGCGATATTCTAAATAGCGATACTTATAAAACACCTATTTTAATATAAAAATACAGCATAAACTTGGGTCCAACCCACCTCCTCGCTAAATGGCCGCCATTTTGATTTTTGTAATGAAATTTCTCTACGTGTGTACAAAAAACATCATATCAGTAAAAGTTTGGATTTCACTGCGATAAAAATAGGCTTATTCGACGGGTAATAATACTGTCTGTCATTTACATTATAAAATAACGTGTTTACTATCAACAAACTTTAGAAAAAAAAAATATATTAAAAAAAAGTAAAAAAATACGTAAATTAACAAATTATTGCAAATTACTACAAAATCACTATCCATAACCCATTTATTGTTTATACTAGATCGATAGCTTTTGATCTAAGCTACATTACAACATTCAATTTACAACTGTATGCCTATTACTTTAAGAATTATTGTTATTTAAACATGGCGTTTGCGCAAGCACAAAATGCCTTTGTCGGAACCTTAAATAGGAAAACATTAAAACACTTAACATCTTATTTTTATTTTTTATTAAATATTTTTACGATATTGACATAACTATTTAATACCTAAAGAAGTTTCTCAATGTGTCCACCTCCAGCCTGTAGACAGCTCAAAGCTCTCTGTGCCACCTGGGCAGTCGAGCGCCTGACCATATCTGTATCCAGTATTATTTCTTCGGCTACTGACAAAATTTTAGCGACGAGTTCTTCTCTTGTATTTGGAACTGTGGCGTACACCCTTTGCTTCATATTACCCAACAAAAAATAATCTAAGGGTGTCAAATCGGGCGAGCGAGCTGGCCACGCTACCACACCGCCGCGACCGTACCAAGGTGAATGATGTGCATTTAAATATTCCCTCACTGCTCGGGAAAAGTGCGCAGGTGTCCCATCAAGCTGGAACCACATCTGTTGTCGATATAATAAAGGCAGCTCCATGAGGCTCTCAGATATCTGCGTCTCCAAGAACTCAAAAATCCAGCCGTTTAATGTAGGAGGCAATTCCAATCGCCATTCATTTCATTTTATTCCAGGTAGTGCCAGTATGTTCATCTCACTAACTCCCGCTGATAGCAAATAGTATTTCTACCCTTTTCTCGAATAGAATGCAGCGTATACTTTTATCGCAGTGAGACCCAAACTTTTACTGATATGATGTTTTTTGTACACACGTAGAGAAATTTCATTAAAAAAATCAAAATGGCGGCCATTTAGCGAGGTGGGTTGGACCCAAGTTTATGCTGTATTTGTATATTAAAATAAATGTTTTAAAAGTATCTAGAATATCGCTAGTTCGTAACCGGACACATTGTATATTTTCCAAGAGTTACTGAAATTGTGTTGCCGAGGGTAGCTCGAATCGCGAATACGCTTTACAAAAACATTTATTCAGTATATTTTCAGTTGGAACTGAAAGTTGGTGATGCGAACCGACAGATATCGCGCCGAACATCTGTTGCTCAATTTAAATACTTTAAATAACACAGAATATTAACTTCGTTTGCGGTATTAGAATTAATATCTTGTTCATTAATAAAATCTTTTAATTAATTTATTTAGCAGTATCTTCGTGTACTGTCATTTTGTATTTACTCATGATGTTGTTTATATATTATCCATGTTTTCATTTAAATGTACTAGTTGCAATGTTTTTATATTTTGATATCGATCGTCAGGATTTCAAGTGGTTAGGTACTGTATCAGAGCAGTACTTAGTTTAAAATGTAATGGCAAATAACCGCAACTCTTTGGTTGGGTAATTAATTGGCAGCGGTTACATCCGGGTTACGTTTCCGGAAGCGGTTAATTTGAGGTACGCGATAAGGGCCCGTTAATTTCCGCTGCGTGTCGCGTGTCATGCCAACGGGAACAGGAAAGCAGGAGGCGGGGGTGGATTTTGACATTTATTTCATCATATTTGTTTCCCGTGTTTTATTATAATCATGTGCTTAAAATTTAATATTATTTTTTTATCTCTTAAACTAAATCAGTTTGCTATTTTACTAATTATTTATCTATACCGGCCGATATCGACAATTATCAGATGTCTGGAAGTGACTCCCTCTTTGTACTAAACATCCATTAAATAAAATTATTACTAATAAACTTATAAACAATAATCACATAGTAAAAAAAAAAAGATAATCTCGATCGAGTTTCTTGCTGAGTTTTATCGATAGCATGTTTTTATTACCCTGATGGTAATGTTTTTGGCGTTCACAAGTGTCTTGTTGAGGCCTAAACTGGATAAAGTATGTTTGATTTTGATCTACCAGATCGACCAATTACCGGTGACGACAACTAACTGTTTACCATGAGAGTAAGATCTATAGTTGAACCGAGCGGTCACAAATTCGATCCTCGCTGAGAAAGATTTTTCGTGTAATATGTTTGAAAATAAATGCTGTGTGTAGATTTTACATATCTGTGTGTTCTTCGTAGTACCTACAGTATATAATTAGTTTGGATTCAAATAGCCGTTCTTGAGATAGAACTCAAATTATTTGTATCCTTTACAAACATATACATTAAAAATCTATTTATATGTTAAAGTCTAACATTAAAATTGGATTGATCTCATCATAAAGTCACCCTCCACAAACTAAATACGGTACAAGACTTACCAATCCAGTTTAAGTGAAACCATAACACAGATATAACTAGAGCAGTGTTCAAACAAAAGGCGAGGCATTTAAAAATAACTCAAAGGATGAAAGCTCGTAAAATTTCAATATCCGTTCCGACGGCATCTCGTTTAATCTTAAGTAAATTTGTCTCTTATTGAGTTAGCAGCGACGCGACGGTCGACTGTCACCCCTCGACATGGCTCGTCGTGATCATTCACACGGACAATCCGAGTAATGGCCGCCAGGGGAACTAAGACTTCACACTAATAGGGTATTCTTTGAACTTGTAACTTTGTTTTATTTTAGTCTTGGGGTGAAAATAAAATGCTCATTTTCAAATTTTGCATTATTAATATTAATATTTCTACAAATAGTGAAAATACAAACTCGTCAACAAATCTATTTAAGCATACATATAAAAGCTAGTTAACACAAAATTAAAGAATTAGAATAGGTTTTAATTTTACTAAATGACAGAGCTACGGACGTAATGCTAGCAGGCTAATATGATGCAAAGCAGATTGTATCGAATCTATTTCTCTAACAAATTTAATAACACTAGAATACATATTGGATCCGGAGTGATCAACATTATCTGAATATAATATAATAATACAATATGCATACTATTATTATAATATAATATGTGAATCAGATAATATGCAGCGGCGTTATGAAGGCGAATGGCGAACCGAACCCAGTGAAAGTCACGACATGTTTACAATTCAATACAACCGCAGTCATTGTTCGCGATATGCTTATGGGTGTATCGGAAACCAATAAAATCATATGAAATTACATGTAGATTTTACATTTAAAACGTTGGACTATGCTATCGGAAAGACATAGCTACGACCGTGTTGGCGTTTATTGATCCCCTATTCCCGTTTCATTTTGGTGGTGCGTTTAATACTACGGGTGGGTATTATTTTCATCTCCACATAAGTGTATAATGCAAATACATAAATGGCAGTTAATCAAATTGCAATATAAAAAGTATTCCGAATATCCTAGCGATGCCAAAGTCGTGTTGAAGAATACATAAAGAAATGGAAATATTGGTAGAGCTCTTGTACAACTCGATTTCGATAGCCATGAGTATGGTGAAAAATCATTTTGAATAAATTTACACGGTACAGCGCATCGTGAGTTGTTTCAGGATCTATCAGTATTTGAATGTTGGCATTACTCAAGTGAAAGATATTTATTTGATTACCATCTATAGTAATATAATAAAACGGAAGTTTTTTTTTTATAATATGTCTGCACATTGACTGTACTTTCCCTGATGGTAAGCACAGTACAATCCAAATACAACGGCGACCACCAAGAGATCAAAATCCATCGGCGGTCGGCGCTGTCATGCCGGCCTGCTTAAATATCTCTTCATGTTATGCTTGAATGACCCGATGTCATAAGAAGGAGGGAACACATTGGGCGGGAGATGGTTCCACAATTTCACGGTACGACAAAGATAAGACAAAGAGAACTTTTTAGTTCGTGCCGAGATGGAAGTTACCGTAAAACTGTGATTCCGAAGCCAAGCGCGTGTGGTTCTGTTGTGGAAAGGAGAGGAGGGAATTAGATTAAACTGCTCTTCAGAACACTCACCATGATACAGACGGTAGAACACACTTAGCGAGGCAATGTTCCTGTGCAGCTGAAGTGGCTCGATGCAATGGGTAACGTCTGCATCATTAACAATGCGAACAGCCCGTCTCTGCAACCTGGAGAGGAGATACTTTGCAGATCCATCACATAGGTGCGGACAGTATTCCATAAACGGCCAAACTTGTGCCTTATAAAGAAGGTACAGTTGACCGGGCGTGAAAAACCGTCGCACCCTGTTCAGGATTCCTAGTCTCCGAGATGTAGTGGAGATGACACTCCCGATGTAATCCCTGGAGTTGAGGTCGTTGCGAATATCCACACCTAGGATATTGAGGCTGTCATGCATTGCTAGTGAGACGTTCTGAAGAGTGGGTAGGAGAGAAAACGGAGACTTTTTGAGGAAAACGCGCACACCTGAGTTTTCTTGGCATTGAACTCAACCAAGTTACTTGCTCTCCATGTAGATACACGTTGCAAGTATTGGTTAAGTTCAATGACAAGTTCCTCCCGTCTCTTTTCTGTTTCGTCCCGACCACATGAAGGCTTGCTATAATAGCAGCCATGAATGGTGCTGTCATCTGCATAGCAATGAGTATGACCTAAAGGTATATCATTGATGTAGAGAACAAACACAGTGGGCGAAAGCACAGAGCCTTGAGGAACTCCAGCGTTTATCGACTTTAATGTTTTGTTTCTTTAAACACGCTAATCTCTGAAACTACCAGTCGGATTCGAAAAATTATTATTTGTATTTGTATATGGTAGCCAGATTCACGAGAAATTGTATACACCTCTCAGCTAGCCTTAAACATTGATTTTTGTTAAGTAAGTCTAAAGACATAACGCACCCTAACTGCTTTATCCGCGTGTGCTGTCGTAATGGATAGTGATACGTAAATAAAATGTTCTACAAAATATTGCTCTGTAGTACATCTAAAAAAATCCGCGATACCATATGCCTATCCCTTATACATAAGCCACAATAAGTTATTTTGTGACAAAGTTTTATTGAAAAGTGATTTATGAGCATTATTATTAGGTATGGCATAATAATCCTTATGAACGAAAGTTACTTCGTTATCAAGACAATTTTATGTAGATAAACTTTGCCCTTTATAGTATGTTATTTGGACGAATAATTTAGGAGATAATGTACAATTAAAGTTATTAAACATTCGGCTCGGGCCTATAACTATAGGTGTATTGGCGCGAATGAGCCGTGTGAGTTGTGACGCATAACTCTAGCCACATGATAAAAATATTGTCTATTATATACTGTTGTATTATAAATCATTAATTAGCGATTTCTTTTAAATTGAGCGTGGGTGAAACCGCGGTGTACAACTAGTTTGAATATAATTACGATTAGATACATTTTAGTTTATAGGCTTACTGAATATTAGACTACATATTTATTTATTTATTATTTCGTAAGTACATCAAAAGTCAGAAGCTAACGTAGATCTAAATTATAAATTTAATTTGCTATGAATGTAATGCTATCTTTAGTATACAATATGCCCATTAATGTATGCATAACAAAAGCCAGGACCTAGCAACACGATCTTAACAAACGGTAGTTTTAAACCCGTTTTTACAAAACATTATTTACCTAACAATAGCGTTCTCTGGACTGCAGCGCTTTGAGATGTCATACATGGTTCTTGACATATGGAACAGCGGAATATTTCTTATTATGAAAAGATCTTTTTAAGATGATATCTTATCTTTTGTCATTTAGTCTCTAAATAAAACAACTGGTACTTTGTAAGGACATACAACTTTCAACAATATGTTGTTATCTAGAACACTCTATTTTCTATTCAGATTTCTATACACCGTACAATATTGCCTGCCCTTAATAGGTAACAGATACAAGGACCGAACTGGAACGTTTCAGAATGACTACAATACGTTGTTGATCGAACAGTGATAGCGCTTAGCCTTAGACTTGCTTTGGGAACCTCTTAGCCATTCAAAATACAATACCACCGCTATTTACGTTCTCTAGCCTCATGTTGGTCAGCTTCGGTTTCATTGTCCGTGGAAAACGTGTCCAGTCTCTCTATAACGACGTGCCATAAAGATGTTATTATTGCCTCGATTGCTTTAATGTTGGTACATTTGTCAACAAGCGCTATACATTGTTACCATTATTATAAATTGTTACAACTAAACCAGCTAATCGTTGTTGCACTATCGCATATTGCTTTTGCATGTAAATGTATATATCGTATTTGCAGATAATGTTATATTTCACGGGTTCACTATATCACCATAAACAATCTTGATTATTTCTATCTATTCAAGTTTCAAAATATGATCTTATATCTTAGTTTTATATATTAAAATAATGGTTTTGCTATATTTTTATAGTTTGTAGACATCTTGTAGAAATCTTCGTAGTAGTTCTTATTTCTTTTTTTTTTAATTTGAAATCGTCATTGTGTATTAACATATTACAAAGTTTATTTATATGTACGAGGCATTGTTGTTATATTGTCCGGATTTCATACTGATAACCATGCAGTTGTTGTGTTGATCATAATTACAGAAATCAAGATATCCAAGTAACAATGGATCCATGAGACATCACCGTATCTCTGAATAACCTTTACAAATATAGACGAGATGGTTTCAAAATTCTCTGTAGATGAAGCTATTAAATTAGCGTCAATGTAGCGTGTTGTGGGATATACTCGTAAAACAACGAAGCATGATAGTACGGCGCGTTGACAGCATTTGTGGAACGAATTTATGTCTTTTGTGACTCATTTAAATGGATGTGAAAAGGGAACATCACACCAGGGTTTCGAATGTCTGTATTTTACTTATTTGGTTTTGAACAAGTTACATAACATTATCTCTTTTACTCAATATTTAAAAAGTAAATACCTACAGGTGAGAAATTTACTTACAAATATTAATTCAACAGACCTGCTTATAAAACTTCATATTTTTAACGGTACAATTTTTATTATGTCATTTTCATCAAAGATTTACATAAATATATCTGTACGGCGTTTTATACATACGTTTCCATGACGTCATAGCTTTAGTCGAAAACACAATGTTTAACAAATTCTTGATCAAAGAGAAATATATCTAATAAAATGAATTCAATGTAGCCCCCTCCTTATTAGGAATTTTCTAACATAACGGTAAGTATTTATTAATAAATACAACCAATCTTCAAAGGCAGTAAAAAAACGTATCATTTTTATTATAAAGTACACAGAAGCGACGATATGCATTATTTTTTTATCGTTAATTTATTGAATATTGATGTATTAACAGAAAGGCAAGACAAATAGCATTTAGCCAAACCGATCGGCTCCAGTCGTTAGCGCAGCGCACGCGTCAATCAGCTGAGATTAAGCAAACAATTTATCTCGATCTAAACTTACATTTACATACTTAATATGGAGATTGGAAATCCAATAAATCTGAACTACGAATTTATACGGATTTTTGAGGGCTTTTGTCCCCTGGGAACTTGTAGTCCCTTAACTTAATGCGTTGATCGAGATATAAATGGATTGAAATACATAATATGTGTATATTTTTAATATTGTGAGTAGTTTATAATAGAACTGAAACAATCTGGGATATATTTTACATGATATTTTCTAATGCAGTTTAAATAACATATCTATACTCAGGTAATCTATAATATGTACATTTACTTATACATAAAGCTTACGAGTTTGTTTGTTTGAACGCGCTAATCTCTGGAACTACCCGTCAAAATAAAAAATAAAATATTTTTGCAATTTTATAACTTATATTGATGAAGGTTTATAGGCTACATAATTAATTTAATTTAACACTACGATTAATTCAATTGCAGAGCAGTAATTATGAACGTCAAGTAATCTGGCAAGCTGTAGGCACTTGTACGAGAAGTGTGAGTTTGAGAACAATCATAGGCTACATGAGTGCGTTGACGACGCAACGCGATGGTGCCACGGTGCGACGCGACCGACGCGATCGACGCGACGGTGCGGTGGAAAGTTGATCTAATTAATTTAACAAGGGTAAAACCGTTGGACACCGCTAATATAGGAATTGAAAATGTGGATGAGAGGTATCTAAAATTAATACTATAAAATTAATATTTCGTTTCAAAATACTAGTAACATTATTAATGACTATTAATTGTCCTAAAATGTATAGTATACCTAATGTTCGATTAAATTTACTTTAGGTTCGACAAAACAGCAGCTGCTACAATAATTTGTGCAATGCTGCATGACGGACCCTAACGAAGCGAAGCATTTTACGACCCAAATTATATTATCTAAATTTAGTATTTTATAGTAACATAAAATTCAAAACGCACTAGCTTTTTGCTCTACACAGAGCAGAATTATTCGTTTTTAAGAAGAACAAGCAATTAGATCTAAAACAGCTAAGACAACGCTAAAATTTAAAATTTTACACCGTTGCATCGGCTAAAACATAACTACAAATTGCTCTCAATCTATTAATACTGTTTGTATAATAGCTCGAACAATCTGTTGACTTAATAAATGATGATTTATTGATATTTTTAGTGAATGAATCCAAAATAAGTTTATGATTGACTCACGCTTTATAATTCCAATTGAGTATTTGACCGCAAGCGCACGTGTCTCTCCTAACATTTAAATGGTCTGATTTGATAACAAATGGGTTTAATGGAGTCAATGGTTTCCTGAACAAGAACATGACGTAAACTATTGTTGAGTTGTTACTCAGTCAATCTACGCGACTGGTTTAATTGTTGGGTAATTGGTTTTGAAGCAGGACGCTAACGTTGTGCAAGGCCTATATGGTGTTGAATTTGTTTAAATTCAATGAAAGTAACAATCATTAAATTAAAAAAAAACACTTGATGTATTTTAGCATGGTAGGTTACTTTATAGTACTGCATATTGTATGGCAAAGCGGTAGTATGTCTGAACAAAACCAGGCTGTGAAATGAACTCCATGTGGTTATAATTCGAAATCCAGATTGTTATGGGCAAGGCATAGGCAAGTGATTCGGCTCCACAATAAGTAGATGTAGTTATCGACAAAAGTCAATTATGTAATTTGTTAAAGCATCAAAGGCTTGTCTCATGTGGATATTAATTAATATATATTGCATAAGTAGGTAGTATTTGAGATTCAAGTAAGTATGTAGATACTATGACATATAATGGCTTCAAACTATAAATAACCAGAAGACCAAATATAATGATGATTAAAGAACAAAGGTGACAGATCACTCCTATTTGACTACAAACAAAACACGTAGTGAGAAGCCGGTTACAATAACCAAAATAGATCCATTCAATAATAAAAGACATAAATTGCTATATTGCGATGTGTTACTTTAAACCCCATATTTACCAAACGCCATGAAACTCTCAGTTAAGTCATATAATTATTTTTATAAAGTCTTTAACAAAAATCCATTCATTGAATACAAACGCGGCCGTCCAATCTACAATCAAAGGGGTACATTAACCGGACGGCCCAATGCACCGCACCCTATTTTTTAGCAAGGGCGTGCAGGGGTCATTGTCTCAGCACAATGGGGTCTCATGGGGCACCGCGGCTATTACACAGCCGTTGAATCTCGCCAAACACACGCGAACAAACAAACAGAATCGTTTATAATCATAGCGAATTTGTGTTGATTTGTGTGAGAAAATTGTTGTGTAGAGAGTTTATTTATAAAAAAAAATTAAAATGTTAGGCTTACGGATTACTTCACCTGAAAGATACATTAATTTAAGTGATTCTTTTGAACTTTGAAGCAGAATTCTCTAATCACATCATATATGAAATCCTCGAATACAACAACACAATGGAAGCTTGCTGAAACCTCAACAGGTATTAAACGGGACATTAAACTGTCATAAAACTGTGACTTTCAGTTGAAAGGAGCAGCAATAAAAATAAATCCATTGCAATACACGAGTGTTGCTATAAAAATAAATGCCAATCTCCATTAAGGGGTAGCTCGGTAGGTACTGACAGACGTGACGTGCGTTCATTGGTTTGTTTTGCCGCTTTTTTATTTTCACGCCTATTGTGTGTGCGGGATGTCGGATACACACGAGAATCAATCATTGCCAATTAAAGCTATTCTGTCTCTCTGAATCCTAGCGAAGTCGATTGATGTGGTTTTTTCAAAAGCAAAAAATGAATTATACCTTTGTTTTCATAAAATAGTGTACATTTTGTTTTACTAAAATAATAAATTACAATAAATTAAAATTCAAGTGTCTTGTCGACTAACTATAAAAGTAATTTAATATTAATTTTGCATTCATTACGTTACATATTTCTACTTTTTTGTCCTAAAGTAAAGAAGAGTGAAGTTTCGCCAAAGTTTTTCCTACTCCACTACTTGATTTACTTGCACAGATCAAAGTTTAAATACGTACAAACCCGACTTGAAGCACTAGCAAAACTATGCCAATTTGAAAAAAAAAGAATACGGCCTGGTAAATCTTGCTCTTACATTATTGTTCTGATTAATTACTCATAAAACGTTTTTACCCTGCCTTTATAAAACTACTTCTCGGAACATTTACTACCTGTGAATGCAACTAAAAAGAATAGTTATTGATGGTAATCGCAAGTCGAGAGGTTCATGAAATATGGGTATCTATTCGAAAAAACTGGCCACAAGTCACATGAGCAAAATAAAACATATTGAAAATCTTAGATACGACCATAAAAAAACAACATCGAAATTAATTATTTCTAGTACGCTAAGTTTTTTTCCAATTGGATAAGATCCCACACAGACCATAACCATGAGGATGGTAAGTGGTTATATCAACAGCACAGTTCAGCTAATGACTCTATCGGGGTACACTGTTTGTTTTGTACACAGTGTGTTTTATCCTTACAAAAGTTGAGAGTGTCGAGGAATTATGTCACATACAGCTATTCACACACATAGCTATTCTAGTAGCATTTTAACCATACTTTTATTCGCAGATATATTAAGGTTTAGTGGATGTTTCAGGAGCTTTCTCAGAGATATTGAACGGAGAATGGTCCTTGGATATACGATAAAACCATCATCATGATTACAGAAATTGTATAGTAGTAGATTAAAAATACATATCAAAGTGTATATTACACTAAATATGAAATTATGGAAATCAAGCGTGCCGTTCTACAAGTTAATCATATCCTATATAAATATTAAATTATTAATTAGGTAATCAATTCAGGTTAACTGAAGCATACTAACATATTGAATAAATTAACATTTAACATCCGCCTGTACAGAAAATCTTAATTAGAAAAACACGCTCAAACTTAAATGAATGCTCAATTACGACCCACTCTTCTTCAAAAGTCGAGTGTCAACATCACTCACGAGAGACTATTAGATTGTTCGGTTATTCATCTTAGTGTTATGTGAGGTGGTGTTTATTGGTGTAAAATTAATTTTGAAATTGATCGTATTCCAGTATAATATCGGCGAGAGTATCCGAATTAAACTACAAAGATTATAGGTCTACTTAATCTTAAATTTTGTAGTTGGGCTGAACTGGTTAGAGCTTGACAATGACGTATTCAAAAATCGAATAATAATGTGGTAATAACACTAAATACCTGTAAAGATATTGGGATTATGGTGCGTGTTTAATCCACTTTGCTCACAAAATAAAACTCTACAAATCATTTCTATCAAAATAGGTATAGGTAAGCAAAAATCATTAAATTGTACAGTGTATGTACTTTATAAATTCACGTACAAACAATAGCGAATATGAACTCAATTACGGACGACTCATTTTTAAAACTCAACGAATTGTTGAGTCAACAGTCCCACAGGGGCTGTCTACTTTTTGTTTCAAAGTGTGAAGTGGGTAGCCGTGTTTGTAAAACAGTAGTTGTACTTGACTTGTTAGCGGGCTCATGATGGCTCTTAAGTGGGTATAAATTCTGTTTAGATTAAGTGTGTCTGTGTGCTTCTATGTAGAATTAGAAGAATAATGTTGAAACTTTGACACTTAATGAATTTGTTTAATTTGTAAAAAAAAAAACAATTGCAAGATTTTACTCAATAAAAGAAGTAAGGCCCTCTAATAATATCAATGGCGGAAAACAATAACAGGAATGTTAAATAATTAAGAGCGATGAAATTATAAACGAGTCTAAGATGCGGAGCACGCAATGTAAGGGAGAATAAAATAATAATAAATCAAATAAAAAATGTCAGTAATTTTTGCATCTTGCTAAGCTATAATGTCAAACTAAATAACAAATACGAACATTTTATGGATCCAGCGGACAAAGATCTTTATTTTCTTTTATTTTTAGATAAAAGACGATTTAAGAAGAGGGTAAGTAAGTAGGAAATAACATAAAAATGGTAATTGAAAAGTTCACATAGATATATAATCTTGCGAATTGAAGTGTTCCATGCTGGCTGGCTTTTAGGCGATTACTGTTCTTGATATATTAACTTTTGTCTCGTCTACTACAATCATCTTTACATAAACAGTTTAGGAAAATATATAATTCTTACCATTACTGTATAAAAGATATTCATTAGTTTAGAACTATGCTGGCTTTTGAGGGAGGTACATTAAAATCCTGTGTAAGTATATAATTAGTTTTGCTTTAACCCCATCATGAGATTCACGTGTAGTTTAACTATTCGACTGAGAGTTCCATTACCGAGGCGGAGGAATCAATTAGTTCAGCGAGACACCATTACCGAACCTGTGAGATTTGACGCTTGATCCGATTTACGTACTGCAGCGATTTATTAAAAAAATCGTATAGTCCATTCCTCTTGTCAGTATTGTTAGTGGGAATTATCGTAGAATAAACCGTGTTTAAAGATCAAACCAATTAACCTATACTTTTTAGGAATTTTGTCTCCATGAAGAAAAAATTAAATTAACATAAAATAAGAGTCATACAAGAATGAAGTTTTAATTTTATTCTTTGATTACACTGAACACTATATATTTATAGATATAAAGTATAGAATTTCCCAAATTACAAATTATAATAATTGAATAATGATTTCTCATTTGAAAACTTATCAAGAATCATTGTCAAATTATTATCAAAATCACTTAAAGAAAACGCAAATGCTCAGCACACCAACTGGGAACGAACGAAGGACTAAGGACCGCAGTGCACACGAGCCTTGTATTCCTCCGGGAGTAATGTCGTCCGGCCGCCGAACTACTCGTATGTCTAATGAAGCGCACTCATTGACTTGCAGCTCTGGTTCCCGATACCGACACGTTATAAGGAATACACAATTAATTTCATTGTTTATTAACGATTTAGCGTGTATATCATACTTTAATCTAAAAAGAAGTACCAATTTGATTTTTATAACAAATCGTACAATTGTTAACAAGTGACAGTAAATTTAAAGTAACTTAAAGGTTAAAGTGAATCGTATATCGTTCGACTTCCTGCTGGAGGAGCTTGTGTTTTTGGAAACTTTAAACGATAACAATAACAGTAATAGAGATCAAATTAACTCTACATTTCCTATTTGCCTAATGCCTAAAATTGTATTCAATTATTTATACAAAAAAGTAAACAATCCACATCGTATGGTGGGTGATGAAACCCACACTGTCTTATAGGGTATTAACGTAAGTAATTTCTGAGAAAAGAAATCCGCAATATTTAATGTAATCGATATTATACACCAAGGTGACATTAATATTTATTCCCGCGCCGTAAATCGCGAACACAAAGCTATTTTATACTCTTATTCCAATTCCAATATTACACAGGTCTATATATCCATTAAAAGCCTCATAGACCTTTATACAGCTATAAAATCTAAACGGATCCATACTGGTTCGTATAACAAGATGATCATTACTGAGAAACGCGAGCTACGAACTTAACTACACTTTCAATTTTAAAATTATCTTACAGTTACTCGGCAAAGTTTCATATTAAAACATTCTAATAAGATTACTCTTAAGTCAAGTATAATGAAAGCTGGAGACGGGTTATCATTTTTGAAATACAGATAAAATTGATTATTTTTGGAGCGCCAAAATATAACCTGTTATTAAGTGATGATGTAACGGAATACAACATGAAACTGGCTCTCAAGTGTAGCAACACTTGAGTAGCTACACTTGAGTAGCTACCGGAACACACCTGTAAGTGTTCAGCGACAGATCTAGCATTCAAAAATACTTTACCAACATTCTGTGGTCTCAGTACAATATTCGGCGAGTACTACACAAACGAACTGTGGGGAAAATATAGTAAAAATTTAAAACTATAATTAGTGTACATCAAAATTATAATTAGGATCTAGTTGAAGTAGCTATACCTAATTCTGTATTTACTTAGGCCTACTGGCTCCGGCCGTACGCGAGGTACACTAACAAAGTTAATTGATTAAACTCAGGTTGTATTTGCATATAGATATTTAACTATATAGAAGATTCATTATAATACTCCAATACAAAACAACACTAACGCGAATCTAGAATGTTTCTCTGGAATTTATCTATTTTATGGTGTAATAAAAAACAAAATATCTACGAAAATTTAACTCCAATGCAACATATTCTTAGTGATCTAAAACAAGTCCTTGCTATGAGATAATTAGTAATTTACAAACAGTTGACAATTGGCAACTGGGACTGTGTTACGTTTCTATTTATTTAAATGTACGACCTGTTAAAAAGTAAAAATATTTATCAGTGCATTAGCCTTCTAAGCTTACCACCGTATGCTTTATTTGTGACCTTTACACAATATAATCGAGAAAAAAATAATTAAAAAGAAAGCAATGAAGTTTAGAATATTTAGAAAAAAAATATTAGTGAAAAAGTCTAGCAAAAAAAAATTTTACTCTCAATTAAATCTATCGCTATACAAATATTATATAAAGAGGTAAAATGTTTGTCTGTAAGGGATAATCTCCGAAACTACAGATCCGATTCTAAAAACTACATATTTGCATGTATTTTTTTGTATTTCTCTCGGTATCGCAAAACTTTTCCATAATAGCGGTATATTCGTTGATACACATGATTAGCTAAAAAATAAAAAGATAAACTTTATACATTACATCTGAACCTAGTACTACTACTTACTGGCTGGTCACATGATTATGAAGAACGCTGTATAGTTTATGTTTTTATTCAAATTTAAATAAAGAACACTCTGTGGCTCTGTGGTTGTAGATCGTATAATTTCGGCGCCATTTAGTTAGTGCTGTAAAAGACTTAAAGGTAGTCTTAAAAGTCATACGAAAACAATTGGGAAAAGTAAAAGTTGTGATAAATCTACAAGGGAAGTAATAATAAAACTTCGCGAGTAAAATCGGTCATATAAAAAGATAGCAACGCTCAAAAATGATGGTTTTCCATTGATGGTTTTATCTTATATCTCGTTTATATTCGATGTTTTTAAAATTCCTTTGTCATCTAAAATACACCTTTTATGACTTGCGCGTCACATATTTTACCTGTGCTATGCGAGAAATCTTTACGCGAGGATCAACAACAACTATATAAAATTTCAAACCAATTGGAGTAACGAAGCACGAACGCGTACGACATGACCACACAAACATATTTTTATATAATATATAAGATTGCTTAGTCTCTACGGAATAGTTTAATGATCTGTTCACAGATCACAGTGTTAAAACACCGAAAACTATATGAAGGACACATATTAAAGAGAGGTGGGGCACAGAGAAATTTCTTTAGAGATTTCTCTCTACTTGCGGTGAGCAATATTCACGTAAACGCCAAAAATATCTGTACAAAGTTGAAATTGAAACGGGTGAACTATGCGCGAACGCATGAACACACAATCGTTATATTTGTAAACAAGATCGTATACGTGACCTCGTAGATGTCTGTTTATCTAAATATTTAATATAACATTAAGGGTTTATTAAAGATATATTTCGTGTAAGTATATATTGCTAGGTATCTTAAGTTTAATTAACTCGTACGTCGTGGGCGGTTGCTAGTTATGAATAAAAGGCATTGTCAAAACTTTAAAATTTCATTTATTTTCCGTACATAGTTGTTTGCGGCCTTTGTGTTTGCTCTATCGGCACTAATTACCAAGGATCCTAGAGTACCGGATTCAGTGCCCACTAGTTTAAACAACGGATCTATAAGTTAAATGGATTGTTCGACGCGGCTTCGGAAACAGGGACGCTCTGCAATGCGTGCGTGGTTAATTGGAAATTCAGTAGCACGTTCTATGTAATGAACAGGCGGTGAGAGTTATAGAGGTCAAATCCTACTATGGTTAAATTTAAATTAGATTTTATGATGTATTTTATTCTATTGTGCGAAGAAAGTACTTCATACACAAAATATTTAATGTTACACATTGATCTGTATTGAGATTTCCTTTTTTTGTGTTTATATTTCAGACAATTTACAATAGAAAATATGTTATCACAATGTTTATTTTTCATTGTGGTGAGACTTTAATAATCGATGTGCAGTAAATAAAGAAATGTTGGCAGCGTTTGAGATGTGGTATTGGATGAGGTTGGAGAACATCAGTTGGATAGAAAATATTACAAATGGGGAAGTATTAAGTATGGTTGAGGAAGAACGACGTTTGTTGAGAAACATGACAGAAGAGGAAAGATGATTGGGCACTCGATAAGCCAAGATTAGTTCTTTAGGACAATTTTTGAAGGAAAAAGAGACAGCACAGAGAAATTTCTTTGGAAATATCTCTCTACTTGGGGCAGCCCGACTGGTGGAATACCTCCACCCTACAGAAGATCGCAATCAAATAACCTTGTGTTGTGGTTCTTGCGATGAGTAGAGTTTCCAGAGCTCCTTGGGGTAGGGGGGTTCAAGGTTGGCAACGCGATAGTCGATACCTATAGTATCAGCCTCCATAGGCTACGGTATCCGCTTACCATTAGGCGAGCCGTACGCTTGTTTGCTAATTTAGTAGTAAAGTAAAGAGGAAAATCTAGAAGAAGCTGAGCTCTTAAATCAAAGAACATTAAATAAATAAGATTCGTTTAACACTACATTCAATTCAGAGCGTGATTTTTGTTTGATGTATTTCTTTTGTTTCAAGAACTGACATAAAAATATTTATAACAAAAACAGTATAATCATTCATAGAACGCATTCAACCAACTTAACTTCTGTAATATTCAATTCAACTGCAATCAAATACTCGAACTAATGGAATCCACGTTCATTCATAAACCAATAACAAAAACATTTCAACCGTACGTTTGTAAATTTATTTCCACTGAACAAATCAATGGACACCCACAAATCTGATCGTATCGAGTACCAATATTACGAGAAAAAAATATATATGCGGTACGCGGTACCCGCACAGGCAACCAACATAATGACACGAGCCCATTGAAAAACATCACAATAGCCGAACCGTTTAGTTCGAATGATCGCCCACTGCCTAGATCCCGCACTGGACACATCGCGCACTGGACAGATCACGAAATATTTACAAAAGCGACACGAATTCAATTTATACCTACACGTATCAACTAGAATATTAACATCTTTTTTGTTGATTTTTAGAGGAAATTTCAATAATTAAATATAATCCAATAATATATTTTATATGGCACTAATTAATTAATATGTAACTAATATTTTTTCCATCTGAAATTACTTTAAAAATATTAATTACATGTGCATGCATATTTTATATATTTTTATTACCTCAGTGGTGTCCACTTATCGTAACGGTGTTATTAAAAAATATGTGTTCCTTATTAATATCAATTTTATTTTCTGTTTTAAAATGAATCTATATTTAAAGTATTCTGCTGTATAATTAATAATAAGTATAATTATGTCTGTTTAACAACCTCCGAAGGTATGTGTTTTAGTTATGATATGTGTATAAAAATGTAAATACCTACATATTGTGCCGACCCTACGTCGATTGAATAAGGGCACGAAAAAGAAGTAGAACATACTTCTCTGAAATTAAAACACATACTTGAAGATCCTTAACGTGCGGGATTCAGAATGACCGGTCTGTACTTACCACTCACATAAACGAGCGTTAGAAATCACGGTCTGATGAGCGGTTAACGATTATAATACTTATTGCTAAAATTTTAAAGTCGATTTTACACTTAACACGACAAATAGAAATGAATTGGACGGCAGAGCGTTTCCAATAAACCAAATAAACAGTAAGGGTGACCGTCTGTCAAACGCACGCGTCAATTTTATCGCTCTCGTATACCGCGCCCAGTAGAATTTATGTTATTGCGATCGAACCATCGGCATTGGTTCCCGGCGCTAACCGACGCGCGACGTCCCGTGACCCGCCGTAATGATATTGCTAACTCAAAGAATTTGGCATTAATTTATATTTTATCATGTCACTTTATTTCGATTGTTGAAACTTCGTGTTGAAGTTGGCGGTCATTCCATATTTTTATGACAAGATTTGAATTAATAAATGTTTTAAAAACCCATGTAAGTTTTTAAATTTCATGTTTGAACTGAAACAGTGAATTTTTACACATATGTTATAATGAGTTGCTAAATATTTTTGATTAATTAAAGTACGTATGTTGTACTGGAGTGCTGATTATTGAACAGCATTTGACAATCTTTGTCACTAAAGTATTCGAGTAACATTTATACTTCAAATAAATAGAAATACTAAAACAAAATCCAATACATAAACTTGCTGTCAAATAAAAAAATAATCACACATTCGAAAGACGTTCTAAAATCAACACGTCGCGCGTCGCGCGTCGTAACACGCAAACAAAAGAATTTCTTCATTAGATACAACACTTGAGTAACACCAACTCGCCCAACGGTTTTACACCATCCGGCGTTTTATCATTTTTTCGATCAGCCTGCAGGCCCGCCAGATAACCGTGGGGTTAGCTGACAGCTTTCAAACGAGGATTAAGTTTGTATTGCGGGGCGAGAGAAAAAAATATTTAAAAGCTCCGTCGAGATTGGCCCCTGGGACCCTATTTTGATGAGCTGTTAGTTAAGAGAGCTTTTGTTGGAATCGTGCGATTCCATCGGCGGAACACCCTGTCACATTCGACAGCTGTTATAGTGAATTGTCACACTGTTTATTACAATTGTAACGTGTGTTACACTACTCATGAACACTAAATACAATAAGCTTATGGGGATAACTCATATATTATACAGTTTAAACTTCATTAAAGGCGGTAACTTTTAAATTTCAAACAAAGTTCACATCAACATAGCTGGTGTAATTTATTAAATTATACGTCGGCCGTGCGGCATCACATGCTCAACATTAATGGTTTACTTTAAATTCTAAATATGTATTTCATAATAACTGATAATTTTAAAATGAAGTGAAAATATTTCAAGTTTTCCCCGGATTTCGTTCCCGTTATCTTCGAAATGAAACGAATCTCGCGTCACCTATTGTGTAAACTGTTTATACTAAGACAGAACATTCGCAGACGTGCGACAACAACTTGCCAAAGTTTTATTGCAATCTGATGAATGGTTTGGGAACGCATAGAAGACAAGCAAACAAAACACCTTATTTTTATACCCTTTTTATATTAATTACCAGTTAGTTAATTTTCAATAATTTATCGACGGAGCAAAGGATAATTGACTAACGTACATTAGACTCACTATACACATTAGTCAATTAGCCTCTCCACTGTCGATATATAAATTTGATAAGTGGACGTTTTTTTCAGAGAAATAATTATACATAATTGGGTATATTGACTGTAATAAAATTATGAACACTGTCAATATTTTTCTAAATGATTATATATTATTTAAAATATTTATTATTAAAACACTCAAACATATTGCATTATTATTCAGTAAAACAAGAAATAAAATACATATATTTTAAAGTTCCGCCATGTGATCACAAACACTCTATGATTGGTCCAATCTCTAATTACGTCACGTGCCAGAAGAATGTGATTGCATAACGAGCGAATTCGGTTGATCCCTACGCTTTTCTTGTTAATTAATCGTTAGCAACCATTATTTTCATTTTAAATAATAATCGAAGCCAATTTTATATAAGTCGACTAGTAGATACTAGTAGGTGTACCGTAAAGATAATGATTGAACTATTATTCCTATTCTATAAAAGTAGCGTTTGGTTTTTACACTTCGAAGCACAAAAGTGTGAAAACTATAATTTGAGTATTTTTTAGTAAGTATACTCATAATACAGTACTTAGTTAAATATTTAATATCTTACTTTTAAGCCATTATTATTAATATAGATTTTGTACATTTTTTAAATTAACGTCAATTATATACTATTCCACCAGTAAGAGTTCAAAGTATAGAGAACGTCTTTTAAATTTATTCATTCTAAGGATCATATTTGTATAGTAAACAATAGGAGTCTTAATTTTATTCATGATTTATTAAATAAGATCAGCTTAATAAAGCTTAAAATTAAATACCTATGTTGTAGGTTTTATTTGAAAGTAAAAACAAATTTATCTAAAAACATAAGTAACTAAGTTTTAATTTTCACAGAGTCTTTTTCTGCGATCCCTGATAAAGAAGTATCAGTTTATGTTTTTAAATCTGGCTCAAACATCTCAATATTGTTATGTTAAGAATTAAGATTTGATGGACTTTGTTTTTTTTTCTCTATGCCGCTACGATGGCAAACAAGCGTCGGGTCCGCCTGATGCTAAGCGGCCACCGCAGCCTATGGATACATGCAATACCAGAAACATCACAACACTTTAACAACCTGTTCACTCTGTAATTAATTGTAAATATCTATCATGTTCATATTGTAAGTATTGAAGATTTCAATGTCTAATCTCAAACTGTATAAACTGATACAACTGACTGATATAAACTACACATTTGTGTATCAAAACTCATTTTGCGGTTAAATAACCAAATTTTACACATATCATAATGATCCTCACAGAAAAAATAAATATTTGAAGTGACTGCTGTATCATTCGGGTTTCTACGAGCCATTTTCAACCACTTTTTTCTTAGGAATGTTCACAAACGGTTTTTCTGGGGTCTTTATAGATATGTTTGTACATTGTGATAAGTAGTATACGCCATGGTTAGCCCATTTTATATCCGAAATATTCTATAATAAAAAGTTTGATTTGAAAATAACACACAATGGCTTTGTATCAAATACAGGTAATACTTGCTTATGACGTCATAGTGCGATGTTTACAAATTGAACATTTGAATTAATTTTCTATGTTTATTAAAAATACATCAAATTATAAAGAAAAACACTTATTGTTAGCATTATTACTTACTACATTGCTGTTCGTTTTACATTGCTTTTCGAAAACAGTTGAAGCGCCTGTGGGAAATATGCAAAGCCACGCTACACAGTCAAATACCATATTATGTATTTGTAAAATTAAGAAATAATATGTTTATATTTATGGATTAGGATATATTTATATACATAACATAGAAAAAATGAAAGACCTAGAAAAGAAGTAGGTAATAATTATTAAAACACAGTATGGCCGATGGCGCTTCGCACAAAAGTGATTTTTATTAAGAGAACAGTGTTGCTACTATTCTAACATAAAAAAGTTACCATTCATATTTCTATTATTTTGTTATATCATAACACCACCACTTAACAAAATAATCCAAAAACAAACAAACTTCACATTACTATTTTATGCCCATTTTATGCAAAAAATTATAATGTTTCACTGTACCTAAACTTTTTGTTAATATGTCAGCTGGCATTTCTGAAGTATTTAAGTATACAATTTTAATTAACTTATTATCAACAGCCTCTCTTATGAAATGAAATCTGACATCAATATGTTTGGTCCTCCTGTGATACATACAATTTTCTGAAAGTTTTTGAGCACTCTGATTATCATTGTACAGTATAATTGGATTATTGTTTCTATGCATAAGTTCAGTTAGTACATTTTTAAGAAAAATAGCCTCCTTACTGGCCTCACAGATCGCCATGTACTCAGCCTCTGTACTGGACAGGGCTACAGTCTGTTGTTTCCTACTTTCATGAGATACTACACATCCAGCATAAATAAAACAATATCCAGTATAGGATTTTCTATCGATACTATTTGAGGCCCAATCAGCATCTACAAAGCCTTTTATATCTAAATTATTTTTTACATACATTAATCCATAAGACTTTGTATGGTTTAAATATTTCAAAACTCGTTTTGCATGTTTCCAATGATCTTCGTTACTACAATTATTAAACTGACTTAAATAACTTATACAGTATGATATATCTGGTCTTGTTAAAACAGAAAGATACATTAGTCCACCAATGAGCTGCTGGTATGGATATTTAGAATTTACATTTTCAGTTTTTTCTAGTTTTAAATTTACCTCCATAGGAGTATTTACAGGTTTACAACTTTCCATATTAAACCTTTTTAATAATTTATCTATGTAACATTCTTGATTTATACAAATTTTATTTTTCTCTATCTTTACATTCATACCTAAACATTGTTTTAACTGCCCTAAGTCTTTCAATTTAAACCGGCTACTTAACTCTTTTTTAAGTTTATCTAGCTCTATATTACAATTTGTAAATATGAAAAAATCATCAACAAATAAAGCTACAAATGTTTTTATGTTTTTACAAGTTTTAACAAATAAACAATGTTCATACATTGATTTATTGTAACCTAACTCTTGTAAACAATCATTTACTCTCTTATTCCATGCCCTTGCTGATTGTTTTAACCCGTATATGGCCCTATTTAGTTTTAAAACTTTATTACTATTATTTTCACATTTAAAATTCTGAGGTAGTTGCATATACACAGTCTCTTCAAGAAAACCATTCAGAAAAGCTGTAGTCACATCTAGATGGGTTATACTTAAATCTAAGTTAACACTAATAGCAAATAACAATTTTAGAGTTGAGTATTTTAGAACAGGTGAAAAAGTATCTTTATAATCAATGCCTTCTCTCTGAGTAAAGCCTTTCGCTACTAACCTTGCCCTATATCTCACTGTGTTATCACTATTTAACTTCTTTTTATATACCCACTTACACTGCACTACTTTTTCATCATTTGGTCTGTCTACTAATTCCCAAGCTTGATTGTCATAGAAGGATTGGAGCTCTTCTTCCATTGCCTGTTTCCACATTTCACCCTCAGGACCTGTTGTTGCCTCCTCATAAGTAATATCTTCATCGCAAGCCCCCAACTCGTCCACAACACAGAGGTTAGATATGCCATACCTCTCAACTGGTTTTCTGACACGCTTGCTTGCTATGGGTACTTCATCTGCGCTCAAATCACTTTCTTCTACACAATGTGTCTGGTAGGAGTCATCTGATGTCAAACTTGAACTAGATGTGTCACATATATAAGTTGGATCATTCTCACTCAAGACAGTATCATTTGTCTCAGCTGTTTCTTCTAGTTCTGACAGTTGATCCTGATCTTTATTTTCACCCTGTACTACAATCTTAGCCATCTCGCAATCTTTTTCATTCTTTTCCATTATAGTCACATCTCGGCTTGTAGTAACCTTTTTAGTTTCAAGATTGTATAATCTATATCCCTTTATATTGTCAGGATAGCCAACTAAAATGGATTTCACGGCTTTCTTATCCCACTTTAGTCTCTTAATCTTAGGCACATACACCATTACAGGACTGCCAAATACTCTCACATGACTGAGGTCAGGCTTTCTCCCAGTCCATTTCTCAAATGGTGTCATATTTCCTAGACCTGAAGCCGGCGACCTATTTTTTAGGTAAACTGCCGTATTGACTGCCTCAGCCCAGTACCTTTTATTTAGGTCAGCCTCGAAAAGCAAACATCTTGCGCGTTCAACCACTGTCCTATTGAACCTCTCACATAGGTCATTTTGTTCAGGAGTATAGGGATTCGTCTTTTGATGGACAATACCTTTTGATTTCAAGTAGTTTTCCATCTGTTGTGAGCAAAATTCACCTCCATTATCTGTCCTCAGACTTTTAATTTTATTTCCAGTTTGTTTTTCAACCATACTCTGAAATTCTTTGAAAAACATAAGTACTTGATTTTTTTCTTTCAAAAAATATACAAATGCCATACGGCTCGCATCATCCACGAAGAGCAGAAAATACTTTGCATGACCTATAGATAAATTCTCCATGGGTCCACATAAGTCTGAATGGATGACTTCTAATAATGTTTCACTTCTCTTGTTTGAAGATGAGAACGGTAAACGAGCCTGTTTTGCCTCACAGCATACTACACAGTTGGACTTGGTTATTTCTGCCTTCTCAGTGTAGGTAACTCCCACTACAGCTCCATTTTTCATTTTTTCTAGGTCATTACTGTTGATATGCGCCAGTCTTCTATGCCATCGCCTTGCATCTGTGATGTGAATTCCTGCTGCAGCGAGCACCTTCTCTGACTTTAATGTTTCCAATTTGTACACTCCATTTTGTAATTTTGCTACACCTATTAGCACATTCTGTTGATTACGGATGTAACAAGCTTTTTTACAAAACGATACTTTGTTTCCGTGTGCTATCAACTGGCTTACTGATAACAAATTAGTAGTGAGGTTAGGAATGCACAAAATATCTCGAACAGGTATGTCAAACTGAGATTTATTCACACACGTCGTGATCCGTGTATCACCTGTACACATTACTGGCATGGATGATTGATTTGCAACAACTATTTCTTTTATCTCGTGTGCTTGTCGTATTTCTGTTAAACTTTCTCGATTCGCCGTCATATGAACACTTGCGCCACTGTCTATGTACCAATCATCTGTGCTAAATTTTCCATTCAAGAAAGCAACACTAAAGGCACTTGCTTTTTTTAATTTTTCGGGGCACTGGTTTTTGTAATGACCGACTTTCTTGCAGTTATAACATTTGACTTGTTTATTAGTTGACATTTTATTATTAAATGTCATTGACATATTGCGTGACGAGTTATTTTTTATTTCTCCACTATTAGTGTTGCCACTTTTCGTACGATTTTTAGACCAAAATGCAGATTCTTTCTCAATGCTACCAACTTCAGAACTCATGTCAAGAAGTTTTGTTTTAATGGCGTCAGCACTTATGGACAATCCGGAATGTTCGATTGCCATTATCATCGGTGCGAATTTTTCAGGAAGTCCTGCCAATAGCAATGAACCAATCCATTCCTGGCTGATGTCAAAGCCCGTTCCTTTTAATCGTTGTGCCGTTTCCACCACCTGAGTCACATAACTTGTCATCGATTCACAGTTATCGAGGCGAATAGAGATTAAAGTCCGAAGTAAACTTATTTTTCTCGTAAATCCTGAATCATCGAATAACTGTTTTAGCTTTTTCCACAGGTCACTTACTGTAATCTCAGTTTTTATATGCACATATAATGAAGGATCCACAGTCATCACAAGTTTGGCTACTGCTTTTCTTTGGTCAACTTTACTCATGTCGGTCGGTAACTCGTCGATGTCGATACCTTCCAATAACAAAAAATTTCTAACTGCAAACGCCCAATCATCGTAATTTTCACGCCCTTTTAACTTAGGAACGTTTACAAGGTAACTCGATGTCGACATTATTAATTTTAACACTTAAGAATTCTAGAAATATACTTGCAAAACTCAAATATGGTTCTGGGCCCATAACCTATTAAAACACAGTATGGCCGATGGCGCTTCGCACAAAAGTGATTTTTATTAAGAGAACAGTGTTGCTACTATTCTAACATAAAAAAGTTACCATTCATATTTCTATTATTTTGTTATATCATAACAATAATAATTATCGCGTCATTCTCACGGAATGCTACAGTATCTGAAACCAGTTATTTTATAACGAGCAATTTTATCTTTTAGGATCAACGAAATTACGTATTACATAATAAAATTAGTACATCAATTAATTTACATGGAATTAAACTAGTCTTTTTTTTTTAAGATTTGATGTTGCTTTAAAACATGATATTGTAAAGGGATATCCCAACCAAATTCCCCCCACCGCGCCTGTCTGCCTGTCTGTCTGAATGCGATAAACGCATAAACTACCGAACGGAATTTAATACGGTTTTCATCAATGGATATTGTAATTCATGAGGAGGGTTTAGGTGTATAATTCATTAGATTTTGTGTAAATTTGCTGAAATATTAAGATGATTGTTGAAAATTTCGGAAAAAACATACCGACTGGGAGCTTTACCGGCATGCGTTGCGTAAACCAATCAAGTTAAATGTATTACTCACTCTGCTACCTAAGCAAAGCCGAGGCGTGTTGCTAGTAGAGTATAATCATTAAAAAATGACGCAAAACTTGCATATATTCAGACTTGTGCAACCGCGGTCGTCATGGAAATAAAATAAGCCAACTCAGACAAACAATGCTAAGAGGAATAAACAAATATACATAAAGATAGAAGAATAAACATATTGTAGATAATACATTTTCAAAGCAAAATTTTAGTGAGAAGAAATCTATTAATTATATACAACCTATTAATTATATATAACATACATACTAGTATTATCTCGCTTCTGAGATACTTGTTTAATTCTGATGCTATACGGATTCATACTTTATCATAGGTATTTTTAAAAATGGCTAATGCGAGATTTATTTGTTAAAATAAGGTGAATAAACGTGAAAAAATATAGTGGGATGTGTCCATAACAAAGCAGGAATTTTCATCTATTCTTCTTTAGACGAAACACTGCTCTGTCCCATTCAATCAATTCAGGCTAATGCTGCCGAAATTATACATCACCCCACTACAACATTTTACCGGAAAGCGGTAGTATTCTAATACTTCACAGAATAAACAAAACAGAGAGAGCGGTGAGAATGGTAATATCGTAATTTAGCGAACGGATGTCCCGGAACGTTCGCATCCAAACATTAATAACGACATTATGACCGTCGACATGTTTTGGTGAATACAAAACATCATCGAACCAAAGTTAATCCAGTATTTGAAAACAAAGGAGAGAGAAACTGGAGCTTTATCTGATTACGATCCTCATATTGACCCGGAAAATTATTATGGTATTTTATCATTTTTAGTTGAATTTCATAATGAACATTTTTTGTAACCAGCTATGCAATAAAGACTCCACAAAGTCATGTAAATATTGATTGCGCAACGGATTTGAATGGATTTTTTATTTATAAAAGTGTAAGATTCCAGAACTGATTAATATTTATCGATTACAATAAATAAAATTAGTAAATATCATGTCAAATTTAACCTATATTAATATTAAAAGATAGTTTTAAAAACTAATTAAAAGACAATGATAAAGAGGCTCAATTATTTTACTATCTTGGCTTTTATTAAAATTAAAAAAAGACGTCTAGTTATTACACTACATATCATGTGTTAACTTTAACTGGTAATTGTAATTAATGATATATAAGATTTAGATTTTTGATTAAATTTTCGTTTTGGCTATTCAATTCGTTTTAAATTTTCGATTTTTCTAACAATAATTTATTTTGATATGGCACTCCAAAAGATCATAATTATCTTCAGTTGGTGATAAACACTATTTGGTCTAGCTACAGGCAGGAATCATACAAATCTGTAAATATCGTAACGGCCTGTCGATAGTAAGCTGATCCTCAAACTTCAGTAACATTATGTACTAACGCGATTTTGCATTATATAATATACTTAATACTCGTATAATGGTTAAGCTTACCAATTGGATAAGAAGAATACTCTCTCATCTCAGCTTTTATTCCAATACTATCAAAACAGTCAACAATTAATATAATACCGTTGCCTGTAAGATTATCAAAACCTGTATCATAAGATATTTACTACCAATTTATTAATGTGATTAAAACGATGAAGTCATTTCAATATTATTATTTTATAAGCTGACTGTTTTAGTAGTTCCGCGGCGCGGCGGCGTCTTGGTCCGATCTCGTGTGTCGGTGCGTGGGACTCACAGTATTTACAGTTTAAAAGGTTTATTTTAATGATATACTCACAGATAACTGTATATCAACACAATTCTACATGGAAATTAAAGATGTTTAGTTATTATAGATTTGGGCTAGGCATGCGATTCACAAGATGTCACTAATATGAGGTAAATTTTTGATATGATAATACTGAACAAGAAAAAAACTAGAGAGATAATTTTATGAGCTTTGGTTAAAAATCTATAATTCAAAGGGTAGATAAATTTACAAATAATTTTAGTTTTGTTTAGTAATTTAAAAATCTTACATGCGTTTTTAACACCGGGTATGGAGAGTTGAGAGTCGTTTTGGAAGTATTTATAAATCTAGAATTTTATAGACTACTTATATATCTAATTTAGATATGCTATACATTATGTTTGTTAAATGACTTTGTTCGGGCTTCTAAGCGATAGGTTAGCGCGTTTTTGATGTTTTTCATCATTCCGATGTGTACGGTACAGTACGCGGTAACAAGGTAACAAGTATTTTTTTATACCTTTTATCCATCATTCAGCATCTGGTTTTAGTATTATTTTTTATGTCTACTTACTTTTTTAAAGAGTTGATAATCTTGTCCTGAGTAAAATATAAAAGTAGAGCTAAAAAGAATGTGTGTGTGTGTGTACTTATTATTTCTTAGCTCATTGGAATCTTTAAAATAACAAACGAGTCGCTGTAAAGTAAACAATACAAACTTAAATCGGTTACAGTGAAGGCAATCAAAACTTAAACATCGAATTTTGGAATTTATACCGATTATATTATAAAATAGAAAAAAAAATGTATATAATGAACAGACCTGGTGGACAAACGCAGTCTCCGTAATCCCTTATGCTTCTCCTAGGCCTCCAGTACGACGCCGGCCTCGACAGCACTTCTCTCCTCAGTCTCTCGACTAGCGGCTGCTGGGGCTCCAATACTGCACTTCTTAAAGCAAAATGCTGTTCTTCCAATAACGACAGCCTATCCTGCAGTCCCTGCTGCTTGTACAAACTATACCCGCTCGATATCAAGCTCATGGCACAGGCACACCACAACACCACACAGTATGCCCACGGATCAACGGGACATTTGTCTTCGCATTTCTCCCATTTTTTCTTTTTCTCTTCCTTCTTCGTCTCTTTCTCTGTCGTCTTAGCGCCTAGAGGCGCTTTTAGTCCCGTTTTCAAAATCATATTGTTTTCATGAGCGTTTTCTTATCATTTTAAATTCTTGGTTTTCCATTCTAATCACACAATCGTTTTCGAATTACACAAAACCTTATACGCGTAAAATTAAATTCACAGGAATAATTTTTCGTGCTTACTGCATTACAACGTGTTGGATTTCGTTGGAATCACGCGCGGGCCGCGTATACGTCCTTCCTAGTCGGGAGACGAAACGCCACTGTCTGTTTCTCCGTTTTGTGGTTGCGGGATCAACACGACACGCCACACGCTACACGGCACACGCCACCCGCCACACGGCACACGCTACACTCCACTACGCAATGGGAGACAACAAGGCGTGCGCGACGTCATAGCACCGTCTCAGCGTAGTTTCAGCAGTTTACGTGCAATTTAGTAGATGCCCGGAACTATTAATTCAAATGATCATTGCTCAGGTTTACACGATGAAAACTGATGCATATTGACTTGGTTTAGACTGCGATCGGCGATGCTTTAGTTCTTGTTGCTTTCAGATATTGCAGTATTACAAATGAATCCACAATTACAATTGTGATGATTAAATTCACTCTTTGGGACGCCTGGTAACGTTACTTTATGTGTAGCGTAAGGTAATTATCTACAAAATTATAAGTCTTGTAGATCATAATCATTACTTTTTATGTAAATTTAATTTATAGAGTTGGCCAGTTTCAATGAAGAAAACGAAAATGAAGTAAAAATTGATGCACCATCTAATTTCATCAAAACTTTGTCTATAATAACAATGTTTTAACGCCGTTACGAAAAAATAACGTTTTAAGTTCTGGAAGCCCATTCTGCACCAGAACATAATCTCTCCTATTAAAAATATCAATCTCAATTGTACTTTTTTATTTCATATATCTAATTTCAATTTAATTTCATTAAAACTACTCAAAATACGTGATTATATTAGTTTAGAATGTACACAAATCTCTAATATAACCTCTTATCCTATTTACAAATGAAATAATTTTATCGATTTAATATAATATAACATTAATAATTATCTGTACATAAGTCCACATCTACAAACCGCTAATAATAGGCTTCCTCTCGAGATCATTTAGAATCTTGGTGTATATACATATTATAAGTATATTCGGTCACCCTCGGTCCGTCGGGCTGCTAGTAGTTCATCTAACAGACCTTTGTAATTAACACCAGTTATTCTTAACATATAAAAAAAAATTAAAAATGTTTAGAAGTATGGAATTTGATGTTAACTTAAAAAATATTTAAAGCTTTTTCTTTTACTTATAATCGAAATCTACTTGTATCTAACTAAATTTTTTTCAAACTCAACTTAATGCTTTCTCATACAGAAAAGCGAGTCATGCAGAAAATGAAGTGCTTAGGAGAAACCGGAAAGAAAACGACGTAGAACGGAATCAGTCACTTCACCGTTTTTAGGAGGATTCAGTAATTTTGTGTTGTAATAAAAATGTAATTTCCGGTCTTTACGAAAATAGATAGAATCCAATTAACTGAACAACGAGGGGAACGTTTCATCAGCAGGCATTTTTATGGAAAGTTCTAGATCATTAACCTGTCTCGATGTATTTCTTTGTTCTGAACGAAAATTTATTATTTTAAAAATACATCAACATCAATCATGCGTCGCCGTAAGAAGATAATTAACATAACACATTTGATAGATGCATCTTCTAAGAAATACACTCTTTTTTATGCAATTTTTTTTCAAAGTTCTTGTGAATAAGTAAGTACCATTAAGTTTTAAAACGCAAACGTATATGAAAATAGAAATTAAGACCGATTTGAATATACTTTAAGGGACCAAAATAACATTAACGCGGGAAAAGGTATAAGAAATTAGTAATTTGTAAATTAAATGTAGGTACATGTCAAGAAAACGAAAAAGGTTTCCAAAGATATGATGTTATTGGATCTTACTGTTTCTGCTTAGCACCGTAAAGATAAGGCGTGATAACAATTATTAAAAAAAATATGACATACTTTTCTCGGCGTCAGGTACTATTTCCGAGCTTATGTAATGCCTTCTTTGGGCATTAATTGGAGAAGTTTAGATGGAACCATTTATTTAGTGTTACACATTTAAAAAATAACACAGCTAACTGATAACTACTAGTACACTTGATTACAGAGAATCTCTATCAGATTTTGTTTTTAGAAAAAAGTGTTAGGTGCGTAACGGTGAATGTCCAGAAACCGGCGATCCCGTCATAGGACTCATGCTAAGAGGATGGATGCGTACAAAAACGTGCTCGAGCGAGTTTGCCATATGGAGCATACGGCTAAACAGAGCTGCCGTAACCCCAACCATTTGTACAATACCTTATATAGAAATTATTTTACATTTCTCTCCAGCGCTATTAAGGTACCCTTTTACTTGACATTCTTAGCAATTCTTTTAAGTGTAAGAACGCTTTGAAGCAGTAAAATTGCTTTCATAATTACTGTATAATTTTAATGCTCTTATTCGTTTAAATGAATATCCTATTAGCCTAATATACTATTAGATGCAGTATATCATTTAAAGAAACAATTTGTACAGTTATAGATTATAATAACTATAGTAACTAGTGCCATAGTTACTTATAATGCAGTTTTTGGTGTATTTAACCTTTCTGATCGATCCTTAACTATATCTATACTACTATTATAAAGAGATAAAGTTTGATTGTGTGTTTGTGGCTAATCTCTGAAACTACTAATCCGATTCCAAAAATTCTTCGATTAATAGAAAACTACGTTGGTTATAGGCTATGTTTTATTTCGACTAAGTTTAATTGTAATTAATATTAGGGTCCATTTGTAAACCAAGTCGGAAAAAAAACCGTTTCGCTGCTATATCGGCGTGCGCTGACCAAACTGTTTGATCCCTGTTGGGTCCGGCCGGTGTAACATAAGCATCCTTATGTCTGCATATTGTGACGGGCAACTACGGAACCCTACTCTGCGCGTGGCCAGACACGCATTTGGCAAAAAAAAACCATCTAGAATACACTTTTTATAATTTGCGCGTCACATATTTTACCTGCGTTGATCGTACTTATGATACCTTTACGCGGGGGCCAACAACAACTGTATAAAGTTTCAACGCAATTCGAGTAACAAAGCACGAACCCGTAGGAATCCACACAATCGTATTTTATTTATATGTAAGACTGTTTAGACTCCTACTTAACAGAATAATGATATGCAGTATAGATTTTTCTTCGGGTTCCGTCCTGAAAACTCACATTTATAAAACCGCAAACTAAAGAGGACACACATTGGTTGAAACAACTCTCACGCCACCTACTGTACTTTAATGTAACCATGCTAACAGCATTCACATAAGCGCCAAAAATATCTGTACAAAGTTTAAATTCAAACGGGTGACCGATGCGCGAACACATAGAACTCGGACACACCGACATGACATTGTATATGAAAGCCAGATTCACAAGGTATAGCTATATAGCACAGCATAACATTAGGCTATACCTCTTAGCTAGCCATGAATATTGATTTTTGTTCAGTAAGTCTGAATAAATAGGGCAACAGAACTGCTTTGTCTGCGTGCGCTGATGTAATGGTTATTGATACGTAAATACAATGTTTAAAAAGAATATTGCTTCTTAGTACATCTAAAAAAAGTCCGGGATGCCTTAAGCCTATCTCTTATAAATAAGTCACAGTAAGGTATTTTGTGACAAAGTTTTATTGAAAATTGATTTATGTGCATTATTATTACGCATGATATATTAATCCTTACGAAAGAATATTACTTCATCATCAAGACAATTTTATGAAGATAAACTTTACCCTTTATAGCATGTTATTTAGACGAATAGTTTGGAAGATAATGTAAAATTAATATAATTCAACACTCGGCCGGGTGTAGGTGTAGTGGCGCGAACGAGCCGTGTGAGATATGAGTTGTGACGCATAACCCTGGCCGCCTGATAAACATATTGTCTATACTGAAGTATTAGCAATCATCAATCAGCGATGTCTTTTAAATTATGAAACCGCAAGGCACAGCTAGTGGTTTTATAAATCATAATATTATTGCGTAAAATGCGATATCTAGATTTTTGACTTTATAAAATGGCTTGTAAGGTCTAATATGCATCTGTTTAGTTAGCATCCTAAAGTGAAAATTTCAACGTAAAACTTATATTCTTGTAATTCGGCTGTTGCGATTGGGAATCTTCGTCATTTGTTGTTTTTATTTTAGTTTCTACTCTTTTAGTCTAACTCATCATTACATAGTATAAAACACGGTCGCCTCGCTCTGTCCGTCCCTATGTATGCTTAAATCTTAAAAACTACGCAACGGATTTTGAAGCGGTTTTTTTTATAGATAGAGTGATTCAAGAGGAAGGTTCATATGTATAATACATGCATAATATTGTAGAGAAACACTGATAAATTTAGAGGTTTCTAATGTGATGTCGTAGATTCTTTGCGCTTACATTGCAAACGCTGGCTGAAACCCACGAGATAAATCAAAATAATGTACTACAGTATTGTACACCTTAAAAAGGTCAACAAAAAAGTTCGCGATGGTATATGTCTATCTCTTAAGGATAAACTGCAATAACCATTTTCTATCCTTTACATGTTACGGTAAAAAAATGGCTTATTTACGAAGTGATTTTAAGCAATACAGCATTAATCCTTATCCAATTAAGTACCTTAAATACATTGTCCATTTAATAGAGATCAATATGGCCTTTTACAGCATGTAATTTAAATGAATATTCCCGAAGATATAACAGATTTAAAATGCAGGGATATAGCGGTGCGGCGGTACCGGCCCTATATACCATGGTCAATTATATGTCGCTCTTTTAAGAGTAACCTCTAAACAAAACATGTTTGTATTGTCTAATGACAAAAAAGCTGTAAACGTTGTTTATAAGGATATTCTGTAGTAGGTAGGTATATTTAGTATCAGCATTGCACCCGTGCGAAGCCGGGGCGGATCGCTAGTACCATATAAAGTGGCAAACAGTTACCAAGTTAACATCATTAACTGGTCACTGCACCATATGACTATGTATAACCATAGTCAAAAGGTTTGACGACAGCAGTCCTGAAGCCAGTCAAAATTGGTTGCTATTTCTGAGGACTGAGCTAGGATGCCTCGGGGGACAACTGCCAGTGCGTGTTGCCAACTTCACTCTTCAGACTAGAACACAGCAGAGCGAGCACTGCTGAGTTCTGATGGAACCATGCACAGGTTTGCATAATTTCCTGATATCAAATAAGATCGAAGTTGAAACTCTGGTCTAATAAAACAAAGAAATAAAATGACATTACAAGACCAGTAAATAAAATTACTAGTTAAAAACTTGTGGTAAGGAATAGCGCAACAGCAACCTAGTTAGTTGTTCTCCCCTCACACCCTGCGCTCCGTTCTCCTCGCGTCGCTGCAGTAACGAAATTTTAACAACGGTTTAACTTCACCCACAGCTTCCCTTTATCTCGCAATGCATTCCTACTAGACAACTATACTAGTATAGCCACTTGGAATGTTTCCGTTTGTATTGCTTTTGAAATGTTTTCTATTTGAAGTCTAAAGTGGTTCGAGTTTAAAATTACGTCTACAATGCAAGCTTGCAAAGCACGGTTGTGACCAGTATACCAGCACATAACGTAGGTATAAACAATTTCAAACGACAAGAAAACTACAGTTTAGTAATTTTTATCACTGTATATTTGTACTACTAAAACATTTCTTAAGCATCTAGGTCATCTCATTTTATGTTACTGTGTGTGTGCGTATACACTTAATGATAAAGATTTTATGATATATTTTTTATCATCTTAATGCTTATTGACTGCAGTATTAAGTATTAGTAATTAAGCATAATATGCATAATCTTTATTTCAACTATTCTAAGATGTTGGCATAACGCACTCAACTCAACGTCAAGCCCTGATAATATCATAATATAATAATATGTACCATAGCCAGTGATAGACTCACACCCAGCTGCATTGCAATCACCCACTTAGTGAAAAGCGTTGCACAGGCAATGGTTTTCGAAATCAACTACTAGGATTTTTAGCTTCATGGAAAACTATTTTGTGGTATTTGTAGGCCCACCATAACATGAGAACACTGTTTCGAGAAACTTCAACGGACAGCTTCGGCGGTCTTCGCTAGGTTCTCTCTATTTCTGCCACGCCTTTCATCAGATGATGGGTAGTTTTTATACCGAAACAGTATAAAACTCTGAACTAAGCGATGTTGATTATAATAAACGAAGTTACCAATTAAAGCAGCATTACAAAATAACTCAGAGGGCGGTGAGGGTTGAATTATCAGTAAAAAACCTGTTAATTTTGTTTTTCTTTTACAATATTAAGATAAGATAGAGTCCCGGTATCGTCTGCATAACACTTAAACCCACTCCCGGAGCAAGTGGTCCTTGTTTTTGTCGAGTCTGGTCCCGTCGCCCGCCGCTCGGTTTTTAATGTCTCTATTAAGGAGATTAATAGCTTATAGTTTCAGAAAAAAAACTCTGCCTTTTTTCTCGTTCGGTACAAATTTAATTAAACCCGATACGCATCTATAGAGATGTTTGGGTCGCCTTGTATCTAATGCTTAGAATTTTTTTTTCACGGATATATTTTCTGGAATAAGAACAACAAGACGTATGTTTTAATAGAAGTTTTTGTTTATTTTGCATATCTTGTATTTTGATTTCATGTTGTCGATATTGGTTAATTAATGTTACATATCTGTTGGATGAGCTAGGATTCAGGTTGTCTGTCTAACTGGTATCACAGAGCTACCAGTCTCTGATCAAATTTTATTGACATTATTGTACAGAAAAACCATACTACAAGTGCAAGTAGCGTCTATTCTTGTTGTAATAAAATTTGTTTGGACGCGTATAAGAACGAGAGTAAATGTAAATTTTCTGTACTTGGGCAGAGATATCTATTATTATATTGAAATTTAATAAGCATATAATTAAATAAATCAATTCTCATATCAGTTGTTAAAAAAGTATTATTTAAATTTAAAATGACTCTTGCCGTGCTTAATCTAATAGTTTTTGTTAAAATGAATGACGTTGTGTGTGGTACGTAGAATCGTTTTCAATATCCGACTAAAGTAGTAGCCGTTTATTTCTGGTTAGAGCTCACAGGCTTTTCACTTGATGGTAAGTAAACTTTAAGAATAGCGATGGCTGTCGAGAAATCAGGACAAGTTGACAGTTGTAACGTCTACCACTACCAAAACCATGCAGCAATATAAAGTCACTAATCATACAATGAATGTGACGCGCCGTACATCATCATATTGATGAATTTATATGTTGGTCGCTCACAAGTTTTCAGCTTTCCGCTTCAATAACGTTTTTAGAAACGATGTTAGCTTTGATCTTATATAAATAGCGGCAAACGATATTAAACAAACTGATTCCAATCTCCCATTTAATTCGAAATGTTCAAATGTTATTAACAAAGTGTGTATCAAATAATGATTGTCCTCTCAGACAAATAGCATCGTTTAATTCTAAATTTTAGTAAGTTAGCTGGAAGAGGAGAGTTACCGCGTGTGCCTCAATCTGTCTTCACAGCGCTCAGCAAATTTAATTTCAACTTTTATACTTTATCAAATACACTATTCGGGTTTGTATACACTGTTTTTGTTATTTGTATCTTATTTTTTGATTAAAATTAGTATTTTGTATATACTAGTATTTAATGATAATCGTTTTACAAAATTTAAGAAACGGCAATAAAAAATGACAGTAACACAATACCTTCCATTACCTAATGATATAAAAAATTATCTTTACCTACTTCGTACATACGTAATAAGTTATACTTCTTTAGCGTAACAAAACAACAATAACTGGTTTTGATTGTGTAAAAATAAGTAATCTTTGTAATTTAAATAAGAATAATAAATAAGATAATATTTGTTCTATAAATTATTTCAACACAAAATAAAAAGTCAGTAAAATGAATTTACATTATTGTTATTATTATTGTTCTTTTTGATTCTTTTACATATTCATCCTACAAGAACTTACGAACACTTCGGCACTTAATACTAATAGTACTTAATTTTAATCTCCACCAAACGCGACAAAAGAGGTACCGTACCTTATACCTTCAAAAAGTGAACATAAATTAAAAATTAGTTACAAAACGCGATGAGTACTTTACCAATGATAGTTAATAATTTATAGAAAAATCAATAGAATTTAGTGAAAAACAAAAAACAACTTAATTTTACCATTTTTAACGACAATTTGTCGCAAAAATAAAAACGCATCATAAACAAAGCGATGAGTTGCCATATCTTACTGACAATGTTGTTAATTTAATCCAGTCCAGTCTTTTAAATTATTAAGTGAGAAGGCCCCCTCGCTTCCCTGAAGTTTTCAAGTTCCGCACAACTTTCTGTTAATGATTATGGCGCGATGTCAAGGGAAATCTTAGGAGGTGAATTACCATTATTTGTAGAAAACTTTCATGAAATAGGCACCGGTATAATTCTATTTAGTCTTTGACCTTTGCCTGTTTTCACCTTATTGAAGAACTTTTGGGATATAAAAGCATCTGAATGTATCAAAGTTTCTTCTTGTTTCCTTATAATTGAATTATCAACAAGCTCATGGAAAAGCTAAGTTATATGCCTCGTAGATGACGCGACGCGATGTTTGTTTTTTAACTAAAATATAATTACTATATACTTGATGAAACAAAGATTTTTAGCGAGTTATTTTAAAATAAAATGATCAGTAATTGTACATTAACTAAATAGTTTAATGAGATTATCTAGCAAAAACTAATTTAGAAAGTATTTATGAGTTTGAAATATTATCTAAATAATCGAGTTGAGTGAATAGTAGTGAAATCAAATCTAATAGTAATATCCGTATTGAAAAAAAAATACTCGATTTGTTTTTCAATTATAGAAAAAGTTTACGTGACAACTCGTAAATATTTAAAGTTTGAATTAAATAGTCACAAACTTACAAAGTATTCGAATAACCTCCGAACAATTTGAAAATTTGAAATTATTGTAAGAAATTACAAATAAATAATCGTACGTTTATATTATTCGTAAATTGCTAACAATTAAAAATCAATTTCAGAATGGAAACAGCACTGATCGCTTTTTTACTTAAACAATTTATAAGTTATGCAGTATTCAATCAAGCCAGAAATAGTTTGCTAAACCAAACCGTCGATACATGTTAGCAGCGTCTGTGCTACTGAACACGTACTAAAATAGAGGTATCTACTAAAATACTAATCTGTTAAAATACCATATAATATAAGTGCAAATGCTATATCTCCTTCTCAATCAGCGATAGGACTTAACCTCATATCTTTTCTAATTTAACCGGATCGTACCATAAATATTATCCGGCGAGCGGTGCAGAAATGGGTCAGGGCCGAAAGTGAATTATCCACCGGAACGCTCAGCAAATAAATTAAACTCTAATGATATACTTTTACAAGCACTTTACACTCAAATGTTTTGGTTTTTCGACAAAATGTATTTTTTTCTTTTATTCGATTAAATTATTTGTTGAATTTAAAATCACCATGCGATTATTACTAAATACACAAAATCATGAATTAATCATGTGCAGGACTGTTAGTATTTATATTTAAAGTAAAAGAAAGAGGTCTTCCCAATTAATCGTTGATCTACTTTAATAATGTGGCTTTATGCTGGCTTTCAACAATTCTACCTGGTCGACATAAAGAAGATCATCTAACAATATGAATAGAAATTCACATGGGAACATTATGATAAAAATTACCATTAAATGAACTTATTAACATCCTTAAAAACGTCAGGATGTTGAAGAAGTAAGGATTTAAATTTTCAAATTGCTAAAACACTAGTAAACGAAGGTACTTAACCGCATATCGTATTCAATTTGACCGAATCAAATTCTGATTTCATTCGCTGCTGAGCGCCGCGCCGTGTAGCCGTGAGGCCGTGAGGTTCGTAAATAGGTCAATAGCGAAAGTGAAATATGTCAGTCCATCACCGTAAATTGTACAGAAAGTGACGCGGGTGCATAATGTAATTATAACATTTTTTTTTTTTGGAAATGTTTTTATGAAAACACCAGACATTTTTACAAATACATATTTCGAATGAGAGTAACTTTTTAATGAATGCTTTAAAGCTGTCAGTTTAAAAGTCATGATGTGATGTTAAGTTAAAACTTATGACAGAGAAACAGGATAATTTTTGGTTTTTATATAAATTGAGCTATAAGAACTTATTGAAATAATACTGACGAAGCTAATGTCAGTAATGTGATGTTCAGGATGACACAAGAAAATATTTAGGAAGTAGCAAAACGAACATAATATGGTAAATCTCGTGTTTCATTCAGCGCCGTTCTGCCGAGCGGCCGCCAATGATTTGTATAATCTGTCAATTTTTGATCGATTCACGAAATCACAATTTAAAGTTTAATATTCTTTGTTTAAGATATGTGTTTAAGATATGTTTCTTTTAACATGATGCTTGTTTATTCTACATACGCGGATAAAAGCAATGACAAATGACGACTGAATGAATGAACATGGAAAGATTTCTGTCTGTTTTTAATCTAGGTATATATTGTCTAATTGCTACAAATGTTGCAATATTCTTCGGGTGAAATTATAAAATTTGTAGCAACGGGTCGCGACTCTGTTTATTTTAATACCAATATAAAATTTTATAAAAATAAAAATATGCGATAACGTTCAGAGAGAATGTACATTGTTAAAAGTAAATATTTTTTTAGAATCGATTTAGTTTAGTTGCTAAACAAGTGTAGATAAGTAGGAGACAGGGGTTTATCTATACTTATAATAAAATGTAAGTGTCTGTTTGTAATATCAAAATAACAATTTTTTACTAAATACACATGAAGTATGTCAAAAACACATTATTTAAATTTTTGTCTGTCTTGCTGTTTGTTCCGGGTAATCTCCGAAACGGTTGGACGGATTTTTACTGGACTTTCACTAGCAGATAGCTGATGTTGTAAGGAATAACATAGGCTACTTTAATTTTAGAAAAATAATTTGGGTTCTGCACAAAAAATTAAAATACATTTTTTAATAGTTCACGCGAGCGGAGCCGAAGGCACAGCTAGTAATAAATAAAACATGTAAGGAAAATGTTTATAGATTAATAAGCGATAAGTAACGCAAGTGGGACTAATATAAAATATACGAATCACAAATATATAATTGACATAGTGTCATGAATTGTTGTTGTACTCAGTACAATATGCGCCGCAGGCTCATGTCTAATAGGGAAATGTAAAATCCTTACATCAAAATGAACAACAGAGCGAAAGAAAACGGTACAAGTTGCACTGCCAACCCCAAAGGTCACCCAATTACCACCGGACTAATATAAAGTTGAGAAAATTGAACGCGACTGTAAATTTTTTAGCATCTCGAAATTGCTTTGTTCGCGCGCTCGAATTATTTACAGTAAAAACTTTTTGTTTTCTTTATCGTTTAGTATATTTATTTTTCTGCGGTATGAGACCGTTCCATAAATAGGTTATACTTTTAATAAGTGTCAAAATATATTTTAAAAGTTAAGTCGTAAATTTGATTTACGTAGGTCTATACTCCAGCAAAATACCTGTGTCGTTTATAAGTTATCTTTTTTTATTATACCTCGGTTTAGCGTTTTGACCACAATCTCACCTGATGTTAAGTGACAATGTTCCCTCAAGTGGAATTAAGCCTAGTGGGTTGAAACGCGTGTTTTCACAATTTTCTCTTATTTTATGTGAATGCCTAAAAAGATATTCTGATTCTCAAGCGCAGTTGCTTAAGCACACTGAGACCCGCTTGCTGACAGATGTACAAACTTGGGCTTGTCATTTCCTAAATGATTACCAGAAAGTATTTCTATATGCATGTGTTGATGATGATATTAATCATAGGCGATGGGTTTTCGCAGGACCGTCTATGTAGATTACACCCGCTGATTTCAGTATTTAGGGTACCTCAAACCAACAAAAGGTCTGCAATAAATCCTCTTACCGTTCTTCTGGAACGTCCACTTCCCATTGTGGTCAGCGTGAAGGTTGTGCCACGATTTAGAATAGTCACAAGCATTTCAGTGTTAGTTAGTACGTACAGCGTAAATACTCTTCTATTTTGCTGTTAACGGTCGAACACTCGCAAGCGTAATTATTTGACCGTTTGGCCGTTCGGCCGTTTTGAGCAGTAGGGATGTGTCGGACCGCGACTCTCCCTTACAACTGACAGTTCCATCAATTCATTGGCAAATGTATGTACTCGGTCAGCCATAATCCCTTAATAACCAGGAGTAGGGACTAAACACTGAACAGCATGGTATACGAGGGTCACTGTAAAATTAAAATTCACGTCCATGAGCCATTGAATTTCGTATAAAATCCTCAAATATTCCGATGAATTCGAATAAATATGATATTTAATGGACTAGTTTACGAAGTGAACTTAGATAAGAGTACAACAGCAATCTACGTAGGTAAAGCGGCGGTACGCATTAGTATGCGTAGTACCAAACCGCCGGCAATTAGAGATCTCAGTTCGATCGGAATACGTAATGGCGCTCTATCGGCACAAATAGCTGAGACCCTTCACATCCTGACACGTCATGGTTTAACGTAATCACCCGAACCTTTAGACGACAATTCGAGATCGTCGATGTTGAATACGAATTAAGATTTTATTAATAGTTTTCGAGATAACTGCTGATCCTGTTTGATAGTGTGGGAGGTTTTACAAATTACATTAGACATTTATTAAGAACTGATGCAGATGTTGTCGAGAATCTACAATTTAAACAAGTAGCTGCAGTTACGAAATGCATTGAATATAATAATAAGGTTCAGCTTTCAGTAGAAAAAAAAACAAAACAAGTATGATGAGCAGATAAAAAAAAATTGAGAGTTAGCTATTACCGTCAATATTAACCTATATCGCCAAGCACCTATAAGTGCGAATCAGTTCCTCTATACTGAGCGTGTTAGGCAAGCCGGGCATTAGAAAATATACCATGCTGCGTTTTACTTAAAAAATTCAGAGTTTTATGCTATAAACAAAGCAACCCTACAAAATCACGTTATAATGTGAAAAAACATTTGTAAAAGCCGGCGTGAGACCGACGAATGATGATGTATCTCGGTGGCTGCCGATGTTATTGGATTGCACTGAGTTTACCATTAACTATAGTGACTTCTTGTTAAAATAAAATAAAAGTATGCGACACCATTTCTTTGTAAAAGCAAAAAGTTCTGGAAAATACTGAATGTATTTTAATTATAGAAACTTTAGAATATAAACATTCCAACGTAATGGTTATACGTTAACAAGTGTCATAATAAACACAATATCTTCTGGCACTATAGAATGTCTCTATAATGAAATTGGATAATATATTTAAATCTAAATTCAAACAATATATTTATTAATTCTAAGTTAATATGCAATTGAGATTGGCACTCCGACATAATGTGTTGAAGTCAACGGAATGTATGTAGTGAACTAGTTTTGAACTAAGCACTGGAAGCCGAGTAAGTTATGAATCAATGATGGCTCAGTGATAGCGTCGATAGACGTGACTTCGAATCCCTGAGTTTTCGGTGAAGAAAAACGTTGTGATGAAACTATAGCATGGTGGTAGGGCTTTTTCTAATGTCCGCCTGGCTAGCTACCACCCTCAAGTTGAAAATCTGTCGCCAAGTACCAATAGGTGTGTTCCGGCAGCTGTACTTGAGAGCCAGTCCTCCCACTAGGCTTAGCGTGTTACCATCCTGGGCCACATCGTCACTTAAGATCAGGTAAGAGTGTGGCCAAAAGGCTAAACCTATAACGATAAAAAAAAGTCGCGAATGAGCGTGAGTAGATGTAATTGAGCGTGTGAGCGTGACCGAGCGCTGCTCGTATTCGAAAGAGCCTCGTTTTTACGATTAAGTGTTTGGTGCTTACTTCATAAGAAGAAGTTTATTTAACATTATCGACCTATTAATTCTCGCTTAGCGACCGAAATATTATCATAGTTCAACATAATGGATTTAAATGAGATATTTTTGAATGGAAACAGCAACGTTAGAAAGTATAATTGGTCGTTGTCAACCACTAACTTCAGATCAGAACACAACAGTTTGAACACTGCTGCTTGAAGCAGAAAAGATACGGTGTTGGTGCTCCTGCAGAAGTGTGCGCTAACCCACTTATAGTAAAAAGAAAGAGAATGTACACCTGTTTGCTAGATCGTTTTCATAAAACCAAAATTTTTAATGTGTTAACAAAGGAATTTGCAAAAGAATGAGATGATAGTTAGATTTTTACTCCATCAGGCTATAAAGTGGAACTCCGATTAAACATGTGAAAAAATAAAGTTTTGATAAGCATGTAAAATAGTATTAAAATGCAAGTTAATTCCCTGATACACTTTCACATTTCATACATTCAGCGTATTAACAAGTATTAACGTTACCACTATCTGTAACGCGCTTTATTGCTCATGAACCATGAATAAAATTAAAAAGAGAAGAACGAATTTTACACATATGATTGGTAGAAGAAACTATCGCTGATCCTTTTCATGTATCTGCTTAGTTAATCAATTTATGCGCGGATCTACATGTTCATATCGTTTAAAATATAACATTATAGCTGTTCCAGTTTAGTTATTAGCACATTATACATTAATGATTATTTGTCACTATTTATCAGTGAGTGAAAATAGCTAACATATTTGATTCTCAAGTTGTTAGGAGATATTTATGTAAAGCAGTTCACATATCAAACAATTTACTCACTTATACGGTCACCATGGGCGAGATCGTGACTAGCAGACAGACAGATGAACGAAACCTTTTTTGAAACAGTTTTAATGGTTTACCTCCATATAGAGCGGTACAGTGAGACGGAAAGAGCCAAAAGCACTAGTTTATACAAATGTCAGATTATACGCTCGTAAAGGGCACGTCTTTATTCTGACTATATTTGATACATTCTTTTCATATATGAAAAGTTATGTGCTTTTTGTTCGTTTTTTTTAATTCACGACCAATTTTTAGGTTATACTTTTTTGTTGCATTTAGTTGTCGGGTAAAATTGTGAGCTGCGCGCGCTTCATGTGACGAAAGTGCGACATGATGAACTAACACACAAAATTATTATTATTACACAATTGAAAAAATAAATAAAAGTCAGTAAAATTAATTCACATTATTATCATTGATGGCTAACTTCATTATGTTGTCGGCACACGGGATAATATTTTTTAGTTATATAGTTGTTTTGTTATGCTAAAGAAATAAAATTTATTACGTGTGTACATAACTTCGTACATTTTTTATGTATCATCCATATACAATATGTTTTATAGATTTAAATAATGTTATACAATTATTAGGTAAATTCCATCAACCGTCGTTACGCTGACCTGAAACTACCACTGTAAAAAAAATTCTAATTCGATATACATATATCATGGTAAAATGCAAGCAGATCGGTCACTGTAATGGGATTTTTCGCGAATGTACGGAGATAGCGTCCCCGTGACTCCCAGTTGCTCAAGAAGTACTGAGTAGGTAGTATAGTATAATGGCTTACAAATGGCAATTTAGCTTTACGTTATTTATATCATATCTGTTTCTTTGTAATAAATTAATTAAATACAGTGTAAATTGAAAATAACAATTTGCATTTCCTCACGAGTTGTTCTTACTTAGTTCACAAGATTAACAAATTATTAGAAAGAAGAAAGCAATTTACCTCATATTATACTTGCTGACCCATATAGGTAAGTATATATAGAACTGTTCCGGTGACCGCGTTACAATACGATTGAAAGCTACTGCTATTAAAGCTAAATATAAATAATATCAAACTAAAAGTCTTTCCAATTTACAACTGAAACAATAATATAACAAAACAAACTTTGTCCGGCGATTTAAACTGATAAAGAAACTGTGAGTTGGCGAGTTGGTGTGAACTTTGGACAAATTATCTGCCGGTAGCGCGGTGTGTGTGTTTAGGACGGCGGCGCGGCGAGGCGAGTTCAGGCGAGGCGCGACGCGGCTTGGTGACAAGTTGCGAGAAAATTCACCCTGACCAACCTACAGAGGTCTGAGGGTTAACAACAATATATAGGTACATTAAGAGCACATTACTAAATCATACTAGTTTTGTATAATAAAATATATTATCAAAATAAATTATATAATAAAAATAAAACTTCATTGTAATAATTTTCAAGGTAATTTTGCCTATTATCAGGATTCTACATTCATCCTTAAAAATCCTTTGTACAGTTTCTTTCGTTTACACAAGTTATTTAATACAATAAAAACCCTCATTCTGATATATTTATTTTTCCCGATAGAATATCTATTTTGGATTCTCAGAACAAAATAATTCTATCTAAAACTATAGAAGTCATTTCTATTAAATATAAAAGCACTAATTTGTTAACATTCGTGTGTTGACGTATTATTATATAATGTGCGTATAGTGTGTTCCGTCGTCCCCGTTGTTTAGGAAACGTAACCCAAGGTTTATGTAAAGTCGACAAAACTTCACAGTTTGAGAAGTGTGGGATCAGTTTGAAATGGTCGTCAACAGTTGCGTGCGACAGTCGCCGTCCTTTCTTCCCTACCCTGGTTGTTGTTGTTGCGACCAATTAATGGTGTTAACAAACTTTCACAGCTTCAAGTCGCATAACGCTAAAGGGTTTCGCACAATAGATACCTATCTTTACAAGGGCTCAAGTTGATCAAGCGAACAGATTACGTCACATAATAATATGATCAAATACATAAGTAGTTCTAGACATTCAGATATCATTTTTTGAGCAGATAGTTTTATTTTGGTTATTTATAGTTTTTTTTTCCAAACTAATAGTAGTTGTTAATCAAGTCGGTTATTAAAGCTAAATTCATATATATTGCATTGTATCTTTTGTGTGCGGTAAACTCTAGAGCCCCGTGAATTAGATTGTACTGTTTCCGGGGAAAGAGAAAACTATTTTTTAATATACAACAAGGGTTGCAAACAAGCTTATAACCCGCCTGATGGTAAGCAGCTACCGTAGCCTATGGACGCATGTGTTCCAAATACATAGATTATAAAAACATTTTTATACAGTTGCAACATTAAACACTCTCTCTTCATATCGTACTACAGCGATGTATAAGTGTCTGTCAATACAGTTATAATACGATAAATTATAAAAGTAAGAACCAGTCGTTTTCAAACCAAATAAAACAATAATTGTATACACATGTTATACTATAGGTATCATCACTAGCGCGTTGCCGGCCTCGAACCCGCCTACCCTGAGCTTTGTAAACTTAACTCACCGCAGGAACACAATACAAGATTATTTGGCTGCGATCTTCTATAGGGCGAAATTTCTCTGTGCTTTACCCTAAAGTATAATATCACCTCGGAGTTGTTTCATTCATAATTGGAAACAGGAACATTTCGATTCTTAACTGGCATCACCGGGAGTCATGTTAATTAAAAATAGCGATGGTAGAAAAATTACCTTTTCTAAGATTATTTACTGAATCTTCATTAAATAAATAATTTTTTTTTCGTTCATAACAAAGAGTTGCTATATAGATACAAATAATATAAAAGCATTCGTTCTATATCCAGTCCCGCTCAATCAAGGAAATACAAATATCATCAGGATGAATTAGTAACGATGCTCGTTGAAAAGCGCAGTGGAGATCAAAGCGAAAAAGAAAATTACTACTCAAATGAAACCAATTTATAAAACGCTTTATTCCAAGAAACAGAAACGGCCAACTGAAAATACGCAGATGTGTCAGTTCATGTAACAATCAATGCGTTTCGTAATAATTTGATGTGTTTTGATTGAACGTTTCTGTTTATATAGATATTTAAATACATAAATAAATTATAATTTGTCCTGCATACAAAACTATCTCAAAGCATAAGAATTTAAATTAAGCAATCAATTGTTTCTTACGAATTTCACAATTTTATTTAACTAAACCAATTTCAATCCTTTCTATACCATCTTTAGCACAATTTATTCATCTGTGTGCAGTTTTGTTACTGAAAGTAAAAGCATCTTCATCAATCATATTGATTTTTTAAGCATTTCTTAATTTAATACTAGAGTTTGACAAACATGCTGCTCCTTATGCCATCTGAAATATTTTACAAGGTTCTATGGGAGTAAACAATATAAAAATATTGTTATTTTACATGCAATAAGACATTCATGATAGATAGTAAGAGAATTATGTTTATGCATAGAAAAAATAAAGTGTCAGTTCTACATTCATCAGTGTCCACTGATCTATGGACACAGTATAAATGAAATAGGGGATGTTGTATCTTTTTACACAGCTGAATGGGCGCGGACAAAGTGGCAGCGTGTGGCCGGAGATATCCGCGGGCCGCTGCTCTTCGCTTGCTGCCGTCCCTCCAGCTTCCTTATCTTGATTCATTTACTGAGCAATAAAATTTATTGCGTTGAAAGAGTTTTTCTCTGATCCATTAAATGTTTTGAAGTCATTCTGTAAATACTTTTTTTTTTTTTCGAACTTACAATACTGTTAGCCTTAGGGGCCCTGGAGCCTTTACGGCTTTTACAGCTTTACCGGGCTTGGGGGCGAGCGCTTAGGGCACTCAGGCACGAAAGCTAAGCAACAACATCCGAGGGTGCCAAAGTGGCCGAACCTCGGCTCGGACTGTTGCGCGTATGCAATTAAGTCGCGATCTGACTAATCCCTATCCGTAATTCGATCTAAACTAACTATACATATATACATGTTTCTGCCCCCTGGGAGGAGGGAAGGAACATGTGTATGTGTATTTAGTGGTCTGAAATTTTTGTCTACTCCAACTAGGCAAAAAAAGAAAAAAAAAAGGTCCCTTACAGAACCTATGTACCTATGTGTGTTGTGCATGTGTGTATAATGCAGTGTCATGTATGGCTGTGAAAGCTAGTGATTGTAGAGTCACTTGTATCGCGCGAGCGGCTGCTTGGCTCAAGGGCTCCATGCCGATGGATCGGACCTAGGCTTGAGTTGCCGCAGAGGAGGGCGGTCGTGGCGGGTGTGCGGGAGCGAAGTTAACCGTACGTCCCCTGCGGAGGGAACGGTGGTTTCGCGGGCATGGGCGCGAGCACGCATATGTTGCGGGAGCGGACGCGTAGAAATTGTTAGCGTTCTCGATGTCGTCATCGGGATCGACAAAGAGATTTCGCGGACGGCGTTTATAACGTTTGGCAACGGGGATCGAGTTGTCTGGGACGTAGTTCACGGTGGATTTTATGAGCGGGTTGGGATGATTCGAAGCGCTATCGAAGTATCTCCTGGTGAGATATTTCACATAGGCTTCTATCGAGGGAAGCTTCATGTCCCTGTGCAGGTCCATGTTCCTAACGAAGGCTGGAGGGTCAAGCAGGCGACGGAGAAACCAATTTTGGACTCTTTGCATGCGGGCAAAGTTATGTTTGGACATATGTGCGAACGCGGCGCAGCTATATGTCAAGATCGGACGGACGCACATCTTGTACAGTGTGAGCTTATGTCTTAAGGACATTTTGCTTACCGAACTGAGCAAGGGTCGCAAGCGGGAAAGGATCCAGATGGCCCTATTCCTGACTATAGTAACGTGTGCGTTGAAGTTAAGCTTCGAGTCGAGGGTGACACCCAGATATTTAGTCTTGGTGGCCCAAGGGATATTCGTACCGAATAATGAGAGGGGTCCTACCGTGCGTGGTAGTTTGCATGTATGCGGTTCGAACATAATCGCGGCGCTCTTTACCGGATTAATAGCTATTCGCCACGTTCGAAACCACTCCCCGAGAGTGGTTACGGCACGTTGGACTGCGCAGGCGAGATTTTTTCTGTGTCTGTTTGACGCGTATATGACTGTGTCGTCAGCGTAGAGCCCTACCTCGACCCCGGGGGGCTTCAGGAGGTCGCTGACGTACAGATTGAAAAGGCAAGGCGCCAGAATGGAACCTTGCGGGACGCCTGAGCGTATAGGGTGGGCGGTAGATAGTACTCCTTCCACTCGGTAGTGGAAGGTGCGGTCGCGTAGAAAATCGTGAACTAGATGAACTAACCTATCCGGGACTTCTAATTGATGTAGCTTGTGGACTAGTCCGGCATGCCAGACCTTATCGAAGGCCTTAGCTACGTCGAAAAAGACCGCTAGCGTACGGGCGGGGGCGATACTACTTTTGGCAAAGTTGCTCGTGATGTGCTCCGTGAGGCGGTGCACTTGATGTGTACACGAGTGTTGGGCGCGAAAACCGAACTGTTCGGGACGGTATAGATTTTTAATATCTATAACGGTTTTGAGACGGTTCAGAAGGAGCCGCTCGTAAAGTTTCTCTAGTGTGTTTAAAAGGCTGATCGGGCGATAGCTATCGGGAAGCGAAGCTTTTTTGCCGGGCTTGTGAATACCTATAACTATAGCTTTTTTCCAGACGGCTGGAAAATAGCAGTGGGCTATGTCTACATTGAAGATGCAGACCAAAAGAGCTATGAGGTGATCGGGAAGAAGTTTAAGTACTTCATTCCTGATACCGTCGGGGCCGGGGGACTTTCTAGGCTTAAGGCCTTTAATAATAGAACAAATCTCGTCATGCGTGACCGGGTTTAACGTTTCCGCGGGGGGAATCGTCGTTAGTTCCTGAACGGCGGTCTCGATGGTTTCGATGTGGGCAGTGTCTACGTTGTCGCAGTTTGGAGAGCACTGGCTCTCCAAGCTTGCGGCAAGGCATTCTGCCTTATCGTCGCTATCGAACGCGGGTGGGAGATCGGGGCCCCTTTCGAGGGGCGGCATCAGGGCGGAAGCTTCTAACTTCAGAGAGCGGGCGGGGTTCCAGTAAGCCAGATGGGACGGCTTGAGACCCTCTAGGAGGTTATCCCACCGGTGACCTCTGTACTCGCCGATGCGAGTTCTAACCTCTCTCTGAAGTCGCCGTAACCTCGTCGGATAAGAATCGTGTGCACGTGTCGCGGCGTTCTTTTCCGTGATTAACGCTCGTAAGCCGGGGGGGAGTATAAAACGGCGTTCGTTCGCCGCTTGCACCGCTCTCGAGGCTTCCCTTACACCGGTTTGGAGGTAGTCGACCAGGGAATCGATCGCTAAGTCGGCGTCTGCTGTTGACTCTAATACGTCGGGGATCCTAGCTAAGCTGGACGGGGTCGCGTTATCGGTTAGGTAACGATTTAAGATCGCGTAGTCAACTACTTTCACTTTTGGCGGACTGGGGTCGAAAGGTTGCCCGAGTTGTAAGATAACCGGGCGGTGATCGGAGTCCAGTTCGTGTACGACTTCTATAAGTCGTAACCGAAGTGAGACACCTTTGAGGAGGGCTATGTCAAGTACTGTCGGTTGACAGTTATCTTGAAAGTGCGTGGGCTCTAGTGGTGCTATAGCACATCATAGCTGCAAAGCCGAGCACATCGCATAGTAGGTCGAGTATAACCCCGTTAGGGGTGTTACGCGAGTTGTTAAATTGGGTGTGACCGCTATTGAGGTCGCCTGCTATTATGACGGATTGACCGAGTGAAAGTAGCGCCTCCAGATCGGACTGAAGGAGTCTTTTACTCGGGGAGAGATATGCAGAGACAAGCGTGATTGTTAGCCTATTCTACAGACGGACACTTCCATATTGGTAAGTGCGGGAGGGTCTATTGGCATGCAATAGAGGGAACGCTTGTAGTAAATGAGCGTGCCGCCTCCTTGGGTGGCACGGTCATTTCTGACTATGTTGTAATTTGCTATCTTAGGGTCGCGCCTACTGGGTTTTAGAAGTGTTTCTTGTACTAGAAACACGTCTATCTCCCGTTCCCTAAGAAAGGTGGATACTAGGTCCCGTTGTGGAAGGAGGTTTCGCGCGTTAAAGAAAGAGATGTTGAGACTCCTAGGTTTAATGCGAGCCATTTATAACCATTATCTATTTCCCGGCACGGGCCAGGCGCATTAGCGTCGCTGTCATCAGGGGAAAACGCCTGATGGATACGCCGGGGCCGTACTCAGCGACGCACTGTTCGTATGCCAGTACTTCCTGAGGGTCATGCTCGCGGAAGAGCATGACCATGTAGTCAACGCCGCGGCGCGTGCTAACGGGTGGGGAGGGCTGAGCCTTAGGAGGCTGAGGGCGGGGAGTGGAGACCCATGCTGCTTGAGGGGCTCGCATGGCCGGAGGGGGTGTGCGGGGTGCGGGAGTGGCCGCCACCGGGGCGCGGGAAGCGCCCGGGAGGCTGGGGAAAGCTTCTGGCGTGAGCAGGGGCTTTGGCTGTCCTACGGCGGGACGTGTCCTCTGAGGAGGGGTTTGTCGCTCTTGCCTTGGGCGCGTAGGGCGCATTGGGCGCGTGGGACGCGGGGCACGGGGACAGCCGCGATAGTTCGCAGGGTGACCCGCGTTGCCGCATAGCACGCAGCTCGGAGGGGTAGACGACTCGCGAGTGCGTGTGCACTCGCTTGTCGCGTGGTCCCCGAGGCACTTAACGCACCTGGGACGTAAATGGCAGTTACGGGCCGAATGTCACTGCGGAGGGCTGCGGTTTTTGTGTGGGGGCTCTACGGCTATTCCGGAGAGCTCGCACACTTTCCTGACATTAAAGATGGCTCTGCCCTCGGGGGTCAGATCCAAGATAACCACGACCATATCTAATGGTCGGTTTTTGGATTGTCCGCCGTGCATTCTATGCACTTCGCGGACAGGGAGGGCCTTCGCTAAGAGGTCAGTTTTGACCTCCTTTGGCGTGATTTCCACCGGGATGCGGCGGATTACAACCCGGAGGTGACGCTCATCCTCTAGGGTGTACGAATAGTAGTGTAGGTTGCTTGCTCGGAGCAACTTTGTGAACTGACGGTGTTCGTCAGAGGTGGTTACTTGTACGCGGATACCGTTGGCCGTGTTACTGGCCGAGGTATAATTAATTTTTAGGTCTCTAAGCTTGTCCGCGAGCTTAGTCCAGACCGCCTTGTTTTGGACTACTACTGGCGGTGGGCGACGCGCCTTTCTGCCGGCAAAGGTACCGGCAGGCGCTGAGGGCGCTGTGGAGCGGGGGGCGTGGCTATTAAGCCCGGTTTTTTGTGCCTTTTGTGGGCGGGACTGAGTCTCCGGAGACTCGGGACGCGAACGCGATGCCCGTTTGGCGGGCTTGTTTTTTGAACGAGGGTGAAGCCCTCGTTATCTGTACGTATCGCCGTGTCCATTTCATTGGACTCCGTTTCGCCGTCCGGGCTAGCGGGAGAGTAGCTGTCGTTTGTTGCTACAAGCGACGGTGTTTCCGCTTCGGGGACTAGCGATGCGAATGAGTTGTTGATCGGTAGCGCAGAGGGCGCTGAGATCGTGGCTTGAATGCCCGGCGAGCGCGAGCGCGACGATGGCCGTTTGTACGGCGTCTGACGGTGAGCGCGGGGTGCCGTTGAGCGGGAGCGCGGGACGGGCTTCTTGTTCGTCGCGTGTGGCGCGGTGGGGTCGCTGGTGGCCTCGGTGCCCTGAGCGATGACGACGGCGGGTTGCTCGGCCGCGATGGCCCTATTGTAATCCGTCCAGAGCGACGGATGCAAGCTCGTTGCGAACGCTTTGAAGCGTTCAAGCTCAGTTTTGTGTGCCATTCCGGCGGTGGCGGTTGGGCGGGCGGGGGTGAAGTTAAACCTCCCTGCCGGTGAGGCAGGGGGGTGCGCCGAGTGAATTTAAACGGCTATCCCGAGCCGTGCAAAGGGACCTGCGGGTCACGGTGTAATGACTCGCATGAAAAGAACCTACCGGGCCCTACGTGGAGGTCCCTATCAAGCCCGAGGCAGAGAACGCAGCCGGTATAAATACCTAGCTACACCCAAACAGACACTCGGGGATGGATGTGTAGCAGGATCGGAAGGGTGGGAAGGAGACACTCAGGGCTTGACTATGACTCTATCAAGGGCCAAGGTTCCTGAGCCCGACCAAGTACTATCGTTTGCCTCTGAAGGAGGCAACCGAGGGGCGCTTGGGTCACGCACCCACTTGCCTTCTGTTGACACCGAGAGGTTTCCGGCAAAGTGTGGATTTCGTCGAATAGAAACAATTGCACTTAAAAGTGCAGTTTGTGTTTGTGTAGCGTACTGAAAGTACGCGACACAATGGGTGCGAGCGAGACGGCGATGTGCAGGTGCGACGCAGGTGCGATGCAGATGCGAAGCAGGTGCGCAGCAAAATCGGTCGGTCGTAAAAGGTCACACAAAGGCGGCAGAGAGCGGTCGTAAACACGTCCGTTCTCGCCGGCGGTCGTGATCGGTCTCCCTGTAAATACTATTTAAGTAAATACTATAGGGCGGTAGATTGGGGAAGTTTGGTACCACAGTAATGTAGGCGACGCGATGTCTACTTGGAATAGTATTTTTTATCTCGCTATTGGATTAATGTTACAAGGAATACAGTCCGTACTAATAAAATATTAAAAGGAAAATCAAATATAAATAAAACTAACCTGTAAACTCTCACTAGTTTGCTGTAAACATTCGTTTGATATCTCACTAGTCTGAACTGTAATTTTTAAAGAAAGTAGGATACTTCAATTCATAAATAATACGTCGGTACAGTGAAATTAGAAAGAAATGACTAATGGAATGAATAAGGGAATGACTTTAATTCTATATAGTTTTAAAGCGAGGATCATACCCTTATTATTGGTTGTTATAGTTTGATATTTAGCGCTAGAGATACTTATTAATAGCACATTTTCTCCGGTGAAGTTTTAATACACATTTCTCAAGCAATCTACCAAGATATATGTATCCGAAAACACGACATCCTTGTCGCATTAAGTAAATCAATCGACGCTCAGACCGGACTACGGAATATCTACCGTCAACACATCTTATGACAAATGGGAAGGGACAAACTAATAAACTGGATGTGTTGAGCACATGCTGCTAAAACGTCTATGTATCTAAATAATTCAGTAAAAGGGACCGTGGGATGATGTTCGGGCGAACATTCCTATGTTACATACCTATGTTTATAATACTGTAGACAGAAAAGTATTTAATTTCAACTGAGCATTAGACACTAGCTTATAATGTCCGACATCGCTTGTTTTCGAAGCTTTGATAGATCAATACTAGTGTGTTAAAATACCGTTTCTATCGACGTGGGTTCATATTCTATAATAAAGCTGATTTGAATGAAAGCATTATTATGAAATTGATGAGAGAGCATTTTCTAGTCCTAGCCTGGCTTCTAGCCCACCAATCTCAGCATACCAGGAATACCCGTCATCGAACATTTTTCGTTAACTGCACTTGAGAACCTACTCTCTTTTTATGCTTAGCGTCAAATCGTCAATACATACTTATAATATAATTGCTTGATGTATTACCGTTTTCTGCTGCATCGTCAGTTAACATAAAGCATAACTGTGGTCAACCGATAACTTATGATCTGTCTTACAGTAGGTAATGATTGACCCCTTCAAACGATTAAATAGATGATATACACTTTCTCTAACTTCAAAGTATCAACTAAAAATGACAAAATCTGATTAGTATTGTTTCAAATCAGTAGATAACTAAGCAGAGTAACGATGTAACAAGCGACAGCTACTATATTTACTAGGCATCTGTAGTTTCAACACCATTCTTAAGCTGTGTTTATTTCTTAATTTACTGTCAGTATTTGGTGTTAATATTTGAATATTGAGGCTATGAGAATGTGTTATTATTTGAGCTCGAGATGTTTTTATTGTTCTTTGATATAGTTTTGTTATTTTCAGATAGTGATTAAGAAAGCAAGAATAGCGCAGATGTTATGCGGTATATAGGAGAAGCAATATGACGTGACATCCAACCCGTTAGTGTTTACAAAGGATTGATATTACAAAACGGTTATAATATCGTAGAGCGGTAGAGCGCACCCTCCGTATCTGTTTGTGTTACCACGTGCCCGGCCGCGCCGCCCGCCGCCCGGTATCGGTATCGGTTCTCTGTTTATTGTAATGTAGATGCGAAGACAAACGTCTCAATTCCCCTTCACTTTGAGCTTGTTTGCGTAAGGGTACCCGTGTTACCTACTCAAATTAAAATAATCCGGGGAATAAAATTATTTACATATAAACGGAATAAAATTAATTAAAATATACCACATACACTGGATACGAAATGAAGTTTCGTTCTTTATGTCTGCAGGAGCTATCACAATACTGCGCACTTACTAATAACACTTATGAAAATTTCTTCAAGAATTTGTAGTGTAAGAAATACAGAGACTATATTAGCAAACTATGACAGTAAATAAACTGCTGTAATACTTAATAAGTGAGAGTCTGTTCTATTACAGAATTAACTATCAACAGTTTATGTAAGTAATGATAATAGGAGTGGTCATGATATGCGCGCCATTTAACAGTTATACTCTAAAAAGGTTAACACTTTGAAATTACGAACACTATAACATACTATAAAATATACTAAATAATAGAATTAAAACTGATAGTTTGTAAAAAAAGAAATAAATAAAAACTAACTACATTAAACTTTGACCATCTTTCAACAAAACTTTTAATTTTTCTATGTTTAAAAAGTTAGTTGTTTGAATATATATAAATATTAGCTTCCTCCCTAAGGTAATTAAAAATAATAATCACAGATGTTTAGTTCTATATAAAAAAATAAAACCAAAAAAATAATACGAACTAACTTCACAATCAACGAAATAATCTACCAATTTTGAGTATTTGTCTTTTGATTAGAAACACATAAAAAAACCATGAAAACTTCAAAATATACTAACTTATTAAAGGATGAGATTAATAAATCGAAGTCTAAATGGGAATAGTTAACCTATTCGTCTCTATTTTTAATCCAATATGTTTTTAAAATACAAGGGCATTAATAGCATTATCTGATTATCGGTTTCTTATCCTAGAGGCTGTAGATTTACAATGTTTCTAAATAACGAAAAACCTTTTAAATTTGATTGTCTGTGAGACTGCCTTTATTATCATCAAAGCTTTTTATATAAATTTACAATTCCTTTAAAAATATACTTTTTATGTGAGCATATTCAAGACAAGATTTCTCGAACGAGAATTCTCGACTTCTTGACACTTTTTTCTCGTCTCGAATAAGTCCAGATTTCCCGGGAATTCTCGAACAGAAACCCCCAGCAGCCACGATAAGTCACTTTTTTGTTTGCTCTTTTATTCTATCCATTTTTATCGATTGTTAAATTAGTAAATATATGTAATGAGTGATTGAGTCTCATCAAGTCTTTCGGATTCCATAGCGTTCTTTAATATTTTTTGTATAGGCAACCCCTCGATGGGTGCTATTGTTTTGAGCCGCATTAGAGTAAGGTGCGGTGGTGTTATCAACATTTATTATGTTTGGATAATCATTTGGAAGTTCTACGGAGCGTGTGCGTTTGTACTACGACGTTACAATTATTTGTATTATTATATCGTCATATAAGTTAAGTTTATTTCGTAGACAATATTGATAATTAATAAATATATGATAATATTAATTAATTAAATAATAATATTAATTATTTGTTTAAATTCATATTATGAAGAACCACTGTATAACAAACAATTCATTAAGGTTTTGATGTGTTATTAAAAATCTGTAGTTTAATCATTGCTCTTGATTAGTCCTTATAGTTATAATTTATATAGTAAAAACTCTAAGGCCTATTAACGGGCAATGTATAGCTTAAATCGGTAGTTATAGGAGCATAAAATGTTGCAAAAAGTTCCTTATATGATCTAGATAAGCACTAAGAAAGTAAATCTATCCCTTAAGAGAATTAAAACATTGGATTCAATGGGAAATCCTATATGGAATGATTCACTAAAAGAACCTAACCTTTATAGTGTTTTATTAACTAAAAATCCTTTTAATATTATTTGATGCGGACTAGTGCGCTAGAATAAATCGCGTCGGTTTCACCGTGGAAGATCACTGTTTTTATATAATACTACTCTCCTTACCAGAAATCACTTTATCACCGGTGTATGTAAGGCTTTTCTGTCTATGGATTTTCTGCTGGTAGATTTCTTAACGCTTTTTAAATACAACAGTACATACTTTTGTTTATTATACGAGTAGGTACATTTTTAGGGATTACAAGTTTCCCACAGTACTTGTAGCAAGTGTATTGGCAATCGATTTGTTTGAAATAAATTGTCAACCGCTTACTGGTAACAAGCGACAGCCGCACGACAAATTGTAATAACGAGACAACGTTATCTCTGATCGGCCCGTAATAAATTTTTTGGTGAAGAGGGACCTTTATACGTTCAGGTCTGAAGATGGCTGAAAGGAAAGTAAAAAATTAATTATTCATATAAACTGATAAACGTAAATTGCGCTTTCCGTAATTCAAATATGGTTTTGTAACAGATTACTGAGTTGATTATCTTGATTATCATAAAGTCAAGACACAAATTAATAAATACTTAAGGTAAAAATATTTCTAATTGTTATTTTCCTAATCGTGGAAGAAACCTATGAACCAACTTATACACCTAACTTTCAATTTTTTTATTGAAGGAATAATTTTTATATGTACGCAAGAAGTTATATTTCCTTAGCGTACTTAACAAAACTAAAATAACTAAATATTTTTATTCCGCGAACCAATAACATGATGAAGTTAACCATCAACAATAACATACTGACTTATATTTTCTAAAGATAATTTGTAGTTGTATAATGAAACTTTATCTTAATTTGACTAAAGAAACGAACAAAAAATGTAATTTTAATCAAACTAAAAATTATATGCTATAATCAGTATATACACTGAATTCACATAATTTTGTAATAAAATTATATTTTGAATTTTAATCAAAAGAGGCATAATTATAAAAATACCATTTAAATTGTAATATTAAAGTATATAATAACTTAAAAATTGTTACCATCATTTGAGAATTATTACATGTAATATAACGTTTCAGTTTAAACTGAACATGTAAATGCGCCTAACACCCGCATCCAATCAACAATCGTTCGATCAGCAGATCGTTATCCAGCGATCGTCGCTTGTTTGACACTTCTATAGATTATAATTCGAATACAATAGAAACTGTGTGACGTGTATTGTATTGTCGTACTCGTAAAATACGCCTCACGAATACGGTATTGGGAATTACGTAATAAGAAAACAGCTGACAGCCGCGTCACCCTAGAACACTAGGACGTGTCAACATAACTAAATATTTATATGGTGTGATACTGTGTTACATTAGATGAGAGACGAAATGTACGCTTCCATATTTAAATATAGTGATACTTTTAAGAAGAAGTTATGATCGCATTTAAAACACCGATTACGTAATATTAGGTCTTTTTTACCTATGAAATTGCTGTTTTGTATGAAAAAATTTAAACGATGTTTTTTCATGTATTTTTATTTGTATTAATCGATGTAATCACCCATGCAATCAATGCATCTTTGCCAGCGCAGTGGCAGTTTATTGATGCCCTTCTTAAAGAAATCCGCTGGACGGGAGGCAACAAATTCTTCAAAGGCATTTTGTACTGCCTCTCAGGTATTGAACTTTTTTCCCGCCAAGGAGTTATCCACATTCTGGAAAAAGTAATAGTCTGTAGGCGCAAGGTCTGGTGAGTAGGGCGGATGACGGAGAACTTCCAACCCTAGTTCTTGCAACTTGGAGACCGTCTGTTGTGCAGTATGAGGTCGTGCGTTGTCGTGCAGGAGCAGCGGAGACGAGCGATTGACCAATGCTGGTTGGAGATGTGCCAACTTCTCCATCATTGTGTTCGCTTCTTCACAGTACACATCTGCAGTAATGCTCACCCCGTTTGTTAAGAAGCTGTGATGAATCACACCGGCGCTAGATCACCAAACAGTGACCATCACTTTTCTGGGGCTTAAGTTTTCGTTAGGGCATTGTTTAGGTGCTGAACCAGGATCCAACCAACTTGCTGAGTGCTTGAGGTTATCAAACAGAATCCATTTTTCATCGCAAGTAACAATGCGATTCAAAATTCCTTCATTTGTGTGTCTGTTGAGCAGTGCAAGGCACGTCTCGACGCGTACTTCGCGCTGGCGATCATTGAGTTCGTGGGGCACCCATTTGTCAAGCTTTTTTACCTTGCCAATTTGACGCAAATGGACCAATATTGTTTTGACGCTAACGTCGAAAGCTGCTGCTATTTCAGCCGTAGAATGTGTATCATCAGCTTCCACAATCGCCTTTAATTCGTCATTGTCGACCAAAGTCTTCAGACGACCGCGAGGTTCATTTTTCAGGTCGAAATTCCCAGAACGGAAGCGAGCAAACCAATAACAGGTGGTGCGTTGGTTTGTAGTGTTAGCTCCGTAAACGTCGTTGATGTTGCGTGCCGTTTGTGCCGCGTTACTGCCACGACGGTACTCATATTCCATAATTACTCGAATTTTTAACGTATCCATGATGACAAAAAAGATTGAAATGCGATGAAAATGTAACACTAATCAATAAACAAAACACTACTTTTGGAAAAAGAATTCCATGTTTTTAAATTAAAATTAATTTGAATCAAAAATCAAAAATTATTTTGATTTGAAATGGCCAGTACTGCAGAACGGCAATTTCATAGGTAAAGACCTATTATCTCACTAAGAATCTACTGCAAAGATACTGCATCTAGCCTCACCAGGCACGTTGTATCCTTGGTGAGCAATTAATTATAGTCTTGAAGAGAGAGAGAGAGAAGACTGACCTGCCAGTCTTCAGTATTTGTATCTGACTGCAGTACGATCACCACAAATATATTTCTTAATACTTTGTACTTTCGTTGGTCACAATCTCACCTGATATTGAGTGATGATGTGGCCGAATATACTATAGATATAGACAGGACTGGCTCTCAAGTGCAGCAGCCGAATTACACATATAGGTATTTACAAACATTTTTAACTCGAGATCGGGGGCTAGACAGCCAACATCTTACTTTATCTCGAATTCTATTAAGACTCACTCTTAATGCTAGTAGTGCCAACAAATTATAACAAAATTGTTGCTTAAAGCTACCAAGCAAGTTACAACTTACTCATAAGTTACTTAGTTATAAGGTTGCGCTCACAACTTTTTATCTTTAACAAAAATTAAAGAAGGCACAACTATATATAAACTAGCTAAACTCAGCCACAGTTCGCAGTGGCTCAGTCTGTTATTAATTTTTAGGTAAGTAAATAAAAGTATTCTAGTGAACATACATTCACCGAGAAAACACATCATTCAATTTCATTGTCGATAAAATCAAAAGTATTTGACATATTTTAAACCCTATGAGTAAAAATAGTTAATACAAGCCCAGAATTTCCTGTTCCCGTGGAAATTTCTGGTTAATAAATATATAAAAACACTCTTAAATAGAAATACAATGTTCAATTCCAAGCCATTTGGAGTTTTGCGGACACAAACATACCGAAGCTGATTTTTACTGACTACCGAACTATATACTACATACTTACTGATTACCGAAGTATATATACAACAAGAATGCTTTTATCAAGCATTAGTAAAGACAGATAAAGAAATATAGAAATGATATCCATAGTAAATCTGGTTTTGGCAAAATGACAAACAATAGTTGTTATTTAATGGCAAGATTATACAGTTTGGCACGTGGCTCACTCGCTGTTCGGATAACCAGAGATTATCAACTATCGGTTAATGGGTTTCATTGGTAACCATTCTTGTTTATGCCTTAAATACGGGCTGACTCTTCCATATAGCTATCGAAATATACTAATAGAGCAACAGATGAGAAATTGTCAATAGATAGCATTACCTAACCAAGTGTTTGCTTTGTTTAATTTTTGCTTCCCTCACAAGTGCAGATTTCATATATATTGATTCACACCAAACTTGTTTGTAGCTGAGAGTTCACTTTTATACATAGTAAGAATATTTCTTCATATTTCTTTCTAGTCTATACATATAATAAAACTCAACGTCTCTCTATCGGTCTGTCTGTTTATGTTCATTTCACGCGAATACCACTAATCCACTTTACATGGTTTTTCCTGTAATTCATAGATATGTTATCTGGTCAGGTTATAGGATATATTTTGTTAGATAAAGTAACATACGAAATAAGCAGTCATAATAATGGGAATCAATTCGGAAAAAAAGACGGTTTTGGAGCGATTAAATGGCTTACGCTAAGTAAACCATAAACTATATATCAAATTAATTTATTACGTAATTGTAGAACTGAAAGAGACCTACAAATAAAAGTCAGCAATAGCGTGTATCTATCTTCTTCTTCTATCTAACTTTCACAATAATTAATTTTGAGGTAGCACAACTCCGCGTACGCTCGACTGACAGCATTCTGTAGTCGACGCGAGCGGAGCCGCGGGCACAGCTAGTTGCATTATAAACTAGAATTTCCATGAATCTCAGATATAAATCCTATGAAAGCAAAGGAGATTATTAAGCTAATGCCTATATAAATAGTGTTCAAGGCGTGCATGGTGGGGGGCGCCGTAAAGCCAACCCGAATGCAGAGACGATGATGGGATCAATTTGTACGGCTTTTCGGGTGAAACATAGAATATTCAACACTGTTTCCAGAACGGATAATGATACACAATTCTTATAAATATATTTTTATATCGTTATAGATTTAGCGTTGTGGCCACGATTTCATCTGATCTTAAGTGACAATTTGGCCCAAGATGATAACACGCTAAGCCTAGTAGAAGACTGGCTCTCAAGGGCAGCTGCTGGAACACACCTATTGAAAAAAAGAAAGAAAAATTTATTTATTCGTACCAACGAAATTTGTCAACAACAAATAATCTAAAAATACCTTTACATGAACTAAAAATCAAATGCCAGTTGCCAAAAAAACGGCTCCAGCTCAGCATAATGTTGGCTGCAAGCAACCAGCGCTGGTCTTCCGCTGGAGCCGTCCGGAGACATCATAGAACGAACATTTTGAAATATTGATCAAAAAAAAAAAATAAAAAAAAAAAAATCAGAAGAAAAAAAATATGTAAGACATATAGCGTAGAACATATAGCACAACACAGTATTTTCAAATGAATCAAGGACTTGGTGTTCCAATGAAAATAAATAATAATAATATATGAGTAGACTATGAGCACTAGTACACAGAGCAAGTAAGTTATAAATTTAATGAGAGCGAAACATTAATAATTAGAAAAAATAAAATAATAATAAGCTTATTTAGGTTATTTGGTGCTTGGCGACAGATTTTAAACTTGAGGGTGGTAGCTAGCATGGCGGGTTTTGAGCTTGAAGCTCTACCACCACGCTATGGTTTCCTCACGATGTTTTCCTTCACCGAAAGCTCAGATTAATTGCAGAGATTCGAACTCCGTACACGTTACCACTGACCCATCATTGCCCGTAACGTTTACATTCATATGACAGACTCGATTTATATTTTTATTCATTATTAAAATTTTATATAACATAATAATCAACGTTTAATTTTACTTATAATAGTCTGTTATTTCATTTTTTTTTATTAGTACTTTGTGTTCCATTAATGTAAATAGTGTTATTTTAAGTATATAAAATATAAAAAAATTGTGGGTTGCATACTACGAAACATTCTTACTATATAATAGGTAATTCCCATAAGGGCAGTGTTTCATTAATAGTATTGGTTTCACTAAAAAAAATATTGACATTCACCATTTAAAATTCTTATATTCGGCTCTGCTCGCGTGGACTACGCGTGTGCGGAACCCTAATTATTTTTAATGAATTAAATAAAAGTAGCCTAAGTTATTGCTTATAAAATCAGCTATCTGCCAGTAGAAGTCCCGTCAAAAACGTTCCAATCGTTTCGGAGATTACTCGGAGCAAACAGACAGACACACAGACAAAAGTTTTAAAAATGTGTTATTTTCGATATTACAAACAGACACTTTAATTTTATTATATGTATAGATATAGATATAGAACCGCACGTATGGTTCGTACGTAACAATTTATGACTTATGTAGCTTAACAAATTTATTTTAATTATAATAGTATTGATTAACAAAATAAAAATAACTCCAAAAATGTAATCCCACGTACCAACAACATGATGTAGTTAGTCATCAATGATAATAATTTAAATTTATTTAGCGACCTTTCATTATTTTTTAATTATTTAATAATAATTTAACTGTGTGACGGTTAAAGTCAGTAAAATGAATTATCATTGATGGGGGTTACTTTATCATGTGGTAGTTCTGTGACATGATGCGCGCGCAGCTCTCAATTATACCCGACAACTAAACGCGATAAAGGAAGTGTAACATCGGACAAGACAATTTTTAACAAAAAAGAAAACAAACATTAATTATTTTGAGAAGTTCCCTGATGTATCTTCGAAGTTGAAGCTCCAATGCCAATGAAATTAAAATAAGACTTTCCTTGATATATTATATACACATTCGAATTGAGAAGGAGGAGGCTCCTTTTTTTGAAGTCGGTTAAAAAGAGAAAATAACATGAAGTACTAAATAAAATATAAGATTTGTTTCAATATCCCGTTTTACTTTGATGCTTATTCTATACTGAATAGTTTTATCTCACAGAGAGATATGGCGTACAATAGGTAATTGTGGTATCTACGTTACAGTAATTATCCAATATACGTCTATACAGAGATATTCCCACCTCACATACCTGAATTGTAATTTATTTTGGTTTAGTATTTATAAGCCATTCTAATACTAACGATTATCCGCGACATAGTTCGTGTGACGGACCTGTAAATATATGTCAGTTTGTTGAATTACATGATTGTTCGCCTAATAAAAATCTGGATTACTTTAAAAAAAATCTCTTTCTAACTGCCAATTAAAGTTCCATCAAAATAGGTTAAAGTCTATTCTAAAAATCGCGGCGTTGACATTGTCATGACATTGAAAAAAACTTTATACCTCTCATATCTTATTCTCATAGTAAGACGCGGTTAAGGTTTAAGGCATAGTTATGAAATGTCTTGCTGACTACTTCTTTATTACAGAATTCTTTGCAGATTTATTTCTACCTGGGACAGCTCATTTGGTGGAATATCTCCATACTACAGAAGATCAGAGCTAAATAATCTTGTGTTGTGTTCCTACGGTGTCGAGGGTTTCCAGGGCAGGCTAGAGTAAAGGGTACGTGCTCTAATCGATACCTATGGCTTGTAATAAGAAGGGTTCATAAGCTACGGTAGCCGATTACCATCAGGTGAGCCGAATGATTTCTACCACCGTAGTCGAATAAAAAAAAAACAAAAATTTTCTTTGAAATAAAGCATTGCCCTAAGTTATATGAGAATGAATAGAACTGTAGTTAATGAAACTTCGTGGAGCGGTACAAGCGTGACTTTAGCAAATTAGGCTCATTAAAACGAAAGGGCTCGCTTATCAATTAAGTGCATTCTTATGCGAGATATTTCCTGGTTAGTTCAGCCTCCGCCAGGGCCGTAATTGGGATCCTGATACAAGAGCTAGTGATATTTTGTCACCTTGTTGTTTTAATATATGTATAATTTACAAAATAGATTCGTAAAAACGTCGTGCTTTTCGAATACCAGATGAAAAGAGTTTCTGATAATTTGAGAAATGACCAACGAATAATATGAAGATTTATAACTGTATATTTTGCAGCATTTGAAATCTCCAATACGATTGACTAGCGTGGTAATAAAATTTGTCTCTTTTAAGCTTCCATCCAAACCAAAGTGGAAAGTGAAAGTAATGAAGGAATAGCTCCCAGATGACCGATAGGTACTTTGCAGATTACAATTTGAGAGCTATGTCTAATAAGACGAGTACTTGAAACAATGACAAGTTATATCGTATACGACTGAATTCAATTTTTTTCTTCACCGAAAATTCAACCTCATTAAATGATTTAAACCCACGTGCGAGAATGTTGGCACTGATTTATGACACAGAACACCACTAATTAGAACACTAACCGGCTCATTGTGACCGAGTACGGCTCAGTTCACGAAGCCGGCGCAGCAGTAGCAGCAAGTCCTTTTGCGGGAACAATGGAGAAAGTTTTCTAAAAGCTAATAATTCAAAGATTGGCTCGAGTGATTATTTAAATCTTGAACCATTCAGAAGGACGTAACTTACAAACCGGAAGTTTTCAAATTAGTTTTAACTGATTGATTTAGTTCAACTGAAGACGCGATTGCATTTAAACGTTATTATTAAATAAAGTAACGAATAGTTACCGAATGTAGGTAAGAAGATACAGTCAGAGTTGCATCAAGCTGGAACTGTGCTCTGCACACTGCCTCGGCCGTATCAACTAAAAACTACAGTAACTGCTTCAAGTATGAATTCAACGAAATTAAAATTTATGGTCAAAAAATAATAATTGTGTACTGCACTATTTCTTAACTAAATTAGCTTTTTTATAATTCATAGATAAACACGAATAATTGTAGATGTGTTGATTCTTAATATGTTTTTTGAACAACATCTTCAACATCAGATTGTTTATATGACTTTTACATTCCATCTGATCTTAAATAGTTAGTTGTTACTACAGGCCATAGCTCAAACATATTAAGAGTTAGTTTCTATCGGAGACCAGTCACAGATAAGGTCGCTGATGAATTGAGTTGAATATGCTAGTATGCTAGTGCATGTTCCCAGTCACACTCCTTCAGATTAGGCAGATATAGCAGGGGCAGCGTTATTACTGTTTTCGCAGTAAAATCCTATTTACGATCTAGAACTTATTACATCCTAATATGCAAGTAAAAAAACACGGCATTATAGGAGCTACAATAAAAGGTATTTAAATAGGAGATAAATAATGAATGATGCAAAAACAATCAGAATATGCAGGAAAATCTTTGAATACTATCAATTTGAACATAGATACGGGTCAAACAGTTTGAGGTGAACGGAGGACGTGGGAGGGATAAAGTAATTTAATTAAACACCCTCATTAGGTAAACGGTTAGAACGCTCTTACACGACTACGTATATTTAATGCATTCACGTGTTCGTTTTTGACTTTCCAAAACATAAATAGGGTTGTTGATTCGATTCATCGATAGTAAATAAAAACATTAATACACTAGAACACAAAAATATAAGAATGTTTAGAGTGAATGTGGTGAATAAACGTTTATTAAAATTGCCAACAGATGGCGTTATATGGATTTAAATCTTGGAAACAATATTTATGTGTAAAATTATACAAATATTTTAGCGAACTGCCTTTAAAATTAGCTCTTGCTCAGCTCGGTAAGCAAAATGTCCATAGAACATAAGCTTACACTTTACAAGATGAGTGTCCGCCCGATCCTAACATATAGTTGCGCCGCGTTCGTATCATGCATGTATCCAAAAACAACTTTGCCCGTTTGCAAAAAGTCCAAAATCGGTTCCTCCGCCACCTCTCGATCCTCCAGCATTCGTTCGGAACATTGATCTCCATAGGGATATGGGGCTTCCCTCTATAAAGTCTTACGTGAAATTTCTCACTAGGAGATATTTCGATAGCGCGTCGAACCACCCGAACCCACCGTCGTTAGTCGTAGGCACCGCGAACTACACCCCAAACATAATCCCCGATGACGAAAAATATAAACGTCGACCACGAAATCCGATGACAAAATCGAGAAAGCCAACGAAATTTACGCGTCCGCTCCCGCAATCCAAGCGCCCTCGCGCTCACGCCCGCGAATCCACCGTTCCCTCTGCAGGGGTCGAACAGTTAACTTCGCTCCCGCACACCCGTCACAACCGCCTTCTTCTGCGGCAACTCAAACCTCCGATCCGATCCATCGGCATGGAGCCCTTGCGCCAAGCAGCCGCTCGCACGATACAGTGACTCTACATTCACTAATCATCAACGTACACTCATTAAAATGCATTGTTCACACATGCACGCCACTCAGGTACACTACAGGTTCTGAAGGGACCTTTTTTCTTTTATTTTGGCTAGTTAGTTTAGAGAAAAATTTACAGATTACTAAATACATTTACACATGTTCTTACCCTCTTCCCAGAGGGAAGAAACATGTATGTATATATGTATAGTTAGGTTAGATCGAATTACGGATAGGGAATTAGTCAGATCGCGACTTCATTGCATACGCGGCAACAATCCAAGCCGAGGTTCGGTCACTTTGGCACCCTTGGAACTTATTGCCTTGCTTGAGCGGGCTGAGTGCCCTAAACGGTCGCCCCCAAGTCCGGTGAAGTTGTAAAAGCCGTAAGGCTCCAGAGCCCCTAAGACTAACGGTATAGTCAGATCGAAAAAAAAAAAATTTTTTTTTATTAAAATAAAATTGTTCGAAATAAGTATTGTTACCTTTACAATGTTGTTATAAACTACTGATGTGGCCTTTGTTTTTACATTTACTTATTTATAATTAGATTTTTTAAATAATATCTTAGTAATAGATGAAGTGGCTTATATCAGAAAATAATGCAAAAATACTTCCAAATCCAAAATATTACTTATCCATATATCTTAGTATCTATATAAATGATAGAAAGTGGTATCAAATTAATTAATAAACTAGAATACTGTCAGAAACCAAACATGTAACTCACAACACAGTGTCGAGCTCCGAGAAATATATTTATTGACGATAGTCGTCGTCATGCCGTCATATAAAAGCCCACGAGGACAATCACAAAGTAGCTGGGATATACAAGATTTGATATTGAAATGTACAGAATCATGTCGCCATCATGGGGTTTTCAGAGTGTAAGTCCAACAGAAAATCAGTTTTTTAAGCCCCAGCAAGACTAATTGTAATTAGTTAAAAGTTGTAGACATTTCGATGTCTTACTATTTCATCCTTATAATTTATTTAATAGTACTTCTAATGTGAAGAGACTATTAAAATTGTGCAATTTAAGATACGAGGTCGAGAAAAAAACGTCGATTTATCGAACGTGAAACATCTCTATTGAAGAGCACACGATTTTATGTTGTTTCTGTGATTAACATAAATGTTTTTGGATTCATAAAAGTAACCGCATTATCACATGAATAGTAGCTCATTACACGGGTCCGCCTGTCAAAATGACTTTTATGTCTTCATTACGTTTTATTACACACATAAAACATGTTTTTAATATCTAATATTGGTTTTATAACGGGTTGATGGAGAGATTAGCGTCTGCTGTGAAACTGATTGGATTGGAATTTCCATTACGTTAAGAACGTTTGTGATAATTAAAAAAGGTGTTTTACCCGTACCTGTTGTTGGACATCATAATTCTATTGTTTCGAAGGATAATATTGGAAAGGTATCTCGAGTGACCCAAATTCAACGTAAAGCATATGCCTGACCGGAATTAATGTTAATTTAATATTTGCTAGCGAGATGATGGTAGGTTCAAAGATAAGTCTGAAGGAGTAAGAAAAACATCTTCATTCAATCATACTATTATGATAAATCATATTCTGGTGTAGATCTTTCGCTAATCACCCCTAATTTTATTCTAAAAGTATCACTATTTGCAAGTACATTCATAATGCTTTAAAACCGTAAAGCAAGTTAATAAACTAAATATTGAACTGACTACGAAACCTGCGTTTATGCGTCAATTAATTTCACAAACGGTCGAATAATTGCTACAACGTAACAGTTACACGGAACATTGATCCCGGGTGTCCGTATGAGGGTTACGGATGTGAGGGACACCTACAACTCGATAAAGATATGCCTCGTTAATTCAGTTGTAAGGGTTGATTGGTGATTTAATACGAGAGACTAAATATTGTCATTACAGACTACATTTTGAGTCAAACACTTCGCTATTAAACCTAGAAACTTGTTAAAGAAATACATTTTGGGTGAATCGCAGTTATACCGAGAAAGCATTATTTTTTTTACATTATCTGTTATATAAACTTAATTTCAGCTTATTCTTTTTATTTCCTTATAAAACCGCAGTAGATACTATTATTTTCGTTTAAAAACACAATCGAGTCCAATAGAAGCCGTTTGATCTTTTTACAGATTTATTTCTGAACGTATCTGTCAAGGGTATCTGCTCCTCTATGGGAGTTCCTCGTCCAGTAAATCATCCATTCTTGCTATCTCCACTCGACCGGCACAAGGGGCTAACCATTGATCCTCAGAGCATTAAATTTGGACATTCACAGCCCAATAAGACACCTAACCGTTCGGAAACAAAGGGTAAACAACTCTTATTAGTAAATAATGGAAAGCTAAGCACGATTACTGAAGAATTTTAAGTGAGTATGGTAGAAAACATATATGATATTAAATTTGGGATACATTTGGTAACAATATATTTAACATGTTCCAAAAGGATGATATAAATCTTTCTTAAATTATGTATTTACAAGTACTTTTGTATCTATAGAAGAATTGACCTTCGGCTTTTTAAGTGGTCTAAAACGGAAAAACTTGAATGAAACTCAAACATTTGTATACATATTATGGTAAGTTCAATACATATCAATGGTTACGAATTATCTCAAGAGAATAAGCTAATAAAATTCATGTGACTATGAACAAATGAAACCAAACTCTCGAATAGATGTCGTACATGTCAGGGTGTGAATGGTTTGCTTTATAGAAAAACTCGGAACTACACGTCTTACGATATGATTAATGTTCCGACACCATGTTATAGCTTATGTAAGGATGTTGTGAACGTTTTTGGATTGTACGTAAGAAATGTAAAGGTATGTCTGGCTTTTGGACGATGATTTACAATACGTGAAATTATTCAAAAGAATAGAGCATTGTGCTTGTTATAGTAGGTTGTAATCTAACTTAAAAACATGCGAGCTTTAAATTACCTATATATTAAATAACATTATGCGTATGTTGTATTCAATACAATTAACATTATTATAATATTAAGATAGTTATTTTTAACATATTATTTTAATTATAAAATTAAACATAACGCTCTTATAATCTATATATATAAAAGCGAAATACCACTCATCACGAGATTTCAGAAATTATAGGTCCGATTGATTTGAAATTTAGTATACTTACTCCTTACACTATGTAGATGCTCAATAAGAACAGATTTTGGGAAATTCAACCTCTAAGGTTCAACAACAAAAAGGGGTTGAAAGTTGTAAAGTTGAAGCGGGTGTAGCTTTTAATAAAAATAATTAATATCAGTATTTATTAAAATTCACCAGTAAAGGGTATATAAATAGGGGTTGAAAATTTGTTACGTAAAAATAATTTATATATCTATAGTAATAGAAAAAGCTGAAGAGTTTTTGTTTGTTTTTTGTTTGTTTAAATACGTTAATCACTGTAACTAACAGTCGGATTCGAAAAATTCTTTTTGTGTATGATTATATTGTATAGTTTGTATTGATGCCAGATTCACGTGAAATAGTATAGGCTATATAGCATTAGGCTACACCTCTCAGATAGCCTTAAATATTGATTTTTGTAAAATAAGTCGCAAGTAACATCGCACCCGAACTGCTTTGTCCGCTTATGCTGACGTAATGGTTATCGATACGTAAATACAATGTTCTACAGAAATATTTCTCCTTAGTACATAAAAGTATTGGGAGTCAGATAGAAGCGATCACCTATAAAGCATTAGTTCCAGTTGGGTAAAGATTTGCGGAATTGAAAGTTTATGGAAATTTTTGTAAGATATTCGAGAAAATAAAGTTCGAATTTTTTATTGGATTACATCAAGTTTCTTATTACGTTTACCTTAAAGTGAGCAGTTTAGCGACTTTGCTAATTTTCGAATACCTCTAAAAGTTCCGAGGGGGCAGTATTGTTTCTATATATAACATTTTGGCATTGTGTCATTTTAGCTTTAAATTTAATATGATATATTTCGTATAATTTACCATAACCTTGATTACATCGGAGTTTCATCTAGCGTTCAGCCTCTCCCCAAACGGAGATAATCTAAATGAAACATCTAAGGAAGATTTTCCGTGATACGCGTTCATATATCAACTAGTATGACTCCAGTCGATAAGAACATCCTCATGGGACGAGAGGGGAAATAAATTGCATCCCCCTTCAGCCCCACAGGCCCCGGCCGATTCACACTGTTGACCGTACGAGATTTTTTCTTCGGGTATGTAAGCGAAAAACGCTTAATGTGAAAATAATTTGGGTCTCTGTTCCCAAGAAAACATTTTTTCAGTAAATGGCTAAACGTTATTAGTTTCTGGAGCAACGTTACAGAGAATTCGATATATTAATGTTACGTCAGACGAAACATTCAAATTCTTTTGTTGTGATTTTAATCACAATTACATACATTTCTTTCTTTGGAAAAAAATAAATAAATAAATGGAGTACAAATTAATTCGTTTTTTCGATATAATTTAACGAATGCCTAAACATTTACCCCTAAAATTTAAAACGAAGCAACTGTATTTGAATATTTTGTAAGAAATAATAATTAGAATTATATTCGAAACTTCCGAAAATTTAGATACTTATGTCACTAAAAATGTCTTACATTCTCAATTATACTAAAGGTCAATTTATTTTCAAACAAATTATAGCGTAATCAGATTGATGGGAATAAATGATGATCGGAAAAAAGAACTGAGCAATTGATCTTCGCGAAACTTGATTATAAAAAACCGGTTTACTTTTAATTTGTAGATTACTGTAAAATTATTGATAAAAGTTATGTATTTGAAAACATTTTTATTAATTTTAGTATTATGTTTAAAAATGATTGTATTTAGGATCGATTATTTATCCATGAAAAATATATTTATTTTAATAACTTTCTCCCATGATCCTTTTTTCACAATTCATTTTATATTTGGTTTTAAAACAGGTATTTTAGTTTTAAAAATTTTGTATTTCTCGACCCAACAATACAGGTGGGACGGAATAAAGGAAAAACAGATTGTCACTATGTTCAGGCTATTATTGAAATCTGTAAAAACATCGCGTAACACAATAGTTTACAAACAGTAAATAGAATCGATAACGTGTTGTTCAGCGCACATCCAAAGTGTAATATATACAGTAAAAACGAAACATTACTTTGTTCATCTCCTTTGTTACAAGTTCTCTACGTAACCACCGCACTCAGTTCTAGCAATTTGATCTCACAAGCAATCCAGTACAGAGTACGCACTCGATAAATGTTTTACAAAGTTTCAGTTTGAATTAAATAGACTTCATTTTCCATCAATAATTTTAGTCTCAAGTTATAATTGTTAGGTAACAGAATACTATAGTCAAAATGATTTTAGATAGAATTATGATATATAAATTTATTGATATATTTTTCTGTCAGGTGATATCATTAGCCTTTCTAGCAGATTTACCCGAATGTTTATAGGGATTACAATTTGACATGAACTTTAAAATATAAGATTATTTTTATTTTTAAAGGATATAAGACGAGATATTTTTATTACAGATATGTACTCCTTAAAGTCACGGTTAAGATAAAAGTGCGAGACATGATAAAGTTAGCCATCAATAATAATGTGAATTCATTTTACTGACTTTTATGATTTTTTTTAATCACGTATCTAAGAATATTTTTTACAATAAAAAAAAAACGAAAAATCAAGTTAAATTAATACTTATTGAAGTGAAAGTTCTTATGCGACTTCCAAGCGTTAAACGTTAAATGTTACACGTTTAACGTTTAACGTACATTATCGGTCTCTGCTCTTTGTGTGAGCCAGAGCGAGAGAGTAAGTGTCGGTGTGTATGTATATTGCACACTGTTTAAATAAAATAAAAAATGCCTTTTAAAATGAAGTTTCACTTCTACCGTTTGTGAATCGCACACACACCTTTTTGAAGTGAAACTTCTTATGCGACTTCCAACAAGTTAAACGTTAAATGTTAAACGTTTAACACACATTATTGGTTTCTCCTCTTTGTGTAAGCCAGAGCGAGAGAAACAAATGTCGGTGTGTACATATATTGCACATTGTTTAAATAAAATATAAAATATATTTTAATAAAATTAAGTTTCACTTCTATCGTGTGTGAATCGCACACACACCTTTTTTTTTAAGTGAAACTTGTTATGCGACTTCCAAGCGTTAAATGTTAAATGTTAAACGTTTAACGCACATTATCGGTCTCTCCTCTTTGTGTGGGCCAGAGCGAGAGAGTAAATGTCGGTGTGTATATATATTGCACACTGTTTAAATAAAATAGAAAATGCCTTTTAAAAGGAATCGCACACACACCGTTTTTATATTATTTTTTTGTTTTGTTACGCTAAAGAAGTATAACTTCTACAAGGTTTACATAAGTACACAATATTTTTATATAGTTTAATAGCGATTTCGTTGCTGTTGTATGCATGTCTCTTTATTTGATCAATTACAACTGATTTATTCCAAGGTTAAACAATGTATGACAAGACAACGCCTATCATGAAAATCCAAGATTCCTACAAACGAAGTAACTACTGAGAAGGAAGCGGAAAATTACTTCTAAACCTTCTGCATTTGCGTATATCTTGTGATAGCAGTAACGCGTTGCTTTGTCCGTAATAGTCCGAGCTTTTATCTAGTTACCACTCTGCACTTTTCATTAAAGTTTTTCTCTACAATATTGTTGTATCAAGTATAAGCGGTATCAGTTATAAACTATGTAAACTGCACTTTTTATAATATTAGTTATATATCAAAGTATATTGTTTTTACTAATCAGTGATACATTGAATCTATATATCTATATAAAAGTGAAGTCCACTCATATATCTATATATATAAAAGCTAAATACCCCTCATCACGAGATCTCCGAAACTATATGTCCGATTGACTTAAAAGTTAGCTATTTAAATATAACTCAAACGGCTTGACCGATTCTTATAAAATATTGTACACGGGAAGTTCATTTCATGATTGATGGCTTATAATAATTGCAAAATAATACTTACACAAATTGTAAAAAAAGATTACAAAATAATAATATTGTAACGATTTTGAAGAAAATTGTACACGAGAAGTACATGACATTCCTCAATTGATAAGACGTGTTATTATTGTAAATTTATGGAAAATGTATCCGTTTCCACGATTACATTATAAGGAAAAATCGAGAACAATAAACGAAGTGATAATAACTCAATTGCTCTGCGGAACGCGTTAAGTTCCTCTTAAGCCAAATTGTTTGGTCCACGACACGCTTCCATTTGCAAATTAGGTAGAAACATTTGCAAACTGTACAATTCTAACAAACAAAACGAAATTAACTTCCAAGAGGTTTTTACTAAAATTTAATAATTACTCGAGGAAGAGAATTTACTTGAAATGTGTTATAATTTTTTAGGATAATTATTTCCTTCTTACACTTATCCTAAATGTAGAAACTAGAATGCTTTTTATTTTACATACTTATATACTTAAGTGAGGTAGCTTTTTTGTTGTTCTCACTATAAATACTATTCAACAGGGACGCGTCTTATCAGTCATATCTAGATTTCAATCACAATATCTTAAATGTACTTAATAAGTTTTAGCAAGTTAGAACATAATGAAGATATAATTGGAAGTACCTGCAGTTTTTTTAATACTCTGATTTTATTATGGAACAATACGTTATTAGTAAGGAATTATTATAAACTACATATGAAAGTATGTTCATAAACAACTAATAGGTTTGCCACATGAAATAAAAGAATGAATAGTGATCGGTCATAATTATCGATGTAAACAAATTAGGTGAGACGCGCTGATCTTCGACCTGACCGATGCCAATCAATCAACTTGATCCGAACACTGCGCTGAGGATTATATAGCAATGACACTCAGTAAATTATAAGCCTTATTCGAGTGCGTATAACTATACATATCCCTAGCACATATAGATGTAATTGATACGAATGTCGTAGAGATACAGAAAAACTTTGGACATTTGTAAGAAACCTAAAAAAATGTGACATTGTAAAATGAGACAGCATGTCGCAAGAATAACATTTTATGTCTTACTTCAAATGAAAAGCTGTTTCTACGATGGTACTAATATGTCAGAGTTACTACTCTAGAATTTAGTTCTGTAAATATAAATTCTGTGTACAAAAACTTCAAACGAAGTCTCACAATGTTGTCAAATAATAAAGATTTTTTGTATTCGCATAATATAATCTTGTATTCTAAACTTGCCATAGAAATAATATTTTTGTAATGCAACATAATTTTAAGTAATCTATTATAAACTACTTTCCGGCAATCTACGCACACATCGATATATATGTACTACGTACTAAATCTGGCGTTCCGAACATCCGCTATGTTCGAGTGAACTGCACGTCAAGCCGTGCAGCTTACTTTAGTGTGGCTTTGACATTTATGCAGTGTGGGCGCGTACGGAGCGGCGCTAATAATACGATAATTAGAATAATTCGAATCAAATAGTGAACACGAACATAAATACCAATTTAATAGTCAAGTAAGTAAAATAATTTGTTGTTCAAATGAATACATAGGTAATAATACTATAGAAATAATATGTCTTTACTTAAATGCCACGGCCTATACAATCATAGACTAAATCATGCAGATGTTCCATTACCAAACTATTTGTAGGTAAAAATATGTAACACTGCAGACAAATAAAAATTACTAACAAAGTCCGAAAACTAAACATTTTACAGACTGACTATATTTAGATATGCCTGCCACCCTCACAATGATTTGATTAATATAACACATAGTATAGTACACGACTATGCGTCTAATGGGTACATTGATGAATCGGTTGAAATAATAACGGTGTATAAAAAACGTAATGAAGACTTGAGTGTGTTGAAAAACAACAAAATCGAGTCAAATGAGGCGGAAATACTTTCGACTCCACGAGTGGCTTTAACATGCTTCGAAACTTTTATTGATTGGATTCATTTTTAAATAATTTCATGGACTTAATAGTTTTAAATTTAAAAAAATCATATGAAATGAACTCGACTTTATTTAATTATGAAACACCTTTATTAACCCCAATTATGAAGATCTATTTGTCTCCGAGAAGAATCATGGAGGTCTGTTATTTATTAGTCAAGATTTTCAAAATTACTTTCACTCATATAAGTGGTAATGCTTTAAATGTAATTTCTTTTATCCACTTTTTAATGCTAATGTTGCTAAATTGTACAATTGTTTTAAAAAGTAAGTGTACTATACAGATAGGAAGATATCACAATCATTATTGTGATAACAATAGTGTCATCTTTATATTTTGCACAAGAGACCGTTTTAGTAGTTAAGATTATTATTTTCATCTACGTCATTATATACCATACTTGGCAGGACGTGAATAGATTCATTAATACATTCAGGTGTGATGTTAACATTGAGAACGAAACATAATCTTGCAGGGAATGATATTATGGTAACTGATGCATTTATTTAATTTCAGTTATTTAGAATTATGTAAAGGGAAAACGGTAATTGTGTAATTGAAAAAATCTAACACATTTGTAAAATTACAATTATCAGTGAAAGTAGCGTAACAGACTCGAAATCTTAGTAATAAAGAAAAACATCAGCAATCCTCCTTGGTATTAACAAGCGGGTATTTGCATAAATTTGCGTTAAGTAAATGGGCTTCCATGACATGTTTAATCTTGTCTTTACAATTTATCGCCGCCCACTGCCGCCCCGGGCTGGCCTCTGCATCAGCTAAATAAATATTTGTATTCAAATGCGACTGTCTCGAGTAATTTTCGTTAAATCTCTTCCCGAGTAATACTGTTTTAGGAAATTGTTCCTTTTAGTATTAAATTAAAAGCTCCTTCCGGAATATGCTTATTGGTGAACAATGAGAACCGGAAGGTTTCGATAGATAGAAAAAACTAATATTCATTATGATTATTGGTATTTCTCATAAATATCTTCATGCAAATATATCGAAATAGTCTTGACTTTTTGCAAGTTGTAAAATACTACCGAGATGCGTAAGAAAAGCAAGGAAAGATAAATAACCTCAAAAACAACATATTTTCTGTCTCTTGTGTGCAGCGAATACAAGAAATTAACCTATGTCTTTACCTATGAAATTGCTGATTTTAATACTGAGTAGTGTTAATAACGATATCATTCATTTTACTTAAAATTTCAATCATATTAATTTTATCATTCATTGTCGCCTTTTTCTTTAATAACACTGCTTCTGTGACTATGAAAAAATCGAAATTCGCATACGAGTTTCGTTGTGCCACCAAAGATGCACAGACGGCACACAAAAACAAACGACGTGTATTGACCAGGTACCGCCAGCGAAAGCACGATACGTTATTAATTTAATCGCTTCCGTTTTGGAAATTTTGACCTCAACAATTAGTCCTCTGGTCAACCGAAGACTAAAGTCGGTAATGATGAATAGAAAGCAGCAGCGGCAGATTCATCGTAAAACAAATCGGAATTAGCAGTAGCCTTCAAATTAATTGATAAAACGATACTGATTAATTTACGTCCGATTCGAAAGATAAAAAAGCTCAGAAAATGGTTACCGTATGAACTCACTGAACAACGACAACAAAATCGCGTCGCAGCTTGCTTTAACTTGTTAACAAATGAGGGGATTCTGAATTGGATTGTTACTTTTTATGAAAAGTGGATCCTGCATGATAATCGAAAACGTTCGTCGTATTGCTTGGAAACAGGGGATACAGACAAACCATGTCCTAAACGCAAATTGAGTCAAGAGAAGCTGCTTGGATGCAGCATTGGATTACTTGTAGGTGTACATTGTTTATTGAGCATCTTGAGACCTGGCATTACAGTTACTGAAGAGGTATACTGTGAAGAAATGCAAAAGATGATGGAAAAGCTCGCTGTCAATGCAGAGGCATCAGTGAACTTTCCTTAAAATGACAATAATGTATCGACAAGTACTACGCCAGAGGCTACTACGACAAAGGCCAGTACTACGACTTATTTTTTTGAATATTTGATTTTTTCTATATCGAACGGCAATTTCATATAAAAGTACCTAATACATTAATCCAGATTACCACACTCTTCCGATAGAGGTAAATATGAGTTTGTATTGACCATACATCTGGGTATTACTGACGGCCAACTAGGTAATTCAGAATATAATTTTTAGTTGCTATCAAAAATCACTTGTAAATAAAAAAAAAATAGTTTAAGACATGTGTTAGAAGTCAAAAAGCAATCAGTAAACGCGGAGCGTGTTCTTGAATTTGAATAACATCCCCATTTCAATCGGCTTTTTAAATTATTTAAAGTTCCACAAATTACATCTGTAGTTGATTCTATGATTAGTCACTACACTTTTACTTACCTAAGCTATGCAGTCATATTAAATGTACAACCTATTAGAGAAAATATTATAAGAATAAAATCAATTCAAAGCATGTGGAGTCGCTGGGAAAACCAGACTTAAACTACGACGATTAAAGGTTTTACGCCATAAGTTACGATTAAAACAATTTGAAATCAACAAACAATGGAATGGTTTTACAAATCAGATAACCCATTCTTTCTTGCAGACAAAGACATCACAGTGGGTCTCCGACATTAATTTTTAATACTTAAGTCCTTAATCTTAAAAGTAACCACTTAATTACAAACTTAATGTAAGTGAAATGACGGCTTTCTAAAAGTTTTCTACTCGAAACTGTTCGAGATAACGAATGCAAAGTAGTACGGTGATGCGAAATGTTGACACAGTTGAAGGCTCAGTTACTTTAATTCATATTATTCGTATATATTGCTCTCTAATATTGTTTTTATTTATATGTATGTGTATGAGTTTATGTACTTAATTGATCAGAAGAGAGATTCAAACATGGCATGTGTATAAATTAGTTTATCTTTAAAATAGTACGTGAAGCGGACTGACAAATATATATTTTTTAAGTTTTCTGTATTATATCAATACATCCAAATGAATTACAATAAGATTTGAATTCCAATCAATCATCGATAACGCATATCTTTGTTACTTATTACTGGTTAGGACTTTATAAATAGGTGTTCTATAAATACCTGGATAATGTGGGAGCGAAAGTTCCATTCCCAGTAGGTTGCCATTAAATGCGATAATAATTGTGAAAGTATTAGCTTGAACTGAACTACTGGGTATATACTGTGTTATTAAAGTAAGAACAGAGGGACGATAAGATCGTCGCGTCACCGCGCTCCGCGTCACAGCGCACTGGCCGCGGCCCGAGGGGACGCTGTGGAAACGCATTACAAACGAATTAATATTATTTTAATGCTGTTTCCTACGCAATTTATTCCTTATCTTAACTTTTTAGATGGATTCTTTTGGTGTTTTTTTATGAATTAGGGATGTTTAATCTCTTATGGAAATTGACGTGGTGTACACCTGAATTGTTCCAGATGAGCTTCACGTTAAATAATGTTATTAATTTATTTATTTAAACCATTGATGTCAAAAACGTTTTTCTTGCTCTTTATGTCTGTTGTTTTTCTGTATATTATTAGTATTAGTCTATATTTATATTAGTGTTTTTCTATTTAAAATGTTAACGCGTTTGTTATATGTTTAAGTAACCCAGCGTTGGTATAATGAAATGACGAAGAAATTACAAAATCATGTCGGAAATGGAAATATTGAATTAATAGAAATTAATGAGGTATTTTCAAAATAAGTGATGATAAAAATTGAGGTAAGTGATACAGACGAAGCTGACATATGATTGATGCCTTACTTGATCCTTATTTTATTACAGAAGCGGTCGAAGATTATTTCCTCATAATAATAGATTACTTAGTACAGTGCATTTTTCGAAACTGCATATATCTTATTTCTATATAAATAGACAGATTTAATAATATATAATGGCCAGTTTACATCACATTCGAAAAAATACCGAGTTAGTTAGTTAGCATACGATTTCCGATTCCGATACGATTTTTCTGTTTAAAATACCTAATGTTGTGGACATTAGGTATTTTAAACAGAAAAATCGTTAGTTTCAGGTTATTATTTCTCCATAGTGTTATTATGCATGAACGGTAGAATAATAATTATTGATGTGTCAACTCATTCTAAACTATTATATCAAGAATTGCGGAGATAAACAAGGGTAAAGAAAACATTGCAGTCAATGTTTAAAGTCGCATCGGGTACGGGGTTACGGTAATGCGGGTGCAAATATTTGCGGTGCGGCGTGTGCTGACGCCCTGCTCGCGCCTGAAGCGCTTACCCCTCCGTGACAGCCAACAAGCTGGTCTCTCGAGTAAATATGCTTTTATATACTGTGCATATTTGAAATTCAGTTCAAGTTATTAAAATGAAAACTTCTTTAGTACCGTTGTGGTTTGAAACCCGATAAAACGAAAAAGCGACACTAAAAAGAGACAAATATATCTAGGATTTAGTCTGCGAGAGAATAAGATAGAATACAATATACATTGTCTCTTGTTAGTTTAGTTTTCTGAAGGTTTTACTTCTGCCGAGTTTGAACAGTACACATGTTTTTTTAAAGGGAAACTTTTATTATACCGCCCCAAAATTTTTCGTTGATCTATCGCATGTCGCATTACAGCTGGCCGTGGAGTAGAGAATTGTGAGACTCGAGGCGAAGATGAAGTTATTGATAGAATCATCGAATTATTTTTTTTAAGTTTCACTTGCATCGTGGTTTCATAAAACCACACAATATTTTTTATATGGCTAAACGTTTCGGACTTAAATTACGTAACAAAATATGAAATCCATTATGTTGTATTTGATATTATCGGATTCCATTTTATATTTCGGACGCCGCGCCGTGTTAAATTGATTTTAAACCGACTTCATAAAAGGGAGGTTATCAATTCGACACGTATGTATGTAATGTTATTGGAACTGCAATATATTCACATAAATGATAACCTATAAGGGCTTCCAAATTTATAAAGAATAATATAATTGTATGTATGTAAGTTTGTTCACGCATTTTTCCAAAATTATTAATAACATTGTGACCTTTTTTATATTGGCTTACTTTTACTACTTAAGGAACAGTGCAAGTTTCATCGAAATCGGTTTTGTGGTGGTCAAGATATGGACTGATTCGTGTAAGTGTGACGGCGTGGCTTATTGATACGAGCTACAGGTGTGGTGTAAAAGGGAAAACATCTTAAAATCTTGGTCAAATTCTAGTGCATGTGAGAAAAATCAAAAAATAAATTATGAAATATAAAGTAATTTAACAAAATTAAATTGACTTCAAAAATATTAACTCAAAATTATGAAATAATCCATAAACCATGTATATTCTATCTCATTCTCTCGCAGGCTACATGCTATAGATGTATGTATTTCTCTCAATCACATGCCACTTTGAAATCCCGCCAAAAACTCTCACGTGATATTCGAAACGAATCGGAGATGTATTTCATACTTTGCTGGTTTCTCATTTGTCATTCTATAAAATGTCTGGGCATTGTATGAAATATGAATCATTTCATACATTGCCTGATAGCTTCAGCACTTGTGTAGGCGGCACCGCGGGTGCGCCGTAGACTCGCCGCAACCGCGCATACGTAGCGTCATCAGGCCTCTATGCTGTGTACACGGCACCGCGGACGCGCCGCCACCGCCCCGCCGCCGATTAATTTGCCATGTCACATCTGCCAGGCGTCCCGCGACAGCAATTTTTTTTTGTTAAACTTAACTTGTTCATTATGCCTACATGTATAATATCCGTAGCTAGCAGTGTTTTACTAAAAATGTACATAGATATGGTAAAACAAGCGTTGGCGGCGCGGTGGAGGTGCGTTAGCGGCGCCGCCTACACAAGCCCTAAGGCATTCTATACAATGTCGAAATTATGTACATTGCCTATAACATATATAAAAATATTATTTTATAATATTGAGTTAATATTTTTAAAGTTGTTTTTTATTACTTTTTGATGTTGTATTTCTTTTGTAGCGTTTAGTGGGAGGGTAAAATTGATTGCCACGCGCGCATCATGTGATGGAAGTGTGATATAATGAAATTAGCCATCAATGATAATAATGTGAATTTATTTTAACCAAATTAAAGTAATGTTTATTTATACAATATAAAATTATTTTTAAACGATTAATAAAAGAAAACAGTTATATGAATTCATAATTATTATTGTCATTGATGGCTAATTAAAACATTTTGTTGGCATGCGGCATAACATTTAAGGGGCAATTTTTTTTAAGCCAAATTACACGTTTTTTTTTAATTCTGCAAAGAAACTGACTTTATGATAAATTATTTTGTTATTTTGCACCTGGGACAAAATCTTTAAGATATTTATTATTATTAGCCTGTCTAGCAACTATCAGCGTCTAGTTGAAAATATAAGAACGGCGCTTATGTAGTATACAATTAATTTTACAAGGAAAATTAACACATGCAAATAACAGGGGCAATACATCAACGTAAATACTGTACATAAATACACACATGTCGCCGTACCCTTGAACAGAGGATCTGCTTCACAGAGTACGGCACGCTATCACGAAATGAATACAAACACATCCCGAATCACATACGTAGCTCAGGGCGGCTAATTAACCCTCCCTCCTACCACGGCACATCATTACCGATGTGTTTACACATCGTGGTGCGAGGTACAAAGATCCTTACCTACCTCATACGTAATGGCGATAAATCTATAATATTAAATGAATTTACTGAACTCAGGTTGTTGTATTAATTCGCAACGGGATTATTATAAACAATAGATTTTACCATCGACTTTATAAAAGTATAAGTAGAAGAAATAAGACCGTGAGTTTGTCTGTAACATGCTTTATAGATTATGGACCATAACCGAGGAGCCGAAAAGCGTGTAGTAGTGTATTATATATTTTATATGTGGGTTAAGACAGAATGGCACATATATTGATAAAATCAAATAAATGTCTTTAAGAGATTATATTTTATTATATGTTGGTGTGAAACCTCCTTGGAGTATATTATTATTATACTGGGTATTGAGTTACTCAAGCCGAAAGTGATGTTCAAGTGTAATAAAACTTTTTGGATACCAACAACAGATTATTTCATTGGTTTAAAAATTAAATAGGAATATTGTGAAATTATTATAATATATATAATGTTTTGGACATCATGTAGGCTAGTATGCACGCATGTAGGCTGCATTAGTCCTGTATCGTTCGAAAGAAAGGAATGTATCAAACGATACATGTTAAAAAGAAACAACACGAGACGCTAATTGTACCTAAGTGACGTATAGTATTTTTTCTGATTTGCAATTCTAATGATAGATCAATATAATGATTTTATAAATATTTGTGCATTGATAAAAGCTCAGGGATATTGAATTAGAACATTATACATCAACTGATGTAATAATCTGTTTTCTTTGTACGTCGCATCAATCTAAACGCATTGTAAGTAAAAAAGATAAGCTAAAAAGGTGATTTAGTGATCGATGTTCCTTCTATATGGGATGCAATGCAGCGTCCACTCCAGACTACATTAGCAGAGTAATACAATATGGGCATATCCGTTCAGCTAAAAAAACGTTCAATAGAAATTTATTCATACACTATAAATACCGCTAGATATATATTTTAGTTTAACAGGCTGACGAATGAAAAACTACGCCATGTAATATTTAAGTGTTTTAAGGGTGTAAAGAGCTCAATTAATATTTTATCATAAGGACTTGAGAGCCAAGCCAACGTCACCTGCTACACGTGGTGCACCCTGCTGAGTAACGAATAAGGAAATGGAGATAGTGGTGTGGTAGGAGTGTACAACTCGACTGGGCTGCAACCACCATGCATATAGTAAAAAATCCGTCATAGTAAATTGAGTTACGCGCGTCACGTCTCGAGATCAGCCGGTGTATAATAAACTTAATATAATATTATTGCATTTCATTTCAAACGGAATAAGAAAATTCTTATTTTCGGATTTATTCGCTAACTTTTGTTAAAAGATCTCTCTTGGTGCCAAGTTTAAGACTGTATCTGTGTATGTTTTGATATTTTGTTCGTGACCGATATTTTAATATGAATTGCCGTATTTCTTTAATGCGTTAATTTAGAAACTTGTTTATTTTACAGCAGTATGAGCCTATAAACCTTTGTATATGCTATTAATTTTACAACTTTATACCTCAAGTCGGTTTGGTTTCCTTGTCTAACCGTTTAGAAAGATAATTACTCGTACTAATAAATGATTATGAAATATATATTATGACCATAAATATATGGCGATTAATAAATAAGGAATAAGTTATTTATTTAAAATCCGGTATTTTAATGAAGACTGTAGGCGTATTTTATTAACTATATCACGGTACTTTTACTAAACTTTAACCACTGTTTATTTACCCATCAGATTAATACCCATTTGTTATATTATAATTTTGTATTTATTTCAAACTGAATAAAGAGAGGTGGGGCACAGAGAAATTTCTTTGGAGATTTCTCTCTACTTGGGGCAGCACGACTGGTGGAATACCTCCACCCTACAGAAGATCGCAGCCAAATGACCTAGTGTTGTGTTTGCGCGGTGAGTAGGGTTTCTAGAGCTCCTTGGGGTAGGGAGGTTCGGGTCGGCAACGCGCTTGTGATTTCTATGATATTGCAGGCGTTCATAGGCTACGGTAGCCGCTTACCATCAGGCGGGCCGTATGCCTTTTGCCAACTTTGTAGTATAAAAAAAACTTTTGCTATTACTATGATTATCAAGTGAATAAATGGATCCTTATTGTATATATGTTGAATGGCAGAAACATCATTATAACTATCGATGTATATTATCGTGATAAATCAAACATTAACATTAGACACTCTGTTTTACTTTGATACACTGGTGTTTCTTGCCCAGACTATTTCGATTAAAACATATCTTAATTTAAAAAAATAACATAAGTTCGCGAAAATATAACCAAAGGAGAACATCATTTTATAAATTGTAACCAAAACTTCCTGTTAGAAAAATCCCGTTTTTTTCTTGTTAGGTAAACATTTAAATACAAATTTGATTTACTTTTCTTTTAACATTTTCCTGACTTGATGTTAAGAATGCTATGAATAATTTGCATACCTCGAACTTTAAAAATAAAACAGTATAGAGATGGTCGTCTTTTCTGAAAATTTTATAAAATTCTTGTTTTTTGGGAGTACTGTAATGATTGTATTATCAATCATTTTTTATCTCTTCATTATATATATTTATTTCACTTTATTTGATTTCTCATTTATTCATTTATTGTGTTTATGCTCCTTTCCGAAGGCATCTCATCTATAGGTAATTTATTATTTTAAATATTGTATTACAAACTTATTTTACTATTTATATATCGAATAAGTAGGTCGTATATATTGTATTTTGGCTGAAGAACTTTTTAAATTTAAAATATGAACAAGACGGCAAAATAATTGAAAACATGACGGATGGATTCTGACTTACGGAGAGACACGGATCGCCAGAGGAATTGTACAATCTTAAATGAGAATTGTATAAGTTTATTTATATCGACTATTATATTTATTGTCTTGACTCACACATATTTGTCTGGAGTTGATAAAACTTGTTTTGTTATAACAAGAGACTTTTCGAATTATAACTGGTATTCGAAGGAGTTCGAACTTTTTACTCAACAATTATTATAAAACGAATTAAAAACCTGGCGGATACATTCAATCATGCTGGCTTGAGGAAGCAGATATAATAATGGAACAGAATGGAGTTTTAATGAAACACAAACGTCTCACGACGGAATTTCATTAACAGATCTTTTACGGATATATTAAAAACTTGGACATTTCTTACAAGTGAAGGTTTTATTATCATAAATAGACTTTAATAAGGTACTCTGTTTTATATCTCAGTTAATGTAAATGCCTTCGGATTACACTTATTAATCTATTTTCCATTTTCATTTCCATAACTCCTTTTAATATATTTATTTTCTGGTATATACATATTTAATTGTCCACGTGACATTACGTTAAACAATTTTTAATGCAGTTTAACTTTTTTTTGTTTTCTTATGTCAATGTGTATGCTCTTTTCAGTTTCCGTTCCTTTTATGCATTGTTTTAGTCTTGAGTTTTTCATAGGTAAGTGCTGTGTAAATGTTATTATTGGCAGTAATGACAGTTGTGTAAGTACAGTTGTTCATATTTTTTATAACTTCTACAGGTTTTTGTACGTGATGACTTGTTATTGGCTAACAGGTTCCTTTGCTGTTTTTATTTTGATAATTGAGTTGTTAGTTATCCTTATGAATAAATATATTAAGTTATAATAAAGAGGAGACTATTTTGTATAGCAATGCGCCTACCATCACTAATTGTCTATGTCTATGAAACAAAAGCTATTAAATATGTTAGCTATGAGGGTAAAACAATTTTGTAAAAATAATTGTAGCATCATTTTAAGTGGTCATAGGATGAAACGTTTATAGGTCGGTTCTATTCTATTATGTCATCGGGCTCATGCAACAACACTGTAGTCTAATATAACCCGGGCTACCCGGATCGCTCCGGCCGGGCGCATCTAATGATCACTGTCGGCGCCTACCGGAACTTCCTACACGGTCCTACGGAAGAGCCCACTCTACTGAAACTTAAATATATAAAACTAGATATATCTAGTGTTATATCTTTGAAATAAAAAACTTCGTTTTCGTTCGTTCGTTCGTTACTGTTAAAACCAACATCATTAAAATCAATCAATATTTAAACTAACAAAACAAGCAAACGACACAAACGAGTAAAATTATGCAATAAATGAAATGAATGAATCAGATAACAACGTGGTAATAGACATAACGGAGTATAAATATTCCAGTACTGTGGACTAGACACTTGACTAACACTGTCATGGCCGCGGCCGATCGGAATCAACGTTCTGTCTATTGAACAGATATTTCGGACGTCACGCATAATGGTCATTTTTATAATAACTATTAAATTGCGTTATCTGAGGCTAACTTTCAAATTCAATATTATGCTTATTGAAATTAATTACAGATTATTTATTATATATATTTATATATACGAGTATAAGGAACAACTTCGTCAATCAAATAGTGTATTTATTTCTTCCCATAAACTGTTATTAGACTTTAAAGTTAAAAATAATTGAAACCTTTATTAATTAAAAATGATATAAATCGTTACAAGATGAGGTTCAGGCATAGTGACGCACTATGGGAGAGACGATAGCTTGTCGTGATGTCGATGTCGTTTCCAGTAAAACATGATCGATGATTTCCGTAGAGCAGTTAGTTCAGTAGCGACTAGCGCGTCGCACAAAAGGACACGTATTACGTGAAGACTAAATTACCATAGAAGGATGTTGAATTATGATCTCGGTGCATCGAAAGCTGTTCTAAATGCTTAGTACTACACCTACACTACAAGATACTGCATCTAGCAAATTAGTTATAATTAAGTTTAAAAAATTTACTGTGTATTAAATAAATATATATAATGTAATACTGAATTCAACATAAATTGAAATAATATTGAATTTTATTTTATGTGATATTTTTATTTATTTGTTTTAGAATTATTTATTTTATGTCGTTAATAGTTACTCGATTCTCCGAACTTGGTAGTAAAGCATACATTCAGTCAAAAAGTATCGGGAATGTATGATTTGTTAATGGTTCATATTCAATTTTTTTGTTGTTGTTAGATTGGTCCAACTATGTTTCATTTTGGCGCAAAGTTTGAATTGGATCTGTCATTTATATTAAATACAGTGTTGTTTTTAGTTAGATCATATCTAGTGTGTATTGCAACAAAGACATCAAACAACGAGTTTGTCTTAAATTTTGTATAGCCAATAGAATTTGGTATTCGGAGACACTGAAAATGTTACAGAAGGCTTACGGGAAATCAACTTTCTGTGTCTCACGAGTTGATCCGTATCATATTAAATAATCACTTCGGTATTAAATGAATCGTATTTGCTCGGCTAGTCCGAAAAGACGTGAATTTTCTCTAAAAACTTAATCACATAAAAGTCGCTGAGGACATGCTAGAACAAGTCAATTCCGACCCAACATTCATGAAAAGCATTGTTACTGGTGAGGAGACGTGGGTTTACGAGTTTGGCATGCAAACTAGTCAATAAGTTTCGGAGTGGTGCCTTCCAAGTGACCTAAACCGAAAAAACCACGCCATAGTCAATCAAAAGTCAAAGTCATATTCTTTGACTGACGTGGTGTTGTGCAATGTATTATTTGAGCGTTATGCGACGTTTTAGAGAACAAATTCGACGAAAAAGGCCAGATTTGTGTAAAGAAAATTCTTGGATTTAGCACCACGATAAGGCGCACAAGGCCATCATTGTGCACTAATTTTTGACCGAAAACTCAACAAATATCATCGAGCAACCACCTTATTCACCAAATATGACTCCAGCCGACTTCTTTTTTTTTCCTAATCTCAATTTACTACTTCGCGGCACCCATTTTCATTCGGTAGAAGATAAAGAAGAATTCGCGAAAGGAACTAAACTCAATTCCGGAAAAAGCGTTTAAAATATGTTTCGATGATTGGATGATTCGTTGGCTTAAGTGTGTCATTTTTGAAGGAGCATACTTTGAAGGCAATAAAATTAATTTGGATGAATAACTAAGATTATGTATATTGTTAATCTTTTCCTGGTAGTTTTTGACAGAGTAGTGCGTCACGGCGCGGTGCAGCGCAGCGCTTAACAATCTTTGTTCCAAGAAACCGAGCTATTAGTGTAGATGCAGGTCGTGTTGAAGACAATGTGGAAGCTTTGCTTCCGTTTCTAAATGTTCCAGGAACGATTCCAGACTAAGATATTTTTGTACCCAATTCCGTTTAATACCGACGTTTATTATTGACGGATGTTCCAATACGCTGGGTAGTTAGGACACGATAATTTTGGCTTACTGATGACCGTAGTGGCATGATTAAGCATGTCACGTTTCGGAATTACCCGGTGTGTATCCAATAATCAAGAGGGTGGTAGAGATCTGTACCGAACTGGTGGATTGTGACTACCATGCATATATTGATAAGCCTGTCACAATGTCTTCTTCCTTTTGGTTTATTGTGTTTCGCAATCAACCAGTGTATATTCTGGTTAGTGTATATTACTATAATTATTTTGTGGTTTTACTGAGCCTACCATATGGAACAGCGCCGTCACTTTGCATTGCTACAATAAAAAAAACATTTTTTGAGAAAAAATATAAATATGTTTCATGATTTGTGGTAACCCCACAAGACTTAGTATTTATTGTAACAAATTCAAAGAATAACAATCACTGTTGTAGACGGCGTTCCGGCGCTAATACCGTTGTTAAAGAAATCCGACCTTGAAGTCATCGTATACACTGTGAGAGGCAAAATAGATTAATGTTTGTATTCAGTAATAACTTTGTTTACATTAATATGAAAAAGGTCTAATTTTTATTATTATCCACAATAAGAGACAATTGACCCTTTTAAATAGTAAATAATTCGAGCGGCACAGTACAACGTTCAGAAATAGCATAAAAACTTACTCCATGAAAAAAACACTTAAATCTCTACTAATTTTCATAGTGATCGATCTGTCACACGGTGTTGAAATTTATTAATCTCATATATGCACCAACATACATTTTAACATATATGTATTTTATATAATTAGATTATAACAATTCCTAGAAGCAAGTGAAGGTCAGTTTCGGTTCCTATTATTAACATGAAACTTAGGTCGATGTAATTCAATCTTAAACGAAGCGATCAAATATCGAGGTGCAGCCATTAAGTTTTATTACCACATTTAATGGATAACATCTCAAGTTCAGTGAATATTTGCATTATAGGGCGGATCGCGTGAGGTTCTGCAATTTGACCGTATCTAATATAACATATACTGGTAGGGTTTACTGAACTCAAAATGTGGGTTGAATATTAATTAAATATGAAATCCAAGCATCATTTATATCATATAACTTGAAACAAAATAGTTATGATCGAAATCACTCACAAAGCTGAAATTATAATGCAGCTTTTTACAGATTTAACCTTTAATAGGTTCAAATTTCTAAATAATTGTTCACAGGAAATTTTGATTTGGTGAGATGTTAAGAAATGTTTATTGTATAGTTAGCAACATAGATTTTTAATGTTTGATTATTTTAATTTTTGGAAGTAAAGTTAAAAGCTAGTAGTATATATCTATACTAATATTGTAAAGCTCAAGAGAATGTTAGTTTGTTTGTTGAACGCGCTAATTTCTGGAACAATTAGTCACATTTCAATGTTTATTTTATAGCCGATTTAATTAGGAAGTTTATAAGCCATTTAACATCATGCTAAGACCCTAAGGATCAGAACAATTACTATATAAAGTGTGGGCAGAAAGTACGATAAGCAAGAACGAAGTATCTACACGTTATACCGTGTGACGTGGCACGGGATACGTAGGCTGGCAGCTAGGCTACCTGACACGAAAACGAAAAACGAAACACGAGTGAAACCGCGGGGCACAGCTAGCCTCTCTATGTTATAATTATACAGAACAAAAATACTGTTTTGTTAAAGTATATAGAGGAGTAAAGACATACAATGTAACATAATATAGTAGTACCATAAAGGGAACTTCTTGTTCGTTATATTAACATCAACAAATCAACTAAAAAATAATACAATTATGATATAAGTCAGTAATTATTTAAAGGAAAAGTAATTTTAATTTTACTTAAAACAGAAGCGTTAAACAATTGGTTCAATTATTCAAAAATGAAAACGAAAACAAAAGCGTCGCACACGCGAGCCCATTTGCATAAGAACACTTCGTAAAGCCGTTTACCTTTTTGTCCAACCTACGCCTTCGCCCCACATCAACTTACAATTAAAACTAATTATTATTCCTATAAGTATAAGGAATATGTTCGTCTGACTGAAAATGCGATGAGGTGTTCTCGGAGCAAAATGGTATTCCAAATTCAAAAGTCAGTGGCAAGCGATTAAAAACCCTAAGCCATTACACAGAGTAGGTGTTAAACCATATCTTATATTTTGGAAAGAGTAATTTAGCCTGGTAATACTGTATGAGTGAAATAGTTAGTGTTGCCAGTGGAGTGCAGTGTAAATTTGCCGATCTCCTTGTGCGGTGCGCTCATTTATTTCGTACTCCGTATACGGGGATAGCTTTGTGATTTTATTGATGTTTCTTTGTTATTGTGTTGTCTGGCTCTGCAGATTTAAATGTTAACTTATATCATTCAATAAATTATCAAGAATATACGTACCTATTGTTGTGTCTGTCTTTGATTCTTAATAATAGGTCCTTACATATGAAATTAGCGTTTTATATAGAAAAATATTATGAAATTATACATTTAATTAATCGAAGTATGTACCATTATATCTAAGCACTTACGCCATTTTTTAGGGAGTTTATTGATTCCATTGCTGAAAAAATTGTGTGAGCGAGAATCAATAAAATCTTTCAAAGCGGTTTAGACAACCTGATCGGAATTGAATTTTTTTCCAATTTTGAGAAAGGTCCGGGGACTATGATGGGTATCGGAGACATTCCAACTGCAGTTCCTCTAAGTTAGCGACCGCTCAATGCGTGCTTGTTGGTGTGCTTCAGTCAATTCATAGGGACATGAGGCTTCCCTGGGGACATGAGGCTTCCCGCGGGATATGAGGCTTCCCTGGGACATGAGGCTTCCCTCGATAGAAGCCTATGTGAAATATCTCACCAGGAGATAATTCGATAGCGCTTCGAAACATCCCAACCCGCTCGTAAAATCCACCGTGAACTACGTCCCAGACAACTCGATCCCCGTTGCCAAACGTTATAAACGCCGTCCGCTAAATCTTTTTGTCGATCCCGATGACGACATCGAGAAAGCTAACAATTTCTACGCGTCCGCTCCCGCAACATATGCGTGCTCGCGCCCACGCCCGCGAAACCACCGTTCCCTCCGCAGGGGACGTACGGATAACTTCGCTCCCGAACACCCACCACGACCTCTGCGGCAACTCAAGCCTAGGTCCGATCCATCGGCATGGAGCCCTTGAGTCAAGCAGCCGTTCGCGCGATACAGTGACTCTACATTCACTAGCTTTCACAGCCATACATGACACTGCATTATACACACATGCACAACACACAGGTACATAGGTTCTGTAAGGAACCTTTTTTTTTCTTTTTTTGCCTAGTTAGATTAGACAAAAAATTTCAGACCACTAAATACACATACACATGTTCCTTCCCTCCTCCCAGGGGGCAGAAACATGTATATATGTATAGTTAGTTTATATCGAATTACGGATAGGGAATTAGTCAGATCGCGACTTAATTGCATACGCGCAACAGTCCGAGCCGAGGTTCGGCCACTTTGGCACCCTTGGATGTTGTTGCTTAGCTTTCGTGGCTGAGTGCCTTGAGCGCTCGCCCCTAAGCCCGGTAAAGCTGTAAAAGCCGCAAAGGCTCCAGAGCCCCTAAGGCTAACAGTATAGTCAGATCGAAAAAAAAAAAAGAAATTCATACGGTACCCATTTCTCCAACTTTTTCACTTTTCCAATTTGTTTTAAGTAAATTAATATTGTTTTATGACTCATACCGAAACCTGGCCGCTAACTCTGGCGTGGCTTGTAATGGATCAGCTTCCACGATCACCTTTAATTCTTCATTATTAAATAGGGTGTGTATTGGTAGGCCGTTCACGGGGTTTGTTTCGTAGGTCAAAATTTCCATAACGAAAACGTTGGAACCAAAAACTTACCGTGCTTTCTTTGCCACGGTTGAACTCGTTGAACGCGATATTTTAAGGTTTCCATTTTGTGAAAAGAACGATGTCAAAGAAAACAAATGAATCACTGAATTTGAAACACAAATACACAAACCATAAGTTTCAATTTGGAATTCCTAACTAAACGCCAGATATTTGAGATCAAGTTGACCAGTTCAACAAAACGCCAATTTCATATGTTGGGACCCAATATTTGTAGATTTTTCATCAGTTTCGTTCATTAGAGATATTCGAGATATTAATATCTCCTTTTGACTGTGATACCACAGCAACTCCAAATGTTTTTGTGAGCTTACCTTATAACCCGGCGCTCTTCCAACTGTACTTCCTGTAGACAGTGTAAAGTGGTGCGTGTTAAGTTGATTTGTGTGTGAGATGTGTGTAAGGTCTAACCAGGAGGGCTGGATGTACGCCAACTCGACAAACTAGCCTGGACCGCTTCTCTTAGTTTACACAGTATCAAAATTCCAATGTCACACGCGCACAATAACACAATCTTCTCAACGTATCTCAAATCTCCTTAATATCAAATTCACAAAAGGGTTTTTATCATAAACTACGCGTCGCGAACCTTCACCAGCTAAGATTTCACACTAACTATTCAATCATACATCAATTCACCCACGCTATTACAATTTTTTATTCTACCTACTTTCATTAATTATTTAATTTCGAACAAGAGATTTAAAGGAGAGACATATTTTGTTAAATAATTAAATGCTTCTGATTTCACTAATAATTAAATAAATGAAAGAAAATAACATGCGTTAATGTTGGTGGTTTCGAGTCATACTATGAGCCTGAGCTTTTGGTGAAGGAAAACATTTATGATAAATTCTTAGGTGGTAGAGCATTTTCTAATGGTCGCTGGTTTGTTTCCTGCAGTTACACTAGAGCTGTCATATGGTCACTTAATATCGGCTGAAACACACACATCACAAACGCTAAATCTATTATGTAAAATAATAATCTTTCAGCCCTTTTAGCAAAAGAAATAAAATAATTCATGGAACATTAAAATTTAAGCATTGGAGAGTTAGAGAGTTAAACATTATTTGTTGTAATAGAGCAAATATACATAAATGAAATTCGCAGAAGTAATACATAATTCATCCATGAAGTTATTATTAAATCTAACAGTAAACAAACAGCTCGGTTCGCGGACTGAACGCAAAATAAGCTTGTCTGAGTATATCTCAGTTTCTATAATGTAATCATAAACAAAACTATTGTTTCGTTTGCTCTGTTTGTTCGGTAAACAAAGACTCTTCAGTTAAATCATTGTTTATTTAGCTTATAGCTTAATTAATACAAAATATATTTGTATTAACAGTATTAATTTAAATTCATCAATACATTTTGTAAAGCCCTATTGTGGAGTGGTATGATTACAAATTTAATTCATGCACAGGACGAGGACAGCCATTTCTTTGCACGAGTTGTAAGTTGTAACCAATAATATTATACGAGTATATAATGTCATTGTGTAATTTGTAATATGTATGCTTAGTCGTTATGCCTATGCTTTAATTTGAAATCTAAGTAACGTGTGTAGAGCATGAAAAATAAAATTGTCATTGGCGATTGAAATAATGGTATTTAAATATATTATATTTATTAATAATAAATAATCACACAACTAGATCCGTTTTCTAATATTATAAAGAGTGATTGGTATATGTATATCAGTGATATTGAAAGATATCCGAACACGACCCTCATATATATGATCAAAATAGTGCTATATAGTGGTTGGCTTTGGTTATTGACCTTTGAAAACAGACAATATACATTACTAATTAAAAAAAAACGCCTTTTATGTATAAACGAGAACAATAATGTGATGTATCATAATATATCTCACGGCACGTTATAAAAAAGGTTATGATTGTTATTTACGTGTATTGTTGTAGGCAGAACGAGTGCCGACGCGACGGCGATGTCACAATATTTCAGTAATTAAAGAGACTTGGATTTGTTGTGTTGTGCTATGCTGTGGGTGTAATGATATATTTAATATTGTAAGTTAACTTTTATATTGTATAAATACTAGCTAAACTCGCGTGAAATAAAAATATATTGTTAATAAATAAAGCGGAATGCTACAAGTGTATTGTGTCTTTAACACGGACCTTTTTTACACGATATTTTAGATTGTTTTATTGTGCGCGAGCTAGTTAGTCCTACGCATAAATATCAGGCTGCATTCCTGTAGTATTTTTATATTATAGACAGGATTATCAGCTGCTGCCATAATAAGGGAAGTATAAACAAATAGTGAGCTATACAGCCGCCTTCCTATGCAATAGTTGCAAATAACGCAATGCCAGAGAGATTGCTTTTTTAACATAAAAACGATTATTAATTTCATTTTTTTTTCGATCCGACTATACTGTTAGTCTTAAGGGCCTTGGAGCCATTAGAAGCTTTGACAACTTCAACAGATTTGGAGGCGAGCGCGGAAGGCACTCAGCCGCGAAAGCTAGGTAACTAGCTCCAAGGGTGCCAAAGTGGTCAAACTTCAGCTTGGGTTGTTGCCGATCTTGCGAAAAAGTCACAATCTGACTAAAAAAGAAAAAAAAAATGGTACCTTACAGAACCTATGTACCTGAGTGGTGTGCATGTGTGAAGTGCAGTGTCATGTGTGTGTTGATAGCTAGTGAATGCAGTATCACTGTATCGCGTGAGCGGCTGCTGGCTCAAGGGCTCATGGCAAAGAAACGGACCTAGACTCGAGTTGCCGCTGGTCGTGGCGGGTGTGCGGAAGCAAAGTTAACCGCCCGCCCTCTACGGAGGGAACGGTGGCTTCGCGAGCGTGGGCGCAAACACGTTTGACTTGAAGAGACGGACGGGAATGACGCGTTAGCTGCCGTGATTTCGTCATCGGGGTCGATAAATATGATCCGCGGCCTACGTTTTGCCATCGGGGCATCTGGGACTGGCTGGGGTATATGCTGCGGCGCATGCTACTAACGGGGTCAGGTGGTTTGACGCTCTGACGAAATAACTCTCCGCGAGAATTTTGATGTAAGATTTGATCGAAGGAAGTTTCATATCTTTATGGAGGTCTTCGTTTCGAACGAACCATTCGTAATTTATTATTTTGCGTAAGACTCGATTTTGCAACGTTTGCAAGGGGTTGAAGTTTGATTTTGCCATATGGGCGAATACTACGCAACCGTATGTTAGGATCCGACTGACACTGGTTTCGATTATAAGTTAGAATAACAGTACAGAATAACAGTACCGTTTTTTTTTAAAGTTATTTATATTACTCAAAATTTAATGGTTTAGATGAAGTTTATCAATAAGTAGTGCTGATGGTTATTTTATGTCGACATAATGGACTGTTATCCTAATACCTAAGGTAAGAAAATATATATTGAACCTTATCTATGATTAAATTTTCACGAAATGTAAATGGATTACGAGGTTTTAGTTATACGTTAGTTAACGTTAGGCTACACAGGAGGATTGGAGATGCGGTGGAGAATTGATCGAATAAATTTAACACGGGTGAAACTGTAGGGCAGAGCTAGTAAGTATTAATGATAAAATGTCGATATGAGTGTCTCCTAGTTCTTTGGACGAGCTTTGCTATCTTTTATTAAGTTATTATATATTGTTTGACTACAATTTATTTGGTTTTAAGTGACAATGTGCTCTTCGTAAACAGTAAGAGTGTAAGCGCAGGAAAGGGAATTAGTTGTGAGGTGCTACTGGTGCACTACACTCACAGTACACACACGAACGTGTCTCGCGAGATATTTACAATTTAACTTTAGTTGTAAAAATCAATGAAATCCCGTCTACTATGTAACAGTCCTTTAAAGACATATCAGGTTAATCAGATTCATTTCAGAGGTCTAATTCAAATTTGGCGATGCGCCTCTAGAAAACAATATTATTGAGCCATCTTTGCATCGTATTCAGTTAATCAATTATAACCAAACAGATGCGGCCCGCGGATTCACCCACGTTAAATTTGTATTGTACACGCCTGTTTCGAGCCTATGAGAACTACTTACCTACAAAAGGAGAGATTGGTTGACGTTTTAGGTGACTTCGCTGCCAAGTGTCGCAAAGTAATGTTAGATAACCTTCCTCGACAACATAATTTTCCGAGTTTTTATAGGAAGCTCCAAATATTAGCGCGTTTTTTTTAAATTAGTTTAGATAATAATGAAAAATACTGAGTCCAGTCTGAACTGACGTCACACCCATCAAAGTTAATCTTCAAAAAAGATAGTATTAATTTTATAAGACAATCGGTGTAGACTTCGAGCAATCGGTATTTCCCACTCAGTACGGAACCCTTAGCTATTAGTTGACGAGCGCTCAACTATATCCACAGGCTGGTAACGAGTCAACTTAAGAATCACTTGAAACTAGGCCACGAAACAACAGATTTTATAGTTTGTTTTCACGATTATATTGAATCTAATTTTATTTTATACTAGTTTTTGTTTATAGGAAAACATATTAACTAAATTTATTTTATATTGTTAAAACAAAAAAATGGCAACGTTAGCTGGTTCAATCTTCGTTTACATAAAAAAAGCTTTCAATGTTCTACAGGATCTTTGTATCTTATTTAAATTAAAAGAGCAAATTTTATCATTATTGTTTAGCCCCTATGGAGAAACGTATTGATATGTAGTCTAGAGATCCTTCCTCGGACTTAGTCCTATACTAATCTGAAAGCTACATTCAAATTGCATTATTGCATTAACCAACCCTCGTTTCTTACGCTTCAAATAAAACTTAATAATAGCTTAATAATACAGCCCATAACCTACACCTACCTATAACGTCAACCTGAACGTAGCTTTCTATTATGCAGATAATCGCTTTATTAGTTCCAGAAATTATTTCCTACAAAGCACGTACAAAACTCACCTAATATATTATTAGTATAGATATAGAGAAATTAAGTCTTTATTCGGAAATTACAAGCAATCAATTGTATAAAACTGTATGTGGGAGCGAATAATAAAACTGTGGTTACAACTTAGAGCACTGTCGTGCCGTGTCCGCGGCTGGACAACTTATGATTTGTCGAGATGCCCTATAATCGTATTTAAGCCACGGTTTGTTGTCATTGTTGAGCACATTAGTCAATTACACAACTGTACCGGAAGTTATTGTACAAAATAAAATTTTCCTCCCACAAGTATACGATATTGAGTGCGATATCTCTGTGTAGTTAGTAATATAAATTATTTTGATTTTAATTATAATTAGTATAAAGATATATAAATAATTATATAATGATATAGTAAACATTTTTTGTCGTTAAACAGTGAATTCATTTTAAACTGCTGTGTTATTTAGGTGTTACATATTTGCCGTGATATTTCGAAAAGTTTCCGATTGACTTTGGGTTTTCCTTAGTTCTTGTTGTACTTAATCGTATTTACTACACTACTAGGTCAATAGACAAAATATATTTCACTTTCAATTAAAGAGATAAATTAAATAATGTTATTATCGTAACTACGTTCTCCTACTCTGAGGCCCCAAACACAACAGGCCCGTTTCTCGCGGTAAGTAAATATTTGAAGTACACACGCTGGTGGAAATAAACCGTTTGCGAGCGACGAACTGGGGAGTAGGCTATCGATCAGCTCACCTACTCCTTGCCACTGATACCTTCAGCTTCCTCTCTTACTGATTTAATTTTATTATCAAAATTTGTATATTTTTTAACGATATGAGTTTAGCGTTATGGCCACAACCTTACCTGATCTTAAGTGACGATGTGGCCAAGATGGTAACACGCTAAACCTGGTAAAAGACTGGCTCTCCAGTCCAGCTGCCGAGAAAAATCTATAGATGCTTGGCGACAAATATTCAACTTGAGAGTGGTAGCAAGCCAGATGAGCATTTGAAAAAGCCCTACCACCATGCTATGGATTCATCACAATGTTTTCTTTCACCGAAAGCTCAGGCTTATTGCAGAGATTCGAACTCACGACGACCAACGCGATATCCGTACACGCATACCACTGAGCCATCATTGCTTCATTATGTCTCCTAGGAAGGAGGAAACCAATAACTTGAACCAGTATTGTTAAGAAAATTGAAAAATTTATCCATACATTTCGCGAATACCTAAAGGAATTCATTAATGAATTAATAATGAATATAGGTAAAATTAGTTCTGTTATTGTTGTAAAAAAATATAGTTATCTAGTTGAAATACGCTGTGACAAGAATTTTTTCAGTACCGTGGAAGACAGACGTACATTATCCAAGCAACTACACACAAATACCAAAATTCCTAAAACAAGAGCTTAATTAAAAAGTTGGTAGTGGCTTCAAGTAGGTGAAAGGTTTTATTTGAAAAAAGAAAGAAGAAATTGGAGGCTTGAATTCAGCTCCATTTGTTTATACACTTTATTGCTGGCTAACAAATACAAATACATTAACGGTTTACATAAGGGATGTCCGTCTGGGGTCTTTATACAAACAATGGATTATTGGACAAATTAAGACTAATCTATATTCGTAGACAAGGTCTGTGGTGTACTAGAAAAAAGGAGGAGCAGTATACAGCATACACTGATCAGTGAGTTCGGCAAGTATTAGCCGACAACGTGTATAGATGAAGCAACGGTTTAAATAACTCGCGAGCGATTTCTGTATAATTTCTATACGTGTAGTGCTTACGAATGGTATAGGTGACAGGTTTTCGCGTGGTTTAAAAACATTAGTATATGTATAAAGTCCTAAAATGTCTGTAAAGAAATTATTTATCAATTGTATTACCGTGATAAACCATGAAGGTGTTTGATTTGTTGAAATTAATGAAATGGCAGATATAATAACTCTCGGAGCTATTATCTAAAATTAATATTACTTCAGTATATACTATTCAAACGATTCAAATCTCTAGTAATTATCATTATAATGAAATTTAAACACTTGAAAATATTTTCGTAGTATTATTAAGTAATGGTTGAACCCGAAAATATAGATTTTAAGCATTTCTGTGTGGAACTACATGCCTTTGTCCGTTGGGATTGTATTTATATTATAAAAATAAATAGTAAAAGCATGTTGTTGATAATAAGGGTATGAATGTCATAAAATGATTTAAGGTTTTTAAATGTTTATCTTATTAGAAACTAGCTGTGCCCGCGGCTTTGCACGTGTGGACCACAGAATTATTGTTTATGAAGATATCGTGATATTTTTTTTTAGGTAAGGACCAAGAAACTAAGTTATAAAACAAACAAAAAAAAATATCAAATATTATGCATTAGTTTTTTCGTGATGCGCACGCAACGGCAAACCTTAAATATTATATTTATATAGATAAATTACCTTTAGCCGTTACTTTGGATACGTGTACTATGGGATTATTGTTTATTATATTATTAACAATAATTAGTATTAATCCTCACTAGTATTATTGCCAGTACAAAAAGCCCTCGATCATAAAATGAAATAAACAGCGTATTTCATAATCGAAGCTATTTGCTAAACTTAAATACTTGTATAGAAATTTATACGTTGTGTAATATGTAAGTATAAAAAGCCACAGTTCGCACTTTAGGCCACAAATAAAGTGAGCTGATTAATGGCGGACCAACAGGCAATTAGGCGCAACACGAAAATAATAAAGGACACTTGTGTACCTCGTTTTCGGACATTATTCTCAACATAATTATTTATGCGAACAGAGATAAAACAAGACATTTATTCTCTAGAATATTCAGCGCGTCGTGTCTCTTAGAAGACGTAATAAATAGTTGTGCATTATTCGCAGAACGATACTGAACATTATTATCTTCTTACTTAAACATTCTAAACTATATTGTTCGAATAAAATGAAAATTCTAGTGTTTTGTAATATTTTTTTTAATGAATGTACTGAGAATCGTAATTAAATATAAAAAAAATGATTTATTATCACTATTAATAATAGATAAAGAACAAATAATAAAGGAAAAATATCATTAAAACACACAATATTAAAAAGATAACGCAATGACATACAAGACTTGGTGTCAGCGTATTGCCGTTGGTGACAGAGCATTGTTTTTCCATTGGAGCGATATTATTTGCTACGTAGTGCAACACCTTAATGTGTTTTCAGACAAAACTTTCAACTTTATCGGCAATCATTATATTACAATATTCAAAATTTCGCACATTGTTTCACTTAGTTATGTCATGGGATTTATTGACTTCTAATTAATCGTGAAGTGGTAGAACCTCCTGCGGGTTATTATTATTATCATATAATATTATTACTATAACTAAACCAATGCCTTGTCTGATCAAATTATTAAACATAATATATTAACGCTTCGAATAAGCAAGCTTTGATACTTTTTACACCATAATTGAGGTTTCGGTGAAAAATAATATTTGACGCATAATCATTAACTGAAACACTGGTTTCACGAAACTTTAGAGATCTTGAATGAACAACTATTAAGCAATCACTGGCATTTAACAAAAGGAAACTAATATTGAAATTCATTCAAAAAGTGGGCTAGCTTCAACTAATAGTACCATGAAATAAAGTATTCTCACTCGGTCTAGAAATAAAACTTAATCGGACCGTTAACCCAACATCCAGTTAGAGAAGCCATGAAAGTAAAACAAAAGAAGAAACTATTAAACTTTAATGAATTGTTCGTCAGCTGTGTTGTAATTCCAATCATTTTTATCGATTCACTTATCAACATTTCGTATTGATTTTTGTTATTTGAAATAATCGTTCTAGCTTTAATTCTTTACGTTCACCACTACTGTTAATACTAACAAACACTTATTTTGATGAAGGTGGAATTAGCGTAATTAGATCAAATAACTAATAATGAAAGATCATTAAAGAAAGCCCCAATAGAAAGAACTGCTGAACGTTGTAAGTGAGAACATGCAAGGTGCAACATTCGTATGTGGCGTGACTTATCTCATACGTAATTTTATCAAAATACAAAATCTGCACTCTGTACCATTGTTTAAAAAAATAATATATGATAATCGTTCCGTTACGTTGAACATTCGAATACAGGGAGATTTGAATCCATACATTCAGACGTCCCCGAGCAGATTTACAATTATAACTTTCCCTTATACATGACAATCTTTGAATCAAGATATTGTACGATTTCCATTATCATAAAATATACTATATATATAATAACTAAAGGTATGGGTAGTTGTGTAAAAGAGAACACCGTAGTTCATAACAAGTGCCGCCCTGGGGACCGACTGAACAGCATAAATCTGCTATAGCGACGCCTCTTGGCCACGTTCACATAGTTCGCTTGTCCCGCCTTAGCTCGAGGCTGCACAAATTATGTCTTAAGTGAGGCACAAAATAGATTTATAGTTAAATCGAGACCTACTCTTCTTTCACAATTTAATGTCTTTGTAATGTACTGAACAACGCCTGAAAGAAGCGGACCCACTGGAATCCTACTGATTCGACTCAAATAATTCGCGCACACAATTAAAACCATTTTAAAAGGAAACGTTTTGACGAGTGCGTTTCAAAAAGGGTCTATATATTTAAATTACAATGAAGTGATTAAAAAAAATATGGTAATATTACCAACTTTTTGAGCATAAATATTGTCATTTGAAATGTTACGGATTTATGAAGCTATTCAAATGAACACTTTAAATATTTAATATGAATGAAAAGTAATTTGAGCGATCCATTAAGACAGAATTCATCCGCAAATGTCACATTATAAAATTCATTAAATAAAAAGGTATTACCTATAAGGAAGGCATTGGCTAAACTCAGATAGAAATAAAACAGCTTCTCAGGAGGATTTTCAAACGGCTTGAGATTAAGAGATTCGTAAATCTGGCTTTGAACGATGCGCCGAATCGGCTAATGCATTTGCCAAATCCGGGAGATTGCAACCTTAAATTTTGGTTTTTACTCAAACTGACTGAGAATCTTTTAGGGAACTATTTAAGATACTCACTTTTATCTATCTATCTTCTTGCTTCCCAATGTCCGAATCAATGAAGCATTTAAAGATCATGTTGGTAGCACTTGCATCTACAACCGTACGTAATTCAAACTTGCATAATTCACTCTGAAAATTAATAGTGTCAATCTAAAATCTCAGAAGCAGGTTTTTTTGTAACGTTTCACTATTTTTTAAAGTTAGAAAACAGAAATGTAGTGCTCCTGATATTAAGTGATTACTGCAGCCTATAGCTATTATAACTAACGTCAAAAAAGATCGTATCCCTAAGGCCAGAAAATAATAGGTTACTATTCCTGAGGACTGAGTTGGAATGCTTCGTGTGCCAGTGCGCCAGAGCGCAAGAACTGTTGCTTCGAGTTAGAAATAGGTGTCGCAGTGGTGCTTCTGCAGTCAAACCTGCCAAAGGTTCTACCAATCTTAACTTTGCACATTACATACCTTGCACAGGTCTTATTAAAAACATAATTTTTCGTTTCTAATTATTATTAATTTTCTTATGAAATGATTCTAGTAAATAGATATGTAAAGAGTAGACTTTCGTGCTATTCGAAGTCAATCCTGATATGTTTGCATACGTTACTACTCCTGAGTCCTGAGCAATAAGCAACACTTCATGTGCCATTGCATTGTATTTCTAATTATCTGTCCTATAAGCGCTGAATGAAATATTCTTGGTTTCTTATTACAAAAAAATATAATCGTGGGAATAGCACTGAATCGTGACATAAAATTTAGATTAAATTCAACAGGAAAGTATGAAAATGGCGTCAGTAAAACGGAAACAACGCGTTTATTGTAAATAATAGTTATTGAAGTTATAACGTCGCTTGTTCACTGTTTTATTTCAGCGACGTTACTTTTTAAGGTTACAATATCATATTGTTTAATTTCTCTTTTTATTTTATGTGATATAAAAAGAGATTGAAATTGTTTTGTAACTCATTTTATACAAGATAAACTTTTGTATACGGTTTGCGTCATAGTGCATTTATAGAAACTGGTAAGAAATGTATATGGCAGTCAAAAATTTAATTTCATTGCACGATAATAGAAATCGTTATAGTAGAAAGCAATTATTTGCAGACATCTTTATTTTCACTTTATTCATATATTTTATAAAATACTTAACCGGTCTAAATACGCCTAATATTAAGTAAGACCCTATAGGTGTAAGTCGAACTTCAAAGTCAGACAGTTTTCTTTTAATTTTCCAATAGTTATTAATTACTAGTTGATATTCACGACTTCATCTGCATAGAATATTTAAATTGTATACATAGTCTATTTATTACTTTATTCAAGGTTTCATGATTTATCTATCTCTATACTATACCAATTTTAATCACAACCCGTACCACCCCGCTGTATGCATATACTACACCGACAGATCCCGTAACGCGGTAAACCAAAAGTTAATCAGTGATGGATTTATCACTATGTGTATAATGGTTCTAGTCTAATTATCGAATCGCCGTCTAAAAAGTTTCATTTCAAATATTATTAAAATCACCCTTATTGTACTTATTGTACCGCCTTGAGGGATGATTTTTTTTAAAACGCGGAACACCTTATTACTCATCAAAAGCATAAATATAAATTTTCATAACCGTAATTTGAGAAACTATGGGTTCTTCGTACAAATTTTCATACCCTATTTCATCCTTCATGTCATATTTTCGCGACATAAGGTAGCCTATATCCTTCTCCAAGGTGCGATCTATCTCTATACCGAAATTCATCAAAATTGGTTGTGCGGTTTAGGCGTGAAAACGTAACAAACAGACAGAGTTACCTTCGCCACCATAATACTACTTCGGATAAGGAAATAGTCGATATGAAAAGATCAAAAGGTAATTTATAGAAGGAAATCGCTACACAATTTTAACTTAAATTAATAAGCAATTGGTTGTTATTATGTCTCAGATAAGAATCGATGTAGTCAAAGGAAAACAGTGGATAAACTTTTTTTATACTACAAAGGTGGCAAACAAGCATACGGCTCGCCTGATGATAGGCGGCTACCGTAGCCTATGGACACTTAGCCAGGTATCACTAGCGCGTTGCTGACCTTGAACCTCTCTACCCCAACGAGCTCTGGAAACCCAACTCACCGCAGGAATACAACACAAGGTTATTTGGCTGCGATCTTCTGTAGGGTGGAGGTATTCCACCAGTCGGCCTGCCTCAAGTAGGAAGAAACATAATTATATTATAAACCTCAATGGCTTTCTGTCTGTCTGTCCGTTTATGTTATTTTCACGCGAAAACCACTTATCCGTATTACATGTTTTTCATTTTAATACATAGTAATTATGTTATCTGGTCAACTTATATAATATATTTAGAACAGTTTTTGTCTTTCGTCTTTTGAGCGAGGGCAGCACGATTCATGCGTGCGCTCGACCAACTACATTCTGTAATCCACGCGAGCGGAGCCGCGGGCACAGCTAGTTGTAATATAAATATGGCAAGTTACGAGTTCGCTAAGAAGCTTCAGTAGTTTGGAGAGATAATACAAAATATGTAATAAATAATGATCGCCCTATTATCCTGCTAGCCTTGATATTAGCAAGTACCTTTTCAAGAACGAAATTGAATTACCCTTTTTCATTTAGATTTTGTGAACGGTTTCAAGATGGAGTAGTATTAATCTTCATCTTTTCTATCTGCAAATAAATAATCTAACAGGTTAGTTGAAATTTTGAAATGTCTATGAACATTGGTGGAGTTACTTTTGCAGTGGAACATTCGAAGTATCACATTCATTTCTACTTTTACAATCCCTTGGTTTTTAGATATATATCCACTGATTATCAATAAAAGATCAACAAATGAAAGCAACAAAAAAATGTCCAATAAAGTTATGTTATAATTAAGTTATATATCAAAGGACAACAAGGAAAGGATACTGAGTACAATTCCGTCAGTCCATTAACGGATAAGCTTGTATCCTAGCAAGTTGGACGATAAATCATGCGGATAGCTGCCGGGCTTCGGTTGCATCGCTATTGTGGCGGCCGGCGGGCGGCGGCCAGCGGGCGGCGGGCGAGTCTATTCATGCGATGTGAATGCCTGTGATTTACTGGCTCTATGCTCTTCAAATAAAGTAACAAGAAATGTGCTTGCGTAGATGCTGCGTACGTGAAGGTAATTTTTCTTATTTTCTTTTGCCTCCGTAGGCTTTGTGTCTTTTCTAGAGACACCACGAATGTATGGTTACTATTTGGTATTCGGCCTATTCAGCTACTATTTTGGCCGAATACCAAATATCAAATAAAAAAAAACACATATTGCTACAAAATTACCAACAAAAAATTACAATTAATACTTAAAATTTATCAGTGGTGTGTTGTATGAAAACAATGTTTTCAGCATTTGTTGATAGCAAACAATTGCGCTTTTCTTCATAAATTCCTCTTCCTGCTTCCCGCATAAAAACCCGCTTCTGAAAAAAGGTTCTCACCGTAGACAATGCTATCACCCATGCACCATTGAAAAAATCTGTTGTGATTTCCTGTTAGGTACAAACACAAAATATGTATTGTTATCTAATATATTATTATCATACGTGTACTGGCTCATTACTCGTTAAATATTTCTATTTCTCCATTTTACTGGATAACTTGGCGACATTTGCAATTAAATCATATATGTTGGTTAATTTTTCGGTCTTGTCTTTTATAATAACCTTCTTATGAATTTGATTGTGCAGTCAACATTATTTCGTGATAACGTCGAATTAAATTTTTTTTTACAATAGATAATAAAATTATTATGTATTTTTTCGTAAATAATTCAAAGCGAAAATAAAAATAGCCTAGAAATTAGATTTGAAGGTTTTATTTAATAAAACGTCAATTAATTAGCTCGAATGAAAAGTTTTTTAGGAGGATATAATCAAATTTAAATTAACGAAAGGTTCAGCTCGAGGGCTCTGTGCTCTTTGACAATTAATTTAGATATGAAATTTTACTTTTTTATTTATAGATGATAGACGTGAGACATCTTAGTGATGTGCTAAATAAGTTTTCTATTATATTTATTTCATAATATTTGTGTATATTACGGCGTGTGATGATACATGAATTTATTGGAACAAACATTAGATATTAAAATGGCTGAATTGTAAACGTGGCGATGGTAACAAGTAACACAATTGATAATGACGTGCTATCTTGTAGACATTTAAAAGGATTCTGATAACTTTTTTATATTATAAAGGTAGTAATCAAGTATACGGGCCACCTGATGATAAGCGGATACCGTAACATAAGGACGCTTGTCCATAGGTTGTCCATAGGTATCACAAGTGCGTTGCCAACCTCAAACCCCCTAACCCCAAGAAACTCTGGAAGCCCTACTCAACACGGGAACACAACACTAGGTTGCTGTTGCACTGCAATCTTCTGTAGGGTGTAAATTAGCTTGAAGTAGATTTGTAAACATTGGAGCTATTTTTTTTTGTTATTTGTTCACCCCTTGGACGAACTTCATCATATTATTATGGAACAAGTAAATATACTAGTTATGGATAGTATATAATACAAGTAATTGACTGTCTGCTTCTAGAAGCCGGAAAATTAATGTAAGAAAAATAAATCAGCGGGCGGAGTAATAAAGTCTACAAAATGACAGTCTGCTTTCAACCAAAAGTAACTTAACTGGAATTCTCAATTGTCTACGTAGATCGCCAGTTGGCACTCATCGTTTGTCCTCCAGCGAGAATATTGTTACAGAAAATATTTACTCGAATGACCTCTTCAAAGAACCGGATATTACGCGATCCCCGGTTACAACTGCTTACATTATCCTACACGATATTGTCTTGGATTAGATCATTATTAACTGAGTAAATATTTGTGCTGTATGGATTATTTGAAAAGTACTATTACAATTACATTACGATACACATTTACACAATACAGTAAATACACAATACACATTACAATTTATATAATTATATAATCGTATAATATGTAAGTTAAAAAAAACGAAGTACATACAAGTTTCTACCTACAGGGATCGTGCACGAAATATAGAGACAGCACTTATGCCGACAGTCACTCTCTCTAGTATTATATTTGTACAATATTGTTACGAAATATTTGGAATAAGTTAACCTATATGAATAAGACTAGGAATGGCTCAACTTTAGATTATTTATATAACCCTTAAATCACATTTAGTTTGTTTATTTGAAAAGATTCTGAGCATTTGTTTTAACTTTTTACGTTATTTTCTTAGATTAAATCCTATTAATGTTAATATTTAACACTTATATTAGTTAACAAAAAGTTAGCTTAGTTAATACAAAACATTATATTATATTAGTTTCTACCCATTTATTGTTTTTGTCTCATGATGTTTATAATTAAACAACTCATACTATTAATACTATTTATTTTATTTTTAATTACAATATGATTGTTCACTGCATTTATTTATTGTATACATTTTATAGGTTAGATATCTACATATTGATAAGCGCGTTTTCAGAGAAACGATGAAATTTCAATTTTAATTTATTTTTATTATAAATGCCGTATTCGAACAGCCACAAATACAATAAGACATTTTTGGTGAAGACATCGGTACAAATAATTTTATTTATTAAACAAATAAATAACTCATGACAAACATTATAAAAAGCGGCACTCGTGGATACTCGTGATTAATTAATTAATAAATGCTATCGTCAATTAATTAACGTAGAGTATTTTTAATACTCGGCACTAATCTTTGCTTATTTAGTGTAGTAGCTACAAAACGGATCGTAGAACACTGAAATTAATTGAACAAGTACAAATCTTAAAGAAGGACAATTTTCGATTATTTTGAAATTTTATTTAATCTCTGTTTTAGAAATGCTCTTTATAATAACTCTCTATAAGCTCTTTATAATAAAACTAACTAGACATTTTGGTCGTGTCGTCTTCTAAACGTGTCGGAAGGTGGAAATGGAATAATTTCGACAGCAGTTGGAAAATATTAATCATAAAGAATTCATACTTGAAAAGTCACGTTTAACTCCGGACCCCTCACTGGTCCGAGGTTGTTTATATTCAAAATTAAGATGGAACTCATTGCTGTTTTCTTAGCATCTTATTTGTCAAACTAAATCACATTTTGGAGTGAACAGCATATTATATTTGTATTATGTACAGGTTTTTTTTATTTTGTATGAACCAGTTTGTTCTTAAATTTTTGATTTCAATATAAAAAAATATGGTTGTATAAAATGCCTCTATTTGTAGATGTGGCTTTAACGATAGTCGCCACCATCGTACTGACTTGGAAGTAATATCCTCGGGAACATTAAGTAGATAATATTACACTTTTTATTTTTGAATAGATGCTATTTATGCTCATGGTCAGAAATAGATTAGCATTATGTTTCAAATATTTTTAAGTAACCTAAGTAAGAATAGGAAAGAGAATTAAGTTTGTGTTTCTAAATTAAAATTAATAAGAGAAGCGAAATTTAATTTGTTTGTCGACTTCGCCTTCACGATCAAAATACATCAACTCAAATCGGGTTAAGTACAACGGGTGCTTTTATTTTAATCATTCTTTTTTAAATAATAATGTTCCAAGAATTCTATTGTTGTTTTTTAAATTCGACGAGGGGGCGGGTAAAACGCGGTTTCTTATACTTGTTATTTTTGTAAGGAAATACAGAAAAAAAATATATATTTACCCAACGTTTTACACGAGCATTCGCCTCATTGGGCCGCATCGGAGATGAGAGACTTTAAGAATATACAAAAGCATCAAGCAAGCCGCTATATTATTGTTTCATACGAACAATTTCACTCGCGTTTGATGCGATGTGACGCGTGCCGAATGCTAGATGGGCCGAGAAATTATTTCAACATACCCTTTGTAAATGTTTAGTTTCTATCGAATAATATTATATTCTTTGTAAACTCCTCATAACAAGAATGTTTAAAAGTTATACTGGTATCTACTTTTTCAGTGTTTTCTCTTAAGCATTCAGTATAATGCGGTGTTACCAGATTAATCTATGTGTTTCATATGTTTATATCTGTCACAGACGTAACCCAAAATGTTTCAGCCCCTGGAAAACGAATCAATCGAAAACAGAAAATTTGCCCAAAAACTAATCGTAGTTTAAATAAAGACTTGTTTAAAGATTTAAAAAGCTTCATTTAAAGTCTGATGTACTTACGCTCGTACTTAAATGTTTATTGTATTCGCCTACCCATTGAAGGTAGTGAAAGTTAAGTCCATATTAATCAATGGGTACATAGGAACTGATTAGATTAGATAAAAACTTTACTATAGTCTTGGTCTTACGAGTTCCCCCATTTAGAAATAATTACTTATCAAGACTTAATCTTGGAACAGGGTTTGTTAGTAGAGTTGTCAGCTTTTTTTGAATCCTGGAGTTCATTTGGATTTTGTTAAAAACATAATATGGTCCTCGGATTTCGGTATATGTATTAATTTATATTAATACATTTATAGTACCGTCTGTTTTATCCAGATGATGTGCTAGATATTTATTTTATAGGTCACGTCAGGAACTCGAATAAAACATTTTAAAAAATCTGTCAATTTGATGTCTAGATTTAACTCAAAATGGCTTCAGCAATTGTAATAAGATACTGTACATTCGTACATGGAAAATATATGTCATTATTCATTTGACAAGCTATAAAAAATATCATTAATACTTTTAATAATTTGTAGGAAATATATGTAATTTCTATAAATTTAATTTCAATTTATTTTCAACTTATTTTAATGAAGTTTTCTAAACATAAAATAGGCTATAAATTGACAAAAATGCATTAAAGAATCATAAAACAAATAAATCTTTATTCTCAGTCAAACTTAATGAAATTTTGTAAACAGGGAGTATATGTAATTATAAAATATAAGTTTAGAAATATATAAAATATAAGTTTAGAAAAATATAAAACATTAGTTACAAATAAAGTTAGGAGACGTAAATAATTACTGCATAATAAACGCATGCGAAGCCGCGGGCATAGCTAATCTCTCGGTATCTATTCGCAATGGTGTAGATGTGGGATAACAGACTTTATTTCATAAATGACGTACGGCCGCTAGCTAGCCTCATATCGCTTCATTTCGAGATATTAAAATGTATACAATTTTAATTGATTATCGTTTGTCAAGCCAGTTAAATATAAAGAGATACTGCGTTATTTACTATACTTGTTAATTGATTTTATTCCTTACTATTTTTATCTAGATCCAGTAATTTCCTACCACAGAGCTGGCAACATTAATTTGTAAGAGACAATACCACTCACCGTATTAGGTAAATGTAAATGATACAAGAACCTCGCAATAACTTCAGTGGTATAGGAACTCGGGGTTCACTAGTGCCTTACAAGGTCCTTAATTGAGTGTAACGATATATGAATTAGGAAATTGGTTTTCCGTTAAATTGTTTGGTTTGAATTTTTCCCGTTAAATGTACCTACGAATTTTTAAGGTACTTATATAAAATCTTACCTTTGTCTCCGTGTTAAACAAATTCACTTACCTGTAAAAAAATAAAAGTAATATTTTTATTATAATGGTTAAATAAGAATAAAAATAAGTCATAATAGAAGTTTGTGTCTGTTATATTCAAATTGAAATAAAAAAATAAAGTAAAATTCAAAATAATCTCAATTTTTTCAAATAAGTTATTTATGTGGGTTATTTGAAACAAAAACTGAAAACTTTTAGTAATTTGAAATTCTTATGGAATTTAATTATAACCATTTTTTTATTTAGTATAACAAAAAAAAACTTATGTTATAGTTCACTTAAGGCGTTCTTTCCAACCACTTTTCAATAATTTGTATAGATATAACATACATCGAGGTTTTTAGCGGTAGAGAACCTCAAGATAAGTATTCTATGTTTATATGAAGTAAGGTTAGGATTGAAATGAAGATATAATTATCTTAGAAATCGAGGGTCCTGAAATCAGCTCATTGTATCTTTTTCAGAATCTAGACGTCAAAATAGGTAGTGTGGGGTCAAATAAAACTATTTTTATAATTATTATTATTTGTTGTTTGCCATAGGCTTTAGGGTCTATGAACAACAACTTAAAATAAAATAACATGTATCTAATTAGTGAATCTATAAGTGGAGAAAATACCCGCTCTCGCACGCCATCTGTGCTTTGACTTCTATTTGAAATAGCTTGTCTGGCATTTTAGTATAACATAAATAAATATTTTTACATGCAATTTTTTGTTGAGTTTTTACTTAGAACACAAGCAAAAACACAGTGAAAAGTTGTTGAACAAAAAGAACACAAATGACTCTTCAACGTCGATTATTATAAACCCTGTTATAATACCAATTTTTATAATCCGTTCACGCGATTCAATCAATATCATGTAAGTAGTATACAAATTGTCGGTAAGCCGGTTGTCGTTCCGTCGCGTCGCCGTCAACCTGCTGTTGCTTAGGACTTGAAAGAAAATCAATTATTTCTGAAGAGATTAAAACGCCAAGTTAATTTATTTAATATTACATGGTTGTCTTATAAAAATACATCATTAAATAAACTAAAAAAGATATTTTTCTAAATATCTTCTACGTGTATATAATTGAAGACGTTGTAGTAGTATAGTGGTAATCCATACTTTTGTGTTGTAAAGTTGCGAGTCCAAATCCCACACAAGACGAACTTTCTGTTCTTTTAGTTCTGTGTCTGGATGTTCTAAATATATTTATGAATATATATAAGTTGTTTGGTTATAATAATATATGTTATGTGTAGTTTAGAATTAAATAACCGGATATTTGATTATCTCTACCTAAAATATAGATAAATATTAATAAAAGTACAAAAGATGCAGGATCATCTTATACTGGATTTTTTATTGAAGATTGAAGAATTTCTTTAGCCTCGTATAGGTTTTCTTGTTGTCTTTATTTTTGTTTGTAAAATACCTTTGCATAAATAAAATGATCGTTAATATGAGAGTTGTAATTTCTTCAGTTGAATTTAGTTTGACGTTTAAAGATAACTTTGTATATGCTTGGTGGTAACTTAATTGCTTATGGTATGTTTTTAATATTAATTCGTAGATTAGCGTGACTTTATCTCGTGTTGTTACTTAGATAGCATATTAGGTACGTAGTATAGTTTGATCATTGTGTACAAGTGAACTGAATTCTGAAATTTATGAATATTATTTCATAATAGCAAGATGTGTTATTAGTATAGCAATCACTTTACTATAACGGTATTTGACTGTTAGGATGAACATTCGTTATAACATTTAATAAAACTGTAATTACCTTCATGAAAATAAAACAATGACACAGGTAAATGATACAGCGACGTCGTTTGATAACAAAAGGTGTATAAGTTGAAGTTCACTTCACACTCGCAAACTAATATGAGATGTATTTTACATACGCAACGACTATATGTTATCTATACTGCATGTGTTCAAAATTAATAGACCGTGTTATCAATTCATTCACTTGAATGAAGTCTGTAAACGTCTAGCGAACAAGAAACGCTGTTTCATCGTCCGGAAGATATTGATGTATTTTTGTATCGAAGTTACTTCTATTTACTATGAGCTATAGCTGTTGGGGTAAGTATTTAAACCCACAATGATCGTGGTTAAAGACATTGAACTACTCTCTCATGTATGACACATAGTACGAAAAAGTAATACAGATCCAGTTGCCAATTGTCAACTGTATATGCCCATTGGCGGCGACAAGATGAAATCTTATCTTTATTGACTATGGAAATTATAAAAATATACCATACGTGTTTGCTACGACAATAAACCATTCAGTCCCTATAACAATGATATATATGTAATTGCGGGGCCAGGCAGCAAAACAACCGATGATAGGAACTGGATTTATATCACTGGATCCATATAGAACATTCGCAGTCACCTGTTATTATTTACAATCTACTTCACTTATGTGATATAGGAACAAAACAAATAACGTTAGTTTATAAACTATAAATAAAAACCACAACATGAATAATTAAGATCCCGCCGAAAACTTGCAACAAATGCATCGTACAAGCTCACAGTACTGGCAACATACTGGCTTGAGATATGCGGCGAGTTAATTGCTTGAGACATTTTGTGAGACTTCTTATCTCCGTTATTGGCGTTAAAGAATCCAGCACTAATATCAGCCCAAGCACGCTTCTTGTCAAGCCCGGTAAAGCTGTAAAAGCCGTAAAGGCTCCAGGGCCCCCTCAGGCTAACAGTGTATTCAGTTCGAAAAAAAAAAAAAAAAAACGCTTCTTTAGATATTGTGAATCTCGAACAACTAAAACGACTGTAGGTGAATTTAGCTTTGTTTTTACGGTTTTTCGGATTTAATTACAAGCTGTTAGTAAATGGATTGGAGCTTTGAAATTTTACTGATAATTTAAAATCAATATAAATAATACATAATGTTTAATACAATTTAGGCTTAAGAAGGTACTTATGAATGTCAACACACTAGTTCCGGTTCTGAAAACATCCCAGTCATCAGAAGAACCGGTAAGAAACTCGTTTGGGTTTATTGTTACGAGAGCCGGCTTCCTGTAACAGCGCGTCCTCTAAATAAGGCATTGAAATTAACTATTTAATAATTGGATGTAGATATACATTATGTATATATTCATATTTAATAAATTATTTTATGTTTTAAAATTTTTGCCTATGATTTGTTAATTATTATTTGATCATGTTGGGATTATGAAAACCTTCCTCTTCCAGAACGTTTTTTAAATAATATATCTACTATTTTATATTTGGTTATTAAAGATAATATAATTATGCTTTATTTATAAAATAATATTTGATTAATATTTAATTGATAACTGATATTATATAAAATTAAGATGTTTTAATATATGATTATTTTGTAATTAATTTCTACTAATACGATAGATACCTTATTCTGTAGTGCCTACAAGTTATCACTGGCCACCAACACCTTGCCGAATATCTGCGTATTTCATTATAATTTAAAAATATATCTATTTACATTTATTATAATTTTTACTGGATTTACAGAGGGGGATCCATTTCCAAACATCACCGTTTATTTTGTTTTGTTGTATTTCGTTATTATGTTAGCAAAGGAAGTTAATAGTGAAACAACTCTATTACGTCAATTATTTGAAGTATTTTACTTCTGTCGGTGGCAATTTAGTAATATTGAAATAAAATACAAATTTGATGAGGCTTACAGATGTGTGATAAGTAAAACTTCTCCATCGCCCTCTTGATCCTGACCAAATCTCAGTTCATAATTCCATAAAGGGACCTTTCGTTGAGATATTTCGTTAGTTCCGATTTGATTTTCATTTTATGCAAAAGACGATCCAATTTCGCGGCGGGGGCCGAGGGACCTTCAATCTAGATAATACCGTGGGACAGTGTTTGTCAAACTGAAAGGTGATACCCACAATGGTTCGCTGCTGTTTGCAAACCCATGTCTTTTAGCTTCACATCTAATATTGGTTTTAAAAATCGTAATTCGAAAATAAAAACCACATGAAATTCTTGGCTTTATATAATCTATACTATATTTGCTTTTTTTTTCTGTTAGTTTATTATAAAATTAATAATTAGAAAAATTCTGTCCCTTTTTTGGAGTCTGTAGTGTAAGCCAATAAAATTATCATATACTATACAATTTCATTAAAACTGTCTAAATTATGAAATATATGCAAACATATGTTGCTTTTAGTAGATATTACAAACCAATACAAAATGTACTATAAATATATTGTATGTATTTTTTTAGGTAAAACATAATAAACCTTTGAGAATCAGCGGTGTAGAAGAATGATCCAAATTGAATTCGTCTCCCGACGAACACCGCCCGGCTTACTGTCGCCGATCCGACAAATACCTCGCTTTCGCCTTAAAGGGCTGCAATCCAGCGAAAATTTTCGTGCCCGGTTACGTTCTCAAGATTTTTATTAAATTTCTCCAAATCTATGACTATCGGTTGCCCCATGTGTCGTTGCGGATGAAAACGCGAGATACACGCAACTAAGTTTATCATAACAAAATTACATTGCCGGGTGCATCTCCATTAATTAAAAATGCACGAAAGTTGCTGATTTATCTTGAAGATTGAAAAACAATTTCAAAATCACACTCTTTGTAATATGTCTGTACAACAACACGCAACACGTAACAAGTGATACTAGACAAATTTTTCATAAGGTGTCCTAAACAAACTATGATACTCTCGACTTGATGAAATTGAAATCAAAATACGTGGCTTCACGTATGACATATTCTAAAAATACTTACTATGGAATACATCCAAAACGAATATTATTTACAATTTAAATAACTTATAATGAGTGTTAATGGGATTTAATCTAGTTTCGATACAAAGACACACTAATCATTTCATAATCTAGTAAAGGGCGAGCCTTTGCAGGGTTTTGAAATGGATCTTGCGTTTTGGTAGGTTTTAAAATTGTTTTGTAAATGTATTTTTGTATCGATATGTATTTTCTATATTATATAATTGTATAATTGGCTTAATGATAACCACACAATACTAGAAGGATATCGCTCACTCAGAGACAAACTCTCTGTTTTGAAGTCAGTTTGTACATACCACATTGGGTGTCAGTTTGAGGTGTTATCAGATACCTTTTATATTTATATAATTAACTCAAACATCGATTAAGGTATGCTTTATAATCTCTGGTGTAAATTCGAAATCGGTACAGTTCTAATTAAGGTCGTTATTAAAACCCTATAACATGAATGATGTACGAGTAAATAAAAAGGGAACACTTAATGTTTTTTTTTTTATTTTTCTTTATTAGGCGGACCTTTTAATACGGAAATAATAAGTATAAAAGATGTAATAATGATGTAGATTTGGTGCTGATATATTAAAATAAAAATGAATGTAATATGGAAATGAAATACTGATTAGAAATATTTTGAGAGTGAGAATCCGAAGTTAGGCTCCCACGAGGACTTCATGAAAGGCGTATCAAACTTCTTGAAACCAGCGTTGAAGTCGAATGAGGTATCAGGGCTCTTGAAAAGGTTCAGCTTTCCGTCCAAGGAGTAGTCATTGCGGTTGATGAAATCGGTGTGAGCGGCGGTCGCTGATGCGCCAATTTTATCTCTGCATCAAATAGTTCAATTAATGAAAAAAGGGTAGAAAGGTTAATTTGTTACATGTTTTTATATGATGCACGTAGCAAGCGAGCATGAAGGTCAACTGATGTCAAGTGATCTCAGCATTAAGTTATATATTATAATATTAAGTTAAGACTTAAGTTTAGTAGGTGATGCTATTAGACAGAGAGGAAGTTATGTGAATGAGCACATGAATATGTATGATGAGGCTTTAAGTATCAGTAGTTTATTTGTTCTTACTCAGTATGGAATGCAAAAAATATATTGAATAATGATTTGAGTTATACGAACAATATCTTTTAGGTACTTACTTGAACATGTAGTCTAATCCACCACCAACAGTGTTGAAGTTGGGAACTTGTGGAATGTTGGGCATGTTTCTGGTAGCAAAAGCCTTCGCCGTGATGTCGTGGTTGTCGTTGTGGAATAGATTCACCTTGCCGGCAGCGGTGAGCTTGTCTCCAAAGCCGGGTATGTGGGTATCCGTGATACTTAATCCGTGGCCATTTCTGATAGTAGAATTTAATCGTGCTTATTACGCAATTTAAAACCGTAATTTAATTAGGTAAAATGCACCTATATATTTACTTAAAGTATGCTATACACAATTTATATCATTTTAAGCAGAGTACATCTAGTAAATCAGTAATGTAAGGAATGAAGCCAGCATTACCAATATTCGTAATACATATAACTCTATAAAACGATTTAGGTTTAATTACAAAAGTTTCAGGTTGCACTTTGTAGAAATGAACAAAAAATTAGTAAGGTAGAATCAATTTAAGAAAATTACTGATCAAAAATACTTACATATTATCCAGCGCGAGTCCAGCAGTTGCAGCCCCTACTTTCTGCCTGTTAGTAAGGTCCACGGAACCGATAGCACTTACTATGTTTTTGTCGGTACCAGCAAAGGGTACTTTAACTAGAGCGCCGGACGTACCGTCAGAGTTAACTGTAACAGCTCCGTGCGCGTCCCTGCGGACCCTCGAGCTTACCAATTGTTCAGGCTCATCATAATGCTGAATATAAAATACAGGTTCTTCTATAATAAGGTATCGGCTGTTGACGCCGGCGCACAGCGCAGCGAGTAGTAATATTTTTCCAAACATGTTTGTGTTCTCTAGGGGATATGAAACTCGAATGTTGTTTTGCACGAATGTTTCACATTTTATATATCCAGTTTAAAGTTAAGGAATCCCCGGCATATTGCTGATAATTGTGTCGGGTTCATGCCGCGTGCGTCATCCTCCGTCTCGGTTACTTCACTTTATCAGTTCTGTTATTGTTCTTTTTGTTTTTTGTTTTGCGTTATCGGTCGCAAAGTAAATCCCAGTTTCCAAATGTAAAGTATTCAATAACTAATGTTTTTGTTATTTATTTATATTTATTATCAGTTACTTAATAGGTGAATAACCTATTAAATATTAATCGATATATAAAATTAAATTTTTTGAATTATATATTAAAGAAATTCATCTTATTTACTGATGTAGTACGGGCTTGATCAATTGCCATTCAAATGAATTACTAACAATCGAATACCCAACGTAACTGTCAGCATCAAAAGATATACGTTACTCTTATTAACCATAGTAAATTTTACTTCGCACTTTTCTCAATATGTAAATATATTTAACGACCAGAAAATAAAAAAGGAGTGTGGTACTACTGGTAAAGAACCCACACCCAAATTCAAAATCGTGCATGTTTTTTTTAATTGTAACGTAATTAAGGATACCTAAAGTTTTGTTGTATCCGCCGCCGCACCGCGCCGATTTGAGATATTGACTCATCAACCGACAATGAAACAAAAACAATAACTACACTGGAGTATAAAAATTTATGAAAATATGTAATGGCCATCGATATTGTTCGTTAAAACATTGGTCTGTAATATACCTTTAAGGGGAAGAATACATCCTTTGTACTCACTTGCAGAGACTTGTTATTATTATTTGTCAAATATATAAGTTGAAATCACATTCCGTAATATGACAAGTAATACCCCGTTTTTTGCATAATATCTGTCTTACACAATTGAAGGCAGTATAAAGCATTCAGTAGTCGCACTCGATTAAATGCGCGAAGATGGTCACGAAGTTCATTATTATTACCATTCTGGCGCTCAGCGTTAAATGTCGGTATATATTAGTTGACGACTTGGTAATTGAAGAGCCTGGTTACGTGGAGCGCGATCAGCCAAAGCGGCCGAGGTATTGGGCAAGCTCGAGGGTCCGTCAAGATGCACACGGAGTTGTCACGGTGAACTCTAACGGTACCTCCGGATCTGTTGTGGATGTACCCTTCACTAGCAATGGCAAGAACATAGAAAGCTCTATCGGTTCCGTGGATCTTACTGACAGGCTGAAAGTTGCGGCTACAACCGCTATATTGGCGCTTGATAATATGTAAGTAGACGAACCTTGTTTTTGTATTTTTACTTATTGAAGTAAATATTGTTCGAAATTTATCCAGTCATTTTTGCGTAATGCGCGCACAACGGAAAATCTCAATCATTTTATTTATAATAAAAGATAGATATAAAATAAGAATAATTAAATAATGTAAAATAGAAGACGAATATACATCGAGATAATAAGTCTGTTCAATTTATAATAGGTACTATGTTGGTTCTGACACTTCTGTCTATACTGAGAGATCATTCGTCAAGGTAAGTAAGTATGTAGACTTTGTATAAATCCTTAAAAGTGCATAATTCCCTTCTAATTTGTGTTAGCAAATAGGTACCAACGAACTTTTTCACGAACTTCGAATTCCAAACCTCAAAGATTGCCTGGTCACTCAGTAAGTAGTGTTATGAAAACACAATTTAGATTTGTTTTAGATAGAGCACGTTACAAGAAGCTGACTGAAGAAGTATATTTATTGACTTGATCGCTTGATTATGAGATAAAACTTTATTTTTTTTGTACAACTAATATGGCAAACAAGCGTACGGCCCACCTGATGGGAAGCGACTACCGTATAGGTATTACTAGCCGATGCGGAACTCGATCCCCTTTCACTAAGGAGTTTGGTAAGCCTACTCACCGCAGGAATATGACATAAGGCTATTTGTCTGCGATCTTATGTAGGGTGGAGTTTTTCACTAGCCGGACTAACCTAAGTAGAAGAAAATGATAACCGTAGATTTGAAATCACTATTACTTTATCAAAAAAAGGTTTGTGCCTGAGCGGGTAGTGTTATTTGTATTTTAAGCATCTATACTTTTGATTCGCAGTCAAATCGTACAGTCGTCTTTGGTTACAAATGTGACACAATGAGAGTTCAGTTAGAAATCTATTATTCTAACTAAATTTATTTAAATAATAATTAAAATGTATCATACGATACAGTGAGAAGATAAATGCACCAGTGAGCGCCACTCACACAAATTTCATCAATCGCAACGACTACTTCCTGGGCGGGAAACCGAACATCTTCAAGACGCCTGACGCCTCAAACGATTTCAACAACGTCTTCTAGCAATTCGACACTCCACGAGAATCTTCCTGGGTATCTAACTACGGAATATATGTTTCAAAAATATTTTAATGTAGTTAGTTATAATAGTTTTATTTAATACTAGCTGTGTCTGCGGCTCCGCACTCGTTAACTACAGAATTGTTGTTTATGAAGATATCATGATATATTTTTGTCGATAAGAACTAAGTATCTAAGGAGTAAATAAAAAAAAGTGCTAAATGTATCCAGTAGTTATTGCTTGATGCGCGCACAACAACAAACTTCAATAATATTATTTTTATAGATATAGGTTAGCGTAGTCCCGCGGCTTCGCACGCATTTATTACGCAGTAATTATTTTCGCATCGTAGTTTTATTTTTGGAACGAAGTTTCTTATGGGGCGTTGCGGAGGGGGCCTAGCCGGCAAAAAACATCCGTAATGTTAACAAAAAGCGTAATGTATACCCGAATAATTATTTATACTATTATTGCAGTTTCCTACTATTTGTATATCATTTTATAAATCATTGTAAATAAAATAAAGGTTTTAAGATAATTTTGTAAAGTAGTTTTATTTTTATTTTTATCGATAAAAAATCAATAAAAAATGTATACCCCAATAATTATTTTCTTTATACTTTGAATAGAGATAGAAATTAATCTTTTATAATGAGGAACTTCGTTCATATATGGTGTCCCACGACACCACTCGGTTTTTTAGTTATATCATTGATAACATGAATAATACTATACTGACATGTAAATATTAGTATTGCAAATAGACAATAATATCAAGAAAAAAAATGTTGTTTATTTGTAGAGTACTAAAGAAGACTATAGTTAGGCAATAGCAACCATGAAGTATTCATCTTAGTTAGACGACATATTGAAAATTACTACATAAAGGTGTAACGAACCAAACATAAACACTGAAGCTTTGTCTGATTAGCAAGATAAAAGTCAGTCAGCTGGATAAAGTTATGCTAAAGGGCTGTCTTTACGCGATATACTACATATCGTGATTATACGCTAGAGAACTAAAGTTAACGCCAAGGTTTAAAAAGTAAGTAAACTGCTGAGTCAGTGTGCCACCGGACACATCAAGTCGACAACCATTCGAGTAGACGAGTGTAGATTGCGATTTATTCAACGTAGTGTAGGATGACTTCAATGACTTATGTCAAGTGACTCGTAGTCAAGAAGTAGAAATCTAAAATATTGGTATTGGGATATTAATTAAAGTTCAAATTAAAAACCGAATTGTGACGATTAAAATACTTAAAGAAGATCGTGTTTATATGTCAATGAATGTTCTCAATCTGTGTGAACTGCAATCGAAAGGAATCCCCTCAAATATTTCATTATATTAGTTATTAAGCAATTATCAATTTGACCTGTGTACCTACGTAATTCGATCTATCTCACTCCATAAACTAATAAGTATTTATATTACTATATCAATTGAGAGTTTATCTTGAAGAACGTGGATTTCAATTTGAATGTCATAGAATAGATTATTTGTTTATTTGACAAATTAATTAACACATAAATAGTTATATTGACGACAGTAATAGTATCAACTGTGCTACAGTTGACAACGATTCATATAATAATTCTTAACATTAAGATAAGAAAAAACCTAGAATAGAGCGATTATTAGCAAGATTTCCGTACAAAAATAATCACATCACTCTAATCTTAAATGATTCATTCAATTAGAATTAGAATTGTTGTACAAAATAAACGAAATAGAAAAAAATGCCCTTGCCAAGATTTACATTATTATTTTATTGTTACCGAGACAAATCGACATATCTTACAGATTAAAATTAAAATAAGCTTTCGTTTTCACACAATTAGTAGACTCAATGAATGGTTAACAACTGGCAAGCGGACGTGGATAACGATTTTGTCTTCTATCTCTTGTCTAGACGCACATAAATCTCTATAGAAGTTTTTATTTACTTATTTGTAAAATTCCTGGGCATTTAGTAGATGAAACCATTATAAAGAAGTAATAAAGCATTTTCTAGTTTTATCTTGAAACTCTACAGCTAATAGCTTAGCAGATAATTCCGATATTTTAGAGCTAGTTACCTTTCTAGACTTACTATAAATAACCTTATCCTCTTTTAACTTCAAGTATAATTATGGGCAAACGCTTGACAATAAAAAAAACCCCCTACACTGTATTATAATCAAATGTAAAGAACCTAAAACAAGAGTTTTAATAATTTAACAACAAACAAGAAAACCACACAGGAAAATGATTATTTTAATAACAAACTAGAAAAACATTGTAAACAAACTTTTAATTGACACTCGACCAAATGTGCACTGAGAGAACATTAGTTTGATAAGCATACAGGGGATTCCTTTTCACTTATCTTAATAATATATAAAGAGTCCGACATAAACGAGAAGCATCATTCGAGACTTCACACTTCTTAGATCACAAGATGTTCGCTAAGTTTTTCTTCGTGTCCGTCTTCTTGGTCGGCGTCAACAGCCGGTACCTACTGGTAGAGGAACCCGATTACTACATCGAAAATTACGAGGAACAGCCGGAGCAGTGGGGCAGCTCTAGGGTTCGCCGTCAAGCGGGAGCTCTCACAGTCAACTCTGACGGAACCTCAGGCGCTGCAGTCAAGATACCCATAACTGGGAATGAAAACCATAAGCTCAGCGCAATCGGTTCCGTTGATCTCAACGACAGAATGAAGCTAGGTGCTGCTACAGCTGGACTGGCGTATGACAATGTGTGAGTATCTCTTCAGACTTGACATAGATTTGCCTAATCTTCACCAGTTAATGTAATCTAATGTTGTGTTTACTATTTACCTTGATGTTTGTTTCTAGAAACGGCCACGGAGCCACCCTCACCAACACTCACATCCCCGGCTTCGGTGACAAAATGACCGCTGCCGGTAAAGTAAATCTGTTCCACAATGACAACCATGACTTTAGCGCCAAAGCATTCGCCACTAAAAACATGCCCGACATCCCTCACGTTCCCAACTTCAACACTGTCGGCGCCGGAGTGGACTACATGTTCAAGTGAGTGCCTACAACCTATCTTACGGTATTAACTATTTCTTGACTTTCGTAAAGTGTTATTTGTATATAAAACCTCAAATAAATATTAAACTAATAGATGCAGAGTTAATTAGTATTATTATGGCAGCTTTGTATTAATAAACATTAATTATTAATAAACCGAATTTCTTAACAGAGACAAGATTGGTGCATCAGCGAGCGCCGCGCACACCGACTTCATCAACCGGAACGACTACTCTCTGGGCGGGAAGCTGAACATCTTCAAGACTCCCACCACGTCACTGGACTTCAACGCCGGTTGGAAGAAGTTCGACACGCCCTTTATAAAATCCTCTTGGGAACCGAGCACCAGTTTTTCTTTCTCGAAATATTTCTAATTTAACAGTATTCTAATAAGTATATAATATTCTATAAGTATATATTAATTAATGCAAAATTTAAGTAGTTAGAAAATTAATTATATATATTTTTTAGAAAATTAACTTGTTTGATAATTTGATTTGTAAATACAATAATGTTTCAATAAATAAATGATATTACATTACGACATCTTCTTATTTCCAATCACCTGTTTTTATGCAATACTACTAACTAGATATATTTTGTAAATAACAAACTGTACATGAAAACTGCAACGTCCGAGAATCAAATCCGAAATACTAAGATGTCAATCACTTTTAACCTAAAATATTTTTTTTGAAATAAATTATGATATTTTTTCCATTACATTTATAGAGGTTTTACTATACATCTAAATTATTTCTTCTTGAATGTTCCCTCAAATGATATACATTTAGAATAAATAATACTTTATTATATTGTACGCATTATGAATAGATCTTTTTCAATAATTTTCATGTTCGAAATGTATCATTATTTAAAAGAGTTATCAATATAAATATATTCTGTGGAATTCATCCATTTGTACATTTTATTAGACGTGGAGCTTAAAATAATACATGTTTTCAATTAGGAGACTTCACCTCTAAATTTCATTAATATATTCCCTCTGAAATTACTCCTCAAGCAAGCGCTAAACTTTTACCTATTTAAATAAACATTTTTATTTTTGGCATGATACTCGAATTCAATGCGTACCTACATCATTCAAGATTTATGTTTACCTTTTTTTGTAATTAGAAAAAAAAAAACTGTGTTGAACACAGGTGGATTTAAAAAATCGTATATTATAAGTTTAGTAGCTATGCCCGCGTATAGTTTAGAAGAAATCACTGATTGATGATTTATAATACATCAGTAGAGACAATATTTTTATCGGGCGGCTAGGGTTATGCGTCACAGCTCAACTAATACGGCTCGTTCGCACCACTACATCTATAGTCATAGGCCCTAGCCGAATGTTGAATTATTTTGATTTGTATTATCCCCCAAACTAAGCGTCCAAATAAAATGCTATAAAGGACAAAGTTTATCTACATAAAATTACAGTCTTTTTTTTAATGTACTAAGTAGGAATACTTTTTGTAGAACATCGTATTTACATGTCACTATCCATTACGCCAGCGCTCGCGGATAAAGCAGTTATGGTGCGCTATTACTTCTTACTTAACAAAAAATAGTATTTAAGGCTAGCTGCGTGGTGTAGCCTAATGCTAGATAGCCTATACTATTCCTCGTGAATGTGGCTATCATATACAAAAAGTATTTTTAGAATCCGGCTTGTAGTTTCTGAGATTAGCGTGTTTAAATAAACAAACAAAACAGCTCTTCCTATTTATTATATTAGTATAGATAATAGATCTTTTATATGCTTAACAAATAAAAAAGTAATTTGTAAATATTTAAACGATTGCAAAATATTTTTTTTTTATCATCATCATTATCATTTCAGCCGAAAGACCACTGCTGGACATAAGCCTCTCCCAAAGATCGCCACAACGACCGGTCCTGTGCTGCCCGCATCCAACGGCTTCCCGCAACCTTTACCAGGTCGTCGGTCCACCTTGTGGCGGGTCTGCCCACGCTGCGTCTTCCGGTACGTGGCCGCCACTCGAGAACTCTTTGACCCCATCGGCCATCTGTTCTACGAGCTACGTGGCCAGCCCACTGCCACTTAAGTATAGCTATTCTTCGGGCTATGTCGGTGACTTTGGTTCTCCTGCGGATCTCCTCATTTCTGATTCGATCACGCAGAGAAACTCCGAGCATAGCCCTCTCCATTGCCCTTTGAGTGACTTTGAGCTTTCTTATGAGGCCCATAGTTAGCGACCACGTCTCAGCTCCATATGTAATCACTGGCAACACACACTGGTCAAAGACTTTCGTCTTGAGACACTGCGGTATCTTGGACGAGAATATGTTACGTAGCTTCCCGAACGCTGCCCAGCCGAGTTGGATTCGACGATTTACCTCTTTCTCGAAATTGGATCTACCTAACTGGATTGTGTGTCCCAGGTAAACATAATCTTCAACAATTTCAAGCGTATAGTCTCTGATCTTCACGGGAGTTGGCGCTACATGGACGTTCGACATAATCTTCGTCTTGTCCATGTTCATTCTAAGACCAACTCGTTCAGAGGCTTTACTGAGGTCATCGAGCATCGCACGGAGGTCCTCCATGGTCTTCGCCAAGACTACTATGTCGTCGGCAAACCGAAGGTGGGTGATGTACCCGCCGTTTATGTTGATGCCTAGTCCTTCCCAGTCCAGAATCTTGAAGACGTCTTCCAGTGCAGCGGTGAACAGTTTAGGAGAGATAACATCTTCCTGTCTGACTCCCCGCCGCAACAGGATAGGTTTCGAGTTCTGGTCCTGCAGTCGAACTGACATAGTGGCGTTTTCATACAAACACTTCAACACTTCGATATACCGGTAGTCTACTTGGCACCGCTGGAGAGACTGTAGTACAGCCCAGGTCTCAATCGAATCAAAGACTTTCTCGTAGTCCACAATCGCTAAACAAAGGGGTAGGTTATACTCTTCGGTCTTCTGTATAACCTGCCGTAATGCGTGTATGTGATCTACGGTACTGTAGCCTTTTCGGAAACCGGCTTGTTCGGGAGGCTGGAAGTCGTCGAACTTGCGAGCGAGACGGTTCGTAATAACTCTCGAAAACAGCTTATAAACATGGCTTAAAAGTGAGATTGGCCTATAATTCTTCAATAGGGTATTGTCACCCTTTTTGAAGAAGAGTACCACCAGACTTTTGTTCCATGCCTGCGGCGTTTTACCTTCGTGGATGACGGAATTGAACAATGTCTGAAGGGCCCTCAGTACTGGTTTACCACCCGCCTTCAATAGTTCGGCTGTGATTCCGTCATCGCAGCTTCCGTCAGCTTTGTTGTTTTTAAGCTGTTTGAGAGCCATACTAATCTCGTACAAGCTGACGTCCGGGATGTTTTCTGTATAGTGTCGAGTCATTCTAGCTCTTGGGTCTTTAGCTAGATTCGTAACGGGTTCCTGCGTTGACGTGTATAACTGTCCATAGAACTCCTCTCTCAAGAGCTCGGGTTTGGATGACACGATTCTGCCGTCGTCAGTCTTCAGCTTTGTTAGCTGGCTTTGCCCAATAGACAGATCTCTTGCGAACACTTTGGAGCCTTTGTTTCGCTCTATTACCTCTTTAATACGATTCGTATTAAATTGGCGTATGTCAGATTTCAGTGACTTTGAGATCCGCCTATTAAGCTGCCGATAAGCACAGGCATCACCTTTAGACTGCAGAATCATCTCACGCCTCTCCTCCATGAGTTTTAGAGTAGAGTCCGAGAGTTTTTTGGTCCTGTTTGTACGCTGGGTCTTAAAGAATTTGGACCCATTATAATCATCATCAATCATTATAATTGTCCACGCTGCTGTCTTCTAGGCAATGAAAACGGTTTTGGAGTTCCAGCTGAAAGCTCTCGGGGTTTTGGAGTTGGATCGGTGCTGGGCGGAGCGTAGACTTCATCAGTCGAGATCTTTCAAGCTTCAAATTAAGATTCCATGTGCCTCTTACCATACGGCGATCACTTCCGGTTTTGACCGCATTGATCACAGAGACATCATTGAATATGTGCCTTTTCGTCGACATGATAAAGTCTATCTCGTTTTTCGTTACATCGTCAGGGCTCATCCAGGTCCACTTCCTATGTTCTCGCTTCCTGAAGAAAGAGTTCATCATATAAAGGCCGTCTTTCTCCATGAAGCCGGCCAGTAGTTGGCCCCGATGATTCCGATTTCCTCCTCCAAATTGCCCCACTCGCAGCTCGTCGCCGTCTCGTTTGCCCAGTTTTGCATTGAAATCCCCCATGACAACCGTGAAGTGGGCATTGAAAGGGGCGTGGGCGTCTGAGTGCGCCGAGGTCGGAGCGTACACCTGTATGACCTTCAACGAATACCGTTTGGTTATTCTAAGTATAAGGCACGCTACCCTAGTCGACACACTCTCGAATTTTACAACGTTGTTCACAAGGGACTTGTGGACGATAAACCCGACACCTCCTTGGGACTGTTGATCGCCCTCCCGGAAATAGAGCAAGTTACCAGATTTAAGGATTATCGTGTCCTCCCCCTCTATTCGGACTTCAGATAAACCTATGATATCCCACCGTAACTTGCTCGATTCCTAATCAATTTCCACAATCTTCTCGTCAGTTCGCAGTGTGCGCGTGTTGTAGGTTGCCAGGGCCAGTGTTCGTCGGTTGTGGTAGCAGGATCTCTGCCGGGGATTAACTATAGCACCCCCTGCCCCACCGTTACCGTGACCGCTACCGGAGTCAGGAATAGCGGGGCCGCCGGGGACTAGGGGTCTAGATTTTGTTTGCACTTTCATATTTGGGAGGATTTGCCATAATCGCCACGCTTGGCAGGCGGGTTGGCGATCGCAGTATGGTCGTAGATATATACTCGAAGGACGCTGCTGCCCGTTCTTCGGATAATCCTTTAGTCGCCTTTTATGAAACCCACAGGATGAGATGGGGTGGTGCTATTCTAAGCCGGCACACACACGGACCATTTTTTTTTTATACATAAAATTAACCAACAAAACGATAACAAAATTAGGTAAAAAACAAATTAGGGACCTATAATTTATAGATTTTCCGAAGTCAAAAACTGCTTTATCCGCGTGTGGTGGCGTAATGGTTACGCCATACGGATACGTAAATACAATGTTCTACAAAAAACCCAGGTCTTGAGACGTATTTTCTTTGACAACACATCAAGTTCGTATCAATAAGCCAGGCCAGCCACATAACCGATTTTGATGAAACTTGCACTTTCCCTAAGTTCAAGTAAATGTAAGCCAATTGGTCATAATCTGATTAATAGTTTCTGAGAAATGCATGGAAAAACATACATAAATACAAACATATTATATAATATTGTATATTTGTTTGGAAGCCCTAATAGATTATCATATATGAATATATTGCAGTTCCAATAATATTATATACATACGTGTCGAATTAATATCCTTCATTTTTTGAAGTCGATTAAATACAAATATTGGGAGTACTGAGTACTATTAATATTATTCTTGTTGAAACTGCCGCAGATGAATACTCAGAGATACAAAAACTATTACATTTTGAGTGATTATGTTATATCCATTAAAGTAGTAATACTAATATACACGTTCAACAATTCCTAGAAAATTTGTGACATTTTGAAAGAAGCCATATTTACTAATATTATAAAATTATGATACAAACTAAGTCGATATAAGAATCAAATAAATTATACAACTAATTTCCACAAATTTACAGCCTATAAACTTAATATCTGGTACAATTATTCCTTTTAATTTATAGATGTTCTTTAAGGATCGACTTAGATTTAATATAACAATTAGGATATTGGAATGCGAAGTTCAAAAATTTCAAAATAAATAATAAAAAAATAATTTCCATGAATCTTTAAAAATCTTAATAATAGCATACCATATCTATCTATATAACGTATTTAAAAAAAAACTTGGCTGACAGGGAAAGTTGGGCTGTAATACCTATAAAGTATTAGAGTACATGTGCGTATTAAGCATTACAAATATTTTAAAGAATGTTATCCACCAGTAAAAGCTGACAGTTTAATTTAGTGTATTTAATATTATTTTACTATTATAGCAGCGTTTAGAATAATCGTGTATCTCTATGTAATGCGTAGAAGTATCCTGACGAAATCGAAAACAGCAATCAGGGAAATTATGCATATCTACCTATACGACCTACTACCTATCTATTTATAGTTCGGTAACATTATTGTATTTTTTTATTACACTGATGTATTTTCATAGGTCTTTTTTTTACAAATGTAAAAGAGTAGAAGAAGCTTTTTTAAGAACGTTTAAAAGCAGTTCAAGATTCGATTTCTGAAGCATCACTGTCTCATGTATTTCTATACAAAGTAGCATTGTTCCTGCTGTTGTGTTCGAGTCTAAAGGGTGTCGTTGACAACACACATACACACCGGCACACGAGCCCGAGCCGTTCCAACCCCCGTCCTCAGGAGTACTGCCCTATTATCACTGGCCTTACTTAAGATTGTGCTCTTTTTTGAAGTTGAGTTTAAATTGCTACAGGTCGCAGTGTCCACTAAATATCAGGTGAACTGCTTGCTACTTCATACCATAAAAAACATAAGCCAAATGTACATGCCTCAAGAAATAATTGTCTTATTCTTTTCTTCCCAGTATAAGTGTATTTAGTTTTAAATGAAATGCTGTCTAAAGTTTATTGCGATTTTGCTAATTTTGTAAGTATAAACAGAAATACATTGGAAAAAATCAGAATGTGTAATTTGAGATCTCAATCATGAATAGTGCATTACGATATTATACGGTGGGGGCAGCGAAATGCATGGCCACAGAATTTATGCCTTTAGGATGGTCAGTAACCCGGTTAGTAATAGAAAATGCCGTACCAACATGTTCTGCTTGAATCACATAGTTTGCCTTTATGAAAAACTCAGGTTTAATAAAGAATACTAAACCATTTTTTAATACTGCACCATCATCGTTGTAATTTTGGATATCTGATGCTGAAAATACCATAACGTTGGTGTCAATTTAATTTGATTTTTCGTTTTCATATTTACCATACACTACCAGAAGCATTCCCGATTAAAATCTATGTTACTATAGAAATTTCAAGTTATTTAAAAAAACTGAAGATACTATTGAGAATAAAGAAAAATATAAATTATTTATAAAGTATGGTATCGCTTTAAGCAATATACAATCTAAAAACAATGGCGATCATCGGCAATCTATCGCTGGTCGATGCTCCCGACCTGAAAACCTTTCTTTAACTGGAAATACATTGCCTGAACCCGACACGCAATAAAGAACAAGAGAGTCTCTGTGACGGGAGTCTCTATGCATGGTGGTCGCTTCAAATCCCTACAGCCTGGCTTGATTATTAGACATACACTGGGTGATTCTGGAACGCGACACAGGTAAGCGTGCCACTATGGTGGGTGTTAAACATGGTGTGTGGTGGTCGCGATCCATTTAGACACAGTTATTCTCATGCCTTTCAATTGCACTAACTTAAAAAAAAAAGCGTAATTCGCGGAGAGATTTAAAAAAGGTTAATGAATCGCTATTAGCGTGTTGGGACGCAACGTTAGTAATCACTGTTTAGCATCCTATAATAATCATGAGATTTCGCTGCAAGGAAACATTATGATGAAACTATGCATAGTAGTAGTTCTTATCTCCCTAAACTTCAAGTGACTAAGCAACGTTTCTTTTTCTTCCCTGATCCAATTTATGTGTGGTCGGCATGCCAAGTTTTTCTCTTCCACTGTCCTCTATCAGCTGTCATCTCAGTATTTACACCTTTTATATGCATATCATTCCTCAAACAATATATCCATATCATCTTTGGTTTTCTTCTCCTAGTCTGCTATGCTATTGCACATGAGATCCCTCTCTGGCCTTAACGTGTTACTATATGAGGACCACTTAATATTTGAATTTCCCATTTTCATTAGAATATTCGCCAAAATAGTGCATATTATGTGAAAATTTCACAGAGCTACCTATTATAGTTCACAAAATACTAAAAGGTACTATGGATACTTTAAAGATAGGGTAGGGTGGACACAAGTTTCATTGATTCATTGGAGTTTCATTTCTGAGAGAGGAACTCTAAAAATGAATACATACGTATGATAATTGGACGTAATATACCAAAGCAAATTCGATGTAAATTTATTGTTTTTGTAACAACGAAAATGCGGGTTGAGATAAGAGGAAGCCCCGACAATGATAACGGTCATAGTATGTTTGAACTTGGATCTACTTCACTCACGATGTAATAATATGCTTTCCTTCATGGATCTCTTCTATCTCTTGTAGCGCTTTTCAAGCCAATGGAGTTGACACACATACAACTATATCAACACATAGTGAGTAATCAACAATGGACTGAATTTATGTTGTTAATTAAATAAAATAGTTTGCATATAAGACGGTTATCTACACGGGTAATCTTTATAGAGGGATGGTTAATAAGGATCATGCCTCTGTCATGCATTCAAAAAATATGTGTATGTGGAGTGCGTATGGAACTAATATAAAGCATAACAAAAAACGTTCCTCGTTAAAAAAATAAATCTATAAAATTTTGAAGAAATAATTATAACCAGGTTATTATCGTACGTTTCTATACATTCATACATTCATCTAGTCATTTATAAGTTTATCAAAAAAATTCGTAGTATATCTCGAATAATTGAAAAAATTTAGTTTTAATGTTTTTACCATGGAACACGTAAATGTTTTATATAATTTTCAATTTATAAATATTATCTATTAAAAAAAATCAAAATATTATTATGATCCTCCAACGCCGTTTATTTTTTTTGGTAGTATCTCGGTAAACTGTCCCGTATGGTAAGCACAGTACAATCCAAGATAAGCACAGTACAAGTTTTTAACATGTGGATCTGTGGCATCGTAGCTCCTAAATGAATGAACCAGTTTTGATTTAGTTATTCTTTCTTTGTTTGAAAGGTTTCTTGCAACTTACAGCAGAAGGACTTTCAAATGGTATCAATGAATAGGTTATATTTTGGAGTTTTTTATTTTTTATTTACCTAGATTTATAGTCACTACACAGCCATTATTCATTATTCCATATTCTATCCTATATAATATCCAGATAATATTAGTTTATGAAATTGTTGCATAACGAGGAGTATTAAAACTTAACTAGAAAACGACTCGAAAACGCAACTAGTTTTTAATATTTTATATTTAAATATTTTATGCATTACATATGCTTAATTTATAGTACATTGAGTATTTACACCACAATTATGAATACTTAAACTTATCAGACAATTCCTGAAAATAGGCCAATAGCACGTTTTTTGAAAACGAAGTAGTCCTTTTTTTTGCATTTTTCATGACATAAAGTCGTGATAGCATTTATCATATAATTTCCGTCGTTGTATTTAAAAAAATATCGGGCAGAGTTCAATTTTCTTCACATACACTGCTATCAGATATTTTAAAGTAAAAAAACAAAAAAAGACCCACGAAATTCAGTACAAAAAACGTATGCATGATGCCAAAACTTGGTGTTAAACTTGTTTTCAAATTTATTCACTTCAAAATATAATAAAGTACATTGTTGCGAAAATATACGTGACTAACAATCAATTAAAATTAAAATGTGCATATTTCCTCCTCTTTGTTTCGTAAAACTTAATTAAAAATAACCAGGGATTCACTAGCATTATACTTACAGTCGCACCTCGCAATCGTGAACGAATTTTCAGTGCATCGAGACGATAGATGAATCACGTGCCGCGAGAGCAAATTACTGCGATAAGGACAAGGGGATTCCTTTTCACTTATCTTTATAGTATTTAAGACAGTTGAGATGAGTTCTCAGCATCATTCAAGACTCGATAGTCCTTAAGAAAACATTCAAAGATGTTCGCTAAGTTGTTCCTCGTGTCCGTCCTTCTGGTCGGCGTCAACAGCCGGTACCTACTGGTAGAGGAACCCGGTTACTACATCGAACAGTATGACGAGCAGCCAGAGCAGTGGGGCAGCTATAGGGTGCGCCGGCAAGCGGGAGCTCTCACAGTCAACTCTGACGGAACCTCAGGCGCTGCAGTCAAGATACCCATAACTGGGAATGAAAACCATAAGCTCAGCGCAATCGGTTCCATTGATCTCAACGACAGAATGAAGCTAGGTGCTGCTACAGCTGGACTGGCGTATGACAATGTGTGAGTATCTCTTCAGACTTAACATAGATTTGCCTAGTCTTCACCAGTTAATGTAATCTAATGTTGTGTTTACTATTTACATTGATGTTTGTTTCTAGAAACGGCCACGGAGCCACCCTCACCAACACTCACATCCCCGGCTTCGGTGACAAAATGACTGCTGCCGGTAAAGTAAATCTGTTCCACAATGACAACCATGACTTTAGCGCCAAAGCATTCGCCACTAAAAACATGCCCGACATCCCTCACGTTCCCAACTTCAACACTGTCGGCGCCGGAGTGGACTACATGTTCAAGTGAGTGTCTACAACCTATCTTACGGTATTAACTATTTCTTAACTTTCGTAAAGTATACAAATAAATTGTATATAAAACCTCAAATAAATATTAAACTAATAGATGCAGAATTAATAAGTATTATGAAGGCACTTTTCTATTAATACTAATAAATATAAATATTAATTATTAATAAAACTAATTTCTTAACAGAGACAAGATTGGTGCATCAGCGAGCGCCGCGCACACCGACTTCATCAACCGCAACGACTACTCTCTGGGCGGGAAGCTGAACATCTTCAAGACTCCCACCACGTCACTGGACTTCAACGCTGGCTGGAAGAAGTTCGACACGCCCTTTATAAAATCCTCTTGGGAACCGAGCACTAGTTTTTCCTTCTCGAAATATTTCTAATTTAACAGTATTGTAATAAGACATAGGTAGTTAATTATTGCAAAATGTAAAGTAGTCAGAAAATTAATTGTATATATTTTTTAGAAAATCAACTTGTTTTTCATAATTTAATTTTTAAATACAATAATGTTTCAATAAATAAATGATATTACATTACGACAGCTTCTTATTTCCAATCAGTTGTTTTTATGAAATTCAACTATCTAGATATATTTTGTAGATAACACAATGTAGATGAAAACTGCAACGTCCAAGGATCAAATCCGGAATCCTAAGATGTCAATTCACTATTAACACAAAAAAAAAAATTTGAAAAAAAACATGAAATTTTTCCATTACATTTATAGAGGTTTTACTACACATCTAAATTATTTCTTCTTGAATGTTCCCTCAAATGATATACATTTAGAATAAATAATACATTTTTTTTATTGTACGCATTAGGAATAGATCTTTTTCAATAATTTTCATGTTCGAAATGTAACATTATTTAAAAGAGTCATCAATAGAAATATATTCTGTGGAATTCATCCATTTGTACATTTTATAAGACATGGAAAAAAAAACTGTGTTGTACACAGGTGGATTTAAAAATTCTTATACTATAAGTTTACTGGCTGGTTTCCTTTGACACCACATCCGTAGCTCGTATCAATAAGCTAGGCCGTCACACTTACAGGTATTAAGTAGTCCATATCTTGAAAACTACTGAACAAATTTTGATGAAACTTGCACTGTTCCCTAAGTTGAAGTATGTGTAAGCCAATTGGTCATAACCTGATTAATCCTTTCTGAGAAATGCATACACAAACATACATACATACAAGCATATATACAAATATATATATATAATTATATAAACACAATTTTGTATATTTGTTTGGAAGCCCTAATAAGCCCAATAATATTATATACATACGTGTCGAATTAATATTATTCTTGTTGAAACTGCTGCAGATGAATACTCAGAGATACAAAAACTATTACATTTTGAGTGATTATTTTAGATCCATTAAAAAGGTAATAATATACACGTTCAACAATTCCTAGAAAATTTGTGACATTTTGAAAGAAGCCATATTTACTAATATTATAAAATTATGATACAAACTAAGTCGATATAAGAATCAAATAAATTATACAACTAATTTCCACAAATTTACAGCCTATAAACTTAATATCTGGTACAATTATTCCTTTTAATTTATAGATGTTCTTTAAGGATCGACTTTGATTTAATATAAAAATTCTAAATACATAACAAAAAAATAATTTCCATGAATCTTTAAAGATATTAATAATAGCACATACCATATCTATATAACGTATTTTAAAACAAAACTTTCTGACAGGGAAAATTGTGCTGTAATACCTGCAAAGTATTGGAGTATAAACGTGTATGAAACATTACAAATATTTCAAAGAATGATAATTATCCACCAGTAAAAGCTGATAGTTTAATGTAATATGTTTAATATTAAATAACTGTTCAATAGTATAAAAAGTTGAAGGTTTTTCTAGACATCTGATATTACCTTAATAAAACTTCACCACAATTTTTATGTATGCAATCTAGCAATCTGTAACAATTTTGAAATGGAGCACACTTATTTAGTCTGTCTGAAGTTTTCTCAGGAATCGTGAAATGAAAAATATTCCGGTGCATATAAATTTTTTAGTTCTATTTAGCTCGTGGCTGGGTAGACGATATTTTTTCACGTAACTAGTTGGAGTTAGTGATGTTACTTCTACTCAGAATCCTATTCATATTAATATCGATGGGCACATTGATTGTAATTTTACAATAATCGACAGAGACAACTTATAGAAATATTTAGTATTCCGTCAAAGGAAATTGAAAGGTATATAAATAGTTTTGATATTGAATTCCGCTGTGTAATAATATCGGTTGACAGTTAATTCTACTGAATGCGTAGTTTCATGTTGAAATTGTTGTTCACCGGGCAACAAATTATTATACTCTTACCTTAAAATCACTGGCACACATGCAATAAATAAAATATCAACAACGCGATCGAGAAAGTATCAGTCCTTTCGTTGTATTGAACATTTATTTTTTTATACATATAATAAAAAATAGGGTTTGATTAGCGCACAACAGAAAACTTTCAAACTTGTACCATAATTTAAGTCAAAGTACAAATCTAGTGGAACACCTTTAAGTAACTGCCAGTCAATCTTGTAAGTTGATAAGTATTGAAAAGTATCTATGAAATGGGCATTCAATCTACCTACTGATTAAATTGTTATTGTACCCCATTAACAATACATATTAACAACAACATAGCATATCTCAAAAATGAGTAAGTACTCAGTAGACAGAACACTATTGGTTTATGGCAAGGAATACGGTGCTTTTTTTATAAAGCAATCGAATCCTGTATAGATTTAACTAAATAAAACGGGAAATTAAAACTGAGTGAGTCCTTAGATTTACGTAGCCTATAGTATTTACAAACAAGGCGAGATATTAAAACGAGTTCTTACGTTAAGATATCGAATACTAATACCTAGTTTAGAATATCGAATAACATATTTCACACCACTAGTAGAAAAGTGTTGGCTTACTCCACTCGTGGAATTACCTAACAGCACCTGCAAGAGATAAACGCTGCTAGTCGCACTTAAGCTCCCACTTAAATTTTATTTAAGGTTGTAATTTCTCCACGTGATTTAACACGCCCGCGTGGCAATGAGCTGATGCTGTAAAAATGTAGAATCTGAAATACTATACTGCGCCACACTAAGAGATGATTTAGAATACATTAAATTTGATAACTTTTTGTAATTTGAGGTATACTGTCATGATTCAAATGAATTATTCCTATAATACATAACATAGATTATTACATATTTGTATTGGGTAGAACTTGTTTGGTAAATTCATTTATCGCATATCTTGAAGCACTAAATAATTAAATAAGTTAGATATAGGCCTAGAACAACACTGATTAGCCAGGGATGTGGATCCACCTTCGTTTTCGCGTATAAACTCTACGGCAAAATTACCTACATACTTTATACTCTGACGGTTTACGAGACGGAACTTTTTTGATAATAAGTGGTGTGGTCAAAAATATTGCTAAAGAGGTGATATCATAACCTCTCTAAGCTAAAGCTTTGACCAGAGTAATCTCGATCAACCAACGAGATGTTTTAGATAATTACTAAATACTAACAATAGGTACAGAGTTATTATGCAAATGATTTTATATTGCTCTTTATCTTAGCAAGTGATAGTGGCTCTTGGAGGAGATAAACGCGTCTAATTACCTCAGTTCGCTCCCCTTCGAGCTGGGGGCACTCGCCTCTTCACCGCTTCGCTTCATTAGTATGGATAAAAAGCAAGATTGCATTACCTTTTGTAAAGAATAAAAGGTAACTTAAGATTTCCTTAGATTTTGCGTTTTTTTACAATTACTAATTAATAAAATTTATTGCTGAATTATTACTGCTATGAACAAAAATATCTGATCTAAGAGAGTTTTAAATTTTTTAAAAGCGTTGCTTTTTTATTGTCTATCTGTTTTTCCGATTATATTGTCATCTATAATGGGATATTTAATTAAATTTATAAAAATAACTCGCCAAAAATCGATCAAATCAAAATTCTTTTCAGAGTCCAAAGTCCACCAAGCTGGATTATAATGTCATTTTCTTCACCTGGATCTTTTAAAGATCTAAACCTAGACTTCATATTTCTAGAAACATAATAGAAACTGCTAAACTGCCAAGGGCGTAGTTTTCAATTAACATGATAAAAAGCCCTAAAATCTCTTTTAAAAGCCACGATTCATAAACTTTATGGTAATTGCACTCGTCAAAAGGCAATATACCCTTGTCGCAGTCTGGAGAAAGAATGTACGTTATTATTTGAATATGAAATTACTTGCGATCCGTGACCAGCATAACGTATTCGGAAGTCCTTTGTATACTGTTATCCTTTTGGAAGTAAGCTTAGATATTATTATAATGGCTACAAATATTTCCGTTTAGATATATGAATAAGTATTGTTGAATTAATTGAAGAAATAAGGGTTTTGTTGTAAGTTTCTGGTACAACGTATGCTTCTGTCTTTATCTTATTGCATTGTTGAAGTGATCATTGCTCAACAGTAACGTATTCGAAGATAACATCGGTCAACATAGCTTCGAATCCTTACAATGAGCCTGAGGTTTCGTTGAAGAAAAACATCATTATGGAATCGTAGCGTATGTATGTATTTTTATTGTCCGCTTGGCTTATGTACCATCATCAAGTTTAAAATCTGTCACATCAATAGATATGTTCCGGTAACTACACTTGAAAAATAGTCACTAGAGGCTTAGCGTGTTACTACTTTTGGGCCACATCGTTGCTAAACATCAAGTGAGATTGTTACACGTTACATTTATATAAAAATATATTTACTTAACAATAAATTTAAATAAAATATAGCCTTCAATACACTATGTCTAAGTTATTTCAATTATATGTTTGTCAAAATCGAATATTATTCAAAAGTAATGTCTGAAGCAGAATTATACACGATCTTTATTCAATATGAAAATAGAGAATATATAGAAAAAATTAATGTAAATTGTATCTTACATTAAAAAAAATGCGTCCAGATAAAGGTTCAAGGTCAAAATTACAACCGAGACGTAAATCCATTGATAATATAATTTTGAAACCAGTATACCACAGATTGGAAAATAGATATTACTGAATTAGGGTATTAACTTCCCGTTCTAACATAATTTCTTGATACTTTTATATTATAAGCGAAGTCAAGATTTGAGAAAATTCATATTACTCCACTACACATAATTATTATAAAGTCAAAACAAATGAAGGAACCGATAAGCACTTCCAATTAAATCATAAAGCGGCGTTCATTATCAAAATCCAGCACGTTCACGTTTGAATAATTGCCAGAGTACAATGCATTTCCAGCTTCCAAGATATCTGACGCGTCACGAACTTATCAACGGTACATTTGTAACTTTATTTGAGAATTAACGACCTACTATTGTAAGTCGAAATAAAATCGAATATAAAGTCGTCTAAATATCGATTAGTCGCCATAATAATTATAAATTGGGTATAATAGAAATAAACTCGGCCGATAACCAAAACATTAGTGGTTCTGTATAAGATTTTATCAATATTAGTATTTTACATTTCACATAGGAATCTGATGAATGTGTGCATGGAATGACAGCAATTTCATGAGAAAAATTTCGTTGGTGCGGCCAGCTGGCTTGTAGCACCATATCAAACATCTAGAAATGCTGCACATAAATACTAATAATTATAATAAAAAGTTATCATGTATCCCATGGTTAAAATCTTTAATTTTAAATTTGTTGTTAATACAACAGTTTGTCAGAAATAATTAATATTTTTACGGCAGTCCCAATAGTTTTTTTTATAGTTTTAGGATATTTAGTAAATAATGTTATCCTAGCGGGCTTACTAATGGAATTATTAATAAAGAAATAAACTAATTTGTTATTATTGTGCGAGTATACTAACCATTGTTCGTAGTAGGGCTCATAGATCGTGCACCACGCACCCTTTCCATTAGCGTCTGTCCACTGCTAACTGGATGAAATATCACTTGAATACAAATCTTAACAAGGAGACCTAGTTATACGTTGCTAATTATTTGTAAATATTCCACAATTAGTAATATCTTGATTATGCCGTTACGATATCCGAGTTGCAGGTTTGAAGGGTCTTTGATATAAGATACATAAGAATGTTGAATAAATATTGTTTTATCTTCGTGTATATTTTAGATATTAATTCACTTTGCGAATTATATAACATATAATATCTGTAATAGGTAAATTATAGCTAAAAGTATTGTAATTAGGTCGAATGTATTATTTTTAGACCACAAAACTGTCGCGTATGAAAATCCGCAATTAGTAACAACACTCAGAACATCTTTCCAACATTCAATGGTTTAAATGAAAAATAGAATAACTTGAACTTAACTTGATAGACCTCGTAGCGCAGTGGTAGTGAGCTCTATTATTGAACTGAGAGGTTGCGGGTTGAATCCCAATAAATAACTGACTTTTGCGCGATGAGCATAAGTTATGTTTGTATATAAAACAACGTAGCTCCGCTCATTACGATATCTTTGTCTGGCTAGTATTAACGGTATTAAATATACTGAGTATAACTTTTATAATAATTCAAACCAAAATCGCGGTAGAAACTAGTATGTAAGCAAAGCCTATTATAAAAACTTTACCTAAACCCACGAGCCTATTTAAATGCTTATGCGGTCCGATCTATAGTTCGGAACGTTTCAGAATCAGGTCGTAACCGTTAGGATAAATGAGGGCCGAATGCCCGTAACGGTTTTAGGAGCCAGCTTAGCTCTGAAAAAACTACTGTCTTGGGTATTCGCTTTTAGATTAAGAGCTGGGTTCTCGTTGTAACCAAGTCTGTATTAATTGCTTTTATATTATTCCTGAATACACTGCGAGATTGTATCATATAGAACAATAATGTAAAACGTAGGTTGGCGTAATATTTCCGAATTTTTGTGTAAATATCGTAGTGATATCAATAAATCTACACTTTTCACAAGATATTCTAAAGAAGACATAGGTTCTGAGGTCAGTCAGTGATTAGTTCTACTCTATTAGTACTGAGAAGGCTCTATTGGTACAGCTGGGATGATTCCTGTACGGTGGCGATGCTGTAGTGAAACTTTACAAAAATTCTAGTACTCTCCTAAATGATTGGCTATTGGCGAGGCCTCAGGGGAAACTACATAAGAAACTAAGAAATTGGAATATGTTGCGACTATATATATATATTACTTTGTACTGTCCTGTTACAAATATCTGTAATTCTAAGTAGAATACTATTTTCTTAACTTATTATATGTTTTTGTAATGTTTGGTTAGTTCATATTGTATTGATTGTACTATCACGAATAACGCGTTCGTCAATCAAATATAAATATAATTTTTATTCATATTTATGTGTATTCATCTGATGTAATATTTTATCTCACAAACCTAAAATTGCAAAGAGTATAGTAAAAAAATGAACACAATTTGGGTCCCTAGCCGTTGCCTCGTACAAGATAAAAAAGTCATATTAAATATATTTTAAAGCAATACTTGTTAACTAAAAAATGTTACCAAAGTCAATCCAAGTAAAGCGAGCTTTTAGGATCTTAATTGGCATACTATAATTATAATTTATCTTACCAACTAATTCAACTAAAAAAGGGTTTCTAATTTCAGATCTGGAGCGAACACGTAGAGACAACAGTATTACTATTTCCACGAAGGTAATTATCGTGCGTTGAGTGCAGTCTAAAATACCTGAGTATAACTTAACTTTAAGCTGCGTTCTTTTGTTATAACGTGTTTTTATAGGTATATCAATTGAATTAAGCTCTGAATCAAAAACAAGTGTCTGTCTGTAGCATAGTAGGTCTCAAACAATTGAATTGATTTTGAACTAGTTTTTTTTTTGATAATTTACTTAATCAAGAGTGTTCTTGGCTATTATTCAAGAAAAGCATCTTTCACAGGTCTGATCGGGTCGAAATTTGGTATTCTGTTCTTTCAATGATATTAGAAGTACATGGTAACATTGAATTGATGTTGCAGCATCATTTGGAACCTACAGTACACCTAAATCTTCATCAACTTTGAGATATCGTATTTGGACTCATTGGAATGGTCTCAATGAACAGGTTATTTGAATCGGGGGTTTCTTAAATTTTCAATTTACCTTTTGTATGTAAAAAAAAACTTAAAATTTAATAATGTTAAATACGGTAAATATTATATAAACGCTATATAATTTTACGTTTTGACAGATAATATATGTGAAACTTGTCAAAGTTTAAAATTATTTCTCTAATAAAATTATCTGTTGCTCGGCTCGAATATAATAAATTTATTATGTCTATTACGTAACAAAACTGTCAACGAATTTAATGAAACAAGAAACGCCCTTTCTGCGAGGTTACTGACATCCAATGAACTATAAACATCTCATATTGTGACCATAAATCCTTCAGCGGTCCGTGTAAGGGGAAGCCCAATTTGTAGCATTAAATTAAGTGAAGAGAGCTCACTCCCACAGGACAGCTGCCTGTGTTCATAAGGGCATGTCTTTCATACCGTATTATATAAAACGTAATTGCCCCAATTTAGGGGATATTCTACCTTATTTTTTAGCCATCTCATCCATAATCTTGGTGAGTGAAACGCTGAAAGTGCTTGGATATAAATAATTTAAATATTATTTGAATATCAAATAAGTATCTAGTTGATTTTTATTTCATTATATTATCCAAGTTTGGTGAATACACAGTACTTCTGAAGTTTGTGACTTCTGTATAAATCAAAAATACTTTATTCAATTCAGGGCCCAAGAACCTTCTTCATAAGTACCTACTTACGAACGTCAAAACACTACCTACTACCAGTTCGGAAAACATCCCAGTCATCGATAAATAATCATATTAATAGTTTAATTTATTCACAGAGATAGAGAGAGAGTGAGAGAGAGGGTCACTTCCAGTTATCACTATCATTCACATGATGACTAACCTTTTGACAGTAAAACCATCTTGATCTTATTGTCCGGTAAATCAGTAATGTGCGTCAGGATCTTATTATAGAAACCTGTGTTAGGTTTACCTAGGTTACCTAAATGAAAACTTTTTGGTCTTACTATGACTAAAACGCGGTTCAACTAACTAATATCTATATGTAGTATTAAGCGGATAGGAGCGGATAGGACTCGAATCTGCCGACAGGGAATCTATCTGTATGCGGACGGACACCATGTCCATCGACATAGGTAGCTTAGCTTTCGGTGATGAAAAACATTGTGAAGAAAGCATAGCGTGGTGGCAAGGCATTTATTTTATTAGGAATTTAATTACAGCGCATTGTTCTTTTTTCTTTAGCATTATCGCGTCAGTCATTATGATCGTCTTTCACTGAGAATTATTAGAGAAGTAATGATCATAATAATATGAAATTTTCTATTTATATCATCTGTTATAGGTAGTGCTTTCCCGTGAATAACATATTTAAATGTATATGGTGGTTATGTGATGAACTGTGATATTTTTTCACTGCGCAATAAGTCATATTTTGCAAAAATTGTGGGAGTTGTTTGTACTATAACTTCATTTTTAACACTCCCGCGCCGAGCTACGTACGTAGCCTTTAAAGGCTAACTTGAAATGGCGTGCAACGACTGCCTTTCTGAGTGTTTTTGTTTTACTTATCTCGATACCGAGAATACATTGAACGCCCATCATATATGCATTTTTTTTTAAACTATATCAAATTTATATGAGACCACCTCTGAAGTATAACCTACCAAATAAAAACAAATATATTTATACAGTTTAATAAATTTACGTTATTTACCATTGTCCAGTATCTGGAAACATTCTTCAATAGATTCTTGCAAGAAATCGTGCGTCTTCGTTTTGAACATTTTTCGTCAGAGCGTGAGTGACAAGATATCTATCGGGCAAACCATCTTCTCCAGTCTAGAATATTTGATTTTATAATGATTAACAAATTACGTTATTTCGATTAGTAACATATTTAAGATATTTTTAATATAAACAGAAGATTGCAACCACCACCAAAGATTTTTGGTATGAAGCTTAATACTATACCACTGGTGATTCCAGAGCGAATATTGGGTGGGCCTTAAAAAAGAGGACGGTACATTAACCGATCGACTAAAATTTAAACAAAAACATGTGCAGAACTCATTGATTTATCTGATTGATCATTGAAAAATAATCATAATCGCAAGCAGTTAATGAAATTCTGGCTTTCAGTTGCTAACATCCTTGTCTGTTTGATGAAGCTATAAAAGTCCTCTCCCCTTCAGTACCTCATACCTATATCAGTTGGGGTGTTTTAAAGCTAAATTACGAAATAAATTGGACGTACATTGCGATTAAAAGTGACTAAAATTGAAGTTTATACTAAAGCTGTAATGACAAAAAATAGGAAACAAATATATCCTTTTCATTCAATGTGAAAGTTATATTTGAACAGTCCTTCATTCGTGTAGTTATGTCCCTTTTTCTGCATGATAGCCAAGAAACGAGTCCCGAATTTGGATCTTTTTGTTAAGTGGGTCGCGGTCCAGTAAACTTTGGGAACCACTGCCATAGACTAATCATCAAAATAAATTCATAATTGGCTGAGTAATCGCGTAACAAACATACAAAAAAACATACAGTCGAATTGAACACCTATTTCTTTTATGAAGTTGGTTAAAGTGGTCCAAGTTCAGTAGAAACGACGTTCGGGATAGACATTGTCGCTGATAAAAGAGCTGAGATCTAACGGATGCCAAGTTCCATAGTAATAATTCCTTTAATTATAGCTGTAGAAAAGAACTTTTTTTCAATTTCTTTTATTTACAAAGCAATTTGTTACTTTCTTTGATATGGGATTTCTGACTTGGTAATTTTTAATTGTGACTTGTGTAAAAGTAACGTTGACAGCCAAAGAGTAACGATGGGGTTAAAAAAAATTAAAGATTGTTTCTTACAGAAAAACGTAACAACTGTTAAACAGTTCCTGGCGAAAGTAGCAAAAGAATTTTGGAATCAATTACTTACGATTAATTTCTACAAAGTAACGTATTTTAATAAAATATCTTAAAGCTTTGTTAAAATTATACAGAGATGAATAAATACATAGATATAGCTATGAGCAAACCATCCGAGGCGCCACTCCGCGCCGCGCCGCAGCAAAGTGTTCCCGAGCGGATTGTCCCATAACAAAGCGAGGACTCGCCCCAATCTGGGGATATTACGTTTTTAACGGCCATCGCTGCGCTCCGGGACGTTTGTTTAAATACTGTTCGAGTGACCCGTCTGACGTGAATTAAAAACTAGTACGCGATCTTTTACTTTTAAATTTCCGTATGGTATAAGATATATCGCATAATAATTTAGACGGCCAAGGAAGTCTCACTTACAGAAAATATATACTCCTACACAGTAAGCGGGAAAATGGCAGTAATAGCGTATCTGAATGTACCAAGATCTCTGTGACACCGTGACTCATTTTTATAGAGACTGACTCGACGACTCTTGTTTTACATTGTAATTTTTACCACTGGCTCTTCTTTTGTCGATCTAATACTAAGTACATACACTCAATATACTACTATGTCAAAAAAGTAACGGGAAAAGATCAATAATACACAAAATGTTAGTTATTCATCCAAATTTATTTTATCGCCTTCAAAGTATGCTCCTTCAGAAACGATACACTTACGCTAATAAAAAATCCAATCATGAAAACATTTTTAAACGCTTTTTTCGAATTTGAGTTCAGGTCTCGTAGCGAATTTTCCTTTATGGCTTCTACCGAATAAAAACGGGTGCCACGAAGTGGTAATTTTAGTTTAGGGAAAAGAAAGAAGTCGGCTGGAGTCGTATCTGGTGAATAAGGTGGTAGCTCGATGGTATTTGTTGTGTTTTTGGTCAAAAAGTCGTTCACAATAATGGCGTTGTGCGAAGGTGCATTATCGGGGTGCAAAATTCAAGAATTTTCTTTCCATAAATCTGATTTTCTTCGTCGAATTTGCTCTCTTAAACGCCGCATAACGCTCAAATAATATACTTTATTTACCGTTTGTGCCTTATGCGATTGAGTTTTTAGAGAAAATTCAGGTCTTTTTGGACTAGCCGAGCGGCAACATGTTTCATACCCAAGTGATTATTTAAAATGATACGGATCGACTCGTGAGACACAGAAAGTTCAGCGGTTACTTGAATGAGGATTTTCACTCACTATTTCCTTCACTTTTCCGATGTTAACTTCAGTAGAAGACGTTGATGGCTACAGGGCGAGGTAAATCTTCCAGGATATCTCGACCGCTTTTGAACGCTTTGTAGCACTTATTAACACGTTTTTTTGATAAAGTCTACAAACCTTAAGCCTTCTGTAACATTTTCAGTGTTTCCGAACACGAAATTCCATTGGCGATGCAAAATTTAAGATAAACTCTTTGTTCGATGGTTTTGTCCATTATGAAATTCTCAATATACTGTATTTAATCTAAATGACAGATGCAACTCAAAGTCTGCGCCAAAATGAAAAACAGTTGCGCCAATATAACACCAAAAAAATTTTTTGAATTTGAACCATAATCAAATCATTCATTCCCGATACTTTTTTGACTGAATGTACATACAATCACTCTCACACGCACATATTAAATTTAAATTGTATATTTTTTTTTTATAAATTTGTTAATATTTTCCCTGGTTAGATGCTATCAGTTGGTTCCATTACAATTGGATTTTCGAAATATATTTTTTGTGATAATAGGAAAGATCATATATAAGTTTTATAACAAAACTTTTTTTTTTTCGCAATAGTTCAAAAGTAATTTCAAAATAAAAGTTAATTTTTGAATACAGTACCGAAAATGCGCCGATCCTTCTCGAACAAACCCGAGCACGTGTGACGTCACAATGTTAATGTCTACTCATTGTAGCACACAGCTGATACAGTGTTTTGACTCTTAATCGATGAAATTCCTTTAACATTATGACGTCACAAACCTGGCGATCAGTCATGGCGCGTTCGTAGTGATTATTTTTAAAATATTAAAATTTTCAGTTGATTATTATTAATAAAAAAAAATGTTTAAGAGTTTTTCCAATTGACTATTATCATAATTATGAGGAAGCTTTAAAATACATAAAAAATCGATATTCTTTTTTTTTCAAATACCCAATTCACATTTTTATAACTGTAATAATTTTTTTTCAATTCGAATTGTATCTTCGGCTACCATATTACAGGCACGGCCTAGTTTACGACCTTAGTTTAAGCTAAATATATTATATAATTAATTTCTAGTAATAAAAATATTTGTATTTTATTTTAAGATCAATATTAATTTGGCTTTCGGTCAAAGAATTTCATGTTGTAGGTGAATAAACGAATGTTAGCATCGAGTTCCACGCTCATATTATTCCTGTCTTAGTTAATTTCCTTCATATCTTTTTATTTGTATTAATTATAATAGTCTATCATTGAACATTGTGTAGGTACAAAACTAATGCTGCTTTTCAACTCTTCAGCTATCATCCATTAGGAACTTCACGGCCTGATGCTGAATTAATGAGGAAACGTTCTCGTAACACGGATATTTACACGTAGCTATAAAAAATAAAACTTAAAAATTATAGATGTTTATTACATATATAGATAAAATTATTGAATGAGCATCTACCAGGTTTCTTATCACAAGTAGATTGCAATGTCCGGCGGCTACCCATCGCTTGCAAATTTATAAATCAACGCGGTCTGGTCAAATTTGCGTTGAGCACACACGTGCCGCGCGCGTTATTTATTGCTATAAATATTTCGCTATTTAAAACGATATTAATCGCATTATACGCGTAAATAATGAATATGCCCGGGTAGAATTGCCTGCAATATTATTGTGAAAGACTTTTATGAGTTTGTACGAAATATCGTATTTTCGTATTAATAAAAAAAAATACAGCATCAGATTAAATTATTACTGTGAGTAAAAGTACGACACTCAAATCAGAAAGGATCATGGTTTCCACGCAAATGATGAAAATTCTAACACAGTAACTCACACTGTTTCTTGTTTCAGGATCATCTACAAGAGCAAAGGCTTACAATTTGCTTTTTGCCGGTCAATTGTCACGACGGCGACCGCTGTTGAGGGTTGCCATTGTTTTTGACTGCAATATACCATACTTATAATTCATCAATCGAGTATAAACAATACATGTACAATGTATACGAGTATATCCATTTTGGGACTTAAATAATACATATATATATATATATATATATATATATATATATATATATATATATATATATATATATATATATATATATATATATATATATATCTATATATATAAATCTCTAGAAAACCGCTGTGTTGCTTTAAATTATAATGGTAGACAAACGCATTATGATTATTTAGACGATCCATCTTTGTAGAAAATCATTCATTTTAAAAGAGTTAATGCCTGATATCCTTTTTTCTTTACATCTTGGAATCATGCGTGAATGTCCTCGAGAAATGTTTTAGCCTCCAGTTCGTAGTCCAGTAAATAGAAAGCGTAAGCGATACAAATAAGCGTCATAAAGATATATAAGTGATAATACGAGAGACGTCTAGAAGAGATATTGGATTGGTACCATTTTCCAGCACCCAACTCTTAACATAATGTGAGATTGTAGAATGACGTGCCTAACGATAATGTTTTGTTTTCCTGCTTAGCATATTACGTGTTTATATTTAAGTTCAAAAAACCGAATCTTATTTTTTGCGGCAAAAGTAACAATTTGCAGTATCTCCACAAAATACCATTGTAAAGTTTATCATAAAACTTAAAATACCAAACATACTTTAACTATTAATGAAATTTAGAGTGGCACGATAACTTACCACCTTCAATAAATCCGAAACTTGCGTATAAAAATACATTAAAAACACTTTCATGTTTATCAAAGAGGCATTATCGTTAAAACCGAATTCATTATGGTTACACTGATGATTTCATTTTATGTTGTAGTTAAACTTGAAAATATATCATCTTTATAAAATCATTTCAAAAAAACGGAACGTTCTCAATATGTCCGATTTTTTCAGAAACGACACATCAGAATTTTTTATTATTTTACTGGGTTATGCACTATATTTATTATTATTTTTTTATTATTTTACTATATACTTGTGGAAACGTTTTAATATATAAAATATTAAGGATCCATTTTATTTACGGACTTTTAGATATGGCGTGTTTATTTTTGATACTTAACAAAGTCCTTTTTTTGTCGATTAATTGTGCTAAAGTATAATTGTTCAAGTTTATGTTAGAAAAAAATAGTGATTCCATTAATGAAATTGACTGTAGTAAAGGGATTATGGACCGATAAGGGTGGATGTATAGATTCGTAATTATAAAGAAAGCGAAAGATGAAAAAAAATCGAAATAACGCGTCATTCCACTTACCTACTAGGTATAGAAATTTAAAACATTTACAGTAGCAAAACAAAATATCCGTAACATTAATTGAATGGTCCACTAAGCCCCATAGATGCTCCATAAAAATGATGGGAATGGCCGTAACGATACCCATATACCTCATAAACTTACAGTTTTTGTTCATTGACCTCCAAAAGTCAAGATTAATCTGTAAATAAATAATGGGAATTTAAAAAATTCTGATTTCGAAAATGACTTTATTTTTAATAAAAGCCTCATTCATTGGTTAGTGATCTTTAAACTTACAGTAGCTGTCTAGATGTGTATTTTATACCTAAACATTTAATTAAAATTATGTCCGTTATATTAATTAAATATAGAGGCATCTGAGATGCAGCTTTCATCGAAATACCTACTTCTTCTTTAAGTCATACCTACCGTAATTTCTGCATCTCTTGTTATTAATTGTAATTGTTTAGAAAATCGGTTAAACGTTTAGTTTTTTGTAACACCAACTGTAGTATCTCTACATTTCCACTAGCGCTAATATTAGATAAAAAAACACATTTTAAATGATTGTCGTTGTATTTAAGCTTTTCTATATAATAACCATCACGTGAATGTTCCAATTATGTCTAAATACTGAAAGTAATTCTATTAACCATCAAGTAAACGATTCTCTATTCATTTCATCAAGAACGCCGCACAAGAATAATCGGGCCTATTTATTTACGAATCCAGAAAAGGCGGTATAGAAACAAATTTCCACCGGACCCTAACGACTCTGGGCCGCCATTTAATCAGCCTCAAGTGTCGATGCGATGCCCGCTAGCCAAATCTATCAAGGACCAACTATATACTATCTCTTTCTTATGTATGTGTAAATTTAACCTCGAAAGAGATGGAACACGCCATCTTAATCTAAAGACAGGAAATAACTAGTTCCGACCGGTTCGCGGCGGACATATCAGGATTTTTCCGGATTTTGTACGCTTTAGTGTTCTCCGAGTAAGTGGCTCTGTGTGAAATGTTTTTGTTGGAAATGCTATAGCACTAGGGTTGTACAATTTAGGATTTTTTTTTACCTGTGGGTTAAATTCAAGTATCTAAGATTAACCTTAAGATTAACTTGAATATTTTTTTTTGTAAGCCGCATAACCAGTTTAACCAAATATCACAGAAATTTTGTAACATCCTAACCAAAATTCTTAATCAAGACAATTTATTTCAATATTGCAAATTTTGTGTACAAAAATAACTAATATTTCATGATGATAAATGACACATTTACATTAAGTAATAAAAAATAACGCTTGCATTTGGCAACCTTAACGAGGCTAGGCTGTGTGACGGACAACCCTCGTTTAATTGTCGGGCTTGTTGGCTTTAAGGCTTGCGGCTTTCTTGTGTTTAATGTTGTGACCAAATGACAAAAGGAATCTCTTGGCCTGGAGAACTTTTACTCTATAAGCGATATTAACTTTTATTTATGTACGGAATGGTATCTTTCGTTAGAGATGGTTGAATATTGTCAGTGTACTTTAAAGTAATTACTTCTTACTAAGTATCTCTGTATTGTAATACTTAAAACTACGTGTACCGTAGCGTAAGATGTTTTCAACCCACCTTTATACAAATCGACACTGCTCACAATTGCACGAATATTTATTTCTACTATTACCACAAATGCACAATGCACAATGATTCCGCCAATCCTACCAATACGTTTCTATGAATTGAAGAAAACATATATTATTTACAATTAACATTTTTAAATTTATCAAATGCATATAATAATTATTTGCTTTGTTAAGAGATATAGGGCACAGAGAAATTTCTTTAGATCTCTATGCTTGGGGCAGCCCGTGTGGTGAAATATGTAGTTCATAGCCAAATAGCGTTGTGTTATGTTCCTGCGCTGGATAGGGTTTCCAGAGCTCCTTGAGGAAGGGGGGTTCAGGGTCGGCAACGCACTAGTGATGCCTCTGGTGATACAAGTGTTAATAGACTACGGTAACCATTTACCATGAGGCGCGACGTACTTTTATTTGCCACGTTAGTTGTATTATAAAAATAACCATTTCTAAATTTGAATGAATTTTACTGACAGATGATATCGGGATATATTTATTTTACCGATATCTGTTCTATGTATTGTTACATAATACATACACAAACACAATATATTGTATATATTTTCACTATACTTGGTCAGATAAAGGACATAAACGTGACATTATTATACATTGGCATGTGAATTGAGCGAAAACCCAAAATCAATTCGCAAGGGAATCTGTAGAAGTATCTAATTAAATATTTAAATAACTGCATCGGAATGAGTTTCAATTAAGCAATGTTTCGTATACTGTGCGGTTTAATACAGTGGCACAATGAGAGCAATGCTTACATTATGTCGTTCTCTCATTTTTAATTGTCTGGTATAAACAGAATGTTGTTAAACTTCAATAGTACGCCATTTAAGTGATTATAGCCTTTTTAACACTGAGTATCCAATCTTACCAACCGAGTTCTAAATAAATCCGATCAGAAAAATATTATTGCAAATATAAACTTTGCCACCCCTTTTTCCCACTTAGGAAAAATCCCTTCTTAACGATGCTTACAATATATGAGGACCCTCTTGAAATTTCTATCTTTACCGATTTAGGTGATTATGAGTCAGTTAGAACGTTGCTTTATAAACAAAAAGCATTAAATGGCAGCGATCACGATTGGAATATTTGTATCGAGTTAGATGGAAGGCATATGTTAGCGAGTATAATAAGAATTGCACATAACCCTCACAAACTGCTCGACGAGGGAGGTTACCCAAGATGAAAATCCCCTTGTAAAAAAATACTCTCCATGTTATCTTTTATCACGGCTTTTATTTACCGTAACTAGTATGATTTAGTATCATGAAACTTTGAATTATTTTAAAGTTATCTAATAATATCTAACAACGTTTAACACAATATTTATATTGAGTACAATGCGTACCATACACTTTCCATGTTAAAGTTTGTCCTTGCACTCGCTGTACCCCTTACGTATTAGCTCGTTAGTGCGAGTGCGCCTCAACTCGATTAATTACAGTCTGCTTTATGTTTTTGTAATGAAAGAGTCTGTGCAAAGGGACGATGTACATTTAGCAAAGAGCATCCTTAACTCACGGTGTCACGTCTAATCTAAACTTTATGCTTCTTCTAGAACATTCTTTGTTTTTATTTCGTATTTCTTACAAAGTTTTCCGCAATGTCTTAATAAGTTTTTTTTTTTATTAAATTGTATTGTTATCATTTTGAGCACCTTGTAATCCATAAAGAAAAACACTAAAAGTATTTTAAATTCTGTAATCGATTTTACGAAAATTCTATTCTAGTCGATATTAATTTATTGTCTTAGAATCGGGCGTAAATCACACGAACTTTCTATTGCATATGCAACTCGCTTAGACAGACATCCGAAATATTACACCCCACATTAATAACGATTATATTTATAAGCGCGTATCAAACGAAAATCAGATACAGTTAAGTTTATGGTACAAAATAAACAAATAAGTGGCTGAGTTAAAATAAAAAGCGAAAATATTATACCGGTGACTTTTGTAGATAAAGTTTATCGTTTGCTGTGCTGTGATCAACATCGACCTGCTGTTAGTGACATCCATCATTTAATTGCACTCCGTTTACCTTTAAAGAATTATGTTTCCATAAAGGGCATTTTAATTATCCACCTCACAGATGTGCATAATGTTATTAATAATTTTATAGGTACCTTCTACCCGAAGCTATAATGGTTAAGTAACTTCGTAATTAGACTGCTTCACTAGTCGTGTATACAAATTCAATTATGGTAGATCGTAGTGCTCACCTGATTAACTACCGACGCCTAATTGATAATCTTTGGCCAACCAACTATTGTGCGTTCTGTTAGCTGTATTTGATAGCCAATTCCCTTTCTAGACTATAACAATGAGACTACGCTAACGCTATTGTGTAATATAAAAAAGTGATAAGTTCCTTCCAAGCAAAATCTCGAGAATTAGGACCACATGGAGTGTTTTGTATAAATTTAATTAAATACGCAAATTGGTTCATTTGCACGTTATCTGAATATTTAGATAAGTATTTGCAAAGAAGAATATTAATTATCAATTGTAGTTATTTAAAAGGTTATACAAGGTTTCTTCTCTTTTCCATTTGCAGGTGTTGATTAACTTCAGCGTTCTACGTCGGTTATTACACGTATAACCGTATATTATTGTATAATTATTATAAAATCTTTGATTTACATATTTTAACATGCTATGTCTTCTATTTATAACAGATTAAAAACTATGTACGATAAATAATATTTAATTTGTGGATGTACCAACCAAAAATATCTGTCGAAATGGGATGATATTTGCAACTCACTACATGAGATACGTGTTTTATCAAATATTGTCTATGCGTCAACGTCTGGGCTTCATCTTTCATTCAAAATACATTCACTATATCATCAGGCTTACCGCAAGGGTCACACATGGGCCCCAGCAATTATTAATTTTTGTTAATGATCTGACACAATTCTCTTATTGTCTTGGTGGGTATGAACCGGTTTGATGTCTAGATGACTAAATAAAACAATGAATCTAAAAGAGGTTAAAAATGAAACAAATTATAGTTAAGAATTAGTTCCAATAAAATATTCAACCCTATATTCAATTCAATATTGTTATCAAGGTACATTCAATAAATCTCTATTAGAATAAGATAATGCTTACACTAGGTTTATGTAACCGATTAAATTCAAGTATCAAAGGCAAAACCAAATAATCTATTTTAGAGATAAATTTCATATAAAGCACCCATGTATTGATATTACCACAAAACGAACAAATATGCAAGCAGAATCTAGTCAAATATATTAAAATGAAAATTTATCCCAAAAAAAGTTATTCCTTTTCAAAAATATCAACGGTATAATTTAAAAAGAAAACCTGTCAAATGGTTTCTGGTTACATCGTTTACAGTAACGAGGTGATTTTTTGTTGAAATGTAACACTTTGTCTCAGTTGTAACGCTTTGTTACAATTGTTATTCTTCGACACAATTTGCATCATTATTTACATATTTTGGAATGTAGTTTTGGTACTCCGATCTCGTTTTAATTCTACCATTTACTTTTGTGTATATATTGATTAAAAAGGTAACCTAACTTTATTTAAATACAATATTAATAATTACAGCACTTACTGCACTTACTGCAGTTGGAGGACAGAATTAAGCACCACTTCTCTTTTACTCTTTCGTAAAAGAATTTATTATTTTGTTAATCATTCACACGTTCTACGCATGATATCGTAAAACGATGATGATTTTGAAACGTTGTTAGCAATATTTTATTTAGCTGTGTATGATATATTAATGTTAGCTATGTATGAATGTTTTTTTACCAACTGCTACAACTAAGTAATTTTGTAGAGCTACTTACAAATCTCGGTCGCTATTACGAAATCCAGTGCGAACTCAGGACAAAAATTCATCAAAGTGTCATCAGGAAAGTTTGCAATACGTGTACGGGGGCGTGTTTATTCGGAAAAAAGTTTAAATAGGTACCGGGAAAGTTTGCACCGGAGGAGACGCCTGAAACCGAGAGTTCCGAGATTGTTTGCTTATCGAATTACAATGAGTTTATTAGATTTTATATGTTTACGGTTTCATGTTTATAATAAATAAATGCGTCTGCCCTCCATGACTTCTCCCGTTGTAATATCGTTTGTACCTTTAATTACAACTATAATTCCAGTTTTCATCCTAGGATGAAAATGTTTTGACTTGATGGACTATCATTTTAGCAACGTACCTACTTTTGAGATTAGCTTATTACAACCTTTGTACATTGTTCCTTAGTATTACATTTTGTTGTGGTCAAACGGTAACATAAACTGCAATAAAAAAATAATATACCTATTTTGTCATAATCTAAGAGGTTCAAGACATCATTCGATAGGTATTTGAGCAAAAAAATTACGGATAATTATCTTTCGAAGTTCTGTTTATCCGAGAGAACAAACAAAAACACTGCAAAAGTTTTCCAATGACGCAAAGTCGGAAACATCCAGGAAAACCTGTACCCTATTAAATATCGATTAGTTAATCAAGGCAATAAGTAAATAAACATAAACTGTCTTGCATATCGTTTGATCCTAAGCTGGAATTTTAATCTGTGAGTTGTTAGGGCTGATCACCTAATTCTCTCTTCTCCTTTTCATAACAGAACCACACGCACTGGGCTCCGGAACCATAGCTATACGGTAACGTCCATCTCGGCACGTACAAAAAGTTATCTACATTATATTTTTGCCGTACTGTGAAGCAGTGACCAATGTGTTCCTACCTCCTACAACATGGAGTCTTTCTAACATAACGTCAATAGACATTTGAGCAGGCCGGCAGGACAGCAACGACTGACAACGGCTTATAGGTCCCTCGGTGGGCACCGATCTTGTTAGATTGCACTGTGCTTACTATCAGGTAGAGTGTCGTCACTTTGCCGTGGTTCGATAAAAATTGTAATAATAACCTTTTTTATATTCATTTTATTTTATGTTAGAAGACAGAAAGGATTTATATCTTTTACCAAGAGAAATAAGATTATTAGTGGGTTTAAATCTGTAACCAGTGAAAAATGTCACGTTTCTCAACAAATCAATATTGGTTTATATTTACCCAGACTGAGGACAATTTATATATTGTCGATAAAACTATTCAATTTAATAAAGCGATAGTAAGTTATTATTGTTAGAATATGTCATGATATAATTCATGTGTAACTAGAATTAAATAACGCCTAAAGGTATTGATGCGGCAATCGTGTTTTGAAAATTAAAAAATACTTATTCAATTTAGGCCCTAAGAAGGCACTTATGAACGTTAAACACTAATACTACCTACGTGTACGGAAAACATCCCAGTAATCGAGGAGAACCGGTTAGAAACTTGATCGAGCTTATCTTTTTCTTAATTATTTTTTTCCAACAGTAGGTATAAGTAATATTTATAGTCAACAATCATTTATCACATTTATAATTTAGTGGATGCACAGAGTCACTTCCAGACATCACTATCATTCACATAATGATATGCCCTATAATAACCTTTTGACAGTATAACCTGCTTGACTTGGTCGTTGAACTCATTTTCCGGCAAATCAGTGCGTCAAGATCTTATTATAGAACCTAACACTATTACGATTACCTAAAAACTTTTATTAGACTTACTAAGTGTAATTACTAAAACACGGTACGACTAATTTATGTCTATTTCTAGTATTAAAACTGTGCTGGTGTTTGACAAAATCAAGCTTGTCAAAGTTTTTTCTCAAGATATTAACCTCCTAAAACCTGTTCTGTAGTGATTCGCGAGCTTTCATGTTGTATATTGCATGCTTTTGTAATATGAATATTGTTTTTATCTCAGCTGCTGAATCCCACAGGAAAATGCCGTAAGACATTATTCTATGGAAGTAAGCGAAGTAGACTAACCTGGCAGTGGCAATATTTGTTAACTGGTGAATCTTACTTACTGCGAATGCAGCATAACTTAATCTTCCCGCCAAAGTTTTAATGTGTTCACCCCACTGTAATTTTAAATCAAGTGTAATACCCAAGAAGACAGTATTATCAACTAAGCTTACTAAATTACCTTCTATCTTGATATGACTATCAATACGCCGAACACTGCCAAAGGCAAATCATTTGGCTTTGTTTGCATTTATTAGTAAATAATTTTGAGCAAACCATTTAGAAATTTTAACTATAATATTAATTAATTGCTTGACCACTGAATCTATTCAAACTTAAACTAAACATATTTGATCTTACGAAACGATCGAAAATATATCTTCATAAGACATGAAATAAATCAGATGTAAGCCGCTGCGCCGTCGAAAAACATCAAATCAATTTTCGGCCCGTGACTTGTAAGAAAAGTATCTGTCAATCATAGTTGCGTCCTTTTTCTCATACCCACAATAAACCATCTCATTTTAGACCCTCTTACTTATAGCACAGCTGGTAAAAACAAATCAATGTTTTATGCACACGCAATATATTTTAGTATAGTTCGTTTGTTCATTACCTCTATACAATCTTCTTTCTGCTGTTATTTTTATGTTTATTTTATTTTATTTATTTGTTTTCTTCTCTCTTATAATAGGTCTTTACCTATGAAATTGCCGTTCTGCAGTACTGGCCATTTCAAATCAAAATAATTTTTGTTTGGTTAAGAATTCAAATTTCAAATTAATTTTATTTTAAAAACATGGAATTATTTTTCCAAAAGTAGTCATTTGTTTATTGATTAGTGTTACATTTTCATCGCATTTCAATCTTTTGTGTCATCATGGATACGTTAAAAATTCGAGTAATTATGGAATACGAGTACCGTCGTGGCAGTAACGCGGCACAAGCGGCACGCAACATCAACGAAGTTTACGGAGCTAACACTACAAATCAACGCACCACCTGTTATTGGTTTGCTCGCTTCCGTTCTGGGAATTTCGACCTGAAACATGAACCTCGCGGTCGTCCGAAAACTTTGGTCGACAATGACGAATTAAAGGCGATTGTGGAAGCTGATGATACACAATCTGAATTAGCATCAGCTTTCGACGTTAGCGTCAAAACAATATTGGTCCATTTGCGTGAAATTGGCAAGGTAAAAAAGCTTGACAAATGGGGGCCCCACGAACTCATTGATCGCCAGCGCGAAGTATGCGTTGAGACGTGCCTTGCACTGCTCAACAGACACACAAATGAAGGAATTTAGAACCGCATTGTTACCTGCGATGAAAAATAGATTCTGTTTGATAACCGCAAGCGCTCAGCAAGTTGGTTGGATCCTGGTTTAGCACCTAAACAATGCCCTAAACGAAAACTTACCCCAAGAAAAGTGATGGTCACTGTTTGGTGGTCTAGCGTCGGTGTGATTCATCACAGCTTCTTAACAAACGGGGTGAGCATTACTGCAGATGTGTACTGTGAAGAACTGAACACAATGATGGAGAAGCTGGCACATCTCCAACCAGCATTGGTCAATCGCTCGTCTCCGCTGCTCCTGCACGACAACGCTCGACCTCATACTGCACAACAGACGGTCTCCAAGTTGCAAGAACTGGGGTTGGAAGTTCTCCGTTATCCGCCCTACTCATCAGACCTGGCGCCTACAGACTACTACTTTTTCCAGAATTTGTATAACTCTTTGGCGGGAAAAAAATTCAATACCCGAGAGGCAGTACAAAATTCCTTTGAAGAATTTGTTGCCTCCCGTCTAGCTGATTTCTTTAAGAAGGGCATCAATAAACTGCCACTGCGCTGGCAAAGATGCATTGATTGCATGGGTGATTACTTCGATTAATACAAACAAAAAATACATGAAAAAACATCGTTTACATTTTTTCATACAAAACGGCAATTTCATAGGTAAAGACCTAATATAACATTTGTCCTAATCAGATATATGTATAGCTGTATAATATAATAAATATGTCGTTATAAGTCATGTTTTTAAGACGACACACTCTCGTGACTCGTAAAACGCACCTGCTTCGTCTAGTTTGCGCTAACTTTCATATAACTAAAGTTTTTTCGCACAGACCTGAGCCCCTCTATGCGGTGGTAGTATTCCCGGTAATGTTTTTGCATTTCACCGTAAATTTATTGTCTGTGGTACGTCAGGATTTATCTACTTGCGAATAAGAATCATAAAGTTTGAGCCCACTGTTGAAACAAAAAACATTGAAACATAACGAACTCTTGATAGTAAGCTCAAGAGATAAAGTGTATTTCATAGCAACCGTGAACCGATTGAAACATTTTATGTCTTAAATCAGTTTTTTTAAATACCTTACTCATGCCGAATTATAATAGGTTAAAATAAAGAGAAACTATTTACACATCATGCTATATGCTAAAAATGCATCAGTATGAGTATACAGCTTTAGTTACCGACCTGTACGAAAGGTATGAATAATTTACTCACCTTATGAGGAACTTGACTAATGGTTCTCTAAACGGTGAACCAGCTTTGATCATGAGCGACTTCTCCGTGTGGAATATAATCTACAAAGCACATCCATGAACCTAGACGAAGCTGCCGGTATTTGGTGAAATATGCCAATCAAGATTATAATCTTATGCTCATTTTCCATGTTCTTTGATATACTTTGGAGGAAATTTCCACCTAGAAGATGCACACAGAAATAAGCATTTGAATTTAAAAAAAGATTTTTTAAATGTAGGTAGGTATTCCTCAATTCACCACCCTTCAACGTGCGCTTCACTTTAATCATCGACAACATATTCGACTAATAACTGGAGTGAAGTTTCTTTCAAAGCATCCGAAAAACAGATTAAAAAAAATGATTTTGTAAAACAATTAGATGAGAATCATATCTGTCTTTTCTTCCCTTCCTTCAATTACACTAATTTTCAGGCGTCTAATCTATATGTTGTCGATGAATAACATTTTAATGTTTATGTTAATTTACCTTACTCCTGTTATTAATTTAAAAATTTGTCGTCATGTATCTTATCACTGGGTCAGTTGGCTTTAAGGGTCAGATTCTAAGCTTAGTATGTCAGTATGATTAAACTAACTTAGGATAATGTATGATTTTGATGAATTGCTAACAATTACTTACTATGTGGTATATTTGTATTGGACGATTTAACCACTTAGGCCACTTCGCAACGGTGGTCACGGTTACTGAGGTGTACTTTGGACCTGGAATGTTTTGAGTGTAAGAACAGTATTTTTGCAGAGCTTAATTTAAATAAAAATTGAGATTGTGGTTAATGGTAATTTTGATAGAGTTTGAATCATTTGATGAAAATGTTATGTTTAAAGTAAATTCACGAATGGAAATGCGGCGACATTGTCGCGCGTCTCACAGCTCACACAGCACATGTTGTGATAATTTGTCTCGAGCACAATTTCGTCGGATAGCGGAGGGAATTACACACCGCACTGATTTCTTACTTCCCTACTCACCCCTAAGCAATATATCCTAAGCCTTTAACGATTACGTGCCTTTTCTACGGGAAAATATTTGTTTTCTTCCTATACTTATATTGAAAATAGATCCAAGAAGGATATAATATCTTAGCATGTCACGTATTATAAAAAAGCTAGCTTCTGCCGGTGGCTTCGTCTGCAAGAGTACCTCTATATAGTTTTATGTTTCCAAATTCCACCTTGTCACAATGAATGCTGCAAGAATAATTAAACATAAGAGGTAATTGATAGTAATTCACCGCTCAACTAATGGGTTAGTAAAAAAATTCTCGTTTGTCGTGCTATAGAATGCATTGTATCGAGATGAGGTTATCGTGTATCCATATCGTTATCGTTTATGTTGTTTTCACGCGAAAACCACTTATACGATTTACATGTTTCTAGCCTGTAGTATGTAGTTTCATGTACATCTGGCCAGGTTATATTTTTTTACACAAAGTAGCAAACGAAATAAGCAGTGACGTTAATGGTGAATCAATAAAAAAAAACGCTTTAGGGGTGATTAAATGGCTTACACTGAGTAAATCAAAATCGATATATCAAATTTTAGATCTTAAAAAGACTTACAAAAAAGTCAGCGTTAGCGTGTCTATTTTCTAAAAATCCCCCACAAGAAGCATTTTTGGGGCTGCGAGTTTCGCGCGTGCGCTCCATCGACAGCATTCTGTATTCCACGCGAGCGGAGCCGCTGGCACAGCTAGTACTCTATACATGTCCGTTTGCTAGATTCCTTAAACACTTGCTTTACGAAATTCTTCTAAATCAGAAAGTAATACGGTCTGTATAGTATTGGCTTAAAAAAAATTTAATACACTCTACATATACAGCGTGGTCGAGATTGTACAATAATAAGTCAAATGATATCTCCAGATTTTAGACGTTATTTTAATTCACGTACTTTTTTTTTAACGAGAAATTAATACTGTTCTGTTAAATATGTTTAGAACACCGTTTAAGTAATTACATTGGAACTGAAAAAGTCAAATATCGGGTTCACAGGTGACAATATGTTTGTGATTAAGTTAATATGGAAAAGTCACATAATTTGTGTGTGCTAAACTAGCGATGTCTTGTGGCTCCGGGTTGCTTATTAAGCAGTAATTATTTCCTTTTCCGAATTTTATTTTTACTCATAAAGTTAACAATTCATATATCTTATTCATTTCGGAATGACGTATACTTCTCGTTAAAAAAATTTCATTATAATCGGTTGACAATAAATAAATAACTAACTTTTTTGTACAAAATTACACAACAATCCGACAAGGCATTTTTCAGTTAAACCCAGAGATACAAACAGACAGGCAAATATAATGAACATCATATTCGTGGTGAGTGTCCTTTATTTAGAAAGCATATCAGAGATACTTGTACAGACAGATTTACAGATACATGAATATAGAGAGATGTATTTGTTTTTTAACGAATAAAAAAAGATCGATTTTATAAACTTCTTAGCGAATAGCAATACTTATCCGTGGCTGATTTAATATTGTACATACGAGGAGGGATCAAAAAGTAGTCAGAATGAGATAGAATATAATGATTATTGATAACTTACCAAATTATTTTTCTACATAGTGTCCGAGTCTCTCTACACACCGAGTCCAGCGCATTTCCAAGGCTTCAATCCCTTTCATAAAAAAACAAAAGAGAATCGAAGATTTTTTTCTTTATTAATATTACAAATATGTATCTGAGCTACGCCTGCCAGTATTTATTTTCTTACCAAGGAGTATGTCGTTCTCACTACTTTTTGATCCCTCCATGTATAGGAACACGCTGTATAATGAACCCGTCAAAACATCAACGCATTTGGATCCTTGCCATCCTTTTACCCAGTTTGTTTAGTATAAAAATATCTCGAATGTTGCAGACTCAACGTTTTTGCCCCTAAAACGATTGGATTGCACCACCCGGCTCTAACTTTCATATAGACTGAAAACAATGCTATTTGTTCCCTCTGGATTTCAGATGAAGTAAATAAATATACTACAGTATTATATGAATTGCTTCTAAAAGAAAACTGTTTTAGATAAACTGCAACCATTATCATAGATCGTAGAAATGTGGATTGTACAGGGAATGAAACGTTGTAGTTTTATATTTAATTTTGTCCAATCTCTAAAAAAAAAAATAATAATGTGGATTACCATAGCAAAAACGAGTATGTACCCAGTATATTCTTACCATCACGCTATGTACATTCATTCTGGTATCACAAAAAACCTAATGCCTATAGCACGATTAGTTCACACTTTATGTTAAAAAAAAAACAAACACAAATTCAAATGTACAATAATTTAAGTGTATCCCGACAGCGTGTCCAAGAAATGACAGTATCGTAGCGCGGGATCCGAACCGAGGTGCCGCCCAAATCGTGTTGGGATGTACCGGGAACGTCACGCGGGTGGTCCGCTGCGTCACACGGCATCGGGTCGCTTTCGGGGGAATCGCTTCAAATCTAATTTACAACAGAAAGCTTTGCGCTTAGTAAAAAGTGTGTATTTTCTTTTAACTATATAAACCTTCTTCTATAACTAAATTAAATTATACGACACTTTTTTTCAAATTAATACAAGACTTTGTATATATACAAATACTAACTTTTTCATAAATAGTATGAATATTTAATATCTTTTAATTTAATAAAACCAGCCTAAATTCCATAACATTTGATATTATATTAAAACAGTAAAAAGTCGAAATTTGTAGAGAACAACATATCCGTTGTTTTTCTTTTTGTGTTTTTCTTTTATTAATAAATATGTTATCTGGCCAGGTAATAGGATATATTTTGTTAAAGAAAGTAACATACGAAATTAGCAGTGACGATGCTGATGAATTAATTCGGAAAAAAACGCTTTTGGGGCGCTTAAATGGCTTCCGCTGAGTAAATCATAAGAGACATATTAAATTAATGTACTACATAATTGTAATTCTTAAAAAGACCTAAGGATCACCCACAATATGCACTTTTGTCTATAAATAACCTTCAAGCAACCTCCGAGAGTGGCGCGTGGAAGCAGCAATAAATAAGTATCAAGACCAAACCCTGAAAATTTGCTGAAATAAACTTGCGCCCAATAAAAAAAATCCACCAAAAAACTAATTCTGTGGTCCATTCGAGCTGAGCCGTGGGCACATATATGTACTAATTGTGTTTCCATCGTCCTATATTACAGTGCGAGCACTTTATTCAACAAAATATTGTGACAGTTCATTTACATAATATATCACGTCATGTCAAAAAATATTGTGAATGTGTTACAATGGAAGCGCACAATCACGGCGACGAGAGTTCACCCGATTGACTTAGATACAATACCAACAGATAATAAATACGTGTATCCCGTTGAGAGCTGCCAACTGACGAGCTCAGGTTGAACGCGAGCTTTCGAATCAAGCAATAAAAATATATCTTTCAGCTCTTACTTATGCAGGCTGTAGAAAATAAAGTTGTAATTTTTATTATTAATAATAGTATATTGTGTGAGACTAGAGTTGTGCGACTAGAGATGAAACAAGACCCGAAGTCGGAAATCGTTTTGTTTCATCCCACGTCACACTATATTTTTCATATAACCTGCATTAAAAGTGGGAGTTTTGATGTTTGGAGCCAACCAGAACTAGAGCTTTTCAGAAGAATAGCGAATACAAAAAAATTGTCGTAAAAGCACTCAACTACCTTATTTTTGATTTTTCAATCCAAAGTTGCCGTTGGTTTTTTAATAAGATGTGGTGTATTTTTCGTTACTGTATCCATATTAAAATTGTATTAGTTTCGGGTGACTCAACAAGGCATTGAAACTCGCACTTTCAATGCAGGTTATATGAAAACAATATTAAATTTTATTAGACAAAGACAAAATATCATTATTAATGCAATTATTGTTATACTTTAAATATTCTATACCACTTAATCTTTGTTGAAGACCTGACTGGAGAAATAAAAACCTAAAATTATTTTCTAAGTTCTTTGTAAGAAAATGTTAGCATAGTATATAACTATATAACATTGACATAATTTACCACAATAACTGCATACTGCCTAGGGAAGATTACCGTCAGATCTTAATAAAATATTTTCAATCCCTGGTATCTAGTTTTAAAGGAACCGATCACAATACATACCCAATAGATTATCTGTAGGAATCCACGGTGTTAAGATTATATTGTTTATATTTGTTTCCTTTTTTTATCTTAATATCCATGGGGTGAGAATTTATCTTATTCAAAAGCTTTCAGTAGACATATTTGTTGCTGTGGATATCCGAACTCTGTAGTGTGTCTGGAGATAGCTAGTCAATGTCCGTTATCCTCAGTTCGATGTCTCGCATTACAATGTATTTTCTTTTGCAATTTCAACCTAACTTAATCTAGCACGTCGCTGTTGGCTCACAAATTGACGGAATGGAATGGCGTATGTCCGATTCTAAAAGAATCATCAAATAATTTCTGACCTGTTCCATAGAAATTGCTGATTCTCGATATACGCAGGTGTATCTTAACTTCAACCAATTTCGATCATTCATTACAACATAATTCGTCTGGTATCGATACTAATCCTTACTATATAATATTATAAATGCAAAAGTGAGTTTATTTGTTACTCAATCATGCAAAAATGGCTGAACGGATTTGGATTAAATTTGACAAACAGATAGAGATTAACACATAGGATACTTTTTATCTCAGTAACAACAACTTATGTAGTTCATGCAAGCGGAACCGCGGGCACAGTTAGTTGTATAATAAAATTGAATTGTCTCTTGTAATGTCAAAATAACAGATTTTTATTAAATGCATATGAAGTATTTAAGGTCCATGTAACAAAAAACTAATTTTTAAAATTTTGTCTGTCTGTTTGTTTCGACTAATCACCGAAGGAGTTGGCCCGATTTTGACGGTACTTTCATTGGTAGATATCTGATGTTATAAGGAGTAAGTTAGGCCACTTTTATTTTATATTCTGTAATCCACGAGAGCGAAGCCGCGGGCACAGTTAGTCTCTTAAATAAATGTTTAAGTTAAAATCGAAGCGATAATGTACAACTGCAATAAACACTAAGCTACAAAATATAAATGAAGAAGTTAAAATTATATACAGTTTTAAGAGCCATAACAAATAACATCTTGGCTCCCGTCCTAAACTAGTTTCGTGAAGTTTATTCGGGAACAAGACGCTATGGAGCGGACGCAATATCGCAACATGCCCCATTCTCCGCTCGCCCCATTTACTTCTTATTCCCTTAACTTATACCCTCTTTTATCTATTTCTATGGCAATGAGTTTTGTTAGTGCTCGCACTATGCGTACAACTTTTGTCTTATATCGGAATACGATTTATGACGAATTTTCATATTATGATCGAATTGTTGTAGATTCAACGTCCATTAGTGCGTGCTTTAAATTACAAAAACGATTTTTTTTTTATAATCGCACACTGTAGTTCATAATTAATTAATTTGTTTAAATATTTTACTTTGATTAGTAACAATATCAGCCTCAGGTGAGGATAAACATCGTGAACATGCTGGAGAAATGTTTTCGTATTAACTATCGCTATATATTGTGATTAAGTCCGAACTTCCTCTGGTATTTTAAATTTTCTCTCATAATTTTATATCATGGTACGTACATATGAGAATTTCTTATTCATTAAGTAGGCAATCGATTCTGAATGTCTCGTATAGCAAGTGTTATCGACGCGAAAATCTGTATTTACCCTCATGGCAATATCTCGTCAACGAGCTGGCAGCACAAGCTCGGACGTTTATGACCCCCCCTAGCCTCGGTTTATTGGACCATATATCTCGAGACCCCAAGCACCCTTCCGCCCCCTGTGCTGTATAAAAAACTTGTATGTTGTGTTTAAAGGTACGGCGTTCGTGGAAAAACGATTTTTATAAATCAATCAGATAAGCGAACGAAACAATATTAATGTGGTCTTTGTTATGAAAAAGATGACCTGATACCCAAAGTAAACCTATGTGGTAGTTTTTATTTATTCGCTTATTAGCAACCCACCCCGGCTTCGCATGGGTAGCAGAGTAATACATATACCTAACTCTATTTGTTTAATAACTCTATTTGCCTAATAAAGGTAGTTCATTGATTCCATTGCTGAAATGAATGGGAGCGAGAATCAATAAAATCTTTGAAGGCGGTTTGGACAGCCTCATCGGAATTGAATTTTTTTTCTTGCAAGAAATTGACCAGTTTCTCAGTACCTCAGATTCTCCATTCAAAGAGTGGTAATCTCTTGGAGCAAGGTCTGAGGAGTATGGTGGGTGTCGGAGACATTCCAACCGCAGTTCCTCTAATTGAGCGACCGTCTGTTATAAAGGTCTAGCGTTGTCCTGAAGCAGAAGTGGGCTAGAGAGTTTGACAAGTCACGATTGTTTAACAGCTAGCTTTTCCATCACGGTTTGCAATTGTTGACAATACTCTGACTGATACAATGACAGTACAGATCTGCCGTTATCGAGTGGCCAGATCTTAATTAGCTGTAGTGTATGATAACAGCACTGTTCCACCAAACATTCACCAGTACCTTTTTCTGACGCAACTTTCGCTTGGGATAGGATTTGGCTAGTTTTCCTGGGTTCAACCACTGAGATGAGAGTTTCCGATTGTCGTAAAGGATCCATTTTTCGTCACAATTAACAATACGATAAAAATCCCTCGTTATTGTGACTGTTGAGTAATGTAACGCAGCACTCAATGCGTGTTTGTTGGTGTGCTTCAGTCAATTCATGTGTTAAACATTTCTCTAGCTTTTATTTTTTTTCAATTTGTTTAGAAATAATTAAAATTGTTTTAGCACTCACACCGAAGCCTGCCGCTAACTCTAACGAGCTTTGTGATGGATCCACTTCTACGATCCACTTCATTATCAACTAGGGTCTCCGTCCGCCCACGGGGTTTGTTTCGTAGATCAAAATTCCCAGAACGAAAACGTTGGAACCAAAAACACATCATTAATACTTCGAGCTGTTTCTACAGGTCTGATGCCACGGTGGAAGTTATATTCGTAAATAACGGAATATTTTAAGTTTTTCATTTTGTGAAAAGAACGATGACAAAGAATAATCAAATGGTGTAAAAACAAATGAATCACTAAATTCGAAACACAAATACATAAGCCTAAATTTGAAACAAAATTGAACATGTAATTCCTAACCAAACGCTAGATGTTTGAGATCAAAGGGGCCAGTTCAACAAAACGCCAATTTCAAATGTAAGGACCTAATATAAAAAAATATGTTTTCGTAATTAATTTGCTAACACAGCGACACATAACTGTTAAAACGAATGAAGCAATTAAAAAGTACCGTTCCTCTGTAGATAGTCGCACGACCGTGTACTAATGTAAAGGATGCTTCTCTGAGTCTCCACTCTAATGTCATCGAACACACAGTTCATTGGAAAACAGAAAAACAATTCTGATAAGAAAGTAAAAGGAAATTAAGTGTGATTTTGTAGACGGCACCGCTTACGCGCCGCTGCGCCTCCGCCGTCACGTCGCCGCCGCGCCGCTACCGCACCGTCTCCTCGCCGCATGACATGCAATATAAGTGTACATTTTTAGTAATATTAGGTCTTTACCTATGAAATTGCCGTTTTGTATGAAAAAATTTAAACGATGTTTTTTAATGTTTTTTTTTATTTGTATTAATCGAAGTAATCACCCATGCAATCAATGCATCTTTGCCAGCGCAGTGGCAGTTTATTGATGCCCTTCTTAAAGAAATCAGCTGGACGGGAGGCAACAAATTCTTCAAAGGCATTTTGTACTGCCTCTCGGGTATTGAATTTTTTTCCCGCCAAGGAGTTATCCAAATTCTGGAAAAAGTAGTAGTCTGTAGGCGCAAGGTCTGGTGAGTAGGGCGGATGACGGAGAACTTCCAACCCCAGTTCTTGCAACCGTCTGTTGTGCGTACTTCGCGCTGGCGATCATTGAGTTCGTGGGGCACCCTTTTGTCAAGCTTTTTTACCTTGCCAATTTGACGCAAATGGACCAATATTGTTTTGACGCTAACCTCGAAAGCTGCTGCTAATTCAGCCGTAGATTGTGTATCATCAGCTTCCATAATCGCCTTTAATACGTTATAGTCGACCAAAGTCTTCGGACGACAGCGAGGTTCATTTTTCAGGTCGAAATTCCCAGAACGGAAGCGAGCAAACCAATAACAGGTGGTGCGTTGGTTTGTAGTGTTAGCTCCGTAAACGTCGTTGATGTTGCGTGCCGCTTGTGCCGCGTTACTGCCACGACGGTACTCATATTCCATAATTACTCGAATTTTTAACGTATCCATGATGACAAAAAAGATTGAAATGCTATGAAAATGTAACACTAATCAATAAACAAATGACAACTTTTGGAAAAATAATTCCATTTTTTTTTAAATTAATTTGAAATTAGAATTCTTAGCCAAACAAAAATTATTTTGATTTGAAATAGCCAGTACTGCAGAACGGCAATTTCATAGGTAAAGACCTATTATATTGCTAGCCACGAACATTATACATGTAGGCACAATGTACAAGTTGAGTTTAACTAAACTAATACTCCGCTTTTTATTAGATATACTCGTACATTAGGTGATCCCGAAACGCGACAAACCAAACGAAAATCATTGTGTGAGGAATGTGAGGATTTATTTATGTGTATGGTGGTCGCGACCCCTAATACTGCGCTTTTTACTCGATATACACTGGGTGATACCGAAACGCAACAAACCAAATGAAAATCACTGTGTGATGATTAGTTTATTACTATGTGTACGGTGGTTGCGATCCCTACCACTCCGCTTTATTAATGAATATAGTTGAATTTTGATCTTTTATTCTATAAAACAAACACGTATGATTGTCGTGATTAGCAATGTATTACTAAAAATGTAGAGATATGTCAAATTAAGTGGCGGCGGTACGGTGGTGGCGCGGAGGCGGCGCGGTGGCGTTGCCGTGTACACAGTATAGACACACCGCGAACGCGCCACCACCGCGCATAACCTCGCCGCGCCGCCGTCTACACAAACCCCAATGCTAAGTTATGAAGTTATTGTTTACTTTACTTAAGTAATTTAGTAATGGATGGAAATACGTTGATGTAGAAATTTGTTTAGCTCTGAAGTAATTTCATTATGCTTGCCAACAGATTTTCAACCTACCGGTGTTAGCTAGCCAGTTGAGCTGTCAATAATACCCGGTCGTGGTTTAGGTTTAGTTTTCCTCTATCGATATCTTACTCTGATTGCAGTATTTAAACGCGCGTTATTTCAATGTGAAGTTCAAGTTTGCTACTATAAAACCTTAGCCCTTAAACTATATCTATGAAATCTAGTTAGCAAAGTTCAAAATTGAAGGTTTATTATATTTTTCAATTTGATTCATTGAAAAAGTTATTAGGTTTTTCAAATAGCAAAATTATTCGCAGTGCCCAACAAAAGTCAAAGCATAGTTTTAACTTACGTAATTTAACGCACGTTGCGGTTGACTATAATTAGTAATTCAATAATACTGTTACATTAAATTCTCAAAAACTATATATTATTATCTTTCTGCTGTCAATTCTTTATAAATAAATAAATAATTTCGATAAATTCATGAGTTGACGATTTTAGAGATGTCGTGAATGAAATTCCATAAGAAGCAAAACAGAGTAATTTTGGTGTGCGTTGGTTTTTCTTCAGTAATATTATATATTTCACAGCTTGGAATTAATATATTCTAATAATAGCAGTTCATAATACGCGATATTGTATTTGCTTCCAACTTATTTATTTATTATTATTAACAAACAAACGTTTCCTTACTGTTACTTCACTGTGGTTAACGTTACAGTGGTTGTTAAAATTTAGCTCACGGAACGTGCACGTGTCGACGGCCGATACAGTTTTGCGACCGCAACCCTTTCTGAATTTTACAACTACCCTCAACTCGCGATTTATTAGTTGCCATCTTACTAAGTGTTGTGCCGAGTTCGGTTGAAAGCAATATAGTTTGCGAAAGTATTTCGTTATAATATTTTGTTATGAAATATGTTACTTTTAGCAAAAAATCAATGTTTGTGACAATTTCTGTAATTGTAGAGATATTAATTTGAAATTATTTATTTCAAACTCGGCTACCTCTAATGTTTCTATTAGCTTATTAAGCACAAAAGACTTCAGTCAGTTCCATTGCACATGTTTTAAAACTGTTTTTAAATTTGCATTAGATTTACCTTTATTATCTGGTTAAGTTGACTGCAATGCTATACCAGTCCCGAGTCTAAGAATGGGCAAACCGAGGTACTTGCTGCGGGCGACAATTTAAGGAGTAACAAATGTCTTTGAATAATTCTTTTAAATTTCAAATGCCAGAGGGAAGGGTCCTCAATATTAAGTTTTCCTAACAGGAAAAATCATAGATCCAGAACCGTGATCTTTATCTTTGGGTCTTTACACTATGCAGCAAATTTTTTTAAACAAATAAGATGGGTTTTATTCAATTAATTTATGTTGAAATATAATGTATTGTAAAAGCATAGTTATGTTAAAACTTTGAAAGAACTATACTGACTTGGCATGTTAAACGAAGATGGAAATTCAAAATTGACTAAGTTCGATGTTAGAAATAAAACTTAATTTAATATTAAACCCAAAAACGTATACAATAAGGTAGAATTTACATTAATTGGTAGGAATTTAATTTAAAACTGTGGTGTGTAATGTGTATTCATATCTCGGAGGATTTGCATCAAATTGGATTACGTTTGTACAAGTTGGCGCATCTGGATGAGAATAAAAGGCGGTCGCGACTATTGACTTTACACTATGCGGAATGTAAAGCTCTGTTACATGGGTGCATGTTAGACGCGCGTTAAAATTTACACATTTTTTGGCACTCGCAACACTAAATGAAGTAAGGATGGTTGAGTGGTAGCATGTACGAACTACGTGTCGTTCCACATTAATTGGAATCCTGTAATAAGCCTGAGTCTTCTGTTAAGAAAACAATGTGATGAATGCATAGAAGAAGGCAGGGCATTTTGTAATGACCGGCTGAGTAGCTATTGCTCTCAAAATATCTTGCCAAGCACCTATAGGTATATTCAAGCAGCCCACTTCAGAGCCTGTCCCAGGGTTAGCGGGTTACTTGTGCCTCATCAAATATGCCATATCATTGTGTATATCATTGTGCCTTAGCATCAAATGAGGATATGGCCAAATGCTAAGCCACAACCAACCACTTTCTCTATCAGTTATTACTTTATTTTATAAATTTTTTATTCAAATGGAATGTATCTATCTACTGACACACGTCACACAGTGCGAATTGCACATTTATCAATAACAAGTGCTGCCCTCTACCGAAAACAATAGTATCTGAGAACCCCGTAACTAGCTAGCTTTTCTGAGAGTAACTGCTCCGTGAAAAATTATAAAATATATCAAAAACCCGTTCAAAACGTTAACAACCCTAGTGCCATTGACGAATAAAGTGCGATCAGGGACTTAAGCCACCAACTCAGCCGGGATACCCCGAAGAAGAGGACCTCCAGGTAAGCGGGTAAGTGGTGGATACATGTCCTTTCAATATCTATTTCCTATACAACTTATTTGTTTCTCATATTTACAAGATATGCCTAGATATTACCAGTCGTCTGAACACACAAACATAGGAATACATGAGACATACCAAGTATAACGCCTGTGCTCGGCGTTCAAAATAAGAAGTGTAGCGATAGCAAAGCATTATTTTGTGCAGATCCAATGTTTGCCATTTGTTCTATGACGTGTTCGAAAACGTGCCATTTTTTGCACGACTTAACTACTTATACACGACTAAGACGTAGTAATTTAACGCAATGTTTTTTTAAGGTTCCGTATGTACGGTTCAATTGAATTGTTCAATTCCGTCATCCACGAAGGTAAAACGCCGCAGGCATGGAACAAAAGTGTGGTGGTACTCTTCTTCAAAAAGGGTGACAATACCCTATTGAAGAATTATAGGCCCATCTCACTTTTGAGCCATGTTTATAAGCTGTTTTCGAGAGTTATTACGAACCATCTCGCTCGCAAGTTTGACGACTTCCAGCCTCCCGAACAAGCCGGTTTCCGAAAAGGCTTTAGTACCGTAGACCACATACACGCATTACGGCAGGTTATACAGAAGACCGAAGAGTATAACCTACCTCTTTGTTTAGCGTTTGTGGACTACGAGAAAGCCTTCGATTCGATTGAGACCTGGGCTGTACTACAGTCTCTCCAGCGGTGCCAAGTTGACTACCGGTATATCGAAGTGTTGAAGTGTTTGTATGAAAACGCCACTATGTCAGTTCGACTGCAGGATCAGAACTCGAAACCTATCCTGCTGCGGCGGGGAATCAGACAAGGAGATGTTATCTCTCCTAAACTGTTTACCGCTGCACTGGAAGATGTTTCCAAGGTTCTGGACTGGGAAGGGCTAGGCATCAACATAAACGGCGAGTACATCACCCACCTTCGGTTTGCCGACGACATAGTAGTCTTGGCTGAGACCATGGAGGACCTACGTGCGATGCTCGATGACCTCAGTAAAGCCTCTGAACGAGTTGGTCTTAGAATGAACATGGACAAGACGAAGATTATGTCGAACGTCCATGTAGCGCCAACTCCCGTGAAGATCAGAGACTATACGCTTGAAATTGTTGAAGATTATGTTTACCCGGGACACATAATCCAGTTAGGTAGATCCAATTTCGAGAAAGAGGTCAATCGTCGAATCCGACTCGGCTGGGCATCGTTCGGGAAGCTACGTAACATATTCTCGTCCAAGATACCGCTGTGTCTCAAGACGAAAGTCTTTGACCAGTGTGTGTTGCCAGTGATTACATATGGTGCTGAGACGTGGTTGCTAACTATGGGCCTCATAAGAAAGCTCAAAGTCACTCAAAGGGCAATGGAGAGGGCTATGCTCGGAGTTTCTCTGCGTGATCGAATCAGAAATAAGGAGATCCGCAGGAGAACCAAAGTCACCGACATAGCCCGAAGAATAGCTACACTTAAGTGGCAGTAGGCGGGCCACGTAGCTCGTAGAGCGGATGGCCGATGGGGTCAAAGAGTTCTCGAGTGGCAGCCACGTACCGGCAGACGCAGCGTGGGCAGACCCGCCACAAGGTGGTCCGACGACCTGGTAAAGGTTGCGGGAAGCCGCTGGATGCGGGCAGCACAAGACCGGTCGTTGTGGCGATCTTTGGGAGAGGCCTATGTCCAGCAGTGGACGTCTTTCGGCTGAAATGATGATGATGATGAATGATGTACGGTACCTGACTGACGGAGATCATTGTTTGAGACTGCTATTTGCTGATGAGTTCATCCGCGTTTAAACTTTTTCATATGTGTTTGTATAGACTTATTGATTAGATTTCAGAAATAACAGCGGATATATTGATTACACGCAGGTTACAACTTCAGTTGATTTATTGTTGTTACTTGGCAGTTCTAAGAAATAGTGTATTAATTTATAACTTACATTTCTTCTAAGATCGCAGAATAAGATCAATTAACTTTAAGTATTTTAAAACCTAAAGTATCTATTTATTACTTAATATAATCTATGAAAAGAAGCTCAGTAATTTCATTACTGTAGTTAAATCTATGTATATACTGGAAATAACGTTTATCAGTAAGCTCATGCGTTACATTATTCTTCAAAAACACACGGATATAATATCAGAAACACGATTTCATTTGAATATTCTTTAAAATCATTTTCAAAGAATTTTTACACATACTACTATGTTAAAATTAAACCTTATCTTAACCTACAAAATTTAGAGTTGAAATTTGTTTATACATTTTTTTAATGTAACATTCAAAGGCAAAGTAATGCACGCTAGGAATGAAATATTGAAATTCCGAGGGTGGTAACGTTTAGAGATTTTATTAAATACCGTCGTTTAAGACTTACAATATACGATTTAAGGTTCAATCTTGCTTGCTTTAGGACATATTTAAGACAGTTCAGTGCGTGTTTGTATGTCTGCTGTTGGCAGTTGTCGCAGGCAAACGAGCTTTTAGAGTGCTAAAGGCGTATTCGCGTATATGATTAACTATTTTCACGGTTACTTAAATGTTAAGTGTGTACGCAAAATCTGTCTTTATTCCTTTTTTGTGGTAAAACAGGAAAGTGACAGAGCTGCACCTGATGATACAAGCGTAGTACTATCCAAAAACAGTAAGGACCACCGACAGATCGGCAATTCTTTTTCGGTCGACGCTGTCATTCTGGCCTGCGAGCTTCTTGCCAGTTGCCAGACATACTCTGGCTGATCTTGAAACACGACAAATCAAAAGACAGTCACTGTGAAGGGTTTATCATCATAGACTTCATCATATAGGTTTATCATCGCGACCCAGTCGAGTACTGATCCCTACCACCTCGCTTAATTACTTGATATACACCAGCTGATACAGAATGCAACGTGCCTAAGCACACCACCTGGTGTATATCAATATGCAACCTAACACGATTGTTGTCACATTACACAGTTTCTCCATTTATTATTTCCTAGCTGTACCCGCGACTTCGTTCGCGTGGATATCGAAAAATAACATAAATTGATAACAGTCCTAAGCCAAGTTATTTACCGAGAAATTTCAAGGTATAGGATAGTAGGATCATAACTATATTTTATTGTAATTAAAGTTATGGTTTGTTCCTATTGGCTTTCAATGTATATACATGTAATCTAATCAAGAAAGAACTTTTACTTAATTAGACACTTTGAACGTTGATATTAAATAGAAAACAACAATAGAAAGACAACCATAATTCACTAACGAATATAAACTAACAACAAAAATAAATTGATAATAGTCGTTAAGACATACCCTTTACCGGAATAAGAAGTATCCTATATGCTAATCCAGGTTATAATCTTTTTTTTTTTGCCAAATTTCAACCAAATCCGTTTAGCCGTTATCGTGTGACTGAGTAACAAACATCCACAAATGTAAACATCCAAACTTTCACATTTATAATATTAGTAGAATTAATGCCAAAGCAGAGTTTCTTATGCAATCTGAGCAAAATTAATGCGATTACTTAATGGTTAGCAAAGAACAGTATGAAACAACGGCGTTTCTTAAAATATTACAATCTATTGAATCAAATTAATCAATGTACTAGCAGTATATTAAAAGTCAATAAATCTAAAGTATGGCTCATTGGGACTCAAAATATGGGTGGCTATATTTTTGTTGTAGGGTAATAATCATAGAAAGTGGTAAGCATACAATGGGGACTGGCTCTCAAATGGAGCTGTGAGAACACACCTATAAGTGCTGGGAGACAGATTTAAAATTTAAGGGTGATAGCTATATAGGCAAGTTATAAAATACTAAAATTCGACGATTGTAACTCATGTAGTTAAAAGCATCCAGCATATTATCACTCAGAAATAGTAATGATGTAACTAAAGTATTAAGAACTATTTATTAATCGTATCCTTTTTCAGTATTACAAAAAAAGTATCTTTCATTAGAATACGTCGCGGTACAGACCGAGCAGTAAAATGCAAGAGAACTCATGAAACCACAATAAATCTTGCGATTTCGCAGTAAACTTTCCGACGGATGCAACCGGACTGATTTTCAAAGAGAATTCTTGGAGCGACTACAACCGAACTCAATTTATAACTCATATAAAACTTTTAGAGTCCAAATATACCGTATACATGGACAACTTCACTTGTTTTTATATTTCGGAATATAGTAGATGGACTACATGAATTACATGCACTACTCTTATATAACTTTTGCGTTTTTCTTACCTAATCAAAGATTTTATTTATTTATATCCCAGAGCAGTTATTATTACATAATACAGGTATATACTATGATATATACTAGGTATATACTATATTACAGGTATAATAACAAATACAGCCAATCATAGGTATTATAACTTTTTTTTAAATTATTATTATTGTGGTTTCACACGTTTCGTATCCTTATCATCCAATTTCATATAAACTTTTTAATTTTTTTCTTAAGGACGAGTTGAAAAATTATAATATCTTGAAAATGCTGATTTTATCAAATAAAAAAATACTATATTCCATTTAGGCCCTAAGAAGGCACTTATAAACGTCAAATACTACTACTATACTACTACCGGTTTGAAAATCATCCCAGTCATCGAGAAGAACAGGCAAGAATCCCGATCGGACTTTTTAATAATATTTTTTATCCAACTGTATAAATGATATTTATACAGTTAGTATATTTGAAGACAGAATAAGAATATTATATTCAATAATAATATATAAATATGACTTACCAATGTATAAAAATATTGTAAAGCGAATCTAGCATGTTCCAGTAGAATTTATTTATTTTGTACTTGTAATTAAAATACTCAATAACTTTTTTTATTTAACGTGCAAATTTGATTCTCGAAAGTTTGTTGTTTCTTATTCCACATACGTTTGCGTTCCATATCTTTTTATTATTGTTTGATCACTCACACATCCCACGTGTCCGATTCAGAGTAACACATATTTAAATAATTCAAAATAAAATATATTTCGGAATTTTTGAGTTTCATCACCCTTTCATTTAAGTAACAACGTGTGATGTATTCGTTTCTTGTCTTTCACATAAACTTCACGAAATTTTCATAAAATTAGAATTATAAAAGTAACATTTTTCTAAAGTCCTTAACGACGTAGCAGCATCATTCATGCATGTAGGTGACAACCGTTCACGAATCCATTGGAAATACACTAATTGAGTCATATAAACGTATTCGTGTGCTAATCACTCACCCGTTGCCTCATTACTTGTCAGTTGACAGTTGAATTTATACTCCGCGCTCGCATCTTTGGATCACGTCTCATTTGTCATGACGCGACGCCTTCTGCGTACATTTGTGAATCTTCGAGTGTCGAGACATAGGGTTGTCAGTATTGAATATACATTTTTAATATTTAATGAAAAGAAAAGCTACATTTAAGTGGCAGTGGGCGGGGTATGAAAGATGGGTCCAAAGAGCTCTCAGGTGCCAGATGGCTAGATGCAGCGTGAGCAAAACCGTCATAACGTACACCAACGCTCGATAAAGATACGGACTGAACTCCACTTCAAGGGAGTTGGGCTGGAGTTAGTGGGAACAGTGGTAGCTCTCGGTCAGCTCCTCCCGAATTTGGAAGGGGCCAGGTGTGAGCTGCCACCGAATGCATGGGGCAGATGTGTGAAGCATGGCCATCTACGGATCACCGATTTAGGTGGACGGCCTTAGCGCCTGGCTCCTGAAGAAGTCAGTCGACTTAAATCAAGGGAGACATTGGAGGTGATGTGGCGATGGGGGAGGACCTGGCGGATACGCGCTATGGTTGTTATACCGGCCCGGTAGGAGTCTCACATAACCACTCGCTCTCGAGCGGGTGTGTGTGTACTTATGACGGGTTTCTCAACGTTAAAAATACTTTTGGGAGAGGCCCTATGTCCAGTCATCTAATAATTCCAGAATCCGCTGAAATAATGATTACGTATGATTTCGAATGTATAAACTATTACGATATTGGTGGATTTGAGCTTCCATGGAAGAGAACGTGACATGAATTAACATATTTATCTACTGTCTAAAGAGACTATCATGGGTCATAAGAAGTCATGAGATTGAATGGTTAATTACAGCCCAAGCCGCATGGTGGTACTTATTCGTCGTACTAAAATACATTTTTGAAACATAAAAAACAGTTATCTTATTGTACTTGAAACGAAATCGGGGGTCGAACTAAAGCGTATTTAGATAACTCCTGTAAGTTCAGTGACTAAATCACGTAAAATCGAACAATGATATTTATAAATAACCTAAGGCACATACTAAGATGATATGAGCCCTAAGGCTCATAAAAAAGAAAACACGCTGATACACTAACACACTCTTAAAGTAGTGAGTGAAGCGTTCAGTACAAATGTTGAAAGGGAAGTGGTCAGACGGAAAGAACTTAACAGACGCGATACCGGCCAAATGGCACGTAGCGACGTTTCATCAGAACAATTTTATTTCCGTACAAACGCGCCATTATTGTTTCACATCAAATATGCTTCTCAACAAATTATTAAATTTTCCAAAAAAATTAAATTTTTATCATTCAATTTCACAAGTATTAGTTTTTACATTTATATATTTTCAGACCTAATTTCACAGAATTTGTTTTTCTTGTTTTAAATAAAACTATTTTATTTATATCAGCAACCCTGACTGAGAATGCAGCTTGCTGTACTGCTGTCAAACAGCAAGCGTCTGATTTGTGTGTCTCATTTTCTAAAAACAAAAGATTGTATATTGAAACAGTAATCTTCTAAAACGTTAACAAAATTAACAATTATTTAGTTAAAATATAACATATTTTTTAGTTATCTTAAGATATTCAATGTATAATGTATATGCAAAACATAAAAAAGAAAACATGTAAATATTTATCTAAGTTATCCATCCTTGTTTTTTCGTTACGTTTTGGTTAGTGTTATACGGTTATTGTAAAACATATGCTTACAATGCTCAGTTGACATAGAATAAGACATCTTAAATTAATATTTGTTTAGTAATCTATCTCATTAAATATTTTTCCGTTTTCCTACCGCAATATCCGTAAGTTGGTAGCCAGTCCTTAAATAAGAGTCCATGCAGTTTAGTCTGACTTAAGTTTGTCTGTCTATAATCTATCTGTTCATATTACAAAATATAATTTAAAACATCGATATATATGTTTTTTTTGTAGTGCCCCTCTTCATTTTAAAATATGTAGATGCCCGAAAAGCTCGTCCGTATAAGAAAAACAACGGAAATAATTTATTTAAACATAAAACAACATTAGCCAGTTGAGTTAACCAAATTATACGCTCGTTTACTTAATAACTTTCCCATTTACTTTACAAATAAAACCTACCCGGGTAGGCTAGTCTGCCCGGGTACATGTCCGGTTTACTTGGGTAAACGTAACCGGTTTTCTGAGTCCTGGTTTTACTTCTTTGTTATAATTTTATTTGCCGTCTTTTTTCACTGTTGCCCTTTGACTAAATTATTTGGTTTTTAAATATTTAACTACATCAATTAATCAAAAGGTACTTGATATTCGACAGTCAGGATCATGGTATCTGCCGATCTTGAATTTTACTTTATTCAACAAGTTGATACATATGATTGTTGAATAAAACTTTATTGAACGTTGAAATAAGATTTTGTAAATACCTGCAATTTCAATTTGAAGACCTGTATTCACGATAAGAAAGAATTATCCAACTTTGAGAAACTTCAAACAATGCAGCCTTTATTCCTTATACACAGGAAGAGGTGATTAACAATTAACTGACGCTTCCAGATTTTTCAGACAGAAAACTTTCCCGGCTTCATCTTTGTCTTAGTGTGACGGCAAGGAGATTTTATTAAGTAAAAATTTAATTAAAGAAACTTGACGTCACTAGCAGAAGGGATCAGTTAATCAAAAATTAACTCTACTTAGACGTCTTACGTCAGATATATTTAATAAAATAACATTATATCTTTTTTATAGTCGTGATCACACAAGTTTACCTGACGATATGGTCGATGAAAATAAACATGAATAACATTACTTACAAGCACGGTCACCGGAAAACGTCGGTAGATGATAGATTAGAAATTTATAGGTATCCAAACAGCAAAATGTCGACCATGTTGGTCTGGTTGGATTAAACTATTTGTTTTTATCGCATTTTCAAATTCATTATAGAACTCGAAACGAAAACTATGCGCTATATAACTGAACTCTTAGAAAGTAAGATCTTCTCAGTAATAGCGTGCTCTAATATCGTGCCGTTCGACGCGGCTTCCAATCCTACAATATACCTTTCGGTGAAGGAAACATCATGATGAAAACATAGCATGAGTTTAGAAGGTTATTCTAATGCTCGCATGGTACCAGAACCACTTTCAGGTTGAAAAGTTACCAAACACCCATCGATACACTCAAGTTTAGTCAAATTTCTAGGCTTAACTTGTTATCATCTTTGCACACGTAGTCACTTTACATAAGATTAGATTGTGGTTATAATCTTTAAAGAATTAAAAAAAAATTGTAGACAAATTTTACACATACATGTACAATCAAAACTATATTGAAGCATAGAGTTCATATATAATATGCGCTTAATGATAAAATGTAAAAAATATAGGGTTTGACATATTGTCGAATTTAAATAATATTGAAATTAATACTTCCTTTTCATTAGATACTGGTAATTTTGCCAAACAGTAAGCTTCCTCGTTACTCCTAACTCTTTGTGTGACGGAATCCAAAGTTTACATTTTATATCATTAAGCTGGAAATAATATAATAGGTCCTTTATATATGAAATTAGCGATTTACATGGAAAAGTAAAACGAAAAAAATGTTATCAAATTATATATTTAATCAATGGAAGTATGTACCATTATTATCTATGTACTTTGCCATTTTATAGGTACTTCATTGTTTCCATTACTGCAAAAAATGTAAGAGCGAAAATTAATAAAATATTTGAAGGCGGTTTGGACAGCCTCATCGGAATAGTTTTTTGTTTATATGAAATTGTCCAAATTCCAAAAAAATGTGGTAATCTGTTGGAGCAAGGTCAGGGGAGTATGGTGGGTGTCGGAAACATTCCAGCCGCAGTTCTTCTAATTTAGCGACCGTCTGTCGTGAATTATGTGGTCTAGCGTTCTCCTGAAGCAGCAGTGGGCTAGAGAGATTGACCAGTCTCGGTTGTTTAACGGCTAGTTTTTCCATCGCGGTTTGCAGTTCTTGAGAATACAGATCTACTGTTATTGTCTGGCCGAATATTAGGAAGCTGTAGTGTATACACCAGCACTAGTCCACCAAACACTCACCGATACCTTTTCTGTTTCAACTTTCGCTTGTGACAGAATTTGGCCGGTTCTCCTGGATGCAACCACTGTGATGAGCGTTTCCAATTATTTTAAAAGATTCATTTTTCGTCACAAGTAACAATACTATTCAAAATTCCCTCGTTATTGTGACGGTTGAGTAATGTAACGTAGCACTCAATGCGTGTTTGTTGGTGTGCTTCAGTCAGTTCATGCGTTACCCATTTCTCGAGCTTTTTCAAATTTGTAAAAATTATTTTATCACTTACACCTGTGGTTTGCGATGGATCCGCTTCCACTATCACCTTTAATTCTTCATTATCAACTAGGGTCTCCGGCCGCCCACGGGGTTTGTGTTGTAGGTCAAAATTTATAGAACGAAAACGTTGTAACCAAAAACGTACCGTTCTTCCTTTTACAGTAGTTCCCTATACACATCATTAATCCTTCGAGCTGTTTCTGTAACACTGATATCACGGTGGAACTCATATTCAAAATTAACCCGATATTTTAAGTTTTCCATTTTGTGAAAAGGACGATGCCAAAGAAAAATCAAATGGTGCGAAAACAAATACGTCACTAAATTCGAAACAAAAATACACAAGCCTAAATTTGAAATAAATTTGAATTTGGAATTCCTAACCAAATGCCAGATATGTGATATTAAGTTAGCCAGTTCAAAAAAACGCCAATTTCATACGTAAAGAGCTAATACTTGTATTAAAAATTAACAACATTATCAGAACTCAATCCGATAGCATACGCAAGAGCTGCTAATATACACAACACAACAAACACAACGGTCAGAAGTACTACGAGATTGTCATCTTTAAAGAAATCCATAGTTTGCTCATAATAAGAATAAAATGCTGCACCAAGATCATCGGCACTCATTGAGCCATCAATATATATTTTTGTACCTACTTGTGTTAATTTGTATACAATATTTAAATTTACATTAAAACTAGCTGGGCCGGCAGATGTTGTTCTACCCTTTGCGGTATTTAATATCTCGATCACACCTACCACCTACTGGATCCTAACATAATTATGAACCATCTTTTCGACAAAACAAATATATTATGTTAATATTAGCTCAATCGGACAAGTCGTTCAGTACACCTAAGAAGATAATAAACCTGTAAAAGCTGACTATATAAATGATTCGCAAATGAATACCTGAACTTAGACATAAGTTATGAAACAAGAACGCATGTAGTCACAAATGAGGCAAACAACATACCGGATAAAAATCCATAAAAAATCATTTATATGGTCATATTTTAATATCCGGTGAAAGGCCAAGATCCCTTCGCACGGTCTCCCATGTATCATATCATATTAAATGCATGATTTGTGCGCCCTGAAAGAACGTTTTCAATACTTCTTACTGAACCATTACTTGTAATGGATACGACAATAGCACATTACAAATTTGTCTTGGGATGGCTCGAGAGAATTGACTCGGGCAAAAGACAATATAGCCTTTATATAATGGTAGTAGGAGCTTATATTTGAATAGCAGATGAAGATGTCCCAATTGGGTTTACAACCGGATATTGTAAAATGGTCGTACAATGTGCCGGTAGGCATTTGTGCCCTGTGGCTTGCTTCTTTGTATCTCAGATGGAAATGAAATGTAATTTTATGTGAACATAATATGGGGTTTTGTGTGTAATATTAATTAAATTATTTATCGACATCACATAGGCACTCTTGCAGTCAGTCTCTATTTAAGACAGAAGAAATCATGATGTTCATAATTACTGTCTCACGCCAACTGAATAAAATTAATAATCCAAACTGGCTACAGCTTAATGAATCGGTTTACAGATATAAAGTACGGCTTTTCAAAAGTATCCAAAGCACATTGGTGATAGCTGATAGGATGAAAAATTTACTCTTGTGGCAATTTTTTACTAATGAAAATTTAATTCATCATGCAATTATCAATAGTAAGCACACATTGGGTGCCATATACACGAAATTAAAAATAGCAAAATCTCAGCTATGTTTTAAAATATAAATAATAATAACTATTGGACTTATCAACATGAAGATATAATTTTCTACATTTTATTGCATTTTCTTTGAACAAATGTCTATTCAGAACTTAAATAGTATGGATTCAATAAAACATATAAAAATCGACTTACCTTCGTAGTTCTTACAGGCATCTACGTTTCACATTTGTTTCAATACATCAAACATATACTGATATACTTACTTTAAAGTCCGCTATAAGAATAACAATCTGGTTTTTTTCTTATAAAACAATGTTAGGTACAAAATTGTTTTTATATAAAAATCTCACTTACCTGGTGGGCAATTGCAGTCGACATCCCTCGTCTCCCTTCTGAGCAGCTCTGAATCTTTCACCCTTACCGCCTCCTGAGGAACTGTTCTTTTTAACTCCTTCAAAGCTTCTTCAAGCACAATCACTCTCTGTTCCAAACAATGCTGCCGATACAACCCATACCCGCACAATATGAAAAAGAAACCACAACAGCACCACATAACTATCGAGTTTAAGACATTTTTGTCGCGACCATCTTCCCTTTTAGGATTTGCCATTTTCACATCAAAATATTTTAATAACGATTTTCTTTATAATTTTTTACGTTTGCCATCATTTTCAAGGCAACCAGTCCAAAATAAAAATATGTATTGCAGAGTGCTTCCTCGTTAGTCGGCACTGAATGACTAGGGGACTGTCACTCGACAGTAACGATCCCGCGGGAAAGGAAGCTGCTAGTACAATGATAACCGCCCTTCTAGTTGTGTCGATTAGGATTTGAGTACCCTTCCAAACTTTGATGGACGTGGTGCATTGTCGTATGATTATGTCCGGAAATTGTCAGTTTATGGATGTGTTATGCTATTGTGTCGTCTTAGTTAACTTTATATCACATATACTGGAGTTATTGAACTTATATTTCATCTATTTATACATATTTTATCTTGTTTAATTCTGGTTATCTATATCGAATTGGGGTTTTTACTTACGAGTCCCTACAGGTTTCTAGTAATCTTGTTTCTTGAGTTATAATTAAGCTGTCAATTTTATTATCAAAAATTCGTACAAAAATGATCCATTCTTTTGGAAGTTATCTACAGAGAATTTAAATAATATACATCCGAATACCAACTACGGCAGCTTGTTCAATATCATAATCACCTAATTTAGTAAACATTGCCCAACAAAGGTTATTAGTATTAGAAAAAAATGGTTTTTAAGGAATGGGAAACCAAAGGAATTATAAAAAGTAGAGACTGACTATGATATGATATGATTTATATGATAGGAAATCATTGAAAACTAGTTATTCATTTCATGTTTATGTAAGAGATTATTCAAAAATTTTAAACGTGTTTGTGTAGCTGCAATGCTATATTTTTAAGAAATAAAGTTCTTAAATCTAGTAATGAGACCAAAACTTTTTGGCATATAATATATAATGAAACAGGAAAAATGATAATTCGCTTAAAAAATTGGTATAGATAGGGCAACCACCTATTGATCATTAACCAGCATCGGCGTTCCTCAGGGCTCGATTTTAGGTCCGTTTCTGTTTCTCGTATATATAAATAATCTACCGCTAGTAGTTGAAAAGAGTGCTGACATGGGTCTTTTTGCAGATGACACTTCACTTATATTCAAAGTGAAATGTATAGATTCTGAGGTTAGGCAATTATATAATAATTTGTTAAAATTACTGAATTGCTTGCTCTAAATAATTTATCACTAAATACAAACAAAACCAAATGTATAACATTTGCCTTGTCCAGTGTTCGGCGTATTAATAGTCATATCAAGAAAGAAGGGAATTTAGCAGGCTTATTTTATAATACTGTCTTCTTGTGTACGACAAACTTATTTTACGTTCATATATATATAAATAAGAAGGCCGTATTCAAATACAGTATTTAATGGCTGGAAGAAACTTTTGAATTTAAAATTATAGAAGGATACTAGAAAATAATTGAAATGATTCATCATTCATTCTGACTTACCGGAGAGACATGGATCGCTAAATGAAACGTACAGTCCTTAATTAGATATGTATAAGTTTATTTATAATTCTGATTCTATTTATTGTTTGGACTCACACTTACATGTCTGGAGTCTGTACAAAAAGTTATTTTGTTACTACAAGAGACCTCTTGAATTGTAATGGGTGTTCGAAGGATTTGAAACTTTTAATTCAGAATTGACACGAGTCAAGATTGTTTATAAATTAAAGGAAATCCTGGTGGACGCTTTCATTCATGCTGGCTTGGCGATGCAGCTATAGAAACTGGAGCGGAATGAATATCTAATGCTTGTTTACCAAATTCATATATACACAAGGTTCTCAAGACGGATTTTTATTAACAGCTCTGGTTCGTATACAAGCATAAACATGGACTAACTTTACTAGTGAAGTTTTAGTAAAATTAATATGCTATAAGACTTAAGGTACTCTGTATTTTATATCTTACTTTATTGGTGAATGCCTTCGGAATACTCATTTAAACCAATTTTGAATTTCATTTCATTAACCTATTAATATATAATTTTAGGAACTTATATCTATCAATTGTCCACGCGACAATACACAAACGCTAGGAACCTATTATTATTATATAGTACTTTTATATAGTTTATTATTATATAGTTAGCTCATAATGGTGATCATAAAACGCTTGCTGACGCCAACAAAACCCAGATCCTAATGATATCTATTAATTATCAGTATACTAATGTACTTAGCACAGCACTTTTGCCGGAGATTTATCAAAGCATCAATATATTTTTTTTACAAAAAAATATCTTGCTTTTATTTAATTCTATATAAAAACCGTAAAAACTATCAATCTAACAACCTGCGTGGGAGCTCTATATGGCTCCGGCAGATCACTAAACAAGACGCGAGAACAACCCACTATCGCAGAGTCACCGAACGATTGACGAACAAACAGTGACCCTGTAACTCACTCGGTAAGCCAAATGAGCTCTCGTCCCGCACACCACCGTCCCTGCTTACACCCAAACCTACCAGGCGTAAAGAAGGGGAAACCAAACGGGATGCACGGAAGAGACGCGATTTAATTGTCCTCGGCGTCACTTACGGTGAACTGGGCGCTGGCGGGTAACAAAAACACGATGCCAAATTCACGTTCACTTGTATTCTTGATAATACAGGCCAGTATGTACAATATTTTCCCTTAAACACTAGAGTGTCTTCACGCAGGGTTTCTTCAGTCTTGAGGTAATCTTGAGGAGTCTTGAGGTGGATTGACTTCTGTGTATAGCGATCTGAGCGATCTGAGAGCGATCTGACGAGTGTGGAACCCGTCGCTATATTTATATCATTTCTAAAGAAAGTGATGCCGCTATCTAACTCTATTTTTCTCTCTATCTAATTCTATGTACTATCGCGGCTCCTGGAAATTCTTATATACAAACTGTTTTTCTATTTTTACAATAATCTTATAAGATTCTAACAAGTATTAACATTTTCTTATTTAAACATGTGTTGAAACTTGTGACTTAACTTATTTTACATTATTTAGGTGTAAACTATCTTGAAATACTCTAAATTTTACAATTTTATAGACTGTTAGATAAGGAAGCCTTATTTATCTATCTGTCTTTTTCTAACAATTTTATGTAACAAGAGTTCGCTCTCTTTATCGTGATTGGTCACCTTGCGTTGGTTGTCAAACATTTTTCAACTACTATTTGTGAGCTTACTATAAATATGGCGACTCAATCTTAATAATTTTATAACATAATATTAACAAACATTAATATTTCTTACATTACGTAACAATTATAAATTAAATTACACATTAAAATAATTGTAAAGTCAAATCCTGAAATGTTTAACCTACACGTAATCAGTATTACGATATTACGAAAACATATTTTACAAATTCAATCATAGCTTATTTACGTAACAAATACAAACATAGCATGTGAACAATTACCATTATACGAGTTATTATTGCTTTTAATAAGTTGACTAACCTATACTTATACGTATTCTGAATAGTTTTAAACTAACTATATATACTATTATTATGTCATGCGATATCATTGTTCTGCGTCGCTAACAGTCTCCCGCCCAGTGCACGCTCCGCCGTGTACTCCAACTTGCGGTCGCGACGCAGCCGGCACGATGACCACCAGTCGTGACACGGGACGCCGCAGCACGCCGCCTCTTGGTGTCCTGACGTCTGCGACTCTCGTTCTGCCGTCCGGGCCCGGGTAGATTGCGACTACTTCGCCTTTCGGCCAGGTATTTCTTGGTAGTGTAGGGTCGGCGATAACAACGATGTCGCCCTGCTCAGGTGGTGACACTTCCCGCCCGTCGATCTTTCTCGTTCGGAGGGTCGGCAGATATTCCCGTAGCCACCTCCTCCAAAAGTGGTCTGCCAGATGTTGTGTTGCCCGCCAATCCGCTTTCCCGGTGAGGGCACGCTCGTCGATACTCCCAACTAACGTGGACCCGCAAGATCGACCTATAAGAAAATGATTAGGTGTCAGTGCTTCCTCATCCTCAGGGTTGGCACCTATGTGTGTAAGCGGACGCGAATTCACTGTGTGCTCCACTTCGGTGAACAGCGTGTGCAACACTTCCTCTGGAGGGCTTTTCTCGTTTAATATCGCGGCGAGGGCGGTTTTCACCGTTCTTATCATTCGTTCCCACGCGCCCCCCATATGTGGCGCTCCGGGTGGGATGAATTTCCACGTAATTCCTTCCAGGCTTGCTGCCTCGGCGAGTTCAGACCTTTTTAATTTCGCGGCCTCTTCACGCAGCTCGTGATCTGCACCAACGAAATTAGTCCCGTTGTCACTATACATTACCCGCGGATTTCCTCGTCGGGCGGACATACGACGTAGCGCCATAATCATTGAGCTAGTACTCAATGATGGTACCAATTCTAAATGTATGGCTCGTGTTGTTAAACACGTGAAGAGAGCTCCCCATCTCTTCTCTTTCCGACGACCGATGGTAACATGCATCGGGCCGAAATAGTCGACTGCGGTGCATGTGAACGGATGCGCTCCGTACTGTAGTCGCTCGGCGGGTAAGTCTCCTGTTGGCGGCAGCTGTGGTTTCGTTTTCTTAACACGACACCACTGACATTCGTGTATCACTTTTTTCACTGCATTTCGTAGCGACAAAATCCAGTATACTTGTCGCAGCTCGTTCACGACAGTCGCATGTTGGGCGTGGCAGAAACGTTGGTGGTAGCGATCGATTAGCAGGCGCGCGATCTTGTGCCTTCCATCCAGGACCGCTAGGCTTCTATCCGAGGCGTTTCTTAACTTCCCCGTTCTGCTACGCAGACGTATAATGCCGTGTTCGTCGAGTTGCACGTCGATTTTCCTCAATCTGCTGCCAGTTCGAATCGGTACATTTCTCTGTAAACAAATTAATTCGTCACAGAATGAATCTCGCTGACTTTCACGTATAAGGGCTAGCTCGGCCCGCTTCAAATGTTCCTCACTTAGAGGTAGCCAGTCTCTTTTCACTTCCGGTTTTTGTTTGGGACGAATAATAATTTTCTTATCTTCCCTCTTCTTGTAGGGCTTCCAATTGTTATCTTTTCGCGCAATGTTCACGGCGCGTCCTCGCTTACATAATTCAATAAATTGAAACACTCTCGCGGTTGTTCGTAATAACCGAATCCAACTTGAAAATTTATCCGGGTTTGGTAATACACTGTCGGTTTTTGTTCGTGTGGTGAAAACTGTTACGGATTTTTTCTCTTCGCCCGTGTTTTCTTCTATTTTCTCGAAACGTTTACACGGCCACTCTGTCTCTGGCCGGCGGAGAAACTCAGGACCGATGAACCATCTTGAATTTGAACCAAAGTCGCTCGGGACTTCCCGGGTCGCGATGTCAGCCGGGTTTTCTCGTGTAGGTACCCATCTCCACTCGTGCGGCTTCGATAGTTCTTCCAATTCGGCGAGTCGGTGAGCTACGAATGGCTTGAATCGTCGCGGATCGGCCTTCATCCACTGCAGTACCGTGCTAGAGTCTGACCAGTAGAATTTTTCACTCGCTTGTAAGTCCAATTCTTCTTCGACTGTATTTGCCAGCCTAGCTCCCAATAGTGCAGCTTGAAGTTCCAGTCTCGGGATCGTTACGGGCTTGATAGGCGCTACTCGAGCTTTTCCCGCTATCAAGGCGATGCAGACTTCATCTCCGCAGACGGATCTCCAGTAACACGCCGCGGCGTACGCAGTCTCACTCGCGTCGACGAAGGTGTGTAGTTGTCCCGCTCCCGTAGCCGGTGTTAGGCAACGAGGAATTTTCATGTCTCGTAGCGTGGACAAGCTTTCGATGTATTCGAGCCACAGATGATGAGCTTCTTCTCCTATGGTGTCATCCCACTTGGTCCCGGTTCTCCATATATCCTGAACAAGTCTTTTCCCTTTTATTAATATAGGCGCGACGAGTCCTAGCGGGTCGAATGTCGACATAACCGCGCTAGTAACTTCGCGCTTCGTAGGCGGCCGGTGATTTTTTACAACGTCGTCCGGCGTGTTTCTCAGCCCGGTGTTGAATGCTAGCGCATCTTCCATTACAATCCATCGTAGGCCGAGTGTTTTTTCTTCATTATTGCCGAGTTGAATCTCGGACGGGGATTCTTTCATACTTGCCACCGCATCCAGTACACGCACGTCGTTACTTGCCCATTGCCGCAATTCAAATCCCGCCTTCCTATGTATAGTGTCGACGGCCTTCGCGGTTTTAATTGCCTCGCTGCTTGTGTGGAAGCTCTGAAGATAATCATCCATGTAATGATTTCGTACGATGGCTTTGGCTGCTTCGGGATATTCGCTGTTGTGTTCTTCCGCATTCCGATTTTTCACATAGATAGCTGTGGCTGGTGACGACGCAGCTCCGAAGATAACTGATGTCATTCGGTACTCCGTCGGCTTTGATACGCGGTCTTCACCCCGCCACAGGAATCGCAGGCTGTCACGATCTTCAGCGCGTATACGGATCTGCAGGAACATTTCTCGGATGTCAGCAACCACTGCAACCGGCCCCTGCCGGAATCTCAGCAACACTCCGAACAGAGACTGCAGTAGGTCGGGTCCCGGAAGTAGCGCGTCGTTCAGGCTTTTCCCATCACACTTCGATGCAGCGTCGAACACGATTCGAATCTTCTTTTTCTGTGGGTGTACCACGGCGAAGTGCGGCAAATAAAATGTTCTGCCTGGTGTAGTACTGGTTGGTGCCTCTTCTGCGTATCCACAGTCCAGAAGATGTTGAATTTGTTTTTCATATTCCCCCTTTAATGTGGCATCTCGGTCGAGCTTCTTCTCGATACCCTTTAAACGGTGGCGAGCCAGCGCGTAGTTATTCGGGAGTACTTCCTCGTTGCTCTTCCATAGTAGGCCGGACTCGAACCTCTTGTCGCTTCGTTGTGGCTGCGAGGATTTCTAGCGCTCTGCCGTCGGCGTCGTTGCTAGGACGGTGTTGCTTCACTCCAATAGATTCCAACTCGAAGTGATCCTTGATGAGTTTCTCCATGTTCGATTCTTCACTTAGGTGGTTCACGTGATTGACGAACTTGACTGGTGTGGAGTCACTCGTAGAGCAACAACCGTGCAGCACCCATCCCAGGCTTGTCAGTGATGCAACTGGCTGGTTCGGCTTCCCTTTGATGATCTTCCGGGATACTATCAACTCCCAGTTGTCTTGACCGATGAGCAGAGCTGGCCTCTCCTTACTGTATATTAATTCGTTCATATTTTTCAGATGCGCACATTGTTCAATAATTTCTCTACTTACGTGTTGCGGCGACAACTTGAGATTACTTATGGTCCGGACTCCCTTCAAGGTGCGCTTGTCCCGTCGGTGAGCTCCTTTTATCTTGATATCCACCTGTTGTGAATCCCTTCTCTCGATGAGCTTCCCTCCGACGGTCTCCAAAATGAGTAGGTCTTCTTTCCCAGTGACTCCAATCTTCTTAGCCACGTCGTTGTCCAACAATGACACTGTAGACCCCTCGTCTAAGAGCGCGAGTATACGTGTGGAGCCGGCTGGACCATAAATATCTACCGGTATCATTTTGAGGTAGACTTCTTTTCCATCCGCGGCGGCGTAGATAGCCTTCACAGTCGTGTCTTCTTCCTGTGGTTGCGGCGCGGGCTTCTCTGACGGCGCTTGTGCCTTATTTGAGTGCAATAATATATTGTGTTGTCGGCCACACTTACGGCAAGATGGTCCCTTGCAGCTGTTCTTCGAATGTTGTTGTCGCAAACACTTGAAACATAATCGCTTCTTCTTGACGATCACCCATCTATCTTCGGTGGTCGCTTCTTTAAATTTCTTACACTCTGTGATCCAGTGGTCGCGTTCTTCACAGTTTACACAAAACTTTTTTATGGTTGGTGCAACACTTTCTTGCGTAGTGTGTACACGTCGGTTGTTGAACCGCTTATTTGTTCCCGGTGCTTCCACTGGTGCGAGCGTCGACCATAAGTCGGCTTCATTTTCTAAAAACTTCCTTAAATTCACTAACACTGGCTCGTCTCGATGCCCCTTGACATAATCCAACCACCTGCATCTTAGCATAGGTGATAATTTATTTACAATATCGCGGCTTACTTGCGGTGAACAGAGATATTCCGGCTTTCCCAGTGCTTTAATTGTAGCGACGGCGTTGCTGACTCGGCTGGCGAACACACAAATATCTTCAGGTGAGTCCCCAATGGGTCGTAGTTTCTCTATCGAAGCTATCTCTGCTAACACGAGTCGCTCTGGGTTCCCGAATCTCCTCTCCAATGCGTTGATAATTTCTTCAGGGTCAAAGGCGGCAAATAATAACTGGCGAACGCTTTCCTTCGCAGAGCCGTGCAGTGCTTGTCTCAGCCGAGCCATATTCTGAACATCGCTGAACTGTGATGCGGTGTCATTGTATGACCTCACGAACGGTAACCAGTCTTCACTTGCTCCATTGAAGTGCGGTAGATCGGCATACTTCGACGGTGCGGCTGGTGCGGCGGCTCGCGCTGAAATTTGAGCGGCGGTGAGCATAGTATCGGCAATTTTTTGAATTTCACTCGCCTTCACGTATTCTTGTGGATTGTTTGCTTCTTTTTCCATTATTGTGGCGCTCTGGTTCATCCACTGTTCTACGTGTGTGGATCGCTCTTCTTGTTCGATGTCCTCGTCATCGATCTCCTCTTCAGACTGGCATTGTATCATCTCCAACTCCAGCTGCGCCAATGTGGCAGCTGACCGGGCGAGCTCCAGCTTCTTCTTGGCTTCCAGCTCCATTCTCCTAGATTTGGAAGATTTTACTGACCTTGATACAGTGGCGCGTGGCGGCGCCTGAGGAACTAACGGTGAGCAATCCTTCTCTCCAATGTCCCTCGGCTTCGTACACGATGCCTTGGTAGCCACAGGCGGTGCAGGAACGGACGGTGGGATTCCTTCATTCCCTCCAATGTTCCCCGGTGCCGGCATCTTGGCTGTGTCTCTGGACGCGGCGGCGGTCGCGGAGCGTGTGCGCACCGACGACGTTGAAGGTGCAGTCTTCCTGGTGGTGGTGGTACCCGATGTGGTGGCAGCTGAATCCGTCTCCCTCTGTGTGAACAACGACCAATCCGTAGTCGCTGTTTCCTCGGAGTCTCCCTTTTGGCTCGATTTCGGCGAACGTAAAGTAGGCATTATTAATTAAATTAAACAAACACAATACAAAAAAATAATACACAACACCCAATCCGGCAATCGAAGGACCACTAAAAACCGTAAAAAACTATCAATCTAACAACCTGCGTGGGAGCTCTATATGGCTCCGGCAGATCACTAAACAAGACGCGAGAACAACCCACTATCGCAGAGTCACCGAACGATTGACGAACAAACAGTGACCCTGTAACTCACTCGGTAAGCCAAATGAGCTCTCGTCCCGCACACCACCGTCCCTGCTTACACCCAAACCTACCAGGCGTAAAGAAGGGGAAACCAAACGGGATGCACGGAAGAGACGCGATTTAATTGTCCTCGGCGTCACTTACGGTGAACTGGGCGCTGGCGGGTAACAAAAACACGATGCCAAATTCACGTTCACTTGTATTCTTGATAATACAGGCCAGTATGTACAATATTTTCCCTTAAACACTAGAGTGTCTTCACGCAGGGTTTCTTCAGTCTTGAGGTAATCTTGAGGAGTCTTGAGGTGGATTGACTTCTGTGTATAGCGATCTGAGCGATCTGAGAGCGATCTGACGAGTGTGGAACCCGTCGCTATATTTATATCATTTCTAAAGAAAGTGATCCCGCTATCTAACTCTATTTTTCTCTCTATCTAATTCTATGTACTATCGCGGCTCCTGGAAATTCTTATATACAAACTGTTTTTCTATTTTTACAATAATCTTATAAGATTCTAACAAGTATTAACATTTTCTTATTTAAACATGTGTTGAAACTTGTGACTTAACTTATTTTACATTATTTAGGTGTAAACTATCTTGAAATACTCTAAATTTTACAATTTTATAGACTGTTAGATAAGGAAGCCTTATTTATCTATCTGTCTTTTTCTAACAATTTTATATAACAAGAGTTCGCTCTCTTTATCGTGATTGGTCACCTTGCGTTGGTTGTCAAACATTTTTCAACTACTATTTGTGAGCTTACTATAAATATGGCGACTCAATCTTAATAATTTTATAACATAATATTAACAAACATTAATATTTCTTACATTACGTAACAATTATAAATTAAATTACACATTAAAATAATTGTAAAGTCAAATCCTGAAATGTTTAACCTACACGTAATCAGTATTACGATATTACGAAAACATATTTTACAAATTCAATCATAGCTTATTTACGTAACAAATACAAACATAGCATGTGAACAATTACCATTATACGAGTTATTATTGCTTTTAATAAGTTGACTAACCTACACTTATACGTATTCTGAATAGTTTTAAACTAACTATATATACTATTATTATGTCATGCGATATCATTGTTCTGCGTCGCTAACACTATAGATGATCAAAAGTATATTTGGTTTGCGAATTGCGATACATAATTAGATTAGAGAACCAATTTCATTCGTCTATATACCTTCAACTAGATAGAGGTGGTGTTTTTTTTATCTCTCTAACCCTCCCTACGTAAGACGTGATCTAAGGGTGCCTCAAGCGATCTTAATTACCCTCCCGTGAGCTCCATGTGATTTGAGGCAATATACATGCAAATACATTGACAGAAGATGTCATTCCGATTAGGAAAATTACTGTTAAATTTAGCAGTTGCGTTTGGCAATAAACAGTATCTTCAAGCGGTTTGGGTTTTACCATAATATTGCTTTGGAACATATCGAGTTTTGTCGTTAGGAGACACATTAACTTTATTGATTAACGCTTTTACTTTGCTATTTCCACATGAAACATATTCATGGCTGCTACTTCCACCTGCAACAAAACAAAATTCGTTACTACTGTTAGCAAACAAACTGGTATAAACAAACTACTAATTAGCTTGTTACTTTATTAACTACGAGTAATGTATTTAACTGTATAAATTTTTGTAACGCTACGGAGACGCTTTCCTAATTTTATTTTATTATACGTTTCCTATTTTAAAAACTTATTTAAAGTTAAGAATTGTACTGTAACATAAGAAAATGCTAAGTTACACATCAGAACGCATTAGCCAAGCCGTTTGGGATAGCGAATTCAGCCATCTGAGGCGTGAATAAATTTACACAGATCGAAAAAACCGTCTGAAGGATTTACCTCCCGTCTTCGTAGTATTTAAGGTTAGGCGAGATAAATTGTATGTAACATTATATCGGGTGATGGATCAACTTTACGTTTTACTCTATAACGGATGTGATGTACGTCACACTTTAATTTAATAATAGATTTTGCTTCTGTCTTTCATTAGTATTATAGTAGTGAATTTCAGTGACGATTTAACTGTAGTTACCAATACTAATAGATATGCAATGGAATCCGTGATGTTTGGTCTTCAAAAAATGTATGTGTAATATAAATCGCATATAATTAACTAGCAATTGAATTGTAAAATAGATAGATAGTTTGCTCCATAGCCGTGGTGTATGTATCGAAAAATAAAATACATGTTTATTTTAGAGCCATTTTATTATATTTAAGCATGTACTAGCCATCCTTCCAACAAAACCATCTAAAGAATTCCTATTCTCGCACAACAGTATTGCAGACAATTTAGTTGACATTATTGCGGTAAGGGCGACGATACACGAGCGCAGCAAAATCCTAGAGAAATTTCATAAAATTTGCTGATTACCTTGAATTTACATACCTACGTTGGAATTCAGGAATCCTTGCAGGATAGTGTTTGCGCTGCGTCATGTTCATTATCAAATTAGTATGATGTTTTTTTTGTGTGTGTATTTGATGGCCCTAATCTTGGAACTAATAGTAAGATTATAAAAAACATTTTGCATTTTACAGCTCATTTATCGAGAAAGGTTATAGGTTCAACGTATGTACGTATCATACGTATGAAACAGGCCTGTAAATTCCAAATTTAACGCGGATGAATCCGCGGGAGATAGCTTGTTGTATTATAAATCTGAAAGCATGTTTGTTTGAATATTTGACTTTTATTCACGCTTAAACTGCTGGACCGGACTCCTAACGAAATTTGACAAAGAAGTCTATAATATTACATACGACATAGGAGAGTTTTATTTTGTAGTTTTGCAGTTCCTAGATCAAGCAAATTTTGATATGTACCCCACTGCTTCTTAGGTGAAGAATAATGTATAGTTAATTCGTTTTACGAAGATACTTAGTGGGTTATCAACTTTATACTAGGTAACAAGATACAGTGTGCGTCCCGAAACAATTCTCTAACGAGGGTGAATTAAAATTCTTTACCCGCTTCGTATTCCGCAGGGATCGGTCCGATCTCAGTCATTTATCAACCTATATAACTACATACCGACTGAATTACTTAGTTCAGTGTACATTTCTATGTTTATTTTTTTATACCTCGTCGGTGGCAAACCAAAAAATCAAAAGCGCGGTCTGTGTGATTGTAAGCGGTCACCGCAGCCTATGGACGCTCGTAACACCAGACACATCACATGCGTATTGCCGACTCTTTAAAAACCTATTTACTCCCTTTTTGAAGAACCCCATACTGTAGCCCCTTGGAAAAACCTCAGCAGGAAGCTCATTCTACTTTCGGAGCGATCGCAGAAGGAAATTCATATGGAACCGGACTATCCGCGATCATTTAGGTTCCAAAGTGTGAGGATGAACTCCCTGCCGATGGCGAGCGGTGCGATAGTGGAAAGTAGCCAATGGCATCATGTCAAATATTTCCTCGGAACACAATCTATTATACAAACGGTAGAACACACACAAGGAGGCAAGGTCTCTCCTCAAACTTAAGGGTTCGGTACCGTTCGTGAGTTTGGGATCGTCAACTATTCTCACAGCTCGTCTTTGCGCCGAGTCAAATGGCCCAAGCTGGTATCTAGGTGTTCCTGTCCAGAGGTGACAGCAGTACTACATATGGGGTATATTAATTTATCGTTGTAATGAAATACAGAAATTACTAATAGAAAATGATTATACACTTCTGATAAACGTAAATCTGTAGTAATATTATTAAGTTCGAGAGCTTTTTTCTTTCCTTTTTTAAACGCGCTAATCTCTGGAATTACCAGTAAGATTTAAATATATATATTGCAATTTATTGCTTATTTATTGAGGAAGGTTATAATAGGTTATATAAGTTCAAGCTACGACTCTAAAGAGCAAGACAGTAACACTGAACGTAAAGCAAACTGGCAAGCTGTAGCAAGAACAATTATGACTTACACGGGTGCGTTGGGAGCGGCACAGGCGCGGTGGAGAGTTGTTCGAATACATTTAACACGGGTGAAGCCGTGGGGTACAGCTAGTAATTTGTATTTATAAATGAGCAAAAGACACATTAGCAATGCGAAATAAATCCAACATTTATAATTTAGTAAAGTGTTTCTTGTACCTACGTGGTATACGTTACGTGAGTGTGATTTTTAAAGTCGTACAAAAAGCATTCGGTCCCGCGGTTAACTCGCAATCATTGAGCATTAAAAATTCAATTAAAAACCCAAACGTCAGAGTAGAGGGGGCCCCGGGCTCGCGCTGTGACAAACATTGGAGGCCGTGTGATCCGGCACAAAGTGGAGATCGGGAGCTTAATTCACATTATCCGGTCTGGTAGATACGCCATGCCAAACTACATTGCTGCCGTTTGTTTTGTTTTTATCTTCAAATATTTTTCCCCTTTTTAGGATACGTTTGAAAATAAATGAGAGTATCTATTTTGTATTATTGATTTCACGCTACACCTAATAATATATGAATATATGTCCAGTTATCAAAATATGCCAGTAAGTATTTTGGGGGAAAATCCAAGTATATTTTTATTTATCAGTTTTCAGCAATTTAATATCGGCTTATGCTACGATTATCTATGATTATCAAGTATAATTACTTAAATGAACATACCTTCCTTATTTTAGTAACTGATTACTGCATTATTTTAGCTTTAACTAAAAATTAAGGCATTTTATTTAAAATTTATATTGAAAGATAAACATACGTGAGTTAAAGTGTAAGTAACAAGTTTAACACTAAATTTAGGTGTTAAGTTGTTCAATTTGTTGTTCGCTTATTCTGGAGGTAAGAGAATTTATACCTGCAAATAAATATTTCTCAAAGGAAATTTAAAAAGATTATTTGAATAATTTGAGGAAAGAATTCAGGCAGATGAAGTACTCGTTTTTATTTATTCGTTATTAAAATAGTCCGTGAATACCTTCAACTGTCGACTTTCGACAGTTAAGTTGGCCGTGTATATCCTACCAAGATAAAAATGTACAGGTGACAAAGTTCTGGAAGTGACTCCCTCTCTGTACAGCCACTAAATTATAAATATTATTGTGATTGTGATTAATAACTGTAAATATTATTAATACAGTTGAAAAAAAATAAGCTCGATCAAGTTTCCTGGTTCTTCTTGATGACTGGGATATTTTCCGACCCGGTAGTAGTATAGTAGTGTTTGACGTTCATAAGTACCTTCTTAGGGCCTAAATTGAATAAAGTATTTTTTTTTATTCTGATTTTGCTAATCATCGTATCTAGGCTAGTCAACACGATTTGAAGACAAATAGGCTTAGTAACAGACGTAACTACACTAGCAGACGTAAATTAGGAAAAAAAGAATAGTAATCATTAACTAGATGTATATAGTTTCGTTTGTCCAATCTAAATTATTCGACTCTTGCTTACTCTATGACAGATAATCTGTGAGGATGTTGTATGTGTATGTAATCAGTTATATTCAACTATACTTGACTGTATACAGAAGAGATTGCATGACTTAATAATATCAATTAGTTCCAGATTGAACCTTGCACCTTCACAAAAGAACCGCATGACTAGAACCTGATGTTCAACGTAATCCGAAGCACTCACGTAAATGGATCTCATTATGCCGAAGCCTATCATTTACCATCATATCATATAAGAACAGTATGGAAGAATGTTTCTAGTTATTATGACATAAAATTGAAATTGTTTTTGATTCTAATATAATCATCAATCTTTTGATACAGTTGCATAAACTGTACATCTTAATACATAAGTTTTATTGTAAAATTAAATATGTCTTCAACCTCAACAACTTCTAAACAAATAAAAATGTATGAAGTCACAGCTTATAGCTAGAACTTAACATTCATCATCATCATTACTTCAGTCGAAAGACGTCCACTGCTGGAAATAGGCCTTCCCCAAAGATCGCCACAATGACCGGTTCTGTGCTGCAAGCATCCAGCGGCTTCCGGCAACCTTTACCAAGTCGTCGGACCACCTTGTGGTGAGTCTGCCCACGCTGCGTCTTCCGGTACGTGGCCGCCACTCGAGAACTCTTTGACCCCATCGGCCATCCGTTCTACGAGTTACGTGGCCCGCCCACTGCCACTTAACATTAATAGAAATTACTATAGTTGAAGTCAGATCAAAGATCAAATACTATATAGAACGCCGATCTAAGGAGGATAGCTGGGAGCAATTGAATATGATAGGATAGAAAAAATATGATTTCATTGTGACAATAATGCGGTTTAATAACAAGTTCTATACCTACTGAACATTTGGTATATAACTCAATCACCGGGTAATATCTGTCGCCTTACCAATTAATTCTCAAATTAGACGATCGAGTGAGTCGAACCGGCCGCGCCCTCGCTCCTGTAATGACATTCTGTAAAATGTTAATTACCTTCAATATCACTTTCTGCTTCATTCTTTCAGAATTTATACTAGCATTAAGCTGTCAATTAAATCTTTAATAATAAATCTGTAGCTCCGACAATAAGTGACTATTTAATTTTTTTCTGATATGCGTCTACTATAAAAGTCAGGAGTCACGAATATGACCATAAGGAAATGTTGTCTGTCTGTCTGTTTGTATATCCGGATTTAACTCAAAAATGCCTTAAACAATATTTCTAAAATTTTGTACCGAAGTAGGTTTTGTCATTTCTGAATTGATAGGCTATAAATATTATCAATAAGTGAGGTAAGGCATTTATCTCGCTTAAAACCTATAGTAGCCCGACTGGGGAACATCTTCACCTTACAGAAGATCGAAGTCAAATAACACTACTCCTCTGGTGTGTAGTATTCCTGTGATGAGTAAGGTCACCAGAGCTTCTGAGGATATGCTGTGCTGACAGCACGGGACCTGCGGTGTTCGTAACACTGCTATTGATCTGTGTGGGCGCAGAGTATGACCGCGGCGATCAGAAGACCTGATAAAACGGTTGACCGCTGACCGCCCGTAGGTTAGTAGGGTTCCCGAACCCAGGGATTACTTAATTTCCACCCTAGAGGAGACCGGAGTGGATTACTACAGAACCGGGAACCCTTCCATACGCCGCGCCAACAAACCGCACTACCTACACTGCCATTGGCTGGTTTATACCATGCGTTTGTCCCTAAGCTCAGCACAGTCAGCACAGTGAATCCTCATTAACCTTTTTTACCCCCTTTTTTTAACAAAATGACTAGAATGAATATAGAAATATATGTTTTCCAACGGCATTCCCATACACAACAGTAGACTTTTGCAACATCAGGGGAGCTCACTAAAACCTAAACACAGTCCACTTAGAGACTGCGCAGCCGACCATCCTGTTTCTCACGGTGACGCAGATATCTTGCCCGGCCGATACATCATACCTACTCCACCCCAGTTACAAGCTCGAACACAAATTCCTGAAACGTGTCAATGCATGTATGCACGCTCGGGTGGATATCTGCTGTCGCCGTTTTCACTGCCTGGAAGACAAGGACCTGTCAGTTTTGTGGGTGCGAGTGGATTAAGGTGGTCACACTCGCATCTAAACGTCCTTATACAGGTCTCACAGCGGTGACATGGACACGACACTACTCTTTGAGCATTTGCAATTGACGACTGATACAGTTTTCGAGCAATACCCTTCTGCGGAGTTAGTGATTTTCGGAAACTTTAACGCCCAACACGTTTAGTGGCTCAGTTTTCCACCTATTGATTTTCACAACTGTTACATTCTCCAACGAGAATTCCTAATATTGAGAACCATACGAGATTTTCATTGGACCTTTTGCTGACCAGTCGGACGGATATTCCATCTCAGTGGATTAGCCTCTTTGCTTGTCTGACCACTGTCTTGTTCGGACCCATGTACCATTAGCGCAGACCGACCTTCCCCCCACCCGTTAGGTAGCTTGCATCGCGTATGGTAGCATAAATCAGCAGATTGGGATGGATTTCGTGATTTTCTTCGCATCGTACCCATGGAGGCAGCTTTGCTTCACATCAGAAAAACCTGACTCCTGTTCGGCTGCTGTCAGTGAGACAATCCTAGTGGGTATGGAGAATTATACCAAACAGCTTACCTCTTTCCGAATAACAAACAAGAAAATGTCCATGACCCAATTATTACGGTGGGCACAATAAAAATAGTGCTCAATTAACCAAGAGAATTCTGTCGTAGCCTTTCCACGGCAGCATTATACCATAAATAAATAAAACAAATGTGTAAAGCAAAAGTACAACAAAATTTCACGTTAATTTTTCTATTGAAATTGTGCACCAGTTACCTCTAATTCAGTTGTCAACACATAAAACCAGTAAATCATAATACGACAGCGGCTGCGGCCGGTGACGCTATCGCATCGCTGTGGTATTACAACCGCCATTAGCATCGCATAAATTCATATTCAAAGTGCATTCTGTAATACTAACTGTAAATGTGTCTAGGTTTATTAATGGCACACCTTCATGACTAGTTTTTTTTATGTTCTATGTGTATACATTCATTGTATGAACAAAATTGGTTAAAAGAGTTATAAAAACAATTAATACATTTTTATAGTGGTTAATAATCAATAAATTGATGATTTCTTTAATTTCATAATCCTAAGACTATTTACGCCCAATTTAATAAATCTAAATGAATACAAACCATATTATATATCTACTGTTTCTTTAATAATATTATTTAGGTAATTAATATCTGATTCATTTTTATTATTACCACGTATGTTTATCTGTATTTTTGGAACAAATTTTGAGGCAATTATATTAAATTTATATTTTTTTAACGTGCATATAGTAAAACTAGTGACGCGCTCGCGGCTCCTCACAAGTTTATTACCATGAAGGCATCATGGATGACGTTATTTTGGCTTCGGTTGGTCAAAACCATGTGAATATAAATAATTACCATTGTAACGCTTACCATAGAAAAGGTTAACATAAACAGTTACCATATTGATTGAAAAAATAATTATAATTAAAATAATAATATAGATATAAAAAAATTACAAAAATATCAAGGTTTCTTAGACTACCTATACAATAATACAACAAAAATGTCATCATTTAATTTAATTTAGGTGAAGAATTAAAAGAGCGGCTTTTTATAATTGAAGAGTATAATTGACGTGTGTTTTATGTGTCATTAATAATCTTCATCAAATCTATAAACAAAAAAAGTTTTTTCACCATACAAAGTTTCAACCGTTATTTTACACCATTGAGTGGTGAATTTCATAAATTGAAGAGTATACGTGCTAAATTTTAGGTCAATAGACATATTATGTATGCATAATTATAAGACAATAGTTAAACATTGAAGCGATGATGGCGCAGTGGTAGCGTGTACGACTTCGCGTCGATTGACGTGAGTTCGAATCCCTACAATGAGCCTGAGCTTTCGGTGAAGTAAAACATCGTGAGGAAACCATACATGGTGGTAGGGCATTTTCTAATGGCCGCCTGGCTAGCTACCACCCTCAAGTTGAAAATCTACCGCCAAGCACCAATAGATGTGTTCCGGCAGCTGCACTTGAGAGCCAGTCTTCCACTAGGTTTAGCGTGTTACCATCTTGGGCCACATCGTCACTTAATATCTGGTTAGATTGTGGCCATAACGACAAACCTATAACGATAAAAAAAAAAATCAAATTATTAAATAGTTGAAGTAGGTACAAAATTTAAAGAATGTTTTTCACTCACCCCATAAAAACTTTCAACCTCTATATTAAACCCTTACAGGTTGATTTTCCCAAAATCCGTTCTTAGTGAGCGTATACATCGAGAAAGCAGTAACTATGTTAAATTTCAAGTCAATCGGACCTATAGTTTCGGAGATCTCGTGATGAATGGTATTTTGCTTTTATATACATAGATAAATGGTGAAAAATGTCTCTTCCAGTTTAATTTAATTTTCTGATGCTGTTTGTACAGTAGTACATTGTGTACATATAAAATAATATTTTAATATTTTTACCATTAGAGGTTTACTGCACGTGAAGAAATTTGTATTCAATATTAAACAGCCAAGTTTTAAAGAAAAGCGAAAAATGTAATACACGTCTTTAAAATTAACGTTTCGCTAAGCACAAATTAATAATTACATTTAATTTTCCCCGTTATAAAAAACAAGTAAAAGTTATTTCTCTCATGAATTTATCCCGGCTAAAGAGAACCTCTCAGAACTCACCCCTCACTTCCGGCTTGTAAATAATAAAAACTGGCTAATGATAGACAACAAAAAATAGGATATTACAGTAAAAACATTCATGAATATTCATCAGGGTGATATTAAAATTTCTGGGATAAATGAGAACCTTTTAAAAGCTAATGGGGAGATTTGTAAATTATCCCGATGGACTTGTATCTTTAGAAGGTAATTTTTTCATTTCACGGAGTGTAAAACGTAAAAAAATATATGTGATTATGGAAAACAAAGTTCCTTCTTTGATTTTTTATATTTATTTGTAATGTTTTTTTTTGTAGTACGGTAAAGAGACGGCATTGTGCCTGACGGTAAGCACAATACAATCCAAAGACAACGGCGACCACCGACAGATCTACCGATAGATCCATCGTCAGTTCTCGGCAGCTGGATATACGCTGGCTGATACCGAAAAGCGACAAACAAAATAGAATGAGTTGTTACAGGTTCAACATAACTATTTATTGACTGATTTATTAGTTAACGTTCTCATCCGATATTGTGACTATGTAGCAGAAGCTTAAAAACGTTTTACTCTCGAATGCGGTTGTCAGAACATACCGATAGGTACGTGTTTAGCAATAAATTTCAAATACTAAGGCTACTGGCTTGCCAAGTCGGCCAGTCAATAAAAAATATTTTCCTACCATGTCATAGTTACATCATGATGTTTTTATTCACAAAAATCTGTGGTACATTTTAGGATTCCGGCCCACACACCCATCTTTGCGTATTAGAGTACGTTTATATTAAAGCATTATCACTCTAAATGATCGGTCTGGTAATTAACATTCTCTAATTTCAGGACGGGGAAAGCAAGTATCAATTCCACAATGACCCTGGGCCATCGATGAAAAAAAGTAATAAAATCATTGCACAGTGGCTATACATTAGTTACCACTCTCAAGATAAGAAATAAAATCTAGTCTCTACTCAAGAGATAGTGTTTAAGCGGTTTAAGCAAAAATTTAGCTATATTGGTTGGCGAAAAGATGGACGACCAAACTGCATAGGTTTTAGGAAAGAAGCAGTTTGTGAAAAAAAGGAAAGATGCACGATACCTTATGACCAATGGTCCTTGTCGAACCGGATATTTATTAGTCATAATACATATAATTCGTAAAAATAAATCGCAATAAATCGCATTTGTGACTACATTTAGATTTTATAATTATAAGTGGGTACCTACAATTATCGTTTTTATTTCTCATACGAATCAATTAAAATACATCGTACTTTGGTCGCATAATCGCATATTGTTCTTGTTTCGTTTATTATCGCTTATTGTTATTGTTACAGTTGTTGTCCACAACTAACATATTCTGTTTCAGTTACATTATTAAATATTATTAAATTAAATATTCACAATGGCACCACCTACAACAAGACTTAAATGTCCAGTTGAAAGTGTTATATGCAAAAAGGGACAGAATTTTCGCTCGCATGCAAAGTATTTGTAGTCGCGTGAAGGATCTTGAATCACAGGCATCCTCTAGGGAAACATTTCTGTGTGAAATGGAAACCGTAGATTCCTTGTATAGGGACTTCGAAGACGTGTTAGATAAAATACTCAACCTGGAGTTAAGGTTGGATCCCGGAACCGTAATTAATTATCAGTCACTGTCATCATTCGAAGATCTATTAGGTTGTGTTAAGCGGGCCGCTAAAACACTACAAGTTCAAACTGATATCAAGCCAGCAAGCCAGCATAGGCCACCTCGGCTTCCTACGATCGAAATACCCGAGTTCAACGGCGATATAAAAAATTGTCGATCCGCATGCGCCGGCATAACACCATGCGCGGATAATTATTCATTGATTTTTAGCCTTCTTAAAAATAAATACGAAGACAAACGACTAGTAGCCACTTCGTATTCAGATCAAATATTTGAACTTAAACCTATTTCATCTGCAACCTCTAATAATTTAGAATTATTTTTAGATAAATTCGCATGTTCGGTTGCCGCTTTAAAAACCTGAAGATCGATGATCTCTCAGATTTTGTATTTTTATATCTCGCCCTAAGTAAATTAGATGTAGAAACCGCACGTTCATTTGAATTAGATAAGCGTAGTTGTAAAATGCCGTCTTTCGATGAATTAACGTTATTTGTACGCGAACAAATTAAAATACTGCTACGCACTTCGTCAGTGAAACATGAAGCTACGAAGAAATATGTCGATCGTAAAACGGAAGTAGTGTCGAAGTCAGCTAACACATCGCGATTGACTACGCACGCTTATGTAAACGCCGCAACCAACTCTGAGCATTCTTCGTGTTCCTTGTGTAACGGTCAACATGATAATTTATATAAATGTTCCGTGTTTCATTCTTATAAACCAAATGAACGTTTTAAATTTGTAAAGGCAAACAATTTGTGTATTAATTGTTTGAGTGCAAGACATCGTGTATCTGCGTGTGGTTCGGATTCTTTGTGTAAAAAATGCAATTTTAAACATCACACTTTGTTGTGTTTCGGAAATTTTGAAAAGTCGCGCACATCTACCGCTCCCACCACACCGACCTCAGGGTCCGGCAACGCATCCATCACATGCACTAGCGCAGCTCGCATTGATGACGTCACACTCTGTGCGTTATCAAATAATGATGTAAATACTTTTGTTTCCCGCGGTCCTACCACTGTACTACTCGCAACCGGGCGTATTATTATCGTTGATTCTCGTGGTAATGAACATCACGTGCGCGCTTTATTGGACAGTGCTTCTCAGAGCAATTTTATAACGCGCGATTGTTGTCAATCTTTAGGCTTAAATATAAATCGCGAACCTGTTTGTTCTGTAGTGAAGGGAATAGGAGGGGCATCTAAGCCCGTTCAAGGGTCGATAAAAATTAAATTTTTATCTCGTTTTAATCGTAACGTACAATATGATATGGAATCGCTGGTGGTAGACAAGATAACTGAACGCTTGCCTACAGTCACGATTGACGTTTCACATTTGTCGAAGTTTGAAAACTTGCCTTTGGCGGACGATACGTATTCTATCTCTGGTCCAATTCAAGTATTGGTCGGAGCTTCGATTTTCCCGCATCTTCTCTTGTCCCGCAAAGTCCAAGTACTACCTTCGCATCCTTCTCCGGTTGCTTTAGAAACAGTCCTCGGTTATGTGATTGTAGGTGAGGCTCCAGTGCGCGTTAATAGCTTCATACTGTTGTGTCGACTACCTTGATTCCACGGTCCGCAAATTTTGGGAATTAGAAGAGGTAAACGTCGGACCTATACCCAGCCCAGAGGATAAGATTTGTGAAGATATTTACACTAGCACGACCACTCGTGATAGCGATGGCCGTTATGTAAGTAGCATTGCCTTTCAAAGGTGACATTCATTCTCTTGGCGACTCTCGATATGCAAGCGAAAAACGCTTTCTTTGCTTAGAGAGAAAAATGCAGGCGTCTCCAAAGTTAAAGGAGGCTTATGATAGTGTCATTAATGAATATTTAGAAAAGGGCTATATATCACCCGTACCCACAAGCACAGATGTTTTGTCAACCCCATCGTACATCTTACCGCATCACGGAGTGATAAGAGAAGACAAAGTGACGTCTAAATTACGCGTTGTGCTCGATGGTAGTTGCAAGACTAGTAGTCATCTTTCGCTCAATGATCTCCTCTATAATGGGGAAAATCTTCAAGGAAATTTATTTAATATTATTATTAATTTTCGCATGTTTCCAATCGCGCTCTCCGCTGACATTCGACAAATGTTCCTCAGCATCGGTATTCGTGAATGCGACCGCCGATTTCAACGCATTCTATATCGCTTCTCCCCGCAACAACCTTTAAAGGTTTTCGAGTTTAATCGCGTCGTTTTTGGGTTAAGATCCAGTCCTTATCATGCGCTGCGAACAATCAAGCAGCTCGCAAATGATGAAGGGGATTTTTATACTAAAGCTCGGGACATCATTGACACCTTTCTTTATATGGACGATTTTGTCTATTCAGTCCAAAATGAGGATGAAGGCATATCCACCGCTTCGGAGATGATAAATCTCATGAAAACTGGTCAATTTGAACTCGTCAAATGGACTAGTAATTCGCAAACAGTTCTGAATTCGATTCCACCATCACATCATCTCTCTGCTGTCAAAGAGTTCGATGAATCGGATCAACATAAAGTACTCGGCTTATGTTGGTCACCTGCTACTGACTTTTTTAGTTTAAAAATTAGTACACCCACTCATACTTGTACGAAACGCACCATATTGTCATGTGTCGCGAAAATATGGGACTTGATGGGATTCGTCGCGCCTGTCGTCTTGTACGCCAAACTCCTGATAAAACAGCTGTGGTTGTGCGAGTGTGATTGGGATGACACACCGCCCGACAATATCGTTCGTTTGTGGTCCATTTTTAGAGCAGAACTACCTTTACTATCGAATATAAAGATCCCACGTTATGTAGGTATCGAGTCTAATAGTATTATAACAATTTTGGGCTTCGCAGACGCCAGTGAGAGAGCATATGGGGCAGTAGTTTACTTCCATATTCAAAATACACATAATAATACCATACGTCTTATAAGTGGTAAGTCGAAGGTATCCCCCCGGAAGGTCGTTTCGCTTGCTCGTCTCGAGCTTTGCGCTATTCTAGTTCTGGTCCAACTCGTAAGTAATATTGTCGCTGCATGCCAAAAACGTGTTAAATTTCGAAATATTTTTGCATTTTCGGACTCGACAGTCGCACTTTGTTGGGCACATTCTTCACCCCATCGATAGGACACATTTGTGGCTAACAGAGTGGCGAAAATACAAAATCATTTATCACCGCAAAATTTATATCATGTGTCCAGTACTGACAATCCAGCAGATTGTCTGTCACGCGGACTCACTCTTTCTCAAATCATAAACCATCCACTTTGGTTTGACGGTCCCCCGTGGGCCCGCTCTGATATATCGCAGTGGCCTATTGTTCGGTTTAATCCTTCTACGGTGTCAGAGATTCCAGAAGAAAAGAATCATTCGTTTATAACCGCTTCACAGCCAGTAGAGTCTCCTGTAATTTTAATGGCTAACCGCTTATCGTCATGGTCAAAACTGTTACGTTGCGTAGTTTACGTTTGTCGATTCACAAAACTCTTGCCGCTACGTGATCGTATATCAGCATCAGATCTGGATTTCGCAGAGTTATTATTACTTCGTGAACTCCAACGCTTGCATTTTGCTAATGAAATCTCTAATCTAGAAGCAGGAAAAATTTGTAGCCGTTCCTTGCTACATCTCAAGCCTTTCCTCAAGGATGGGATTATTAGAGTTGGTGGTCGTTTGACAAATTCAGGCCTGACTTACTGTCAGAAACACCCTATTATGCTTCCGCGAAAAGACCATATTCTAGATTTACTGGTAGATTATTACCATAAAGTGAATTGTCACGCCGGTCCTGACCTGCTAATGTCACTGTTACGTCAGAAGTATTGGATACTTTCTGCACGTAATTTAATTAGGAATAGGGTACATAAATGTCTCCCTTGCTTCCGTCTGCGTCCCAAATCGTCGTATCCTGAAATGGCAGATCACCGTTCATGTCGTGTCGTGGAATCCGTAAAACCGTTTGTACATACGGGAACTGACTTCGCAGGCCCGTTGAAGGTTACTATAACCCGTGGTCGTGGTATTCGATCGACTAAGGCGTACGTGTGCCTTTTCGTTTGTATGACTACACGCGCTATACACATCGAACTAGCTAGCGACTTAAGCACCGCCACCTTTACGGGAGCTTTTAAACGGTTTTTATCGCGTCGCGGTCCAGTAGGCAGAATTTACTCTGATAATGGAACCAATTACGTAGGTGCTAAGCGCATTCTTTCGGAACTCCAGGATTTTTTGAGCTCTAAATATTATAACACTGAGTTTGGTCATATATTAGCTGAAAATCGTATCGATTGGTCGCTAAATGTCCCGGCGTCAAGTCACTTTGGGGGTAATTGGGAGGCCAACATCAAGAGTTTAAATACTCATTTGTTCCGTGTGATCGGAGACCAAATTTCAACATTTGAAGAGCTGAGTACCGTCCTCGCTCAAGTCGAATCGGTGATGAATACACGGCCACTATGTAGAACTTTAACTAGTGATACTTCGGAGCCTCTGGCTTTGACACCCGCGCATTTTTTGAACCTCACGCCGTTGAAATGCTTGCCTGCTAGGAAAATAGACAATAAATTACATACTCTTTCGCGTCACGATCTACTCAATAAATTAGTCCAGTCTTTCTGGAAGCGCTGGAGAACTGACTACCTTCATACTCTACAGTCGCGTCGTAAATGGAACACACCAGTCAACCCGGTTACTGTGGGAACTGTTGTGATTATTTTAACCGAACACACTCCTCCCCTTCACTGGCCTTTGGGTATTGTGGAGGAAGTCTTTCCCGGTTCAAATGGAGTTACACGAATTGTACGTGTTAAGACAGCAACTGGAACATACATGCGTCCGGTCGTACGTCTCTGCCCTTTACCTAATCAATAATTGATATGTATTTTAATTTCCGCGTTAGGTTAGGTAATAATAGCATTAGTTTTTTTTTATTAGCAATATAGTTAGCAACATAGTTTAGCATATTTTTCAATTTTGAAGGCATCCCTTCAAGCCCGGGGGAATGGTTGCGCCTATTTAACGCTATATTGGTTGGTGTACTCCGTACCCCCCATCCCGCTCCCGCACATTTCTTAATGTCGTTAAGTTATGTGTCACTTGCAATTAACATTGATTCGTGGCGGCTCGATCGCAAGCGCTTCCGCAGTCGTATGAGAAATTACTTTTGGTGTTTGTGTTGTGATTGTGGACAGTTCTCGCTCGCAGCAAGTCTTGCAGAAAAGGAAGTGGACATCAATAAGGTATCGTGCATCTTTCCTTTTTTTCACAAACTGCTTCTTTCCTAAAACCTATGCAGTTTGGTCGTCCATCTTTTCGCCAACCAATATAGCTTTATATAGGCGCAACCAGTTGTATGTTACCATTTGCCAGTACATCATTACTTAGCATCAAGCAAAAAAAAATTAAAAGCGTGTAACCGTCACACGCGATTGAAGTAAAACTTAAATAGTCACCACCATTCCGACGGTCACCACCATCCGTGATAAGATGTAATACGTTAATAATAGTCGCGCCTAAAGATGTTTTATTTCAATGCCGTTACGGACTTCCGTTGCATTGTCGTCAAGTTACCTCGTAGTCACGCCAAAGAAGTTTTACTTAAAAAAAATCACTACTACACAACACACTACGAGTACTAATATCACAAATATCAAGAGATTGTTTTTTGTTTGTTTGAACGCGCTTATCCCTGTAACTATCAATCGGCATCATTTTCATTCTGTAGGATATTTATTGAGAAAGGTTATATAGAGGATAACACGCTACGATCGTAAGGATCGGAGCAGTAACCATCAATGTAAAGCAATGTTGCAAGTTGTAGGCAAATACTGTAAGTGAGACCAACGATAGCCTACATGAGTGCTTTGGCGACGGTGCAGTGAAGAGTTCGTCCAATATATTTCACACGGGTGAAACCGTGGGGCACAGTTTGTAAAAGAATAATACATACTATAGATATAAACAAAAAATACGTGAATACTTTTCAGAAATTTACACCTCCTTTTATATAAGGGAGAACATGTTATTAAAAGCTATATATTTATTATGGAAATGTTCGCTAAAATCTTTGGTATAAAAAAAGTATATGAAAAAACCAAGACAGGTTTATTCATTAACGCAACGTGCACACGTCGCGTTTTGCCCGTGCTCAATAAACTGCTGATAAAGCTTTGCTACAACACTGCCAACCAGTTTACTTTGATCTCAACTGTGGAGCAAGTCATAAGTGATGGTCGGTTAAATATAAAATTACATTAAAATTCAGTGTAAAATGATTATAATTCCATTAAACCCTAGAAGCCACCACCGGTAAAATACCCCAAGGGTCTTACATAACTTTTTTAAATTAATCATCAATAAAGTTTATTTAAAAATTATAACGTAACGCTACAGTAATAGATCAATGACTTTTCTCGACGATGACGCAAACAATGTTTTTATAGTTTTTATTGTTTTTTTATCTATTTGAAGTGAACGCTCTAAACGATAAGGCCGCCTAATTGTACACAAGTAATTATAACATGTATGCTTATTTTCGTGTGCAATAAAATATATTGTATGTGTGTGTGTGTGTATCGTGGCGGCGGTGCGCCGAGAGCCGAGTGATGGGGGCTTTAATCAGATCGCGACTTTTTCCCATGTTCGGCAACTGCCGAACCGAGGTTTAGTTACTTTGGCACCCTTGGAGCTTGTTGTCTCGTTATCGCGGCTGAATGCCTTAAGCGCGTGTTGAGCTAATTCTGTATTTGTATTGAGACGTTACTGTGTGTGTTAAAATGGTTATAAGATATAAACTGTTTGTTTACTATTTCTTGGACTTGCTACCAATTAAACTCATGGCTTCAGTTAGTCCTTTGTTCTGTCTAAGGCTGCTAATAAATAGCTATAAGCTGCAGTTTTTACTTAATATCAGATGACCTGCATATTTTTTTGCTCTTGATACCATAAACAAATCAAACAAATCTTAATTCTAACATGTTGATAGTATGTATGCCAAATCCTTTCATCTTGAGGCACATTGTAAAAGGCTACAGGGATACAAGACCGTTCATTATAGTTTGAACGTACACAATAAGTTATTTGTTAAATAATTATATTCTAACTAGCTTTAGCCGCGACTCCGCTCATGTGTACATAATGTCGTCGATCGAGCGCACGAATCGTGCTACCCCGTTCCAACTTACAGCGGCCGCTCACCCGTTATTATAAAGACAAAAATGCTTATTGTAGGTGATCCTTAGAAGATCGACATATGCTATTGCTTACTTTTTTGCAGATATACAATTATGTGGTACATTAATTTGATATATCTTTTATGTTTTATTAAGCGTAAGCCATTTAAATGCACCAAGAGCTCCTTTTTTCCGAATTGATTCACCATTATCGTCGCTGCTTATAACGTATGTTACTTTATCTTACAAAATAAATCCTTTAACCTGACCAGATAACATAGCTATGAATTACAATAAAGAACATGTAAATCGGATAAGCGGTTTTCGCGTGAAAAGAACATAAACAGACAGACAGACAGAGAGCCATTGAGCTTTGTAGTATGTATAGATATGAAAGAAGTAAAAGTCCTTTTTCGCATCCGCTTTTTAGTATCCGCAATAAGTTGTGTTAAATTTAATAATATATTTCTAAAATATTATGTTTAAAGAGGTTACATAATTATATATCTCTGTGTTAGATACTTATATATATATATAATACTTTAAACAATTATACTTATACAAATAATTAAACTACTTATGTCCAAACATGTAGTATTGAATAAATATGAATTTAATGGTATGGTAATTTAAAGTATATTTAAATTTAACTTAATATAGGTCCTATAGATTCTGGCAAATATTCAAACACAATTAAGTTCTATGATATTTAATAAATAAAACAACTCTTATAACATGTAGCAAAGACCGAAACTTATTGCCTCTGTCGATGTGAAAACTTAACTTTTCTTCTCTTATTTTCTACCAAACTAGGTTTACCGACTTTAATGAGTACGGTGAATCGTTAACTGAGATAGAAGATACAATCTCAAGTCAAATATTTTCATAAAAGAAAGTAAGTTTATTATTTAAAAAAAAAGTTTTAATTCACCGACTGAATTTAAAACAACTACATCAACCAATTATTACGTTAAGTTAGTATTGATACACTAAAATAAATATTTTTATGCTTTGGTTATTACGACTTTACCATTTTAAGATTGTTTATCTATGTGTTATTAAATTGAATTTAGACAATATTAAAGTTTTGTTAAAATACATTATCAGATAATTTTGTGTAAAATAATTTTCTACAATTATGTAATACAGTTTCGACTTTTTTTTCTCTTTTTTGGACGAGGAATTCAACATCTGAAATACAGCGTCGCATAACGTTAGGGTTTCCCGCGTACAACCCCACAGGAAATGAAACACATTTCCTACATTCAACGAACTCGAGTGAGTGGAACACTGGAAATCTTCCGGTCACTGCGCTTACTGCGAAACTATTATGCTTTTATTTGGCAAGCTTTTTTATATTTATTGGGCCAGTAACAGACTGTGAATAGAAACATATTAATATATAAAAAATGCCAAGGTTAGATATATACATTGAATGTCTACTAACATTAATATTAGTGTGGTGCTTGAAGAAAAGAGATTGCATGGTGCATAGTCGATGATAGGATTGTTTTTTTTTATACTACATATGTGGCAAACAGGCATACGGCCCGCCTGATGGTAAGCGGCTACCGTAGCCTATGAACGCCTGTAATACCATAGGTATCACAAGCTCGTTGCCGACTTTGAACTCCCCTGCCCTAAGAAGCTCTGGAAACCGTACTCACCGCAGAAACACAACACTAGATCATTTGGCTGCAATCTTCTGTAGGGTGGAGGTATTCCACCAGTCAGGCTACCCCAAGTAGAGAGAAATTTCCAAATAAATTTCTCTGTGCCCTACCTCTCTTTGAACCCACCCTTCCCCAAGAAGCTCTGGAAACCCTACTCACCGCAGGGACATAACACTAGGTCATTTGGCTGCGATCCTCTGTAGGGTGGAGGTATTCCACCAGTCGCGCTTCCCCAAGTAGAGAGAAATCACCAAAGAAATTTCTCTGTGCCCTACCTCTCTCTTTAAGACTAGTGAAATATCAATACGAAATGTACGCATGCCCGAATCTCAATATGAACTACCTTTTTTCAAAGTAACATCACAGAATTCTACGGTAAGCACAGAACAATGAAAAACAACGATGTCCATTGACCGATCTACAATGCATCGCCGGTCTTCACTTCATGCCGGCCTGCAGGGCTCTGGGTATACCCTGACTGATCCCGAAACGAAACAAATCAAAAGAGAGACACTGTGATGGGATTATCACCATGTGCATTGTAGTCGCGACTCAATCGATCACACATACCCTGCCACCTCGTTTATTTACTGGGTGAATAACGGCTGATACCGGAACGCGATACACTTAAGTATGCCATTATGGTGCGTTTTACAACTAATTTACCAACAACCTCTGCTGACGATGGAGTAAAACATAAACGTTTGAGATCTTGTACAACAACAGTCTAATGAGAAAAATACAAAATTTTATATATATATATATTTGGCTTCGTTAATAGATACGTCAATTGTTTTCTCTTCGAAAGAGACCTTTGTTGAGCAGTGGATATATTTATATAGACTCGAATTTTATATTATGAAAGTGATGTAGGCTTTATAAACTTGAAAATTTTAAGCACAAAATGTCGAAACGATTATATATACTTTTGTATAAATGTATACTGAGCGTTGAGTGTAGATCTAGCGTATTACTGGATGTGTTCCAAGACAATAAACTGTCGGAAACCGAACGCGTTCGCCTCCGGACATTTGGCACTATCCACTATTTATGTCTTTATATGGACGTACCCATAGGAGTTACTAGTGTTCAGGACAATTTAGATTAGATAGACTCTTGCTGATAATTTGTTCCCAGAGAACTTTCAATCAGTAAGTTATTCAAAACTACGTAAATAAAAATAGTCATCTGAAGTAAAAATAATAAAAATCGTAGTATTTTCTATTTTCATTACGTTATAAATATTAGCACAACTCAGTTCACATGTGTAGTAATTTATTCTGTGACTTCAGTTGGGACTAGAGTCCTGAAGTTTAGACAAAAGTTAGTTAAAGTGAACACAACGTCCGGTAGACTGTGTGCTTATTTGCTACTTTTATATCATAAAATAAGATGAAACAAACACGGTCAAAATAGGGCGTCGAGAGTTTAATTTGTTTTCAGGCCAACCAAATTCATAGTTGAAATTAATTGGTAAAGCTTGAAAAGCTGTGTGCCATACTTAAAAATGTCATCGGTATTTTACTCATAAAAATACTCATAAAAATAAGTAGGGTAAAATTACAATGTAACCTAAAAAAATGTCCATTCAACTTAACACATAAGTCTTTCCAACTAAAATATCTGCAGCACAATTAACAAAACAAAATAAACATTTACAGTATAAAAAATCCTGGATCGTAACAAACCAAAAGCTTACATTAAAGAGGCTGCAAATGGTTTCGAGACAAATACCGCGTTTCAAAATGGCCTATGAAATTGTCGCAGTAGTACGTTAAACATACTGAGATGTATTTTATTATAGTGATGAGAAAGTATAATGAAATTAGTGATTTGATTCATTCCAAATTTTTGGATACAATACTAACATTCATGTAACAAATTTTGATAAGTTCTTTTGAAACATGAAAGAAATATACGTTATTTATACATGAGTAAATGAACGAATTCTTTTCTTTACCATTTTGATATCAATTCTGATCAATGATGATACTTTTAAACAAAATTATAGTTGTTCCTAAATAATAAAAGTGTGACATAATCAATACGTATGGCTCATTAAAATTAATAAAAAAAAAACAATTCTAATGTAAGCTCCAACTCAAATAGTTCAGTAAATGTCTTGTCCTGCCTCTAAAATATAAAACAACACGATAATGAATACGTATTTTTATTTAACTTTAAAACGTCGCGAACATTTTGTGAATTGTCGATACAAAAATTCCCAGTTTATTTTTGACGTTTATTGATTTTCGTAATTATCTACGGACAAGTCTAGAAATAAACAAGACACAATTTAATAAGCTTTTTACTGACAGTATAGAAATAAAATGTAATCAAAATCGTGAAGAATCATTATCTGAATTAATTTTATACAAACCAAATGGTTTGTTGTTATGCATGTTATTGGAAGCTAGATATCCATATAGATTTTTATAATTCCCTTCAACCCCATAAACACCCGGTAAATAATGTCCGTAGTTCGAAAGAAAAACAGCCAGCAACGGATCCACTGGCAAATGATTCAAACTGTTGAATCCACGAAGTATACTCATTAGATTAGGCATTAAAGTATTTATATTCTTATTCTGTTTAGATAAGTCATAATTTTGAAGCTGGTCATTTGTGTCGATGTTATACTTAAGAAGTGTTTTTGAAAGTAAATCAACGTAATTTAATTTATTTGGTATGTGCAATGTTTTAGGTGAATCATAGATGTATCCAAGATTTTCAGCGTTATCTGTTTCCTCTGCTTTAGCGTCTCTTGATTCAGGGTTTTCTGTAACTTCATACACTTTTCTAACACTTTCAGTGTGCATTTTATATGCGTCATATTTATTAGTTGTAGTAAGTTCTTCTTTTGTTACAAGACTGGAACCATCGCTTGCATCATTATTAAAATAACTTTCGGTTAGTTTCTTAGCTCTTCTAACATTTTTATTGGGAGTAATAAATTGAACTGGTAATGTAGTTTGTACATCTGTTTTTGTACTTTCCATTTCTTCAGGGCACATGGTGCCGCCTGAAAGATTAATTAAATATGCTTGAGTTTGCTTAGTAAGATCATTAGCAATATTAAAATTATATTTAAGCATTTCATTACTATTCGTGTTGCAATCTAAATTGTTCTTAATTTTTATGTTTCTAAATGTCTCTGGATAATTATAATCTCCTTGTTTTGTTAGAGACGGTTGAGGTGTAACTATTGTAATAGCTTCATCTTTGAAATGCGTATTATCCTCTAAGTTTGTTTCTGGAATATCATAATTTAAATCCAGAGGATATTCTGGTATTCGAATACTTAAAGCTTGATCATTACTAATTGGTGTCCAACCATCATAATTTTCAGTATCATAGAGCATGTCTCCTTGAACCAAAATGGTATAGATCTGTAAAACCATTACAGTCATTAATTCAATTTTTTTTTCACTTATGTGTACAAAAAAGATGTAATTATGCCGAAAACAAAAAAGAGGAATAAATGTTCTTTTTTTCTACTTTAATTTAAATAGGATTTCTATATTATTGGTGTTTACTATGTATATATATTTCATATTTCTGGGAATAAAGAGAAATAAAATCAGAATTTATGATAATAGTACTTTTTTCAAAATTGTATTGTTATATTAACAATGTGTACAAAAAAAAACCTTTTTATTTTCCATTGAATTACAAAATAAGCATGTAAAGTTTTAAAGTTGGTATACAAAATTATAAAATCAACTAGCTATGCCCCGTGGTTTCACCCACATATAATTTAAAAGAAATAGCTGATTGATGATTTATAATATTTCAGTATAGACAATATTTTCATCGGTCAGCCAGGGTTATGCGTCACAACTCACACGGCTCATTCGTGGCACTACACCTATAGACATAGACCTGAGTTGAGTGATGAGTTATTTTAATTTAACATTATCTCCCAAACTATTCATCCAAATAACACGCTATTAAGGGCAAAGATTATCTAACTAAATTCTCTTGAAGCAACTTTCGTTCGTAAGATTTCATATGCCATGCCACATAATAATGCTCATAAATCAATTTTCAATAAAACTTTGTCACAAAATACCTTATTGTGGCTTATGTATAAGAGCTAGGCACGCGGATAAAGCAGTTAGGTTGCGCTATTTGTTTTAACTTACTTAACAAAAAACAATATTTAAGGCTAGCTGAGGGGTGTAGTTGAGAGGTTATATACGATAATAATAATAATAATGTTTTGAATCAAACTGGTGGTTCCATGCATTAACGTGTTTAAAAAAAAAAAACAAAAAAAAAACTCTTCCGCTTAATTATATTAGTATAGATTACGATACTCTAGTGTTAGTAGTTGTATAATCTGAGAACATATATATTTGAAAGATTTCATATAGAAGTAGGTATCTCTTTTTACTCACGGCTAAAATCCAAGCGATATTCTTGAACATTTCAAGCGGGATTTGAAACCTTTGTCCACTACTAAATCTGAAGCTCAAGTGAGAACATAAGGAAGGTACAGGTGAGTGCTTTAAATGTCAAATGTAAAGATGTGTTACACCAGTGGAAATATGTTTACAATCTAGAACAGGTCACATTTATGGCTCTACTATTCTAAAATGTTCAGTTTTGATGTAATTGTTTTGTTATTTACCCATTTAAATCCTATGCAGATTCAATTATTTAGACCTAATGTGAACAGTAATTATTATAAAAAAGGCGTTTTTTTTTTTTAATTTTCATTATTATTATTATTTGTTTATTTGGCTTGATTCGTAGGGCTGCATACAGAATCAAGGAGATCATTGCACAGGAAACGGCACATCAACAAGACTATCAAAATAAAGATACCACAAGCACTTGCTAAAATCGAAAAAGGTTCTTTGTTGATAAAGTATTATTATACATAGATAATAAGTTTAGTAATTATACTTAAAAAAAAAAAGAACATAATATGCCTTAAAGTTACAGAATAAATATAACCTCAAGAAAGAGGGAAAAAATGTTGCCTCTTTGGTGTGTAAAACACAATTTGTATGCCATCAATATGTGACGCGCGATCACTCTTTCAACATTGAAGTAAACTCACGTCGATTTTATTTTACACCACTATTTGTACCTCAACCCTGCATATTTTATTTTTTTACAATAATCTCAACAAATCAGGGGGTAATTTGGTCATATACAATATACAATAGCCAATATACATTTCTTAAGTCGACCAGGATATTGTTGGATATTGGAATATCCAATATTTTCTTGATGCGTATGTATGCGTAGGGCGTATGTCAATATGTTTACATCTACACAAAAAACCTAAATAATCGATATTATTAAAATGAATATGTAATTAATTTAATAATTATGAATTATTTCAATACAAACATAAATGGATAGAATGGTTAAATTCTAGTACAAAATATTTGCATTTGAAATGAATCGTGCTGAGCCCCTTCGTATACACACGCCCTAAAGCCTTAGACTAAAGCAGGCGCTTTCGATGTCTCAATTGCTTCTTTGCAGCACTTCCACATACATGATATTGCTTTTACTTACACCGTTTGTGGTTAAACTTAACACTTATTTTATTGCGTTTGAGAGTATGTGTACAACTGCACATGATTCTTTTGTTAAGGGTCTAATCTATTATTAACTAACCATGTATTTTTGATCAGAGCAGTAAAATATAGATTCAGCCTTTTCATAGATGTTAATACTTTGCAGGCTGGTGATTATTATTTAGAAATTATGCCGTCATATTTCTATAGGAAGAGGCTTTTGCAGAGTTTATATTGTTTATTGTTCAATATACGATGAATACTATAAAAAAAGCCTACCTACATTGCAATTTAGTTGCGTACAAAATGGTAAACAAGAAATTCTATTCTCACAACAGCCATAAATCAATTTTACACGCGGTTAGCGAACATCGCGGTTACATTATGACAACAAAGTGATGGTATTTTCTTTGAAATTACTTTCTGTTGGTTGCGAAGTCTATTGCCATACATATTTTTATGTAGCTATAGCTATATATTGAAATCTGAAACGAAAATTATATGTAATGTTATCCGCTCTGCATTTCTTGTCAGTTTTCAATATAATGTTTCCAACTGTAAATTAAAATTTGTTCCTTTCATAATTAACTTTCGTATATATATGTTCTTTTGGTAAATCAATGATGAGGAAGAAGTTTTCTTCGATAATATTGATTTGCTGCAAAAGTCATGACACATAATAAATGATTCCTTTTTTTTCAACAGCCAAAAAGTGATTGTCAGATCATCAGCCGCAAACGGGCATAAAAGCTTTAACTTATAACTTGATTTTTATTCAGTTATTTGTTCGTAAATATATCTGTTACATTTAAATGCGACCAAACCGTAAATAAAGGACTTAAAATTGAGTATGCTGCGACCAATTTTTAAATGTTTCATTTTTTATGGTTCAGCGAGTTTTACAGTTTGGGCTCCGTGCCAGAACACGATTTATCTAATTAATGACCATTAAAATTTGCGTTTGACTCGGTCGTTCGTTAAAACTTGTCTTCGGCCGTTTTCCAACAGTGAGTGGTGCTGGCGATGCATCATATGTTCTACTACTGGGCAAAAGCCTTCAACGGGAAAGCTTAACTACCAACTAGTTCTTAAAATGCATTTACTAGAGTAAAAATGAAAAATGGATTCACTTTTGTTTTTGACGTTTGTTTAGGATGCTACAAGAACGTTTATCGAAGGTCCAGGTTTCCTTATAACGTTTTGTTTCACAAATGTTTTGTTGAACTAATAGTATTATCAATAAAATTTCAATTTAAACTCTAAAATTCTAGGAGACCTGCGAACTTATAGTACTACCTGCGAACCTAGTACCTTATTAAATTAACATGCTAAAAGACTAAACATTCGACTACCATGGTACTTGCCTTGTGTAATTTCTGTTAACTATAACTTCTACGGAGTGATAGAATCGTCATGCGCGACCACCATCACTGGGTTTGAAGGCCGTCATGCTGACTCATTTTCTGGAACATTACATTATATTATTACATATCAGTCTGCATGACTGGAACGAATGTTAACGTATTCATCTAATAACAATCATTGCTATATTTTCGGTATATTGTAATTCTTATACGGGGCAATCCTTTACTCATTAGAAAAGTACAGACATTTTTTTAAAACAATATTTAATGTTATTAATAAATTGATTTGCTTTACACAAAGTTAATCGGTTTAAAAGTACATCACAATTACATCAGTTTCCTATTGATCCTCCGCATAAATCTATAACGTTTCTTGTTCTTCTTTCTATGATTTCCAGAGTTTTAAACTTTTTTATCGATTTTACATGCTTCATAGTGTCATGTCGGTTGTTTGATGAATTAGCAACAATTTCTTGAGAGCCTTCGTCGCTTCCATTTCTAGTTATTACAGTTCGCAGTCTAAAATTATATAATAGAATTAATTAATTCGGTTCTTTGGTATTTTATTTACATTCGACTTAGTTTTTATGTTACCATCTAGTTTTGTATAATATTCGTCCAAGTTGACAGTACATTTATTTGGGATTTTTATTTTAATTTAAATTCAATAACATCTAGGTGTATTTTTCGGAACATTTTAAATAACAGGTATTTAGAACTGTTATCTTTAAACGAAAGCTGTTACTAAATACTATGCACCTGTTTCATATACTAGTTTGTGAAACAAAAGAAAACTGTTTCAGTTTGGAAACCGCTCGAACACGATATAAATAAATATGACTTAGAATAAGCTCTACTATTTTCAATTATGCAATAAAAAGATATAGCATTATGTAACAGACTATTATTTTGGAACCGGTTACTGCAAGTGTTATATCTCTCGAACAGATACAGATGGAACAGGTAACACTTCTCTTATTTTATCTGATATAGCACACCTTACTACTCGTACTAATTATTATTTACCTTCGCTCACTCCTGTCTATAAGACTACCTACATCTTTTAGGTTAGGTCTCGATGACATAATTAGTCAAGTACCTAAATCTTACCGTTTGTCTCTTGAGCGCCTCTTTTTTTTTTTTTTTTTTTTTTTTTTTCGATCTGACTATACTGTTAGCCATAAGGGCCCAGGAGCCTCGAACGGCTTTTACAGCTTCACCGGACTTGTCTTGAGCGCCTCGAATTCTACTTTAGTATGACTTTGTTACATTTGCTATCATTATCACATTTAATTTTCTAACAGTGACATCTGTTGATGACTTCTTGTAGTTCTATCGTTTAAGCAAGTTTTATCGGTTAGATTGTTAGAAAATGAAATTTTAAATGTCCATAAGGACAATAAACATGGTAACGATATGTAGCTATTTAAGTCCTTAATAGTCATTGCTACAAAAAATATTAGCTTTAGTTTATAACCTACAGGTGGGACAGAATAAACAGGTAGGTTAAGTCATGCTGTAAACAGTAAAGTAATTTATGTGTATTTCCAACAGACATAACAGGAAATATTTTTAAATTTATTGTTCTTTTTTTATCGTTACAGGTTTGGCGTAGTGGCTACAATCTCACCTGTTCTTAAGTGACGATGTGGCCCAAGATGATAACACGCTAAACCTAGTGGAAGACTGGCTCTCAAGTGCAGCTGAACACACTTATAGGTGCTTGGCGACAGATTTTCAACTGTAGGGTGGTAGCTAGCCAGGCGGGCAATAGAAAAAGCCCTACTACCATGCTATGGTTTCCTCACGATGTTTTCCTTCAACGAAAGCTCAGGCTCATTGCAGAGATTAAAACTCGCGTCAGTCGACGTGAATTCGTACACGCTACCACAGAGCCATCATTGCTTCAAAAAATAAATAAATATATTATTTTTCTAAATATTTTAACTGCCATCTATTATTATGTTTTCGAACTAGTAAAAACTGAACAAGTTTGATGACCTTTGAAATAACCTTACCACTTAGTTTATACAAGGGAGTATAGATGTCGTGATTAGCAATAGGGTATCTTATTGCATCGTTCGTGAGAAGATGCAATAAAACTGTTTTGTTACCTTTTAATATGTAACTAATTACTTGTTTAATATAAATTAACATATTTGATAATTCTGTTATAGTTTTAATGTTGTTTATATATTATTACAATTATAAGACCACAAGAAATACATTTGATGAATATTATTATCATTTTAAGGCCCTGATGAAAATACTAGCAGTGCCCGCGGTTTCACCTGCGTATAATTTAAAAGAAATCGCTGATTGATGATTTATAATATTTCAGTATAGACAATATTTTTATCGGTCGGCCAGGGTTAAGCGTCACAACTCACACGGCTCGTTTGCGGCACTACACCTATAGACATAGACTCGAGCTGAGTCTATATGTAGAGAAGGGCTGAGCCGAGTGATGAGTTATTTTAATTTTACATTATGTCCCAAACTATTCGTCCAAATTACATGCTATAAAGGCCATAGTTTATGTACATGTTTATGTATATAACACAAAATACGTTATTGTGGTTTATGTATAAGAAATAGGCATATAGCAAGGACTTTTTTTAGATGTATTAAGAAGCAATAGTTTTTTAGAACATTGTATTTACGTATCACTAACCATAGTATATATATTTTGAAACATATTATCTTGTAAATAATGATCGTGAAATATAACTTCTTGGAAATACCTACTGAGTACATAAGAGACATTAAAAAATTCTAAAAAAATATTATGGTTTATTTACTTACACACGTAAGAAGGTGGAAAAAATTCAATTTCAATTGACATAAATGCCATTTTAAATTATCACATTAAATCAATAATGTTTTGTAGTAATATATAAATGTAGTTAATTCGTCGTTAGTTGATTTACACAATTAGTCTTAAAAAAACTAAAACTGCAATTTGTCAGTAAATATATAAAATTTAAACAATGATAAAAATAATGTATTTATATAAATCTACAGAATATAATTATTCAATTGCGTGCGCAATTAATCTCACGTGAAAAATAATTACCTAATAATAAACACAAATCGTACTGTCAGGCAAGAAACTTTTTACTTTTACAAATAATTTTAACGTTTAAATGTGAAATGATGTACGACCTAATTTTGTTACTAGATAAATTCTTAATGCATTATTTTTTAATTCATCGTGAATTTTTTATATTAGTTGATTCCAATATCTACATAATAGAAGAGTATTATTTTAATTTATTAATTTTCACTTGTATAACATAATAGACATCAAACAACTACTTTCCAAATCGACCACGTAAAGGTCAACGGCCTCTTGTATTAGAAACTTCGAATTAGCATACGTTAGAGGATATTATAAAATTTGTTTTTTATATAAAATCAAACGTGTTTGTAACAATATTCAACGGGGAAAGTGATTCGTTTGGCAAATGACTGTATTATAATCTGGACGGGTCAGTTTAAGCTTCGGCAGGTAGCTTAATTGAGGCATGCGATAGAATGGATGTGGTGAATTAGTTTGTGATTCAGGTCTTTATAAGGGGCGAACTGTCGAGCAGAATTTCACCAAAACTCACTTAACCTATCCGCGATCTTATTCGGTATATATGCCAAATTTGGAGGCAGAATTAATTTTTTATTGCGTCATCATCCCGAACGGTTAAATGGTGCAGCGGATGGCAATTGGAATCTAACGTCCACATTATACATTATTATATGCATATACATATTTAGTTTATGTATATATTGGCATTTCACGAGACCGAAAACGTTATACACTAATGTGCGTACTAGCGTGCGTGTGCGTGAATTAGTTCAATATCGATATCGTATAACATGATTTCACCTAAGTCTTAACAACTATGAAATAAGTAAATATTTATATAATGTTTTGGAAAATGTTGAAATACATTTCGTTCAGGACTATTTTACGTTAATATATATAACATTTTAAAGAACCTTTTAAATTTAAAGTATAGATCGATACTCGTAAAGAAGTGAAATGAGATACCATTAATTCTGACTTACCGATCACCCGTCTACGGCTAAACATATGTAGTGTTATACAAGATTTTTATAAGATTATTTATATTTCTAATTGTATATTTATTTGGAGTCACTCTTACCAACCTGGAGTCCAAACAGAAAGTTATTTTGTTACTGCAAGAGACCCCTTGCATTGTAATTGGTATTTGAAGGATTTGAAATTATTCATCCAAAATTGTCAAGAGTCTAGAATTATTATTAGGTGTTTACCTATGAAATTGCCGTTTTGTATGAAAAAATTTAAACGATGTTTTTCATGTATTTTTTATTTGTATTAATCGAAGTAATCACCCATGCAATCAATGCATCTTTGCCAGCGCAGTGGCAGTTTATTGATGCCTTTCTTAAAGAAATCAGGCAACAAATTCTTCAAAGGCATTTTGTACTGCCTCTCGGGTATTGAATTTTTTTCCCGCCAAGGAGTTATCCAAATGCTGGAAAAAGTAATAGTCTGTAGGCGCAAGGTCTGGTGAGTAGGGCGGATGACGGAGAACTTCCAACCCCAGTTCTTGCAACTTGGAGACCGTCTGTTGTGCAGTATGAGGTCGCGCGTTGTCGTGCAGGAGCAGCGGAGACGAGCGATTGACCAATTCTGGTTGGAGATGTGCCAGCTTCTCCATCATTGTGTTCAGTTCTTCACAGTACACATCTGCAGTAATGCTCACCCCGTTTGTTAAGAAGCTGTGATGAATCAGCTGAACTAGGATCCAAGCAACTTACTGACCGCTTGCGGTTATCAAACAGAATCTATTTTTCATCGCAGGTAACAATGCGGTTCTAAATTCCTTCATTTATGTGTCTGTTGAGCAGTGCAAGGCATGTCTCGACGTGTACTTCGTGCTGGCGATCATTGAGTTCGTGGGGATACCCATTTGTCAAGCTTTTTTACCTTGCCAATTTGACGCAAATGGACCAATATTGTTTTGACGCTAACGTCGAAAGCTGCTGCTAATTCAGTCGTAGATTGTGTATCATCAGCTTCCACAATCGCCTTTAATTCTTTATTGTCGACCAAAGTCTTCGGACGATCGCGAGGTTCATTTTTCAGGTCGAAATTCCCAGAACGAAAGCGAGCAAACCAATAACAGGTAGTGCGTTGGTTTGTAGTGTTAGCTCCGTAAACGTCGTTGATGTTGCGTGCCGCTTGTGCCACGTTACTGCCACGACGGTACTCATATTCCATAATTACTCGAATTTTTAACGTATCCATGATGAAAAAAAGATTGAAATGCGATGAAAATGTAACACTAATCAATAAACAAATGACTACTTCTGGAAAAAGAATTCTATGTTTTTAAAATAAAATTAATTTGAAATTAGAATTCCTCGCCAAACAAAAATTATTTTGATTTGAAATGGCCAGTACTGCAGAACGGCAATTTCATAGGTAAAGACCTATTATTAAACTAATGGAAACCTGGCGGACGCTTTCATTAATGCTGGCTTGGCGATGCAGCTGAAGAAACGGGAACGGAATGGATAACTAATGCTTGTTTACCTAAATCATACCTATACACGAGCATCTCAAGATGGATTTTTACTAGCAGTTTTGGTTCAGATGATGCATAAACGTGGATTAACTTTACTAGTGAAGGTCAAGTTTAATTATTAAGCTATAATGAAAGGTACTCTGTATTTTTATATCTTACTTTAATGTCAAATGCCTTCGGAATAGACATTTAAATCTATCTTGAACTTCATTTCATTAAACTTTTGATATTTATTTCGGAATTTATATCTATTTAATTGTCCACGCGACAATATTTACAAACCAATCAAACAAACAATGTTGTCGATATATGGCGATATCTTTAAAAGTCAGATTAAAATAGCAGAAAATCACGTAAATGTTAAAATAATGGTAATGATAAATACAAATAAAAAAAAGTATATATATAATAGAACGAACTTAATGTCGTGTCCACATCCAATACAAATATTATAATCTTTGGCAGAGTGAAAGTGAAAAGGTACCACCGACGCGTAATGGCGAATAAATGAGCGAATGAACGAACATACGAATGACTTAATAACCGGTCTCGGAATAAAAGATTGTTTTCGATTGGATCAAATTGAAATATTTTGTATCTTGATTTTCTTCATCTTTTAAAACATTACATTATCATATGAGAAGAAATTCTATTTTATATAATATTATTATATAAATTTGAATTATTATTTGACATGGGTGTTCTTTTTTTTGGTCGTACGTGTAAGGATCGTTTTAGAATATAAACATGATGGAAATTAAATGCCGAGCGTTATGGAATCATCTCGGGTACATTGATACACAGTACATACATACAGACTCATCATCATCATCATTTCAGGCGAAAGACGTCCACTGCTGGACTTAGTACTCTTCCAAAGATCGCCACAACGACCGGTCCTATGCTGCCCGCATCCAGCGGCTTCCTGCAACCTTTACCAGGTTGTCGGTCCACCTTGTGGCGAGTTTGCCCACGCTGCGTCTTCCGGTACGTGGCCGCCACTCGAGAATTTTTTGACCCCATCAGCCTTCCGTTCTACGAGCTACGTGGCCCGACCAATGCCACTTAAGTCTAGCTATTCTTCGGGCTATGTCGGTGACTTTGGTTCTCCTGCGGATTTTTTCCTTTTTGATTCGATCACGCAGAGAAACTCCGAGCATAGCCCTCTCCATTGCCCTTTGAGTGACTTTGAGATTTCTTATAAGGCCCATAGTTAGCGACCACGTCTATACGTGGTATAGCGGTACGTGAGTAGATATTGATATTCTCATATATCAGCTTTGGACGTCTACTACAATTATTTGTACCCAAAAATGGAACGAAAATCAATATGTGTCTTCTTTTATATCGTATTGGAAAATAATACTAATTATTTTTATAGTAGCTCGGCAAAGTGACGGTATTTTTTTATTTTTTTGTACTCTACCAGATTATAAGCACAGTACAATCTAAAAACCACGGTGACCACTGAGAGATTTGCAATCTATCGAGCAGTACGTCGCTGATATATACTGGCTGATATCGAAATGCAACGAAAGGGATATTAGTACATCTATATAATTTACTTCTTAATATTAGTCTGATCGCGACTTAATTGCAATCACTGCAAAAGTCCAAGCCGAAGTCGGCCATTTTGGCACCCTCGGAACTAGTTGCGTTGCTTTCGTGGCTCAGCGCCGTAAGCGCTCGCCTCCAAGCCCGGGTGAAGTTGTAAAAGCCGTTTGAGGCTTCAGGACCTTTATGGCTAGCAGTATAGTAAGTTCGAAAAAAAGAACTTATTAATATGAATATGTAAGTACGAATAGTACAGACGTGGCTCTAGGTAGTCTACATAAAGGGAGAAAGCTCAGGAGCCGGTGGTAGCGAGTTCGGATACCACATCGACCAACGTAGGTTTGAATCTAACAATATGCTTTCGGTGTAGGAAAACATCGTTTTGTAACTCACGTCTCGCGTGACCTGCACTACTGCCAAGTCAGTCGAATTTGTGGCAAAATTTTGTTCAAAGTTTCTCTTTTAGTGTAAATAATATATACATAGACATCATTGTAGGAAGCCTGTAACGTCATTGGTTTATACTAACTATCAGTAAAGTTACGCCCTGGGCGATTTAGGAAGTTACGACCGCGTTGAGTAAACCGGCGGGTGGAAATGGCGGCATATCCGGGAAACTCGTGCAGATAGCTCGAAAGGAATATAATTTTCTTATTATTAGACTATACTTATTATTCGCTTAGACACTTGGAAAGTATTAGTGATGAAGTTGATGAAAGATTGAAATAAGAAAAGGGACAAAATGTGATTGTCGAAGCCTGGACCAAACGAGACACCGACTTTTACGGATTAAATAGAAAAGTACATACTGACCTTAGGAGAAAAAAAACAACCTTAACAAATTTTGCAGGTGATGCTATCAAAAATGGCTGATATTAGGTTAAACTAAAAAATCGTGATGCATCAACGTGGTAGTGTCTATTTAGATATCACACGGTTAGTTGTTATCGTGACATTGAACATCTGTTGTGAAAAACCCATCAGTGTATTACAAACCTTAAGGATATCAGTCCATGTCGAGATACCATCACCGGCTACATCATATAACATCAGATGAGATTGTGGACAAACGTAAGCTTATAACACCGTGTACCAGAAAACACAATAATAACTATTAATACAATCTACCAACCCGTATAAATTATAAAGATACCGCGGGCGGTTTAGATTACGTAAAATTAATTAATTCAAATAAAGGTATTCATTTAAGATTAGTATCGTGTAAGAATTAGTTAAGCTTTCTATCTAATTTTGGTTTACAAAACGATTTATATGGTTTTGGAGTTTGAATAAAAATGATTCGCTTGGTGATATTTGGTAAAAGTGCACCGGAATTATAAAAACCTCTTTTTAGTAACTCACTACATATGCCAGGTGTCAGTCACAACGGCCACGTCTGATGATGGATGCTGAACTCTTGGCGACCAATTCTGTTTTATTTAACAGCAGGTGAATTTCAAACATTCCACCTAGCTAAAGTACAAAAAATACTACATATTTATAATCCTACATATTTTTAGGTCCAAGTTATATCAAACTTATTATCTATACATATTTTTATACAATTACTTGCGGTTATTAACCAACTTCAAAAAAGGAAGTTTCTTTGTTTCCCCGATATAATGTATGTACGTGATATTTTCAGAAATTACATGACAGAATTTTATGATTTGTTTTTGATTAATGACGGAGTACGCTTGTTTTATTTAAATAAAAAACATTATTAAGCATAATTTTTGCGTTTGTCCACTAATTTCTATGTTATGGCAGACATAAGTAAATAGTTTGGTATAGATACTAAAATGTTTGCGATATGATACAATTACCATTTACGACTGTACCCTGTGAGTTATTGATGATGAAAATGAAAATAAATAACCAATGATATATTGCCAAACATGAAATATGGGATCGGAATATATTGATACAACTTCGCTATGGTAAATACACAAAGCATGGTAGAAACCTATACCTAGAGAATAATACAAAAATATAATAATAATACTAGTAACAGAAATACAGTAAAGGTTATATAAATATTGTATTGTACATTAAAGATCATTATCACGGTCAGATTGTGACAGGACTGCATGGAGAGCATCCTGCTATGACAGATTGACGACAAGAACTCTATTATAAAGTTCTCAAGTTACGATAGCCCGAAGATGTAGAACTAATTTTTCTCAACAGTTGGCAAATTTGATCAGCCGTCTAAAATACCTTAAAGTTTTGTAACGTTAATTACACGCCTTGTATTTTTTTATGTAGATCTAATTAAAAAATTTTTCATCCATAAATGTATATTACATTAGTTAATTTACTTTTTTTACTTAAACAGGTGTTTAAGACCTCGAAAGTCTCATCTATCTTATGAACTAAGTCTTGAGTAATCGTACAATATTCGCAACGTAACGTATTTGCAACGAAAAATAAAATCAAAGTAAAAGGTTATTTCTCAATAAATCTATACTGATACTAGATGGGTCGGCACAGACGTTGTTCTGTTATTCAGGCAGTTATTGGCTCGACTACAGACCACCTATCAGATTCTTAAATATCAATAAGCCATCGACTCGATAAACCAATAATATATTATGTGAATATGAGCGCAATCGGCCAAGTCGTTCAGAAGTTATAACTAGAAACACTAACAGACGGAAACAAGATTTTTATATACAAGATTATAAAGCTCTAAAGATTTTGTTGTTTATTCGAACGAACTAATATCTATACATAACGACACATATTTTGAAATTTTTTATTGCCTTTGTTGAGGAAGGTTAAATGCTATTTAACATCATGCATCGACCCTTAGGAGCAAAGTAATTAGCATAGAAATGTAGGTCAAAAAGTACGCTATGTGAGAACGAAGTAATAGTGCACTATCACTCACTCTATAATAAGCGTCGTTACATATTACATGAGGATGCTCGATACTTCGTTCGGCAAAATTTTGTTACCATTCGACAAATACGTTTACCCCATAGAATAATCGATTCTACGTTAAAATGTACCGAGTATTACGGTCGCTTTGAATATATCATCACAATGTTTTTGTATCGTTCTTCATTTATATTGGTGTTCTTAACTTTTGATGATAACAAAGACATTCAATCATTTGGCCCACATCTGCCTACTTTTAATTATAGACTTAATTCCCTAATGTCATCCCTCATAAACTTACTTTGCTTATATTCAACCTTTGTTACCTCCATGACGACATCGTTGGCAAATAAATCATCTATGTTTATAATTTATAATATTTGAGTATTTTTTTATCCAAAATCATAACTATTTTCTCTGTCACGTGTCAGTTAAAAAAACCTTACCGTAAAAAAATTCAACCTTTTTACGATCTTGTAGAAGTCGTGGGAGTGCTTTTTATACGCTTTTTTAGAAAGTTGTTCTAGTAATGAGTTCTAGTAGACATAAAAATTACAAAGGATTTAGTATGAGAAGTACGATTTCCACGGGTGGAACAACTCTCAAATAATCCCAACCCAACTTTATACTAGTAATCCACCGTCCCGTTGTTTCACCTTGGCGACTAATACTGTAGCAATTTTCTTGTGATAGTAAAGGCGTGCTTCGTGTTACTCTGTGGTTTAACGTCCCGCCTACTATATTAAAACGGGGCTTAATATTTATACACCAAACCCTGTTACAATATTTTCAACTAGTAATAATAAATCTTATAAAAATATAGAAATAATTATAAATAAAATAACTTATAAAGGAAATAACTCGAAGTACATATAAATTATACACCGGAACTTATTGAAGTGAAATCATTCGACATCGATACTTGTGGACATACCAGTAAAAATAACAAAAAAGGATTGAAAAATGTGACGATTGATGGACAAGACGATGAACGAGATTCTTGCCGCCCTAAGTTTTTCCATCCGAAGACCGATGATAGTGTTTATTTTTCCTATTAGTATTAATTTTATATTTTAGTTTTGTCTGCTTTGTTTTTAAATAGGTTTATTTTTAAGGGATTTAGTTTGTAGGATTTTAGTAAGTTTTTAACAGATTTTTTTTTTTTTCTCGTGGGAACGCAATGATTTCAGAAACATTATGTAATCAAAATGACGGCGGTGTGGTTCGCAACCCATCACGTCTCGTTTCCGGCGGGGGCGGAAAGTGGGCTGCGGAAAGCCGCTTTGCTACTTTGAATGTTAGAGGAGGATTGAATGCAAAAATAGATGAAGTATATCAAACGATGGATGAGAGGAGGATTGATGTTCTATGTGTGAATGAAACGAAGAGAAAGGGTTGTGACACCACTAAGAATGGATCTTACATGGCCTATTGGTCTGGTGTACCCAGTACCAAAAGAGGCTACCAGGGTGTTGGTGTCATTTTGTCTGCGCGAATGAATGATTGTATGATTGAGTATGAATGTGTAAATCCTAGACTCCTCTGGATAAGGCTAAAAGTCGGGCTTACCCGTATTTTTGTCCTAGGTGTATATGCACCTACAGATGTGGGTATGAATGGGTCCACAGCAGCCAAAAAGGAAAGGGAGGAGTTCTGGGATAACATGAGAGAAGTTCTTATGAAGTGTAAGGGTAATGAAAGGATTATCATGTTAGGTGACTTTAATGGATGGGTAGGTGTGAAGCGTGATGCGTATGAAAAAGTTTTAGGCACTTTTGGTGATGAGAGGGTTAATGAAAATGGTAAAAGTTTGCTTGAGGTATGTTTGGAATGGAATCTTTTAGTAGCGAACACAATGTTTGCTCATAAGAGAATTCATATGTATACAAGGGATGAATGTGGTTTAAGAAGTATGATTGATTTTGTGATCGTAGATGAAAGACTGAAAGGACAAGTTCTAGATACTCGGGCGTACCGCGGTGTCAGTATTGATACAGACTACTTCCTTGTGATGTCACGGATAAGTGGTCTTTTCAAACGATGGCGACATAGGAATGTTGAACAACTAACTAATCTGGAACGTGTAAAAGTAGAAAGATTACAAGAGGATAAAGTGAAAGGTGAATATGTTAAAAGGTTGAGAGAACGATTTGTTGATGTGGATGAGGAATGTGAGATAGAGAGTTTTTGGAAGTCTTTTAAGGAAGGTGTAGTTAATGTTGCAAGTGACGTATGTGGTATTACTAAAAGAAGAAAAGGAACAGTGCAGAAAAATGACTGGGTGGATAAACAGGTGCAACAAGTTGTGGCTGAAAAGAAGAAAGCGTGGCTGGATTGGTTAGCAACAAAGGCCAATAAAAGAGTGCAAAAGGCGACATTAGAGGATGTGGATAAGGCAAGAAAGGTTTACAAAGCAATGAAAGGGTTAGTAAAAAATGTGGTCAATATGAAGAAAGAAGAACGAAAGGATGAGCTTGACAGAAGGCTTTCTGATAACTTCCAAGCTAATATTAAAGTATTTTGGAAATCGATTAGATTGGCCCGAGGAAAAACAACGAACTTGGAGCTATCTAAAGTCAGAAGCAAAGATGGGAGTATTATAAAAGACGAGGAATGTGTGTTGAAAAGATGGAAGGAGTATTTTGAAAGTCTGTTTGAAAGAGAAGAGGTACTAGCACAAATGCAAGCACCTCTTGATGTGAACGTAAGTGAACCTGAAAGCGATATTAGTTTGGAAGAAATTATGAAAGCATTGAAAAGTATGAAATCAGGTAAAGCTGCGGGATATGACAGGGTGACTGTCGAAATGCTGAAGGCTGGACAGGGTGTGGTAGCAAGTCAGTTGTACCACCTTTTCAACTTGTGTTGGAAAAACGGTCGGGTACCGGGAGACTGGTGCAAGGCTGTGATAGTTCCATTGTACAAGGGAAAAGGGTCACAACAAGACTGTAAAAATTACCGCGGAATTAGCCTTCTCAGTGTTGTCGGCAAACTGTATGCAAAAGTAATAATTGAAAGAGTTATGTTAGAAACAGATGAAAGAATATGGAACGTACAAGCGGGATTTAGAAAGGGAATGGGATGTATGGATCAGATCTTTTCCTTACGGTGCATTACTAGAAAATTTTTGGCCACAAACCAAAAAGTCTATTGTGCATTCGTAGATTTAGAAAAGGCCTATGACAAAGTGGTGAGGAATGAGTTGTGGTCAGCATTATCTTTGCATGGGGTGAGCAGTATTCTGATACAGGCATTGAAATCCCTCTATAGGGATTCCAGTGCTTGTGTCAGAATAAACGGAGCATACACCGAATGGTTTAATATCCAAAAGGGTGTTAGACAGGGATGTGTAGCGTCTCCATGGCTGTTCAACCTATTCATGGATAATTGTCTGACAGATTTGAAAGAGAGTGACTGTGGACTGAGAGTGAATGAGTTATTTTTCAAATGTCTTCTTTACGCCGATGATCAAGTATTACTTGCATCGTCGGCTAAAGATTTACAAGCGATGGTGACTATTATGAATGATGCCTTGGAAAGAAAGGGAATGAAAGTGAACGCAAAAAAGACTAAAGTTATGGTATTTGAAAAGGAAGAGAGCATGACAGAAGTATGTATCCGGATTGGTAGTGATAAACTAGAGCAAGTGAATGAATTTGTTTATTTGGGAACAATGTTTACTAGTGATGGAAAGTGTGAAAGTGATATTGAAAGGAGAGTTAATGCTGGTAATAAGATGAATGGGGCGTTGCACGCCTTTATGAACAGCCAGAAAATTTCTAGAAAAGCTCATCTGGCTGTACATAGAGCAGTGTTAGTTCCAACACTCATGTACGGAAGTGAAAGCTGGGTATGGCAGAAAAAACATGAAAGTAGAATAAATGCAGTAGAAATGAGAGCGCTAAGAAGTATGATAGGAGTGAAATTGAGTGACAGGATAAGAAATAGTGTAATAAGAGAACGTTGTGGTGTGAAAGAAGATGTAGTGACACGGATTGAGAAAGGGATGCTTAGATGGTTTGGGCATGTAGAGAGGATGAATGAAAGAAGATTGACTAGACAGATTTATAAGATGAGTGTAATTGGGAACGTTGGAAGAGGAAGGCCTAGACGAACGTTCTACGATCAAATCGGGGACGTTTTGAAGAAAGGTCAGGTCCAGAGTACTCTAAACCGACGAGTATGCATGAAAAGATTGATGAATGTTGAGGAAGCGAAAGTTGTATGTCAGGATCGTAGCAAGTGGAAGGACGTGGTCTCTGCCTACCCCGTTGGGAAAGAGGCGTGATTTATGTATGTATGTATGTATGTATAAAAATATCAAAAATTACTTGAAGTGTTCGCAGCTTGGACATCGAATCGATGAGCTGAATTTGTAGCCAAATTTTGTATATCGTACCATAAAGAGCGGTAATGTTTAAAATGAAGAAGAATATTAGAAAAAAAATTTGTACTGAGATTTTGACGAATCACAAATGATCAATTAATTAATTGAAAAATCTTTACTTTTGTTAGGACATGTAATTTTCATAGAAAGTACAGACATCACCGTCATTCAACCCATAATACCTTATTTAAAATGATTAACTTATTATCCGGCAAATCGGTAATGTGCTTAGAAAGTTTATTATAGAACGTAACAAAAATTACCTAAAAACTTTTATTTGTCTTACTAACTCTAATGGAACTATTTTATATTTATTTGTAGTATTGAAATTGTGCCTCTAATTTACAAGTTCGGCTCAGTCTTTTTAGCTAGACGCTTAGAGGTATTTAGGTTAACGAAGAAGCAGAGTTTGTTAAAAGTAATTAGTTCATGTTTTTTGTGTTTGTTTCTATAAGTAATAATGCACTGTCGGTAGCAATGCATAATATTAACCCAGTTTCATGAACTCGGGAAAATGGAAGGTGAGAATGATAACGGATTGTGACAACACGTAATCTTCTCTCTATGTGAAATGTCACAGTCTAGTACAAATACTATATTTACCTATGGATACATGTATATAGAGTTGTTGATACCAACTATTGATTTCATCATATATTTTTATCGAGTTAATAACCAGTGTTTGGCCGCAATCTTATTTGATATTAAGTGACGAAGTGACCTTTCACAAATTCACAATATTCGCATTTTGAAGGAATAAAAAAATACACACAAAACTGACAAATTAATCGTTTTACAGCAATGTTTGACCAAACACTCATAATTGACGAACGATTGAATAACAGAATGTTCACACATGGAAAGGAAAAGAAAAAGTATTGTTGGTACAATAATAAAAAAGAAAGAAACAAACAAAAAATATTGGGTATAGGTATATTAAATAACATTGAGAAAAATACTGCGCAAATAACTATCTACACCACAATAAAACAAGAGATTTTGCAAGCAATTTCATGTTGTAGTCTTTTTTAAAGTGTTTAATATTCACATTTAACTTTTATTCATAATGCGCTTAAAGAAGTATAACTTTAAAAACTTTACCTATATATCAGCGAGTATTGCAAAACTACAACCTCTCATTCAGCTACATACTGCAGAATAACTTTGCAGTACTGCAGCAATGATTTTCAATAAGAGTGTCTGAGACGCATGTACGTATGAATAAAATAATAACAAAATAAAAAACAACAGTACACTGCACATGAAATTACAACTCTATATACATATCAGTATAAGTAAATCGTAACATGATAGAAAAAAACTGTTGTCGCAACGAAACGATCAAATGTTATTGCTTCACTACAAAGCATGTCGCCGATTCGTGATATTGGAAAACTATCATCATCGTAGTCAGTATGTGCACTGAAAACTTGCTCAGAAATGTATATGCAGGTACGATTATTATGCAGTCTTCCCGACGAGCTTCGCTAAACTGGGAATCCGCGCCGCTGCCATCTGGCTTGGCAGCCTAGTTATAAATACTACCCTCAGGGTACCTGCCTAAATTGGCGAATGCTACAAAATTGCGTACACGTATCTACACCAAAAACAATCTACAACACTTCACCGATTACCAAGCGCGAATACTTATATTATCCACAGACCATCAATCAATATATTAGGGGCTTGAAAGAAATGGGCCATTTTCTTCTATACATATTATAAAACTCAACGTGTCTTTGTCTGTCTGTCCGTTTATGTTCTTTTCACGTGAATACAGCTTATCCGATTTACATGTAAAAAACATGTAAAGGAAAAATCCTTTAACTTATAGATCTGTTATCTGGCCAAGTTATAGGATATATTTTTTTACATAAAGTAACATACGAAATAAGCAGTGACTATGATGGTGAATCAATTCGGAAAAAATACGCTTTTGGGGCAATTAAATGGCTTACACTGAGTAAAACATAAGAGATATATCAAATTAATGTTCCATATAATTATAGATCTTAAAAAGACCTACAAAAAAGTCAACGAATGTCACATGTCTATCTTCTAAGGATTATCTACAATGAGCATTTTTGAGGCAGCACAATTCGCGCGTACGCTCGACCGACAACATTCAGTAATCCACGCGGGCGGAGCAGCGGGCACAGCTAGTTACATATATAATAGTAGCAACTCAACCTCCCCTTTCGCACGGGTATTAATGGATATACCAATTTTTTTGTCGTTGAAGAAAATTCCATAATACATATAACTCTATTGGTTTGCGTGACACGTGCCAGTAAAGCTTCCAGTTGGCATGAATTTATCCGACGTCTTCAGTAACCATCGTCACATTTCAACAAAATTCTAATGGATTATGCACCAAAAGCTTTCTCATGAATCACTACGTCCATAAATTAAAACCGTATGAAAATGCGTTCGGAAATGTTTGAGTTTATCGTGTTTAGACAGACAGACGGGATTTTATTTTATAATATGTAATAAAATAATTTTATTGAGCAATGTTTAACACAGAAGCGATACTGCTAGAATTACAAAGTGAAATTTTGACAGCACATTTCTATAGTTAAGTACCAACTGTGGGTATAAGAGATATTAAGAATTTTTCGAATTTATCAAAAATCAAGTTTTAAGCCGATAAAAGGACTGGAAATGGTTTATGACAAATTAATTTTAAATGACATATGGTGGTATATAATTTCTTGATTAAAAATGAAATAACATAAATTGACACTTTGTTACAAAATCAACTCTCGAAGGTGAAGTAAGGGATGAATAGCAATCTACTTTCAGTCGAAACCGCTTATGAAAGGTAGGCTTATAACAAACTAGCGGTGGCCCACTGCTCCGCACGCGCTTGTTACGCAGTCATTATTTTCATCTCGTAATTTTATTTTCACTAACATTATTGACAAATAATAATCTAACAATTGAGATAATACGTATACTTCTCGTGCAAAAAAAAAAACATCAAAATCAAAATATATTTATTGGGATATAGTTATATATATATTAATAATTTTTCATGATTTCTAAAAGTATTATTGAAAATTCTTATAGCCTATCATTTGACCAACTACATAAGATTTTCGTGTACAAAATTTCATAAGAATCGGTCAAACCGTTTTTGAATTAAATTCGACCAGACAGACAAAAAATAAGAGTATATTCGTGATCAGTGTCCTTTATGTAGGAGGTTCATAGGAAAATTTGGAAAAAAAATAATAATCCAAAGAGAACAACAGATATACCATTTTCAAATAAAACAAATCCAATTATAATTACTCTCAGAAGAGAACGTGTTTGTGTAAATTGCACAATATACTACATTGCATATATGTATAATAATAACATTATCTTAACAAATGTTCATCTTGCATATTTTTGCATAACATGCGCCGAATACCTATGTAGATCATCTTTTGTAATCGGCAATTAGAACGATATTTGACGAATATTGAGTAAATGTTTGAAATCTAGATATACTAGTTTTATTTCGAATGTATTCTTGCCATACATTTTTACGTGATATAACCCAGCATTTATAATGAATTAGCTAAATTAATTCAGTACATTTTTTATACACCAAATGTGGTAAACAAATTTACGGCCCACCTGATGGTAAGCGGTTATCATAGCCTATAGATACTTGGAGACGAAAATGATCGTCAATAGACTAATAGATTATGCACACAATCGGGTGAAGTCCAGCATTTTTATCAAATTTGACAATATAAGAAGACAATTCAAACATTTCTCACGCAACATGTCCATTATTCATTTAACTGCCATAACCAATGATATTTTCTCACAAGTGTATTTAATTACATAATCACTGTATTCATAAATCAACAACCTTATCTCTCTATTACTTTAAAATTTATATAATTTGAAACCATTAATAAATCTAACACTTTCTTATTGCTGGACAAGGTTAAAGTTTTGTAAATATTATAATATATCTTCGTAAAATTTATTGGCTAGTACTTATGCCTCCGGCTCCACTCGCGTGAACTACAGAATTGTGTCGGTCCAGCTCAGTAACAGACATATGTTACCGCTGACTTTTCTTGTAGGTCTTTTTAAGATCTACAATTATGTAGTATATTAATTTGATATATTTCGTATGATTTACTCAGCGTAAGCCATTTAAGCGCCCCAAAAGCGTATTTTTTCCGAATTGATTAACTTTTATCGTCACTGCTTATTTCGTATGTTACTTTATATAAAAATAGATCCTATAACCTTGCCAGATAATATTATAAATATAACTATGACTAACTAACTACCTATAACAATATAACTATGAATTAAAAAAAGCAATTTGAATAGAATAAGTAGTTTTCGCATAAAAAGAATATTCATAGACAGAGAGTTTTATAATATGTACAGATAGAAGAAGATACCTTATATTATTAATTTAGAAATAATTTTATTATATATTATGTAAAGTCTGCATATACGGAGGTGCGTTCGGTTATTAATATTAGTATAATATGAAGAGGATTAAACTGTGGGAACAAGCGTTGGTTCCATTCAGGTGTAGTTACAGAACCACATGCGACGGAAATATTTTTTATGAAAACTAATAAACTACGCTGGCTCAGAGTTATTTCAAACTTGTATAATACTATGTTGATAACCAACAACAATTATTACAATATTTAATTTAAATTGAATTGCATTATTTTTTCATCAACCTATCCCGTTCACTCATGTGCACGAATGATACGTGTGAAGTAGAACGATACGAGTTGCTCAGTCTACATAGCGTGGGATTTCTGGTAAACTATCCTAGTGTCTAAATTTACTTTGATGTCTTCGTCAAAATTTTATATTTACTTATTTTCTTGTCCCAGGCCTCTCTGACTGAGGAATAAAACTAGGTACATGAAAAAATGAGAGAAGAAACATTTTTAATAAATTAACGGTGGTGGAGAAAGAAAATCAACTTAAATATTAGTGAAGAAGAAAACCTCTTTCAAATATCACTGAGGTAGAGGTTGCACGAATTCAGCAGTCGGGCAAACAGTTGTATATTCGCGCGGTCCTATTAAAGATATGAATTAAAATCAAGTTATAAATCTAAAAATTCATTCTTGGATTATAAATACGCTAACAAGCATATATATACAGATAGTACCTAGTAAGTAAAGTATTGAATTCTTAAAATTATTAACATAATTCATAACGTCAAGAAGTGAAATTTCAATAAATTAAAAATAAACATTAATACATATATATTATTATAATGTACATATGTATTTGTAATGTAAATTTATTCAATAAAAGTGAATTTGCTTACGTAACGCTGTCGTTTGTATATCTTTTGTAATATTTCATAGATTTCGTGTTATGTGAAAACTCGTTTGAATAATTTCTTTCTCGGCGCGACACGTTCTGGATTATGCAGAAAGTTAAATCTAAAAGTTATTTAATTGGTGGAGGTTTAACTTTTCTATTTTATTATGTAATATCTAAATTAAGTATGTTTATCTGTTAAAATTCAAATCATTTTGTTAATTAATTTGGAACTGAGTAAACGATAGAGGTAGTGAATTCGGAGTGTGGGTTTTCGAGTCCATAGGGAACATACATACAAACATGCATTTTTATAAATATAGACAGATAGATTAAGTATCCATTCAGTTTCTCTCATTAAAGAAAAGTATCCACTTTTACATACAATAATTTAACATTGGTTTTGTGAACTTAAATCTCTTCTTATAGGATTCTTTTAATAATCAATTCTAACATTATAAAGAGAGATTCTTTTTTTATTCGTTTGAACACGTTAATATCTGGAACAGGCAGTCAGATTTGAATAATTCCTATTTAAATACTATTTATTGATGAGGTTATAGGCTATATGACTTAACGCTATGACTCTAAGGAGCGGAACAGTAACTATAAATGTAAGCAATCTGGCAAGCTATAGGCAAGATCGGGTAATGTGAAACCGTGGAGTACAGCTAGGGACTTAATAACCCTAAATCCAGCTGAATGATTTAAGCGCAAATAGCTAAAGTGGTTAGAGTACCGATTTGTATTATACGAGATAGTATATAAAACTATTAAACTCTTTTTGATGAAATTTATCAAAGCACACTTTCATTCAAATAAAACATGAACGAATTTACAGATATCAATCAATCAAAGCGGTCAATATTCTTTTTTTAATGTTAACTCAAAAAGTCAATTTATATCAAATTGTAAGTCACTTGTTGCTGTTGAATAAAAACTTAATATAAAAAAGAATATTATTCAATTTTTAGTGCGTTATGAGAAAGAAGCGTGATTTTTTTTTAAGTTTATTTCAACTATAATTTTATTTCAAACTATAAATTTAGTCTTGATACAAAATTATTTTTTTATTTGATTAACAAAATTGCGTTTGTGTCAACATTTGAACCACAATAAAAGTCCAAGGGCTTGCGCGAAATAAGATGAAGCATTAAAATGATATTAATTACAATCAATGCAAAACAAATGCAAACAATGAAGCAATGATGGCTCAGTGGTAGTGTGTACGACTTCACATCGATTGATGTGAGTTCGAATCCCTGCAATGAGCCTGAGCTTTCGGTGAAGGACAACATCGTGAGGAGATCAGAGCATGGTGGTAGGGCATTTTCTAATGCTCGCCTGGCTAGTTACCAACCTCAAGTTGAAAATCTGTCGCCAAGCAACAATAGATATATTCCGACAGCTGTACTTGAGAGCCAGTCTTTCACTAGGTTTAGCGTGTTATCATCTCGGGCCACATCGTCACTTAACATCAGGTGAGTTGTGGCCACTACGCCAAACCTATAACGATAAAAAAAAACGAAGACAATACTCAGCAAAAAAAAATTAAGCAATTAAACAAAACTTATATCTAATTGCGGTTAGAAAATCACGAATAAATCAACCTTATAACACATTTAGTATTGTAAAAAGGAAGCGTACGAAACATTGAACAATATTGGTATATGTTAAATCGGACGCGTAAGGCAATTATTTAATCATTATAATCGTGGCTTATCTTTGTTAACAGGGAAATAAAAAATATTATATTTATGATCTCGTAATCTAATCACTTCTAATGTGTCACATGGAACTCTGCCTGTCAACTTTGAGCAATCAATTTCTTTTATTTGTAGACCATCCAGTGAATTTTTTTAAAAATGTATTTGCGAAATCTGTTACTTATAATAATTAGACCAATTTCCGCTTTGTCTTTATATACACTTAATATTATATTTAATGTTAATATATTATGTTAAGGCAGTCAATTTTGTCTGTGCTAAAAACTAGACAAGTACAAGTCGGACTCTGGCACCGATACGACACGATATATTAATATTACAAAATTGTCGAAAAAAAAATTATCTTGCATATTGTTATAGATAAGAAAAAAAAAGCGTTTTAAAGAGACATTTATTTCATAGGGACTGCCTTTTATATTATACTTTTTCATTATTTGCTTAGTCAATAAGATGACAACAAGACGATATATAATATTGAAATTCACATTCCACAATGCTTGAAAATTCGTCTGTACAATCTATGCGTCCTGTTCACCATGACATATGGTGCTCAGACATGGATACCCGCCAGTTGAGATTGTGTAAAAATTACAAGTGGCACAGAAAGATATGGAGCACGCCATATTCAACATCAACCTTTAAAATCTAGTAAAAAATGTCAAGATCTGACATCGCACTAAGCTGCACCACGTTCGAAAGACAATCAAGAAATTGAAAAGAATTTGCGAAAGACATAGTTTGCCAGACAGAGTGATTGTGGGTGGATTAAAACTTCGACGGATTGGTGGCTACGTTCGGGCGTCGTACTGCCACCATCTTGTTGCGTTAACGATATTATGAAAATTGCAGGGTCACATCTGGATGAGATTAGCTCAGGACCTAGATGAGGGGCGTACAACAAAAGAGTCTATTGTTTGTTAGGATATCCATAATAAAAATAACACATATTATCTTAAAACAGACTACTTATTATGTTTCAAAACATACAGCCCTTTTAAGGTAAAACAAACAGGTAAATCAAAATCCAAAAGAAATAATACAAGAGATAGGTTACTGAGACATAGGGAAAAGATACATTTCTTTGGAGATGTATCTCTATTTAAGGCCACCCTATAAAAGATCGCAGCGAAATAACCTTGTGTTGTATGCCTGCGGTGTACAGGGTTCCCGGAGCTCCTAGGGGAAGGGGGTTCAAGGTTGGTAACACGCTAGTGCTATGGCGTCCATATGCTACAGTAGCCGCTTACCATCAGGCGGGTCGTAAGCTTGCTTTTCACCTTAGTTGTATTATATAAAAAAGTTTATTCTTTTAATTATCTGTTAATGGCTGGAATAGGAAATGACAGATTCTATAGAAGTGGCATCAAAGAAATCTGTCAAATACAAAGATTTTAGATACACGATTATTTTGTTTATTTATTGATTTGTAATTTAAAATGATTGCAATAGCTGATACAACCCAATTAATTAGAGTAAAAGTATTTGAGATAACATGTATTATTGTACCTTATACAACACAAATTGATTTACCGTGAATGTTTTACTTGAACGCTCGTAGCGTAACGAATGCCTTGTGGTAGTTATGTTTCTTTACTTTTTACTTAGTATACTTTTTGTATTTGTAATTTCATATGTGATATAATAGTGATGTGTATAATCGAGACCGATTTTGTATTACCGGGAAGTAAAATATGATATTTTTATTTTTTGCGTCTACGAGCGTAATTTACGCTTCGTTTACTTTACGCCTATAGGCTTCTAAAGGGATTTTTTACTGCCAGTGACACGTTTTTGAATACCTATGTAGATCATCTTTTGTATTATATATATATTTACCGAATATTTAGTAAATGTTAGAATTAGTTAGTAGTTAAAATCCAGATTATCTGTTATTTATTTTTTGTTTTCATGCTACAGATGAAAGTTGTGCTTACGTGACATAACCCAGTTTCTTTTATGCTGGGCTCAGTTTATTTTCCACTCATTATGTTACACTTAAGTGTAGTCACGTTCCGGGCACAATCAGTATATATATAATCAAGTGGGTTTGTAGGGATCTGTATCCGACTGAGTCGCGACCACCATACACATGGAGATATACTGATCTCAAGGACTTTCTTTTAGTTTGTCGCGTTTCGGGAGCTGTCAATGTACCTATATCCTTAGCTGCCAAAATGCTTACAGGTCGACATGACAACGGTTACCGCAATGGATATTAGACCTCTTTTGGATTGTACCTTGCTTACCATCAAGCAAAGTCTTGTTGCTTAGCCGAGCTACTATAAATATGTTCCGAGTGCTATTAATTATATCTGTTTTTTTTTTAAATCTTAAGAACTTAAAATCATACATGATCCTTGAACTTTTGGTGAATGGTGATGAAGTCGTAGAAAGATGGCAGTACATTATGCTCAGTTGAGTAGCTAGCGTGCTGCTGTTGAGATATCTGTTATTCTGTTTTCAAGCACTTAACGTGTGCCGACTATTGCAGGTTTTTTATACTTTATTAGTTCACCACACCTTCCTGATGTTATGTGTTGTTATGATGTGGGCTAAGATACTAAACACGTTGTGCTTAAATGAACTAGCTCTCAAGTATAACTGGTGGAGCCCATAGACGCAAATTTTTGCTTGATATAAAACAAGAACTTGAAATTATCAAGCTAGACAAGTCGGCATTACAAAATACCCAACCGCCATGCTATAGTTTCATCAAAAGATTCAGAAAAGACATCAAAAGAAGACTCTTTTCAGGTTTATTTTAGGATATGAATCTACATTTTTCGACCTGGTGTCCGAACTCACTACCACTGAGCTATCATCGTATCAATAAAGTAGCAGTTCGAAAATCCAATAAGATAAATACGAAAAGTAGGTTTTTGAGAGATAGGGTATAGAGAAATGACTTTGGAGAATTATTTCTACTTGGGGCAGCCCAACTGATAATATGCCTCTACCCAGCACATGATTGAAGCTAAATATAATTTTGTTGTGTTCGTGCGATGAGTAGAGTTTCCAGAGCTCATTGGGGAAGGAGGGTTCAAGGTTGGCAACTCGCTAGTGATACCTTGGTGTTACAAGCCTCTATAGGCGGATCGTACGCTCCATTATCATCTTTGTTGTATGATAAAAAAACGTAATACAATTAATTGGCATACAGTGGTAACTGTAATCGACGTAATTTGAATATGAATTTCGGCTATAACAAGTTATGAAAGTTGACATAACTCGCTTTCTATCATTTGATATTCATTAGGGCAATTCTTAGCACTAGTTCTCCATGAATATTTACTTTTTAAAAGGTAATACATAATTAATGTGTAGAAAGGGATTATTTATTACCGATAAAGTTTATGGTAATATTTTTTTTAAGCGTAATACTACCATAACTACAAGTTAGATCTATATACTTGCGCAGTTACGAAACTGTTAATAGGTATTAGCGATACGTGTATTGCCATGATTATTGAAGTCTACCTTTTATCAGTTTAGTACGAAGGCCAATTCTTATAGTCAATAAAATTTCGAAGGTCGCCACAATTGCGAAAACATATGAATGAACCAGTACTGAGGTAGCATGTTTTTCCTACAGGTTCGAGGGTACCTATTGCTATTAGATGATTATGAACGTCTGCTAATCTGCTTGTCAGATATTATTTGTTCACTAATTGAAATTAATAATTTGTCATATAACAACGTTACAGTTACGGAGTTTTCTTCCTGAATATTTTTTTTTACAAATCACGTTAAAGTTAATAAGTATAATATAAAATTATGTGATTAAAGCCTTGAAAGATATTAAAATAATTACATAACAGTAAGCTATATTACTCGTATTATAAAGCTCCTTTTTTGAACCCTTTAATCTCTGAAATGACCGATCAGATTTGTAAAATTATTATCTTTATTTTATAGTTTATTTATTAAGAAAGAACCTATAGAACTTCACTCTACGACCCTAAGGAATGGAACTGCTCCAACTGAATATCAAGCAATATGGAATGCTGTCGGGAAGTCCGGAGAGTGAGAACAACGACAGACTACATGGGCTATCCCACAGTACAACTAATAAATTACATATTAAATAAAAATTTAACCATGATATTTACGTTTTTCCCTTTCAAAATTTTTTTTTGTATGGGTGGCCGTGTTAGAGCTGGCTTTGCCATAATGCAAGTTCATACGGTTATTTTTACGAAGTTCGTCAAAAGTTATTTCGGCAAACAAATCAATGTACATCGATTCTCCAAAGCAACAGCAGCCAAGTGTAAATTTTATTTAAAACAAGTTGTACTCGCGGCTCCGCTTGTGTTTATTATTAAGAAAGCTTTTTTTGTACAGAACCATAATTATTTTTCTGAAGTTAAAGTAACCTAAATTATTCCTCATAACATCAGCTATCTGCCAGTGAAAGTCCCATCAAAATATGTCAAACCATTTCGGATATTACCCGGAACAAACAGACCGAATGACAATTTTTTTTAAATTTGTTTTTTTGTTACTGGTATCGTATATACTTTCAATCGCTTTTAGTAAAAAGGTGTTATTTTGACACAACAAAGAGACACTTTAATGTTATTATATGTATATATTATAGATATAGAAAAGTAACAATCATCCGCTTAGCGGCAGTCCGTACACACGCCACTTTGGTTTGTTTCGGCTCACCTGAAAAGACCCAAACAACCGATTGCTACTTTGTTTTGGGATCGTATCTATAAATCCACGTTTCGTCACCTGTCACTGTGTCTCACAACAAATTTGTAGTCACTTCGTTAAATCTGGTATGCATGGCATTGTACCAAGTGTTGCGGATCAGTTTTTCAGCCTCAGTTAAATTATGAGGAATCCGTCGGGAACACTGTTGTTTCGTCCCAAATGCTTTTATAGGATTCATTGTATCTGATTCATGCCTATGACTAAGGATGCCCGTATCTCATGGTAGGTCATATGCTCGTCTGTTTTGATCATACGGCGTACAGCATCGATGTTTTCGTTGTTCACAGCGGTAAACGGACAACCATCACGAAATTCGTCACTGAGATTAATAGGACCGCGTTGGAATTCTGCAAACCAGCTATAAACAGTCGATTTGCACGATGTTTCATCACCGAAAGTAGCTCTTAAAATCGTAGTAACTTATACTACGTAAATTTTCAAGAGTTAAATCCATGGTAACTTAGACACGCAATTTTTAAAATAGCGTCAAAGTGTAAAAACAAGTGAAAAATATATTTAACAAACTGCATTTTAAAGCCAAAGAGTTCCATTTTCAAATGTCGTAATTAGTTTTTAAATATTCTTAATGTAAGTGGCCAGTTCAGGAAACTTTTAATGCGCACTATGTATGACGAAGTTAGGACTAAGAAAGATAAAAAAAATGCTCTAAGGGTTTGCCGATGGGAAATTTCATCTGGTACAAAGCAAGTAATAAAAAAAGCTTTACCTAAGAATCAGTTTGACTCTATAAGATATAGAACGATGGCTTGCAAATGTTTGTACCTCTGGAGAACTGTGTAAGTTAGGAGGTAGGATACGATAATTATGCCCGACTCGATTGTGACCACCATACACCAGGTGTAATACTCGTCATAGTAGCACGGATAAGCTTGTCAGGTTCCGGTATCAGCCGGTGTATATCAAGTAATCAAGCACCCTGCTAGGCTATCTTTACCTGACTGGGTCGAAAATACCATATACATGTATTTTTTTATATAGTTCCTATCGACACCCCAAACATAATCAGGGACCTTGTGTCAACTAAAATAATTATATTAAACACCCATCCTTCTGTGAGGAGTTACCCCAACTTCCCCATTCTAAATTATTTACAAATTTACTTAATTTACCAATGCTCCTCCTTCACTTTTCTTTTATTTTTTTTAATTAGCCAAATGCTTCACTTCTCTTTTCCTTTTCTTTACTTATTCTACATTTCAAAGTAGTGCTTAATAATAGATCTTAGCTTAATAAACTCTATTACAACTCCAGGACTTGTTTCACAACACGTCAGATTTTAAATTTAATAATTAAATGTAATGTAAAATTTGAAATAAAATTTATATTTGTAAATAATCGGTATCTTAAAAAAAATCTAACAACTAACTTAAAGGTACTTGTAAAATAAAATAAAATTGAATAAAATAAAATGGAACATGCACATGTTGATAAATCCGACTCATGACTCATCTGCTTTATTGAATTTCGGGATCAGCCAACTCATATCCACTTGTCTTTATAGTGTTATAAAGATCTGTACACTGAGAGACTTACAGATAACCGACGTTGTTTTTGAAAAGCTGGCAAGACTTTGACGTGCTATTATTTAAAAAAAAATGATTTTTTTGATACTTTATACTTCAAATATAATATAGTTTTTTTTTTTTTGTGAATTAATTAAATTTTTATACAAGTGAAAAACTTTGTGACGTAGATCGTTTCGGTCATCGTAAACGAAGCCGAATGTGAGCTTTTACTTTGTTGTAATAATTTTGCATATTATTTACGACAAGTAAAATGTAGAGGGTTCATCCAACTCAGTCGCGATTCGTTGCAAGGCGCACGCGCACGCGCAAGACGTTACGACGACGGCGCACGAACGGTTAAAAAAATAACGGACGCGTGCGTGTTTCATATTCGATATATTTGACTTTTTTTTTCTTAATCCCCGAAAAGATTTTTGTCAGATAAAACAATTATTCATTCAGGTGTGTTGAATTTTAGTGATTTTATGGTTGTTATTATTTTGTTACTCAAATTAGTTGGATGCAATTTATGGATGAACGGTAAGGTTTGATTTATTGTATAGTTGTTTGTATAAAAAAAAATTAATATATTTTTAATTATGTAATTTATAATTTTATTATTGATAGGAAAGGATTTTACACGATTTCAATTGATGAATAAAATCCAATGTTAACAGGCATGTAGTCAGCTCAATGTTAAATGGTTTCTGTAGCCTAGAGCTATGTTAACCAAACTCAAAAGGACCGCAGTCTTGTGGTCAGTCATAATAGGTTGCTGCTCTTGAAGACTGAGTTGAAACGCCTCATAAATCAAAATCAATAACATTTTATTCCATTTACTCCCTAAGAAGGCACTTATGAATGTAAACACACTACTACCGGTTCGGAAAAACTTTCCAGTCATCGAGAAGACCTGCGGGAAAGGAACCAGCAAGAAACTCGATCGGGTTTATAATTTTTTGTTTATGCTGTGTTAAAAGTAGTTTTATTGTTCACAATTGTTATCATTTTTAACTTGCTAAACATGATTCTTGGACTTATTATACGGCAAATCAGTAATGTGCTTAGGAAGATTATTGTGGAAATTAACATAATTACCTAAAAACATTAGTCTTACTAAGTCTAAAAGATGGAATGACTATTTTATATTTACTTTTAATATTAAAATTGTGCTTCTCATTTACAAGTTAAAAGTATCCAACCTTTTTTTGAACATATTTAAGTTATCCAAGATGTGTTGGGAGGGCAAAGTTAAAATATTAAAATATAACATACTAACATAATTATTTTAGTGTAACACCCTTTAGACCGAAACAGCAACGGGAACATTGTTATTTTACGGCATTGATTCTATTACTCTTTAGGTTTTTACGGGGTAAGTTTCTACAACTCGACGTCTATATGTGCCTATTTTGAGTGATGGTGGCTGATTTTAGTCGTGCCCATCTTTAAAGAAGTCCACTAGTTGCCTGATGTAGTTAAATACTCCCGGGAGAGTCCTCGGTATGCCAATGTGTATAACCCGATATTGTGCCAGCTCTTTACACTCTCTTAGCACGTGTCTGGCTGTCTCTCCCTTTTTCATGCACGCTCGGCTCAAGGGGCTTTCTGTGACAGCTAAAGTAAAGTTCTACATTTTTAATATTAAATTAGATCATAATATTTTTTTTGTAATGATTTTTTTTTCTTTGAGGCGATTCGATAATTGAATGAGAATTGAGATGGACGTTTGAAGGTTGCGTAACTTTCAGGCACATTTCGTTACATGAGAAAAAAAGAAAAATATAACTTACAAAGACGGAGAAAGACAGCTCTAATCACAGTTTAGGTTTCATGTCTCCTTTTTAAGACGTTTCATTTTTCTCACGTATGCAGCGTTGATCTTTTAAATATAATTACAAAAATAATATAGTTTTTCTGTACTTGGTCGGGGAAGTTAATCTTAGGGATAAAGTCAGGAATTAGCATATTCGGGGAATATTTATAGTTGCAAGAATTCACAACAAAATTGCTTAAAACCGTATGCGGTGGGGTGGTCATGTCATGCTTCGTGAGGTTGACCATATGACAAGATCCGTTATGAACATAAGAGACCCTAAAAGAGGTAGTTGTTGGCTACCAACTACCTGGATAACAGCAGTTAGAAGGTACAAGACAAAGATAGGATCACAGATCCGATGATCAGATGAAATTAAAAGACCGATTGTAAAGCATATTACCTATTATCTTAAAGACTTAAGAACATAACGTCTTGCCTTCATTCATCCCCAGGCGTTATACTGTAGATAATACTATAAGAAAACACAGTAATCGCCTTTACGTTGTGAAAGCCGGTTACTTTATTATGAATGAAAGTTATCGTAGTTATGGCTGATCAGTTTAAAGTTAGCCAACAATGTTGATATTATAATAGAAAGTGAACACAAGCTCTCAAAGGTAATGAATTCAATTAGAGCTAACAACACAGGCGTTAAGCCGAAATGGTTCCATAAACCGCATACATTCTTTTGGTGCGTTTATTTGAGGGCAAAATTAAGAACTGCGCGCTCATCGTGTGGCGGAAGTACGACATGATGAAGTTAGCAATAAGATAAACACAAATTAAAATAATATTTACTTATACGAGTACAATATAAAATTATTTTTACATAATAAAAAAAATATCAGTTAAATGAATTTACGTTATTATCATAGATTGTTAACTTCATCATGTTGTTAGCACTCGATATACATACATACTTATCTACACACTTTTTTTAAATATATTATGTGTTTATTAATTTATGATTTGCTGAGTTTGACTAGGAATAATTTATATTTGATGTTTTTTTCTTTGATGAGTATTATATTTTGATTTAAATCTTTAATAATATTTAATACTACGTCTTGTTTTTTACACGCTATGTTCACGTATAATAAGTAGGGTTTGATAACTAATTACATAAATCGTGCACATTTATAAGCAGCATAAGGCCGCAGGCTTAGTAGTAGAAAAACAGAGTATTATCTTTACGCTTGTATTCTCTGTATAATATTGTCCTTTAACATCATTCTACAATACTTTATATTATAATTCCAGTTTATCAAACCTATGCACAAATGGTATGCTCTAACAACTTTACTATTATTCAGACCGGATACACTGACTGATAACGGAAATGGTTAGTATTTCTTGGTTTCAATCTAAAATTACTTGTTGTAACTTACAAAATAATATTTTTTGTAATTAAATTACACAGATGTCTTATTATATTTATCTTGTTTAGCCTTTACTAGTTCCTATTACTTATATCATCATATCTGTAGCTAGAAAGACCCGCACATCTATCAAATTTCAAGATATTGAAGAGATGACTAGGTGTTAAAGTGTCCAGACACAAAGTCGATCAGCATAATTCCAGATCTTATAATATGCCTGAGTTTACAGAAAAGAATTCATTGTCATTATAGTAGGGTATTTTTGTCTGAATATCAGCCTTAAGTTGTAAGTCTATCAAGCATATATCGGTGTTTCCACAGCTACAATTAAATGTCAGAACTCTTTCTTTTAAAGTGTTACCAACTAAGACCATATCATTACTTAATATCAAATGTTTTGTGGGCCAACGTTAACCTACCAATCCATAAAAACAACATCTTCATATCCAACAACCTGCTTTCACTCTCCTGAAGATTATCCGGCAAAATATTGAATTTACCACGTCCACCTAATATATTTTTCAATTGGAGTCTAGAGCCTATATCTACAAAATGGATTTAAATAGCAGTTTGGCAATAACCAGACATTTGATATTACCGATATGAATTTACCCAATAAAGTTTTATATTTGTAAATTATTAAAAATGCTTGACATTTGTATTTAGTGTCGCGATAAGCGTTGCATCATTGCCTGGCATTACCTGGCATTGGACATTGCATTGTTATTTGTTAGTAAAAGTTTATTAAATAGATTTTGTTAACTAAAAGCTAAGAATCCAATAGTACGATCAGCCTAAGCTTTTAGTTCGGTAGGAAGGCAGTTTATAATGCTTACCACTAGGTAAGCTTACCACTAGCTGTTACTATCAAGCAGACAATGAGTAACAAGGCAAATATTTGAGTATTTTCTAACTACATTTGTGCTAGGTATTTTCTTTTTTATATGAATTAACAACAGGCATTCGGTAAATTTGTTTTAAATAGTGACTGTAGACTATAGTTATGCCCAACTTCGGTGACTGTAGGTTATAGTTATTTACGACCATCTTCGGTGGCTGTAGACTATAGTTATGTACAACTGACTTCAAAGGGTAAAGTCCGGAGGCCAGGCATACTAGGTTACTATTGGTGAGGACTGTGTTGGAGCACCTCGTGTGCCGGTGAGTGTTGTCTACCACACCTGTCAGAATGGAGCGCTGTGACTTTGCGCAGAAATATGTGTCTATGACGGTATTGTTTTTGTAAACAAACCTTATACAGGTTTGACTACACTTGAAATTGTACACACGTTTTATTTTCTAATTAGCTATGTTGTCTTTATCAGTGTAGAACTTTTGAAAACAACAGTTTTTTTTTAATATTATAGGAGAGTAAATAAAAACGCCTGTATCTTTTCTAAATTCTGTTTTTTTTTCGTGTACATAATTTCACCATGTCGTGTGTTGAACAGATAAATTGAACATTAAGGTCAAATTGAATATGCCCATTATTAATTTATTTTTGGGTCCGATTTCGAACGCGGAACGACTAATAAAATTAGCAAATGCCCCCACCGCCTACAGCTCGATGACTTCATTTTTTTATTATACCATGGACTAAATTTATTAATAATTAATTTAATGATCACTGAAGTAATAATTATTTATTATAAGCAATAAACATTCTAATAAAAGAACAACATATTTTTATTAGATTAGATGTTAGTCTTCATTCGTGAATTTACGAAATAATATGTTATATTACTCAATACCACGAACGCAGATGAGAAGGACACTGCAATTTTTTTTATTCAAACATTCTAATTTTAACTATTGGTTTAAAAGATACTTTAATATAGATCCATTCATTTATCATTTTGTCTTAATATATCTATTAGACTAGCCTTTCCTGTAACTTCATTTGCATGTTTTTCGTACTATGTTCGTCTCTAGGTCCTAGGCTCCTACCTCTATGTCAAATTTTGTTGCGATTGGTTTAGAAGTTTAGTCCTTTTCACGAATAAATAGATAAACTAATTACTTGCATAAACAGTATTAATACTAATATTACAAAACACAAGAGATTGTTTGTTTGAACGCGCTAATCTCTGGAACTTATGGGTAGAATTGAAAATTATTTTTGAATTCTATAGCATATTTATAAAAGAAGATCTGACCTAGTTGTCGTCACAAGTAATAAATAAACTCTTAATCAGACGAGCGCAGCGTCCATCACAATTCCTCCACCTCTCCGTTTTTTCCTACATCAATCGGGATCCAATCGGGATCAAGGAGCGGATCAGTAATCGTGGACATCAAGCAATCTGGAAAGTGACAACAACGATTGGCGTTGGCGTGGCTTAGTGTTGCTCTAACAAACTAAACACGGGTGATACCGTCTGGCACAGCTAGTAAGATATGTAAAAGTCAGTACTGTAATAAATATCAGAGAATACCCTATAAAAGTTTACTCTCGAGGCTTTATTAATTGGTCCAATGTACCGTGACGGTCGGACGCTAGCGGCGCGCGCTCCGTTACGTGTCTGACTCGGGAAGTGGGCCGGCGTTTACCTCGACACGCCATGCCACGTCGCATCGCCGTAATAAGTTCCCGCGGGCATCTGCGCAAACACTAACTTCATTCTACATTGTTTTAATTTAGTTTCGCTTTAAAACATTGAAAGCAAATTCGAAGTTAAATCATGCGTCGTATATAAGTACTATCGTGTGCGACTACTTTTTATACGTGACGTATGATCGTATGGCAGAAGGAGATAAGTAATTTTAGTCTTGGTTACATGGGAGTAAGAAAATTTTTTTCATTGTCTTAGTATGTTGCAGTTTAATACTGAATTACATGAACCTAATATGTGTTGTTAGCCTCTGAATAATTCACATACAAATACTTTCTGCCTGACTCATTAATTTCGGTGAAGAGAAACATTGTGAGGAAACTATAGCATGGTGGTAGGGCTTTTCTAATGCTCGCCTGGCTAGCTACCACCCTCAAGTTGGAAATCTGTTGCCAAGCACCAATAGTTGTGTTCCGGCAGCTGTACTTGAGAGCCAGTCTTCTATTAGGTTTAGCGTGTTATCATGTTGGGCCACATCGTCACTTAACATCAGGTGAGGTTGTGGCCACTACACCAAACCTATAACGATTAAAACGTTAGTCACCTTAGCATGGCCTGAACTGAACATGTTATCATTATGGCGACTATTCTTGTCAGAAAATCGTATTCTTACAATAATCTTTTTTCTATTAGTGTAAAGTCTATTTGCATAACATCGTATTATTTCTTTCACTCATACATCGTACGAGCTCCAAGAAATTTGTCGAAACAAAGCATAATTATATAAGTGGCGGAAATGATCGCCGTCGGTTTACCACGATCTCATCACAACAATTATTGTTCATCTAGTAACGCAACACCTACTCACATATAGTTACGAAGACTGAGTCTGTTTGTCTGTACATATTCCAACTGAATTATTTATAATTTCGAAAGATCTGTTTTCAAGGCTACATGATGGTGATTTAATTCTGTGATATCTTTCAAGGTTGTAGGATAACTATTTCATTTCAAAATCAGTTTTGTGTATAAAAGGTAATTAGTGAATAGAGTAACAGCTTTCTAGGTAGCAAGATTATTATTTCGAAAAATTTCTATATCTTTGGCAATATAATGTTGTGTTAACCACAACAGGTTAGGGAACATATAATTTTCGATGACAGGAAAGCTGGATTCTTTTAGTTTTTGTATTTGGTAGCAAGAATATTTGAAGCTTATAATTAATTATCTATTCAGAATAAAAACTGTTTAAAATTTTATCATTTTTAAAATAACCGAAGTTGCGGGTTAGTGCAGGTTAACAATAAATTTTCATGGTTTACATAAAAAAATAATTGTAAATTACTGCGCCCGTTATGATGAGGTAATTAATGTAACTGTTGAATATATGCGATGTTCGTGTTTTGTTTAATAGCGTATCAAGACAAAATACAAGAAAAGTAAATTTTAAAGGCAACTTTAGAAGTGATATTATTTTTGGCACAGTACGCTCAGCTGCCAAGTTGAATATACAAACAATTCTACAATGTGCCTTTGCTTTCGTTGAAAATATAATGATGCAATCAATAGCATGACAGTAGGTTAGATCACGGTATTTGCACTATACAGTCGCCCCTCATTTATCATTTATTCTTATTACAGAAATTAACACTTAACCTAAGTAAATTGTATGTAGGTACCTAAGTAAAGAATATAAACCGGAATTACTAGTTATTGTTTAGTAGTTAGTTATTTTCTAGTATAATTATTATTTTAGTTTTTTTACTAATCAAGTTAATACTCCCATTTAATAACTACAAATTGTACTGCTCCAAAACAATAAGTAAAAATAAGAAAAACTTACCTAAATCTTGTATAATCAATGTAAACAATAATAAAATACAACACATTCTAACTTAGGTCATCGGTTGTCAATATAAAAGACATCAACGCATTCATTTCCTCCTCGTCTTGACACACAATCACTTCTATTACACAATACAACCGACCGGGTGACCTTTTCCGTGATCATAACTATTTCTTTTATATGAAGAGAGTGTAAAAGGATCTCTCTATTATAAATCGTCGCAAAAGATAGCGAGATAAACATTTTTGAAAACCTCAACTGATTTGAACGAACGTCAATACTTAGTTTTATCTGAATTTTTATTTGAGATAATCGGTTTGTAAAATTTATAGAAATAATTATTATATAAAACGTTTTAGGTTTTATTTATATGTGAAACAGTTTATTTAAATTTATATATTGCCTTGTTACTCGTACGAGTGTGTACAGTGGTAGATTATGAACTACACTTTTTTACGTACGTTACGCCATCTTGGGAAAATCACATACCAAAAATTGTACCTTATTGAACCTATCATTTCATACATACGTATGTGAGTACCCCAATTATATCCTCCTTGGCCTTTTCTAACACTAAGTTACTCATAGTTGTATTACGCGGCTCCGTTCTTTTTGTTTTACTTAATAATTTTGACATGAAGTACCCTATACACATTAATTGAAAAGGCATAAGAATGTAATATATCTATTAAAAATTGAAACATCTATAGATAACTTTAGAAGCATTAATTAATAAAAAAAACTGGTTTAAGTCTTGAATTGCAAACACTTAATTTTAATCTACATATATCACGGAAATAAAAAGGGATAGCAAGAATAAGTTCTAAAAATCATTTTTAATTTCAGATCGAGAGTAAGTGCCCGTGAACAGTGACAATGCTAGTGTCGAGAGTGCGAGTGATCGTTTAGTGCACAAGTCAAGATATCAGTGAACAGCAATGGCCATCACTAGGTTCACACTTGTGCTCATTATTACGGCTGTCGCCGAGAAGACTTTCTGTAAGTATTTATTTAAACAATACTATCAAAATAAAAAAAAAAGGCTGAAATTTAATTTCACAAAATATTTAAGACCATAGTAATATATATTTTATTCATTTAAAGAAAATTTTGACCAGGTTTTAGTATGTATATTTTTATCTTAAGTTACAAAGAAAACCATTTTAGACAAAAAATATTGACGGAGCAATCTCTTGCAATACACCACCTAAACTATAAAACAATGTAGGAAACATCTTTTAAAATAAAAACTCCAAAAAAAATGTGCGTACTATTTAACTAATTTTTATATATACTCCAAAATTATGGTTTTTATGTTATGGCGAAAAAAAATATGTTTGTGTGACCTTAACATGAAAAATATTAATATGAATAGTTTTATAATCATATTACTTAATGTAAGTAAACTTCAAAGTAAACTGATGTTCATCTTAAATAAAATTTAAACCACTCACCAATACATACATACATAACACGTCCGATGTATGCCATTACCGATTGTGAATGTTTTAACAACTCCGTTTAAATGCTTCTGATACCGACACATTATTCAATTCTACCTCATTGTATTTATATATAAAAAGCTTATGTGCATCTGTGTCGTCTATCTTCTGAACGTTTGAGTTCATATTTATATAATGTGTTTGTGTCATCGAGACGATGGTTCATGAAGCAATGATGGTTCAACGATGGTTCAATAGCGTATACGACTTCGCGTCGATTGACGTGAGTTCGAATCCCTGCAATGAGTCTGAGCTTTCGGTGAAGGATAACATCGCGAGGAAACCATAGCACGGTGGTTGGGCATTTTCTAACTCCACCCTCAAGTCGAAAATCTGTCACCAAGCACCGATAGGTGTGTTCCGGCAGCTGCACTAGAGAGCTGATCTGCACTAGAGAGGTTTAGCGTATTATTATCTTGGGACACATCGTCACTTAACATCAGGTGAGATTGAGGACACTACGCCAAAAACTATAACAATAAAAAAATAGCTATGTTAGGATTCGATAGGTGGCGCTTAAGACGTTATGAATAAATTCTATATTTATGGACAAAGATTATTTATATCCATAATATATATTGGTTTTATGCCATAAAAGAAAATCACGAAATATGAACCCGAAACTACCAAAATAGGTAGAATTGCAATGTAAATATATATAAATTGGTTTCAATTATTTATCGTAATCATTTACGTGAATTACGCTGTTTCGATTTTCAGTAATCATTTTTTCCTAAACTTCACAGTTTGAGATTATGCGTCGTTACCTCCCAAGTGCAACTTGTTTTATTTATCACTTTTAACTTCAAACTGATTTATGTTTTTTTTGTCCTTCTCTTCTATAACCTATACGTTTCGGTTACGTTCATCTATTCTTTGTTTTTCTGCAAACACAATCTTGCACATAATCTTTATTTTTGTATTTGATTCTTTTACTTACGTTACTTTAAATGTTACGTAAACGTTAAACGTGATATGACACTGGGGTGACTTTAGCAATACAGTTGCCACAGAATTAAAGAAAGAAGATGGACATGCGTAGTAGTGGCAAGAGAGGACAAAACACATGCGGCGTGGCCATCAAGAAGAGAGCTTTTGTCTTAGAAATAGTTTGGTCATGTGCCTACTGAACGTAGTTATTTTGTGCATTAAGTTTTGTTAAGTTTAATTGATTTATTATATGAAACACAAAATATATCTATGTATATTCATCTGACTATTCTTAGTTTTTTTTAATGTTTAATATATTCCTAAAAAATTTAATGACAAAAGATCATAAAGCGAACTGCACCGTAATTACTTTAATGTCGGTTATGTTACATAACTTTACTCTGTTCATGTTGCCGTTTTGTATGTTAATTGAATATGTAAAATGTTAATATGCCATTTATTACAGTCATAATGTCAGACATATTAACGTAGAGAAATTAACCCGTAACAAAATTAAATATATACTTATCTATGTAATGAAATAAATCAAATTATGAAAAAAAAAATTACGATAATTGTAATATTTTTATAACTTGGTGCTTGATCTTATCTTATGATTAAAAAGAGAATTGGTGCCTTAAATGGAACTACTTAAAATCACTGATAGGTATTGTATGATATTTTTTTACTTTAAGGGTAGCTAAATAGATCAACAGTAAAAATACCACTACATTAGGGTTCCTTATGATGTTTTCACTGAACACTGTGCGTAATTTTTAGGATTTTAAATATAATTTATGAAACAGCCAATAGACCTTCATGTTTGAACTTACTTCCAAAATAAAAATAAAATCACATTCATCTATTATTTATTATAGTAATGACAGTGATGCTTAAAGTTCACGAGATTACACCGCTTTCCAAACTTTCACTGGACCGTAATAATCATGCTTTAAGAAAACAATATTACGATCTGTTCCGAGATAATACGCTGCGATAATTTATTTAGTTAATGACAAGATTTATAGCAATATTATGTATTGTTTTAAGAACACTAAAAACCGTGTGCTCGAGAAATTAGATTAGAGGAATACCTAATCGGTGTCCCCTGGTTTACACTTAACACGCCCTTCGATATTGTGTTAACTATTTTAAAATTGTATATTCGTTTAATGACAACAATGTATTTCTGTAACGAGGAAATAAAACTTGTATTGATTAATGATAGAATCACAAATTTTTCAACCGTCAGAAAATTTTATATGAGAAATAATTTTGACATTTTGAAGGAAAATGTATGGAAAACATAAAAATTTAAAAATAAGTTATTGAACAAAATAATCTGTTGATTGAAAAAGTATTGCTTGTAGGTTATTAAAGTGATTTTTACTAAAATAATATATGGATTTAATGTGCGACAGAGTATTCGTTACCAATTGCGTATCTAGTTAATACATAGTTATAATACGAATAACTCACGAACCTACGTAATATAACGTAAATGAGGTAAGTGCCAAGAAATAATCGACTTACACTACGAATGTGTTTATCAATGGAGCGTTGATTTGTTTTGTAACAAATTTAATCCGATTACGTTTAGTCTTTGCTAACGTATCATGTTTTAACGATAAATCTTGATTAAAACATTAACATACGTAATGTATAGGCTTATAAACTGGTTGCGAAAATGCAATTGTACGTAAGTTATTAAAACGATGCGGTCATTACTTGAATAAAAAAGTTAGCAAGATAGGCTTGCTAGTGAATAGCAATGACCATTTTGTGAAAGGGCTGGTTTTTATGATCGGTTTGTTGGGAATATTTAATATAAGCCCTGTTATGTAGTGGTAAGTTTTATTTTTATTTTATAGTAACTCGGCAAGGGAACATTACTTCACCCGATGGTAAGCATAGTAAAATATATAAACCGCCACTATCGCGATCCAGTTGGACAGATGTGTGCAAAATATTAAAAATATGCTTCAGGAATGCCTTAATTTTGATTCGAAGAGATTAAATCACTTGATGCCCTTAAATAAGGATTCAGTATAACCTTTTTGCGATCATACAAAGCACACCGTAGACAATCTTAAACCCTTCAAATAGACTTGGAAATGGCTGTAATTTTATATAATAGATATAATCATCATAGGAGTCATCTTGAAGCAATATTATAACTTTATCATGCGGAGCAATAACAGGAAGGGAGGCGGCTCGTCAACAGTGCGAGATAACACACAAAATAATTGTATTCGTCGTTGAGTTGGATCGAAATTTTCGAAAAGTATGGTATATAATTGTACAATATTGACATGTTTATCTTCCAAGATAATTGCGAGCGAATGTATGTGAATTTTATTAAATAAACTACGCTTTGAAACGTCTATATGTCGAGAGAGATGTACGGATAAACGACGACATATAAATATGTGGAGCGCGACCGCACTGGTCTTTTTGATTTCATCTGCGCCAGAGTTACTCAACATTTTTCTTATTTTCTTTTAACTTATTAAATATATTTAACCGAGTGGTTAGTAAAGTACAGTGTGACCACAGCGGCGACTGTTGACAAATGATTATATTTTAACAGTCATGAACGTCATGTACGAATGTATTTGTAGTTTATGCACGGCGTATAAACCTTCCAACGGCGTTGGCGTTTAGGATCCCGTACATGTCTATCCGTATGTAAAGGCCGTTTTTCTTGAAAACGGGTCGAGTTATCAAGTTGTGATTAATATCGAATTTCTAGAATCCAATGGGAATATTTTTTTAGCGAGGTGCATTGTTCACCGTCAACGAGTGAGAATACGATATATTTTAAATTATTATTCCAAATATTTAATATGCCGGTAAGTGAAATTGAAACCAAAAAAAATAAGATTTATTTCTAAAAGAAAAAGGCTTAGAAACTCTGCCGTGTTTCAAGCGATAACCTAGTACATGTGATACAAACAAACATAAAACTTTCTCTATATGATATACGATTACATTTTTAGCTTTTACAGTATGCGTTAATTACATTGAACTCATGATGTACAAAAAACATTTAAACATAATACTTAGACAGATTTCAACGTCTAACAGTCGAGATATCTGACTAAAACCGGGATGATTGTGGATTTGTAAAATAATGTGTTCTTTAAACGCTATTTTTTTTATCATATATTAATAATATCATTAATTTCCTAATCACAGAAAACTTGTGTTATATTGTGAATAGTTTGCACATGCAGTTTTTTTATATCTACAAATTTATTTATTTACCGAAGCAGTATTTAAAGGGACACAAAGAGATAACTTAAATTTATAAATGTGTATTTACAAATAATTTATAATTAGAGTTTTATGTTAAACTCTAACAAAAATACAATTAAATTTATATTTAAGTAAAAAAAAACTAAACAAATTTACTTTCATTAAACATAAGTAATTAAATTAGCATTTACATTTTCTTACATATTATTATAAATAGAATTTATTCATATTACGGTTTAGTTAGTTTATTCTGTGATTTGATTATAACACACTTTCACTGGAAAATAACTTAAAAAAAATATAGTTCGTAAAAATAATGTCAACAGCCACGCTTCGAGGATTTGAGTTCTAGTGCAACATACTTGCTATATTTTGTAGTGTAGGTTTATTTCTCTTTCGGATAATGATTTTAAACTATAAAACGATTTATCCATAACAAAATAAAGTCTATACGTAGTTTTCAATCGGTGAAAGAATTTTTAGAATCAGAACGGTCGTTACGGAGTTTACCTTTTAAAATAATTGAGTGTACTTTTGTACGCTCGTAAGAAGTTATTTACTTGGTGTAACAAAACAAAAACAAGTCTAAATTTTTGTCTATGATGAAGTTAGCTATTTTAATTTGATTTCAATAATGTTTATAGAACATCAAATTATTTTCATATAATTAAATAAAAGTAAATTCAATGAATTGCCATTATTATCATTGATGGTTTATTTCATCATGTCCTACTACTGTAACAAGATGTGCGTGCTATAATAGTAGTGAAGATTGCAATGAGTGAGATTTTAAACTGTAAAATTTAACAATTTTCTTTCCCCGTGGAAGTGACAATACAGACATACAGACATATACACAATATCAAAAGAAATCGTTTTAAATTGTACTACATACACACTTTTTATTTCCAAGTATTGTGAGAAAACTAACTCATATCCCACGACCTAAAACCATTTGTTGTATAAAGCCACATAACATTCTACTTTATCTAAACATATGAGTGTTTAAAATTCAACAGTAACAATACACATTTGTACCTTATATATCTACGTAGGTTATCATCTCTATTGGTAGGTGATAAAGTTTAAAGTCATTTATTTAACAACATAACCATGTTTATAAAATTACAACCTAGTTTTCTGACAGTGCGGAAAAGCGGTGTTGATATGACATCTATTTTCTTGTAATTAATTTGTTTAGCTTAGAAAAAACCACGTGGTTAAGGTTGTTCACAGATGAGATTATGATGCCTGCAATGTCATATTCAAAATCTCTCGGTCACCATATGATTATATGCCGCAGTAGATATATTTATTGGCTTAGTGTGTGTTCATCTTCAAATTTTTTTATAGGTTCGTGTCTCACTACCAACTCACTTGATGTTAAGTTACGATGTGACCGAATTTGGTAACGCGAAAAGTTAAGAATTGCGATCGGCACAAACAGACTAGTGGCTTTTATCAAATGTATGCACTCGTAAAGTAAAACAAATTTGAGAAGCATTCAATAAAGTGAATGACGTGAAATGACATAATATATTCTTCGAACTCTAATATTCATTAATCTTTAAAGCATTAATTTGCGAATGGCGAAATAATAATCCACTTTAAATACAGATGTGTACCGATCTTTCATATTTCTGTTATATTTATTAACCGAGAAGGTTAAATTATTGCGTTGCATTTTTGTGCTATTATTTTGTCGTTCGACAGCAAAGCCACTATGTGAATAATCCAAAAAAACTTGAATTTACAGAAGATGTTTTTAATAAAAATAATTATGATTTATTTTATATGTCATAAAATGTAGGTGTTTGGTAATAATTATCGAGTCCGTGTACATTCAGTCACATCGCGATACTATTTAATTCTTTTATGGAATAAAATGATTTTTCTACTAGTAACAATTATAAATATCCGGAAAACTTGTTTTTTGGTTGCTCTGTAATGTCGTGAGGGATGACATTATATATACGTCCACAGATTGAATAACAGTTTTTTTTTACAGTGACTTTGTTGGCGTTCTAGGCAAAATAATTCTGTCAGGATTCCTTATATTCCTTATATCCTTATATTCCCTAGTCGTTTTGAACAATGTTGGATGTGTTTTAACAAATTTAGCTGTTCCAGTATATACATGCAGGCTAAAGTACACGTAGCTTTATAAATAAGGGTCTGCATGACTCCCATGGGGGTAAACCACCAACTGCCCTCACACATTTTTTCTGTGCTATGAAGGCTCTCTGAACATCAGAATACCATTTACTATAGATAATAGTATCTAGAGCCTTTTGCGTTGGTATTTATAGACCAAATAGTTCGCGGGGCCCTAATGGTTAAGAATAGTGGAATATGGATCTGATTTATACAGCGCAACGGCATGCATCAATTAATTTACAAGAATTCATTTAAGTTCATCTAGTCCGGTATATATTTCTCGACATTTGAAGTTATTAATACATCGTGTTTTTGCTTAGTTATTATCCCGTGCATTTTCACGGAAGAGGTTTTTGCCCAGCAATGAAACATTTACAGAATGTTCTATAATTACTTACTTTGTACTGTATTCAAATAATTTAAGCGAACCGGAATAAATAATATTCATTTCTATAATGTAGCGTGCGAATATTATTATTACTCTTATAAAACACACACAATGGACACAGAAAGGAAGTTAAGTCATAAAATTTCCGGAGCCTTCAGATCTTAATATACAATACTTCCCATGAAGAGTTTTTACCAAAGACATTATTCTAAAATGTAGAATTATAGATGTATCAAAGAAAACAAAATTATCTAACCATTACCAAATGTCGATTGTATTAAGGCCAAGTCATTGTTTATAAGTTACGTTTAACCACAATAAAAAGGTCTTATCTTTTTACTATGTATTTTGTTTCTAATTAACAGATTCGACTGGAGCCTTCTTACATTCGAGTAATAGTTATCGAAAACAGAAGATAATACTTTAGCAAAGAAATTAAAATCGGTTAATAATTAAAAAAAAAAAATGGAGTCACAGACAGGATAAAGATCTTTAAATAAGATGTTTAAACAAGGAAAGTTTTAGTATAATTATTTGTTACATCTTTCTTATGACCATAGAGTAGCAGTAACTATTTGAATTTGTCTTTTTCTTTATGACCTCTTAATACGCTACTAGAAGTAAAGTAGAATATATGTAAGTCACTACCTTCTATATTATTTAATCTCTTTGTTTTTAAGATTCCAATCAAGTCGGTAATAATCAAGTTGTAGTCTCTCACGATGTAAGCAGAGAACATACTAGTTAAGTGTAATTTAATATATTGATTGCGATTTACGAGTAGCGTCTGTTTCATTTAATGTTAATTGGATATTATAATTATTTTACACAAGTTTTTCCCGGTACATAGTCAGCTTGATTGTCATAGTACTCTCACAGCCTCCAGGTCCCAGGCTACCTCTATTCCAGATTATATTGCGATCGGTTCACAAGTTCAGCCGTCAAAAGCTAAAAACAGACACAGACAGAATTACTTTCGCATTTATATTATTAGTGTGGATGAAGCCTTCTCGTGCTTTGACAGTGGTGACGTAATCGTATACGGTTTGAAGTATGTTGTTCCAATTTTAAAATGTACTTAAACTTTCTGCGAAGGACATGGTGATGTAAAAATTAATTGATTATGATGATTCATAATTTAGAGTTAATTTCAATCACTTCCATTTATCAAATTGGAAATCTGTTGGTAAGCACCTATCATCAGCGTGCTAAGGTCAAGTACGGCTTAGCGTTTTACCTCCTCCGAACAAAATTAATAAGGAATTCGGCTGCTTCAACGCTGATACGAATGGAATTGTGCGAGCAGGCAGCAAGTCACTGGAGTTTCACCACACCCTTTTATCAGTTAAAGAACAATCTCACTGACTTGGTGGTGACGATTGCAGACCATGAGTCTCAAGCCATAAAATCCGACGCAGCTTATTGCACAATGCATATTAGTTATGACGTCACCATATAGTTCAATAACGTGAGCAACGTACCAATTACTGATGTATTTTTTAAAATGTCGAATTATTATTTATGAAAAAAGCAAGGAAAACAACATTCATTTTTAAATATATAGATTTTCTATTATATTACCTAAATATATTTTGATGATTATTATAAATAATTATTTACAACGTTTTCCGGCAATGTATTTAAATAATTGCATTAAGCCTGCAGCTAGTCAGCACCACTCCATCGACACTGGTTAGAAATTTCACCGGTAATAACACAGCATACACCGCGCACAGTAATGGCAGCGATAGGGTGTGACTGGGAATCGCAAACACATATAGCAGATATTGGTAATTATTGAGATAATAACGTATTACTTTGATGAATGGACTTTGATTAAAGTTGAAGGTATACTGCGCTAGCTTCTACCGACAATACCGTTTACTTGAAATAAGATACTCTAATTGTTTTTTTTTAATATTTAAACGAAATAGTAAATACAAAATATTGCGCCACTAACTTTACAAAAGGCCGTATTCTTACATAAAGACTCATCATATATTTTGTTATCTTAAAGTTTAATAAGTTTACAAGTATTAATTTTCCACTCACCAACTCAGTAAATTTTAAATTTTAATCAACTCAATCAATCATTCAACTCAGTAGTGGAATTTAAAACTGCAAACAGTAATTTAATAGATGAATCGCTCAGGTTTTTCACCGTTTTCATCAGTTAAATGTATAAATGTCAATTCTCCAGACATAAATAGTCTTATTTATTTAATGAACTCTTTTCACTTTTACAGCAATGACTCAACTAAAAACTACGATTTCTTCGACCAGAGCAGTCAATTTTCCAACAATTATCTCACAGTATTTATATGTATTATAACAGTTGGTATTAAAATGAGCTATATTTATCGTCCATTTCTCGTTGTACTTATTGATACTTGTAAGACCACTTTCAATTATTTTTTTCGTCCGCTACTCGTTTTGACGTTGTACCGATATCCACGAGTTATGTTATGTCATGCTCATTCTACGTTTCTTTAATGTCATCAACATCTTCACAATTTCACAGTTGAATAATAGGTGTCTCATATTATTATGTAAAAGTTATGTGGACGAGAACGTCTGTAAGGTTATGCGTATTAACTGTTGGACTCATTCGCGTTTTTTTTTTAATTTCTGTCGTTGACTTGCATTTGATAATAAAAAAAACTTAAGTGATATTACTATTCTTCTTAGTATATTGTTACTTGTTATATTGTTATTGTTACTTTTTTTTGTTACCAACAAAGAGAGAAGATAGGATCCGTAAAAACTTGGAAATTGAAGATATAGTGGCGAAGCCAATAATTATACAAGTGCTACTTTGGTTCGTTATGCCATTGCAGTGACAATGAAAGTGAAATGGTAACACGTTAAGTAAAGAAGTATCTAGGTTAGAAATGCAGTTGCCAAAATATATCGGTAAGAATCTGGTAAAAAAAATATATCAATTTTAAGAGTAGTATAGAGTATTATATTTTAGTAGTAGATTCTAACAAAATATAGCACTTTAAAGCTTAATATTTCGCAAACGGGTCCCTAAATCGAAAAATGGTTTTCACACAATATTTTTTAACGACTTATACAACAACACCCCACATGATAGAATAGACGAAAAAAAAACATTCCCACTTTACGTGTAGTGGAGGTACCCTAACATATATATATTTTTTAAGATTTTATTTTACCGCTTTGTCAGTGTGATTAATAAGTATACCCATACCAAATTACAGTTTTTTAGTACTAAGAATCTATGAGCTAAGCCACGGACTGGCAGATGGACAAAGCGAAATTATAGGGTTCCTTGTTGATTTTGCAACCCTAAAAACTATGGATATTATTCATTGAATCGAAAAATACTATAATGATATACAAACGGCTTCATTTAAGAACAAAATTTACTTTCCTCAAGGTCACGACAACGATGGTGAGTTCAAACGACTTGTAGATGTAACGGAATTGCGCGCGACCTACGTTCATTTCGATTTCTACAGCTCTCGGAACCAGTTATAAGAGTAATCAGCAACTTTACCTTTAAGGGTACGCGGGAACATTCGATTTCTACGAGAGAATCTATTGTTACAAGAACATATAACATTTTAATACTATATAAAACTATTATAATTTTAGAATTGCGTCGGTTGTATTTTTAATAAAACCACATTTACAAAATAATATTTGGACATTTTAGGACATGAGCTGGATTGTGGAATCGTTTAATTCTTGTTTTTTTTTTAAGTTAGGTTAAGCCATTAAAATCTAAATATTTACAATTTTCATTCAACTTACGTAAAAGTTTTTACTCTTTTCGAGTCTTTGTGATCGATGTTAAAGCGTCAGACACCGACGCGACGGTGTCTAATCAGTAAATGTGATAACAACGGAAACAAAAATAAAACAAACAATGGAATTCATTATCTTATTGATCAGTCGAATAATCTTAAATGTTACCTTATCACGAGAAGGACACAATAGAAGAAGCTGACTACTAACCTTCAGTAACTTGATAGACAATTTTGTTGCCTTTATAAAATAAGTTAGTATATCCATTTGAAATTTATTTGCCTACAGTAAACGCATGCTAGGATCAGTATATAATTCAACTATGTTTACTTAGTTTAATTTGACCAAGATTTGGCTAGTCTTCATAATTATATGATCGATCATTGTATATATGAAGATATTTCGCTACAAGACACTAGTATCAAGCTGACCTGTAACTATCATATGCTTACTGTCACTTTCTGCAGTGATTCTTGTAACGAGGTCAGATCAGGTCAAATTTAGTATTAGTTTCTTTTACTCAATTTATAGTTTAAAATAAAAGTATTTACCAATATATTATACTAGCGATGTGCTCCCGGCTCCGCACGCATTTATTATGCAGTAGTTATTTTTATTCTGTAATTTTACATTTACTCATAATATTGACAATACATGTAGCCTATCAGTTGAATAATGACATAAGCTTCCCGTGTACAAAATTTCTTATAATATGGTCAAGGCGTATTTGAGCTAAATGCGGTCATAAAAACTTCACAGAGTTGAAAAGACGGACTTAAGTATTTTATTATTAATTTATTATTACAATGACAACGGCTACCATAGCAAAGGTTAACATAACAAGTGTTACCATACCGTTAAAATAATAACTAAAAAAGTTTGTAAGACTACCTATATAAATACAACACAAATTTCACTCCTAATTTAATTTAAGTCCACACTCGAAAACATTAATCCAGACTCTACACTGGTATATAAGTTCTTTACATCATTTTTAAAGAGTAATGAACACCTAATTCAAAGTTAAAAGCAAAGTTTTCGTATTTTATATATAAACGGACAATGGCAGCGGTGAACTCGCAGTACGATTATAATTTTTCACCGCGGCGCGAGCGGCCGGTGTTCTCATAACACACATGTGATCTCATTGGCTGATGCTTGACACAGCAATAGCGCGCGTAGTTTGAGCGAGCTCATAGCCAACTTTTACTATGATAAGAAACTCTGACAACCACGTGTACCTTTTGGCCCAAACACGTTATAATAATCTTTATAATAAGTTTATAGTAAGCCCGACATAACCACAAGTATCGTGAGCTTACTAAATCAGATTTACATTTCCATACGGCCAATGAAACGAAATAGCTTTAAACACGGTGAATAAGTTGCATTAAAACATAGACGACTTATAATATGTTACGTAAATATTGTCCTAATTTATTTCCCATGACTTAACAATTTTAATAGAAGATATTACTTGAATGGATGAGTACATTGCGCAAATTTTCTCACGTAATAACTAAGACCGTATATTTATACAATGTTAGAACCAAAGTTTCCACACACCCATGACTGGGCCGTACACTCCATACCGAGTAGGACACGTGTAAATCAAATATACTATATCATTAGATATAATTTATTTCTTCTCTTCTACGCACACTAGTCCCCAAATATTTAATAAAACTAATTTACAGCTATTTTTTAATAGCGGAAATTTAACACAAAATAGTCATCACTGTCAATTTCCAAGCTTTGTAAGTGTAGTTTAGGATATAGGCCTCTCTTAATCTACGATACTTTACATGGTAAGATTTGCATAACAAATCTTCCAGCCTTCTTCTTTAGCTTCATCTATTCAGGCATCGTCTCAATTTCCTTCTAACGACACGAGATACTTAAGAAGTCGTCTTCATTCAAATAATTTTAAAGCCAGAGGCCTTTAAGTATAGCTTGTAACTATATCACCGTTATGCGACCTAAATCTATAATAAACCCTACACTTTGCGGTAAATTAAATTACCATCTATTTACGCTGAGGGCGTGGATTTGTAATAATATTTCACGAGCTAAAGTGCGCTCAGTTTGTATTGACACTTGTGAATCATATTTTTCAAGAAATTGCTTACTGTGTAATTCGTCTTCTTATGAGGCTTTCTATAGTAGGTTAAAAACGGTGAGAGCTAAATAACTCTATCTATCTCAATTTTAGTCGAGATTCACTTAAGAGGTTACTGCCCAAAACATAAAACTGTTGTTACGTACTTTTTTTGTAGAAGTGCAAGTTGTCCATTTCCAGGATGGATACTCTTTCTGTTCTTTATTCATCTATGAATAATAAATTTAAGCAATTGAATTTGTTAAAAAATACATAGACAGGTAGAAATGTGGTAATAAAATTTTAATATGAAACGCATTACTAAAAATAGTACACTGGAATTCAAATCTTTGGCATAAATCTCTATAAAGTTACATAACTCATCTATTTGTCAAACTAAGCGTCTACAACACATAATCAGCTATATCTTGTTATTTTACGACTTTGTAATACATTGATCAAGCGTTGAGACGTAGAATTGTAAGCAATTCTTATTCAAAACCCATTCATTAAAGCGCACGGTCTGGGAAAATTTGCTGATTATCTCGTGGCTCCCGGATCACTCTGATATTATTTCCTATACAACCATTGTTTTTTTTATTACTTGTAATGATAGAGTATTAGAGGTGTTTTTATAGTACACAAGTAAAAGGCTTTGCCGTGGAGCGGAGGTCGAAGGTTCGATTTCTCCCTAGGGCCAACTACGTTTAAGTTTTCTTTTTCATTCCCGATAACAAGCTCAAGTACTAGCATGATCTAGTTGTTACAATTACTCATTAGTCACACATATTTTTGTTAGTATTGACTACATTCGTAGTTTATTCGGCGAGGACCTATATTTGGCATCAACCACATAATTAAAATTTTTAAGATTTGCGAAAATACATCATAAGCCACTGTTGTATTTCTCATCAAATTTATGGATAAATCAATTTTCAATTACTGAGTATTTATCAGTGACAATTGCAGAATGGCAAGAGAATTGCAAACACCAGTAAATTCTCTTCTCACGGTGGTCGCTGTTGCTCTTCGATTATACAATACTTGTCATCAGTTTTTCTACCTCAGTGTCTCGGTAAATGCTTTACCTGGATGGAAAACCTTGCTTTTAGATAATAGGGCCCACTGCGCTGGCAAAGATGCATTGATTGCATGGGTGATTACTTCGATTAATACAAATAAAAAAAACATGAAAAAACATCGTTTAAATTTTTTCATACAAAACGGCAATTTCATAGGTAAAGACCTAATATAACAGTATTTATCACAAGATGTCGCTACATTATTGTTACATCTTGGGAATTTCTCACTGCACGCTAGTTAGGGTAAATTAAAGGCTATCTTATATCCCATCACGGTAGAAATAACAATTTATCAGGTTTATTACACTTAAGTATCTATAACCTTTTGTACTAGAGATGCACCCACGGCTGCGCACACATTTATTTCACAGTATTTATTTACATCAATTTTATATTCGCTCATATTATTGAAAATTTCATATAGTCTATTAATTGGGAAATTATATATTGTAATTCCCTTATACAATTATCTTAAAAATCGGTTGTATTCTTTTTATTATAGCTTTAATAGGTATAGATTTATTTTAGCAATGCCATAAGCAAAGGGTATAAAATTTTCATCAAATTCGGTTGAGAATTAATAGAAATTAAAATTTTCTTGCTTAATTCCTTTTTTTACGGTTCATAAAAATATTATTGACAATTCTTATATAGCCTATCGACTATCAAATGATTTATACTTCCCGTGTATAAAACTTAATCAAGATTTAATGAGAATGAATAAAAAGAAACTTTTTTCTTCATATTTTTTTTTAGGTTTTTTAACAGTGTTATTGAAATTTTTTATTGCTCATCATATAATCAATCACATAAGATTTACATAATAATCGGTCAAGCATCTGAGTTAAATTCAGATATATAAATATACAGACAGACAAAAAAATATTTAATGGCATATTCGTGATCAGTGTGCTACATATGGAATTTTCATATTGGAAAATTTGGAAAAAAATATGCCTACAGATAGACCTACACATTTATTAATATAGATTACCATTATTACTTTACACTTTTTTGAAAAAAAAAATAGTGACATTATTTAAATGTTCAAAACAACTCTGGATAAAATTAAAATACGTCTTCATAGATGTTTAAATATGGGGTAGAATTAAAAAAGATGTGTGAACAGAGCTGACATTCAAAATTGGTTGTGATTTGAATCGCAAGCGCAGTTATACTCCTAGTGAGTTAATTTATTTAATATTTAATACTTTGATATTTTTACTAAATAACTTGTAAAATAAATTAGTAGTTTAGTTGTTCTTACAACATTCTTTATATAAATGCGTCTTAATTTTAACATCAACAGGCTGGTAATATTTTAAGATGACATGAAACTTACTACCGTAAAGTTCTGATCAAAATTTATTAAGTCAATTGCTCACAGAAAGAAAAAACTGTAATCATGTTTCATAACAAAATTTGGATTTTGAATCGGTCTTGTAAAATCTTTTCAAAATGATTGCCACTATACATGATGAAATTCAAATCGAAAAACATCAGCGACCAACGATTACGAAGAAGAAAACACCATCTAAATGACATAAATGAACTATATAATAAAAAGAGAAATTAAAAAACATTCGTTTTGAACATGATAATTAACTTTTGTAAATTATTCATTTTAATATATTTGCGATTTTTTCATCACGATATTTCGATGATCTATCAGTTATGAAACTATGGTAAAATCCGCCGTGACCAATGTAATTTGCGAAGCACAATTATTTACCATAACTGTGCCCGACTGCTGCAACCTCGTTGAGAACTGATGATCCCGTTCCACTTGAATTATTGTAGTGTAAAATTTGGTTTCAATAGAAAAGTAATAAAAGAATTCCGACATGAAATGTTTTTAAACCAAAGTCATCAAGCGAGATATTTTGCTGAAATGCCAAACATTCATTTGAATAATAGAACAATTGTAGTACTATTTCGAAACAGCAAGATACATACCATCGTATCTATTATTGTATGGGAGAATACATTTTTAGTTCATTGTATTCCTGACATAGTTAATAGGATTTATTTTAAACTGATTTATAGTAGTCGGACTAATTAAACCAACTATTGGTAAAGTCCTATCATTGATATTGTAATGCTTTTGAGGTCATTAAATACTTAATGTTAACTTGAAAGTCTGAAATATGTACAAAGGGAATTATATATTTACTCTTCAAAATTATTTACTTAAGTAAATCGTTATTCCTTTAATTAACCTTATTATAAAACTGAAGTAAATAAATGACTGTAGACAAAGATATTTAATGGCTCGTGAATAAGACCAATATAAGCAACGTCTAGTTGTGATTTGTGGATCTAAATGATAGGTAAAGAAAGAAACAGTTAAGAAAAGTGAACGTGGCAGAGGTACGAGTGCCAAGATGAATGTATAGGTAGTGTAAAAATATGAAAATAGCACCAACCAAAGAGAAGTTCAGGGGTAAAAGTTTAGCGTAGAAAAGCATGTCATCATATAACTAGAAGAATATTGAGTATGAAGGTGGACAGACATAAGAGTAGAGGTAAACCATAGAAGGTATGGATAGATTTGTGACGAATGGTATGTGTATAAAAGATGTGAGTACTGAGATGAAAGCTGGGTAGAGTGGAAGAGGAAAACTTGGTGTACCGACTCTTCTTAAATGGAATAATGGTAAGAAGAAGAAGGTATAGTCAATGAGCGGAAAATAAAAGGGTTTATTTATTCTCCTCCATCCTATGATCAATTATGAAAATGTGTAGAGACATTTATCCATCTATTTGGAGCAGTCCGACTCACGACCTCCACCGTACAAAAGATCGCAGCCAAATAACCATGTTTTTTTCCTGCGATGAGTAGGGTTTCCAGAGCCCTTTGGAGTAGGTAGTACTTTTTAGTGTTGTGCGTAGTCCTTTAGTAAGCCTAAGAATTTTATTAAGGTAAATGACAATGTTTAATAATCATTTTGTAAAATTATGTTTTTTTTTCAGGTTGTAATTTTTATCCTGTTGGTGAATATCTGAAATTCGTAAGGATACCTGAAAACCTTCAAGTCGGCGACGAGGTCCTAAAGGTCGAAGTGCATCCAAGGTTAGTTACAGTTAACTTTTCTTTGATTATACTTCTCCGAATCCGAGATAATATAAGCCTGTTCTTGAAAGAACTTAATTTCAAGTATTGTCCAATTAATAAAAAAAAAAAATATATTAAACAAATTATAATATTTTATAAATAAATCGGATATAGGAACTTTATTATATTACTATTTATATACACACAATAACAAATATATCTAGTATGTTGATTTGGCGTTCCTCAAATTATTACATCGGCCGGTTAACACGATGACGATTTCTCCATTTTTGAATATAGCTCTTTATATATAATCTATTTTTTATTTTTTGATGGATAATAAACTCCTGGTAGCTATTTCTTTATAGTAGTGGCCACAATCTCACCTGATGTTAAGTGACAATGTGGCCCAAGATGATAACACGCTAAACCTAGTGGAAGTCTGGCTCTCAAGTGCTGCTACCGGAACACACCTATTGGTGCTTGGCGACAGATTTTCAACTTGAGGGTGGTAGCTAGCCAGGCGAGCATTAGAAAAAGCCGTACCACCATGCTATGGTTTCCTCATTATGTTTTCCTTCACCGAAAGCTCAGGCTTATTGCAGGGATTCGAACTCACGTCAATCGACGCAAAGTCGCACACGCTACCACTGAGCCACCATTGCTTCAAAACTGCTTGTATCATATGCTTACTAATCGTGAAAAATAAATCATCTACTTGCCGTTAGTTATTACTTTATTTAATTGTGTTGTTATGACCTGGTATTATTTAATTGTATTTACGTATAAAGATTAAAAAAGTTTTAGGATAAAACAACTGTTCAATATTTGAAACGTGAAAAATTACAATTTTAATATAACTAACCAATATGTACACATAAATATGTGTAGAAAATAAATTTAATGTATCTTACGTGTAAACCAATACGACAAAGCTTTGATCGGTGTCTTACAGAAAAACAAGACATATCTTACTTAAACACGGAAAGTATATTATCCAAAAACAATATTGCATTCATCAAATTGTTACATCCGCATATTTTTTTTCGAACTGACTATTCTGTTAGCCTTAGGGGCCCCGGAGCCTTTATGGCTTTTACAGCTTTACCGGGCTTGGGGGCAAGCGCTTAAGGCACTCAGCCACGAAAGCTTTACAACAACATCCGAGGGTGCCAAAGTGGCCAAACCTCGGCTCGGACTGTTGCGCGTATGCAATTAAGTCGCGATCTATATCTGGCTAATTCCCTATCATTCGATCTAAACTAACTATGCATATATACATGTTTCTTCCTCCTGGGAAGAGGGAAGGAACATGTGTATGTATATTTAGTGGTCTGAAAATTTTTGTCTAACTAGGCAAAAAAGAAAAAAAAAGTTCCCTTACAGAACCTATGTACCCATGTGTTATGCATGTGTGTATAATGCAGTGTCATGTATGGCTGTGAAAGCTAGTGAATGTAGAGTCACTGTATCGCGCGAGCGGCTGCTTGGCTCAAGGGCTCCATACCGATGGATCGGGCCTAGGCTTGAGTTGCCGCAGAGGAGGGCGTATCGAGGGAGGTCGTGTCAGGTTAATACATCCGCATTGGGATGATGTCCAATGTTCTACCTCCTCTAGTAACAGACAACAGAAGATATCCAGCTAGTTAATGACGTACACAATGGTAAGAAAATAGGCTGGCTTGGAAACGGCGCATGTGGACAAATCCTCATCTCTTAACTAGATATCAAGGATATCTTATAAATGCAAAGAAATATTTACATATTGTTTCGACGATGGAAAGGCTAATTGACTAACGTGTAAAGTTTGTCAAATGTACGTTACTCAGTAATTAGCCTTTTCTCACCGTCGATATAATGATTATTTAATCGATTTTAGTTCCATGCGTATTTGAAAGCTTAATTACGAATCTAGAAAAACCAGTGTCACAAGTTTCAAATTTCACTAAGTTATCTAACAGTTAAAAATTATTGTTTTCTTACAACAGTTTTTACGTTATTCTAAGGTTTCTGTTTACTAAACTCTCGAAATATATATATTTTTGATAAAATGTTAGAGCTTTCTAAGACGTCCTATAAAATTGATGATGTTAACAAATGTAACTTAAAATTTCTGTGGATATCTCGGTGTTCGAAATTGCCAATACGTTTATAGGTTAATTTTGTGATTAAGCACGAATTTTTCTCGAGAAGGGTTTTTGTCCAGAAGTGGAACGTTTACTGCTGGGATAATTATATTAAAATCCTCCACGATCACTCTCGTAGGATATTTGCTTACTCAAATTATTTAACAAAATCCTAATTAATATTACCTATTATTTCTACTGTTGATATATGGACGTCTATTGCACAATATAGAGAGTAAAAGTATTCTAAGAAATTACGGTATTTGATTGTAACATAGTACAGTTATCGTGAGTCAACTTTAATATTTAGTGTCTTCTTATGTTTCAAACAGTTTAATTTACATAACCCATTTGAGATATGTATTAAAATACTGAGAGTAATCGAAAATCAATGGGATCGTTTGTTAACAGAAATGAACTACATTTGAAAAATAACTAATATTATGAAAATATATTGAAATAAATCTCACACGATTAATAGAATAATAATAATACAATTAAACGGTAAATATATTGACAAAGTTTGCAAAATAGCATATTGAATTGCTTCATTGATATTGGCATTAATTCTATATTTAATTATCCGTCATGGATTCATTTTATTTTTCGTTAATTCTACCGACACATTTCCTTACTATCTAATAAATATATTGACTTAGGACATAATATTATATTCCAGAAGTAGACAACTAGTTGAAAATTGTGTAATTTTTTTATGTATTGAAAATTATACCTTATAAGGATATTGATAACACAAATAATTACACCAATAAAATAAATATAAAAGTATTTTTATGTAGATAAAACGCGGCGTTACGTCGACATACAATAAATAAATTTAAACGCTTAGTAATAATTTCAAAGACATTTATCACAAGATAACAATAAACTTTGTATGTTAATTGAACGATGACGTCACATTTTCTGTAGGGTATTTTCAATCACGTGACTCGCAGACAAACAAACTTGTAGGGAGGAAAAAATAAAAATAAACTATTATTTTTCCAGGTTTGTATTCTTTTAGGCTTTTCACTTTCATTTTTAAACTCACTGTGACTCGCGGATTTTAAGGTTGTGAACTTCATATACCTTGATTCAAACTAGTTGAAGCGACAACTGGCGAAAGTCGGCTAGACGCGTCTGGGAGCGGGAAGCTGGGAAACTGATACAATGTCTAGCTTTGGCTGATATAGGTTAATAACCATGAATAATGATTGTGATGCAAATAATAATAAGTACAGACAAACGAACTAATTTCTATTTTTTATAATGTAAAATGATTAACAACTATATATTTGTATTTTGTGCTATGTACCGCAATAAACGTGTTTTACGGAACAGACTATCTACTTCATGTAACGGATATCCAACCATATATTCGAATTATACATTTATTTAGAACATCATATAAATTGGGATAATTGTTTCCCTTTCAATCATATAATTATTTGACTTGACGTTATAATTGATTTTTCCAGTATAATGGTAGAGTTGGAACACTGTTCAGTTTAGTTTATGCTAGTACACATATTTTCTGTCAGTTCCGTTATAAACGAGCGGTCCTATACCACTAAAAGCGGTATGCTGACCGCCTCTTATGTTTTATGAGAACTTTTTTTTTAATTGTACATGTATGTATGGCGGACAATAAACTCGTGAGTTAAAGGACGTTGTTATGGTTTTCGATATTTTAAAAGTATTACACTTTGGTATCTAAATTAAACAGCTTAAAAAAATTAACAAATATAAAATGTACTGCGAGTACAAAAAAGGTAATTTTTGGCCAAAACTTGACTGATTTTAATGCGAAGTTGTACTTCTGGACAGTCTGTTCCCTCTTTGACTTCCTTCCGTCCACGTAAAGAGACATTCGTGCAGGCTGGCATAATTGCGACGACTGGCGATAAATTTTATATCCCTTGGTGGTCGCCGATATTGTTGGATTGCAGTTTATTTCCCATCAGGTAATGAGTTGTCACTTTGCCGTGCCTATGTGAAAAAAAAACACGCGGATTTTATCTGTAAATCAGTATTATTTATGTTTGAATATATAAAATAAATAATTACAATTTAATTTAATGATTGGGCAAATTCAATTTGCGTTCAGAATAAAGCTAGGTGTATAATATTGAGTTTAACTTAAAGAAAAAGTTGTACTGGTTTTTTTATATATTGATATTTTTTCATTTACCTACTGGCTTAAACATGAGAGTATTATTTTTTAATTATTACGTAATGTATCAATTTTCATACGACTTGATATATTTCATGCATTTTTTTAAATCGTTTATTTGTTAGTTGTAGTATGTATATGTGTATGTATATTATATCTATATTTAGTTAGTAGCGTTATGGCCACAATCTCACCTGATGTGGCCACCGATGTGATCCAAGATGATGACTCGCTAAGCCTAGTGGGAAAACTGGCTCTCAAGTGCACCTATAGGTGCTTGGCCACAGATTTTCAATTTGAGGGTGGTAGCTAGCCAGGCGGGTATTAGAAAAACCCTACCATCATGCTAAGGTTTCCTAATGATGTTTTCCTTCACCGAAAGCTCAGGTTTATTGCAGGAATTCGAACTCACGTCGATCGATGCGGTGGCCGTACACGCTACTACTGAGCCATCATACTTTGTACTAAAAAAACAATAAAAGAAATCGTTATAGTATCGATCGGTTTAAACTGATTGGAAATTAATAAGAATGGAATTATAATTAAAATATCCATAAAAAATTAGGAAGTTTCTACAGGCTCCTTTTAGTTACGGCTTTTAGTTAACCTAAAAAACTATAAATAAATTTGTATAAAAAAGTCATCGATAGATTTTTTATCGTTATAGGTTTGTCGTAGTGGTCACAATCTCACCTGATGTTAAGTGACGATGTGGCCCAACATGAAATTAAATTGAATTATAAATAGTGTATATTGAATTAAAAATTAATTCGACAAAATCTTCAGTGAGAATCAAGCTTTAGTATTACATTAAGTGTTATGGATCGAATCCGTTAGCGATTTCACTTTTATTTGTTTAGCTAATTTTCCAGGGAAATGGACTATGATTGATTTTAAATTCCTTTGGTTTGGTTACTTTCTTTTGTGTTATGTAATTTTTTTTCTCTTTATAGAATTCTGTTCGTACTCAAATAAAGTAACGGAATTTCATGCCTTTGCTTGAATGTATTCTTTACATTTTTTATAGTAGCACGGCAAAGTGAAGGTACTGTGTCTAAATGTTAAGCAGAGAGATACCGAGAGAACGAGAGATCGGCAATCTATCGGCGGTCGCAGCTGTCATGCCGGCTTGCAAGCGTGCAAGCCTGCAAGCCTCTCGGTAACAGGATATACACTGCCTGAATCTTTTGCCTGCACACTTTTGGAATCCCAAAAAAGAGTATTTGTGACGGATTTATCACTATGTACATGGTACAGATTCTCACCTTGATTACTGGATATACACCTCTTGCTCCCGGAACTGTTGAACGTGACAGTTGTCACAGTGACATACTTGTCGTATCCTACCTCATAGCATGTATTATTATTATTATACTTACATATTATAATGTTTACGTAGAGGTATATGTTTGATATTTATGAATACTGACGTAAAAACCCGTATGTAAACATAATAAATATTTTTAGTTCGGAGGAAAAGGAGCTTTACTACCGTTGAGTTACTCAGGTTGATCACTAGCTCATGAGCCGCAGGAGAAAGAGATATTACTAGCTAATTTCTTTGTGGCTAATTTCTGGCTCGACGATCGCAACGCACAACCGTCTAGAATTCCCAGCTGCGGTGTCACAATGTCCGAGTTACGATTCAGCCAATGTGACATGCTTAGGGAATTGCGATCGCTTGATGTTTGGAGCGGATCTTCAACACCCACTTTTTCTGTTACCTAGAGGTTCATTGTTAGGTTGATGATCGTAAATATTATCCTCCAATATATTATTTCTCCAAAGTCCATAAACAGTTGATCTTCTGGCATATGTACTGCACTGCTGCGGGCAGCAATTGAGAAGCATTGTGAGGCTCTGGCGATTAGTCTTGACATAGCAAAGGCTTTTGATAGGGTCTGGTACCGTGGACTTCTCTCCAAACTTCCGGCGTATGGACTTCCAGACTATCTGGGCAAATGAATATCTGGCTTTCTATATGGACGCACAATTCGTGTCCTTGTTGATAGATGTGATTGGCAGTTCATGTAAATAAATGCAGGAGTTCCTTAAGACTCTGTGCTTTCTCTTGTGCTATGCCCACTCTATAAGATATGTTAGGTCATAATATGTTAGCCTATACTCATTGTTATGCAGATACTATTACAGCAAGCCTTCATGTGGTTGGGGAGAAACAAGCCTTGATGTGGTTGAGGAGAAATAGAAAAAAGACGAAAGGAACTTGTTATTGAACTTAACCAGTTCTTGCACCGCGTATCTACATGAGGTGAAAGAAACTTTGCTGAGTTCAAGAAAATTCAAATGTGCGCGTATTCTTAGAAAAAGTCTTCGTTTTCTCCCCTCCATACTCTTCAGAACGACTCACTAGCAATGCGTAACAGCCTCAATATCCAATTGTATATATTCACAATAATATTAAGTAATACGCAAGCTATTATTTAAAAAAGTTAGCAGACGTATAAAAACCTTATTACTTAGGATGATTCAATTATTTACGAATCATTAAATCAAGTTTTATTTGCATATTTTAATTAAATGATCGCTTTAATGATGTACCATCGCGTCGTTAACAGATGACAAGGACGACTGCTATCATAAATATAACATTTGATCTAGAAGTGTGTATGTTCGTGGGATTTTTTTATAATATAAATTAGCTAACTCAGTAGAAAATCTGTCAGCGAGTACCTACTCGTACAAATGTGTTCTGGTAGCTGTTCTTGCGAGCCATTTCCTTTAGCCATTTCAGGCTTAGCGTGATATCGTTTTGGGTAACATCGCCACTTTACATCAGGTCTGATTTTGACCAAACGAATAAACCTAGAAAGTATAACAAAGTATATTCGTGTAATCAAACACGTGCGCTTCTATACGTGAACAAAATGATTTTGAATTTATATAAAATATATTATTTAAAAAATTATAAAAAAGGGCTGAAATAAAAACATAATTGATTTAAAATTTTATAATATATTTGTAGATGATACTGATACAGTATTTTAAAAAAACAACATCGAGTGTGAATATCTTCACTATAATAAAACATGGGGTTTAGCAAGCATCTTCATGACGTATAGTTACAATCTATAAAAAATCACTGTCATCGTTCTTTCATAACACATCTAAAGAAGTAGGTATGAACTCAAAAAACACAATTAACTGTATCACCTTACGCGTAACAAAATATTTTGGACTTCATCTACATCTACCTAATAATAGTATTTCTGAAAGTTATTTTCTTAATTCAATAATACGTTGTATTTTAAACAATAATAATTTGAATGTTAAACTTTTCGATCTCTATTTAAGTAGACCAATCATTAAATATTACGTTACGATATATCCATTAATGTTTAAAGAGATACAGGAAACATTTTATATAATGTAGTGGCCATTATTCTTAGCTTTCAAACACGTAGCCACATATATATCTTGTTTGTTTCAAAAGTCAAACTGCAATATTTAATTAACATAATGCATTAGTTTCATAATATACTTTAAAATTTATATTAATTTTGTAGATAATATGGTTATATTGGTAAGCATTGCAAAAGAATTGTTAGCGAATTTAGAAATATATGTACGTTTTGTAATACGCCATTATTTTATAAGTGGGTAGGTAAAATAAAATAATTGCTTTAGTCTGGATTATGAGAAGGTGTTAAGTCTCTCAAATCACTTTGCCCATAGAAACTGTTCGTCAATTCATTTTATAAGGAAGAATGGAATAAAAATACATATATTCTTGAATAATATTAAATGGCCTAGTTATATTAATTATTTGATTAAATTGATTTGATTTTGTAATCTAGATTTTAATAAAGCCTACTATCTGTGCGATATACATTGGTTACTAACCAGTAATACCAATACAGATTAACCCAAATATATTAAAGTGCTCAATAAAGGCTTGATATTGAATGCTAAATAAGTGAATTCCTTCTCTTTTAATAATCGTCAATACATTAAGTGGAAAAATTAGAAAATATTCCCGAAAGTACACAAACGAGTTTGTTTTTGGTATCGTGTCTCGATGCCGCGCCCTGCCGATTGACGTGGATTTGAATCCTGTAATAAGCCTGAGCTTTCGGGGAAGGAACATGGTACTAGTGTATTCTATAGCCAACTGGCTAAATTAGAAAATTATCAGTAAGCTCTTTTCCTAAGCTTACTGTATTTATGTCTATATAGTCAATTAACAACACGTAAGATTTTAGTCCATGGCTGAATCTGCGACCGCATACAAATCATTAGGCACTTAGTTTGTTGTTTACTTGTATTTATTGCATACTAAGTACGTGATAAAATTATAGCATTATGCTAGTGAATTTTTCTAATTCCCGCCTATCTTCTACCACCCTCATGTAGAAAAAGTGTATACTGGCAGCTGCGCTCGATAGCCAGTACTTCTAGGCTTAGCATGCTTTCTATTTTCGGCTTCATCATTACTTATCATCAAGTGAGATTATGGGCAAAAGCTAGACACTGATAATTAAAAAATAGTCTAGAAATAATTTCTTAAATAAATATAATAATAACATGTTGATATTTTCCTAACAAGTGATATCGTAATAACAAAAAATATAAAACAAATCCTACCTAAAGGTTACATTTAAATATTCCTTAATAATATCGAGCGTGGAAAATTTACAGTTGCGATATAATAAATAGTAATACAGCTTGTTCACTGTTTATGCTTTGCCAGTATAAACGTCAAGGTACCTAAGATATTCTGCAATTGAAGTAACACAATAATAAAATTAAATACGCCATAATGGGCTTTTTATTTGTCACATAATTAATAATTAACAAGCATCATCTGTTCTACAATGAACGAAGAAATAGTGATCATGAGATACTGGATCGTAATTATCGTACAGATACTAAAAAACAGGCTGGAGTGACACAAATCGCCACTGAGCGTTTCGGTACCAACTAATCAATGTATATCCAACATCCAACAAGATTATAATAGTAGACGAGATAAGTTAAAATAGTGATAAAACCTGTGCATACAACCCGCTCATGTAGTAGTACCAGCGTCGCTTATTTTAGTTGCAAAGCATAGCTTTTCTCGTTGTATACCGATGTGGTTAGCAGCACGCACCGGCACACGAGCCGTCCCAACTCTGCCATTAATGGTAACAACGAATAAGGGAATGACTTCAGTTAACCCCGTTTTATATAAGCTATAGGTATCCTATCCGCTACAGTTATCAATTAAAATATGGTGACTTTTATCCTTCTTTAATTTCAATATCAAAATATGTCATGTGTAACGTCATCGTTCTGATGAATATGTCAAAGTTCGGAATATAAGTTGACACTTCATCCAGTGCCAGTGCCTATAGACAAGACGTTACTAACATAACCAACGAAAATGATATTTTCAAAAGCATAACGATTAGCTTTTGTTTTGACGGAATATAACGTGCCAAAAATCTTTATTTTCATATTACCGTAAACATTATTTTGACATAAATTTTCGAAGAGCAAGTTCACATTATAGATTTTGTGTGTTACGAACGTCCACGTCGTCAAATAAGAGCAAGTAAGATTTTGGTCAAATCAAAATGTTAATTTAAGCAACACAAAATAAATGTGGTTAATTGTATACAGTGAACTATCTCGTTTTATTGCGTGTGCTGTTGTGTTTTTATTACTTACAGATAAATATATTAGAATCCATTGGCTTATATAATAGAATCGGAGTTAATTAACGGCGGATATTCTTATTTTACCTAAAGTTGTAGGAAAAAAATTAACTCAACCTCATAACGATACGTAGGGAAATATCATCTGTGGCATGTGAATTTATTGCCATAATTATTTAATATATGGAAAATTATATGTTGAATGATTAATGGTTATTCATACATATGGATTTTTAATTATGAGCAAATTATTTTTTAAATTAATTTGAAGTTATTCAATTTTAGTTATAATCGCTGTTCACTGTGTCCTGTTTTTTTTTAATAGAGTAACTGTACAACAATAGCACACGAATTAATCTTCCTTAGTACGAGTATAATGATAACACTTTTTATTTGAAGATAAGTTAATAGTACCTATACTTGAAATCAAGTTCAATAACATGGTGTAAAAGTGTTATTTACTCTTTTCGATAAATACAAAACAGTCAGAGAAAATAAGTGTATACACAATATGTGACGTAACATAAAAAAAAAGTTTTTTTAAGTATATCATATCGTTAAATTTTAATTATAACACAATTACAAAAGACACTAAAATTACTTCACATTATTATCACTGATGGCTGACTACATCATGTCGTGCTCCCATCACCTGAAACGCACACAGCATTTTATCCTCTACTAAACGACCCTGATTAAGTATAACTTAAAATATCTTTACAAGATTAGCCAAACCAATAGGTAGAAAATAGTTAGTTTTATCACATACGATTTATATAATTTGAAACAAAAAGTTAGTGGTTTTACTTTTAATGTTTAAAAAAATGTTCTTAAATGACTGGTGTAATGACACACGTACCTACGTGTGAATGCCGTTTCTCTCCAAACTTACCCAATTAACATACAGCTGGTGTAATTATTACGGCCATATATAATATATATAAAGATTTTGCCAGACAAGCCAGGTCGTGAGAATAATTTTCTACCGTTTATGAAATTGGTAAGTACCTATTTTTTTTTTTTTTTTTTTCGAACTGACTACACTGTTAGCCTGAGGGGCCCTGGAGCCTTTACGGCTTTTACAGCTTTACCGGGCTTGGGGGCGAGCGCTTAGGGCACTCAGCCACGAAAGCTAAGCAACAACATCCGAGGGTGCCAAAGTGGCCGGACCTCGGCTCGGACTGTTGCGCGTATGCAATTAAGTCGCGATCTGACTAATTCCCTATCCGTAATTCGATCTAAACTAACTATACATATATACATGTTTCTGCCCCCTGGGAGGAGGGAAGGAACATGTGTATGTGTATTTAGTGGTCTGAAAATTTTTGTCTATTCTAACTAGGCAAAAAAAGAAAAAAAAAGGTCCCTTACAGAACCTATGTACCTATGTGTGTTGTGCATGTGTGTATAATGCAGTGTCATGTATGGCTGTGAAAGCTAGTGATTGTGCAGTCACTTGTATCGCGCGAGCGGCTGCTTGGCTCAAGGGCTCCATGCCGATGGATCGGACCTAGGCTTGAGTTGCCGCAGAGGAGGGCGGTCGTGGCGGGTTCCCCTATATCTAACTCAAAGAGAACTTAGTAGCGCTGTACGACGATTTTGAAAAACACTTCCAGTATTTGTAAGTGTTCGTATTATTGTGAAAATGAACATTCATGAATGAATGAAATGTATATAAATAAATGTAAAGATAAGTTTGGAAAATATGTAATTTAGGGAATTGTTAAATCAAATTAACCACAATAATAGATCAATGTTTTTTTATTTTTAAATTTTAAATGAAATACTTTAGCGACATCTATCCATCCTTTTGTTAAATAGTTGCAAAAGTTTTACATTAGTTCCACAATATCTAACCGTTTAATTGTGATTATTATATTTACGCACAGATGTCGCTGTACTCAATGTTAACTAAAATTTCCACACTCTTAGAAGAGCGTAAATGCGAGCAATATTAGTTTTCACCCTAATACTTCTAATTTAGCTGTATCATAAAAGTTCTCTCGACAAACTTAATTGGGCAGATTGAAAGTGTCATAGCGTCTATCAGGCCATTTATTCAATGATATGATAATCATACAGTAGAAGAATGTATTAACTTAATCCAATAAATGATTTGTATCAAAGTTTTAATTATTATTAATCAGTAGCTTGTCAGACAAGTTTATAAAAATCCCTTAGTACCAAATAATCTATTTTCATTATCTGTTTACAGAAAAAATTTGAGTCTCCAGCCAGTCGACAAGGAAGAGGACGCTCATCTTTTCACTTATCGTGATTTGAATAGGACTCACGTGTCAGTGGTGCTAGCCCAGAGCGTCGACAACTTAGTCGACAACGACTATCCGCAGAATGTCGTCAAATTCCGCCTCGGTTGTGATTTCGACACGGGTGATGATTTGGTAGGTGAAATATTTGTTATGCAAGTTAAATTACTTGTTTTTATTTTATATCTATCAAATATTTTTTCAAGAAGTACCTAAGAAGAAGAGTAAGAAGTTTATATGATCATATATATATATAGATATATATATTTTGTAAAATATAATATCCTTAATTGAAATTATTCGGATTTCCGAAATAATTTCATATCCGTATCCATAACCGAAACTGAGTAAATAATCTTAGGATATTATTATCCAGAACCGAAATCTCATATCCGTAACGTCATATTAAAGTTGCGTAGGAATTTTGAGTCGAAATGGCGGCGTGACTGTTATCTTTCCAAATGAAATAACAGCACGGGTGTTAAATTGAAATTTGAGAATGTCAAATAATATCCCGCGTACCTAATCAAGGCAGCCTATTCACTTACCCAAAGGCTTTGGCGTGATGTTTACAGATTGATAGAACTATGAATATTTTCTATAGACATTGTTGGCGTTCGCTGACAGTCTTGATGTCTTGAACTCTAATGTATTTGCTATTAACCATTTATGACCATACCGTACGTGTGCAGGCGAAGAGTAGCACCACTCCATCTCATCCCGCGAGTGATGTAAAAGATGAATAAAGGGGTTAGCAGAAGGACGGGTATCCGCATCTCTTAAGTAATTTTGGAGACCAAACTACGATGGCCAACTCGCCTTCCCCCAATATTTGAAAGTACAAAATAAAAATAGATCCTTAGTCCGCGGTGGTCTCCCTATTCCTGTCTTTGGTAGTGGTAACGGTGAGGCAGAGTGTGCTTTAGTGAATCCACGGCTGGGACCTGCCCACCACAAACAACAACCACAAGTATGCGGGAACTTGCTGAATGCGAGCAGGACAGAACCGAAAAATGTAGCAATAAAAAAAACTTTGGGTGAAAACTTTGTCCATCACTGGGTGTCTTTCAGCTGAATGTATGAATAGATGGAATTAGAAATTAGAAACTACTCCAATATGACGAATAATCAATCATAAGACCGAATCATTATCAAATATGTCAATTAGTTTAGTCTTAATTTCATATTCGATTGATGCAATCACAATATTTACATAGATAGAAGAGAGGTAGGGCACAGAGATTTTTCTTTGGAGGTTTTTCTCTACTCGGAGCAGCCCAACTGTAACAGTGAGTTGGGATTCTAGAGCTCCTTGGGGAAGGGAGGTTCAAGGTAGGCAACGCACTAGTGATATCTGCGTCCATAGGTTACGGTATCTGCTTACCATCCGGTGGGCCGTATGCTTGCTTACCACCTTCTTTGCAGTATAACAAAAGAAATATATTAAGACCTAGTCGGTTTTTGATTAAATTCTGACAATTCATGTCTAGTCAGTGATCTGTGGTACTTACCGTCGAGTACATAGTAATAATGTAGTCGAGTCAGTAAAAAAACGAATAACGATAGCATAGGGATACCAGGTCAACGAGAGTGTAACACTTTTTAAAGCATTTTCATATTGACTCACAGGCCAGTTTCCAGATTACATAAATTTCTCGGTACAGACTGCGCATTATGGTCTATCTAGTGTTTATACAAGAAGTTTATCGACGAACCGTGTATCCGCAGCTTAGCATTACCAACTGTGTAGTGAAGTTTCATTTTCTTTTTTGTTCATAGCCAAACTGTATTTTTTAAGGTCTGAAATTATTACCAATAATTTAGAAATGAAGGCGGTAATGTTTATTGGTTATCATTTGACCACAATCTCTCCTCATGTTAAATAACGATGTGGCAAAAAATAATAACACGCTAAACTTAAATATGTAATTGTTTCTCAAGGGCAGCTTCCGGAACACACCTATACGTGCTTGGCGCCAGTTCTTCAACTTGATGATAGTGAATAAGATAATACCCTACCACCAAGCTACGGTTTCATCAAAATCATTCTTTCACTGAAATCTCTGACTTATTGTACAATTCAAAACTATATCGATTGCCACGATTCCCAAACACGATAGCACTAAGCCATAATCTCCAGTTAATTCTGTTTAGTCTACGTTTCTGCTTCTTTTGTTATGTCTAATGTATACAAAATAATGAGACCATATTAAAAATTATTTTATGTCACTAAAACTTCATACAAAATATATTTTGTTCGCTTTATGTGTGCTGTATAAGTTGATAGTCTAAAGTTAGATCATTGTAATAGGTGTTTCTTAGTTTATTTAAAAAAACTGATCTACTAAACAACCATTTCTCTATAATAATACAACTGATACCTTCAGTTCATTGACATTAATTCTAAGATGTATCTTTTACGATGAAAGCCATAAAAGTGACATTGAAAGAAAAATTGTCTCCCGATTCGTAACTTTGTAGTCATTATCTGCTAGAGATAGGCAATCGTTTAACATTTTTAGACTTTTGTTGTCGGACTTGATGGGCTGTTTGTAATTTTTTTCATAAATTTACAGCTCATTAGTGCAGATAAGTTTAACTGTTATTGTGATCAGAGGTTTGAGTGCGTTTTGGATAAATAGCTTCTTTGTAGTGTAAGGTATTTAATTATTTATTATTTATAAAATGTTATTTAAAAATTGTCATGGTTAAAAGATAAAGTAGTGGGATTTATTTGTTAATTAAAAAGACATAAAACAAACTTGGAAGCGGGAACAGACGTTCTGAGAACTAAATTGGAAAACTTTACTGAACACAGCAAATCGAGTACTGTTTTTTTGCGACATCAGTATCAATGTGATGATTATGTTACTGCAGTTGTACGTTGTACATTTTCTATTATTCTTAAATGTGCCATGGTTTGATTGCGCATTTAACAGATTAGTGAAAGATTGAAGGAATTATCATCTTGAGGAAAGCAGGACGATTGAGAAATATTCTCTTAATACTGGCATTTAGTGGAGAAACACAAAATTTTGAACTGCTCAGTGTTTGAAATCATTAATTGTCATGATCAGTTAATTGATTGAACCTGTATTATTCAGTTTTTCGTGGTTTTTGCGTAGTAGTACTTTTTCCTGTTATTGTACGTGTTTTTTTTTTTAGTAAATATTGACCAGAGTCTCGCTAGATATTAAGTGATGACTTAGGAGATTTTTTCTATGGTAATGACACACTAAGCCTGGACTTCAGGTTAGCTCTTAATCATAGTTGTTAATCACATCAGTATATACATAGGCACAGATTTCCAACTAGGAGGTGGTAGATAAATCTAGACCTAGAAATAGACCTTAAAATGTTAGGAACATTAGACAGTTAATAATTAGATCATTAAAAACTTTGGAATCCGCAATATAGAACGCCTCAGACAATGCCGTAGAAAATTGTCAGGGCCGGCCCGGTCGATGGGTCATCTCAGATAAATGATACCCCTACTATTGGTTTTTATATTATTATTCGCACATTTCTTTATTATCTGTAGACAAAGAAGAGTCTATACTCGTATTCTGGCGTCTTCTTAATTTTAATTTCTACAGGGATCAATTTAATATAAATTTAGTCTGGTCAGTTTCGGGATTCGTCTTGCACCGTTTTTAGAATTAGACACAAGTCAGTATTTCAGAAGTGGGATAAAATGTTAACAATAAATTTATGTATCTAATAAAAATTGTCACGTTTTAATAAAGCACTATTGTGTGCTTAGATCGTGATCACCATACGCATGTTAAAAGAACTCAGTTAACCGCAAAATATTTCCGAATCAGTTAGTATCATGTAATGTAGATCTAAGAATCAGCAGAGTGTTAGTTCACGCATGTTCTCATTACATTCACTTATGAATATAAATATTATCAGGTTTGGTCAGCATTCAGGCCTTTTTATTCAGTCATCTAATGGTTTTAAAGCATTTGCGTATTATGAATGATTAAAACCATATGATGTCGTGGTAGCGGTCGTCCTTCACCTATTTTTACTTTTGCCGGATAATTTTAATACTTCCGAATGGCAACGGTTCGCTTTCCTCTGGGATGGTTTTTGTCCTTTCATAACCTGATGAATTTTTATTATGACATTTTTAATTTGGACTTCAATTGCTACTGGGGAATGTTTTTGTTCAACTGTTTTATTTATTGACCGTTTAATGTAGATTGCATAACTCCAAGTATTGTAATATTATATTGGGATTCTATTATTTACGGTTTTTATTGTAGATGAACTTCTTTTATCAAGAATAGTGAGAATTTGAATTCACTATATGTTAGTAGTGTACTCTCATTAAGTTTTACAAATACATTAAATATTTGTAAATTCACAGAGGCTTAATGGGTATATCTTGTTTAAATGTTTTAATATAGTTGTTCCAGATGCAATATATTGTAAGCAATATTTCAAAATACTAAAACAAAATGAGTGATGAAATTTCAAGATTTGTTTTAAAAGATTTGTTTGTTCAAAAAATTAGTTTTAAAAATTTCAGCAGAAACAATTTCGATACGGATTTTTTATTACAGCAAAGGTGGGAAACAAGCGTACGGCCCAACTAAAAGTAAGCAGTTACCGTTGCCAATGGACGTTTGTATCCCTAGAGATATCACTAAAGAGATATGGACCTTGAATCCCTCTTCTACAAGGAGCTCTAAAAATTCTACTCACCGCAGGAACACAACATAACGTCATGTGGCTGCGATTTTCTGTAGGGTTGAGAAGTTCACCAGTCGGACTGCTTGAAGGCAAGAGATATCATCAAAGATATTTCTCTGTATCCTCCTACATCTCTTGATTGATTGCTTCCATTATTTAATCAAATTCGGTGACTTAAAAATCTAGGATAATATCGAATAAAAGTAATTACAGCTGCGCTGATTGCAATGTGATCGAAGCAAAAACTATATTTTTGATTAAATCAGGACTTCAATGTAATATTAAATCTGTAAATATCTTAACGTGTTTTCGTCTTCCATTGCAGATATCTGCATATTTGTCGGTGACAGTTTACATAGAAGATGTGAATGATAATGTTCCCGTGTTTCTAGACACTCCATACAACGTTGCAGTGGACGAGTTAACACCTACAGGTACTTTATCAGTTTATAGATCCCATTAATTAAAGCAAAGATGAAAAATATTTTCATGGGGGTTGGTCTTTCTTACAGCTCGTCTTACTCGCTCTCTCGTCTTAAAAATCTGTTACCGAACATATTACTGAAATAACATTTGAGAGGCGAAGCAAATTTGAGTCTTCGCATGCTTCTTCGATTACATCGTCGCTTAATACCAAAATAATTGTATTCAAATTGTCGTGATGAATATTCAAAAAGAATCAATATGACTTTATTCAGATGGTAACGTCTTGGGATCAAACGTTTTCAGGTCTCATGATCTTCAAAGGCATACGCGCTTTTGATCGAGATAAACCAAACACACCGAATTCGGAGATCCAGTACAGCATTACGTCCGGTGACGAAGATGGACACTTTGCACTGGAGAGTTCGCACAAACCATTTCTGATGTTGAGAAAACCTCTGGACTATGATGAAGGAGACAAGGAGTTTCAACTTATCATCATGGCTTCAGTATGTTTTGCTGTTTCCTTCAGATTACATGTACTCCCGCATAATATTTTCAAACCTCTTTGGTTACAAAGTTTTTTTTCTAGTATTATATTTAAAAACATTTACTAAACAAACCCGTATCTATATATCCTATATAGTTCATAAGATTTATAACTTAAGTATGACTTAACTTTTATCAAAGAACTATTGTAATTAATATGCTATAATTATTATAATTACTCGTGCCTACAAGTTATATTTTGTATGTAATGAGATTTTATATTTTATTGTAATATATTTATATTTTTTTGTCAGGATCGTGGCTCACCACCTCGTAACTCCACCACGACGGTACATATCATTGTTCAAGACAATGACGATTTACCACCGAAGTTTACTCTAGACATTTATAAAACTCAAATAACTGAATTTTACCCTCCGCTTGTAAGTTTATTTTCACTTTATAACATTTAAAACTTGATTTTCATATTAATATCTTTCTTGATCTGTCTTTAAGTATATATTTGTAGTTATTTTGATGTTTATGCAAATTATAATATCTATAAGATCTACTTGTAGAGAAACACTTTGAGCACCTATTCAGATGCAATATTTGTATAATTTTATTCGAATTCTTAAACTGTGTCCCTACAACACTTGTAATTTTATTCCGATCGAATTATTTTTTTCTTCAGGGTAAACGCATTCATCAAGAGTTGTTATTTTCAAACCCAATTCACGCTTTTGATCAAGATTTGGGCGTGAATGATTCTCTGCGATATGAACTCGTGGCTGGAAATGAGGAAAAGGTTTTCTCTCTCGACCCACGTAATGGAAGCTTATTCCTCGAGAAGGAGTTAGATCTGGAAACTGAAAACGGATTACCTGGTAATGTATTCTCAGAGTGTTTACTCCATTGAAACAAATGAGATTAAAATTATTTTCTAATATTTTTATTTTATCACATTGAATGAATATGTATATATATATATACATTAGTCAATGACGAGAAAGAAAATAATAACCTATTTATGAGAAAATATTAAACCATCATCTAGACAAGTTTTTTTTTGTTAAAACAATGATGAATGATGAATATAAGATTATAATTGATAAAAGTGCATAGTTTAGCCTTTTCGATTTATATTAATTCGTTTACTAACTTTTTACAGGAAACACATTTGTACTGCAGATACAAGCGGCCCAGTTGCACAATCCTCTTAAGATTGCACAAGCAAGAATCGAAATCAAACTGATTGATTTGAACGATAATTTACCAGAATTTGAAGTAGACTTTTACAATATCAGCATTGTAGAAAATTTACCAAACGGTATGTATTTTCGTACTATTGACATTTCGTAAAACTTACTTTACTTATAAGTTATGCTTTATATTTGATGTAATCTATTCAAGATGCATATTAACAGATAATTTATGGATATAAATTACAGGTTTTAGTGTTTTACAAGTGATGGCTACTGATAAAGATCAAGGTGATAACGGAGAATTCTCATATCAATTAAATGATCCCGCAGGAGCATTTTCAATTGACCCACGAACAGGGTGGCTTACTGTCAGGAATCAGGTACGTTGAATTAATCTAGTTATATCTAATCTTTATATTAGTAAACTATAGTTAAAATCATACATTTATATTATAATATCATAATTCTAAAAATAAGATATTATTTTTTATTTACAGACTATTTTAGACAGAGAAACGCATTCATCACTAAGAATGAAAGTATATGCAAAGGAAAAATGTCCAAGTGTTGTTGGTACATTTTTCGATAAACAGCGACTAGCGAAATGGCGTCGCCAACCAACCACAACAAGGATACCTACTAAAGATAAAACGACATATATCTTCCCAGACAAATTGGGAACAAAAAGTGAAAACATAGAATATTTTGACGAACAACTAATGTCGTACGTTCAAGTCGAAGTGACATTACTCGATGCAAATGACAACAATCCAGTGTTTGTTCCGAGTAACTTATACGAGTTTACTATAAAATCAAACGCCAAATACGGTGATTATATCGGCAAAGTTAAGGCTGTGGACCCTGATTTAGGGAAAAATGGGATGGTTTCATATGACTTACAAAGGACAAGTAATTTGACCATAACATCACCTTTTCAAATTGATGCTCAGACAGGAACTGTTACCGTAGCAGAAACTCCGATAGTAGAAGGCCGTCATGCTTTATTTATTGAAGCTTCAGACCAACCAATCAATCCAAGTGAAAGGCGATACTCTTTAGCTGTTGTTACTATTGATGTAACTAGAGCAACTAAAGGTAAATAGAAATTTGTTGATAATTATTCTCTTCCTAATTTTATTATTAGTCTAAAAAGTTTTCTGTCATTATGAGTAATTAATCGGTCTATTACTTGGTTATTTAACTATTACTCTATAATAATCATAATTTAACTTTTATCGATGAAGAAGTATTAATAGATGATAATTAATTTTGGATAATTTGTTTTTTTTTTCTACCTATAGGGTACAGCGATATATAAAATTCTTCAGTAAAATATTTTAACACTGACCTATGTCATAGATAATTTAGATTCTAGTTGTACAACAGATCAAGTTTATTAAAATATTTCATTTTTATAAATAATTGTCAATAATAATAATGTAAGGTAGAATATATTTGATTTGTTTAGGTAACCGACCGGACATACCAGATTTTGTAGGAGCACCTTATGAATTTTGGGTTGGATCCAACGTCGGAATCGGTACCAGTATTGGGCAAATACGTGTAAACGATGCCGTTGATAAAAACGATGTTTCTTATGATTTACTGCATGGATATGAGGAAGGGGGTAAGATTTTTTTAAGTGAAACCTATTTTCTCATTTGGAAACGGAAAATTGGTTGCGGTTTTTCGGAAACGTTGTTATGGGAGTGATAAAATGTATGAAGCTAAAAGTTCCTTAAGCTATACATTTATAATTAATTTTAATAATAATCAGAAGATTTTAATAGATTAGTTTTGATGCTCAAATCGATGTTATGTTGTTGGAGTTATACTCTCATGGCGATACTCAAGAAAGACTGTGTTTTGGTGTACTTGCTTTTACATTTTCAATTTAAAGTAAAATTTATTAATGTAGGTTTTGAGTAAATTATAAAATTATCATTATAAACTAGTAATAGTGGTTTGAGGTTTATAAGTAACTTCTTAGGACCTAAATTGAATAAAGTATTTTTTCTTTTGATTTTTGAACTATTAAATTCAAAGAAGTAAATCACTACAAGAGCGACTTTCTTCTTTCTTTCTTTCTACGTTATAGGATTGATTTTTATTTTATTTTTGTTTTAGTACCTTTTGCAGTCGAAGAAAGGTCAGGTGTTATAACTGTAATAGATATATTATCAAAGTACGATCGACCAGTTTATGACTTTGAAGCGGTGGCATTGCAAGAAAACGCAAATGTATCTATAACAACAAATGCAACTGTTCATGTCGTTGATGTGAATGACGAGAGAGGTGTCTTGCTGAAGTAATCAAAGTTCTTCTAATAATTATTTTTAACTATTTATTTATAATTATATTAAATAAATTCATTGATTTTAGAGGAGCACATTCACCGATCATATTCCACGTCCAAGAAAATATTGCTGGAGCGACTATAGGACAGATTTTTAATCTAAACATAAGTTCATTCTCAATGAACAATACTGGAAATATACGATTCTTAATAGCCAATGAACAAGATGTAACTGATGATATTGGTATAGGTAATGGTTTCTTTATATTCTTTTTATTAAACTACTGTTGATAATTACCTACATTTAAAATTTATATAAGAATGTTTTAGCCCATGAATCAACGTCATGGTAACTATTATATTAAGTTTTCCTTTATGTAATCACAGTTTTTTCTGTTAAATTTAACTTCAATCATACAAATATATTGCAGCACAAGATGGAACAATTTACACTCAAAAGCCTTTGGATAGGGAACAAAGGGACATTTATAGAATGACTGTTATTGCTGAATTTAATAAAGGCGTGATTTCTGGAGCTGGTATATATCAAGTTACAATACACGTAGATGATGTCAATGACAATCCACCTATATTCGAATATACATCATACGAAGGATTCATCACAGAAAATTCTAAAATAGAAACAAATGTAAAAATGGCAAACAGTATAAAAGCGAAAGACGCAGATTTAGGGCATAATGCCCAGTTCAAATACACGATATTCGGCGAAGGACGTGAATTGTTTACGATAGATGAAAACAATGGTGTTGTAAAATTTATTGGGAATCGATTAGATCGTGAAGAAAAAAGCATTTATTTATTGAAAATTGTAGCAAAAGACAGAGGTGGTCTAAGTTCTGAAGCTGAGTTAATTATATATGTAGTTGATGTAAATGATAATACACCGAAATTTACGGAAATTGTTATGCCTACCGAAGAAAATGTTGAATTAATAGAAACAGATGTAAGAAGTCATGTAATAATATACAAAGAAACAAAATTAAATGTAACTCACGTCAATAAAGTCGAAGTAAAACCAAAAAATGAGTTTGCTTTGAATGTTGATGATAATGGTCCACTCTTTAGTGTACCAGAGGATATTGCCATTGGGTCAACAATATTAAAATTAAATGCTGATGACCTGGATACTGATATCAATGGTCAAATTAGATATGAGTTCCTTTCAGAAGTTTTTGTACCTCCAAATAGCTTACCTACCAATGTTGTACAATTAAAAAGGTACTTTGTGGTAAATGAAAGACATGGTCATATAATTGTAGCCAAAACTTTACCCCCTGAATCTGAATTTCGGCTGAATATTTCTGCGGTAGATGGTGGAGATTTAAGTGACAGTATTTCTATAAGAATTTATGTCAAGGACGTAAATGACCATTTTCCGATGTTCAGAAAATCTTGGTACAGCTTCAATGTTGAAGAAGCTCAATATACAAGAAAAATTTTAGGTAAAGTTGATGCTAGTGACGCCGACTTTGGTCAAAACGCCAATTTAACTTACTTTTTACAGCCAACAACTAAAGATTTGCCTTTTGAAATATCGCCACTGAGTGGAGTTTTCAGTGTAAATGGTGAATTAGATAGAGAAAAGGAGGACAGATATGTGCTTACAGTTGTTGCGAGGGATAATGGTCTTGAAAAGAAATTGTCTGCTTCAGTAAGTGTTGAAGTACAAATTTTAGATATAAATGATAATGCACCCAAGTTCTTCGCTTACGATGATATACTGGAATGCAAACATCCCGAAGCTGATGAATTAGCAAATCATAACTTTGAATCTGCAATGAAAATACCAGTTTATAAAGCTACTTTAGAAGAAAATGCACCTAGCGGTACTATTGTTTCCAGAGTCTACGCAAATGATTCTGATTTCGTTGGTAATGGCAATGGCTTAATTTTATATAGTATACCTCAAAAGAAAAATCATGTAAATCTCTTTGCAATAGATTCTAAAGAAGGTATCATCACAACGACTGGTCGTTTAGACTATGAAAATCAATCAGACCATAATGTAACGATAGTTGCGTCCGATCTAGGTTCTCCTAGCTTGAGCTCAACTGCTTTACTAATGCTGACAGTGACCGATGTTCCTGATGAAATTGAAGTATCCGATAAACCTGTTTTTATCTCACGGTATTACGAATTAGAAATAGAAGAAAATGTACTTACTCCCGTAGAACTAGTAACTTTAAATTTGACAGAGTATTATGAGAATTTTAAAATGAGATATTACATCTTCAATGATAACGAAACAGATGTAAGAAGAACATTTGTGATAGATCCTAGAAATGGCTCTTTGTATCTAGTGAAGAGTCCAGATCGTGAAATAAAAGATATTTATGAAATAATAGTTAGAGCAGAACGGCAAAAATTCAGCAGAGAACTTCCACATATGATATATCCTGTTTCGGATGATGTACTTGAAGGAATGACTAAATTTGACGTCAAAATTATAGTGAGAATAAAGGACGTTAACGATAATGCACCAAAGTTTACAAATGGCAATCGTCCGTTGGTTACTGCTATACCAACAACAGCACCATTCGGCTATCAAGTGATTCAGTTAAAGGTTGGTATAATTTTAATGATTAGTAGCTTTAGTTAGTTACTGAAAACAGTATCAAATTAGTTTTTAAATTGTGCAATTGATGAAAACATACATAATTAGTAATTTATAATTTATTCACCGTAAGTGATGACAAAAGAGTCTGGTAAGTTTTTTATAGATTTCTTTTTCTCTACAACCGATTTAATTTGCCAGCTTTTCCTCTATGGCCATATAAATATTAATATATGAAAAATTTACAAAATGTCTACTCCTACCTACATAATAACATATTCAAACTCATACTAAATCCCAACATTAGGATAACGCAACGTAGATAATTGTGGATAAAATTGGTGTTGTACTATTATAATTATTTCTTTAATTTATATGCATGAGTAGTTAAATTGAAAATGCTTACTTTTTAAAATTTAAGAGCAAGAAGTAGTATTACAGTGGAGCATGAATCATTTAGAAGAGCAAAAACATATATTTCAAAATAATGTGGTAAAATAATAGTGGTAATAATAATTGTCAGAAATATAAACTTTTAAGGCTACGGATGCAGACACTGGTATTAACGCAGACATACGGTACCAGATCATCAATGAGCAATCCCCGCGGTTTGCTATCGATCCCGTTTCAGGGCAAGTAAGAGTTGTAGCGACATTGGCTCGAGACGCCGGTAGAGTTTTTGGATTCGACGTCAAAGCGACAGACAAAAAGGGAGCCGACGATGGAAAGTCAGCAATCGCTAATGTTTTTGTAAGTATATAATAATGTAAAAAAAACTCAATTTATTTTGAATTATATAAAAGAAAATATCCAGATGTAGAACCTTTATTTCTGGTTAAAACCATTGTGTAACTTAACAGGTTTACGTATTAGATGAGAACAAACAATTAGTGCTAGTTGTCGGTGCAAAGCCTATGGAAGTGGAACGACAAATTGATAATATAACGCGCTCGCTCACTGGTATGACAGGATACGATATTAGAGTGAGACGGCTAGAAGCTAATTCAAAGTCCTCATTTGATGGTTATGCGTAAGTGGAATATTCATTAGATATTATATTGTATATGATTTAAATGCTCTTATTATGAGAGTTTAGAGCAATATTCTTTAATAATTTAATTTGTTACAGAACTGATATGTATATTTACGCTGTGGATCCATTATCAAACGCCATTATTGACATGGAAGACTTGCATAAGTATGATATATTAAATTACTTCTTGATTATCCCAAATTAAAAATACACTGATATTCAAAATAAGAAGTAGAAAAGCTCTTGTAACATATTATCGTAGAAGAATAATTGAAGCATAATTTCAAAGGTCCAATGTCATTGAAATAAACTTATTATGTTTTAGATCTTTAATGAAACGTGAAGTCGATCTCCGTCATGACCTAGCGGGCTTTCAAGTCTTGGAAGTAGGCGATACGACGATGGTACAAGCCAGAAATGGAGGAAAACTTCTAAGTACAATGGAAATTGGCGTGGTAGCTCTTGGATGCTTAGTATTTATTGGTGCTCTCACAACTGCTATTTGCATCTTATGTGTAAGGAAAAGTAGAAGGTAGGCATTTTTTTAAAGTAAATAAGTGTAATTAAGTAGTAATTTTATATTAATAACTTGATAGAACATTTAGGATATATTCGACAGTACTAAGAGGTATCAAAAAGTAGTGAGAACGACATACTCCTAGGTAAGAAAAAAAAATTAATACTGGCCGGCATAGCTCAGATACATATTTGTAATATTAGTAAAGAAAAAAATCTTCGATTCTCTTTGTTTTTTTCTGAATGTAGTCATTTGTTTGCTTCGTGTCGGAACGTGTTCTCGAAAATAGAGAAAAACGAAGTGCAAGCCGTTATTAAATACCTCTGTTTAAAATATAACTTATTACTAATCTGCAACTATATCCGCTTTCCTCCTAATTTTGTGTTTTCACAATAAACTTTAAATTTTTCGAATAATGAATCGAATATCTACTCTAAGCTAAAGTATTGTTATGAAAATCAAAGGATATTGATATTAATTAATCGTTATCTATCTATACTAATATAATAAAACGGAAGAATTTTGTTTGTTTGTTTGTTACTAATCTCCGAAAGTACCAATCGGATTTGAAAAAAAAACCTTATCGAATATGATAGCCACGTTTAAGAGGAACAGTATATAATATCTGGCACTAGGCTACATTTCTTAGCTATCCTTAAATATTGATTTTTGTTAATTCAGTCGGAGTAAATAGCTCACCCTGCTTACTACTTATAACTGCTTATTACTTATAACTGCTTTATCCGCGTGCGCAAGCGTTATGATTAATGATACGTAAATACAATATTCTACAAAAATATTGCTCTTTATTACATCTAAAAAAAGTCCGCGATACCATAATATGCCTATCTTTTATACATAAGCCACAATAAGGTATTTTATGACATGGTTTAATTTAAAAATTATTTATGAGCATATTTTTTAGGCATGCCATATTAATCCTTACGAACGAAAGTCACTTCATAATCAAGACAGTTTTAAGTAGATAAACTTTGTCCTTTATAACATTTTATTTGGACGAATAATTTGGGAGATAATGTAAAATTAAAATAATTCAACACTCGGCTCGGGTCTATATGTGTAGTGGCACGAACGAGCCGTGTAAGTTGTGATGGTTAACCCTGGTCGCCTGTTAAAAATATTGTCTATACTGAAGTATTTATTATAAATCATCATTCAGCGATTTCTTTTAAATTATACGCGGGTGAAACCACGGGTAAATATAAATAATATAATAGTAAATTATAAAATTATCCAAATGCTGCAATAGATTCAATTGTACATATCCTTAACATCGGTTATTTTTCCCTAACAGGAAACATCACAAACCATATAGCCAGCAACGTCTTAACGCTTTCTCAACTGACCACATGACTAAATATGGAGGACTATTCCCATCTGGAGGTAACCAGTGTCAAGAACTGAATCAATCTTACAGCGAAGCGGATTCTTATATTGATGTTGTCAATCACAATATAAAAAAGAAATGTCCCCACGGGAACACGGTCGAAGAATTCGGGAAAGCTCATCAGAAATGTGTGAAAAATCAGTTCAGTGAGGATGTCTTTAATCAAAAACATGAAAAAATGTGTATTAAATTCAATCAGCGCCCCATAAAAAGGTGAGAGATTTTAATTATTATTATTGTAAGGGGTGATACTGATGGCAAGTTACGAATACCCTTTGTAACACATTTTCCAGGCGGAAATACGCAAATTTTATGAATGATGTATGAATTTTAATTAAGTTTATTTTGAGATATCAAAGTGATTGGATACAATAAAATTGCAAATTGTAATTGTTTCAGTAGAACTAAAAAACATTTAGTAGTCTGGTCAAGTTAGAATTTAGAATAGTTTTAAAGACTTTAGGAAAGGAACCATCCACAAACTACGAGCCTGTAAAAATACTTAAAATAGATTGATTGAAATGCAATAATATGATAATTTAATCCTAATATTAATATCGCTGTGGTAGAAACTCCTATAAAGCCTTTTCATAAAGACATAAATAAAATTATACTTATAATGTTGTATTACCTAAGTCCTGCGTATTATTTGTGATGACCCACATGAGACACAGGTCCCATTAGGTACATCTTATGATGTTACAGGTACATATACTTGTAAAGGGAAGGAATACAAAAAACTCTTGTACCAAATAGTTCTCAAATCAAAATACGCCCTTTAAAGTTACACAACATCCTTCTAGTAAACAATCATTGTTCGCAACACACAAAGTAATATAGAACATGTCAATATTTGGTATCGATACAAAACCTCACAAAGGCGTGTTTGTTTCTACTAGAAACATTAATTTACCTACATTATTGTTTTGACCTAACTCAAGATATCTATGTTACCTAAAATTCAACAAATATAAATTGTTATTTACTTTACTAAGAATTTTTGTCAATACTTCAAATTATTGTTTAAGGTATAACATAGTTAAATTAAATACATAACAATATTTTTCTTCTTTTCCCTATTTAATCGTTACTGTTTCCATTTTGCCTCTTAATTAACCGATCAATACCGTAAATCTATAATACACAAAAAAAAATCTATAAAAAAATTAAATGCTTAATATTAATTTTACGTTTTTGTAAATATATTTATATTCATATTGTACATAATAATATAACTAAACATAACATTAACTATTGCATTAATACAATAAGAAATTAACATGCATGAACTAACACAACGATCAACATACCAACATGACTATCTTTAACACACATACACGTCCGATGTAGGAAGGGGCAGGACACATCGATAACGTCAGTGAATTCCAGCGGCCAAGACTCTGGGATTGCGGACGCGAGGTGCCCCTGCGGTCACTCCAGCCTCCACACTTCAGAAGAGAGTAGCGGGTAAGTATTTAATTTTTTACTTTAATACCAAGCGTATTATCATATGCATAGATACTTTATAAGTTGTACAATGCTCCTTGCAGTGTCTTATTGCCTTTCACTCTTCATTTTGGTTGTATAATTTATAGGTATCCTCGTATAGCCCCAATTTGCATCAGTATTTCATGTAGGAATAAGAACTCGTTGTTTTGTGCTAAATTTACTGAATACTACCATATTGGCTTTAGGTTTATTTTACAACACATCAGCATTAATATTAAAGAACCAATCTACTTAGCTTAGTTTTTGCAAACAGTGACAATACAGAATAAAGAAAATATTATAATTAAATAGCAAAAGAAATATTTCCGTTCAGTTCTTCTCAGAAATATGCGGGTTATCATCTACCGTATCAGTACTTATGAGATGATGTCGTTTTTCTTGTTATGCAAATAGCTAAAAAATTGTAAAGACCAACCAACAATCCGGTATGGAGATACAATTGATTAGTTTCATAGATGCTATATAAACACTTTCTTTTTGTTGGCTGAGTGCCCTAAGCGCTTGCCCCCAAGCCCGGTAAAGCTGTAAAAGCCGTAAAGGCTCCAGGGCCCCTCAGGCTAATAGTGTAGTCAGTTCGAAAAAAAAAAAAAAACTGTCTTTTTCTTTTCTCCATTGTTCAGTAGCTACCATAATTACAGATGCAGTTACGAGGACTCGCTGAAATCGAATCACAAACATGATATGCGACAAAAGCCTTACCGACAGGAGGAACTGACGTTCACGAGACGAGCGTCATTCACCCACCAGCCACTCGATACACGGCAGTTCAACTTCCGACGACAATCCTTCTCAGAAAACATGCAGCGTCACTTCCCGCCTTTTGAAAGAGGACCCGGAAGAATTACAAGACAAGCATCTACTCCCAATATTTCTAACGTCGCTCAGCCTTATTTCTTGAACAATAAAAAAAAAGATGTAAGAAGAAAAGAAGTGCTGAACGAACCTGTGGTAGATTATGACAATAGTGAGGGAGAAGATGTTTTTGATACAAGACTAGACAGGAGAGCCAGCGCAAAGCATAAGCGAGGTAAATTTATGGATATAGGTGGACAAGCAACAGTATTTGTTGCTACTCCTGCTGCAGCGGACATGGTTAGAAGACAGGGAAGTGAACGCCTTTTGTTTACTAGGCCGTTATAGTACTGTAGACTTTAGCCTTTAATGGCTATAAAGATCATTTGTTGCCTACTTGTTGTACAAAAATTAAGAAGTGAAACTGAAGTGTTCCCTAATGGAGCGAACACAGATCTTCCAGATATAAATCTTTAAGGATTAATGCATTTGGTCATTACGCTTTAAAACGAGTTCCAAATAAAGCTTCGTGGCCAAGCTCCTGTTGGCTTACGCATAAAACTATACAATTATTTAACACAACTTGTAGAAATATAGTATCGAAGTTGTGTAAAACTGTATTTTAAAAGAGCAATAGCTATATAATAATAACGAGGAGTAGTTTAGTTTCGTTGAAAACATACTGGTTTGTTTATAGTTGTTGTTCAAACAATATTTTCCGCTATCCTAATTTTGTGGGCAAACTGGGTAGCATCTGTGTTTAATTTGTACCCCGTTTATTTCTCCTGCGTGCATGATCTCGCAATTTCCAGTCATTGTTGCCTTATTTTATTTTGTAAATCGAAAACGAGGAATCTTGATTTTAACTCTACTAATTTTGAATGTTAAATTGTATCACATTGTTTCGATGTGTTAACTATAGAATTGAACTACTCTTTGTGATTGTTTATAATATGTGTCGCTGCATTATTTGTAACAGAATTACTTTTAAGATATAAGTACCCGTTGCTTAACAATTAATTTTATTTCCATATGGGAATATTAGGGTATTTCGTATATAAAATTATATTTAAATCGTTTTTGTTATATTGGTATTTGATATTTATTTAAAATTTGTAATTCTAATGTCTGCACTAAGGTTTTCTACATATGTTCCAAAGCTATTATGAAATGAAATATATCGATACTCATAATCTTATTTCAACAAAAACAATGATAAATTAGCTAACTTTTATTACATCACGAACTCGTATTGATAATCCGGACAGAAATGTGCTAAATTTTTTTAATGTGATTTATAAAATTAATAGAAACTGGAAGATAGCCGATATCTTTTAAAATTTACAATTCATTATTAATTCAATTTGTTGTTAATATGTTATGCTTGTAAATATAGATGTATAATGTTGTATAAATATTTGCCTGTTATCTTGCCTGCCTGTTTCAAGTTTTATAATTTGGTCTTCGTGTCCAACAAGATGGAAGTCCATTCGTATTAATGATTATAATCCATTCTATGCCTTATTGCTTAGCATATCTCTGGAATTACGTAAACGTAGTCATCGAGTGAAAGAAATATAAACCTCGTAAATAAAGTAGTCATTTGAATTAACGAGGTAATAAAAGATACTACTTATTTCGTTCAATTTAATGTATTTAACCTTTTTTACAGGACTTAAACCAGAGATGCTCAAATAGTCGATTGACCTGGTAAATCGCGAAGAATTTCCGAGTCGATCTCAGAAATTCCTAAGAACTATTTAATATATATATTATACAAATATTTATAATAAGAGCGGTGGCGATCACTCATACAAGTACACTTGTAGTTTCTTTTCACTTTGCCTTTAGTAAATCATATTTAAGCGTATTTAATATTTCAAAGTTAGAGAGAGCGTCTGACCCTAAACATTGGTATTTTATATATAAAAAGTAATATTCGCGTTTGAAAGAAATACATTCTTCAGGTAACAGGATAGTAGTATAAGTGAGTATCACCATTTTGTAAAATAAATCAAAATATCGCAATTGCCCAACTAACTTACACAGCTTAACTCGCTTGGTGTTTGTACTCAGTTGCCGTCATACGCAAATTACGCAAATGATAATATGCATTGCAAAGCATCAACATCCACAGAAAAATTGTGATGTCCATACTCTTTAGTTTCACATTTTTAAAAGCCGTTACATCGTGTTTTTCTTTCGTAATAGTAGGTTGGCAGTCGATCACGTGCTGACTAAATATTTTGATCGCCGTTTATTACTGCAAGTATATGGAATCACTGTATCCTAGTCAATCTATCTTATTTACTCATTAGTAGAATTTTATTACTACGAATATTACCACCAATCCATTGTGTCGTCCTCACCCCCCCGCGACATGTATATCTCATCAAACTGCTCTGTTTTTGTTTCAACTATATACAGAAATCATTGACCCTATTCGTCATTACATAGATATTGCAAAAGATAGGTTTCTACATGTTTATTCTTATGACACGACTGTTATAAAAAAATGATAAATTCCATAAAAAAATACGAATGAGTAAGTACATAAGAACCCATAGGTAATTTTGTTTTTTTTTTTTGTGTGCCATTCTCATTATGTTGTGTTTAAAATAATATAAAATAGATAATACGAGTACGTTAAAAAGTGTAACCATTGTTATATGTTGTGTAAAAATGTTTTTATTTTTAATGTGTTAATGTAAATATGTTAGGCTGCAGAATATATAAATAAACTTATTGATTTATATGTTATTTTATTGTTGAAATTCGTTGAATCGCCTCGATTGTGTAGGGTTGATATATCTGTTAAATCACAGAGTAGATATTAATAAAGTTTAACGGAGCAACTTTAATGGCTTTCTCACCATGTCTTGTTTAGGCATTGGTTTAGGCGACTGGTATTCTCAATAGAAATATATAACTTCTTTTCAGTTCATTTCAGCAAGGCAGGTTTCCGAACCGGTGCTGCATTTTAAGATCATATGAGCCTGAAATGTCACATAGGCAAACATCACTCTCCAAGGGAATGCATGAGCTAAATCACTTGAGGCCACGACGGGACGTACTGCCGATATATATTCAGCGATAAAACGCCAATAACTCTATAGTTCTGTATTTTACATTATGGTAAAATTCACAAGACAAAGTAATTTTTTTTGGCTTTTATGTTTCGCTGTCTTTTTTGTCCTCTCCGTCACCTGATAGTGATTTTTTAAACCCAAATTAGTAAATTACCGCGAATTTAGAGAAAATAAATCTACATTATATATTCCATTGGTCATAGTTACTATATAATATTTAGGAATTGACTACGGTGTATAATTTAATAAGATTAAATAGTGAGGTATGATGTTTTATTTATTTATTAATATGCATTTCTGATGTCCTGTTATTAGTATTCCGTATTTATATATTTATGATTATGTAACGGAATTCAGTAACATACATATTGATTGATAAATATAAGAACAGAACAGCAGCACGAGCTTCATTGCTCTTTACTGAGCAAAGTTGGAATCGGTTATTATATTATTAAACAGATCTATTTACTTTGTTCGATTTCTAGCAAGCATTCACAGTTTATTTGGTATAATGAACTATCATCTTGTTCACTCGAATCCATGTTGTGATACAAAAAGATTTGTCATTTTGAGTATAGAGAAACACACAAAACCAACATCGACGTTATTTGAGAGGAATAAGTCCATCCGTTATAATAAATATGATATTTTATTTATTAAAGGGACCAAATTTTTAGGATTTTATGAGATACATATATTTAGAATGCCTCCCTAGCTATTTGGTGATGTAATTACCCGTGTAAAATATGAAAAAATAAAATCTTTCCATCAGAAGCATAAGGGCATATGTTAGACAAAATAATTCGTCTCATCTTACACACTTATTTTCTAAGGTCAAGTACGATTGAATCTGAGGCACAGGTGAATATTATTTTTATGGTACTAAAATATACTCATTAATAATTAATAGTTATATATTTTCAATGTAGACATTAATTTAAATTGTACGATATCATATTTTTTATGAAAAAAGCCTAACAATAACCCAGTCACATGTAATTTTTAATATGTAAAAAGTTAATTTCTTTTATTTATAAAGTATGGAGGAAGAAGCCGTGTTCCGGTTTTCTTCTATTAGAATTAATTGCGATCAAGAGTTAGGTGTTTGTTTATTTGAGAAATATCAACATCTTTTCGAATATTAAGCATAAATTACATTTAAAAACAAGTAACTTAATTCTCCAACATAAGCTAAACAAGCAACATCCTCAATGATTTTATGTCTGCTAAACATGTTAATTTATGAATAAAATAACCTGCTCGCTAACACAGGTTTGTAATCATTTGCATTTCCATAACTGTAGGTATTATGAGTTGCTGAACGAGTAATTAGCAGATTCATATAAATGTGGAAAAAAACATACATTTATAGTATCATCAATCATTTTATCCTACACCAATAAAACAAGGAGTGACTATATCTTTGTAACTGAAATTCCAAATTAGGTAATATACTTTTCTATACATACATACAATAAAACTGAAGTGTCTGTAGATAATTTCAAAGTAACAGCTTTTTACTAAATGCATATGAAATTATACACGGTACATTTAACAGAAAACCCAATTTCTTAATTTTTGTGTGTCTGTCTGTGTGTTTTTCCGGTTAATCTCCGAAACGCTTAGACCAACTTTGACTGGACTTTCACTTGCAGATAGCTGATGTTCTAAGGAATAACTTAGACTAATTAGATTTCCACACAAAACAAAATCTTTTTATTTAACTTATGGTTTTCCAACTTTTAAAAGTTATTTATAAGCTGCGGACACTGTTCTGCTCTTCACAAGAGTCATTAACTCGCCCACAGCGTTTCCTCTCCTGAACTTTTTTTCCCGAAAAGTTTTCAAGGATCATAACGAACGAAACAAAATAAGAGTAACGCATATATCTTTTGATACGTGAGTTAAGAAATAGTGCGAAAAGTACGTTCAGTTTCCCGAGTTTAAAAAATAATAGCCAAAACGGTTCAGCCGTTCTCAAGTGGTGCACTAACCAACGAACAGTAAATAATTTTTATTTATATAGCTGTGCTCCACGGTTTCACTTGTTTAAGCCCCCTGTACACAATGGTCGATGATGGCTTACTACAGGCCATCGCCATTGTGTACAGGGGCAATGGTGTATCGTGGCGGACAATTGGTCGTCGTGGCGGACAATTGGTCGTCGTGGCGGACAATTGGTCTTTGTGGCGGACAACTGGTCGTCGTGGCGCGCGGTGGTGATGTCGGTTTTTGTGTCACACTTCAAACGGATCGTGGCGTAGCGTGGCGTCGCGTGCCCCGTGGCATTCACACAGTGGCCCATTGTTCAGTTCGTCACCGACCGCCGACGGGAAAGTATACGTATATGTTTCGTTTATTTGAATTTTTGATCGACCAAAATGTCTGTATCGTGGAGTAATGAAGAAACTTAAATTCATAGAGCTATATCAATCTGAGCCCGCTATTATGGGTGATGCACCATTGCGTGAACACCATTGTGATGTTCATCTACAGTTGCGCATTGCAAAGCATGGCCCAACACCGGCCACTGTGTACTGGGAGCTTGAATGCTGGCCGATGCTGGCCCACTACAGGTTATTGCCATTGTGTACAGGGAGCTTTAAATTTATTCGAGCAGTTGTACACGGCGCCGTCGACAGCGCACCCGTGTATCTATTGTTCTCACTTTCCGTAGTTGCCTACAGCTTGCCAGATTACTTGAACGTTTATGGTTATTGCTCCGCTCCTTATGGTCGTAGCATGAACTTATAATCTTTTCAATAAATATGCTATAAAATGCAAGACGAGTTTTTCAAATCTGACTGCTCGTACCAAGGATTAGCGCGTTTAAACAAACAAAAAATAATGTCTTGAGCTTTAATTATAATATAGTATTGATTTATGTTATAATCGCAAGTTAAATTGCTTAGCCATTTAATTCGTGAATATAAACGGCTGCCTAAAAGCTCTTTTTGGTGGTTACTCGACAGATTTCCTCAAGTTAGTAAAACTAAAATCTGTCATCTGCGATGAAATCTGACGATCATTAGTGCCGTTCAACACATCAGAGAATTCAAATTTCCTAGCGTTTGTTAGTTAAGTGAGTCCGCTTAGAATTAATTGGAGGTTATTACGAGTTTTCTTGAACGTCTTCATAATCTTTTAGAAATTCTTCGGATGTAATGTAGAGATAGTAAATTTAGCTGGGTAAAAGCGTTGACTCAATCGGCAGATCGGTTTACGGATGTGTTAGTGTTTGTATTATTATAGAATAAAAAAACATCGTCTACTGATAAATTGTCAATTTAAGTAACGTCATTTATAATAAATCAGGAATTCTAAAATTATTGTTGTTTATTTATTAGAAACAAACTATAAAGTATTTGGCCAGACTCAGTGGTCTAGTCGTAAGACATGTGGAAATACGCTTGAATATTCATGAATCAAAATCAAAATCTGGCCAACTTAGACACACAAGTCGAAAACCAATCACCAAGGACCTATTGGTGTGTGCATTGCTTTACTTGATTGCCTGGATGGAACTTTGTTAATTTAACATCAGATAAAACTGTGATCAAATTTATGTAAACTATAATAAAGTAAATAAAATCATTCATAGCAATGATTACATTCAGTTTCAGGGACCATGACCGCTACGAGTAGATCAAAGGCAATACGTTTTCAGACTTAATCCGGGATAACACGAACATTTGACAGGGGAGAGTTATCCCAGGTCCCGCGCGGCGCGGCGTGGCCACTCGAGTTCATGCTAGTGGGTGGCTAGACAAAAGCCAATGAACTTTGTTTACTTAGAAACGATTTTTTACATGACACTTTACACCTACTTACTTATTTCTGAGAATGTATCCCAGGATGTTATACGATTGTTAACTTTTTGTCTTCATCTTTGTTTTTAATCCGTCGTAAATAATTTACACGAGATTTATTTGCTACTTCTGCCTGCAATAGATGAATATTAGTTTCATCTACCTACAACTTAAAATGTTTGAATTTAAATAAGTTTATAGACTATTATTGTAAAGAGATTGGTTTAAAAAGCAACCTTAAAATTTCTTTTCTTAAAATTTCTTAACTTTCCTTCGCTAAAGGACAGTGCATTCCAAATAGGCTGTAGAGTCTTTGAAATGTTTCATATAAACATATTATCATCTTAATTAATTATTATTATTTTAGTTTATTTAAGACATTCATTTACACATTTATTTATTTAAATACTTAGTTAAAAACAAACATTTTATATTGTATTTATGGTCCATGGACCACAACTTAAATACAAAAAAAATATGTCACATATTATGTACAAAGAAAAAAATTGTATTCAAATCAGATTTGTTAATCTATGAAAGATGTAACCCGCTGTTGTTTGCCGGTTGCTTTAATATACTTTTTGTTCCCACTACATTCTACAGGTGCTAAGAAAATTATGTGTCGTGGCAATATCTTCAGGAAGTATAATCATCATGGTGTTATTTTGGTTCAATACCTTTCCGTTACCAAACTACGTGACGATAGTCCGTAAAGTCCTTATTTTGTAGTTTATTAAAAATATTTAAATTAATATAACAATGACATTATCGTTTCAATATAAAGTCGAGAGTAGAATAAGCGATATTAATGGAGTATTAAGTCCGCGCATTAATTATAGCTTAGTGAATACGATAGGTTCACTTCGCAGACGAAAGCGTTCGAATTATTTTTTAAACATACTACGCCGTCGTGTGCTTAAGTACTTCAAATCATAGTGGCAATATAAGTTTGGCTAAATAATGACACTATATGATTAATAATTAGTAAACCTACTTCAGACAATGAGTGCTGAATGGTGAGGATCCACCGAAAGTCGCTTTCATCATCGCGGCTAATAAATCTACCACGACGAGATACATAACGTAACTAATTCTTTTGTACATTGGCTGACCTCAAAAGGCAGAGCGCCTTACCGAAATCGTGCAGATCATCTTGGCTTCGATATTTTGAAGATATTATTCCTGATTTCTTCCCACATTTACACTCACAGTTATTAAAGCTTTGACAGCTATCACGAGGTATTGATAATATTTCAACTGTTAAGTTGACAGATTAATCCCACAGATTTCTTAATGCGAATTCGAGTCACACTCAACTGGGTTTTATTACTTGTTATTTAACATTAGGGCTTACACTACAGTTACACTATGTTTACAATAAGTTAGGTTTTTAAATATGGTTCCTTTTTTAGGAACGGCACCATACATATGGTGTGAGTTTGTCCAGTGGATCAATTCCATATGTATCGAAATATTATAAAAATTACAAAGCAACAAATTTCAAAAATCATTGACTCGATGAGTAAACCGTCTGTTTTGAATTGTTTCTGTATTCATGTTATTAACGTCAACGACTTTATAGGGCGGGCGGGAGTAATGGGTGGTCAAGTCGGCCTGCACTTGATTTATGTAAGGTTCTTGGGTTTACTGCTACCGTGTTTTGGGAATTACTAATTTTTTATCATTTAACGCTTTTGTGATATTTGTTCTTTTATGTCACGCGAAAGCCTATTGTTACCCAACGATATGCTCAGTATTGAAATCACGTTATGTGTAGAAAGAAAACCGACTCTCGAATGCAATTTCCGAAACAAATCTATCAATATGTTACGAAAAACTTCAGTGTAAGTATTTAATAATGCTTATCCATCAAGGTCTCATCTATACAGTTTCCAGAAAGCACTACATAGGTTAGATTTCTTATTGAAATGGACAAATATTTAATTTCATTTTTCCCTCGTCTTCTGATATAGCGTCCAGTGGAAAGAGACTGTCAGTGCATAAAACAATGAGTTTGATTGTATATGAGAACTGTCATAGTTCATAATATACTTCCTGGTTTAGCGTCGGATTCGTATCCACGTCACTTGAGTGAGACATCCGACAATACCATTACAGAGCTATAATGGCATTTTCAGGGAAAATGTCTTTCTTTTTAAGTAATGGCGTAATTACGTTCAATTAATTTGTTAAGTCAAAACGTACTATCTTATCAGATTTATAGATATGTAGGTAATATTTAAAAACGAATTACCTAAATAAGAGCATTTAATGCAACTTTCTCTGGATTTCCAGAGCTAGTTCGTTCTGCTTCTAGAAAGATGGTCGACAGCCTTAAGCACACTTCAGCCTGGGACAATAAAGTGGGTAATAGTAGAAATTAAGCTAAAATCTTGTCTAATAACACCTCTCAAATCTTTCATTTCAAATTTAAAGTTCGATGAACTTCCTATAAAGTTTTTCCTAAAATTTTCGAATTTCAAACTAAATTACGCGATAAATAATATTTTTATACACTGGCCAGCATTTTTTTCTATTTTTATCAAGTTTAGATTTACTCAGCGTATAAGAAAAACTGAAGATTCACTGTCAGTCAAACTTTTTGCAACTAAGTTAAAAATCTTGTAGTACAGTCATATGAAAAAGTGTGAATTGACTTGTATTTACTAGAAATATTGTGCCGTATCTAACATAGGTTGGAGGCGCGGGTTATATAAAAAATTAATTAGTGGACTGTTTTTTGCGGAACTATAATACATTAACGCAACAATGGGGACGGTTGGATAAAATAAACAGGTAGGTACTTACGAGGATCCACGTAGCCGCCGATGCACTCTTTTTCAATACTTAAACACTCTACTGATGTACACTATGCTATCCCACGACCATCAATCCAGCGATATAAATTTTGTCCATATGGAGCGGGCTGAATTATGCTGCGTAGGCGCGTGCGACGGCGCGGGTGCGGTGCGGGGTGCGATGCGTGTGCGACACAAAAAGTCAACCCTTAACGGTGCCGTGCGGGCGGCGAGTCACACTGCGGTCATCCGCGGCTAGTGGCAAGAGGTGTGGTAAAGGGTGCGGGAACGGGGGTGGGTAGGTAAATTGTGAACGGAACATTATTGCGTTAATTTATGACCATAATATATATAGTGGCGCAACCATGGGCAATGATAACATAGGCATATTTTTTATTTGTTTACATTGGCATGAATGAAAATAATCACGTTTCCACTCTTTACAGTAAATCTGGTATAGTTAGAACATGTTTTTATTTATTTTAAGGAACTGACTATAGTCTACTGTATAATACTGTATATAACAGTATACTGTTAGCCTTAGGGGCCCTGGAGCCTTTACGGCTTTTATAGCTTCACTGGGCTTGAGGGCGAGCGCTTAAGGCACTCAGCTACGAAAGCGTTACAACAATTCCGAGGGTGCCAAAGTGGCCGAACCTCGGCTCGGACTGTTGCGCGTATGCAAAAAAGTCGCGATCTGGCTATTTCCCTATCATCCGAACAAAACTAACTATACATATATACATGTTTCCTCCCCGTAGGAGGAGGGAAGGAACATGTGTATGTGTATTTTTAGTGATCTGACATTTTTTGTCTAAACTAACTAGGCAAAAAAAGAAAAAAAGGTCCCTTACAGAACCTATGTACCTATGTGGCGTGCATGTATGTATAATGCAGTGTCATGTGTATCTGTGATAGCTAGTGAATGTAGAGTCACTGTATTACGTGAGCGGCTGCTTGGCTCAAGGGCTCCATACCGATGGATCGGACCTAGGCTTGAGTTGCTGCAGAGGAGGACGGTCGTGGCGGGTAGTTAGAACACGGAGAAATCTCTCGCTTACTAGACAAAAAGTAGTCACTCCAGTAATAATAAAAGGAAAAATATATATTGCTATTTTAACTAAAAGAACTTGATTGTCATAGTCAATGAAGTGTCAAATATCTCTAGAGTAGGAATTGCTGCAGCGAGGTATGCATAATAGTATATTAGTCTTCCTTAGTCTGCCTACCTACAACAAAATCCTGACTGCATCCATGTGCACACAGTTTTAATAGTGACAAATACAGGTTGTCAAGATTAAATATAAACATAAATAAAATAACAATTTTGTATCCGCTTGTACGATGCAGTTAAGTGAGATTTTCCATCACTTCAGACAACGTCTAAGGGGTGATAGATAATTTATACTAGCTGATCTCCTCAATACTCTCTCTAAAGAATTCCTTTTGAATGTTAGGATTCAATTTCGTTATAGTTTATCCTGTTATTTCTAGTTGCGCGTGGAAAAGTTTATCGTCCCGTGGAAACTTTATTACTTAGGTAGGCGGGGGGGAAAATGCGAAGTGACGATTTATTGGTCTATAGTTTGACCACATGTTGAGTGACAATGTGACCCAATATGACGACCCCCGCACACCAAGCCTAGCGGGAAAACGGGCTTTCAAGTTTAGCTACCAGAAAAATCCTATTGGTACTTGGCGAACAACAACAAAGTTAACTCTTTGGCCGTGTTGGTGTCAGATTTTTAACTTGAGGATGGTAGCTAGTCAGGTGAGCATTAAAAAAAGCCATGCTATGGTTTCATCACGATGTTTTCCTTCACCGAAAGCTCAGGCTCATTGCAGGTATTTGAACTTTTTTCTTTTATATCACATTAGTGGTTCTACTAATCGGTTTTAGAGTCACCTGATCTCGAAACAGACCACTCAAAATTAATCTGGCCCAAAAACAATTATTTCCCGTGTAAATATTATCAACCCCGATTCACAACCCTATAACCCTTTCCTAAACAACGCCTACAATATAAAGTAATTGTTTTCAAATTCCAAATTTTTATCTTAGTAGTTTGGGCTGGGTGATGATGGTCAACTCAGGACATTGGCTTTTATACATATTGATAGATTATATTTGACAATTTGCTTGATATTATTGGCACTAGCATTGTTGAAACTATAACCCAAATTCACCATAAAATTTAATTGCAGACAGGTCGAATGAATGTCATTCTTAACCAAAGACATTGAAGTATAATTTTAGACACCACATCGAAGACAATAATGTAGTCCACGTTCAGATGATAATAGTCAACCGTTTGAAAAATCTATCAATTACTTCAAAGTGAAAACTCATGAAAAGTCATGATGATCATATCGACTTACGATATATAAGTATTAAGATTAGCGGTACCCCGCGGCTTCGCACGCGTTTATCACGCAGTATTTATTAATTTTGGTCTCGTAATTTTATTTGTAATCATGACAATTTTTATAGCCTGTCAATTAAGGCTGCTTGTACAACATTTAATCCAAGTCAATTGAAACACAAAAATACGTAATTTACGTTTTTGTACATAATTTTATCAAAATCGGTTCACATTAATATCATTATTTGTTTTTTTTTTTAGGTTTCTGAATGTATTATTGACTATTTTATATACTATCAATTGAGCAATGATATGACCTTTCCGTGTACAAAATTTCATGAAATATATTAACTTGCTACTTGTATAATGTTGCAACGTAAAACATAATATAGCAAAAAGTACATATGAAGTACTATCAGTATAATAAATATACAAGAATATATTGAAAAGTAGCAACGTACCCTCGGATCAGCACGCGTTTATTACGTATAATTTTAAATATTAAAATATTTTTTTACGATTTCGAACAGTATTATCAAAATTTTTATAACCTTTAATTTGACCAATGACTTAAGCTACCCCTGTACAAAATTCCATAAGAATCGATTAAGCCTTTTTTAGTTAATTACGGACATATAACAGACAAAAAACAGACAATGCGAACAAACAGAAGTAATGATGGCTCAGTGTTAACGTGTATGGACTTCGCGTCGATGGACGTGAGTTCGAATCCCTGCAATGAGCCTGAGTTTTCGGTGAAGGAAAACATCGTGATGAAACCATAGTATCTTGGTAGGGCTCTTTCTAATGTCCGCCTGGCTAGCTACCACCCTCAAGTTGAAAATCTGTCGCCAAGCACCAATAGGTGTGTTCATTAGACTCTCTGTGACTTGAGAGCCAGTCCTCCCACTAGGTTTAGCATGTTACCATCTTGGGCCACATCGTCACTTAAGATCAGGTGACATTGTGGCCACAACGCTAAACCTAGAAATATAAAAAAAAAAAACAGAAAAATTTTCTTTACGTCATATTTATGATCAGTGTATTTTATATAGGATGCCTATCAGGAAGTTAATAAAAACGTATGATTGCGTATGAAAAATGTATTGCGTTTTAATTTCAATGCTTCAATAAATAAATTCCATTGGAACATTCTAAATTGGAATAAAGTGAACGTTTTCGTGTAGAAATCTTTCATCATAGTAGTTCTATAACATTGAATTTCTTTGTTGCCACTCAAAATGCGATCCGTTAAAGAGTGTTTACAGAGACGTCACATTGCAATCAATATTGTAATAAACAAATGACGCAAGTGAGAGTCGCCAAGCCTGTCCGATATTTACATTGCAAGTATCACGTTGCCCTCCAAATGCCTATTGAAATTATTCACCTACTATAAGAGCCTTTCACATTCAAATGATCTCTGTTCGTACTCCTTTCTATTGTTTACTACTAGGGACGTTTCACACATAAATAGATCAGCATTTGAAATGAAAAACAGAACTTCCTCGATGTCGCGCACCTGCCTCGTTGCTAGTCACGACCGGTTATACGGTATATTTTCGATCTTTATTTTCCAAATTTCCTGATAGACCTCCTATGTAAAGGACGCTGATCGCCAATATTTTTTGTTTGATTGTTGTCTGGAATTAACTCAAATATGGCTTGACCGATTTTTATGAAATTTTGTACACAAGGCTTATGTCATTATTCAAATGATAGGTTATTATAATTTGTCAATAATACTTTTAATAAACATAAAAAATGCATAGTTTTTTTTTATTAATTCTCAACTGCTTTTGATGTAATTTTATTCACCGAAAGTAATGTCATTCCATAGTTGATTGGTTATAAGAATAATTGTCAATAATACTTAAAGAAAATAACATTTTTTTTATTGATTCTCAAGTAATAAACACGTGCGGAGATGCGAATCACTGCAAGTGTTAAAAAAGGTAAAATTTGTGTGATTCAATGTAGGAGGATATTTCTGCACTACCGATTTATTTCACTGATAGAAAGCTACGTTCTATAGCTGGTGGCTATAGATTATGTTTTATATTTTAATTAAAGTGTACGAAACTAATACGTTTTATTTCATATGTTTTAGTTTTTATTTATGGATGGTAGAAGTGTAGGATGTTTTTTAGATGTGTTCTACATACGGCATGCATGTACGACGAGTATATTTTATTTGATATAAGCGTGGCAAGGGTTTTTAATCTATTGTCATAAAATTTATTATGTAGAATCCATCTGTGTGTAAACTAATCCTTTTTTATACAAGTCTTCCACACATATAACCTAATTGTCTAATCAATTTACTTGAAAAAATGGAACGTGGAATAATTCTTATTGATATTCCTGCGTCGCTTGACTTAATTTGTTTGTATATTTATTAAATCTGCTGTCCATAATGTAATTTATTTGTTTACCCTTTATTTAAAGTAAAAATAATACTGGAATTATTTTATTATAATCTGGAATCAAAATTATCATAGTAATCTAAAATTGGAAGTCAACAAAAATTAATGACGCAAACGTTAAAGTCCTTTCAAAATTAAAATTGGTTTAACTGAGGCCGCGTCTTCTTTATTTAATATTTTGTTATAACTGATTTATAACAAATGGTTATACATTTTGCATACATTGTTACCGACTTTTAAAATTGATTGGAACAAGATCGCCTTGAATAAATAAATTCCTAATGTAAATTTTATGACTTTTTTATGTACGTGGTTACGAAGTATATGACGTATTCCTTTTTTTACGTTGAGTTAATATCAAGAGAAAAAATATGCGAGTGAAGTCGTAAAAATAATTAACATAGTGAATTTATATGTTATTTTAGATTAATATTTATATGTTATATTAGTTTAATAGAAACTTATCTCTGTTCATCATTACCAATGTGTTGTTTGTGCTTCAATAGTTTTGCTTGGCAGGATTGGTAAGTACGTAACTACTAATTAGCAAGTAATCTATACAAACAACAAACAGCAGGATAATATGTTGTAATTATTAATACAAATACATTATGTTATACACACACCTAGTAACTACCCGTGATCTTATTCACATTAATTACAATACAAAATGTACCTAACAAGAATAAAAAATAGCCTACGGCTCTTGGGGATCATTTTACTTTCCATCAACATTTTCTGAATCGGATAAGTAGTTCTAAAGATTTAAGTTTCTTTATGTCCCGTCAGCAATAAAGCATGTTACAATTAAACAAGGTAACAAGGCACAGTGTTGCCTTTAAACCTTGTACATATTAACTCAGAGGACAGCCTTCATTGCATAAAAAACTGCATCGATGTACAAATTTCTAATCAGCCTTCACGAGTAGCAACTTCTCTGTGACTAACCTTAGTTAAATTAGGTCCTGAATGATCATTAAAATCGGTTTTCATCAGGTACCTATAGGTATAACGTTGTAGTGATTACTAAATATCAATCGAATTTTATCCGTGTTGCTGTAAAAAACGTTTTCAGATTTCCTTATAATTTATTGTAAAAGTTATTCACCAAAAGTTTAAACAGTAGCAAATTCTAGAATATCCTTGGATGTACGATCGCAAGTAGATTTTTTGAAAGATTTACTTAGTTGGTTTACGAATTTTATCAACAAATGATATACATAGGTTTATCTACCATTCGATGTGATTAATATAAAATCAAACAAAATTTATTGATTTACTTAAATATGAATAATGTATGCATAATAAATTATAAATATTATATTGTCGCGAAAGAAGAACGAAATGAAGTTAGGTATAACAAACTTTATCAATCAAAATATTGTTTAAGTGTTTGTTGGGACATTAAAACTTGTACGTAACCGGTTCTACTACTGGAACATCAAATAAATATTTGTTTATCATTGGCAGATTATTTTTTTTACATTATTAACCATTGTTTTATAAGCTTACTGTTATGGAGTCTTCATTTCAGTTTATTTTATCATAGGCTAGAATTTCTCAGTTTTTTTGATCTTAGTGATTTTGTGCTTCAAGATTGTAATACGCTAAATTTTCAAGTACAAACGTAGGCACATGGAACAGGTGAACATTCACATGTTTACCTTCAGTAAAAGCTCCGATTCGAGCTCGTAGCTGAAGCTCATATTATAGAGCGTTGCCTCTAAAACAAAAACATCATAACTTTAGAAATACGGACAAAATTACGTCATAATCTACCTCAAAGGATGGTTCAGGCAGTATTTTTTCTAATTTACCTCCACTAAAGTGGGTTGGATGCGAGCTTTAACGAGATTCAGTGACGTCATCGGCGGCGGGCAGGTCGTTGACATTAGAATTTTTCACGTAGAATACAGTCCGTTTATCACACTGACATCAACTGAGTGACAAGCTTCTTAGATAAGTATACTAAAAAAATGACATTAGACTTTTAAAGTCAGTGATAAGCTTAGATTCACGGTGTGGGGTATTTTTAGATAGATTATTTAAAAATATTAAGGGTGTATTAAAACCATTTTTCAATTTAGGGATCCGTTTGCTAAATATTAAGGTTAATAGGTTTGGCGTAGTGGCCACAATGCCACCACTACCACTGAGCCATCATTGCTATAAGGCGCAATACATCTAATATGAAACATTCGCTGCCGCCATATACCATCTACTATAACGTTTGGATGGACTTACTTATAAGTTACAGTGGCGTTACTTAGGCATAGTATTACAAAAATCTTTACGGTGGAAAATGTTATGATCGAACCCGGTAAAAACTGTATCGTCTTCAATCATAATTGTCCGAAAACCCGTGTCTGGAAGACACAGTAAATTTAAAAAACAATATAGCCGTTGAAAATGAATCTCTCTATCAATATTGACCAGTGATTTTTCGTTTACAACAATTGATTCCAAGGGCACTGCGTGAGACTTGGGTTAGTGCCCGCTACAGAGGTGTTTTGGACAAAATACTCAAGTACCCGTATACATAGCTACTTGTTGTATGGAAATTGAAAAATTCATTTCTGCGTAATCCTCTCGAATTTTCGCACATTCCGTTTCACATCTGTCAATAGACGTGTGGTTTGATTTGTAAATTTCTGATAACTTTAAATATTTCTAAAAATATAATTTACTTTTAATGAAGATATTAAAAATACATTTCTGATTCCAGTTCTATTTATTAAGATTCATCATCATCACCATCTTCAGCCCATAATTACCCACTGCTGAGATTAGGCCTCTCTTTTTGTACGCCACACATCTCGATCCTGAGCTAATTTTATCCATGTTTGACACACGATTTTAACAATGTTGTCCACCCAATTAGCTGTTGGGCGTCGACTACTCCCCGTTGACCCATACGTGGCCTACAATCCGTTAACGCTTTAGTCCACAAACCACTGTAGAAAATATATCAATAACAATTTATTACATACCTATATATAGATCGGAACAGGTAAAGTATATTTAACTAAATTCGTGGAAGAAAGCAACACAGACTGGATACAATGGATACTACCTCTCTCTGAAAGCCTGGAAATACATTTTTTTTAATAAGTATTATTTAAAATTTAATATGTATTATAAAAATGACATTAGTTAAAATTGTTATAGTTGCGCGTGTAATACGCTCGGGCTTACGTCTTGCACCACACGTAAACTGTGCATCAACTAAAGTTTCGTTCAAACATCATTATATTGGATTCGCTACCATCGATTGTTATTGACTCTGTCTATTATTAAATTTATTGGAAACGGAAACCTAACTGTTTTAAATTTTCACTTTATATAAAGCTGAACAGTAGTTTATTTTTTATTGTAGCTCAGCAACGTGACAGAGCTTTCCCTGAAGGTACCTACAGTACAATCCAGTGGTGAACATTGAGAAATAAACAACTATCGTTGGTCGCCATTGTCTGGCCTATGAGCCTCTCCGCTGATGGATTGTATGGAGTCACTATGACAGGGGTTATCACCAGTTCGGTACAGATCCCTACCCTACCATACAGCTTGATTTCGGTACGTATCTGGTACACGGTGGTCGCGATCCAACCAGACATGAAAGTCGTGTCCTACCATCACTGTAATCTGTATTTATTTCATTTATCTGATGTTAATTTATGTTACTGAATGATACACAAGTCGTGATATTATAAATGTTAAGATAGGCTAATAAAGGTTCTGATCATGATATCGGTATGGGCGGGTTCGAGTCCAGGTGTGTAACAATGAACGTTTAACTGTAAATACCGTTGAGTAAAGGCTTTTTACTGAAGAAAGGCATGAGTTTACGGTTAAGCCACATCAGTTTACGATGTATTGGTGATTTAAAACGCTAAGAAAAGTACATTTTTTTTATTTTCCCATTTAATGGAGGTACTTTCGAAAATATATTATCATTCCTTCACTAAGATATATTATTAATATATTATATATTGGTATTTCTTAAATGTTAGATGACCTTGCTATTAATTTAATTATATTTCGTAAATATAAGTGATTTTTCAGATATTCGTTAGTACATACCGACATTCGGACTTGTGGATATCGGAATGAGATTCCAATATATTGAAATAGTCACAATACATTTAAAATACGTAAAGAGTGTCGATCCTGTGCGACGGTCAACCTAGCAATCTACTGAGCTTCAGATAACATGTCGATCTTTCTAAGGTTGGTTAGGTATCGGTATTTTTAGGCTGTAGTAACCACTTCACATCAGGTAGAGTGCATACGTATGCGTTAAAAAAAAACAGATATTAAATACATTTCAGAAAAAATATTACGGGGGTGTTTAGAATCATCTACAGATCACATATCAATCGAATCACATAGTTTTTGAAAATTTTGTCTGTCTGTTAGTTTGTATGCCAATTACCCAGAAACTACTGAACCGAATTTAATGAAATTATGTATGATTGTAGCTTATAGTTTGGAGGTACATTTTTACACGTATAGACATTTGTATGGTCTATAAATTGCGTTAAGGTTATGTACGTATAAAAAAATCGAACAAGTAGCAAGTAGAACTCGCGCCCTGAGGGTTTCGTACTGATTACATTACTTATCGTACACTATTTAACTATTTTTACAGAAATATTGTTTATATATTATCCTAATATTTCTAATGTCTGCCACTCAAAAACCACATAACTTATTTCGGTGATCATTTTTTGTTATTTTATAATGTTTTTTTTTACTAAAAAGATTTTAGGCTATGTTTTGAAATATTATGTAACAAAACGCGAGGAAAGCGAGTACCTAATAATAATATACAATCAACTCGGATAAACGCTTTCTTGGAATTCGCCCACGAATAATCGAATTTTACCCACGATAAATAATATAATGTTACAGAAGAAATCAAAAATATTTCTTTTATGTTAAAAATATACGTGAAATAACAATAAATGAATTTTATGCTCAAAAGGCGACCCGGATCATTTTTTACTGTTATATTAATTACATTATATGTATAGCTTGTAAGAGGAGTGCAAAATTGTATGCAGCTTGAAAGTACTCTATAGGTTTTTTTTTTTCGAACTGACTATACTGTTAGCCTTAGGGGCCTTGGAGCCTTTACGGCTTTTACAGCTTTACCGGGCTTGAGGGCGAGCGCTTAGGGCACTCAGCCACGAAAGCTAAGCAACAACATCCGAGGGTGCCAAAGTGGCCGAACCTCGGCTCGGACTGTTGCGCGTATGCAATTAAGTCGCGATCTGACTAAATCCCTATCATTCGATCTAAACTAACTATTAATAGTACCGAATAATGAGAGGGGTCCTACCGTGCGTGGTAGTTTGCATGTATGCGGTTCGAACATAATCGCGGTGCTCTTTACCGGATTAATAACTATTCGCCACGTTCGAAACCACTCTCCGAGAGTGGTTACGGCACGTTGGACTGCGCAGGCGAGATTTTTTCTGTGTCTGTTTGACGCGTATATGACTGTGTCGTCAGCGTAGGTTTTGATAATTAGTCACTTACTAGGAGGGATCAAAAAGTAGTGAGAACGACATACTCCTTGGTAAGAAAAAAAAAATACTGGCAGGCATAGCTCAGATACATATTTGTAATATTAATAAAGAAATAAATCTTCGATTCTCTTTTGTTTTTTTTCTGATTGTAGTCATTTGTTTGCTTCGTGTCGGAACGTGTTCTCGAAAATGGAGAAAAACGAAGTGCGAGCCGTTATTATATACCTCGGTTTAAAAAAGTTAACTACGCAAGAGATTCATTGCGATTTGAAGGCAACATTAGGAGAGTCTGCTCCGCCGTATTCCACAGTCGCAAGGTGGGCTTCTCAATTTCGAGTAGGGAGAATGAGCACGGAAGTCGAACATCGTTGCGGCCGTCCATCGACATCAGTTACCCAAGAAAATGTTGCGAAAGTCGAGAAAATTGTATTGAGCGATGGAAGAGTTACCATCCGATACTTAATTCAAGAAACGGGTATTTCATATGGAAGTATTCAATCCATATTGAAACAATAATTGAATATGAGAAAAGTCTCCGCAAAATGGGTGCCGAGAATGTTAACCGACAGTCAGAAACAAAATCGACTTGAGTTTTCAAAGATATTGTTGGACAAGTTTCAAGAAGACTCTGAAAACTTTTTGTCTCGTTTCGTTACAATGGACGAAACATGGGTCCATCATTTTGATCCCGAGACACAGCAATCTTCGCAATGGAAACGGCCATCATCACCAACCTCGAAGAAGTTTCGTGTCGTGGTATCAGCTGGCAAGGTTATGGTCTCAATATTTTGGGACTCAGAAGGGATATTGTTGATTGATTACCTGGAGCGTGTTATGCAGCTTTAATTCCCAAGTTGAAAAATGTCATCAAAGAGAAAAGGAAAGGGAAACTTCGAAGGGGCGTGCTGTTTCATCACGACAACGCATCCGCGCACAGGTCGGCAGTTGCGATGGCTGCCTTTCAGCAAACTGGCTTCGAATTGGTTGACCACCCCTCTTATTCACCAGATCTGGCTGCTAGCGATTTTTATCTGTTCCTCAAATTGAAAAAATACTTAAGGGGAAACAGGTACGAAGATGATAACGAGGTGATGGATGCCGTGGAGAGCTTTTTGCAGGACCAAGACAGTTTTTTTTGTGAAAGAGATTGAAGCCTTGGAATAGCGCTGGACGCGGTGTGTAGAGAGACTCGGAAACTATGTAGAAAAATAAATTATTAAGTTATCAATAGTCATTATATTCTATCTCATTCTCACTACTTTTTGATCCCTCCTCGTAGTGCGACTTTTATATTTTAGTATGAAACAGCACATAAATAGACAGACAGCGCGACTTTAAGTTTTATGATATGTATAGATCAAATATACTTAGCTTTTAAAGGATTGCAAAACTTACATTTTTATGTTGAACGACTCAGTAAGTGCAGAGTATTACTTTTACATTTTCATGATAATATCGGTTAATAATTAATATGATTTTATTTGGATATTCTCCACAGGGCTTTTGGTTAATTGCGTTATGAACTTATGCGTTATGTGAGTCAACTACTAACTTTATAGCAGTAATAATATCAGCATGTAAAGGTTCCACTCTTGGGAATAGACCTTCCTAAGGGAGGTACGAGCTTAATCACCACGCCAGCCTGCGACGTATTGGCGATTTCAAACACCGAGAATTAAAAAAAAAATCACACATAAAAGAACATTTCTCAAGCGTTCAGGTTTCCTCACGATATTTGCTTTACCGTCAGTAGATAGTGCTAACAATTTGGATTAATAAATGATAATTCCGAAGAATTCATTGGTACGAGTACATGTCGAGGTTCGAACCAGCGGGCATGGAACTGATGTTCCGCCGGTCTAACCCACTCGACTACCATGACGGGCTGTAACGTATTGTAATTTGTATTTAAGTAAAATGTCTGGTAGAAAGTGGACGAGATTTTCTCAATATTCCATTACTCTAAAAAGAGTGAGATCCGTTTGTTTTCAGGAAACTGGGGAATGCTGCTCTACGAGATACTTAAAAAAAATCATTCACCCCAGAAACTTGCAAGGAACGACATGCTAGGTAAAACTCAAAGCGTAGACGTATGGCAGAATATCGATCGATTGAAAGTAGTGAAGAGCGTGAGGTACAGCTGACTGCTAACCGTGAGTACCTACCACGCTGCATCTCAGGAATTCGAGACATTCACAAAGCGCGAAACACAGTTAAATCGCCCATGATTACTTTCAATACACCTATCGTTGTTTTTATACACAAAATTCCAAGACGAAGAAATCACAGGCAAAGCTAGTTGTATAATATAATTATAGTATGTATTGTGCTACAATCGTCAACGAACATGAAAAATACAAAAAAGTTAGAGAAGAAACAAATAAAACTACAAAATTCAAACAGTTTTTAAATTTAGTATGTAATAGTAGAAGACTGCATAATTTCCTCTGTATCGTTATAATTAAATTGTTTTAAATGTATTATTTACGATTTTATTTCTCAAATAAAGAAATCACGAGAATTACAATTTCTTTAAACACAGTTTATCTTCCGTGATTCGTCAAGGGCTGGAATTATACGAAAAATGAACGATGTCTTCTTAAATTAAGGAACGTCGAGATAAAAAAAGGTGTCGGTGAAGGTTTTTTCAGAGGTCATCGAACCGTCGTCGTAGCGGTGTGCAGGTATATCGAAATATATCTAATATGAATGGGCTATGATATTTTTATATTTTTCAACTGGATTTATTTTTTTAATATATTATATCTTAATCTTATATTAATATATTATATCTTCTTATACTGAAACACAACTCTTCCACTAAACTTACCTGTTTATCAAAGTACTATAAGATTTATTTTCATATACAATTTGTGCTTAAATGAAAATCTCTTAATATGAGATATATTTCATGTGTAAATAAAAATGATTTAGCATTTCGTGTTTTTACTCAAACAATTATGTATTGTGTGTGTGTGAGTCATTAATAATAATCCGCTAGAGTTTGAGCACAAACACACATAATGTAACAAATATACTGGTAGCTTTTCAACTTCAAAACAGTTAAAATATGTGTCTATTAAAACTTCAATTCAATTCAATATTAGTTATTAATATACGTGTACTTACTAGAATGAAAAAAATATGGATTCTTACACCTATTCGAGGTGTACTAAATTAAAGCTACGATCTTACGGACCTTAAGGAGTAGTAACTATTAATGTCAAGCTATAGGCAACAAGTATGGGAAGTGGAACAACGATAGAGCTACACGGGCGCGTTGGCGGCGGCGCGGCTTCGTGGAGAATTTCTCGAATAAATTAAACACGGGTGAAACTGTGGGGCACAGGTAATAAAATTATAAATAACTAGCTTCTCTCAGCGATTTCGTTTGCGTGGACTTCAGAATTGGAGAGAGAAATAAAAACTATATCATTTACCGGGATAAAAAGTATTCAAGTCATTCATGCAAATTCGTTCAGCCATTTTAACATAATTAAATAGCAAACATTCAAATATACTAACGTTCAGATTTATAATATTAGTAGGATTAGTAGGAAGGATAGTAAAATTTTTTATATGAGTAAAATTTTATCAGTTAATTTATTTTTGTAAGAATATGTATTATTGTCATATTTATACCGGTTGTTATTTTTATTCAGCTGCTTCTACTTTCGCAGATAAGTTTACGATACTGCATTAACGTATGTACGTATGATTCGCTCGTTGAGATTTATTTAGAGACTGTCAAACGCAGACACGGTAGCAATGATCACGACATGAGGATGCTGACTATATGAGACGAGTGTGGACATTTTTTTATTAATAACCCTTTTGTACAGAATACTCTTTGACGTCACAAAATTATTTAAAATTACTGTAGAAAACATTAGTGCCAAAGATATTTTAGTATATCTTGCAATTATATTGATAAACGGCGCTGATCATCGACCGCTATACCCTTAGTGGACAGTCATTGTCATATTATCAACTTTTTCAAACGTTTTTCGCTATCCGTGTTAAGAACCGTTGGAGGGTTGGTTTTTCCATGCTCAAACGTTAAAAATTTAAATTCTATTGAGATTTTAGATTTCGATCTAGATTTAGTTTTTTTTTTGTTTTTCCCTTTCCTTTCTATCAGATTTTTTTTAGTTACCTGGTAAAATAACTATTGAAAAATATGCTATAATTCAGAAACAATGGCATCCGTCAGTGACAAATTCCGTCTGTAGTCGCTGCCATCATGCCGGCCTGCAGAAATGCTTCTTTATGCCTTGTTTGTAGGACCTCATAGAACGGAGGGAACACACTGTCCAGAAGGCGATTCTAAATTTTCACGGAAGGTATGGCAAAAATTAAGAGTTTGCATTTTCGTTGTTCTTGCCACGGTGCATGCTACAGTGCAGCTATGGCTTTGAATACTAATCCGCATGGTTTTGTAGTGGAAGAGAGATTATGGTATACGGTCAAACAACTGTTTAGAATACTTGCCATGATAGAGACAATAATATACGCCCTTAGAAGCAATATCTCTTCGTAAATGAAGTTGTTTTGAGTTTTTCGTTGCGTCTCGATCATTCACATATAGCCCGTCGGTGAAACCTATTCAAGGACATTAAGATGAAGGGCGAATGGATGGTTATGAATGGTGTACCTCAAAATCCGTCACAATAAACTTTGTGGTTGCTCATCAATCACTAATACTTTGTTTTCTTCTTCCAAGTTTCCTTCCTTGTATATATAAATAAGTGATAAACAAAAAAAATCTGTTCGTTCAATGACCCTTACAAAAAAATACTACTCTATGATAACCATACAACTTTATCGTTTAGGGTTCAATAACTGCCCTAAAAAGGGAACGCATGTAATTCGAAAATATAATAGTAAAGTAATAGTCAAGGAACACATTTTATCGTGGAAAAAAAATGTTTATACACTGGCCATAATCATAAAATCTGGAATGTAGGAAGTCACTGACGTAGTTGTAATAGAATAATCTGCAGAATAGTTACTAAGTGTTACTTAAATTCATTCATTTCAATTTCATTGAAAACGATTTAACGGACAAACGAGAAAATGGGATTTAGATTACTTCGCTGATACTTCTAGTATCTTAGCGTTGTCAAATAAAATTCAATTATTAAATGAGAGTTAGTTAACGTAGTAAATATTCACTACACGCGTTTATATTTATGAGCCATTGTCTTTTACCGTATCTATGTTATGGTGGTCAAATTGTTATTACCAGTGGAATATCCATCCGTCATTTACAGGGTTGACCTTGACTTATATGTCAACGATTTTGTTATTTGCATTAATTGACCTATTTTTTTAATTGCTGGAACGGTTGAAGCAAGAATGTCTCACTGGTAGCGTGTACGGACATGGCGTCGAATAAGCCTGAGCTTTCGGTGAAGGAAAACATCGCTATGAAAACATAGCATGGTGGTAGGGCTTTTTCCAATGCCCACCTGGCTAGCTACCACCCTCAAATTGAAAATCTGTAGCCAAACACCAATAGGTGTGTTCCGGCAGCTGCACTTGAGACCCAGTCCGCCCACTAGGCTTAGGGCGTTATCATTTTTGGCCACATCGTCACTTAAAACAGGTGAAATTGTGGCCACAACGCTAAACTTATAACGAGAAAAAAGGTGATGAAAAACGAGCCTGCAAGGTTCCATTGCGGAAGTAACTTATTTTATCCGCGAAGCAGCAATACGCACACTGCTGTGTTCTGGTTTCAAGGTTACGGTTGGAAACACGTCCAGACTCTGTTCTCAGGATTAGCATCCTATAATATTATGACTGGCCTCAGAATTGCGATTTTTATTTAAGTCTCGTATCTGAGCTGCATGCGCTACTTCATAACAAAAAAAAGGAAACAAAACAATCTAGATATTTTTAATTCATATAACACATTTCATAATTTATTTAAAAAATACGAAACTGTACATTTCTCTGTGTTATATATTATCATCGCAGACTGGTGTGGTGACGTAAAGAGACATTTCAGCGGGCTGGCATGACATCGGCGACTGTTTATATACTTTTTCATCAGCAGTCGCCGTTATTTGTGGCCTGTAAGGTATTGTACAGTCAGACTGTACAATAATTTTGAAAACAACAAAATTAAGTCTACTTAGAAGTGGGTCCTTTAAAAACAGTTAAAATCATAGGTTATAATGCTTTTTTGACAAAATAACGAAAATAACCTCACCATTATGAAATTGAAACTATTATAATGCATAATTTAGTAAATTTAAATATTTTACTCTATGACGGAGTAACGTGCCAAGTTGAAGCTGAGAGAATTTCATCCCTTACCTCGTAAAACATCGGCGTAGCGATAGGAAAATATATTCTCCCCATAAATCTGAACAATACGTTCCGACTTCTCGAATCAGGAGTGTTTTTGTTTTCATAAGCTGCTCATTTGTCTTCAATACTTGTGGATTAACCGAACCAATACGGAACATTTTTCTTCCAGAACTTATTTTGATTCAATAAAACATTATCAATTTTTATGTAGACATGAAAAAAAAAATTGTCTAGTATTTGGCCTGTGTGTATACGATCAATAGTGGAGAATTAAGATTAGAAACCAGCTTGTTCCATTAGTTAATTGTTATCTAGTTTTAATGTTATCCTGCTCAATAATATAGAGGTATAAATTTTTTAATGCTCGGAAATAATCTTATTGGCCTGTAGAATCCAATATCTACTGATTTATTTTTTGTAGTGAAGTATTTATTATGTCTAACTTGAACCATTGTTCGGAAATTTTTCCAGTTTCAAGCACCTTGTTGAACATTTGATTTTAGTAGGAATAGAATTCAGATAGGAGGTCTAATTTGAATTACTTCGCTACTTATGTTGTTGGGACCAGGACCTTTTCAGATTTTAATTTATTATATGTTTTAATAATTCATCATAATATATAGGTTCTATTGTGTTTATTTCTGTGTTTTCAAAGTTTGGGGTTTTACGGCACTGCAAATTATATTCAGGGAAATACGTTGGATCGCTAATATCATCACCATCAGCAAACGGGTCTTCATTTTCATCGTTGTAATTGCTTTCGGATGTACTTTGGCGGTAGTAAGCTGCCCTCATTATCATTTCAGATCTCTTATTTCGCTTCATAGTTTTGTGTTAAGCTAAAATTTAAAAGAAAGTTAACAATAAATAGCAGAGAGAAAGGTTGTATTTCATTTATAACTCCCACTCACTGAGTAAAATTTACCAGTAAAATAGTATTATCTCAAACAAATCAAAGGCTATAAGATATAATTTTGAAATAATTTCATTTAAAATCAAAAATTGTTTAAAATTAAATAGTCAATTTTGTTATTTTTTTATTTTATTATTACTTTTAAATTATACAAAATGGTCGTATTAATTTAACAGGAAAAAGGGTATTAAGTTTGAATAATACTGTATACAATACTCATTTTTAACGCATTTGTTCCGAAATAGACAACGAAATGGTTTTAATTTGAAATAAAGGCGTGTGACACGAAATGAACTAAGATGCGACTGTTTTGTTTGGTTCGGAAACGGCGTGATTGAACAGTCAATAAAGAACTTTTTTATCATATCTCATAAACTAGTTGACCTAAATATACTATTGTCTTATTTTCTTATATATATTATATAGTTATATAGTTTAAATTTTTCTCTTTAATTTAGATTTAATTATATAGTTTAAAGAGAGAGAAAAACGTAGTTTTCAAAAAGCCAAAAATACCCTTTTGTTTGTGACGTGCGACATTCCGATTATTCAATCCACTGTTAGATTTACGATCAATCAAGCAAATTCACGTGTTACAAAAAAATATCTAATTGAACGATCGTTTCTAGTTACTTGCTGACTAGTTTGCATGTCAAACTCGTAAACCCACGTTTCATCACCAGTAACAATGTGTTTCATGAATGTCGGGTCGGAATTGACTCGTTCTAGCATGTCCTCAGCGACTTTTATGCGATTGAGTTTTTGGAGAAAATTCAGGTCTTTTGGGACTAGCGGAACGGCAATATGTGTCATACCCAAATGATTATTAAAATGATACAGATCGACTCGTGAGATACAGAAAGTTCAGTGGCTAATCACGGAACGGAACGAACACGGAAAACACGGAAAAACAGTTGTGCCAATATAATAACAACAAAAAAAAAAATGTTTTTGGAACCATAATCAAATCATCCATTCCTGATACTTTTTTGACTGAATTTAAATAAAAAAGGCGATAGCTTTTGTTTTTCAAGTATAATGTACTTACTAGAAGTTAATTTTTGAACTGCGTTGTTTTCTCGCAATTAAGGGAGGAACCGTCGCGGCCCTTTCATCAAAGCTTTGAAAACCGGCTAATGCCCTTCGCGAGTGTTCGCGAATTATCTAACAACGGACCAAACTCAAGCTAGTAAAACACAAAATAATTTTTATGAACACCATTTTACAATAAATAAACAAACCTTCGCAGTTTTTACCAAAAACAGCTTCCCGTGTTCCAGTCTGAGTGGTGTGGTTGGGATCACCGATATATGAGGTCAAGCATCTTAATCCTAAAGAGAAACACATATAAATAATTCACTTCGTCAAATACAGCACATCTGTTTTTAGTTGGTTTTATATGGCTATAGGCTGTACTTAATATCAACAGGAAAGCAGTAATGTTAGTTTTCAGGAGAAAAAAAATATTTAATCAACCCAAATACCTCCCTGTGCGTCAATCAGTGATTTTAATAAGGTTCGCGAAGCCATCGACCTTGGAGTTTAAACACAGAAATCGCTACTCTTGTTTCAATTTTACGACGTATTTATAAATTTAAAATATATTCCAAAGGTTAAGGTTGACATGGTTTCAGACTAATAGACACACACATATCGTAATTTTTCTTTAAGATAACAAAAACTTACATATTAACTAACATTCTGATATCTTATTCAAAGCACTAACTACATTTATTTGAAAATAAAACCTAAAAATAATGCTTACTTTGTGTTGTCATATTTTCTCCATTATGAGTTTAACCGAGCTGTACCCGCAGTATTATTCCAGGTTGTTCCAGTATCCTAGTGTTATTCCAGGTTATAAACTATCTGTGCGCCAAATTTCATTCAAATTCTTTCAGCCGTTTTTGCGTGATTGCGTAACAAACATCCAAACATACAGACTTTCACATTTATAATATTAGTAGAATACAACTGTATTTTATTGTAATGAAATTTACGCTGTTATTCATATTTGGTGCTGACGTATGTTTATGCATATAATGTAATTCAGAAAATAAACCTGACTAATTTTATCATTTAGAACACATTTGGTTGATGAAGGCTTTACATTGCGGAAATCCATCATAAATAATTTATTTGAAATTTCTTAGTTACTTCCGATTTATAGTAGTTTCGTCTTCCAACATAAAACGTTTGAATAGTAAATAAATTTGTTATAAAATCGGTCATTATAGAACAAAGGAAACCTCTATAAAGTGCCTCATTATGGATTTGTTTTATAACAAGCACTGGAAAAATTTCCGTGCGAACGAGCCCTGCAAGGATCTTCAAAGTAACCTGAAATATAAGGGGAATAACTTGGGACTATGCTAGATATGCCTCGGCACTAAATATTTCAGGCCGTTTTCCATTATAACATAAAATATGAATAAAAATAGTAATGTCTCTAAGAATATTCTTAAAATTTTGCAATTTGTTAATCAACAGAAAAGACATCTGTCGTTACTTAGCAAAGGATTAAACTATACAATTTCTTACGTACGAGATTTGTTTGAACTCTACGCAAATGGGTGTGGATCATGCTAAGGTTCCCTCCATGTTAACAAGAAATTTTGATGGTCCGAACTCAAAGCAAATACCTACGTTCATTTTTTTTATAGTAGCTCGGCACATTGATCCTGTGCCTGTGCAATCCAAATACAACCACGACCACTGAGAGATCGAAATCTATCGGAGTCGCCGCTGTCATGCCAGCCTGCAGAAATATCTCTTCACGTTACGAATGATGTCATAAGAAGGAGGGAACAGATTGGCCGGGAGATGGTTTCACAGTTTCACGGTACGACAAAAATAAGACATAGAGAACTTTTTAGTTCGTGCCGAGATGGAGGTTACCGTAAAACTGTGATTCCGAAGCCCAGCGCGTGTGGTTATGTTGTGGAAAGGAGAGGAGGGAATCAGGCGTGTTATCATCTTGGGCCACATCATCACTTAACATAAGGTGAGATTGTTGCCACTACGCAAAGTCTATAACGATAAAAAAACATGTCAAAAGTATACTCTCACAGGCAAGAAATATCTATAGAGATTTGAACTGTGCGATGACCCAAGTAAGAATATTCTTTGGGGTTATCCCCAGTAGTTTCCAACCTCCCATATAGCTACCCCGAGCCTCGCTTGATTGAACTGGCTTTCTCAGCGTAATCTCTCAGCAAAAAAAATCCTATTTAGCCGGTCGCTGTCTGCTTATATGGGGTGTGTGCAGGCACAAAATACACCTGTTGCTAAAGTGTCCAGTCAATAGTGCGGGTCAGTAGTAAAAATACTAGGTCATTAGTACAGTTTCAATAACCATACCGAGACATCCGACATATTCGTTCAGGAACCTCAGCTTAATGTAACAGAATGAACACGATTTTTTAATCTAGGAAGCGGTGCATGAATGTCTTTTGGTGCTATTAAATATCAACAAACCGTAATAATTTATTAGTGCGCATGAATAATTAATTATGATATTGAGGGTTATTTCGATTTTTGAACTTTGGCATTTCTACTTGTTGTTTAGTTTGTAAACATTCTAGAAATTGTTAAAATTTCGAATGGATATTTCTGTACTTTCCTATCGCAGGGATGAGGTACGTTGTAAGACGTGGGCGACGTCGACCACCGCCTACCATCTCTCGGTTAAAATGGCATTACGCTTCAAAAGTTTCATAATATAGCATAAATTGGGTCCGGCATTTTTATTATTAAGTGATAGAACTTTGTTTTATGGTAAACACAGTACAATCCAGAAAGAGTAGACACCACCGAGAGATCTTCAATCCTTCGCTAATCGCTGCTGGGTGTCCTGTCGTTATAAATAGAAACTGAATTTCCACTGACTGGCCACAAAACGTAATTTATAGTGATCTATAAATTTCCATACGTGAAAAACTGAATCCTAAATGTGCCACCTACACTACTACAGTCATACCAAATTTGATCAAATTCGGTCCAGTAGTTTCTGCGTGACTGGCGTACCAACTAACAGACAAACAAAAAATTAAAAACTGTGGAAATGTTGTCTGTCTTTGATTCTAAATCCCTCCATAGTATTTTTTTCTAATATATTTAATGTACAAATTTACCGATTTTGCAATGCAATAATTTGATGCGCTATGTTGGGCGACGCGTTCTTGTCCTCTACTATCATTCGTCGCGCGTGACTTTTAACTACATAGATAGCGCTAAGTGTGTGGCCGAGGAAGAAAATATTTGAAGGAAGGATGTTGCATGCACACATGTTTTCTTTTGTAGGTAGCCTAGCTATCTTAGAATATAAACCTAGAAATAAGATTGAATTTAAGTTTTCGGAACAAACCAATAGGTGCTTAGCGACATATTTGTAACTTGAAAGCCTTACATGCATGCTATACCATCACTTAGTTTGACATCACATTCACATCACATGCATCATATTTACATAAATTTTACCCATATCGGTACCTAATTGAAACTGAATTTATTCAGATACTTCTAATGAAAACATGTACATATGTACACATGTACACATTTATCTGAACAACCAATTTTCCCGTTTTTTTTAATCTATTAAAATAAGTGTTTAAGACTACATCTATGTATATTGTATAACCATTCTCAAATAGGTACTACATACTGTTACAAGGACTGGCTTCCTGTACCTACACGTCATATCAAATAACATAATATTTAATATAATATGTCAGAGAAACGTTGATGAAATTATGGAAAAAGTGCTAATGACTTAGTTCGGTACTATTGACTTTATTACTATAGGCTGAGTGCAATAGCAACAGGTGTGCTGTTCCTGAGTGACGTCATGCTGCCCGTCTCGGCCGCGTTGTACCTATATCGTAACAATACCTTATTTGTAAGACCTTGCCTCTACGTGCCAACCACAAAAAGTGGTGCCTTGCGGTAGATGTATGTGTGTCGGTGTTGCTACCGCAGTTGAACCTTTTTTTTTAACATGGAGGAACCCTTCATGGGTACACACCCGCCCGGGGGTGGAGTGATTATGTGAGACTCCTACGAAGGACTGACGACGAGGGACCGCTGGTAGCATAATAACGCGTCGCCCCGGATCGGTACACCCTAACTGTCTCCCCCGTCCGCCGAACCAGTGCAATGGAAAGACGGTTTCCCCCGACCCGTCTTCCCTGGTTCGGCTAGGGCGGCGAGAGAAGGCTGCTGAGTATATATATATATATACTCAGAAACAACTAGGTTGAAACAACCCCCACTTGTAAATACTCAAAGAAAGAAATTATTTATAAAAATCTTAATAAACCCGATTTCTCGAGGACTGCCTACTTTTCTTACCGGTGGTACTGTATTGACTGAAAGGTCGAAAGTCCGTCCATCAATACGGCCTTCAATGCCATCAACAGCCAGCAACGCTTCAAGATAAGCAAAGGGTGCTTTGGTGCTTTTAACCTCCTATTAAATAAACGACGCAATAAATGTGTAAAAATAACATTTCTGATTACATGCCCGCTATAAATTAATTTTTGTTGATTGATTAGAAATAAACGTTCAAATAAATGTGTTTGAAGTTTTATAATAATTCTTATAACACATAACGTAGGTAGCTGTAGGAGTATAAAGGTCAGGACAGTCACGAGTGACAAGCATGATGCGTGCTGGACATCAACACAAACAAAATTATTATGGTATATATATTAATAATATGTTTAACGTTGCGCGCGCATCACGCAAAAACTACTAGATAGATTTTGAACAAATTTTTTGTTGTACTCCTTAGATACTTGGTAATTTGAAAAAAAGAGATCACGATGTCTTAATTTGATAAAAAACTATCATTGAAGTTTTAAGAAACTACGATTTTTCTATTTTAATAACTTTTCAATTTTCAATAATTTTCTGTCAAAAATTACCTTATTGTGGCTTATGTATAAGATATAGGCATATGGTATCCCAAACCTTTTTTAGATGTACTAAGGAGCTATATTTTTGTAGAACATTGTATTTCATTGTATTTCGAGCAATATAAAACATAAGACCTCGCGAATCACTAAAGAACAAGTTCCAGCAATTTAACATCTTAACTTTGTCCCCTAAAATGAATTCTTGATAATTTAATGTATATTCTTAAAAACTTTGACAAGCTTGATGTTGTCAAAGACTAGCACAGTTGTAATACTAGAAATAGACATAAATTAGTCCTACCGTGTTTTACACTTAATAAGTCTAATATTTTTTTTTAGGTAATATTGTTAGGTTCTATAATAAGATCCCGAGGCACATTACTGATTTGCCAAACAATGAGTTCAAGGATTATTTGGTCCTTGTGGTTTTACTATTAAAACGTTATTATAGGAACATAATGTGAATGATAGTGATGTCTGGAAATGACTCCCTCGGGTCCCTCGGGACCGCTTTATTGGGTTTATCAACACGTTTCTACAGTATTTGTATTATTTATATTACATATTATTATTTACAGTTATTATCATTTTAAGTGGATGTACAGAGAGAGAGTCACTTCTAGACATTACCGTCATTCACGTAATGATTCACCCTCTAATACCCTGTCGCCAAAAAAACTTGCATGAATATGAATTCTTGAATTCATTATCCAGCAAATCGTTAGTGTGCTTAGAAAGATTATTATAGTAGAACCTAACATAGCCTAAAAATATTTTCTTTGTCTTACTAAGTGTAAAATATGGGATAACTTACACGTTTGTTTTCGAAATTAATTTTAACTTTATAATTATAGCTTTTTTGAAGGAAATGTGTAAACATTGTAATTAATTTCCGAGCAGGCGAATTAGTGTTCATTGTTCAAAATCATTTTTAGGGTTCCGTACCATATAATGAAAAAAAAACCAGAGAAGTATCAAGTAGAACTCGCGCTCTGAGAGTGCCGTGCTAATTACATGTTTTACATAATTATTGTTTGAATATTATCCTTATATTATCCAAGGTATCAGATGCCCGACGCGGACGGTGCGTGTTTAAGTGACAAACGTTTATTTTGCAGTAGTATTAACTAAATATCGATTGTCTATTAACTAATCGATGGTTACTTGCACTATCGATAGTAGAAATTTGACTATATTTTAAAAGAAAAATACATAATTTGCCTGACTGCAACAAATCACAAAAGATCACGCGAATGATTTCTTTTATTCTTTTTATTGCTTCGCAATCTCTCGATCGCCTAGATGTTAATGAAAGTACTAAGAAGTAATCGATAGTTTATCGAATAATCAATATTTTTTACGAATCATTCGATACTATCGATTTTTGAAACAATCAATGTTTAATGAACACAATTTTGTTACATACACATAAGTAGTACCTGGAGTTTTTGGCGGGATCTCAGACTGTCATGTAGTGGTTTTTGTTTTTAATTCATAAATTTGTGTTTTTAGACCCTATATTGTGTAAAACAGGTGGCATTTTGCATAATAAAGCTTGGTTATTGTGCACAAGTGAAGTGAATTGAAAATAATAACATAGAACATGAATTTCTGATATGCCACAAAAACTCCTTGGAAGGTTCTAACAAGGGAGCCGCCATCTTGTTAGGGCCCTGAATTTGACATAAGACTGGAAAATTTCCCTCGCTTTGGTTACTAATATAAAATACTTGACACTGGCCCAATGCACGAATAGTGCGAAGCCATAATTGAGAAGAAGAAGAAGTAGTACCTACAAGTTTATATGTATTGATAAACTAATAAAAAATAATTTTGTCGCACCTTAATCCAGACAGAATTTGATATATATTATTTTTGGTAATATTCCTTAACTTGTGCTACATATCAAGAACGTAGGCCTCCGGGGCACCTTTACGTTTTGATAATAATCGGTCAGCGAGTTAGACTTTTAATAAGATAGGCCGTATCTTTTTACTATGTTATTCTAGAAACTTTATTATTTTATGTATTTATTATAACACAGTTATATATTACAGCAGTATAAGCTTTACTAGTTGATGTTAATTAAAACTTTATACATGAAGCCGTTTTCGAGAAATAAATTTACCGTAATATGATTTTGTGGCGATATTTCAAATTAATTGTTTAATTATTATATAGGTAGTACATTCATTTACGTGCTTCAAGTCACCAGTTTCATAACAGCACGGTGAAAAGAATCGTTTCTCAATGTTGCTATAGATTCGATTGGTATCATACTGAGCACAGCGACAATGTTTATCGGCGTCTCTTTTTGCAAAATCGCAGCGATTTTACTGATTGTCTGTAATACCTTTAAAACTTGTTCGTCCTATTCAAGGTGTTGTAAAACTTGAATATCTTGAACAAACAGGGTTTGAATATAGACAGTTAGTAAAGCTTGAACGTGTGTGCAGAACATACCTTTATCCAAATAATTTATTAAATAGTTAAGATATTATTATAAAAAGTCAAAGGTAGGTTTTCTTATTTTTATTTGATAGCATCCTACAGTTGGAAATAAGATTTCGTTGTGAACCATAAAAAAATATGGGGTAATTCCCACCTTTTATGATTACCAGTCGAATTATAAACCACATAATAATTGATTTTTATTAAGCAAACAAGTGGTCTGTTTATTTGGCATTTATACGAAGTTAGACTTCTAAAGCAATGACCATTCACTGGTAGCGCTCTAGTATAGCTGTTCGATAGTTTTGGGCATGAATTTTGCAATAAGCATGAGTTTTCAGTAAAGGAAAAATTGTGATTCAAACGAAGTACGATAGCAGACTAGTCTATAGTTTTCTCCTCGCTAACTATCATCCTCCTCATTTCCAAATATGACCTTGAGCACTCAGGTAAAAACTAAGTCAAACAAAGTCTCATAAGATGCTACGCTGTGTTTATGATGTTTTATTTTTAAATTTTAAAATAACTTAGAAATACTTAACCGTGTAGAGCCATCTATGAACAGGGGCGAAAAGTACACAAGTTGATTTTTATTTTTATTTAACACTGACTTTTTAATTGTGGTAAATATTTTAAAAGTGTATAAATAAACATTATTTTCATTTTAAAAGTTGATTATAATCGATCGCCAACTTTATTATGTCGCACTTCTGCCACATGATGCGCGCTTGCAGCTTTCAATATTACCCTCTACTGCGTGATAAAAATATTGTTCATACTGAATTAGTATAAATCATCAATCAGCGATTTCTTTTTAATTATACGCGATTGAAACCGCGGGCCACAGCTGATCAGCAGTGAAGTTTAATACTTGGTATTTTTTGTACTATTTTACATTGACATTTTAAGTTCAATTTACTAACGCGCTTATATGAGTTTAACTTGTATTTAACTAACTAACAAACAATGTAATAAAATCTTAGAAGTCAATTTTAACTTACTTCTAATTGTCGTATCGAAATAAAACGTTATATGTATATGTAGTTCTGATAACAACACTATAATTTGGCATCTTGGAGCTGATCTAATGATGGAGCCAGTACACATCAGTGGCTACTAGTAAACTCCTCCAGTTTGGGCTCAAATGATTTGTTTTGACAAGACCAAAATATTGGGCTTGGTAACGAGGGTCTGTTAATAGATAGCGGAACTATTCAGTGGTTACTAGCAAACCCCTCGAGTTTATGCTCATATGATTCATTTTGAGGAGTCCAATAGATTGGACTTGGTAACGAGATGTTAATATAAGACTAAAACTATTTAAAATTATTATACCATCTTGTATGGCGGCTCGTGTCGAGCTGCTGATCGCGCTTAACATTAAAGAAGGTTTGGAGCGGATTGAAAACTGATCATATATCCTCATGCTTTAAACATACAAATTATGTATTTCATTTAGCAGACGATACCAAAATTTTCACTGTTATTCGTAGTATTGACGACAGCTATCTCCTGCAGGAGGATCTGCAGGACCTGCAAACTAGATCTTAATATAAAGGAATGCAATTCTATGACTTTTATATGTTAACCCCATCCTATAAATCGCAATTCTTCGTATGTGGACTTCAAGAACAAACTCGAAGAAGTAAGACATATGCAAATTAGTCTATGGACGGTCAGGAGGGGACTTCTCGCAGTCAATGTACGAAGTCATCTTTTGGGCGGCGGTGCTAAATTACTCCGTGAGCACAGAGTTGCCAGGCTTAGCTTCGCTCGAAATTGTGTGACATGGATTCAAGAAGACTGGGATAGGGTATTGTTCTCCGATGAAGTCAAGATACCCCTATACGATGAAGACCGATGTCGGCGAGTACTACAAAGACGAGGAGAATGCATGTTTTAAAGGAATCACACCTTATGGTCGGTGCTCTTTTATATTTTGGGAAGGAATAAATTTGTTGGATCGTACGAAGTTCAAATCGTTCGTATCGTACTTCATCGAAAACAGCACACTGACTGGACTCCGATGTATAAAGTAAATTTTAATTCTTCATGCCCTATCTACATTCACCGCTATTGGCGAAAACACAATTTTCATGGACGACAACGCTCGTGGACTCCGATTTGCCGATGTGGAAGCGTATATATATGCTAGAAGTCGAAATTCGTCGTTTGGGTTGGTCAGCCCGGAGTCCCGACCTCAATCCCATAGAGCATGTTTGGGACGTTCTGTAGCGACGAGAGAGACCAGTGCATCCAGCTCCGCAGACCATCAGAGAGCTAAAAAATGTGATTACCGCGGAGTGGGAACAGGTTCCGCAAGAAACCATGAGGAATATACTCGCTAGCATGTCCAGACGAATGCCAGCTGTGTTTTCAGCAAGAGAGGGTCATATTCCATACTAAATATTTATCTGCCTTTTAAGAAAAATCAATGAAAAAAACTTGTTCCATTTTACTTAGCGAGCAGGTACCCTACTAGCGCTTTGAACTTTAACATTATTTCTCGTTAACTTCATCAAAATAGCACTATAAATCTTATGAAAACTATTGCTTGCTTATTAATTTACAAAATTCTGAGGATAACATTACCTAAAATTATCAAACAAATTATAGTAACAATAAAATTGGTTCTTTGCTTAGGTGCCCGTTTTTTTTTTTTGCATAAAAGTTTAGATAGTGTTAATTTTCATTCACAGTAAATATTTGTTATTATTTTGAAGTTAATTTTTTTCTTACAGTGTTTTCTTACACAATGGAATCAGGTTATTATGAAGAAGTAAAGGATTATGACTCTATCAGCAGTGGAACTCAGAAATCATGGAAGCCGTTTTACCGACAGGTATGTTTTTTTTATTATTACAGACAATAGATACACCAACTAACACAGCTTACTGGTTTTCTGATCTTCAAACATCGCTCAAACAAAATGAGGGCTTCCTTGTTAGAACCGTCCAAGCAGTTTCTGTGATATGTCCGATTTCATGATCCATGTTATTATTTTTAATCCACTTCATTTATGCACAATAGACAATATATAACAATAAATAATAAAATGCCATCGATATGGGATAACATAGGGTCAAATAACACATGTACATGAATAATAATAAAAACCACTATAAAAGATATCTCCGACAGACGTGTTTTACCAGAAAATATTACCAAATTGTGTAATTTGAAACTTCATTTTGCAATACGTGCAATTGTATTTTTTTTACATTTTGTCATAGGTATATAATATTTATTTTATGGGCCACTAATCAGTCGAATCGATGTTGAAATTTTTGTAGTCAGTTTATAAACCCGGAGTTAACTTAAGAATGACTGTTGCGATTTTAATAAAATATAATTTCCAGGCAGTATTTAAGTTATTTCACGCTTTGAAATGCTATAAAAAATATCAACAATACTTTTGAAATTCTCGAAATTTTTTTTTATATATTCTCATAATAAACCGCAAATAGCCCAAAAATTAAAATTATTATGATAGGAAATAAAAATATTATGAATAAAAGTAAAATTAGGAGACTACATAATGTCCGATAGAATTATTTAACAACCTTCCTTTTTCCAAAGAACAAACTACCTGTTACCCATAAAATCGCCTCCGTTATGTACTACTAGGCAAAATAACTTCTCTATGGGAAATATGTGGATGTGTGTGTGGAGCTCTCAAGGTATTGATGATTCGTAACGATGAGAAATCTAGTCTCAAGGAATCTAGTTTCTTATATAACGTTAGCCGATATAATTACATATCATTACTTTATGGAAACAAATTCCTATATATTCATTGCTACATGTCGAGATCCAAGCTTAACTGGTATAACAAAATAAATACTTACCTAAAATTATATTTTATCATTTTCTTTGGCAATTCATTTCCATCCATATTCTTACACTAGCTATATTATTACGCAGTTAATAATCTCGTCTTAAAATTGTATATATGTAAAAATTGTAAAGTTGTATGTCAGGATCGTAACAAGTGGAAGGACGTGGTCTCTGCCTACCCCGTTGGGAAAGAGGCGTGATTTATGTATGTAAAATTGTATTTTTACTCAAATTTTATAGCCTATCAATTTCGAAATGATATAAGTATACTTCCTCTATACAAACATTTATGTATATCTAAGATAAATATTTAAGAGTTTTAGCATTCATAAAAATGTATGACGAATAACAACGATACATGGAAAACTAAATTGAGTTGCTATATATAAATGAATACATTTTTTTAATTATTAAAATTGAAAATCTAAACTAATATTCTAAAGAGGAAAGATTTGATTGTTCGTTTGCATTGAATAGGCTCTGAAACTACTGGACCGATTTGAATAATTCTTTCACCATTAGAATCCTACATTATCCCTGGTGAACATAGGCGATAGAATAAAAAGTTAGGGGTCCGTATGAAAAATTATAATTTTTGAATTTTTTGTTAAATACCTTTCCGAAGCCGGGGCGGTCCGCTAGTCATCTATAAATATATTACTAGCTGTGCCCACGAAATCATCTGCGAGTAATTTCGTTAATGAAACAACGTGATTTCAACAATATTCACTAAAAAGGAAACTCGTAAGTCTTCTGAAATTAAACATCGGTATTAGTATAATCCAGAAGCCGTAAGAGTCGATAGCAAATTACAACTCTGCTTCAATATATATACATTATTTGCTACAGTAAAGAAGCCAAATTCGCGAACATTTAAATTCGTGATAAAAATAACTTCGTATGTGTAATGTTATTTTGTTTATATTTTTCCTTCTAATATTTGGAAATATTTATAGGTACTATAATATAGGTAAAATATAATAATTTTGATTAATATTTTTCACATTTTTTTACAATATGATAATAGCATCGAATATTTATTTATATATATATAACCATTAATTCAAACACCGCTTGTAGAATCGAAACATTATTTTCAGAAATTACCATCTAGAAAGATATTCATATACGCTACCACTTTATAATATTTTTGTAGATAATTATAAGAATTAACTATTAATTTATTTATTTATTTATTTAGCTTGTTCAAGATATCAATTGATATATTATTTTAATTGCATTTATATAATTTTTCAGTTACTGGTCTGCACAAGTATTTGGACTGCGTATTTTATATACGGGCTAATTGTTGGTGCTCCTACCGTATTCATACCGCAAATAAGAGACGAGGCAAATTCTACTGAAATTATCACTGATGAAATGGCATCGTGGCTATGTGAGCAATATTTTTTTGTTATTGAATATAATAGAGATGTTGATAGAACGATTATTAGCAGATATTATAATTTTTCCATAAAATTTGTTTTCAATCGAAAGAAGTGAGACTAAATCGTTTACTCCTTAAATAATAATAGTATTTTGTTAATATCACCTACCATTATGTAAAAAAAGAATGATTTAAATATACAACTATAACTTAGGAGTATTTTACGTAGAACGTAGTGTAAGCTCGTAAACACATTTTACTTTAAAATGTTTAGCACATAATTTTAAAAATCAAAATTATTTTACCTAACTTTTGTAATCTCTGACGATTTACTTTCAAATTTTCATTTGCAGCCAGTGTCTTCAATTTTAGTGGCTTCCCCTGGGTGATTGTGTTATCAATATGTACAAAATATTTGGGACGGAAATTACCTTTCATCATTGCTGCAATAGACACTCTCCTCGCCTTCACAGTGTTCTTCTTCAGCACCAGCGTCATGCAGATACTCATTAGTGAAGTCATGCAAGGATTATTTAGCGCTTCACTAATCTTATTATCAGTAATGGTCCTGACAGAATATACTTCGCCGAGGTATAGAGGAGTATTTTTGACTTTAAAGTTAGCTACCATGTACTGGGGAGTATGGGTATCGAATGCTATAGGAACTTTCTTCCATTGGAGAAAAGTAGGTTTGCTTGGAATTATTTGTTCGGGTTATATTTTACTGACCCTCTTCGTATGGCCCGAATCTCCTTATTGGTTAGCTAGCAAAGGCAGATACAAAGAATGTGCAAGAGCGCACCGATGGTTAAAGGGTTGCGATGAAGAGTCTGAAAAGGAACTCGATAACCTTATTAAAACACAGAAGGAATACTTGAGAAATAATTCAACACCACTAACAACTTGTGAAAGGATTAAAGATACAATAAGCTTTATTAAATCTAAAGAATTTTACAAACCAACTGTCCTAGCTCTTTTGACAGCATGCCTTGCTATTGCTTCAGGAAAACTAATTTATACTGTATACGCTTTAGATATTATAAAGAAAATAACTAAAGAGAAGCGAACAGCCTATCTAGGAATGTTAATATTAGATGGAGTAACAGTCTTGAGTATGTATTTTGGATGCGCAATCTCAAATTATTTTAAAAGAAAGTCTTTTTTGTTAGTTACTTCATCTATAGGTATATTATTTTTGTTTGCTTTATCCTTATATTTGTATCTTATTAAGTTTTCGATTATTAATGAAAATAAATACGCTTCGATAATATTACTGACAGCATTCTCTTTGGCAATAAGTTCTGGGCCATTAATAATGTCTACATCTATTTATGGGGAACTAATACCACTAAGATCAAGGAATTTGTCTGTATGTATAATAGCTATTGCAGGTAAACTGCTCTTAGGAACATTTTTAAAAATAGCACCATCATTATTTAAGGTTTTTGAATTACAAGGTGCGTTTTTATTTTTTGGTATATTGTCACTTGTAATCACGGTACTCCTTTATAAGTATTTGCCTGAAACAAAGGACAAGACTCTACAGGAGATAGCAGATGCTATTAAAGGTACTAAAGCAAGTTCATCTGCAGAAGCTGAACTTTTAACTAAAAACCCAGCGGATGAAAAGGTTAGAAAATGAACGTGGCATATAAACAATACTTAAGCATTTGTTTGCTTAATTCTAGCGAATATGTTTTAAAGGATATTTTTCAATTACTTTAATAGAGTAGTTTTTTCTTTTCACAGCAGTCACGCTGCGGCCCACTGAAATATCTCAAATACGCTCGTACGCCAAAAGGTTTACTAATTATATTCGTGACTTGACACGTCCATGCCGTCCGTTTTCGTGATAAAAAAGGGACAGAGCAAAACGAAAAATGCAAGAGGTCTCTATTATGGAAATTTTCTAAGATAACTATGTCTGCCTTATGGTCGTTAGTTTTGAGACTTTGCAGAGACATTTCAACAATTTAAATGGTTCCTGTCCTAAATGTAGCTTGGTACCTACTCAGTGAATTTAAAACCTAAATTTTTACAACTTCTGAGGTAAAATCTGCGAAATTAGCTAATCTTTACTTAAGCAAAGCAAGTCTTTGAACGATAATCGTCTTGAGTCTGAGATTTCTTTCGGTATTGCCAGAACTGCCACTGCCTTCGGCAGACCCAACTATCGGGTTTAGAAATCCCATTAGCTCAGTTTACAAGCGAAACTCGCTATGTGAAGAGCCATTGTACTGCCTCTGCTTTTGTAGGGTTTGGATGCTTGATGCTAAAGTCATCGTTCTGTCTATTTCAAAAGATAAATTATTTCCACAGTTTTTTTTTATTAAACAAAGATTTTTCTGGGCATGTCGCCGAGGCATTTACCATTGGCAACTTCTTTCCTATTTAACACCTTTAGGGAGTGAATTTTATGAAACCCTCATCTACGCTGTATATTTCCTGTCAAAAATTTCATGGTTCTAAACCCACCTGTTTAAGAAGTGCATTTTCTGTAGTCGTCTTAAGAACTTTATTAATTAATTTTAAATTTATGTTAAGAGCTTTATTTGCCTATTTCTTTTTTGTTATACTTGTTTACTTATATCAACTATAAGATCAACTATCAACTAATAATGTTTTGTTTATAATAAAATAGTCGTAAACAAAATGAATGAAACACACGGGTGATATGGCTAGCGCTAGATAAAAAGGAATGATAATCTAAATATATGTTTATACATTTGTTACAGTTTATTATTCATTGCTAAGTCATCCAGAAAGAGATTTTATGACTATCGATACAATCTGGGGTCAACAACCATGTTAGTTGTATCCTTATACTCGTATAAGTTCTGAAAGGAAAATAACTGTAACAATAAGTATTTAGTGTTAAAATAAATGAAGTAAAAATTTGAGTGTAAGGGTAGTCAAATAAAATATTAAGACTTGAGACACCCAAGCGAAACTCATCTGCTCGTGGTGCAGTCTGCTGGATAATGAATAAGAAAATAACAATAACGGGGTAGTAGGACTGTACAGTCCGACTGTTTCACAACCACCATGAATACAGTGAAAAGTCCGTCATTGTGTTTTGTTTAAACGAGTCGTCTCTCGGCTGCGGCCGGTGCATATCCAGTTTCTATTTAAGCAGGCCGGCATGACAGCGACGGCTTGTTATGAATTGTTGATCTCTCAGTGGTCACCATTGTTTTATGGATTGTACTGTGACAACATCAGACACAATTATGTCATTGTGTCGTGCTACTAAAATTATTAAAAATTAAAAAATATATATACTACTATGTATTTTATGAACTAGTTTTTATTAATTTGTATTTTTAGTTCTGTATTTTTTTTAATTTATAGTTGTTCTATTATTGATATTTTAAATTGTTTTTAAAACTGTTTTGTACATTAGTAATTGAAATTGATCTGGACTGTTATTTGTGATTAATATTAGCAATTCGTATTGCTTATTATTAGATTTAGTGGAAACTGATTTTAGTTTGTATTCTATGTACTTTTTTAATATTAATTAGACGAAATTGTAAATGTTAGTTTGCCTTGGAATATATAATTACATCCAAAAAAGAAACGAAGGTTTTTACTAAAAATACGCCAAAATTGTGAGTGTAACCTTTAAACGCGGTTGAAATGAAATTTCTTTGGCGTTGTGGAAAATATTACAATTAAACTAAAAATAAATAAGACGTGCTAGAATTTATTGCTATATTTTAATAACACAATTTATAGTTATGGCACTCATTAGGGGAGGCCTATGCCCACCAATGGACTAGTATAGGTTGATGATGATGATGATGATGATAGTGAAACATAGAAAGTAATAAATTTATTAACTGTTATTCGTATATTCGTTTCTAATAGTGATCAAAATGCAAATTAGCTTAAACGTTAAGTGAAGTTATATAGCCTATAATATTCCTCTATAAACTGCCTAATTAAATCAAAATAATATTCTTATATCTGCCTGGTAGTTTTATAGAATAACATGTATAAACAAACGCAAAAGACACAGAAAATAACTCAGTTTCCCATACAACAGTTTCACCACCGTGCCCTAAGTTGTGCACTTCAGTAAAACATAAACATTCAACTTTATACATTTTAGACCTTTAACGTAACTTCAGTAAAATAAAGTATCGCGTAACGTAACGTAACTTGTAACTCGTAACGTCACGTAATTACATATTTTACTCTTCACCGTGGCCAAAGAATTTCCCTTCAATAATATTGGAAAAAGCAAATTAAATTTGTAAATTTTATAACATATGTACCGGCCAAAACTAACCGGTACATGTGGGGTTATATAGACCCTGGGAAAAGTATTTCAAGTTCAGACACCTGGGGTTCTGGGTGTACTATAGGTAATACGTGGTTGCCGATTCCCTATCCTAGCAAAAGTTAAGCGTTAAGCCCACTCACCTGGATTTTACTTTGTGCTGCACGTTGTAGCTGGCCGGCGAATCTCACAGTTCCCTCAATCCTTCGTTCCCTCAATTCTTCCGACTTCGTTGAAGATCAATAATAAAGCTCGCTATTATATTTTTAAGTCTGTACATAGAATGGTATCTCAATATATTATTTAACATACTAAGAAAACAGAAATCCTTCCTGTTTTAAAGTTGGTTTAAAATGGAAATTAAGGAGAAGTTATAGCTAATGTCTATATAAACTTAACATTCTAGTTTGCTTCGTAGAGAGTTGGCAACTCATCATATGACAAGAAGTGTATTTTAATACAGTTGACATGCGCGGGAAATTAAATTAGTTTGAGCGAGTTTCAGAAAATACTACTAGCTACTTAAAAACGTTTTGTACTGCTATACAAACTGTCATCGCCTAAGTTGTTGATTTTCGTGTTTGAAAATATCGATATGCATATTTAACCAATAACCAATAAATTATGAAAATTGTGATAGTGAAAATATATAATAGTATGATTGTTGTGAGAAGTCTAGGTGGTTTTTCTAGCGAAGAAAATGTATATATTTTAATGTAAACATTGTGTTAAGTGGAGAAGCAATAAAAAATTGATATAGTAAAAAAAAATTCCATAATGATATACTCTGGCCGGTTAAGAAAGAAAATCAAAATAAAAAATACTTTATTCAATTCAAGCCTCAAGAAGGCACTTTTTTTATTGGGTATCCAACAGCAAATTTACATTACAATTTTTATAACACATATATATTAAAAAATTACAGCCAACTATAGGTTGCCCCGTTATATATTATATCATATTACGATTTATATTTTTAATATTACTATTATTATTGCGGTCTCACACCCTTCACATTCAATTCATCCAATTTATTACTAATTATCTTTTTAAATTTGGTCTTACGTAAATGTTGAAATATGTCTATATCTTATAAAAGCTCATTGTATTCTCAAAAGCTCATTGTAACGTCAAAATACTACTACCGGTTTGGAAAACATCTGAGTCATTGAGAAGAACCGGCAAGAAACTCGATAAAAGGAAACAAATTAAATTGCGATAATACGTAATCGTTTCAGAAAAACTTGATCATTTTAATACTAACAATATTTTCTTACTAATGGATCACCAATGCAATGAAATGTATTATATCACGCGACAACAAAAAAAGAGCAGTGATTTTAAAGAGAGATACTTGAGTAACTTTGATTTCGTATTTTTATTGTGTTTTAAATACCCAAATACAATGTAAAGTAAAGTAAAATAGTTCAAAAAAGTTTTACTTATTAAATATATTTCTAGAATCGATTTACGTCGACACCAATTCTTATTTGTTATTTTCCTTCATTGGTATTGTTTTTACAGCTGTCGGTAAACTTTTTCAATCGTTTTTACACCTACCCATAAAGTTTATCATTGTTACTCAGGCGTTATAAAGGTCAGATATTCAAAACTATTATTTTTGTCTAACATGTTATGCACGTTCTTAAATATATTAAAAAAAACACTACCCTATAATATTTTAGGCCTTATTTTAAATATAGTTTTCGGGTAGGTAGTTCTTGAGCTCTTGAGAGAAGTCGAAAAGTTCTATGGACAGTTATACACATAAACGCAGAAACCCGTTACGAATCAAGCTAAAGACCTAAGAGCTAGATTGACTCGACACTTCATAGAAGACATCCTGGACGTCAGCTTGTACGAGATTAGTATGGCTCTCAAACAGCTTAAAAACAACAAAGCTCCCTGAGATGACGGAATCACAGCCAAACTATTGAAGGCGGGTAAACCAGTACTGAGGGTCCTTCAGATATTGTTCGATTCCGTCATCCACGAAGGTAAAACGCCGCAGGCATGGAACAAAAGTGTGGTGGTACTCTTCTTTAAAAAGGGTGACAATACCCTATTAAAGAATTATAGGCCCATCTCACTTTGAGCCATGTTTATAAGCTGTTTTCGAGAGTTGTTACGAACCGTCTCGCTCGCAAGTTCGCCGACTTCCAGCCTCCCGAACAAGCCGGTTTCCGAAAGGGCTTCAGTACCGTAGACGACATACATGTATTATGGCAGGTTATATAGAAGACCGAAGAGTATAACTTGCCCCTTTGCTTAGCGTTTGTGAACTACGGAGAAAGCCTTTAATTTGATTGAGACCTGGGTTGTACTGCAGTCCTTCCAGCGGTACCAAGTTGTACCAAGTACCGGTACATCGAAGTGTTCGAACGCCACTATGTCAGTTCGACTGTAGGATCAGAATTTGAAACCTATCCTGTTGCAGCGGGTATGAGGAGATGTTATCTCTCCTAAACTGTGCACCGCTGCACTGAAAGATGATTTCAAGATTCTGGAATGGGAAGGACTAGGCATCAATATAAACGGCGAGTACCTACATCAACCACCTTCAGTTTGCCGAAAACATAGTCGAATGGCTGAGGCCATGGAGGACCTCGGGGCAATGCTCAATGACCTCAATAAAGTCTCTGAACGAGTTGGTCTTATGATGAACATGGACAAGACGAAAGTTATGTTGAACGTCCAAGTAGCGCCAAGCCCGCGCATCGCATAAGCTAAATACGCCTGCACCTTGGGCTAGCGACACCCGCTGACAAGTTATTTAATTGGCGTACCTTACTGTTAACATAACGTTCAGCTAGGTACATAATAGTATTATAAAAGTTTAAATTTATAATTAATCGTAACTATACTTCTTCATATTTTCGGTTCTTACTGTGTTATGGTCTTCCATAACACTTTCCTGTGTTAGCAAATATACTCTTCAAAACACGCGTCTTTCACTATGGTTTTTGCTAACGTATACCCGCTACATAGTAAAGGTATTTCATACCAAAAGTATAAAAGAGAGCAAAAAAAAGACGTAAATAAAGGAGAATTGAAAATTAACATTCATAGTGGTTTACCAATCGACATGTGGAGTTTCAATTATTTTTGATTAACTATCTCTAATGTAAAAATACCTTCTAAAGTAACTACTCCAAAGTATACCTTCAAAATACTTCCATTTCTCTAAGTAGTAATCGCCGACGTCATACCGCAAATGTAGCGTTTATGACTTAGTTATCATCGTTTCAACTAAAGTAATGTTTATTTTGAATCCATTCATTTATAGCGTTTTCGTATTTAACAACATTGAAATTTTTCTCAAAACAATATTTATTATGGTACTTCACTGTTTAAAAAGTCGCGGTTTAATAGTTATGACCGATGGAATTAACAACCAAAGTGCCGCGGTATCGCTTCAACAACGATTGTCTAGTGCCTGTGTAATTTTACTATTATCAATTTAATGTATACTTTATTGTCTGATGGTGAAAGGGAAACATGGTAAGGACATATAAACACTTGTGAAATATTAAGATTATATTATTGTACAATCTGAGAATAAAACCAATCATGTTTTTTTTTTTATCAATAGCTCGGCACATTGACTGTATTGTCCCTAATGATAAGCACAATACAATCCAAATACAACGGCAACCATCTAGAGATCGAAATCCATTCGGTCGTCGCTGTCATGCCGGCCTGCATAAACACCTTTTCACGTTATGCTTGAAGGACCCGATGTCATAAGAAGGACGGAACACATTGGCCGGGAGATGGTTCCAGAGTTTCACGGTACGATAAAGATAGGACATAGATAACTTTTTAGTTCGTGCCGAGATGGAGGAGTGTACTGTAAAACTGTGATTTCGAAGCCCAGCGCCTGCGTGGTTCTGTTGTGGAAATGAGAGGAGAAAATTAGATTGAACAGCTCTTCAGAACATTCACGAGGATACAGACGATAGAACACGCTCACCGAGGCGATGTTCCTACGAAACTGAAGCGGTTCGATACATTGGGTAACGTTGCAGGTAACAATGCAAAAAGCCCGTCTTTGCCATCTGTTCCAAGCATTGAGGAGGTACTTTGCGGCTCCATCCCAGAGGTGCGAACAGTATTCCATACACGGAAACCTTGTAAAGAAGGTACAGCTGACCGTGCGTGAAAAACCGTCGCAATCTGTTCAGGATTCCTAGTCTTCGGGATGTAGTAGGTATGATACTCCCAATGTAATCCCTGGTGTTGAGGTTACTGCGATTATCCACACCTAGGATATTGTGGCTGTCACGCATTGCTAGTGAGAAGTTCTAAAGTGTGAGGAGGGGAGGAAACGGAGACTTTTTGAGGAAACGCGCACTTGGCATTAAACGCAACCAAGTTACTTGCTGCCCGTATAGATACGCGGTGCAAGTATTGGTTAAGCTCAATGACAAGTTCCTTTCGTATCTTTTTGGTTTCTCCCCGACCACATGAAGGCTTGCTGTGATAGCACCCATAAATGGTGCTATCATCTGCATAGCAATGAGTATGACCTAGAGGTAACATATCATTGATATACAGAAGAAACAGAGTGGGCGAAAGCACAGAGCCTTGAGGAAGTCCAGCGTTTATCGACATGAACTGCGAATCACATCCTTCTACAAGGACACGAACTCTGCGTTTATGTAGAAAGCCGGAGATCCAGTTGCAGAGGTTGTTGGGAAGTCCGTACGCTGGAAGTTTAGAGAGAAGACCGCGGTGCCAGATCCTATCAAATGCCTTCGCTATCTCAAGACTGATTGCCTATCCTCAGCGGTGCAGTACATACGCCAGAAGATCACCGGTTGATCGACTCTAGCGAAAGCCATGTTGACGATCATCAATCAAAGAGTGATCTTTTAGGTAACGGACAAGCTGGGTGTTGATGATCCGCTCCATGATCTTGCACAAGTCTGAGGTTACGGTAATTGCACGGTTATTGACATATGTCGTAAGCTTTCTTACGATGAATCAATAATAGTATATTGTATGAAAATTGTTATGTATAACTCATGTTACACTAATTCATATATATACACAATAACACACATGCGCGCGCGAAAGCAAGCACACACAGATCGGTTTTCGTTTTTGGTTAGTTTTATATTACATTATAATAATAATAATACCCGTACCTCGTAATTAAAAAAAAAGCGAAACCCTTATAGGAACCCTTATACTTCGTTATCCGTCTGTCTAACTGTTTATCCGTGTGAAATAACTTATAAAATAGGTAATTAATTTTATATCTCGTGAAGAATTATATATGTTTATATCAAGGTCGCCTTTTTGACTCTGTGGTTCATAATCTTTGTACATACATACCTACATAAATCACGCTGCTTTCCCAACGGGGTAGGCAAAAACCACATCCTTCCACTTGCTACGATCTTGAAATACATCTTTCTTTTCTTCAAAATTCATTAATCTTTTCATGCATGCTCGTCGGTTAAAAATACTCTTGACCTGACCTATCTTCAGAACGTCCCCGATTTGATAGTAGAACGTTCGTCTAGGCCTTCCTCTTCAAACGTTCCCATTCACACTTATCTTATAAATCTGTCTAATCATTCTTCTTTAATCTTATTAATTCTTTCTGCTTAACCATTCTCCAGTTAGCCTTTGGTCAATATTACTTATGACATGTCCGAACATGGTCATATCTTTGGTAATGCCAGCAATATGGAATTGGGTTTCCGCCTATTCAAACCAAAATCCCTATATCAGCCCAGAATGGAGGCTATTTTTCAGTTACTTTGTGAACCTCTGACTGATGGAACTGTTTCCTGATTGCTGCATTTTTTCTTGTAGTGCGGCATTCTCTAAGGCTAGTTTGTTAAATTTGTCTTCTAAAGTTTCAGATAATAGAACAAACAGGGTTTAACTAATCTGTAATATTTAGCATGAGCAAATGGTGTATAAATAATAAATATTTCTATATATGCAGGCGTAATGCTGGCTCTGATTATAATTTTTGGTAATAATGTGATAAAACAAGAGTGGGTTGAGACTTGAAGTTTTTAATAATTTTGACGTACTTACGTAAAAATGTGCGGTATAGAAAAAATTAAAAAGATATACACACAAGTGCGAAAGTTAATTGCAGAGCTATTTAATCCGTGCAGGCGCTGGTATACTTTAAACACTACATCTTAAAACAGTACAAAACTTGTAGGATATTGTTACGCCCGTAGGTAGTAAAAAAATTGTTCCTACTCAAAGAAATACAAATTAAAACAAAACCAAACAAACTCACAAATCGCTCACTGTATGTACTTGCAGAATCAAACTGATTGTACTCACAGAATAAATCTGTATGTTCCTCTTGTAGTTCTTCTTTTATTTCGCTTATTGTTTCCACTTCGCTTTCGAAATTAGAACTCTTGTAACTCACGTTACGGCTCGCTTTTATACCCAAATGAGACAATCATGAAATCTCTTGAAAATCTCTCACATGTAAACTCTTCACATATAGACAACTTACGTCATCGCTTTTAAAGGGAGGGGAACGTTTGATTTATATCGCATTGTTAGTTGATAGTTGTAGCGATTAGGCTTTCTATGTATCCGTCGCAATCTTAAGAATACACGACACATGCTACACTATGATAAACACACAATATTTCGAGCACATTCCGGACGATTCTTGATATTTCGAGAATGGTAATTTTATTATTCTCTTACTCAGACCTTTACAATATATTAAAAAGTTTCTGACATCTATGTAATTATATTTATAACAATATTTTATACAAAATACATATTTTGTTGTAATTGACTGTTCTTAAATTATAGTGAACATTCACGACCTATAATATTATTAAATAATAGTATTAAACAATTTGTTACATGACATCATAAAAGGAAACGCACTGCTTTTACCGTAAATTGTTGTTATCGATGTTATTGTTGACATGGGCACAGTTATGACAATATGTAAGCTTATATCTGACGTTTAATAATTTAATTAACAACATATTAATTTAAAATACTCAACATGAATTAGAATAATAAATAAAAAGAATGAAAAATGAACAGATAACTGAATGTTACAGTAGGCTGCTCTTTCTTGACACGTTTATTTAACCAAATTTTTCTGTGAAACGTTGAATGGCTGTAGATTAGTCTAGTCAACAAGTTAAAAAACGGGTTAAATCTTGTTCCTGGTCCTAAACATATGTGCGATAGCTCATTCGATTCGGAATGGCGTCTAGAAAAAGATATCTCGAGCAATTATTAGCACTTAAAAAAATGCAATTGTTATTAACTGCGCCGAGTCCTGCTCCATAAGCTCTGACAATGTGTAGTAGGAGGGGGCGCTTTCACGCCACTTCCCACTGCTCTTGTTGAACCAAGAGGAGATGGGTCAGGGTCACCAGTCTTTCCATTGCACTGGTTCAGCCGTCTGGGAGACAGTTGGGGTTGTATCAGACTGGCTCTCTTTAGCGCCGCAGGCCCGACTGGGTCATGCCGCCGAAGCGACGCGGTGAATGCAACTGCCGTCCTTTTTCGCCCCACTATTCAGCTGAAGATACACCGCTGGGTTTTACTCAGTAAAGAGTCTTACATACCCCTCTTGTCCCCCGAGAAAGAGACTGGATCTATATAAGATTACCAAGCGATATAAAAATGTTGCTTCAATTTAATTCGGTTCTTCGGATTTCTTCTTTTGCAACGTAAGGCTTTTCTCATTTTCATTGCTATGTATCTTACAACAAGACACAGTTAGAGCGAGACTTCTTGACTGTAGTTACTGGGGTGTCCACACTCTCAGTATGAAACGTATTTTAGTTATTTTCATTAAAATAAAAATTTAAAACTCCATAGGTTTAAGTGTTCGCCCTTCCTCAAACATTTCTTCTATTCACCTGACCTCTAAATCTTCGAATTTCTGCTAAGATGGCCTCGTTATCTTCACGCGGATATGGCGGTGGAGAAGACAGTAGACTATTTTAAAGGGAATACTGTTAACAGATAATTTATAGCACACAAACAAAGCTAACTTGGTAAATAACGAACTCCCTAACGTACACTGTTTATTGATCAAAACATTTTGAAACTATTTAGTTCAACATTAATATAAAGGCAGAAGCATATATTAAAATAAAAACTATAAAAACCTTGAACAATCAATTGTAAATATGATTTAACATTAAGACTGGTTAGTTTTTTTTTAATATTTATATATTTTTAGGGTTCCGTGCCCGATAATGAAAAAAACTGAACCCTTATAGGATCACTAACTTTATTCTCAGTCTATCTCTCTGTCACGTCTTGACGTCTTGAAAAGTCTTGACACTTTTTCTCAAAAGCCACTTGAGGTAAAAAGTTCAAATAATTATCAGAAACCTAGATTCCTTATACTACTGTAAAATCAAGTTTCTAGGTTAACGCATTAAAGAGATTAAAGAGAAAGAGATCACTTCATATTTAATATATTGGTCACGGTACGATTTGATATTCGTAAACCTATAGGGTACTTCCCGCAGATCTACTATCTCGAAATTTGGCACGAAGAGAGTTCTTCTAACAAATCTATAAGAAATAAGTAAAAAACAAATAACTTTTAAAAAATTACGAATTTCTAGCCCCGTATGGAATTATAATGCAACATAGTTACATTTTTTTTTTCTCGAAATGAACTTGAGTTAGAAATTAGAAATTAATATCGAATACCAAGATTACGACCATATACTGCTACAACAAGTTTCCATATACCGCTAAAACAAGTTTCTACGGTAACACAATAAAATGATGAAGGCATTCATAATAAAAGTCTCACACTCAGTGACCAGTTATCAACATTATAAGGTTTTTTTTTCGAACTGACTATACTGTTAGCCATAAGGGCTGTAATGATTGTTTTATCAATCATTTTTATATTTTAGTTATATGTATTTATAATTTAGTTGATATTTCATTACTTCATTTATTGTGTTTATGCTCCTTTCCGAAGGCATCTCATCTAGAGGTATTTTTTTATTTTAAATATTGTATTACAAACTTATTTTACGATTTATATATTGAATAAGTAGGTCGTATACTAATATTGTATTTTGGCTGAAGAACTTTTTATATTTAAAATATGAACAAGACGGAAAAATAATTGAAAACATGACGGATGGATTCGGACAGGGAGAGAGGCGGATGGATCTCTAAAGAAAACGTACAATCTTAAATGAGATTTGTATAAGTTTATTTATAACTATTATTCTATTTATTGTTTTGACTCGCACATACCTGTCTGGAGTCTATAAAACTTATTTTGTTATAACAAGAGACCTCTCGAATTATAACTGGTATTCGAAGGAGTTGGAACCTTTTACTCGACAATTATTATAAAACGAATGGAAAACCTGGCGGATGCATTCATTCATGCTGGCTTGAGGAAGCAGATATAAAAATGGAACAGAATGGAGTTCTAATTAAACACAAACTTCTCACGACGAAATTTTACTAGCAGATCATTTACGGATATATTCAAAACTTGGACATTTCTTACTAGTGAAGGTGTTACTATCATTAATAGACTTTAATAAGGTACTCTGTTTTTATATCTCATTTAATGTTAATGCCTTCGGAATACACTTATTAATCTATTTTCCATTTTCATTTCCATAACCCCTTTTAATATATTTATTTTCTGGTATATTATACTTATTTAATTGTCCACGTGACAGGGCCCTGAAGCTTCAAACGGCTTCTACAGCTTCACCCGGGCTTAGGGGCGAGCGCTTAAGGCACTCAGCCACGAAACCTTATAAGGTACGGTACATCCCACAGGCCTATAAACTTGTTTGGTACGAAGGGAGGTCTTTCAACAAAAATTAAGAAATAAATCCGAAAATAATGAATTTGTAATAATACCCTGTGACATTATAATGCAACAAAATTATATTCTATATTTTTTTATTTTTATCTCCAAAAGGGCTTGAGGTATACCTCAAATTGTCAACCTCCGTTGAATTAAATGTTAAATACTATGACTTATTACTCTTCATTCTGCTGTAAAAAAATTAAGTTTCTAGGTTAACCTAGTAAAGACATACAGCCCTTTTTGCTAAAAGTTTATGTGTTTAAGTTTTAAGGGCACTAACATACAAACAGACGGATAGACCGAGAGGCGTTGGAGAATATAAGAATAATCTATAAACAATATTTATGTAAAAGACGGTATAATAATGTACGGTAGGTATGTAATGTAATCAGTTTGGAATTCTCAGGCCGCGAGTTCCACTCGCTACTTGTCTGATTTTTTTATAAACTTGTTCGGATTATCATATTTTTTTGTACAAATGTTAATAATATATTTTTTGTTTGTTTACACTATTCTGAGTACCAACCAAACCTACCATTCTGGTAATTATGTTTATTTAAAAACACATTTCATATCTCATCACTCATATCATATCAAACACAAATCATATGTTCATAATTTTAAATTTATATTATATATTCCTGCTACTTTGAAGAAGTAATCAAATTGTCTTAATGAACTAATAACAATGTATTTTCCTGTTTTGTTTCACTTGGCATTTTTTACAGTAAATTGCGGTATTTTCCAAATCCATCTGAACTGATATATAATAACACTAGCGGTGTGCCCGCGGCTCCGGACGCGGTTGTTACTCACTAATTATTTACATACCATAAATGTATTATGGAAAATTCATATAGTATTTCAATGTACATAATTTCATCAAAATCTTTTACTACATTTTTTTACGATACATAAATGTATTGTTGACCATTATTATAGCCTATCAATTAAAGAATGACGTAGGCTTCCCGTCTACACAATTAGATCAGAATCGGTTGAGTAATAAATGAAAATATAATTTTACGACTTTTAAAAGTAATTGTAAGCGAGATAATGTCTCAGGCTTGGTATCAAAAAAACATCGCAACATTTTCACACTATTATTCCGTGTATGTTTTCAAAACTTTTTTCTATTTGACTATACTGTTAGCCTTAGGGGCTCTAGAGCCTTACTGATTTTACAGTTTTACCGGGCTTGGGTTTTTCGAATCATTCAACAATGCGTTATATTGCAATTCCTGTTTGTCAAAACTATGCACAGATGGCGTCCCGAAGCAACTTCCGATTTACAATATTGTTATAATTCAGACGTCAGACCGAATACACTGACCGATAACAGAAATAGCTAGTGTTTTTTGTATGAATCCAACATAATATCGAAAATTGTTATATCCCCATATGGAACCCATTATGGAATGACTTATGTCTCCTGTGTACAAAATTTGATAAGGATCGGTCGAGCCGCTTTTTAGTTAAATCTGGACATATAAACAGTTAGATGGAGAATTTTTTAAAGGACATATTCTTTTCATTTTTATAGTACGTCCAACGGGTAATTTGGAAAAAATATTACATGTAACGACAAAACTAAATATCTTCTATACATATAATAAAATTGAAGTGTCTGTTTTCAATGACAATAACAGGTTTATACTAAATGCATATGAAAATATACCTATAACATAAAACTCATATTTAAAATTTTTGTCTGTCTGTCTGTCTGCCTGTTTGTTCCTGATAGCTGATGTTATAAGGCATAACTTAGGATACTTTTATTTTAGAAAAATAAATAGGTGTCCGCACAAAAAATTAAAAACCTTTTTTAGTACGCCTCGCGAGCGGCGCTGCGGGCATAGCTAGTTTATTGATATAGATAGATGTATGCAGTTCACACGCGGTAGAAGTGAAACCTTCAGAATTAATTACATTTTATTCTAAATACATATATTAAACACAAATTTAATATTATTTTACATTTTATTCTACTCTAGCTGTGCCCCGCGATTTCACCTGCCTGTCATTTATAAGAAATCGTTTGCTGGTGATTTATAATACTTCAGTATAAACAATATTTTTATCGGGCGGCCAGGGTTATGCGTCATACGGTTCGTTGGCGCCGCTACACTTAGACCCGCCAAGACCGCCCTCCTCTGCGGCAACTCAAGCCTAGGTCCAATCCATCAGTATGGAGCCCTTGAGCCAAGCAGCCGCTCGCGCGATACAATGACTACATTCACTAGCTCTCACAGACACACATTACACTGCATTATACACACATGCACACCACATAGGTACATAGGTTCTGTAAGGGACCTTTTTTTGCCTAGTTAGATTAGACAAAAAATTTCAGACCACTAAGTACACATACACATGTTCCTTCCCTCCTCCCATGGGGAAGAAACATGTTTTTATGTATAGTTAGTTTAGATCGAATGTTAGGGAATTAGCCAGATCGCGACTTATTTGCATAACAGTCCGAGCCGAGGTTCGGCCACTTTGGCACCCTCGGATGTTGTTGCAAAGCTTTCGCAGCTGAGTGCCTTAAGCGCTCGCCCCCAAGCCCAGTAAAGCTGTAAAAGCCGTAAGACTCCAGGGGTATTACTAACTATTACGTCAGCGGATGCGGATAAAGGAGTTCGGGAGCGCTGTTTATTCCCACTTACTTAACGACGATAAATATTTATGGCTAGCTGAGAAATGTTGTCTAATACTATATAGCCTATACTATTTCTCAAGTATCAGGCTATCAAATACAAAAATATTTAAACAAACAATCAAACAAAAGCTATTCCACTTTATTATAATAGTATAGATTAGTATACATATATTACGTTATATTTCAACATCAATAATATGAAACACTATATAATGTATTCTATCTCATTCACCCTCATTATATTTTTATTGTCTCTTTTCCGTTTAATCCGGTTTTAAATCACAACGGTGCCACATAAGATTTCACTTCAACAAGTCCAACCTGCTTAAATTTAATACAATAGTCATTGATTCGGTATTCGGTGAAATAATAAAATGTGATGAAACTATAGCATAGTGGAAGTTCATTTTTAAATTCTCACATGTCATACCACGCTAGTTGAATTTTTGCTGACAGGCGTCTATTGGCAGCTGCATTTCAGAGCTAGTCTCTTTCCGGGCTTAGTATGTTACGGCTTGGGCTAAATCTCCACTGAACGAGATACGTTATACGCTAGGTTCTGTATCGCAAAAAAACACAAATGAAACCATTATACGATATCTCATAATCCTCATCTCATAATCTTGTAAGAAACAAGACAAGGAATATTTCCGTTTACAGAAATACCTAGAAGTATAATTTTAAATTAAAGTTATACGTATTAAAACTCGTTTCATATAGTTTCCTAGGAGATTGTATAATGAGCATATAGTTAACTATATTTAACAAGCTAAATTTTTTATACGTTATATCCTTAACATAGTTATTAGAATCAAATTGAACAATATAAATTACTGTTGAAAAAACCAGACTTTACTTTAAAATAATATCGTTTTTTTATACAACCAATGTAGCATACAAGCGTACGGCGTCCTTTATGGATACGTTAACGTAAACGTTAACGTATCCTAAGGACTCTTGTAACACCAGATGTATCACTAGCGCGTTGCTGACATTGAACCCCCTTGCCCAAGGAGCTCTGGAAGTCCTACACACCGCAGGAACACAACACAAGGTTATTTGTCTGCGACCTTCTGTAGGGTGAATATATTTCAACAGCCGGACTGCCCCAAGTAGATAGAAATTTCCAAAAAGAGTCCTCTGTGCCCTACCTCTCTTATCGGATTGTAAGTAGTGATATTGCATAATATTTATAATATAGTTCGCGGATTTAACAAAAATATTCATATTTATTTGAATCAAGTTGTGATAATAATCTTTTTATAGGAAAACATCGTATTTACTACGAGAGGAGGTTAAAACCCCCTGCATGTCTATAACTATAACTTATTGAATAAAATATACATTTATCATATCAATATATTGTACAATGGTCAAGCCTTCAATTTTTTTTTATCAGATTATGATTTTTATTAAGAACTTTTTAACGATATAATATTAGTAAGGATGTATATTAGTAGATACTTAAGACGTTTACTCCAGGAAGAGGTCGAAACAACCTTCTACTTGTATATCCTCTACGTAATCATAAATTTGATGAATAACGCATGCATTATTATCATGAATATGAATCAGATTTGATTTTACTTTACGTCACTCAAAAACAATGTTACGTATACGTAAGGAATATGTATCATTCGCACCGTCTTTACTCCATATTGTTACGTTAAAAAGTCATCAAGATCTAGCAACAAGGAGGTTTGACATGTAAAAAAATCACTTTACTGCTCTTTACACTTATTCATTACCTAAATGGATGGCTAAGGGCTAAATTAGCAATATTTGAGCAATAAATAATAAATCCTAATATCACTTTTACAAATTATAAAATAATATGAACAACTAGTTTATAGTTGTTCACACCACAAAATAATTCGTCGGGTTCCGGTGTGCCGTTCGGACTTGCCTTTGAGGGAGAATGTTTTAAGATAGTTATGTGGTGGTGGTCGAACCGGTTATAGCTCTCTTTTGTCTACAGAGCCCGGTATCTCATTGCGGAGGCTAGCGGGATCTGAAGCACGGTGCACCGCTGGTTGACCGCAGGTTTTAAGGAGCCAAAGTAGTAGGTCAGCCACCTAAGAAAGGCTGCCCCGCCGTCTCGCAAAAAATCCCGAAATGCAACGTCGTGCCAGTTGGCGACCGGATGGGAGGACCCGACGGTCACCTAGGGGAGGTTCGAGCGTCCCCGCAGTCTCTGCTTGAGTAACCTATCAGTAATGCATCATTTGGGCGCTGTGGGGTTAGACCCTCTATTCTCTCACAATTCACTCAAAAGTGAACTTCACAAATATCCGAGGTTTGCACTGTAACCTCACCACTAGTCCACTATTACCTAGAGACTGACAAGCCGCACCTCCTCTCCCTCACGGAAATGCAGATACGATGATGATATGATTGATGATGATATCATATGATTATGATAGAGCTTACCTCGATCACCGGAGCATAATTTTAAACAACGCGCTGGCGATGGTGTCCATACCCGAGATGAAATCTGTTGTCGGCGTCTCCGTAATCTGGAAGAATCCCGTTTTTTTTACTTTATGGGTATTTTTAGACTCCGGTACAGACAAGATTATTTACATTGGAGTCTATTGTTCGCATAGTGGTGATCAGGAAACGACCAGATTATTTGAACACTTAAGTAAGGCAAGAAAAGTGGCTCAACAACGCTACCCTTCCGCACAGATAGTATTTTTGAGAGATTTTAATACCCATCCCCATTACCAAGATAGACACCTTCTGCTGACAACGGATCCTGATAAATATTCCATCACGATGTCAAGCCCATTGAGAAATTCTGACCACTGCCTGGTTAAGTCTATATCATCATACTTCCCTCCAGATGCAAGCCTTAGGGGCATTAGAAGGATACGGCGAACAGACAGACAGACAAAAAAAATGGATATTCGTGATTAATTACCTCATGTGGGAGATTTCTATTGGTGAATTTAGAATGTACAGAATGTACAGACAGAACTAGAGATTTATTGATATCTATAAGATTTTTCAATAAAACTTTTAGAATGTGTAAAAAATGCATTATGTTAATTTTTACCTTATATTTATTCTGATTATGCTCACAGTTATAAACTATTTATAATTCACTTCATTTGTGCACAATAACCTAACTATATCATATAAAATATCGCTAAAATTACATAATAAAGGGCCAAATAACACAAGTTTATGAATTTAAAACAAAAACTATCATATGACACTTTGAGATCCCGCCAAAAACTCTCACGTGATATTCGAAACGAATCAGAGATGTATTTTCATACTCTGCCGGTTTCTCATTTGGCATTCTATAGAATGCCTGGACAATATATGATATATGAATCATTTCATACATTGCCGGCTAGCTTCAGGCATTCTATTAAATACTTAAGGCATTTTATACATTGCCTGTAATATATTATATACTAAATTGACTTCTCCTATGAGGCTAGCGTAGTAAGCAGAAATGTGATGGGTTTTTATATTAATTACACACAAACAGATACGTTATTGAGAGTTATTTTATTATATAAGACATTATTTGAATACTTATACATAGACAAACAGGAGCACAAACCAGAAGCAATATAAACGTATGTACAGTAAAGATGAAATTCTAACAAAATATACTGCAGCCTCGTAAACAAATATACAATCATTTTAATCAAACGCGAACTATAATAACATAATGATATTCTATATTCTACGAGTGTATATAGTATTAAGTTATAATCTATTCACATAAACATTTACCACGCACTAAGAAATCACTTTTCAAGAAAATCAGTAAACTTTTGCATCGGTTAGTGATAGCTAGGACATTTTTAGTACTTTTCATTTTACCTTCCAGTTTAAAATCCTTCACCAAGTAGCTGTGGTTGTTTTGTTGCAGCTGTATATAAAAAATTGATTATTTTTGATACTACAAGTATCTACAGCCACATTTTCACTTACTAATGTAAATCAAACACGAATCTTTAACTCAATAAGATAAAACACGATTACTTTATTAAGGAGAAAAGGAATGCAACAAGTTAACCAGTTTCAGTGTCTCTTAAATAAAAATTCTTCGTACTCATATTAACAGTATTTAGATTTTCATAAACCATTAAAAAAAAACTATGAGCTTACAACAAAAAATTAAATTCTTTATCACTCTTAAAGGGTCATTTTCAAATAATGCATTATTTACTGTGTACTACTCATGTTTTTAACTCGTATCTTAAATAACTGAAGTCTCTTATAGGTTTCAATAAAGTCAAAAGTTATTATGACTGTTCTTCCTCAATAATGTATTTTTTATTTATGGTTACTCATTGTTTTCTATATTGAAATCTTTTATTTTACGCTCATAATAGCAATTTGATATATGTATTAAAACCAAAATAAATTAACAGATATTGAATAACTTAAAAATATTTAGTGTAAATTACATGACTATTTACACTGTAATATGTAAATATCTTTGATTACTATATTTTTGTATCATAAGTAGATATAATAATTTTGTGTTCATTATCTCGATTAAAAAAAGTATTTTGTAAACCCAAGCGACGACAGAATGTAAAAACGAAATCATTCGACTTAAGAGGAAAACGATGACTTTGATTAATGGAAGCGCCTTTCCGGAAATCTATTTTAATTATTATAATTAATACTGATTTACTAATTTTCCAACAGGCGGAAGAATCAAAGTAATAATTAACAAATCATTTAAATACCTTGAATCTTTAAAGTTCTTGGCCGTGTGCTAGATGCGAAGAGGGAATAATTAAAAGAGTTACAAATATTACTTGCATTTTTACTTAAATGTTACATTACGAACCGAAAGAGCGTCATATATAACGAAAATATATAAAGCAAAAATGGAAATTGTCTTCCTATCGATGTTACCGCTTTTTTGTGCTCAAAGACACAATAATTGTCAAAATAGGTGAGGTTAAAAGTGATTATTAAAACAATAATAAACATGGAACAGTGTTTTTGCGTGCGTACAATGGTATACTTGAAGGAAATTGAATAAAAGGATAATACTAATCTAAAATATCCCTATCTCACACCTAGTTACATCAGTTGGTCTATTTCCTACTCTCGGAGGATCGAAAGATCTGTTTGTTGAAACGCTTTTATTAGCGCACTCTCTCATGTATTTTAAACTGCATTTGCAATTCGTGGATCGTTTATTGAAATACATTAGAAAATACATACACTGACTCAATAACAGCATGAGGTCCTTTGAAATTTCTATCGCTCCAAAATTCACACATGGAAACTGACGACGCAGTAACCGTCTAAAAATATCACTCAATATCTATATACCTATTTTAATTAATTGTTTTAATCCATTCTATATATATAAATATTATAAAACTCAACGTCTCTGTGTCCGTTTATGTTCTTTTCACGCGAAAACCACTTATCCGATGAACATGTTTTTATTTTATTTTAATTCATAGCTATGTTATCTAGCCAGGTTAAAGTATATGTTTTATTACAAAAAGTAACATAGGAATTAAGAAGTGACGATAATGGTGAATCAATTCAGAAAAAAATGGCATTAGGGGCGCTTAAATGGCTTACGCGGAGTAAACGATACGACATATATAAAATTAATGTACTACATAACGTTAAATCGTAAATTATCCTACATAAAATTGAGCGATGTAATATATCTATCTTCTAAGGATCACCCAAAATTAGCATTTTTGTCTTCCGTCTTTTGAGCGGGGGCATCACGATTCGCACATGCGCTCGACCGACGGCATTCTGTAGTCCACGCGAGCGGAGCTGCGACCACAGCTAGATTAATATATATATATATATTATTTTTCAAAAATATTTATAAAGCAGTAAGAATTAATTAAGTAAGTAAAAACTACGTTCCGGGCTCGTTGTCAAGGACACAAGAGCTGAGATTTAACAGGTGCCAAGTTCCTTAGTAACTAATTGAAGTAAGTAACAAATCGCTTTGTAAACGAACTGAAGAACTTACATTTCTACAGCTATAATTAAATGAACTGCTATGTAAATCGATACCAATTACATTTCAGCTCTTTTATCGGTGACAACAACTACTCAGAACGTTGTTGTACGGGCCAACTATATAAGTTTCTGCTGCTTTCGCTCGTTGCATCGCTTTCTATCTATATTGTTTTATATCAAGTCAGTGCATGAACATCCTTAAGACCGAGCGCCGATGAACGTACTAATTATTCCTATTATTTACAACACAAAGCCAATGTATGTGGTCTTTCGAGTATAAAACTATATCATTTTGGACCTAACGTGTGTATTAGTTACGTAATAAGAGTACTGTATGACGCAAGTGAGGTAAACTAACATTAAACGGTGTTGTGAATAAGGATTATAGTGCTTTATCAAGAACTATCATCAACTTTTGAAATATGTCAATAAGCAAGCTTACCACGGCTCGAAATAATATCATCAGCAAGTTCCGGTCTAATCAAGTAAGTTCCTTTCCTTAAACTATCATAACAAACTTTATCAATTAAATCAAAATGATTCACCTAGACAGCACCCTCGCGAACCAGCAAAAATTGTTTACAAACTTCCAACTTACAACTCCCAACTCTTAAAAATAGAGTGCGCCAAAACTCATCCTTCCTTTTCCACTAACCAATACGGAATAGTACACGAAAAATACGAACATATTTAAGCAGCTATTCAAGCTTATCAATCAAAGAAGAAAAAATTTCAACACTCATACAAAAGCCAGCAAACTCACTTGGAATATAAAGAACTTCACAAGAACAACCAACTTTATTAAAATCAAATCAAGGCACACTCAGCAAAACATACGAAATATTGAAAAAACAAAGCAGTAATTTTTAAGCATTTAAACATAAATACTTAATCTAAACATTCAAATTTCTAAAATGGGAACTAGATTCCTTGTTTTTTACTATAGCAAGTCTATAGTAAAAAAGTCTATAGCAAGTCGTTTGAACACTACCATGCCTCATCGTAAGTGATGATGTGGTCCACGATGGAGCACGCTTACCTAGGTAGCACCTATTTACTCGTGACTTGAAGATACCCAGGTTGTAATTATCGGGAAATATAAACTCCGGCAAAGAGTTCCACTCTTTAGCGGTGCGCATGATAAATGTGCTTGTAAAACACTTCGTGCTAGTGAGCACGAAGTTTCCACCAGTGGGTGGAATATCAACCATATATCGATGACGCTTCGCCGTTTCTCTTGTTGTCCGACGATGATGATGATGAATGACACATTCTAGGTGTCGTTCAGTCTCGTTGGTCTAACATAGATAGATTTCGTTGGGAATTGGACAGCGAGCTCGATGAAGGTAATCAACAATATCAGCAAACTTATTTCAAATTTGAAAAACTTATTATGACATAATTAGAGCAATGAATAAAAAATATACTCCGTTTCACATAGACTATCCAGTCCATAAAAGGATATACTACCATTTAGAAGTAACTTTATTATCACCAATGATCCTTGTTGAAGGATCTAGGATCAGCGAAGCAATCTACAACAATTCGTCGTTCTGGATGAGCACAAAATATGCAATTTTAAAAATCAAAACTTAAAGGGGAAGCAGAGAGGTTGATTCAACACTTACAAACTACATCAGAAAATTATACTACTAGTTGGAATATTTTAAACAATCGTTACAATAACGAAAAACTAATATTCTATTCTGACAGCCATATACTATTAAATATTCTCGTAGCCCAACATGTCTCATTACATCATATTAAAAACCTGCATGATGCTACAATAGAAAGCCTTCAAAGCTATCAAGAACTTAGGCGTCCTCACAGCATTCTGGGAAACACTACTTATACATTTATTATCTCAAAAATTAGTTAATTAAACCTTCAATGGATTGACCGCTTCCATAAAAGAATGAAGAGCTCTAGCTAAATTGCAAGATCTTTATCTTTCTTAGAAAGAAAATTTAATGCAAGAGAAATTTCACATCAGAAATATGACAACCGCTGGTATAAATTATCATCTAACATCAACCACTCATCATTAGGTCCTAAGCAATACAAGCAAAATTATAGTAATATGAAGCAATCATTTACAAGGCAAAGTTAATAATTGTTGCGATCCCTTCAAATATAAGTGTCTTATATGCAAACAAGGCGAACACGGCATTTATTATTGTCATCAATTTCTAGAAATGACGCCTTAAGTGAAGTACTTGAAGAAAATTACACGTACGCCAAAATTGTCTCTATAATCATAATGGAAACGGTTGCATTTCAAGCAAAAGAAGCCGAAAGTGCAAAAATGATCATGACACATTATTGCACGAAGCATTTGTACAAGTATCACAGAACACGCCCGATGTCCCATTCAACAAGAAACTCGACTGCTAATCAAACTTCACGGCGTTTACCGAAAACGTAGTTGTCACAGTTGACGCGTCTTATTTCGGTCGGTAAAAGGGTAGAATTACTTTCCGTGGTGCCCTGGTATCGGAGAGAAATCGTTCACGACTGAGGTCACCCTCAGCCACGCATCCCTCGGTACGGTTCACTTAATACTTTGGATTAATATGGTTCTCTTCGCCAATGGTCAGCAATTCACAAATAGGAATACTGCTGGCCATAGTCCAGGGTGCACCATGTGGAAATGGGACCAAATTCTCACCCTATTAGTTATTCTAGCTAGTGAAGCTAGTGTTTCAAACATTTTTACCTATTGGTTGTAAACTAAAAATATCTAAACAAAATTGTAGTTATAGAATATTTGATACACAGTACAGTTGAATGTATTATTTGATTTCATTTCACTTTTACCATTAAATATAAATAAAATAAAATTTATAAGGTAAATGATTGGATTGGGTACCACTTTTGATTTGTATTTTAATAATAAAAATAGCTGAGACCCGAAAATTATAAATATTTACTTGAAATTTCTAAGCAATTTCGTGATATATTTATGATTTTAAAAATTTTTACTAGTTTTCACATCGAATCTTGCTAGAAGGTGGGAAAATGCAAACCGATGTTTGAAGATAGTTATAAAGAACAGTGAAATAAAACTAGACTGTTTTCAGATCGATATAAAATTGTTTATTTATGACACAGTCGTTTTAAGGACTATAATAGAAATTGAGCGGATTTCTTGCGAAATAATAAATCATTTTTGTATAAATATATTGAATTACAGAAGCTATGTAACTTTTATTAAAAAATACTTGCGCCTATACTAGTATACATTCAGATTACATTCTTCTATGCAAATATGAACATTTTAGGTGACTCAATTGAAATTGTTTTTAGAAGAAAATATTGTACTTACTTTTGCATATGTAGACAAAAATTTGTTGATTTGCTGTAGTTTTGTTGACTTTATCGAAATTTGAACCAGAATAAAAGGTATTAGACTAATCATTAACAAACCGAGTAAACATATATCAGAGATATATATACACATAAATTTCGAATAAATTTGTGATTTTGCTCCTAAAGAACTTGCGTGGCGGCAGCTGGAACACAACATGTGTTCACAACATTCTTATTTAATATTTAGAGAAACTTATTCTGCAATAGTATATAAATTTGACTATTAAGACTTAATCGAAAGATATCTAGATATAAAAGCTATTAAAATCACAAATATTTACACTATAATCAAAAACAGATCTAAATTCTTCGATGCTTTTGTCAGTATTTTTTAAATCCTAAACCGTTGTGTAACATAGTGGTAAAAGCTGAAATGTCATGCTTGATGAAAATATAATTGTTATTTCTATATGGAAACGACCATTAGATGCTATGCTAGAATAATCGTTTGAGTTTTTGCTTTACAGTTTCATGGCTGAAACTAAATAAATCAGCTGTAAAATATTTCCTGGCTTTGAAACTGGCATACTGAACAGTGAATTGAAATGGAAAGATTAAATATTGCGCACAGTCACAGACATGTAAGAGAAAATCGTAATTCACGTTTACTTGCCAATTGTCATCAGACAAGAAATCTTGTGTGAACTTATAATCTTGACTAAAATATTAAAATCATGATAGATGTACTAACTTATGTATTACAATGTTGTAAATAACAATAAAAGCGAATTTAGCCGTTTGCCGTGACTCAGTCGATGCGCCCAGTTTTCTCTACTGTCTCATTGTTTATTCAACAGTTGTGTCACACTTGCTTGTTAAGCTAGTTTGAATATCTTCAGATTATTTCGACATTCTTCATAACAAATAACATTCTAATTATTTTTCTGAATGATGAACAAGTGTTAAAATTTATCAAGTTCATTTTTGAGATATTTGTTCATTTGTTTGAATGTGTGCTCAGAGTGTAAATTTCCAGGAATGGCAAAATAATATAATCACAGATTTTATTAACAGGGGTAGATAGCAAAAGTTACCTTGCAGTAATAAAAACCTTTAGGTATGAGCTTAGCTTGAAGCTGACTGAAATCGAGCCTGACTTCTGAAATTTTCAATATGAACGAAACGGCCGCCACGCTGGCCGAAACTACATTAAAGTATTTAATATAAGTAAATATTACATTTACCTATATATATTAATTTTCGATAACATTACAGAGTAAATACATGCACTCACTTCAGCAGGGCTACCATGTGTACACGGTAAAAGTAAAATGTCGCTAAAGATCCGAAAGGCGACTGAACAAGGCGACAGTGGTTGTCGGAATTTCCTCGCCTTGCTTTGCGAAATCGCGCAAATTTAAATGTCTGTGTGTAATACCATTAGAACTCGTTCATACTATTCAAGTTTCATAAAACTTGAATATTTTGAACATACAGGATGTGAATATGGACAGTCAGTGAAGCTTGAGCCTGTGTGCAAGACATACTTTTGTCCAAATAATAAATTAAATTAATAATTCGTTGTGTTTTTAAAAATCAACGGTAGGTACATACTTTTATTGGATACAGTTGGGAAAATATTTTGTCTAGTAGTTATACTTCGAAAAGTTGGGATCATTCACCACCATGCATATTATCAAACACATAATTGTTGATATTTAACTAGTAAACAAGTGTTATGTGTATTTGGTGTTTCTACGAAACAAGATTTCTTCAGCAATGTCGGTTTAGTGGATTGTTTCTAGTAATTTAAAAAAATCAGCAAGCGTTTTCAGTAAAGTAAAAAAACCGTGATTCAACCATAGCACGATGGCAGAATATATAATAAGTTTTCTCCTATCTAGTTATCATCCTTGAATTGGACATTTGTCGTCTACTAACCATTGATCCGTTTTTTCTTGTGATCTTCAGCTATTTTGTCACTTGTAATCCTGTAGACCGCTGTTCCGTTCAGAAAAAATACCACCATTTAGGGAGTTTTTGGCGGGATCTCAAGCTGTCATGTAGTGATTTATGGTTCTTATTCATAAATTTGTGTTGTTTGGCACTATATTGTGTATGTAATACAGGTATCATTTTACATAATAAGGCTTGGTTATTGTGCACAAATGAAGGAGATTGGAAATAATAACATGGACCATGAATTCTGAGATGCCACAAAAACTCCCTAGAAAGTTTAACAAGGGAGCCACCATCTTGTTAGGATAGTGAAATCATCATAAGACAGGACATTCTTTATTCACTCCATAATGGCAGTGACGATCTTCAGTAAAGAGGACTAGTTGCCAAGTTAGGAAGAATAACTACCAAATAATAAACAATTGCGATGATTCAAATACAATTGATTCAAATTTTATTTTAATTAATTTATTACGTAATAACTTGCAGAATAATGTTTACCGTATAAAAAAGTACAGAGTCGTTTTATTAGATCTCTCCTCGTTACTATTTAGTAGTATAATAATAGTGCGCATACTGTCGCCAATTACCTTGCATTAAAAGGTACCGCGTCCCCCGCGGCCGCAACCCGCCACGACCGCCCTCCTCTGCGGCAACTCAAGCCTAGGTCCAATCCATCGGCAAGGAGCCCTTGAGCCAAGCAGCCGCTCGCGCGACACAAGTGACTCTACAATCACTAGCTTTCACAGCCATACATGACACTGCATTTTACACACATGCACAACACACAGGTACATAGGTTCTGTAAGGGACCTTTTTTTTTCTTTTTTTGCCTAGTTAGAGTAGACAAAAATTTCAGACCACTAAATACACATACACATGTTCCTTTCCTCCTCCCAGAGGGCAGAAACATGTATTTATGTATAGTTAGTTTAGATCGAATTACGGATAGGGAATTAGTCAGATCGCGACTTAATTGCATACGCGCAACAGTCCGAGCCGAGGTTCGGCCACTTTGGCGCCCTCGGATGTTGTTGCTTAGCTTTCGTGGCTGAGTGCCCTAAGCGCTCGCCCCCAAGCCCGGTAAAGCTGTAAAAGCTTAAAAAAAAAAAAAAAACCACGACCGCTTCAGTTCAGCATTTTTTTATTCCAAGCTGCACGTCTAGTAGAAGTTAGTTAAAACTGGTCACGAGCAAATATAATAAACAGTATAAACTATTTGCTAAATTAAATCCAAAGTATCCTACTATAATTCTACTAATATTATGAATGTGTAAAGATTGTATGGTTTAATGCTTGTTCCTCGATCACACAAAAACGGCTGCACGTACCTGGATGAAATTTGGCACACAGATAGTTTATAACCTTACTTTTTACCCCGATAAAAGTTTACGAAGACGAAGTCGCGGGCAGAAGCTAATAAGGATATAAAATATATCTTGTTCCGCAGTAAATAAAACAAAATTAAATTTATTCGACCACCGAGTACCTACACGTTTATCGTCTAATATCAATAAAGTAATATATTTATCTAATATATTCAATATAAGTAAACGGAGACTATACGTTTTATAACTTACTTTAAATAAATAATAATGACTTATTAAGTCGTTCCGAAGCTGTATCGTCAACATTGGAGATTAAAGATTATCTTTTAATGACCTATCGTTAGCTTGTTCATTTGATTTTGGATATCAAGCGAATGTATCTTAGAATGATTATGTGGTTATAGCTCATTTAAAAATGAAGTTGATGACGGTTGGTTCGATACATACTTTGGTATCTATGTCAACTTTATCATAGAAGTTTTCAAGTTCATTTTACGTTGAATTTTAGCAACAAGTTTTGGATCCTTCAGCAATCTGAAATTAATAATTAGAACAGCCCGCGTGCTAGTGTGTGTTGCTATTCACTTGGTATTTTGTAGTATTTCACTTTCACATGTAATTAAAAAACGTATTCGCCAGTGTTAAAAATAAATCGTTTGCTTGAATTGGCATTCACATATCTCATTTGGCATTCTATAGAATGCCTAGGCAATATATGAAATATGAATCATTTTATACATTACCTGCTAGCTTCAGGCATTCTATAGAATGCCGGGAAGAAATACATTGCCTATAATATATACAAAAAATATGCATACATACGTAAAAGTATAATGTAAATATAAGTAACAAGTTTGTATTTTTATTTATCTACTTCACAGTGGTGCCTTTAACATCGTACTCTATGTTTAAATTTATATTATTATCATCATCAAAAGATTTCAAGTAAAAAATGTACCCACTTTTTAGGGCAATGCAAAAATTACTTTTATACAAATAGTAAATTTTAGAAGCGACTGTACAAGTAATTTATATGAATATCAAATAAAAAATATTTATTTTTATAAAAAAAATGTTTATAATAAGTTAAGTAAGAAAAGAGCCACTTAAATCTATTATCTAACTATCTTACTTAATTATACGCACAGCCCTATGACTTTATGTCAAATGTGAAGGCCTAAAACTAGCCAACTAAGTCTAGCTAAAACTAGACAGGAAAAAATACCGTAATATCACGGTGGCATTCACGAGTTGGCTATATTATTTTAAGTAATGTAGATAATATATTATGTTGTTCTGCGCATTAATAAAGGTGAATTCTATTCTCGATACACCGGTTTTAAATTGTTTAACGATATTTAATTTAATAATAAACGATATTTAATTCATTCAACCGATGTCTCATCGTCAAGCTCCATCCACCAACGACTGATTAGTGCCTGTGTAATTTTACTAATTTTAAAATAATATTATATTATAATATTACATTATAATTATATTAATATTGTTAACACTAAAAGTAACGATGAATGGAAACATGACGACGAAACCTATTTACGCTACAAAATCCTTAAATTGTATTACCATCTAAGAATAAAACAATCATGGATTACTCGTTGACCTTTGCGCATTTGGGGAAAATTTACAGTCTGATATATTAATATTTTAACTAATATTGATGTAGAGAGATGAAATAAATATATTATTCTACTATACGATAAATATATATTGTCTATTGTCTAAAACATAAATATATTCTTACAGTGTTCTCTTACATGATGGAGTCAAGTTTTAATAAGGAAGTGAAGGATTATGACTCTATCAGCGATGGAAGTCGGAACTCCTGGAAGCCGTTTTACCGACAAGTACGTTTTATTATTATTTACGTAAACTACAAAGTTAATATAGATAGATGATTATGATTATATCTTTACAGTTCTAGTATATTTTGTAAAATGTAAATGTAATACGATGCAATGACAAAATAAACATTATAATAATGTTCAAAATTTCAACAATACTTATTATATTTATATTATTTACTTTAAAATAAATATCAAAAGAAGTAATAAATTGCCAAGGATAACTTATGATAATGGAAAAAATAGTAATTGAAAATGTAAGTTATGAGGTAAATCTTTTATTGTTAATAAAGAAGTGTTTTAAACTATGTAGTGGTGAATTTTCGTCATATGTTTATAATTAGTTAAAAATTAATATAACCGATTGATAGAAGTGTGAAAGTAGATCAATGAAAAAGGTACCTAGTAACGACAACTAAAATTATGGTATTTTCTTAAGTTTTCTTCTAACTGATCAGGTAATTCGATAAAAGAGACGTGGCGCCAATAGTTTCTACCGTGTGATGTACGAGTTTCAAGAATTTAGTATCTAACTTTGCCCTCCCAATACATCTTGGATCATTTAATGTATGTTAAAATAAATGTATAATAGATACTTTTGAATTTTTAAATGACAGGAACAATGTAAATACTAGAAGTAAATATATAACAGTTATTACATCTTTTAGACTTAGTAAGGCTCATAAATGCTTTTTAAGTAATTTTGGTAGTTTCTACAATACCGCACACATTACCGACTTGGCGTATAATAAGTTCAAGAATCATGTTAATCAAGTTTTATTGTCCAAAGGATATTATAGCGTAGATTATTACGTGAATGACTATGATGTCTGTAAGTTATTCTCTAAATAAGGATGTACCATTATAAATGGTAATAATTGTAAACAAAAAAAATACTGTAGAAGCAATTAAGCAATTTTTTTGATAAATCTGATCTAGTTTCTTGCCAGGTCTTCTCGATACTGGGAATGTTGATTGAATAAAACATTTTCGATTTAATTTGTTTTTAGCAGGGTCGTGACCTGTCATATAGTGGTTTTTATTTTAATTCATAAATTTATGTTATTTAGGGCAATCAACAGATAACTTTATTTGAGGAATTATTTTTAAATTTTGACAGGTTATGCATACATTATCTGTCAAAATTATTCCCAGTATACAACTATCTGACCCTTAGTCCTATATATCGTGACATATTTAGAGTATTTTGTAACATTAATGGCATTTTGGTTATTGTGCACAAGTGGAATATAAATAATAACTGGAAACATGCATATTTAGTTGCCACAAAAATTCTTTGGTCAGCTTTAACAAGTTAGCTACTATCTTCTTAGCTCCATGTTCTATGATTAGAAATGTGTACCCAGTGACCTTAAGAATTATAAAACAAAAACGCTTGTTGTACAAAACTCAATATCGTTAAATTAGTATGAGTACCTAATAGATATATTATAAAAATATACGATGAATTACGAATTATAGTAATATTATTATCAAAAATTATATAACTGGATTCAAATTAATCTATACTAACAAACTAATTTTAAGTAAATAGTTAAAAGGTATGTCAGATGACCATGTGTTTGAGTAACGTTCCGGAACGTGGCGTTTTGTAACAATTCCACTTTTTAAGTATTTATATAAATATTCCAGTTACTGGTCTGCACGGGTGTTTGGACTTTATATTTTGTATGCGGGCTAATTATTGGTGCGCCTACCGTGTTCATCCCACAAATAAGAAGAGAGGCGAATTCTACTGAAGTTATCAGTGATGAAATGGCGTCTTGGTTAGGTGAGTAATCGTTTTTTTCTTTCAATTATTTCAATAAAATTAGTTCAAAATATATTAACACTATTAAAAAATGTATGAAATGTCTAAACTTACTAAAATGTACTAAAAGATAAATAAAATCAAAACATACACAAAAACTTACTTTACATAAATAAAGTATAATATATTAGAATTAACTAAACATCCTTTAATATCTAGGGCATTTATATTGCAATTTTCATTTTCAGCCAGCGTCTTCAATTTTAGTGGCTTCCCCTGTGTGATTATTTTATCAATATGTACAAGATATTTGGGAAGAAAGCTACCCTTCATCATTGCTGCAGTTGACACTATCATCGCCTTCACAATCTTTTTCTTTAGTATCAATGTCACGCAAATCCTCATTAGTGAAGTCATGCAAGGATTATTTAGCGCTTCACAGATGTTAGTGTCAATAATGATCATGACAGAATATACTTCACCTAAATACAGAGGATTATTTTTGACTATCAATTCAGCTACCGTGTACTGGGGAGTATGGGTGTCAAATGCTATAGGCACCTTCTTTCATTGGAGAAAAATTGGTTTATTGGGAATTATTTGTTCAAGTTACACTTTACTTACAGTCTTCGTATGGCCAGAATCCCCATATTGGTTAGCAAGTAAAGGCAAATACGAAGAATGTGCAAGAGCCCATCGATGGCTAAAGGGTTGCGATGAAGAGTCTGAAAAGGAATTGGATAACCTTATCAAAACACAAAAGGAATATTTAAGAAATAATTCAACTCCACTTACGTGTTGTGAATGGATTAAGGATGCAATTATTTCTATTAAATCTAAAGAATTCTACAAACCTACTTTGATATCCTTTTTGACAGGATCTCTTGCTGTTGCTTCGGGTAAATTAGTTTGTACTGTATACGCTTTAGATATTATAAAGAAAATAACTAATGATGAGCGAACTGCATATCTAGGAATGTTAATATTAGATGGGATAACAGTCTGTAGTATGTATTTTGGATGTGCGATTTCAAAATATTTTAAAAGAAGGACTTTTTTGTTAGCGTCTTCATCTATAGGTATATTATGTCTGTTTACATTATCCTTATATTTATATCTTATTAAGTTATCCATAATTATAGAGAATAAGTACACTTCAATAATATTACTAACGGCATTCTCTTTGGCAATAAGTTGTGGGCCATTAATAATGTCTTCATCAATTTATGGGGAACTAATACCAGTGAGATCAAGGAATTTGTCTATGTGTGCAACGGCTATTGCAGGTAAAGTTTTGTTGGGAACATTTTTAAAAATAGCTCCATCCATTTTTAAAGTTTTTGGATTACATGGTGCATTTTTATTTTTTGGTATATTATCACTCATTTTCACGGTCCTGCTTTATAAATATTTACCTGAGACCAAAGACAAGACCCTTCAGGAGATAGCAGACGCAATGAAAGGTACTAAAACAAGCTCATCTGCAGAAGTTGAGTTATTAAATAGAAAATCAACAGATGAACAGATCAGAGCATTGCCTTTGAATATAAATATAACTTAAGTATTTATTTGTACAGTATTAGGGAATGTGTCTTAAAGCCAAAGTTGTCAAGTATGCTTATAACTGCTATTTTCTGTCATAAATAACAGTCAAAAATAAAGTTTAGATTACTGGTTTTCATATTGTGCTCCACTCGTGTGGACTACAGAATGCACGAACGTTGTTCGAGCGCACGCGTGAATTGGGCTGCCTCAAATTGCTTATTATGAGTGACCCTTAGAAGATAGACATATGCTATCACAGATTTTTTTATATATATAATTTTAAGATCTCCGATTATATAATACATTAATTTGATATAAAACTTATGGTTTGCTCAGCATAAGCCATTTAATCGTCCCAAAAGCGTATTTTTTCTGAATTGATTCACCATTATCGTTTCTGCTTATTTCGTATGTTACTTTTTGTCATATAATATATATCATATAACCTGGCCAGATAACATATCTATGAATTAAAGGCAAAGTTATGTAAATCGGATAAGTGTTTTTCGCGTGAAAAGAACATATACAGACAGAAAGACAGAGAGACGTTGAATTTTATAATATGTATAGATAAGTTGATGACAGTTCACTTGAAAATACATTTTATGTTTTGCAGGAACTACGTGTTTTATTAACCAAAAATGGTAATGTCATTTACGAATATAAAATTACAGCAACTCTACGAAATATATACCACAAATGTTTTAATTTCTTTTACATTTTATCCTGTGTAAAATAAAATAGCTTCATTACTAACTTATATATATTTTGCGCGAAGGTCCGTCAAGTGACGTAGAGATCCGATATGAAAGGATTTATATCCATTTTTAATGGAACTGACGTAAATTTGTATCATGGAAATCCATATCTTTGAATGTAATGCACTGTAGAGATATAAAAATGGCTATATATCAAGTCGGTAAAAAGTTTGCTATCAAAAAACTTGTCTACATACCAATGAAAGTCTCGTTAAAATCGGTTTAGCTTTTCAAATATTAGCCCAGACATACTGACTGACAGACATAAATGTAAAAAAACACGTATTTGGGTTTTGGTTTCATGTGAATACCCTCATGCACTTAAACAAGCGTTAACTTCGAAATCACAGACAAAAATACTTAAGTTTTATTTATTTGTTTAGACGATTAATGTAGTTAAAGAAACGATAAAGATATTAGAAGTTGCCACTATTATTATCCTTAAGTAAAAATAATATACTAAATGTATGATGAAAATGTACCTATAGAAGAAAATGAATTTTGTTTATATAAACCTATAAAGAAAACCTTGTCTGTTGTATTTTTTTGGTGGTATAGTTCTTCCCTTTCATTTCGTGTAAGGAAAGGCAAAGTTATCTAAGACCACGTAGCCAAGTCAGACGTATATGATGATTTCAGTATCCTAACATGATGACGGCTCCATTGTTAGAACTTCCTACGGAGTTTTTGTGGCATATCAGAATTCATTGTTCATGTTATTATTTTGAATCCACTTGACTTGTGTGCAATAACCAAGCTTTATTATGCACAATGCTACCTGTTTTACACATAATAGGGTAAAAAACAGAAATTTATGAATAAAAATTCAAAAACCACTTTTCAAGTCTGAAAACCCGCCAAAAACTCTGTTGTATTATGCAAATATCGATATTATAGTAAGCACAAAGGTAAAACACAGACAAAAAAATAATAGTACAGAGACAAATAATATTCATAAATTATTAGTTATAGCCGTAAAATTTATATATGTATATAAAATTTTATACATTAGTATTATAGATTAAAAGTCATATTGACGGTAAAATCTTTATTACAAATATAATTAGTAAAGTTATAGTTTTCGTGTTGTGCTATATTATTTTAATATATCACGATTTACAAACACAATATTAATTAACTACTACCTTTAATAGTACCAATAGTCGTACTTTTTATAATCATTGTACTTGATAAGTGGATTGTCAATCCATACCATTTTATTTCAGTACAAACGATTTTTTATACTCATATTTAAGTACATCCATTTTTTGTGTAAAACACTGTGAGAAAATCATTAGGTCGATAAATGCTTTTTATACAGTCGCTCGTCTAACGGCAAAAACAGACCTATTATAAATATCTGTAAATAACGATACTGTATTCTTGTATATCTAAGCAGCCTGAATAGACATAGGTCAAATTAATATTGAACTACATAAGTCTCAAATTTGATTGTGATAGGGAAAATGTGTAATTGTATTATAATTATTATTGAATACTATTTAAGGAATTACTAGGCAAGGCAAGGTACTATTTACTATTTGAGCAGTTCTTGTAAATTAAGGGGAACCTAAGAAATCAACATTTATTGAAATATAATGGTTGATATTATTTATAGTATCATTGGCAAAACTTCATACAGATAGATCGAAATGCTACAGAAAGTAATCGATTGAAGTTGGATTAGACATATATATATATTCTAGAATTTTAGAGATTGACAGAAATATTTGACATTTTGGGATATTTGGATATTGACAAAATATTGTCTATTCACGAGATTGTTTTTGCATATGTGCAAAACGAAAATAGCACCGACGATTTTGATGAAATGTTGTATATAGATAATATTTTACTATCAAAGTTTATCTTGAAAGCTGTTATATTTTGAAGACACTGGGCAACGCTCAATATTTATAATTATGTGATAATACCAGCATGTTTTCTAGTAAAGGAAAATATATTTTATAAGCATATAATTAATTTTAATATTATTTTAAGTGGCGCAACAATAAAAAATTACGTCAGTGAAATAATTGTTTCATCATCATCATCATTTCAGCCGAAAGACGTCCAGTGCTGGACATAAGCCTCCCCCAATGATCGCCACAACGACCGGTCTTGTGCTGCTCGCATCCAGCGGCTTCCCGCAACCTTTACCAGGTCATCGGACCACCTTGTGGCGGGTCTGCCCACGCTGCGTCTTCCGGTACGTGGCCGCCACTCGAGAACTCTTTGACCCCATCGGCCATCCGCTCTACGAGCTACGTGGCCAGCCCACTGCCACTTAAGTGTAGCTATTCTTCGGGCTATGTCGGTGACTTAGGTTCTCCTGCGGATCTCCTCATTTCTGATTCGATCACGCAGAGAAACTCCGAGCATAGCCCTCTCCATTGACCTTTGAGTGACTTTGAGCTTTCTTATGAGGCCCATAGTTAGCGACCACGTCTCAGCACCATATGTAATCACTGGCAACACACACTGATCAAAGACTTTCGTCTTGAGACACTGCGGTATCTTGGGCGAGAATATGTTACGTAGCTTCCCGAACGCTGCCCAGCCGAGTCGGATTCGACGATTGACCTCTTTCTCGAAATTGGATCTACCTAACTGGATTGTGTGTCCCAGGTAAACATAATCTTTAACAATTTCAAGCGTATAGTCTCTGATCTTCACGGGAGTTGGCGCTACATGGACTTTCGACATAATCTTCGTCTTGTCCATGTTCATTCTAAGACCAACTCGTTCAGAGGCTTTACTGAGGTCATCGAGCATCGCACGTAGGTCCTCCATGGTCTCAGCCAAGACTACTATGTTGTCGGCAAACCGAAGGTGGGTGATGTACTCGCCGTTTATGTTGATGCCTAGTCCTTCCCAGTCCAGAACCTTGAAAACATCTTCCAGTGCAGCGGTAAATAGTTTAGGAGAGATAACATCTCCTTGTCTGACTCCCCGCCGCAGCAGGATAGGTTTCGAGTTCTGATCCTGCAGTCGAACTGAGATAGTGGCGTTTTCATACAAACTTTAACACTTCGATATACCGGTAGTCAACTTGGCACCGCTGGAGAGACTGTAGTACAGCCCAGGTCTCAATCGAATCGAACGCTTTCTCGTAATCCACAAACGCTAAACAAAGAGGTAGGTTATACTCTTCGGTCTTCTGTATAACCTGCCGTAATGCGTGTATGTGGTCTAAGGTACTAAAGCCCTTTCGGAAACCGGCTTGTTCGGGAGGCTGGAAGTCGTCAAACTTGCGAGCGAGACGGTTCGTAATAACTCTCGAAAACAGCTTATAAACATGGCTCAAAAGTGAGATGGGCCTATAATTCTTCACCCTTTTTGAAGAAGAGTACCACCACACTTTTGTTCCATGCCTGCGGGAGCTTTGTTGTTTTTAAGCTGTTTAAGCTGTTTGAGAGCCATACTAATCTCGTACAAGCTAACGTCCGGGATATCTTCTGTGTAGTGTCGAGTCAATCTAGCTCTTGGGTCTTTAGCTAGATTCGTAACGGGTTCATGCGTTGACGTGTATAACTGTCCGTAGAACTTCTCGACCTCACTCAAGAGCTCGGGTTTGGATGACACGATTCTGCCGTCGTCAGTCTTCAGCTTTGTTAGTTATTGTTTATTTTCATTAATTAAAGCAAAGTATTTTTCAAGCAGACTGCAATTAATTAAAATAATAATACCGTGCTAACGTAATGTAAACAAGAATAACTTAAAGTTTTTGTAAAAGGAAGGACAAATTATGGACTGCAAAACATAATTTCGTCGGTGATACTGCAATATGTAAGAGTCTGTCTCAATATTATTCATTGCAAATTGTTATATTTCTAGTTATTTTCACATACGATACATTACTTACGATATAACACACACATGTGTGATATGTATGTCAAACACTAGTATTAAATAAAGTTGATGTTCACTCATATACATGGAACTGACTACACTTAATTGTCAGTTTTAAGCAAGTAGGTAATTCTTTATTTCCAAAAAAAAAATGTAGTACAAAATGCAACCAGGTGGCTTTGCGGTTAATAATTTCAAAGGTAATATTTACCGTAAAAATCGTAAAAAGGATTTTTTCTCACACTCCTGTAAAATTTGTTCGCATTGACATTGCCCATTTTGCGGTATCATCGACGATATGCGGTTTATTTTAGTTATCCTTAATAAAAATATATTTTCTATACTACAAGGAGAAATAAGAGTAAATAGAACGGATCTATCTTCATGTCATAATTTCCAACCAAGCTATTGGTTTCGGCAAGAATCAGCTCTTGTATTTATTATTGGCAGAGCCATTTGCTTATTAAAGTAAGTTGTGAAAAGGCGAAGTTCGGGCAAAATGGAACAGACAGTACGTATTATAGTATTAGTGGCCGCCGCTGAGAGCCGAAGTTTCATCAAGCGGCAAACGATGTCACTATACCATCAACCAAATAGTATGGTAAAAGACATTCAACTGTAAATACACTCGCTATAATAAGATCACTTCTTCGATCGGCGCGGAGATGAGACTACATTTTAGTGATAGGAAATTTTCTAATGACCGTCTGTTCCAGTTGAGCAGACGAAACTTACTCAATTCAAAAGACTAATTAAGCGCTATGACGTGTGTAACCTCACGTATCACGTCGGCCACTTTGGCACCCTCGGATGTTGTTGCAAAGCTTTCGTGGCTGAGTACCTTATTAAGCACTCGCCCCTAAGCCCGGTAAAGCTGTAAAAGCCGTAAAGGCTCCAGGGCCCCTAAGGCTATCAGTATAGTCAGTTCGAAAAACTCAAGTATTACTTCAATTGTTTCTAATTTTCCATAACAGAGATGAATGAATCAAGGTAGCACTTTATTACGGTAATTACTACTTGTGAATTATTAATCGCAAAGCCACCAGGTGGCCAGGTGGCCAGGTTTTTTAAGAAAAAAATATTTAACTACTTGCTTAAAACTGATAGTTAAGTGTAGTGAGTTCCATGTATATATGAGTGAACATCCGCACGCGTGGACTACAGAGTGCCGTCGGTATTTTGGTGGCCCCGCTTCCACTCACAGCGGTCACCCACCGATTACTTTAAAGATAAAAAAGGCTTATTATTTTATTTGCGCAGAACCCTAATTATTATTATAAAATAAAAGTAGCCCAAATTAATCTTTATAAAATCAGTTATCTGCTAGTGAATGTCCCGTCAAAATCGGTCTAACCGTTTCGAAGTTTAGCCGGAGCAAACAGACAGACAGACAAAAATTTTAAATATTGATTTTTTGTTATAAATACCAGGTACTTTCATAAACATTTATTAAAAAGGTGTTATTTTGACATTACAAACAGACATTTCAATTTTATTTATTTGTATAGATGCCAGTTTAGATTTCTCTTTTATTCGTGTTATTGAAATGCGCAGAGATACGGCGAGGTGATGGAACCTAACAAAAACTTGTAGGCGCTTCAGAACAATGTTTATTGCAGCAAACTGAATACAAAGCTATCTTTGCGTTATACTCCCTTATTTACAATTATCCGTAGTGCCAAAATGATCAAATGACAACTTAAAACAAAACACCCTAATTTTATGAATAATTCATAATTATATAATCCTTAATAACCAAATAATAACAAAAGCTAATATTTTTAAACATCGAATCATTCATTAAATATGAATATCTATATAATGTATATCTACATGTAACAATTAAATAATTAATTATATTTTAAATAATGCTTTATTTAGACGATGCGCTGCTACAGGAAGTTGGTACTTGTAACAATTTCCCAATATATTATATTTAGCATTATGACCACAATCTCTGCTGTTAAGAGACGATGTGAACCAAGAAGGTGGCACTCTAAACCTAGTAGAGAACTGGCTCTCAAATGCAGCTTCCGGAACACATAGGTGTTTGGCGACCGATTTTCAACTAAAGAGTGGTAACTAGCCAGGCGGGAGTTATAAAATACTCTACCACCATGCTATGATTTCCTCGCGATGTTCTTTTTTTTCACCGAAAGCTCAAGCTCATTGTAGGGATTCGAACTCACGTCGATCGACGACCAAAATGCAAAAAATTTTCAAGTTTGCGCAAACCATTTTCACAAATATCATAACCTAACGTACAGTAGATTTTCAAGTCTAATCCAATTCAATTACTAGGCCAAATTTGCAAATATTTGAATAGATTTGTTCCACATGTCGAGAGAAAATAGGGTAGGGATAAGCTCGTATGTAGAGCAGCCTTTGGTAAACTAAGGTAAATGGTTGGTTTGTCGGATATTGAAGTTTGTGGTTTGCAGACTTTGCGGTTATATATACTGAATCCCATCAGTAGCAAAATCTGTGATGCATGTAAACGAAGTAGTCATAGCTATTTAATTTAAGGCAATGAATTTTCGGATTAGCTAGGACTAGATAGCAAATCAGCATGGCGAACTTTACTACGGGTGTGTTCTAATTATTGGCAGTATGATATTTTGTAGTGATTCATGCACAATTTATTTTTATCATATTGTTTTATCTTAATCTAATGTATAATAATACCATGATAGGTATATTATCTCTTCTGAGCTAAGTATAACTAATAAAATGCCTGTATTTCTTATTCATGATGTTCTGGAAATGAATGGAAATCCATTTATTTGCGTTTATAATAATAATCCTTGAAATAGGTCACATTATAAAATGGCTCATATTATATCTTATAAATGTACTAACTGTGCCCGGGGCTCCACTCGCGTAAACAACAGAGTGCTGTAGGTCGAGCGCACGTGTGAATTGTGCTGCCTCAAAAATGTTTATTGTGGGTGATCCTTAAAAGATAGACATACGTTATGCTGTTTTTTTTGTAGTTATTCCGTATTTTATGTTAGCACCAACCACTTATTATTTTATTTTATTCAAATGGAATGTATCTCTCCACTAACAAATCAAAACGCACTTTTATCGACAACAAGTGCTGCCCTATAGCAGAGACAATAGTATCTGAGAACCCCGTCACTAGCTAGCTGCTCTGAGAGTAACTGCTCCGACAAATAATTATAAAATATATGAAAAACCTATTCAAAACGTTAACAAACCAGTGCTAGTGACGAATAAAGTGCCTTAGTTAGCGATCAGCGACTTCAGCCATTAACTCAGACGGGGTACCCCGAAGAAGAGGAACTCCAGGTGCGGGTAAGTGCTGGACACATGTCTGTTCTATATGTGTTTCCTATACAGTAGGTCTTTTTAAGATCTACAATTATGTAGAACATTAAATTGATATATCTCTTATGGTTTACTCAGTTTTAGCCATTTATTCGCCCCAAAAGCGCCTTTTTCCGAATTGATTCACAATTATCGTCTCTACTTATTTCGTATGTTACTTTATGTAACAAAATATACCCTATAATCTGGCCAGATAACATATCTATGTATTAAAGGAAAAATCATGTGAATCCGATTAGTAGTCTTCGCGTGAAAATTATCTAAACGGACAGACAACAAATAAATTAATAATTTAATTTTCTCTCGAACACAAAATGCAAAACGGTTTGTTCCTTAAACCGCAAGCGCTGTGCAACCGCTGCGCAAATTCTGTTCTAATAAAGACCATTTACTGAGTAATGCGAGGTTAAACGTGTACTAATAAGTTATAAACTAAAACCGATTTCTATAAATAAATAAATTTGCTACAAAGACATTAGACATAGAAAACAATTGAGCAACATGGTTCCATTCTTAATTATGGTTTTATTTTACACTAGCGACCCTCTCCGGCTTCGCACGGGTGTAATTTACTAATGCGGCGTCATTTTTATTTAAAAAAACATGTTCAATTGATGTACAATTTATCGTATTTGTATTGATAGTTCATCGTTACGAAAAGTATGTTTGGCTCACGACTTGTTATTCATAGGTAACCGTTTTGCTGCGAGTGAATTATTTGTTGCGTGCTTTTTGAATCTGTGATATCTGCAACGGTATTCATTTGAATATTATGTAAAGGTAAATTTTAATCTACATTAATAGCCAAAGGTAACAAATATATTTATGTGGATAAGGATTAATACTGAATTGGAGAAAATAGCTTTGCATGTAACCTAATATTTTAATAAATAAATTAAAGAAATAAAAATGGTTACTGTGAGTCAACCTTAGGAGATAAACATATTATGCCTTCGCAGACTTTTCTCTAGGCTTTTTAGATAACTACAATTCTTTATTATGTTATTTTAATTTATCTCGTACGGTTTAGCCAGTGTAAGACATGTAAGCTACCCAAGATTGATTTTTTGTGTAATATACAAAGAAATAATTAAAATGTACTATATATAAAAACATTACGTAAAAAATTATCTAAACGATAGTGAAAACCGTATAAAAATCCTTTGCTTTATTTAAAAGACTTCTTTTAAGACAAACCGACAGACGCGGATAGCAGATTAATTAAAGTGTTAAATGGGCATGCAATTAACATGATATCTGGTGGCTACTGCAGCCCTATAGCTATCTATAACAAATAAAAAACCGTATTGCCAATTAAATATTTTAAACCAGAACATATCAAAAGTTCCACCTCCTTAGCTAGTTATAACAATGATCATGGCATACATCTGTGAGAATATATGTTGTCTTCTTATCGAAAGGAGGGCCGGACGGGCTCCAGGGGGATATTACGTTTATGAACCTTTGAATTGATATGGGTTACTTTCATCTTGTACAGTTTTGATGGAAGGAGCACTTCTCAAATAAACCGCATTACCAATTTCAGTTGCAGTGTTTTTGGTTGGACGTAATAACTGTCATACAAATTTTACTTAGTGTAAGGATTTTCCAGTATAATATGAAAGTACCGTTGATAGTAGTGAGGTGTGCACAGAATGCCGGCGAGCCCGGTCGAGGCCGTGACCGGAATGTGACCTGATATCGACAGTTCAAGGTATGCGCCGCTCCTGTTGCACTATATACGAGTAATGTTTACCCTAATATTTTACACAAGATTTATGCAGGTCGGCTTTCTCTTATTCTTACATATTACAAAACACATCTTTCTGTGTCTCTTACTATGCTTATAACTCGAGAACTTTTTATCCGTCTTACATCTTTTTTTTAATTAATAGTACCTAAATAAATGCCGCATTTTTTTTTCTTCAGAACTTTCTCATGAAATATGCCACCTAAAGATTTAAATAATGTAGAATAAAGAGATTTAAAATATTGCAATACGGACATATTAAGGACTGATATATTTAAGGTATAATGAATACACTTATTTTAATAATTTAAAATGTTTAAGTAGTATTAACGTGCATTTATAACTTTTAAAATATTAAATAAATAATTTCGTCTTCATAAGTAATATTTGTAAGGATATTTTTTAAGAATTTGCTTTTTATTATGTACATTAGTGGAGAATCTGTCGCCAAGCACCAGGAGGTGTTACGGCTGCTATACTTGAGATCCAGTCCTCCTCTAAGTTTAGCGTGTCTTCTTTCTTCTGCCATATCGCCACTTAACATCATCTGAGATTGCGTTCAAACGTTAAATATATAAAGTATAATAAAGCCTATGCTTTATTAGTATTACAATATTAATTTATTACGTGACCCGTGATGTCGACGATCATCATGATATTCCTAAACCAATACAATTTGCATGATGTACTTAACCTACCTCGTTGAACAACGAAAGAGAAAATAGTAAGGATGAAGTGTCACACATGCACGTTTACTACTCCTCCTATACTACTCCTGTACAGTGACTGGATTTGATGTGGAAAGTATAACGGTAATCGCTAGTAGGCTCTCAATCCTCCACAGAAAACAGAAATACATTAATTATTTAACGCTAAAACATGGATAATATTACACACAAAATAGAAGAACAAAAGAAAGTATTACTTATAATTAGAATTTTGCCAAATTGATACTGCATCCAACACTGAAAAGAACACCAGCTCGACGTGTGCTTGGACAAATTTTCATAGCGCTGGTTTTCACCTGGACCCAAATCAGATAGAAATATTTTTGATGGGAAAGGGAACGGAATTAACCAGAAACTCGCGATTTGTATCTCTCCCCGGTTCGCGAGGTTGATTCCACCACAATTTTTAATTTGAATTATTGTTATAACAAATAACATTTAAAAATCCTGGCAATGTTTTTATCAATACAATTGAGACTTTTACAGATTAAACAATTAGCGTACGATGCGTTAGGTATGTTCACTTAAGCGGTCAGATCACGAGAGTGCGGGGTGTGGCGGTTGCGATTGTGTGTTCCGTTCTTCGGAAAAGGGAATCGGTAACTACATAGATAAAATAGCGTGTAAAAATTATAAATAGAAATGAATATGAATTAGGACATACATTATATCACTTTATACAAGTGATCTACACTATATGCATATTTTTTTAAATTAACGAAAACTTCAATCAATACTAAGAATTTGAGATTATTTTCTAATTAAATTGTCTACCAATCCTATTAGGGTAAGACTCTATGGACATATAATTTGACCCAGTTCCGCTGCAGCCTAAAGCAGTTCAAGGTCGGGCCGCTGCATTCGCACTGTGACAACAATCGATAACAGATTTAGCGTTAATGCTCCTCTTGCCGATAATAATTTTAAGTACATATTACTTTTAATAAACATGTGTTCAAGGAAACTTAAACATATCGATGATGGAAAAAAATGTGTATAAACCTGGTACTGTTTTTATCCCAAGCACCTGCTCTGGGGTAAAATTTTACGGGTCTTGCGGATAAATAAAATAGACAGCTAAGATTTTTAAATTTTAAGCATTGGTATATACAAGCCGTAACAGCGACTCTGAAATTCGCTTCTTGTCGACATCCAATTAGCTGACTCTCGGCAACCCTTTATGTATTCTCTACGTAGATTTTACTTGGACCATTAAATATATGCTAGACTTATATATTAAATATTAAACACCCTGAAAAGACAAATTATTTACTAACAGTAAAGGTTATGCGATTATATAACATCTAATGCCTAATATAATATTACAAATGTGAAAGCGCGTTTTGTTTGAATGTTTGTCCATTTTGATCACGCTCAAACATCTAAAAGGATTTGAATGCCAAGATCAAGGAATGCATTTTAGCATTGAAGTCGATTATGTCGTTAAATTATACGACAAATTTTTATCCCAGCCAAGCGGATTGTCAAAAACAATGACCATCAAAACAATGGTAACAAAAATAATATAGTTTGTATCAAAACATTATTTACTGATTTATATTTAAATAAAAATAATTATATGTAAATAGTGGTCCAGAAAGATATAGACAAAAATATAGCAAAATAAAAACACATAATTATTTTGTTTAAGGCCTCAATATTAGGAAGGTAAAATCTTAATTGTATTACCGGTCTCGAAGGCGATATCACTATTATTTGTATTAATTTAAGATGCAGCATTATTATGCTTCATAAGTCTATTGATGAAAAGTGACCTAAATTTCAGCGAGATCATATTTGAAAACATTCTTAAAGTTATAAATTTTGGAAACTGTAGGTACATTCTTAAAGTTATATACTTATTTCCGAAAGGAGGAGCGGCACATCCAAGGTACCACTTACTCATATAATAAAAAAGAAACTTTATATCCTACTATATAAAGTCTTCGACCGCGAATGGTTGACATATTAAAATACTTTAGTCACTCCTAGTAACTTGTGAGCTTATTATCGAGTTAATTATCATATGTTAGATGCAGGAAACTTTTCTGCACACTATCTAAGCGAGGTTCAAACTTACAGATTTTGATTCAAATCAAAATAATAAGATAATCAAAAGAACAGACTCGTCTAATACTCAACGAGTGCAAAAAGCAAATAGGAATAGAGAAATCAAGCAAAGAGACAATCATGAAAACTTCATCTATTTCCTAGTCAATTTCCTGCGATACGTATCGGTGCATTGTTCCGTCCTCTGAATTCTCCGGAGAGGCTGCCGGCCTTGACCTCTCTACTAGGCCGTGATACAGGCCGCTGCATACAGCTATTAATTCTACAAAATTTATTCTTATTAACAAAGCTGTTTTATCTTACAATCCTACATTTGGTCAATGATTGGTATTATATTCATTCCTGGAAGTTCAATAAGAGTGTTTCGTTGTTTGCAATTGGTTTTACATCGTTGTCTCGTGCGTTAACTAATCCAGTGTCTTCACTCTGGAAGAAGTTTTTGCCGAGCAGTTAAGTATTTATTAGGACAAGATATTTGTTTTCGACTTCGTCATGATCACCATACACTCGCCATAGTGTCATGCTTATGTGTATCGCGTTCCGGGATCAGCCAGTATATATATAAGTAATTAAGCGGCAGGTAGTGATATGAACCCGTCCAAGTCGCAACAACGATGCACATTGCACATGGTTCAAAATTCGTCACAGTGATTTTCTTTTTAACCGATTTCAAAAAAAAGAGGATGTTCTCAATTCGAATGCATTTTTTGTGGATGTTCAGCCATGACTTCTTTGTTTATAAATCGATTCCGTTTATAAACCGTTGGAAAAAGGATACTTTGAGGGTGGTCCCATTTAAATTTTATTGCCATTGGATCTTCGACTTCGAAGATACACAAGGGAACTTCTCAAAATAATTGAAGTTGGATTTATTTTCTGTTAAAAATTGTCTTGTGGTTTATTGTTTTTGGTATTAGCTAAAATGAGATTCGCAAGCCGTTATCATAATGACAATTGGCGATGAATTGCCAATAGCCATGGTGCTGTCACTTTTAATGCTTCTATATAAAAAAGAATGTAAGATTAATTATATTACATTTAAAAGCTAATTAGCTATTAGCAACTATTGTACAATTATTGTAGTAAGCCCTACTACTGAGCCGAGAAGTCGTGGGTTCGATCCTCGCACTTGACTGACTTCTGTGTGATGAGCATAATTGTCAGTTGTATTTCTGGGTGGTAAATATCTATATATTTATAGTATATTAGCTGTTAGTTACTACAAAATAATCTATGCTAAGTTTAGAATTTTATGGGCTTGTGTGAAATTGTGTCCTTATATTTATTATTATTGTTATTAAATTTAAAAAAAACAGTTATAATAAAATATTATATTATTATCGATACATGACTCTTAAGCTCACCTTGTTATGAGGATGAAAATTTAAACATTTTGTAAAAGGTACCATCAAATTGATATATTTGAGCTGGGCGCGCCGACCTTGCACCACTGACCTGTATAACAGGTTCACGGAAGTGCATCCGCATTTCAAGGATTTCGTGTTTGTTAGTGTTTATTTTAATTTATATCATGATGCCATTATTGAACATCACTATAACCGATACAATATTGTTTTTTGTTAAATAAATCAGGAATGTTTATTTAATTGCATTCGATATATTCCATGTTAAAGTGATGCTCATAGAACTGTTATCTATTCTATCTAATTACTATAATTATTATATATAATACATATTTATATTTGGCAAAATAACTGTAATTTATCTGATTACAATTTAGTAAAAGTGAAAGCTGATAGACTAAGGGCTCGGCTACAAAAAAACTTGTTATCCATACATGGCTGATTCCTATTGTATAAGAATCCCTATGTCTGGCAGAGTTGAAATCGACTTGTTTGCCAGTCCAGTCCTTTGATTTAAAGCAAGGGCAGCTGCATCTGGGGCAGCTGGTATGTGTATGAGGTGCGAGGGTGTGACGGTATATGAGGTTTCTTACGTTAATAAGTGCCTTCTTAGGACCTAAATTGAATAAAGTATTTTTTATTTTCATTTTGAGGGTCTTTTGACAGGCCTTTTCGTCTAGTCACTATATAAACCTAGAATAAACTGGCTGGTCTCTAAACGTGACCCACGTTAACCAGTTACATGAATATTTAACTGGACACATGATGGTCGCAAACCACTCTGACATAAGTGACTTGTACAAATGTCTATCCCGTTCTCCCTCACATCCTACCCATAAGCCTATCTCAGTAAGAAATACACGTAACGTACTATAGAATATAGAGGAACAATAAACTAAGCCCCTGAACCAGGAAAAATAAACATAGACTAGAAGGTACTTGATTCTATATGTAAAAGGGTTTGTATATAGGCCTAAAATACTCTAGGCAAACCTAGGCCTTCAGTGATCTGAAGAGCCCGTCAAACAATTTTGTTCCGAGATATTTTGTATTGAACAGGTCATGAACCTTACTTTGAATCCTTTATTTATATAACGTAGGTCATAGATTAAATATATCGAAGATGTGTTACTTCATATTTGGTATGTGGAATTACAAAACTTGGTGTATCAATAAAACAAAGTAAATTCGGACAGTATAATAATAATTGTAGCCTGTAAACATATCTCCCTACTGAGTATAGAAAAATTCAATAGACTTGGGCACAAGCAGCCCAGGTCAATAAAGGCTACTAAAACAAAAAAAAGTTATTGGCGTGGTCTTTAAGTAGTAATTTTTACTTATTTGTACAAAGTTTTTTTTTATTGTAGGTTTGGCGTACTGGCCACAGTCTTACCTGATGTTAAGTTACGTTGTCGCCCAAGATGATAACACGCTAAACCTAGTGGAAGACTGGCTCTCAAGTGCAGCTGTCGGAACACATTTATTGGTACTTGGCTATATTACTATTTGACTCTATGTTTCGATAATTTTCCTTAACGTACTTTAGTTATTGTAAACAAGTTAAGTAGATTAGAAATATTACAATGGAACTTGAATTCTGAGATATCACAAAAGCTCTTGGAAAGTTAGATACTGACGTTACTAGAAGACAATAACTATATAATGCCTAACATTAGCCACTTTATAATGAGTGGCAGTAATAATCTTTAAGAACGACGGTTGGCTAACAAAATAAAAAAGAATAGTAATATTGCTTACTATACGTTTGTGATACCAGAATATAATATTTCAAGCGTTTAGGTTTCCTCGCGAACCAACAGAACACCATATCGCGAAGCAACCTGACTTTTATTGAATGACGGTACTGTGTCAATATTAGTCATTGATATGTCGCGCCTTATTTCATTTGCAAATAATACGCGCCGATTGTCTCAAGTTCGGTGAACTGTCTAACTTGTACTGTAACACCAAATCAACAGTACGTAAAGCCGGTAATGGAAGCATTCCGGGTGTGGTGAATATATTATTAACATGTTTCAGTCGGCGGTTTTACCCGCGTCGTAAAAACATAGGTTAGCTTAAAAATGTTCACGTTCGGAACAATATCCATGTTCTTTTCAGTTATTGTTCTAGTCCTTCTATAAAAGCTTAGCTTTAAATTAGCACATATGTTCAAATATTAAAACCCAATTACATTGAGATTTTTAAAATTAATATTTTCGAAGTGAAACTTCTTTAGGCGCGAGTAGGGGATTAAATTGAGTGATGATAGAGTGCTAGTTGTAGCTACTGTCATACGTAGATTCCTGCTTTGATACAAATAAACGAGTACTGCACTTTTCAAAACTAGTCCTTAATGTAAAGATGTATAATTTGTTTTAATTCATTTAATAATAACAGGCTTTTAATCCATTCATTTCGATGTCATATTTAATGAGTTGTTATCTTCTTATTTACTTCAAGCTGGCGTAAAGGTTACACACATTTCTTTTTCCTTTCATACCGTATAAGAAAGCTTATGTAACCGTCTATATCTGTGACGTAAGCTAATCGATAATATTAAAGATACGAGAAATTTATGTTATACAGGAAATATATTCTTTTGTTCGTCTGAGGGGCTGAAGTATTACTTATTGTAGTAATCTAAATTGTTGTATTGTACAAATATATAATTGTTATTGGCTATTATTAACTAAATCCTAAATTACATTCAGTCAAAAAAGTATCGCGAATGGAATTGGAATTGCCCGCTTTTATAATATAAAGATGGTATCTACCTCAACTGCAGGCTGAACCGCACAGCAAAATACCACTATGGAAGTATAGCGAAGTAGACTTATTTTTCTTCCTAACTTGGCAATATATATGACACTTACATGGATTATTAAATTGGTTTTCTATTGTAGTTCTATTATATTTATTTTAATACACTCTTCATGGTTCTATGTGATATACACTTATTACTTAGGCCGTATAAAAGAAATCTTATAGGTATAGTCATCTCAGTGGTATTGCGATTGCAGTATATTTTCCAAGTGCTCGTCAAATTATCTATTAACTTTAAGTTGTAAAATTGCCACCAAGCAGGCATTAGTTCAGGCAGCTGTCCTCAAGAATCACTGCTTCTAGGCTTATAAACCTTATTACACAACTCAAATTCAAGTGACCATTAATGTGAGGTGGTGTCATAAGCGATCAGTTTTGTCACTAAGCACGCTGCCGTCGGACATTGTAATAATACATACTTAGAGCAGTTAGGGACGTCACTCCTCGTTCGACGAGCATGGACATCAATGGCACTGATATACTGGTACACTTCATTAGGCATAGTGTCCGTTCGTACATAAAAGTACAAGATAACATTTTTTTAATACTACAAAGGTGGTTCACCGCAGAAACACAACATTAGGTCATTTGGCTACGATCTTCTGTAGGGTGGAGATATTCCACCAGTCGGGCTGCCCCAAGGAGAGAAAAATCTCCAAAGAAATTTGTCGGTGCCCTACCTCTGTAACTAAAATTCTTTTATGTTTTAAGTTGAAAAATTATAAATTCTTCTACATATTTTTGCGATGTTTTTAGTTAACAGGGATTGAGATATTATTGAGCAGCTTTATCTAAAATCTTGATAAGAATTTTCGGAATCTAGAAATCCTAATACTACAGCCAAATGTTTTAATGAACATTTATCTTAGGATCATGTCTTGTTGTTCTATAAAGAACAACAAAAATATTTAGTCACAGCAAAAGCTACTTTTCGTCAGTTTCGTCAGTGTGAGTGCCATGATAACATACGTACTTATCTCTCGACGTTCACTGTCCAACTGAGTTAGGACTTGCTCAACTGGCTAGTGTATGTAATAAACGTTTAAGTGTTTTAGTGTGTGTGTGTGTTTTTTAATTCATTTATTTAAAAAATTATTACATATAATTTTATTTTGATGTCCCGAAAAACTAGAACTGGTTTATGCCGAAACAATTCATCTTGTTCTAGTCACATCACTATTATGCACAAATATCTTTAAATATATAAAAACTAATTTAAAATAAATATTCAGTAAAGCATATAATATTTATTTATATATCATTATAGCCACCCATTAAAAGCAGGCAAAGGACATCAAGCCCGGTAAAGCTGTAAAAGCCGTAAAGGCTCCAGGGACCCTAAGGATAACAGTATAGTCAGTTCGAAAAAAAAAGGCAAAGGACACTAAAGGTTGGCAAGCTTTTGATTTTATCGCGCTTGCTAAGAACCGGTTTTAGATTCGGATTCGAACTGACTATACTGCCTTAGTGGAAGACTGGCTCTCAAGTGCACCTGCTGAAAAACACCTGTAGGTGCTTGGCGACAGATTTTCAACTTGAGGGTTGTAGCTAGCCAGGCGGGCATTAGAGAAAGTCTTACCACCTTGCTATCGTTTCATCACGATGTTTTCCTTCACCGAAAACTCAGGCTCATTGCAGGGATTCGAACTCAAGTCTAACGACGCGATGTCCGTACAAGCTTCCACTGAGCATCAATTGCTTCAAAAATATTATATAGTTTGAGTATTAGAGTTTATTCCTATTTATTTTGTGCTAATATATATGTTTATTTAACTTTAGACAAGTTACAAATGATTATATTGCTCATATATTTCTTATGATCATACATAAGAGGCTATTTTATACGACTGCCCAAAAAAGAAGTTTTATGTTTTCAAGGTTCATGCCTTTGGGATTCTTTCACCATAACTTATTCAACTAAAATGTATCAAATAAAAATACCTTATTATAAAAAACTAACTAAGAAGTAAAAAACAAGTTGTTTTAGTTAATCTGTATTATACAATGGGAAAAATCACTCATTTACTCCTGGCTGAACAGATAACTAATGTTGCCATTGTAGTCGGGGAACCTCTTAAATTAAAAGTGTTCCACAGAACAGTCTCCCGATAACGATGACAATTTTATTTATCTGTTTAGTCATCGAGTTAATAAATGACCTTTCGCTTTGTACATACAGATTAACTAATACAACTTGTTTTTTTACTTTTTTCTTCGTTTTTTTTGCAAGGCAGGCGCCTTTTTAAATAAATATTTAATTAGTTTTTTTTTATAATTCTTATGAATGTGTTGATAATTATGTTGATTAGATTCCTTATTTAATTTATCCTTATTGACATTGGTGGTAACGTGTGGTTATTAAGCATCGGAGGTTTTGGCGGGTTTTGGTCTGCCTGTGTCAGAGGCATAATTGTGTATACATGCACGTTGCTATGAAATAAGTAGATGAAGAATTAACCATTTAGACCAATTAAGACCAACCATTAAGAGCAGCTTCATTTAACATCACATCACATCATGAGAATGTGAACAAATGTTAAATTTATAAATTTAAAACAATAGTTTTTATAAATTCATTTTCCTTCATCGGCTGTAATTATTATAGCAATAACGTTAATTTAATCCCATTATTGGATATTGAAAAGATTATAAACTAACCAAAGGAGTCTAACTTCAAAAATTGTTAGTCTCCCCAAACGAGATTCGAATTCTAAAACGCCATACTCTTATGTGAATTATTAGTGTTCTGTGTTTTGCGACACGTGTGTGTGGCCATTTAATTATATTATTTATAAGAGCAATATTCAACACTTTATTATGTACTTATAGGTTTAACCGTGTAAATAAACGAATAGGAATAATAAAAGCAGTATTTATATTTTTTCCATACAATTTATTTACTTTAAGTACAATAGTTTTGCTTGTAATGTATCTAAGCTGTAAAAACAATTGTATCTATGACTCCACACGTGTTTATCTTTTATATATAATGTTTATCTTTTAATTATATTATTACATTACAATATATAGTATCTTAAAAATAATTATTAAATATGTTGTTATACAAATTGTAGATTCGTTACATTTTTTTGTCGACATTATTATTATTAAGCAATTAATAATTAAAAAGTTAACAGTAACAAAAAAACTATTAGCAAAACAAAAACAAATAATATTTTTATTTTGACATAAATAATCGTTAAACTTAAAATATTTTAGAATAAACTTATCTAATAAGGTACATCTACAATACATATCATTCGGTGACAAGTAAAACATGTTTTTGGTTGAAATATTTACTGAGTGTAAATATTTTTGTTGAACAGTTTGCAGGAGCGGCTCTCCAGATAGTCCTAAGTTTTTTTCTGTGAATTGGGACCAGGAACAATAAACATGGTGAACGAAAGTCATTTTAGTATTTAAAGTAAGACCATCAAATAAATAAATACCCTTAATTAGTTCTACCTGCCACCAGACGGTATCAAGTATCAATAATAATTGTCAGTAATATTTATAAAACACTATGGAGGTCACTAATCATAAATTTTTGTTTTGTGAACGATTCCTTAAGCAAAATTATACTACTTACAGAATTAAGATATAAATATATTTTGTAACAAGTAAGGTATTCTTTAATTATTTTCTTACAATGGACATCATACCTTAATTGTCAATAAATTTCCAAATTGGAATAAGATATTTTTATTACATTTTTTTATTCTCGTTAGAAAATCCCTTAGTTAATCTACTTTTACTGCTGTTTTATGTATCTGTAAGTGATTTAATCATTTATAAAAAAATATTTAATATTGCATTTTATAAATGTTTTATTTTGTTGTTTACAAAAAACTTACGACCATTTTCCATAACTATTTAAAAGAAAACGGATCTTCCGTTGATATGTTAAGAAATTGTACGGTAATTTTTATAAAAAACTTTACTTTGATGATTATCATATGTCTGGAAAATTGCTTTTGTTTACTTTCATAAGTTTTTTATTCATAAAATAGTACTTACAGTAGGTATAAGAGGTACAAAAGCATAATTGAAAACCATATATGTGGAATAACTGAGAGGTTCGAAGTCGTCTCTGAGTGTACTGAACGTACATCCTGATTTTTTTTTTTATCATTATAGGTTTTACCGTGTTGGCCACAATCTCACCGGATGTTAAGTGACGATGTGGCCCAAGATGATATCACGCTAAACCTAGTAGAATACTGACTCTCAAGTGCAGCTGCCGGAACACACCTATTGGTGCTTGGCGGCAGATTTTCAACTTGAGGGTGGTAGATAGCCAGGCGGGCATTAGAAAATGCCCTACCACCATGCTATGGTTTCCTCACAATGTTTTCCTTCACCGAAAGCTCAGGCTCATTGCAGGGATTCGAACTCACGTCAATCAACGCGAAGTCGTACACGCTACCACTGAGCCATCATTGTTTCAAAATTTACCTAATATAACTATTTCAAACGATATAGTTTAAGGTAACTATATAGAAATAATTGTTTTCAAATTATATCTTTAGTAAATAGATGCATTTTATTTACGTTATTATTTTATCTACCATATTTAAAAATAAATATTAATTTTAAACTATAATTTTGTGATAAAAAATTTATTTTCATTTTATGAAAAAATGTTAATTATATATATTTAATTGTTCAATTTTAACTACCCCACCCCTACCCACATCATATTTAAAAGTATAAGCAATCAAAATTGTTTTATATCATGAATAAAAAAATAAACAGAGACGTTATAAATAAACTAACATCAGACAAAAAAACCACAAAATGTATACTTTATAAAGACATTAGTTATAGAGAAGTTACATATTTTATAAATTCTATGAAACAACTATATATACTACAAGCCTATAAAATACTTTCTAAAAATCTACAAAATTGTTTAAACAGTTTCATTACACAATTCTTAACATCAAACACATCGTACATTTTATATGTTTATAAGAATATTAATTCAAGAATTATGAAACTGGATTCGATTATTTTAATGTCCATAGTCAGGTCTCACATTATTAAAATTACAATTATATTAACGTAGTTTTTGACACTAAACGATTTTACATAATAAGGCTGAGCTATTTTAATAGAAATATTACTTTATTTAATAGCATGCCTTCATTGTCTTTGTGCTTACTATAAGCACTGTACAATCCAAAAGCAATATCGACCACAGTAATGCCGTCTTCAAGTCTCTCGTTAGCGAGATATACACTGGCTGATACCGAAAAGGAAGTCAAAGTCGCAGTATGTGTATGGTGGTCGTGAGGGTACAAATGCCCTACCACCCCATTGATTACTGGCTGACCGCGGAACACGACTCGCCTGATCGTGCCACTAAGATGGGTGTCACACCTGGTGTATAGTGATCGCTATCCAGTCTCTATACAGTATTATATTATACATATTATTTTATTATATATATATATATATAATATATATATATATATGTAGGATTTCAAGTGAAATGGAAAGTAAGAGGTGTGTGAAAGGGATGGACGTATGACGTTTAGAGAGGGAGAACCATTAAGACGACAGTAAGACATGTTGTAAATATAGTTTTTTCAAAGAAATAAAAGGAAGACTCATTATAATACATATATATATGATGTTTTTATTTGATATATACATAATGTATATAATAAATGAGAACGGTATGAATTCAATAATTATTTAACTTAAGAAGTCATTTATTTTTCCTGCACTTCTACTAGTATGAAACATACAAAAAGGATTAGCCTTATAACATAAAGTCGTTAGTGCTTCAAGTATATTAATATATAAATTCTACATCTAAACACCAAACACAGCAAAGAAATAACAGCAGTATTATACAGAAATGCGTCTTCAACGACACCAACATAAACATTTACATTTTTTTTTCTATGAAATACAATTTACAACGTATGTATTATATTTACAAGTGTGAATATTATAATTTGAAATTACCCAATTTATCGTAGAAATATATTTTTATGTATAGACAATATAAGGTATAAACCAACATTTGTAGGACATCGAATTGTATATGTATATCTTACATATATTATGTAAAAACCACATATTTCTAATATATGTATGTACATATACATATTTTTTGGTTAATCGTATTTAGACATTTATAAGCATGTACATTGTACGTGTGTCACATTTATTAAATTTAATTTTTTACTTTTTTTTGTATCTTTTTATCTATTTTTATTGTGTTGTAGACAATATAAAATGTTTCTATTTTAAAGAGACCAAGCAACACAATTTGTAGTAATAAACACAATTTAATATTCATTTCTAAAGCTACCAAACCGAAAAAAAAACCTTTTACAAGAAAAGGCCCAAAGAAAGTCGGTTTCTTTGTAGCCTTGTAACGATTGTTTTAAATTATATATTACATATGTAATAATTTACTTACATAGCATGCAACATTACTATAATAATATTGCCATTATAGATATATTAATAATTCCTTAATTAAAAATTAAATGTATTCTCTTTTGAATTTCATTGAAAATCACAATATTTTAAATAATGCAGGTATGTAATTTTGAAAATATATAGTTTTCAACTATTTTTGTTATAAGCTAGGATGAAAAGCTTTAGAAATATAAAAATAGACGAATTCAAAATCCTTTTTTTTTCTTTGTTCTATCACACAAGTCGTCCTTTTAAAGGAATTCCACAAAATTCACATCAGTCTTGCAAGCTTTAGCTTTATCGTTCCTTTAAATCATAATAAAGATGCAATAATTATTTTTTACTACAACAAAAAAGGGAAGCTGCAATTTATTCCCGCGCCTCACAGAAATTTTCTTTACTCATTTTTTAATAAAATTATATGCATGTATATTTCACTGGATATTGTGAAAATTATCAAAAGTTTTCATTTTATGAACTATCTCTCATTATATTACCAATTGGGTTTTTGATTATTTTTTTTGTGATAATTGGAAAGATCATTTATAATTTTTATAACAAACTATTATTTTTTTACGAAATATTTCAAAAGTTATTTCAAAATAAAAATTAATTTTTGAATTCAGTACCGAAAATGCGCCGATCGTTCCCGAATAAATCCGAGCGCGTATGACATCACAATGTTAATTTCGACTCATTGTAGCACACACCTGATAGAGTGCTTTGACTCTTAATGACATTCCTTTAACATTATGACGTCACAAACATGGCGATCAATCGTGGCGCTTTCGTAGTTATGTGATTATTTTTAAAATATTACAATTTTGAATTATTTATTATTAATTAAAAAATGTTTTAAGAGTTTTTCCAATTGACTATTATCATAATTATGATGAAGCTTTAAAATACATAAAATATCAACATTCTTTTTTTTTTCAAATACCCAATTGTATAAACGAAAGAGGTGATTAGTTGCCCAACATTTTTGTTGACCATGGATTTAAAATCCACTGTACATAATAATTGGTACTATCTGTGCTTACTTCGTAATATGTAATAACAGTTATTTAATATAAACTATAAATTTATTTGTTTTTTTTTGTACTACCTAGCTTTCTTCCTAGATTTCGTCTTTACGGATATGGTTGAAGATGGTAACACACTAAGCTTAAAGTAAGAACTGGCTATAAAGTGTTGTAGCCAGAACACACCAATAATGACCAGATTTTAATATCGAGTATTTTTAAATCTAATTTAATTTATATTGAAATTGAATATATATATGGTTAACGTAGAAAAATATTATATAAATTTAAAAACTATGTCTATGCTATTTATTCTCTATGTGTGCGGTTAGAAAAAAACCGTAATTGAGCCATAATAATGTAATTTATTATTATCTCACGGCGGTTTTTAACATGTAATTTATTATTAGTTTTGTGCTCTATAGCGGCTTTGACTCATGCCTAGGGCGAGTCTCCTCTAAGAAGAGTCAATGAAAATGATAATGAAATGGTTTACTTTTAATAACTCTTAAATAACAACTAAACCTGTTATGTAGATCATGCATACACTATTCTCAATCTGCCTTCCGTCGTACCTTTGTAATATGCCCGACCTACCAATAGTAGTAGGTAAAAAAATAACAAGCAATTAATACTCAAAGTATTAAAAAGTTGAAGTATAAAATTTGTCAGTTTGCGGGACACTTATGCACGTCTAAGGTAGATTATATATCTGTGATGCAACGAACTAATTAAAACATATTTTACTTCAATATATTTTTTTATAACATTTCATCTTTTTTATAATTTTGCGGCCCGTGCGAAATGGCTGTCAAAGGCCCAAGAAAATAAAAGTTTGAGTTATATACTCCAGATATATACAAAAAAAAAATATAACTTGTTAAACAGACACAGATCTTGTTGCTCGATTTGGGACTTTACCATAGAAGTAAGTTATGCTTCATACTTTACACCCCGAAACTATCAAAAACAGACAGCTTTTATGTTGCCTCTTTAGTCCAAAATTACTTTAAAAGCAGTTTATTCTAATCAGTTTATGATTGTTTAAATTAAAAATTCGGTGTTTGAACTTAATTTGCACTATTGGAGCATACTACATTTACCTACACGTATATAAACAATAAATAAAATCGAATACCATTACTTGACCTATTAGGCTACGATTTTGGAAAGCGTGTCTGAGACAGACGTCAGAGAACTACGTTTGAAACAGAAAATCGTAAAGAAGCACCGCTGGTTGCGCTATATATAATTGGAACCTACTTTGAAGGACATGCTCTTTAGTATATAAATATCTATTTATAAATAGTTTTTTTAAATTGAATAACTTGTAATCTATGTGATGTATTTTTTGTTAATTTTATTCTGAACGTTATATCCAATAACTTGTAAATTAATGTTTAGTGAATAGGTCGTACGACCACAAGAGTCTAAAAGCGTTTCGGTCGTTTATCACACAGTGAAGCCCTGGCACGTTACTATCGCGCCTGTTTGTCGCGAGTTGCTAAATCGTAGCTTAAGTTTAAATAAAGTCGTTAGTACACGTCACTTTTTTATTGTATCTTTGCAAATTGACGGTACTGTCTCTGATGGTAAGCACAATAAAATCTAGCCACAACGGCGACCACCGAGAGATCGAAAACCATCGTCGGTCGCTTTTTTTTCGAACTTACTATAGAATATATATACTGTTAGCCTTAGGGACTCTGGAGCCTTTGCGGCTTTTACAGCTTCACCGGGTTTAGCATTGCCGCTGTCGTGCCGACCTGCTCACTGTCATGCCGGCCTGCTTGTCATTTCATCGTCTCTACTCTTAGTCACACAAAGCCGCATAACTATTGTCTTCCACAATCTCTGCGAATAAACACTTATAGTATCACAGTTTCATAGACTGTAAGATACTCGTATCTGAACTCTTTAATCGACTCCAGCTAGGAGTTAAATTTACAAATGTATTGTTAAAGGAATCTAACAAAACCAATTCATAAACTGATAAGAACAACCCCATGATTGAGAACAATGGCGCTTGTTTTGTATAGGACATAATGATATACTTTTATTGGTAAAAAAAATCCCTGATGTTATGAAGAACAAACCTGAGACGAAAAATCAATCAAATTTTATGTGAATCATTTTCATTGACCCTTCACTATACGCTAAAAATCTATTGCCAATTATATATTATCTACATTTATATGATGTAAATATATATTTTAAGTAATAACCAATAATATATAATTAAAATAACAAAGTCACAACCTAGATTCGAAAAAAAAACATTAAATGCCTAAGATCATTTACTAAAGACGTGGATTGTACAACGCTGAACGCGTGGGCTGTACTGCTAACTAATAGGATTGGTTTATTTCATAGATTTATATATTCATCATGGATACAATAACTCTTGGAGTACAATCTAATAATAATGTTAAAAGTATACCATATTTAATATGTATGACTAGAGTTATTGCTATGTTGATTATTTTTACAAAGAAATAATATACAAAGTACTTAACAAATGACTGGTTTGTCCATAGACTTACATTCTACTAGAAAGTATTTGTACTGTATTATTAATATCTTTCACCAGTTCTATATCATTTCCATACGTGCTTGCATATTTATATTATATATAATTGTATGATAAATGTATTTTAAAAACATGGAACTTTATCATATTAACGTTACATTATTATAAATATTGAAATAATTACTTGTACCTACTATTAAACAAGATACTGACAGCATATAAAATCAACCAAATGAAAGATTAAATTTGTGCGCAATGTGCGTTTTTGTTTTCTAATAATCCTATTACAATCAGTGTAAAAATAAAAATCTTTTTACAATATTTAACCAACTTACGTATAAAAGTTACAAGTTTACCAACTACATTTCAATAGACATTGAAGATATTACTGCCGATTATAATCAAGTAGCACATACTGTAATACCTTCAATGGCACTTTTACACGTGATTATGTTAATTTTACTAATTCTGAAACTTGATACTCACACGACATCAAACATACAACACAAAACAAAGAATACAAAAAAAAACATTCATAGAAAAATTCAGAAATCTTCGATATGCTCTTTCGTCCCGACTTCAGTGAAGGAGACGCCGTTAACGGACAATTAGTTCACCAGTGTCAACGTCCCAAGAAGTTTTAAACCCCTGTGTGATTGAAGATGAAAGACACTGCGTTCTTATCGACAGGTGGTGACCTTCGCGTTATTGAAGGGTTATTATTATTGTTGTAATGCCAAGATTTCCTCGTTGACGTACTAGAAGATTGCAAAGCTATGGTCTCGTAGTAGCGAAGCCTGCCACAGCACTTTCTGCTTTTTATAATAGCAACAAAACCTTTTCTGTATTTTTTATTGAAGAAAGCGTACAGAATTGGGTTGATACATGAGTTTGATGCTCCTAGCCACTGAGCTAAAGGTGTTACGACGGGGAATATATCTTCTTCCCATTTCTGAACGGGTCCTCCGAGTTTTATCCTGGCGAAGATAAGGTATAAAGGGAACCAAGAAAGAACGAAAAGTATTACAACGGCTACGAGCATCTTGACGACCTTAACTTTGGATTTTTGTTGCATACGTTCCATTTGAGCATCTTGTGTATCAGTAGGGATCGATCGTCTCCAAACTTTGATCCAAATTAATATATAGCACATCGTTATCAAGACCATGGGGAGAATGTAGCAGAAGATGAGGTTACCGATGACAAAATAAAGGATCTCACTGAGCGGGTTGGGCCAGACGTCGAGGCAGAGGCGAACTGATGGATTATCTTCAAAAACGATGACAAGGTCGAAGAAGAAAACCCAAGGTGTAGTCACGACAATTGCGAATATCCAGATGAAAACGATCATCATTCTGGCGCGTCGTTTTGTGATCTGGCATTTCAGGGGCCACCAAATGGCGAGAAATCTGAAAAGAAAAATCTATATTAGTTTTACTAAATAAAATTACACAAACTTTTTAAATAAGATAAAGAAATCGAACCGCTACTGAAAAATACATGTTTTATAAGGATTAATGCCTTAAAGGTTGTTTCGCTAAAGAAGCAATCCAGTTTTGTGTTACTTTATAAAGTACCATAAGAACACAGTAAGTAATGGAATCTGTAGCAGAACACTTTGTCAATCTGTACCCATGTCCCTTACATAAATTTTATTTGCCGTTTCTAAGAAAAATTCGACGTATCTTAAAATAAATCGAAGCTAAAATAAATTTCTAAGAATGCAACACTTTTAAAAAGTAATTTTATATTTTCCAATTCATGGGTAATGAGTACAAAGAGAATTCATTTGAAATGTGAATGAACGGGCACAATTCAAAGATAGAAAGATATAATTTAGATAATTCCTCCAAATAACAACGTCGAATTGTCCGCCGGAAAACGGAGAGCCCGGGATCAACGAATTATCCAGTCTGGTAAATTAATTGGTCTTGAAATAAAAAAATATGGCGATGTAGACTTTGAAGTTATGAAACATATTTAATGTTACTTATTATTTGTATGCGTCTAACTAATTTTTTTTACGTATTTTCTACTTAACACAATGTACACTATATCTCATCACTGCAGGATGTACATATTATATGACATACTTTTAAAACTCGTGTACAACTCGCGTACAAAACAAGTACAATCAGTATGTTTTAATTGTTTCAAAATTTACCGTGAAATCATTATTTCCTAAATAATATGTTATAAAAATCGATGAGGAAAGCAGTCACAGATAGGATAGATACTAGTCCTGATGACTAAATTAGTACTACTCATGTTCGAGTGCATATTGTTAAATATACATACTCACCGAACAGACATAGCAATGGGATGAAATGTCGTCTGTTACAACGACATATTCAAATAGATTTAAAATCAAATTCTACGAAACTACTGAAGATATTTATTGGTTTCCTAATCCTTACTGCAATAACTTCTTTGGCTAACATAGCGTGTTGCCTACTTAAAACACAATGAATATTGTCATCATTTGCATAATCTTTATATAGAAAATTTTAAGAATTTTATGAATAAATATAGAAATTACAGACAGAGAATCGGTTCGTGCCTGCAGTCCGATAAGAGCAATTTCACATAGACGTTGCGGTAGATAAATGCAAAAGGAGCTGTTGTTGTCTTTATTTTAAAAACTAGCTGTGCCCTGCGGTTTCACCCGCGTGTAATTTAAAAGAAATCGCTGTTTGATGATTTATAATAGTTCGATATAAACAATATTTCTATCGGGCGGCCAGAGTTATGCGTCATATGGCTCGTTCGTTCTAATACACTTATAGACCCGAGCCGAGTGTTGAATTATTTTAATTTTACATTATCTCCTAAACTATTCGTCAAAATAACATGCTATAAAGAGCAAAGTTTATCTACATAAAATTATCTAGATGATTAAGTAACTATCGTTCGTAAGGATTAATATGCCATACCCAATAATAATGCTCACAAATCACTTTTCAATTTAATAGCCTATACTATTCCTCGTGAATCTGTCTATCATATACAAAATTATTTTTTCGAATCCGACTGGTAGTTCCAGAGATTAGTGTGTTTAAGCAAACAAACAAAAAACTCTTCCGCTTTATTATATTAGTATAGAAATACATAATTTTTATATCGTACTCATTTAAAGATTTATTAATTAAATGACTTTTAATGCTAATTTGCAATACTGATTTTGAGAGTTTGCAATACATTTAATTCGCTTTTACCGTTTCATATTTAGTAGGCTGCCATAACGATTGATAATGGTCAAGGGATAATAATTAATAATGGTGGTCGGTCTTTGTATTTTGGATGAATGAACTTTACATTATACAATGCATGTACTTTAATTTTGTCAAAACTTATACATACACTAAACAGACCGTAAAGACGAATTTGTTAAAAAATAAACTACGCAATAAAATCTTAACCCACAGAATTATAATAAAACACTAGAATTTACTTATAGTCCAAAAAAAATTAAGTACAATAAGACGGTTTAAAAACGTTTTTTAAAACGTCCGTGATGATTGAACGCTAATGCTAAAGTCTTCAAATTAATGTTTCTCGCGGGATCACTGCCTTTATAATTGAGACAGATCGGTTATTAACTCAAATCCAATTAGTAAGCAAGTAATAAATTACTCACGTAATTTTGAATAGAAACAAATGTCCGAGCGCTCAATCTTTGGATTGATCTCGTCTTTTATATGATTAGCATATCAGTCTTCTTCGTTCTTTTGGGTATCACATCTAACAGTTTCTCATTATTCATATTAGTCACTTCATAATGAACTTTAAGATCTACAAGTAAAGAAGTATCTACAACCGATATTCAATCTCTAATTATCTCCAAAGTACGTTCAAGCAGAATACGTAACAAAAACCTGTCTATCAATTTACAAACCAACAAGACAAGAAAGGAAACAAAAGCTTTGTGATTCATTTGTGAGTAAAACTAAATTATAAAACTTAAGTGATTATTTATTTGTTTGTTTATTTGATCGCGCTAATCCCTGAAATCTCCAGTCAGGTTTGAAAAATTATAGAAACTTTATAGGTGATTTAATACCACGCTACGGCCTTAAAGATCGGTTTAAATCCACGAATGTTACAGTTTAGAAGTTTCAACATCGAAAAGCTACACGAGTACGTTGGCGGCTGCGCAGTGGTTAGTTGGTCAAATTAGTGTAACACGCTTGAAACCGTGTGGCACAGCTAGTTCATATTAAAAATAGGTGAAGTTGATGCAGTGGCGTTCGAATACCGTGTTCTTCGAAGTGATGGAACTATACCTTAGATTCCTTTCTGGTAGTGACAGATAACAGACAGCTCCCCATTATTAGCTTAGCTAAAACGTTACTTAACTTCCGCTAAGGTTATGGTCAAACGTTTCTTTGTAAATCTATAAATAAAAAAGAGCGAGTTTCCGCAAAGGTAAAATGCCTTGAGCCGTCAAACGTTTATAATGACTACCGTCTACCGGTTGCAATATTGAAATCATTGCATATCAATTGACAGTATAGTGTTGAGAGACAAGGTTACACTTACATAGCCAGCCTTGTCGATCTTGTCGCGTTTGATAATTTATATCCAGTCTATAATCCGTCATGACAGAATTAATTTATGTATTTATTTTATATCGGAAATAATGAAAAACATATAAGGCCATAAAAGTATTATAGATATATATATATATATATATACATATAATATATATATATATATATATATATATATATATATATATATATATATATATATATAGTACACAGGTTGTAATGGCTATGCGATACATGGAAAAAATATTTTTAATTTTGTAAAACTTTTTTAAACCTTCATGTTTTTCTAAAAATAATAAATATATGCTCTGTGGTGGGACACGACGATTGTATCTATCGACCTCTCGGTAGTCGCCATTATTTTTGGACTGTACTATGCTCACCATCATGTACAACTGCCATCACTTTGCCGTGCTAAGTACTATAAAACCAGCTACACATGTCGATTGTTTCATAAAATATGTTGTTATTATGTGTATCTTACTGAGTGGCTCAAATAAAATTCATTCATATAAATTCAATATATGTGTAAAATATAATAACGTATATTATTGAAATATTCCACAGTTAATTTTATTTTCGATCTGACTACACTGTTAGCCGAAAAGGCCCTGAAGCCTCAGACGGCTTTACAGCTTCACCGTATTTGGACAAATTTAATTAATGGATTTATTTATTATTAGAATAGATTAGAAAAAATCAGTCATCATTTTTCTTACATAAAATTAACTTGCAGTTTGAATACGAATATTACTAATAATCTCCAATTCACAACTTAAAGTAAAATACATAGGTATGCCAACCATTAAACAAATTTAATACTATTCCTATTAAAATAAATAATTAATGCCTGCTTTTCACCGGCGGCTTCGCTCACGTAGGCTATATAACATTTGTACAGCTTATTTTTATTGTAATTAAGTATATTTAATTGTTTATTTATAAGTTTGAACAGAGAAATATTTTTTCCCGTACAAACTTCACCACCCCCTTGAAAGTAAAATTTGAAAAACCCAGAAATACATGTTTCATTAATTAACTCGATGAGTAATACCAAGTTCCATTTAAATCTAACCCAAAAAATATTATTTTCTATAAAAAATTTACCAAACCTATTTTAAAATCTTACGTTTTATACATATATATACTTAATTTGGATCTAGATCGGAGTAAGGGTCTAAAACTAAGTAACTAGGCCGAAAAGTCCAGTGATTAAAAAGACGAATCTTATACTCGCATTAAATATAGATTACAACACCTTTGGGGATTGATTTTTTAGAAAGTCCTTCTTAAATGATGTTTACAATATAAAGTCAACTTGGGCTAGGCGACGATGAGTCAGCCAAGACTTTGCTTTTCACATATTACGGTTTTTACGGAATAATTAAAAGATAAAGAAAAAGATATAAAATAAGATAATACGAAGACGCAATGATAATTCAACTCGAAGACGTGCACGTCAACCTCTTAAATGTAAATCGTAAGCACAATTTTAATTGTTAAAAAAGTCAAGTTCGCGAATAACATAAATATGGTGAAAATGTCAGAGACAGAATTACAATACGAAGACTTCGCCCAATCAATTCAATACATTTCGCAAGCAGATATTGTGTACAATTATCCTGATAATAATTATATTTATATGTGTAACGTTATCTTATTTACGTTTATTTTTATTTTTTCCAAATAATAATTTCTTGAGAATAATCATTTTCATGATGTGCAGCCATTTGCAATGTAAATACAACTTGTGAAGCAGTTTCGAAGAAATTATATGAACTATAATCACAAGTAATATTCACTGATCTTTCGGTTAAAGAAAATAACACTCTAATTTAAGAAAATGGGACAGACTCAAGTACGTTTTTAGCAGCAAGATCTACGCGCGCCATCATTTAGCTATCATTCGTTTACTAAACGTAGGCTAAATACACTCGAGATATCTCATTTTCAATGGATACGAAGAATATGACATTCTTCACATTAAAAAAATAACAACAACGGTTAAAACAAAATAAAACTTATAGTATATTAGAACAAATTAGTCAAGAATTTGAACCCAAAAATAAAATCCGCACCTCTTTGTGTGATTCTAGAGTCAATTTTGAAGAGATAACTTGCAAAACTTATTTTTTTAATGCTTTTATTAGCATCCTCTTAATATTAGCTCCAGACATTTTACTTGTGGGTCGTAGACTAACTGCATGAGCATTAGAAAATATCCTCCCACAATACTACAGTTTCGCCACGATGCTTTCAACATTCAAAATTTCTATATTAAATACACTTTATCAGGAGGCAAACTATTATTCGGTTTAGTTTTATGGTTTAAGATATTTTATTTCTCTAAGAATATACAATTTGATTTACATAGAAATTTTTGGCTGAAGTTCCAATATTTAACTTAACCAGTGTATATTATTAAATTACATTTTTAAGTAGGTAGTTTGAATTGATTCAACAAACAATTTAGCTAGAGAAGGCGGATTCTATTACGTATTGGAGCGTTAGGAATTAGTTGCTATCATAATTTCTAATAACATGGGTTTATTTATATTAGTGCTGTGAAATACATTCAGAGCAATTCAGCTAAACTGTTAACTTATTTATGTACAAGCAACCGTCTGTAACTTCATAAGTGTTAATTATCATATTATATTAATTAGTTGCTATAATTTTTATTTATTCGTGTATTAGGTGGAGCTGTTTCAAATGTATATTTAATTGTTATTTGTGATATAATTTTACAAATTCTTTTTATAAAGTAAAATGTTAAATGTCTTTAATACGAATCTTGTCTTTAATATTATATATTTTAGCGCCTTCGTAAACAATATTCTTAATACCGTAATTAGTACGTGGAGCTTGTAAAGAAATATTGTTGGCATTTCTCATTGATTTACTCTGATTGAATGCCTTTATTCAATATCTTTCTTATAATTACACCAGGTATTGTATTTATATATTTTAATTAAACCATAAATAAACAAATATAGTCTGTAGTCATTATTGGGAGTTGCATGAGGTAATGCGGTCTCGCAGAAAGTGATCAACGAATTTACTTGTTCTTAAAAACCAAGAAATGTGATTTATGGTTTCGCACGCGGCCGTTAATTGTCCGCGTCGGCAGCTTTTTGCGTAATACGGTGCGTGCACATTTAAAATATTTCGAGCGCATGTAATTCGGTAAGTGCGAACTAGTAAAAAACCTGACTGGTGGTCGTACGGTAGGTATTAAATGACGTTTTTGTTGGACATTTATTTTTATTTAATTATATTGTTGTTGTTGTTTTAATTTATATCGCAAATCTTTGAAAGAGTAGTTGTTTATAATTATATAATTTAGCCGTGCAGAATTCATTGGAGCATGCAGAGATATATTATAGACACCTATTGTATTTAGGTTAGGCTTAGAAAAGGAATGATAGCTGAGTTATGGCGTGCTTAGATTTTATTCCATTTTAGCGAAGGAAAATATAAAGTTATATGAAGTTCAATTTTCTAGAATTAGACTTATTATTTGTCATCATCTGTTAATATCAGTAATTTATCTGATAGCAAGTTGTTGGGCATCACGAAAATATGAACGCTATATTTTCTCAAGAAACTATTATATGGAAAGGAGTAATTAAAGAGAAACGATAGTTATTAATACTTAACTTGTAAAGAAAGACGATGACATTAAATTAAAAATTCACCATAATATTCTTTAGTATATTCTTAAATTATTTCGCAATAAAAACGTGGTTAATGTAAACAATTTCGCATTACAACCCGTTACTGGTTTTTCACCATTTACGAAGAACTGAAAGTCAACCACATTCATTTATTAAGCTTATTGACATATCACGGTTTTTTATTATCAGTAAATAAATCAAAATAAAAATTTGTGACAGTCCGTATAAAGACTAGTCTGTTTTATTACCTTAAACAGGTTACATTTTTACCACATTAAATTTGTCATGACCGGCGCCGAAACGTGTAGGTACTGATTCTTATTGAGTGTACACACTATATTGTAACAGCTTGTATTCGCGAAATTACTGCTATAATTCTCTTTTTCATCTTTTTAGGTTTAACGTTACAAAAACGACAACATCCATAAATCTATTTTTGTAAATAAGAGCTTCAATAACAATGTTTATGTCTCATTCAGTTAACTGACGAAATTCTAAAGTAAAATCGCAGATAAAAGTTGATTTTCAACAAATTCTTCCTTAGCATACATTGTAGAAAAAAACGTACTATCCAAATTTTATATTTTTAGCTTCATTACTTTTAGTTTTGAGTGTAACTTTATGTTTATGTTTTACAATATTATAAATATTCTTTTTAAATATAAAAATGTGTAAAAGATCATTAATTGATTAGCTTTAATTTTCTTTTAGAGAGTTTGTTGGGTTCTGGCTACTCTCAAATTTGAAATGAATTTCAAATAACGCCATGACTAAATCTTTAAGGAATCATTTTAATCTAAGATCTTTGAGATCTAGTCGTCGTCATTTCTTTGTTAAGTAGGTATCTAGTTAATAAACCGAAAATATTCGGTGATAAGACCACCAACAGAAAATATTAGCAATTTCAAAGACCTTTAAAATTTGTAGTTTTAGAAACTACAAACACATTTCTTCTATAATCTAAAACTCCTCGAACCCAGTTGCCAGAATATATCAATAGATATTTGGCGGTAGATTTACAATTTGACAACCGTTTCATTATAATTTTTTCCTTCACTGAAAACACAGGCTCAATGTATGTTTCGAAAAAATTCTGAACGACTTGTCGTATGAATGTACTATCACTAAGTGATGATCTCTTCAATATATCATAGGAATATTAATTAAACTCAAAATTAATTTATTTGAATTAAAAAATCAGATAGTCATTATTTGACACCACAAACATACAAGAAATGACATAAAACTCTAACCAGATTACAAATTAAGTTAACCTTAGCTGTAAAGGGCCTTAGTGATTTAAATCTGATGCCTTGACCTACGAACCTTCGAGCCACGTACATTTATTTCAACTTTAACAGATGGCGGTGCAATATAATAACAACATTAATCAAGACTAAAAAATAAAACTTTTAAACTCTCTCGACATTAAACGGCTTTCGCATTTTGATTGCGTTTTGCTTCAATAAAACCTTATCCAAAATCTTAAGCAGTTTTAAATTTTTCATTAACTATATTCGACGATCGAGCGTTAAATTAATTATTCTGATATAATGAACGGTCTCCCGAAAAGATCAGTAATAATCGCGCTTATTAGCATTTTTAATATTTATGTTATAATGAACGCGATTTATGTGGAAAGAATTGAATCATGTATATTAAAAAATCTGCAGTTCTCTCTGAACAATGTAATCTTCTACTAAATTTCCTAATAGACATCCTGCACACTGATCACGAATATGCCATAATTTTTTATCTGTCTGTCTATATGTCCGGATATAACTCAAAAACGATTTGACCAATAATTATGACATTTTTTGTACACAGGGAGTAAAGGGCATTTCATAATTGATGGGCTATAAAAAATTTCAATAATACTTTTAGTAATCGTAAAAAAGTACAAAAAAAAAATTCTCAAACGATAAACCTGAGATTTTGTACACGGGATGTTATAATTATATCATTCTATAAACGATAGGCTTCAAGAATTATCAATAATACTCTAAAAAATCTTAAAAAAAGTAATTTTTATTAATACTCAACCGAAGTTCATGAAAATTGTACACGGGAAGTAAACGCCATTCTTCAATTGGTGGGCTATATGATTTGTCAATATTATGAGTAAAAATAAAGGTACAGGATAAAAATAATTACTGCGTACAAAAGCGTGCGGAGCCGCGGGGTACCGCTGGTTTGTTAATATAATTGAATACATGTTCATACGACTTGAAAAATAGACTTGTGACAACTAAAATGTTTTACATTTCTTTTGTATATATATGCAATTTATTTCATTTTTAATATCTTAAAATATTGAATTATTTTAGGCGCGACTAGGAGGTACCTGGACGACAATGCAACGGAAGTCCGTTTCGGCAATATATGCAACAGAAGTCCGTTACGTCAATATATGCAACGGAAGTCCGTTACGTCAATATATGCAACGGAAGTCCGTTACGGCAATATAGCGTCATGTTTTTGAACTAAAACTTCTTTAGGCGCGACTAGGAAGTAACTTGACGACAATACAACGGAAGTTCGGTAGTGACTATCGGGATGGTGGTGACCGTCGGGGTGATGGGAAGTTTTACTTCAATCGCGAGTGACAGTTACACGCTTTAAATTTTTTTTTTTTATTTATTTTAGTACTTTTTTTTATTTAATCTAATTTTGGGCGCACCGTGACTTGCTGTGGGGTTCCAGCTGATAATCAGTGCTGAGTGCCCCCGTGGCATTTATGCTGAACTGGACGCCATTTCTTAATGACTGGACACGCTGCTGGACTATAGTATTCTTATTAATTTATTTGTTTGTTTTGTTTTTATATGTATGTATAAATTAGTTTTTTTTTCTATGCACAGTTTCCTATTTATCTGTATGTATTGTGTATTGCCATGTCTTGTCATTGTCATTGTCATAAAAGTTTTATTTCTAAAAGAACATTGAGACTCATAAGACCAAATTACGATTTAAAGACTCATTCTTAATAACGGGCATGCAATACCACTAGACAGCCACTAAGTGACTCTGATGTATAATCCCCTCAAATATGAGGCGCATTTGGAAGCAGCTATAATTTATAATATTTCTGATTTCACCACTTGTATGGTGATCGAACTATATTAACAGTACTTTTAAAACCATTTTTAACCATTTCAAAGCATTTTACAACGTCAGACACTTGATCGATCTCTGATAAATAAAAATCAAGAATTCTTTATTCAATTTAGTCCCTAAAGCTGCGTATCCACCAGAGATGTGCCACAAAAAGGCGATGCGCGACGAAAAGTCCATCAATTGGAATACTTAATTTTGTTAGCCTTTGGCAGTATAGGACTAGCGGAGCTAGATATTTGTACAACATACATAAAAGCAAGAGATGTGAGCGAGGTATGTGTGCGAGAGATGTGTACAAAATGGCGCGGGGAATTAGAGCTACTGGATTGCTACGGATCCGCGCCTAGCTACCTCGTACATCTCTGGTGCTACTTAGAAGGCACTTATGAAAGTTCTGTTGGATGGTGGGACTAACAATTGTATCCGACTGAATCATGACCACCCATAGTGGCGCACTTAGGCCTAGTGCGTAACTGGGTCACAATGACTCTTTTTAGTTTGTCGCTTTTCGGGATCAACCAGAGTATATCCAGCTACCAAGAGGCTTGTAGACCGGCATGATAGTGTCGACCGGCGATGGTTTTTTGATCAATCGGTGTTCGCCGTTGATTTTCGATTATCATTAGGCATAATGTCGTCACTTAACCGTGCTACCGTAAAATAAGTTTAAACACCCACCAGTTCGAAAAACATCCCAGTAAACGAGAAAAGCCGAGAATCTCGACCGGGTGGTTTATTAATATTTTTTTATAAATAGTAATTAAATTTTTTATAAATCTCAAATAGAACATCGTAAAAATAACTTTAAGCATAATAATTTCAGCATACATTTCGTTATTACACGAACACGATAAATCACTGCAATTATACATATATATGGGATAAATAATTCATTACAATGATTTATAGGGAGCAACGAAACCGGAATGTCATTTACTTACTGTATACGTGCCGTGGTCCGTGTGGAAAAACATGAAAAGATTTATTGGTAACGTAACTTGAGCAAGCGAATTAAGACATTCAACGACTTTTGAGTCATTAATTGACAATTGCAAAATAACTATATAATCGATACTTATAATTAATATGATGCATAACGTTGATGATGGACTCAAATACAGTGCAAATGAAATTTAAAGACAATTACAATTGTCCGTGAAATATATATTTTTTTTTACAGTATTCCTACTCTATTTATATTTTTTTATTATAACGAGACAAAATGACAGCACTGTATCTAACGTTAAGCACAGTATAATTTAAAACATTGGCGAACATCGAGAGATAAACAATCTATTGCTCAGGCCGTCGCTGTCATCTCGGCAGCTGGATATACACTGGCTGATTCCGAAGCGCGACAAAGACTGTGACAGACTGTCACTGTGACAGATTTATCACCGTACGCATGGTGTTCGGGACTTGATTGCTGAATATACGAGTAGATTCACCGGCTGATTCCGGTACGCAGCACGCGTAAACGTGCCATTATGACCAGTGTTATAATCCTGGCGTATGGTGGTTGCGAGAAAATGTCGTATCCAACCACACAGCAGAACCGTTTTCCTTGTTTGACTTGCAATAATACCTACCATAGACTGTGTTATACAAAATGAAACCCAAAGGTAAAAGACATTGGGATTGTTTTGTTACATTTAGATGTCTTTTTTATCATTTAGATGGTAAGATTGTAAAACTCTGATAAGTGAATGTTGTTCTAAGAAAGATATCCTACTTTGATAACTTTTGTACTCTTGTAGTATATCAAGAAACATGTAAAAAGTTTAGAATTGATATTGATTATTTATAATTACTTAGTACGTAACTAAAATAGTATTTGTTAATACATTATAGGACGGAGTATGTTATATTTTTTATTACAATTTGTAAGCAACGGGCATGCAGGTCACCTGGTTTTAAGTGACTCTAATCTATGGCTGTATAGAACAAGTCTCCTAGGACTGCAGGCCTGAAGATAGTCATAATTGGTTGGTACTTCTTGATGACCCCGTTGTATGGGTGTGTGTTGCCAATCATATATTTTGGATTTTACAAAGTAATGCTAGTTTTAACAGAGTGAGTTTAAGTGTGTGACGTAGATGCTTTTTATTTTGGAATACGAATATACGAATTCTACTATTCGACCATTCAATTACGACGGGCCGATAGATTTATTAAGGTCGCACATTGCGTCGATCAACCTGGGCTCGAGTATACATAGGCCTTAGTTTTCATTCAAAGAAAACATATTTATGCAACCATAGTAAAAAGTTAAGTAATTTTCCGGTCTTTGTCTAGTTAATGCGGGTCAATAAATCTGTGACTTTTTAAACGAAACACAGGTTTGTGAATAAAATATCATTTTATTTTTCAACCTTTGAGCTCTATACCCTTTATACAACGTTTCTCCAATTTTTTTATCCTTTCCAAAAAATAAGATTTGTCGAGGTTATCAAAATAGATAAGTATTTGTTTGCGAGATGAGTTCATCGTTGGAGTCAAATCTCTTTCCGCCGAGCCATTTCTTAAGATTGGAAACAAGAAATAATCACTTGAGGCTAAATCTGGAGAATCCGGATGAGAGTGTAACGCGGCACCCATCTTGTAGCTTTCTCATGTTCATTCAAAGTTGAAACCACTGAGCCATATGAGATGCCTATGACTTCCACAATCTCTCTCACTTTCAATTTCGTTCACCACATGGTGATTTTTTTCAATTGTTTCGGTTGTAGAGACCTCAACTGGGTGTCCAGAACGTTCGGCACCTTCCGTGCTTGTACAGACACAATTAAATTCGGTAAACCTATTTTTTAACATGGAAATTGATGGTGCAGAAACCCCATAGTATACATCGAGCTAAGCGTTGGTTTAAGTGATGGTTTTTTCCGCAAAAATAATGCTTAATGAGCACACGAAATACACTTTATTCCATTTTCTTCTCAAATCACGCGGTAGTGCTATCAATGGCTGTAAAACACAAACTGAATGACGTAGCTTGTTCAAATTTTGACAGGAGTCAACTGAGAGATGCCTGTTGGCAGGAGCAGTGTTGCCTTTTCAGTTAAGAGGCGAGAAATTCAAAATGTCACGAACTTATTGACCAGCCTGAGTATCTCTCTACTGCAGTAATAGTATTTAAGAATTAGTTCTCAATCAAACTTTATTTTTATATTTAATCACTTAACGTAACCTTATTGACAAAAGCTACCAAAACAAAAACAAATATAGAAATGGTCACTTTAATATATCGATTTATCCAAATGTTAAAAAATTTACTATTGGTCCATGGTAGCAATAAGAAGACATTCTCAAGCATTCAAGTTTGCTTCAATTCTAAGAGTATCAACAATTAAATTCAATTATTATAAATATATACGAATTCCGTTAAATTCAAGAATATACGCAGAGCATGTAACCAATTTTTTTAACTAATAGACAACCTCAGCTTTAAAGTTTATTAAAATTATTTATATAATATATAATATTCATTTCACAACATTAAAAATTGTCTTGATGTAAATTATCTTTCAGGGAAATCATTTAAGAGATTTGAAATCGTTTACAAGGTCGACAGTGTAAGATTTATTATCGTAAAGAAACCAAAAGTATATTCACGTACCCACCGGTCAAGGATTGGGGCAATCAACAATTATTAACGGGTATAAAAATATCCCCGCGAACCCAGTGAGACATCAGTTGGAAGCTCAACGTAACAATATCACAATGCAGTGCTTCGTAAGTGGATAAACATGAGCTTAAAATTTATATTTGGCAAACTAAAATCATTTTTTTCTTTTAAATTCATTTTTATTTAATTTATGAGCGAGGTCGATTTTGTTTCTTAAACATGGGGTTTAAATTAGTCAAGGGTTTAATGGTAACATATATAAAAATAAATTAAAGCCGTTAACTTCACTACAGCTTCTTATTTTAGAAGTCAAAACATTTTTCATTCTATTTTACAATATCGTACTTTTCTAAAAATTTTATATGTAATAATTTTAAATATGCTTAACGTAATACACAGGTCGTTTTCACCGTTATGTTAGTCGCAACATCGGCCACACCAGTCCTAGTACAAGAGCATTACCTCGACGTGCCAATCTCCAAATCAACGATCACGCATTCCAGCCAGCTGGTCGACCACGGCAGCACGTACCACGCCCTACCAGTTATTGGACACACAGTTGGACCCTCAAAGAAAACAGTCACTAGCACCAGTCAAGTTGTTAACCATGGCAGGACTAACATTCTACACACTCCAGTCCATTATGAAGTCCACAGTATCCCATTGGTCAGAAGCCATGTTCAGGAGTACAGAAACGTAGTGCACGCTCCAGTCGTGCATTCACCTGTCATATACCATTCCTCACCGGTTATAGTGAAGACTGGTGACTCGGCAGTGTCCCACCATACTTCCACCATTCACGAAACTATTCCAGTAGTGAATTCCTTACCACTGTATTCCCTCCAGCATTGATCTGATACCTTAATAAACTTTATAAAATACTTAAAAAAATCGCAAATTATTTATAACCGTTTTCAAAATATAAGTGAAAGTTTACGTTGAATTTTAATACCTGCTACATATCGCAATTTTTTTGAGGACCTAAAATCTCATGAAAATTATAAAAAAAAGAAAACAAACTAAGGTCAGTTTCGTAAAAATATAAGTCTGTACACAACAATGGTACCTTAATATTTTACATACTAAAATATTTGCATAATTATTATACTCTATTAAACCATTAAAACATTATAAAATGTCAGCCTTTGTTACAGTTTATGATTTACGAGTAACTATGACATAATTTTCAATCAATCCCTAAGGTCCCTCAAAACTTACAATTAATTCGATAACTCATATAACAAAGCTAACAAAAAGCTAACAAATCTAACAAAGTAGATCCAAAAGCATTTATAACTACGCTCTAGAAATCTAGTGACCTAAAAGTTTGTGAAACTTGAACAAACAATTGTAAACTAAAAGTTGAACAGTAAAATTATTTACGAGATGAATGTACTTAAATTTTCTAAAGAATTATTTGACCAAGAAATAATTTAAGTACAGCAATTTAATGATCAGGTTTAGAAAATTTAGTCTCAGATCTACTTTAGTAATAATACATGAACCCTTTGAACCATGAATTATGTATAACAAGATAGCGTGTAAAGGGACTTAATGAATAAACAACTGGACGTGAGAACTACTTAATTGGAAGTAAGAAAGGTGGGACGAACTGTTACGCCCGTAACACAAGGAAAAGCTTGTTGATTATGGTCCTATGACTTTTAATAATCCGGACAATATCTATATTGTTACTAAGTACTTTTTAGTGTGTTCCAGATGCTACATTTTAAAGTCAAGTTGATTTTTATATTCCATACATTTAACCATCCGGTGTAATTGTAGCCAAACGCTAAAAATCACATACCCAACCTCATGTAGCATCTCTATGTCAAACAAGCAGGTATTCATTACACTAACATATCCATACATTAAACTAATTACATTATAATGAGCGTTTAACTAATTGATAAAATGAAGCAAAACTTATTATGATGCGGTGATGTCACTTTAATAATAGAATCAAAAGTACACCGAACTTCAAAGCAATTATTCTGAAAGGTTTGTGGCGCAAGCAAATGCCTACAAGTATACCATTCCATTTTCATTCATGATAATGTTAGCTGCGACACATTCGAACTTCGTTAAGTCGAAGATCGTTGTTATAATCATTTTTATCAAAATATATGTCATTTTTTTTAATATAAACAAAATAAAAAAAACATGGTTACAAGAGTTTTATGTTACAAATTCAGTTCTAAAAATCTTACATATCGTATGAACTCATGGCATAATTTATAATGATGAATGATGCAGTATAGACTTTATGCAATAACTCCACGGTATTATAATAATAATTATCAAATTGATCCATAATAAATTGTTCATGTCGTTAGTTATCTTTTTCTATCTATGTTTTAGCTATCGTGTATATATATATATTTACTTAATATTTTATTATATAGGAGTATAACCCTCTCAGTATACGATACTAAGATGATCATTACTAATTAAATTTTAATTTCAGGAACAAATAATTTTCAAATTTTACTGAAAAGTTAATAATAACAAGAAAATTTGTTTTAGAATTTAAACTTTTTTATTGAGTGTATTTTGCATGCATAGCGATGGTCCGACTTAACACTAAAACAACATTCAAAATTAATTTTAACATTTTTTCTACTGTTCTTGTTTAAACAAAGAAAAAGAAACTCTTCCACTTTATTAAATTAGTATAGATTCCAACGAAGCATAACTGTATACCTAAACTGAAAAGTGAATCGCTTAGTAATCTCTAGTAAAAGTTGTGTCACATTTTCATTTACATGTCGCTCAAAAACATTTCTTATATGCTATTTCGATAATAAATAGGTTTAAATAGTTTAAAAAACTAAAACCACGCTTTAACTACGCAGTAAAAATTATAAAAAAATGTAGTATTATAATAAGATCTCGTTAACAAGCCCAATCTGTTTAACTTGTTCAACGAATCATATGAACCTAAACTCGAGGGGTTTGCTAGTAACTACCGAAGAGTTCCACTATCCACCTACTGGCTCCATCACAATTACAGTGATTTTATTACATTGTTTGTTAGTTAGTTACAAGTGACGCTAGTCTAAAAGAAGTCTGTAAAAAATTATAAGCGACCTCAACAATAAAATTTCAACTTATAAATTCCAAAATACTTATAATATCAACCGTATACCATAATAAAATAATGAGAAAAACAAATAAATTTTTAATCATATTGTTTTTTAAACCTTGTACGACCTTTAAAATAAAACGAGCTGATTTTTCGTGAGATAACTGATAATAATGCAAAATATATTTAATAAAATCACTGCTTATATAGGTATTATAAATCCCGTTATAACATAATCTACTTATTACGAAAACATAACTCGTCACTAACCTATAAGAATTATAATGTACCAAGTTGTTTAGTCACGAAAATTAAGAAAGTGCGTACGAGACACTTAATGTAATCAGGTTATCTATTAATTAATTACAAAGGAGAAATGTTACGATTAATAATATTGAGTTTGTGACTTTGCATAGATTTATAATAAAGAGAGTTTGTTGCTTCCCACAAGAGAATTACTAAAAGGATGATTTATGCATATAGAAAGTATGACTTATAGCAATGATGGTTCAGTTGTAGCATGCACGGATATCGCGTCGATTGACGTGAGTTCAAATACCTGCAATGAGCATGAGCTTTCAGTGAACATCTTGGTGAAACTATAGCATGATAGTAGGGTTTTTTTTAATTCGCGCCTGGCTAACTAGCACCCTCAAGTTGAAAGTCTGTCACCAAGCACCAATAGGTGTGTTTCGGCAGCTGCACTTGAGAGCCAGTCCCTCTAGGCTTAGCGTGTTACCATCTTGGCCCACATTATCACTTAAGACCAGGTTAGATTGTGGCTGCAACGCTAAACCTATGACGATACAAAAAATCATCACACCACGTTTCTACTGAGTTAGGCAAAAATAATTCACTACTACTATCTTCCCTCGCAAACTTCTTACGCTACTTTCATATTAATCTATTCATGTATCCGCTAGTCATTCTCGTCCAGCCTTGTTTTCACAACCACACAATCTATCATGTACAAGTACTTTTTTCATTCCTACATTCATTCATACATTCCACATATCCAAGTCATTTTGCCGGATCTGAATGCTGGGCAATAAAAAATACATTTGGTAGTAATGCGATATTAAGTAGTAAAACTACAATGAATATATCAGAGAAGGCAGTGATAGAAAAGTTGAGAAGTAATAGTGTATATAAATGTCATGAGAAGGGTTGAAAGTTAAATTAGAAGAGCGTTAAGTATGAACGTGCATAGATATATGAGTAGAGGAAGACTAAATAAGGATTGTAAGGAATAATATGTGTATAAAAGTGTGAATATTGAAATGGCAGTTGATAGAGGAGAGAGGAAGAGGAAATAATTTTGTGCAGACCCTACTTAGCGTGGGAGAAGCGTAAGAAGAAGAAGAGAGTCTTTCTTGGTAATTAGCCGTTCCACGTGTCATTTGACACCCAATATGATCTATTCATGTACATACACATATGGCCCGGAGATTCTAGTGCAATCATTTTACTCTTCTGAAACTCTAGCATCATAGCCATATCACAAGGAAGGTATAAGTACCACCCTGTGCATTGCTAGTACTTCTACGAGTATTAGTGCTTCGGCGGTTTTAAAATGTACTTATGACATTTGCGTGTAGCTCCTTTTTTGTTTATTTTTAATCTGCTTAACTAAGAATAATGACGTCATCTATTTATGTCTCTAAAAAGTATCGTATTCTTGTATAAAGCAATATTCCGTAATAACGTCATAATGAATGAGATTTCGTAACTGCTAACCGAACAAAGAGTGTTCGAGTGTTGAAACAAAGGCCTAATAAAATCGCAAACGCCTGACTGACGTCTCGAGAGATGAAAGACTCCCCATAAGTAAAGAGGTAACTCGAAACCTTCATTGTAGAATCACGTGTCATTAGCCGTGATTAATTTGTGACGAATTTGAGATTGACGAATCTTATATTACTTTAAGATATGACAAATGTTGAGAAGAAATTTTAATGTTTTATTATAGAGACTGGGTAATAAACAGAATGAAACTTACACAGATTATAACTTCGGACCATTGATAACTCGACGTGAATTGTCATGTATCCACCAGGTGTAAAGCATATACAAATAACAATAATACCAGGCTGTAAGTTTCCCATTGATGAGCATTGAAGTCTCTTCCCGAGGGAAGGAACGGGCTTAATCGCCACGCCAACCCAAGACGCATTGGTGATTTGAAATGTGTTATTTGGTGAGTATATGTGCGTGCTAGGGTTTTCTTTCAATATGAAACGCACTTTTCATAATAAACAATTTTTATTATCAATTATTACATATAATCAAGCACGACAAGCAAGCAATAGTTACAATCAACTAGTGGGAAAAATTAGTTGTTGAGCGTGCGTTTGCCTTGGTAGCTTTGGCAGACTGGGTGTGCGTGGGCGACGGGTAACCGACGCGGAGTACTTAGATGGAAGAGAGGGCGCGCAGTGCAAGCTGCGCATGCGTGGCGATAGCACCGTTATGTATAGAACATTTACTTTACATATGCGTTAATATTTCGGTTTTTTTCACTTAGCCGCGAAAGCCAGGCAACTAGTTCCGAGGGTGCCAAAGTGGCCGGACCTCGGCTCAGACTGTTGCCGCGTATGCAATGAAGTCGCGATCTGTCTAATTCCCTATAATTCGATCTAAACTAACTATACATATATACATGTTTCTTCCCCCTGAGAGGGTATGATGCAGTGTAATGTGTGTTTGTGATAGCTGGTGAATGCTTGGCTCAAAGGCTCCATGCCGATGGATAGGACCTAGGCTTGAGTTGCCGCAGGAGAGGTCATGGCGGGTTTAATTTGTCGCTGCGCTTGCGCTACCGACGAGACGTCCAATACTTGTATCTGTGTGGAGTACGCCACACAAACAACAAGAAATCAACAACTTTGTTTTTTCCACATGCAGTAGTACTACAAGAACATTTCTGAAGCATTCAGGTTTCCCTCACCGTTAGCGGATAATATTACCAATTTAAATAAATAAATGTACGCGAATTCCTAAAACTTCGGTGGTACATGCCAGGCTTTGAACTTGCGGACATTCCGGCGATCTAAACATTGATATAATACAATTTCTAAAATATCATGAAATAAAAGAATAAATTAACAAATTAAATTTGTGATCTGTGTGTATTAAAATATATATTAAATTAATGTAACATATCGATGATTCGGTCTTGTTCTATCATGCTACATATTTACGTACTTATAACAATGTTAATATCAATTGCTTATATGATTTACCAAGTGTAAATGCGTGCCTGGTAATTCATATCAAGTCGTAAATGGTCTGCTATTATAATCAAAACTCTTTTTAATACGTGATAAACTTGACCGCTCAATTGTGGATTGAAAAAGGAACTGCGAATAAAACACTGGAAATATATTTTTTTTATGAATCAACAACTAAAATCAATTATTTTGTTCAAACTATATAATTATATGACAGAAGAAGCAGTTGTTAATACTTCGATAAACAAGTCACAGTGCTGTTAATAATTTACGAATTATTTTCTCCTACACCTTATATCATTGACTTTAATATTTAAGTCGCAATAGTTTATTTAATGTTACAGAAGAAATCAAAAATATTTATGATTATATTTGCCTGAAATAACAATAGTTATATAAATTATATTTTAATCAAGGCGTCCGGATCATTGTTTACTATTATATGGTATATGCATTACATGCATTACATACAAAACCGTATGTAGCTTGGAAGTATACCCTATAGGCATTGATAATCAGTCAGTGAGTGTCACTTTTAGGCTATGAGTATAAAGAAAAATATACCTTTTATTACGATAACCGAAACTGGATTTTTTTATAGCAGAATAAAGTCATAGATCTAAAATTATTTCCAACTTTATACCTGAAGCCATTGTAAAACTTGCATTTAATTTCACATAGGATTATAAATTCATTGTTTTCGAATTTATTCCTTAACTTATATTAAAATACCTCGCTTCGTGAAAAATTTCAAGCCTGTACGCCTGCGAGAACTTGATTATCGTACCATGAGCTGTATTTTAAATATGAAGTGTTCTTTAACATGCAGTTGAGCCTCAGTTGGCCTCAACATGAGGCCACACTAATATTAGTTTGACAACAAAGTGATCTTATAAGGGTTCCGTTTCTTTTTCATTATGTGATACGAAACCCTAAAAATGTACTTGATCGTAATACGTGAAATCTTAATTTTAACATGACTTATCTAACTTTTAGAATAATCTGCAATAATTATTTAGAATAATTTCTGATGCACATAAATTTTATTTCAAACGTGCGTAAAGGTAGCACGCCCGGTTTTTATTATTAATATTTCCAAGCTAAAACAACACTTATAATAACTAACAAGTGCCTGAAGATTTGGTTATTAGGTGCAGATAGTTAAACACATAAATAGATCTAAGCAACTAGTGTAGGCACTAAATATCCTTATTTTTATTTGACGGTTATGTTTAACCAGATTACGATTGGAAAATGCTCGACCTACTATTCTTTGCTCACGATGTTTTCTTCAGCATAACCACAGGTTCATTCGAAGTTTCGAAACGCGCTATCGTTAAGCTATTTTTTTTATAGTTGTAGGTTTGGCGTAGTGGCCACAATCTCACCTGATGTTAAGTAACGATGTGGCCCATGATGATAACACGCTAAACCTAGTGGAAGACTGGCTCTAAAGCGCAGCTGCCGGAACACACCTATTGATGCTTGGCGACAGCTTTTCAACTTGAGGGTGGTAGCTAGCCAGACGGGCATTAGAAAATGCCCTACCATCATGCTCTGATTTTCTCACGTTGTTTTCCTTCACCGAAAGCTCAGGCTCATTGCAGGGATTCGAACTCAAGTCAATCGAATTATGGCTTCCTGTGCAAAACCGTAGTAACCTTCCATCCTTGAGTAATAAATAACGGTAATAATTTAAAGAATGGCAGCGAGCTGCGTATTAATTGTAATAATATATGTTCAAATTGCATAATGAAAATTGATGAGAGTATTAAAGGCTTGCGAAACACTTCTTAATATCCTGCTGAACCATATGGTACATTATGATCGAAAATGGTAACAAACTTAAAGTAGCTGCTAAACCAAACCCTTAGATTAGACAGAACATATTTTCAATGTATGACTGGTAGGTAACAAGACGACCATTAGAAAATGTCTTACCATCGCAACCTGTTCGCTAATCAAAAGGTCAGATTAATTCTAGGATTCGAACTCAACTCGACAGACGAGGTCCCTGCTAATTTGCTGCAAGGCATAAAATGCAAAAGTTTGAATATTAAATGAAAAAAAAAACAAGTTACGTTAAAGTTATGAACTTGGCATCAACCTAAATACATACGTGAATATTATTCATTAATCTCAAGTACTCGACCGGTCGCACTGGGACGGGAAGTGCGTGGATGCTATACACCGGTGAAAGTCGATGGATGTGGCAATTTAACGATTTGAGCGTAGTAGTGTGCACACAGTGGCCTATTCGTAGCATCGCAAAAATATGTTCATTTTTCCTTTATTTCGTCTTTATTTTGAGACCTACGTTTAAACTAGAATTTGTTTATTTATATTTTTAACTAGCTGTTCTCGCGGCTCCACTTGCGTGGACTACTAAAAATGTTTATTTTTTATTTTTTGTGCGTAACCCTAATTATTCTTCTAAAGTAACAACAATATCAGCTAACTTCCAGTGAAAGCCCCGTCAAAATCGATCTAACCGTTTCGGAGATTACCCAGAACAAATAGACATTACAAACAGACACTTCAATTTTATTATATGTTTTTATATGTCGTTTGACAATTACCTACTTCTTAAGAGTGGCTAAGATAGTAATATGCTAAATATAAGAATAGATCAGATATGTAGCTCTCAAATGCACCTTCAAGAACGAAATGAAAGATACTGGGTGAGGAATTTTAAATTTGATAGTTTTAGCTAGCCATACAACAATGTAAACCATTACCTCATTTTCCTTCATCGAAACCTCCTATATCGATGGAAGCGGTATCTAAGTGCCTCTACCAATAGAGTAATCACTTTTATAACGGTGATAAAATGTAATCTAATGTTTCGTAATTTGCATATACTTCTCTACTTATTTACAAAGAGTCAGTTGAAAACTCTTACTTATATTAGAAAAAATTAAAAGCATAACTGTTTTGGTTATACAGTACTCAGTTCACAAACAAGCAGGAACACTTTCAGCTTTATTCCATACAACAAGACAACAAAAATAATTTTCTAAAAGAGAAGTCGGATTGCCCTAATTCCAGTCGGCTTTCAGTTTTGTGACTCTCAATGAGAAAGATGAAATTTCTACTTTGTCAACTGATATTAGTTACAATTGTAAATATAAAAGGATGATGCAGAAAAAAATTGTTTACCTAAATATTATACAAAGATTGACCCACGGTTTCCCCCGTGTTAAATCTATTTGATCAACTCTCCATTGCGCTGCCGCCAATTCACCTGTGTAGCCTAACGTTGATCTCATTACAAGTACTTGGCTACAGCTCGCCATATTGCTTGAAGTTACTGGTTACTGCTTCGCTTCCAAAAGTTGTGGCGTAAAGTTATATAATATAGCTTATACATTAAGTCAAAAAACTATCGGGAATATAAAATTTGTGTAAATAAAGTATATTATTTGAGTGTTATGCGGCATTTAAGAGAGCAAATTCGACAAAAAAGGCCAGATTTGTGTGAATAAAATTCTTGGATTTTGCACCACTATAATGCGCCCTCGCACAAGACCGTAATTGTGAAAGGAATTTTTGACCACAAACTGAACAAATACCATCGAGCAACCACCTTATTTACCATATATGGCTCCAACCGACTTGTTTCTTTTTCATAAACTCAAATTACCACTTTTATTCGGTAGAGGACGTAGAGGAGAATTCACGACGAGAACTAAACACAAATCTGAAAAAAAACCAAAAAGTATGTTTCGATTATTGGATTATTCTTTGGCGTGAGTGTATCGTTTCTGAAGGAGGCATATCTTGAAGGTGATAAAATAAATTTGGATGTTTAACACTAACATTTTGTGTATTATTGATCTTTTCCCGGTACTTATTTGACAGAGTAGTATAGCTTAACCTTCCTCAATAAAATACTAAGTTTTTTTATTTTTAAATCAGTGTTTTAGTTCCATAGATTGACGCGTTGAAACAAACAATCTCTTGAGCTTTGTAATATTAGTACATCTATACTAATGCAATATAACAAGAGAAAATACGTTACTATACTAGTCCATACTTTTGACACAATAACATTTCAACACACGGAGTAAATTAATCAATTTAAAACGTGAAGTAGGTATGATAAAATAATTACAGTGCCTCATCCAATAAAGCTTTAACTTCTGACATCGGTTAATAAATAAAAATTTCAAGTACATATTGCGTGCACTCATTGTCATTTTCGGCTTTGGTCACTATATAAGCCGTATAGTACTGAAGATTATTTAGATACCTCTTGTACCTCGTACAGGCAACGTAGTAACAAACAACTTTAGAAGAACCATGAAGACCTTTGTAAGTTTTAGTGATAATAACAATCAAAGCAGCTTTTGTTTTTTTGTGACGTTTTACAATCAAACAAGGCGTCTGATTCAAGTATATTCGTTTACTTTAGGATTTCGATTTCGCAAGGGGTTGGTTCTTTACAGTATTCTACTTTGGCAGTACATTGCCACCTTTTCTAATTCAGTAACGCAGTAGTTCTTGTGCTTTGTTCCAGGCTGTTTGCAATGCATTGGTAGACAAGCAGTTCTTACTAATGTTATAACAGCAGCAACCCGTCTGTGGTTAGCCGTGGATAGGGATGGTCCTGTTTTCTTTAATTATAGACGAACATTGACTGCAGCAACTACTTAAAATTTAATAGCTCCATGATTCCTTTCGTATTAAAATCTGAAGCTTTCTACATAAAGAGAGCTGGTTCTAAATGTAATGCAGATGCACCGATAAGTGTTTGGAGACAGCTTTTCACCTTGAATACTGTATTTCCCTTCAAGCTATTTATGGTTTGTTCGCGATGTTATTCTTCACCGACACCAACATTTCATTGTAGGATTCAAAGCCACTACAAACCATCATCGCTAGAATTGCTTTCTATAGTAATGTAAAGTAAAATGATATTAGATACATATAGTAATTAAGAATATTGCTCAATAAGGTTGCTTTTGCCGCCATCTTGGCCTGCGCCGCAGCTGCCCCAGGACTTCTACTCGCTCATGAGACACCAGTAGTCACCGCTGTTCACGCTGCTGTGCCAGTTGTAGCAGCCAAGACAACTATCACGAAGAGCAGTCAAATCGTCAACCACGGTACTCCGGTTGTCCACACCGCGGCAGTTGTCCACGCTGCGCCAGTTGTCCACGCTACGCCAATTGTCCATGCTGCTCCAATTGTCCACGCCGCGCCAGTTGTCCACGCCGCGCCAGTTGTCCACACCGTGCCTGTTGTTCACACTGTCCACGCACCTGTCGTTGTCAAAACTGCACCTGTAGCTGTCGCTCACAGCAGCTCAGTCGTTCACCACACTCCAGTTGTAAAGACTTTGGTCGCTCTTCATTGATCAAATAAATTTAGACACATTTATATGTCATATTTTATTAATCGTCATTTTTAACATAGTAATACCAGTTTGGTAATGTTCCAATATTCGCAAAGGCATTCTTGCAAATATTACATTTAGGTATACGATGAGTCGAATAGAAAAACCTCAAAATTCTTAAGCTAACTTCACAAGCACTAAATGAAGTTAGTTTAACTACAAAAAAAAATGGCGGGAGCATGGGTGCTAAGTTATTTGTGCCCAACTCTACAATCGTTTGCCTAGAGCGTATAAAAATACCAGCCATGGCCTTATTGTAATTACAAATGTGGATAAATGTATTATCTTCTTATTGCTCTTGTACTACCTATTAAGAATGGAAGGCGTGCATATTTGAAGAACATGTCGACCAGAAAAATGTCTAGTTCTGAGTTTTACTTAAATATGCCGGGGTACCATTAGAACATATTTCTCTAGTGGTAATTTATGACTAACGATAATAATACTAATTAAAATCATACTTGTCATAACTATAAGCGATATTAAAGATTTCTTGGTAAATGCTGTTATGTTAGCTGATACTGTTTGGAGACCACAATAATTTTCATATGCGTTTTGTTACTTTTAACACCTTTCAAAAGCGGTCAAGATCGGTGATAAAAAGAAATTATAAAAGTAAAAAGGCACATGCGACATGATAGGCTATTAGCATGTCGTTTTAAAATTTATTTGGACGTGAGACCACAGGAATTTATAGGTTTAACGATACACCAGTACTTAAAGGGCTTGTTTGGGATATTGAAGCAAGTTACCAAAAGCGGCTAGGACCTCGGAGATCCCGCTTCTTTCGCAACATTATGTCAGAGATACTAGAGATGAATTTATCTGTACAGAGTAATGTCTACATCAGAATCATTTTTTATGTTTTTCTCGTATCAATAATAGGCATTTTTGCCATATAACCTTAATATCATCGCATGTCAAGTGACGACGTGATAGAAACCTAGAAAAAGGAGCAACTGTCAAATGAAGCTGTCGAAAAACACACCCCATGGAATGGATAGCAAATGAAAGGGTTTGCTGACAAGAATACGAAAATAAAATCAGTACAACTGAAATATTGAAAAAACCTACTTTTTAAAAAGTGTTTCTTTTAAATTTATAATTATTGATAGCTTCAAACCAAGGTCGATCAACGCAGTGTCTGTGCATGCTGACACTTGGCCATCATCGCTTCATTATTACGTGCAAGATGGTTGTTTACCATTAATCAGCATTTGATTTATAACACATACTGGCATAAAAGATTTTTTTAAGTCCAAGTACTTAACAGTGCGTTCCGGCTAAACTTAAGAGCCAATACCTTTTCGAGACGTGTTGTCATCTTCAATCGCATGATCATTAAGTTTGATTGTGATACTAAAGAGAATGACTCACTTCGGGTAACTGGAACCTGGAACTGGAAACTGTTTGAAAGTATAAGGCAAGATTTAAAGGATATAAATTGTTATGGGCACTGGTGAATTAACGTCAGGAGAACTACATAAGTGCCCACTACTTCCTGTTTCATATTAGTAATAACGGTATTAAAGTAATGTCGTGATAATAATTTAGCAGTAAACTCCTACAATTTTTATACTGTTCACGACTTGCAAAATTACTCTGTACACAGTGTTATTCGAAGGACGTAGAAATATATTTTAACAACTATCAACTTTTACTCTGTTAAATAGGGTAAACAGACGATTAAATGGTTCCTTAAATTTACTATTTTAGTACCTTTGCACATTTTACTGTGTAAGGAAGTACTATTTCTTATATCGAGAATGATATTTTGGGCCAGCAGAATTTTATTGAGCCCAGTACAATCAAACCTTTCATTTTCATTCATTAATCTGTTAGTACCACCTCTAGCAGAAATCTAAGATAAATAAAATTAGTAGTAAAGAATACAAAATATGCAAAATACGCATGTCTATATAGGCCTTTCAAATCGTTCTATAGCATAATCGTTCTATGTGCATGCTGCTTTTTCATGACGTTACGTAAATTCACGTACGGCATTTTATTGGTCTTAATCTTCATATTCGTCACTTGACTATTTTATATCAAGAATTATGCGGACGGGCTAGTTGTAAATTCCTTCTTCACTATTTTATTTCATTTGATAACATTACGAACTTGGATTTGTGAACTTAACCCAAGATAATAATTCTATAGTTTTAATGAAAACAATTTATTACTAACTCTGCTACTAATAATCTTTTCAGTTTTTTTTATTAAATCATAGAATGCTTGATACGTAAGTGGTGTAGTTACAGTCTCTGTAATAAATATTTCATTTATGAGAAAATTTTGAAATAAATTATCAAACAATTTGGTGCCTAAAAAGGGACCTCTTACCCTATTAAACTAGAAATATCTTACCTTTTACAGTTAAAGTTTTAAGAAAAAGTACGAAAGATGAGACTCTTGGCTATAAATTGCAGTAAACGCAATCAAATTGGCAGTTTTCACAGGAAAGGCTTGCTCTTCATTCTACTAAGTATTTATTGATATACCGTAGAATGTTTCTTTTGGTGAGTGATTTGACATATTTTCCATAAATCTTGTATTTCAATTTATCCTTCTTAATAATTAAGTTGCCCAGAAATACGACTTTTATTTTGTTTTATAAAGTAATCAGTGATTTCAAGATTAATAAACATATTTACGTCAACTTAAATAGATCATTTTGTTTCTAAAATTGTTAGAAAATATTTGATTTGATTACTTCATGTAGGATTTCACATTGTTATAGGACAGTATATTTTTAGTAAGAGATAGGAAAGATTATAATTTATATTTACTGTATATTTTTTCAGAGCAAAGCGTTGCGTTTTTACCCTCCAATCTGCGAGATGTGAATTATATATTTCTTTAATTCGTGTATCTGTATTAAATTAAATGTTAGTAGTCACTTCTATTAGTTGGTTGATTTCTATTGGTTGGTTGATATTGAAAGAAAACATCAAGAGGAAATTTTCACGCAGTATCACCAATGTCAAAAAATATCAAGCTACTATTTCTACCGTAAAGCAGCAGTGCCTGTACAGTCTGAAAAGTATTGTTGACAACACGAACTGGCACACGAAGCTTTCAACAGTTTTCAGGAGTGGTAAACTTTTATTAGTTAACCTTAGGGTTCCAGTCTTTCTATGGTTGGTTATAAATCTGCAGTGATCACTTAAAAACTGAGAGAAAAGGAACTGTATGCTTGTTTGGTACATGAAACCATTAAAAATAATAATATATATTTTATAAACTGCAAAGCATCACATTAACATAGTGATTAAACCCATATATTTCCTTAAAAAGAAGCGTCAGCCCAGATGTATGATATTTACAGACATGTAATTAATTATATTTATTTATTTTATTTATTTATTTAAACTTTATTGTACACCATATATTACAAAAAACATTTAAATACATAAAATTTCTTATTGTTACAAAGGGCGGCCTTATTGCTGAAAGCAATTTCTTCCAGGCAACCTTTGGATGGATATGTTTTAAGGACAAATTAGAGCTAGTATGGGTGTAACGAGAACTTTAAATATATTAATGTTTTCAGATGATATTATTGGTTCTCCTCACAACCGTAAGCACGGCACCAGCACCACGGCCTGTCTTCGTGTATCCTCACGTAACTTCAGTGCATCATACCCTGATAATACCACAAGCGTTTGTTCACCATGCTCCGATCACAACAATAAGTCTTCTTCACTATCCGATCAGGACATCGTACAAGAGAGTGGTACATCCTCCGTTTTATCTCTAAGAATCATATACGATCGTTATATTTCACTAAATACCATTGTTTCAATAGTCCATGTAACTTAACACTAAGTAATTAATAAAAAAGTATCGTAACATAAATTAACATAAAACATTTTAATTACATGTCCCATCCATATATAAAAAATCTAATTTAGGTCGAGATAACTGTAGTAGCAAATAATATGGCATACAATCCAATGTCAATTGTCACCAAGTATAACAAGTGTTGATACAAAAAAAAAACGTTTATATATCAGTAATCATAAATAGTTGTTAATCTATAATTATTTCAAAGTCAAATTCCTTTTAGAATGTATTATTTTGGGCCATTATAAATGTGTCATCCACAACGCAGTTTTATTTCCCGCGTATGACTATAATTATTTCTATGATTATTTTCAAGTAAAATTATACGTCATGTATAATTACCGTTAAAATACTCCGCGAGTTTCAAACATGACATTTAGAGTGTTCGTTTTTATAGCATAGGTGACAGTTTTTTTTGTCAGTCATCTTCTAAAGGGCTGTAATGTGCTCCAGTCAGATTGAGACTGAAGACACGCCAACCGTCATGTGACCTCTTAGGGTTACAATATAAAATAAATACATATTACATGTGTAGTGGACATGGCGGGAAACAAGCGCGCAGTTCGCTTAATGGTAAGCAGTCACCGCTGTCTATTGACGCTTTCAGCACCGGGAATGTCACCTGCGTAGCCGACCCTTTAAGAACCTGTTCACTTCTCCCTTGAAGAAACCTTAAATACGTATTTTACACATACAAAACCGCTAATACTAACTAGTTATGTAGGTTTGTAATACTTAAAACGTGTTTCTTTTTCTTCATAAATGGCTTCTTATATCTATAAAAGTATATTTTTTGTTAATTTTCCATTAAAAATATTATGTTTTGATAGATTATTGCTTTTGCAAACAAAATTAAAAATTGATTAGTACTTATCTTCAACTAAATAATTTTATTATCAATAATGCAGATAAATTAAAAAAGTAATATTAATAATATTGAGACGATATTACACAACCGTTTGATTCCAAATTAAGCATCACTTACCTAACTAAGCTTAAACTAAGAACTTGTATAATATATTAAACGAATTAACTGTGATGTAATTAACAAATTCAAAATACTATAATTTTAGTAATTTACAAAACAATTCGCAAAAATTTTTTTCAATACGAAAACTATTCGAGTGTAATTAAAAATCCTGAGGACATTATGAAACCTTGCTGTAACTGTGGTCTCGTTAAACAGTGCGAACTTTTTTATAAAAAATAATTATTTTATTGAAGACCTGCCAGGTTTTAATTTACGAATTAATTATATAATAAAAAATAATTACGAAAGCCTTATAATTATGATTGAGTTTTTCGATAAATATAATGTTTAATATCTCACTTTGGTATTAAGATGATATTTCATTAATATTCAAGGTTCCGTACGTGATAATGAAAAAAAAAGAGAACCCTTATAGGATCACTTTATTGTTCGTGTATCTGTCTGTCCGTATGGTAATACACTTTTTCTCGAAAAATACTTGAGGTATAAAGTTGAAATAAATGTCGAATACTAAGATCTATGACCTCAAATTGCTGTAAAAAGATCAAGTTCCTAGGTTAATGGAATGTAGAGATAGAGCCCTTCATACTAAAAGTCTAAAAGTCAAAACCTATAGAGTACTTCTCAGCTACATACAGTTTTGAAAACTCTACTACAAGTTATGCAAGGTTAAGTGTTTCTTAAGTTATAAGCACACTAACAGACAGACAGACGGATAGACCGAGAGTCGTTGGAGAATATAAGTATTAGAAATAAGTATTAAGTATAATATAAAACAAAATTATTTTGAATCAATGATGGCTCAGTGGTAGCGTGTAAGGGCATTATGTCGAACGACGTGATTTCTCGAATCCCTGAAATGAGCCTGAACTTTTCTGCGAAGGAAAATATCGTGATGAAACCATAGCATGGTGTTAGAGCATTTTCTAATGTCCGACTGGTTATCACCCTCAAGTTTAAAATCTGTCGCAAAGTATCTACAGGTCTGTTCCGGCAGCTGCACCTAAGAGCCACTCCCTACCACTAAACTCAGCGTGTTACCATCCTGACCCGCACTTAACATCAGTTGAGATTGTAACTAAACGCTAAATCTATAAAGAATTTGAACAATATATTTCTATAAAAGACGGTACAATAATGTTGTACATGTAATGTAATCAGTACGAAATCCTCAAGACGCGAATTCTACATGCTACTTGTCCGATTCTTCTGACTTTAATTTAAAGTTAAGTTTTTTTTTTAATATATTAAAGTAGTTATTGATAGGAATAATGGGACATGTTTTAATAATAATAATATAAGCCTGTAGACGTCCTACAGGGTATTTACCTTAAAGACGTCTTTGAATATTTTCAAGTCCCTACTTTAAGTAAATTTTAGGTAACAATTACTTATAATGTCTTAAGGTGATCATGCAAAAACCAATTATTGGAAAGGTTAATATTCAAATATATTGCGATCACAATACATATAACTAAAAACTGATGAAGATACCATTATAATAAATATGAAAATTGTATACCGTTCGGTTGTTAATATTATATTTGTTTATTTAATTTTTAATATCATTTATATTAAATTTTTATATTAAAAATTAGAAGTGTAATTTAATTTTAAGTTTTATATTGTTAAAGTACGAATAAAAATAATTTAAATAGCCTAATAAAAATAATTTAAATAGCCTAATAAAAATAGAATGTACGTCTAGTACAAAGTTTTCGAATAAATTATTATCCTTGATAGTTAAATAAACTTTGTTACAAGTTTTTAGCTATCAACTGTTAACCTTCGAGTAAGGGAGTTTTTTTATTTATTATATATTATATCCTCCAATAGAGGATAATAAAATTCACAAAATCATTATTTATATTATTGTACATAAATAAAGCGATAGATTTTAAAATAATAAACGTTCACGAAACGATCTGTTTAAAGTTGCGTGAATTTTTTTAGATGCAAAAATAAGATATTACTACTACACTAACACCACCACGAACATATTGAATATTAGAGTTGCCCGCAAATTCTCAAGTGTTTATTGCGCATTTTTTCGTCTCGTATTATTATTTTTACTCGTATTTTACGTTTTCTAAAACTATTATTGATGATTCTTATAGCATATCAATTACAGAATGACATGAATAAGTAAATAATTTCACCAAAATCGGTTGAGAATTAATGAAAAGATCATTTCTTGAATTAATTTCTAAAAGTATAATTGTCAATTTTTTTTGCCCAATGATTGTGGACTTATTCTTCCGATGTACAAAATTTTATAAAAAAAAAAACAGTCATGCCGTTTTTGAAATAAACCTGGAAATAAAAACACAGACAAAAAAAATACATATTTTAAGGAAAAATATTACATATAACCACAGAACTACTAAATTTATTAATATAAATTTATGCATACAATATAATATGACATCTATTTATTTCATTATAAAATTATTATTTATATTACTTGTATTAAAACAAAAAGATGCTAGATTCCAGGATCATAATGTCTATCATTTAAGATATTGTGAATTTTTTTGTCAACGTTATTTTTTATATCGCCCGTGACGATCGTATACCCTGATTTTATTTAATATCACATCCAGAACTATATTTTACAATTCAAAATAATGCTATCACAATGACAAACCGTAAAATTAAATGAGACAAAAAATTTTTAGGTTTTATATTTATGTTTATTTATAATACTTGTTTTCTTTTAGTCAATTTCTAATACATTTTAGTTATCTTGTAGGCAAAGACTTTTTTAAACTTGATAGTTTTAGCGTTTGGCCACAAACTCACCTGATGTTAAGAAAACATTTAGTTAAGAACACACCTATATCTACGGCGGTACGGTATTAGAAAATGCCATACCACCATGCTATGATTTAATCATGATGTTTTCTTCACCGAAAGCTAACGCTCATTGTAGGGATTTAAACTCACGTCGATCAACGCTGTGTCCTTAAACGCTATCACTGAGCCATCATTGCTTCGTTCTGAGAAATACATTACATTGCTGGAGACAGTAAAACTAGAAATACTCTTAATTACAAACGGGATTCTGGAACCGGTTCATAAAATAAATCCAAGACACCTAACTATAACTGGTTACCGTGCATTGCAATCCAAAGACAATGGCGACCATCGAGACGACCAACGACAATCATTATCGTTGCCGTCAAGCTGAGCGAAATAAAATATTACGACAAGAGCAACCAGAAATAGGTACAACTATGATGTTCGATACACAAAAATAAATTATTGATAATCCCGATCGAGTTTCTTGTCAGCTCTTTACGATCACTGGGATGTTTTCCGAACCGGTGATAGTATTTTTTCATTCATAAGTCTTAGGGTCTAAATCGAATAAACAATTTTTTGATATGATATTGAATAATTATTCCTAGTGGTTTTTGATCTTCTGAAAATGTGTAGAAGATTAGCGTCAAGTAATATTCAAAAGAAAGATAAAGGAAAACTATCCTAATTTAAATACAGTCGTGGTCAGTTACAATTAAAATAAACAATCTATCACCTTCGCATAATCTGTAACATACATGAAGCAATGTCAAATACCACATGGATAAGACATCTCACATTATTAATCACTTGGAAAAAGGTTGCTTGAGTACAGTTAATAACAGATATATATCATTTTTCACAGACAAGTTGAGGAGTTATAGATTAGTGTGGCATGGACATGTCATGAGGAGGGATGAATGTCATATAACTAGGAGAATGTTAAGTATGAAGGTGGATGGATATATGAGTAGAGGAAGACCGAAGAAGGTATGGATGAACTGTTTGAAGAATGATATGCGTATAAAGGGGTGAATACTCAGATGATAGATAATAAAGTAGAGTGGAAGAAAATAACCTGTTGTGCCGACCCTACTTAAGTGGGATAAGGGTAAGAAGTAGAGGAAGATATATCTTTTTTTGATATGAAACAGTTAATGGTGATTAAAAGCATTCTGATGGGACCTCACGACGTGCCATCATTCGGCCAGTGTCGCATCTGTAAGCGTATTCTTGAACCAAACCGAATTGAAAATCAAGATCGAGTTGCGATCGAATAATATCAACGTTGTTTTCTGTGTCCGATCACAGTACACACACAAGTCACCGTAAACTTTGAAGCAATGATGGCTCAGTGGTAGCGTGTACAGACTTCGCGTCGATGGAAGTGAGTTCGAATACCTGCAATGAGTCTAAGCTTTCCTTTTAACTCCTTTTACTAAAATATTTTAGTAGAATAGTTATATTAGTCTTCACCAAAGCACCTCCTGTGTGAATGTGACCCACTAAAATCTAAACGCAACCAGATTCTGGGCAAGTACATGCTGCTTCTGGAAGAAGTTTAGCTGCTCTCTGCTAAAAAAGTCCTGCAGTACATTAAAGCTATAGGATTAGATGGGGAGCTTTAGTAAAATCGGACGATCACAATAGATCTACTTGGTCGCAGTGATACAGGACTGCATAAGCCTGCTTAGCCCCCTTTTAAAATAATAATAAGATATTAGTCTTACTAAAAGTAATTGTTATGCAAATTTTCGCACCCACTAGCCGGCCCTACAGACGTTGTTCTGCACTTTGACAATAGCGCCACCTTATCCATATCAACTTTCATGGTGATCGGTTAAACTTGTAGAATTTTAATTAAATTGTATTTATAACATTTTTCTGCGCACCAGTACACGAGTCCGCAACCGCGCGCAAAGCGTATCATGGCCGCATTACGAACGCATTGCAGCCTCATTAAATTGACATTGACTTTAACGAATCAGGGCAAACCACGAGGGAAGATCGAGTTTTTTATGCGTTGGCTTTAGAGTAATTTCATGGAAGTTTATTACTGATACAAAGGTTCTCCCAACCAGGAAAAGGTACGTACATAATCACCACAGTATGAAGTGTCTAGCATACAGGTTTTGGCACGATTACCTCCTTTATAGTTACCTAATAATGTTTATAATTAAATTTATATTACTAATCCTGTGTGAATTCTGAAAATGTTTTTCATATATGACTGGAGAGGTGTAAACCTACAGACTATTGCTTCATATTCCCTGGATATTAAGTTTCAATTTAATTATTTTTTCTCTAAATTTAGACATGTGAAATTTCCCGTACATATTTGATATTTTGATTACACAAGGATATTTAGGTAATATATAGGTTTTTTATATTTTTACAAAATTAACTCATAAGGATGCAAATCTATACTAATAATAAACCACAAAAAAAAATTTTGTGTGTTTATTTGTAAGCAGTAATCTCTGGAATTACAAGTTAGATATCAAAAATTCATTATGCATTATATAGCCTATTTATCGAGGAAAGTTATAGGATAAATAACATCACGCTGCGACCCTTAGGATCGCAGCAGTAACCATGAACGTCAACCAATCTAGCAATCTATAGGTAAGTAGTTATAATGTGTATAAAACAGGCAACAATGCAAATTTAAAGTTTAGGGCATATCTAGTGTAGAATAAGTCTGTAAAAGAATAGATAAATTTTTAAGACGTGGTATTTTGTATTTGAGCTCTCAATATAATCAGTGTAATAAAAAGTATTTGGAATGTATTGTTTGAGATATAATATCGTTAAGAAAAACAAAATCTAACCGAGAGTTACACTAGTCCTACTAATGGATTAATAACTCCACCCTACAGAAGATCGCAGATAACATAACTTTAAATACTTGATCTTAAATAACACTTGAATATTCGTTTAATATTATTTGAAGCTAATAAAGATAGACAAAAGGAAGGTTTTATAAATAGGTATAGAAATATAAAACAGACAAGAGAATACAATAGGATGACAGTGTTGTGGGAAATAGTATAACATTGCATAAGAACCTATTGTTAGTTATAAAGATAATTAATGAAAAACTAATAAATATGAGGTTTTCTTTGATATCATACAAAGTATTATTCATAAAGAAGTCAGTTGTTATAATCATGCTGCTTCATCAACTCTTAATGGTGAGTTAATATGTTTATGTTTATGTTTGTGTTTTTATTTATTTAATTATAAGCTATAATAAAATTACTAAATATTACGTCAAAGGATTATAGTTTCATAATTAACGAAATTATTCAAAGTTTTAATAACTTCAAAATTTTAATTTCTTTCAATAATGTACACTGATAAGAAATTAAAAAACTCTAAGGTACCGATAAAGTTGAATCAAATTTATATGGAAAATACCATCCTAAACGTATTCATAGAAGCAAAGGGCAACAGAGGAGCAGATATTATCGGTGTGTTATTTGTGTGTTTAAAATCATTTTTCAGTTGACCACATAATATATCACAATTGAATACCAGTGAAGATACTTATAGAAAATTATACTGTCTCTATTATCATATGAAATATGCGAAAGTAACTTTATTTATGATAAACCGATACACAAACCAATATAGTGATAGATTATTTATCTTAGAGCTACTAAAGAAAATGCCTTTTTGATGTCATGTTCAGATCAGAATGTTTTCTTTAAATTAAAGCTCAAGTTCATTTTAGAATTCAAATGTACGTCCCTGGAGGCAGCTTGCATATTTTTCAAATGAAACACCGCGCTGCCACGCTTCAGTTCCATTTATTTCAAATGTACCAGTATTTGTAAAAAAACATCGAGCCAGCCTAAATGTGTTATACGCACAAACAATATAAAACACTTTACTCACAGATGTAGCTATTTGTAAATTTACATGCACAGTGCGAATCCTAAATGAAAATAAATAGGGTTTGCAAAATATACACATTAAATTAGCATTATTTGATATATTACATATGGGATCGTTATTATTTTTACGTAAATATATTGAATGAACCAAAGGAGTGAATGATTAAAATATGTAATCTGGTAGTTAAAATTCCAAGCGCAAAATAGATGTGAAGTCGCAAGTATTAAATAATTCTAGGTGTACCTTAAACTTGTGTATTAGTGGTTATTGCACTAACTGTGCCTCTCGTTTAAGTTTATTCGATCGACTCTCTGTTGCAGCCGCACTGCTCCTTGTAGCTTATCGTTGATCTCACTTCCCATACTTGCCTATAGTTTGCCGGATTACTCGACATTCATGGTCACTGCTTCACTCCATGTGGTCATAGCGTTAAGTTATATAGCCTTTTCAAATAGTTCCAGAGTTTAGCGCGTTCAAAATATTAATATCAGCCCATAAATGTCACACTGCTGGGCAAAGGCTTCTTTTCGAGGAAGGATAAATCAAAGTAAATCAAGGTATAAATCGAGGAAGGATAAATCAAGATAAATCACCAGACCAGTTCAATACGTATTGCCGTTTACGGCCGTTTAGGTCTAGAAACATATATTACAAAAGCGGGCAGTTCGAGCAATATTCAACATGAGACCTCGCGAATCACTAAAGAACAGGTTCTAGGAGTGACTTTGCCCTCCCAACATATTCTTGATAGTTTGATGTATATCCATAAAAACTTTGACAAGCTTGATTTTGTCAAAGACCAGCACAGTTTTAATACTAGAAATAGACATAAATTAGTCCTGCCGTGTTTTAGAGTAAAAGTTTTTTAGGTAATAGTGTTAGGTTCTATAATAAGATCCCGACGCACATAAAGTTGGTTTGTCGTAAAATGAGTTCAAGGACCATGTCTAGTAGGTTTTACTGTCAAAAAGTTATTATAGGGTGGATCATTATGTGAATGATAGTAATGTATAGAAGTGACGCCATCTCAGTGCATCCACTACATTATAAATATGATAATATTATTATTGACATTAAATATTATTTATACAGTTTGAAAAAATAATTAAAAAAAAGAAAAGTCCGATCGAGTTTCTTGCCGGTAGTAGTGACGTTAAAAAGTGCCTTCTTAGGGCCTAAACGGAATGATGTATTTTTTGATTTTATAATTTCTATACAATATACATACATACATACATAAATCACGCCTCTTTTCCAACGGGGTAAGCAGAGACCACGTCCTTCCACTTGCTACGATCCTGACATACAACTTTCGCTTCCTCAACATTCATCAATCTTTTCATGCATGCTCGTCGGTTTAGATTACTCTGGACCTGACCTTTCTTCAAAACGTCCCCGATTTGATCGTGTTATATGTTTTCCAATAAATTTGTAGTACTATGAAAACTTTTCTCAAAGCATTAAGATTACCTTATGATGTTTTTCATCACTGTTAGCTTATTAAAGAAAATAAATATTTATATTTAGAAGTATGTAAGCAAACGAAAAAAATAATTATAGTATCCAATTTCCATAGTGATATCTGAAAACCCATTTACGAGATGTATCGAATTTACTAAAAGCTGATCCAGACCAGACATTCCCAGGGGTCCGAATAGGGCAACCGGTCATACATGCATTCGACATAATAATTTGTTTTGTCATTTTCAGTTGAAGAAATTCATCTAGATTTCAATTGTACATGCGACATTAGTTACTAAAGTAGTATGAGTTAGTTTTATTTAAATGTTTATAATACGGTTTTATTAAATTTATTTTAATATTTAATGCTCAAGAGACTGTTTGTTTGTTTGAAGGAGTTAATCGCTGGAACTATCAGTTAGATTTGAAGTGTTATATACCTCTTTTTTTTTTTTTTGAGGAAGGATATATAATAAATAAACTTTAAGTAAGTACGGAAAGTGAAAACGATGATAGAATGACACGGGGAAAAGGTATAAATCATATTATGGTGTATACCGCTACGTATTATTCTATTCAGGCTAAACAGAGATAACCGTTAGCTCAAGTTCACAATCTGTCGCCAAGCACCTATAAGTGTGTTCCGGCAACTGCACTTGAGAACCAGTTCACCCACTTGGCTTAGCGTGTTACCATTTAATGCCACCAATTGCATCAGGTGAGATAGTGATAAAAATCTATAAATAATGGAAAAAAAAAAATGTTGGAAGAAAGAACTGAATAACTCACCTCTCTATACTTAGAGTATTTAGCGTATGACCACACTCACATCTGATGTTAAATTATAATGTGATCTATAGTGGCTAAGCCAGTACAGGCTAAGCCTAGTGGGGGACTGGCCCTTCAAGTACAGCTGTCGGATCACACCTGTAGGTGCTTGGCAATAGATTTTCAACTTGAGGGTGGTAGCTAACCAGGTGGACGTTACAAAAAGCCCTACCATCATGCTATGATTTTATCCTAATTTTTTCCTTCACCGAAAGCACAGACTTAGTGTAGGGATTCAAAACTCACGTCGATCGACATGATGTCCATACGCTACTGCTGACCCATCATTGCTTCAATATTATACGTGACGAAATCATATTATTTTCATTGTGTTTAAAATATTTGTGATTTCAGATTTTGTTATCACTGGCATTGGGGTCAATTCCATGTCGCAGCAGCCCCATTGATATGTCATACGCTCTTCCAGTCACCGTAATTCATACGGCTCCTATTGCTGCCCCAAATGTAAACACGGGTGAAGTTGTTCACGCAGCCTCAGTATACCATGCGATACACGCACAGCCTATAAACAGCCTATACTCAATACCGGTGACACGAACAGTGTATCCTGTATCCATTATGAAAAGGCCAGTATTGAAGTACAAAGTGAAAACACACTATACAATTTTAGGTAAATAAAAATTATTCTGGAAAATATTCATGTCTGTTAATTTCATAAAAAATAACTTTCCCAGAGTTTCCTTTGTCTTTTATTTTAGAATTCTATCCTCAGTCTGAGTTGTTTTTTTTTTATTGAGTAAGTAGTTTTAATACATATGTCTATACTGAAGGAAATTTGCTAAAATCATCCTTATATTCTCAAATTATAGCATTAAAATTCAGTCATAATTCATCAACTACGAGGTCGATATCTTACTGATATCACTGAAGTGTTCATGATTCAAGTCCTAGAAAGTGAAATTTCTACGCTCGAGGACTGACCCTACCAAGGGTCGAATAACTTTTTGTGGGCCGAACAGGAAACTCGTCTGCAACTAAGCGGAACGAACGTTGATCCCTCTTGAAATTAGAATACTTATAAAGTAATATAAAAAGCTTAATTTAAATCATATTTACTAAGTAGAAGTAGAACATAAAAGTTGTATAATAAAATTATTGTTATTATGGTAAATAAAATTAAAGCTTAAGTTGAAACGGAAAAGGCTGAAGTCACAATGAATGTCACATAATATATAATAGAGTTAAAATCCCAGTGCAACAATGACAACGATTATCATAAAATCCCATGGCAACTAAAACTGGATCTAATATTATTTACACAAAAAATAAATAATATAATTAAAATTTAATTTGTATCTGACGCATCTGCAAGTTAAAATCTTAGACGATGACAGGAGGAGGACGACGAGGAAAGATGACAGACAAATTCTACACAATGACAATGAGCAATAAGTGCCTTGTAAATTTAACTACTACTGGTCACATTGCGAATAAAAAGGGGAACAATGCAGAAAATATTCATAGTTATTTACATGAGTTACGGCTGTGCGTACAAGTAAACAACGTGATTTGACTATAGCGCAGTGGAAGGGTTTTATCTAGTGTTCGTTTAAATCAGTCAAGTTGAAAAGAAATTTCTTAGCATATATTGATGTGAACCGAAAGCTACGATTGATTATCAACCTCTTTTAAAAATCTAATTTATTTCTATTATTGACCCTATAGTCATTTATTGTGTTGATATAATTTTGGTCAATGTAATTCTTAAAAAAAAATGTAACAAAAAAAGAAAACAAATTAATCCAAATATTTCCCTTAATATCTCCAAGTAAATAGAAAAGTAGTTATGAAAATAGTAAGCGCTAATCCAAATAGAAAATGTACAAATAAGACAGATAAGTAATCGTGCAGGTAAGAGTCAATATAACTTTGATAACAAACAGTCAGCGATAGTTCCACGAAGGTTGTTCAACTCAATACATCAGAGCAAACTATTCAACTAGTAATATTTCAGTTGAATCCTCTCGGGAGTTTGATTTAATTACCGAATTGTAACTGACTGCTCTTAAGATGAATTATCACTACTCCAAAGGTAATATAAAAGCGAAATGGGGGGGGCTGTTTCTTCTGCTTTTATTTGCATGCTAATCTACATTAAAACACATTTACTATTTCTTCGCAAAAGAGAATAAGTTTATTAATTGTCTTAAAAATTTGGAGATAGGGATTAAATGGAAATTCTTAAAATTTTGAAAACTTCACTTTCATTTTACTAAACTAATAACTACATTAAACTTTGCTCAGACTATTTATAATTTCTCAGTAAAATATTTGCATAGAATGATAAATTGATTGATGGATGAAAGAACTTCTTGCTCGTATTCCACTTGTAAAGTCGGCAAAACATGTTTTCATATCTACTATCCTCTACAGCTGTTATCTCAGTATTCACATATTATTTATCCTCATACAATCCAATCGTACCTAATTCGGTTTTCTTCTACTCCTATATTCGTCCACCTTCATACTTAACATTATTCTAGTTATAGACGCAACGCAAGTAACTTAAGTGTATATTATAAAACATTGGTCTTAGTGAAACCTGAACACACAGATTATCCACAATATAAATGGAGGTTATCGATAGAGTAGAAAATCTGGTGGTATTTGCTAAGGTTTAACGAACAGATGAATGTTGGTTAATCAAATATTTTTAGGTTATTATTATGATTGCCTTTGTTGTGTAGGCAGTAATGTCAACAATTTTTTTATTGAGGGCTTTGAATAATAGCTTGTTAGTTATATAATTTAATTTATACTGTTTACACATTCCCAGACTCGTAGTTCTTAGTATTCTACGTTGGCAGAATCTATTCTGTAAAACAATTTCATGTTTGTTCAATCAAATTATCTTATAAGCAGACATGTTTACGTAGCCAATAAAAATATACGAAGCCTAAAAGATGATTTAAACGCAATTTATGTAAGACTTTAGTAACAAGAATATAAATAATATTATTTAACACGTTAATTTCTGCTTCGGTTGTTATCTAGTATTTAGTCTGTCATATTAGGGAACAGAGGTCGAGCTTCGAAGACAATGGTATGTTTTTAGAACCGATGATAACGACTAAATACTTTTAAGACTACAAAAATAATTCACACTCAAGTTTTCAAATTTTTTGAGAGAAAACATTCATGAGAAGCTAAGGTAAAACAGAAGGAAAAAATAGACGTACATTCGACTCCAAAAATCTTGGATGACGTTGGGCTCGTATTCTTAGCTAAAATACTAAAGGATCTAATGATCGAGTAATATACTATATAATTTATATAATTATACTAGATAATTGTATAAACAATTGAGATAATTGTACAAGAAATTTTAAAGTTTTTAATGTAAATAACTTCATAAAAAGTTATAGTGGTAACCAAGAGGAAAAGACTATTGAAATTCCTTACCCAGTCGTTAAACCTCAATTACATAGTGTCACGGAATAGTTTTAGTTTTTAGTCTAATTATTTTCTTCTCGGCGGTCTACCTGGATTACTATTTCCTCATAGCTATTCTCACGGTATTAGATTAAATAGTATTAGTTTCTACATAACATTCTTGCAATGTGATTTATAAGATTCTTTTTTTATAAAATCATTCATTAAAAATGTGGTAAATCACGACTTAAGTTAAAAAAAGTAATCAACGGATGACACAGCTCTGAATTAAAGCTATTAATATAAAGTCAACCCTTTGAGGAAACATCAAAGATTCTGTTTCGACTACACTTCCAGTTTTAGAAGAGTTAACGTGGAAGTTTCTTCTATTATATGTTATTTAAATATTTATAACAGTTTCAATCCGGCTTTGATGTTAGTCAAGATTTGCAATCTAAAAATATTTTAGCAGAATGACGAGTTGAACATTCACTTGATAAATTTGTCGTAAACCTAACTTTTAGTGGCTCCATTAAGAAATTAAAAGTTTCAGATCGTTTCGGCGTTTAATATAGGAAACGGTGTTTGAATTTTGATTAGTTTTGAATTCATAAGTTTTGCCTACTAGGTACATAATATTAACAACTGAATTTATAAAACAATTTTACAATATTTTTATTAGGTTTGGTGATCTATAAACATAAAGCTAAGATTGCCTAGTGTTTAAGTCTTTTGAACAATTTTATTAATATGTTTTTTTTTTTAAATATATAGCAATAAATTTAATTTAATAACTGTGTTTGATAAAATAATAAAAAATGATAGAATCTAATCTTACTCTGAAAAAGTAAATCTGAAGGAAAGCTCTCTAAACAGAAAAAGGACACCCACCCATAAAACATTCAAAAACCCGTGCGGTACGACATATGTCTAGACAAAAGCGGCATTTCGCGAGACTTCAAAGGCGATGCCCCGCTGTTATACCTCAAGCCCGGTAAAGCTGTAAAAGCCGTAAAGGTTCTAGAGCACCTAAAGCTAACAGTATAGTCAGTTCGAAAAAAAAAACCCCGCTGTTATACATTGTGCTTATAGACTGAAGTGACCACTTAACATGAAATGAAATGCATGCCTATTTGCAATGCATGCAATAAAAATCATTCATGTTAACGGATATCCGTGCTTAGCTACGTCACTTCCTGAAAGGACCGATAGTATTGTAAATATCAAGTAACAATTAAATCAATTTATTATATAACTAGCGGTGTCCCGCGGAGCCGCATGCATTTATTACGCAGTAATTATTTCCGTCGAGTAATTTTAATTGAGGAATAACGTACTGTTGCGGTCATATAAATAAGAACGCTCATTTAAAGCTAACAAAACTAAACTTCAAAACTAACAAGTTTAACTAATTGCATGTATTTTTTGTATTTCTCTCGGTATCGCAAAACTTTTCCATACCAGCGGTACATTCGTTGATACACATGATTGGCTAGAAAATAAATAGATAAACTTTATACATTACATCTGAACCTAGTATTACTACTTACTGGCTGGTCACGTAATTAAGAACGCTGAATTGTTTTTTTTTTATTCATATTTAAATAGAGAACACTCTGTGGCTCTGTAGTTGTAGGTCACTATTCGTATAATTTTGGTGTCATTTAGTGCTTTAAAAGTTTTAAAGGTGATTGCTTCATATGAAAATAATGTGGAAAAATAAAAAAATTGCGAGAAGAATTAATAAAAAGATAGCCAACCATCTGCAATTCTCAAAAACGATATTTTTCCAGACTATGAAGCATTTTGTCACGTATCAAACTACTTCAACTGTTCCGCGTGTACCTGAACAGAGTAAGTCATCTCGTCGAGATGATCGACATTTCGTTCATTTGGCAAAACAAAATCCTTTTAAAGGGTCTAACGGGCTGAGAAAATAACATTTAAAGGCGTTTGGTAGATGAAAAGTTGCACGGAAGGATAGCAAAGTAGGTGCCCATGTTGAAACGGTGCCATAGGCAAGCCCGGCTTGCATTTGCAAGAAGGTATGAAAACTGGACCGTTAGACAGTGGCAAAATGTTATTTTGTTTGACGCGACAAAAATAAACAGGGTGTGTTCTGATGGAAAACGATATGTACGACGACCTCCGAATAAAGCATTTCACCCTAAGTACATAAAAGTGACATTAAAGTATGGTGGGGGAAATGTGAAAATGTAGGGGTGCCTTTCTGGACATGGTGTTAGACCTGTTAAGTTGATACAAAGGAACATGGATCAATTCCAATACAAAAATATACTGGAAGAAACAATGTTACCTTATGCTGAAGATGTGCTTCCGGTTAACTGGACATTCCAGCACGACAATGAGCCAAAGGATACTGTACGCACCGTTAAGGAATTTCTCACATCACAATCAGTTTCTGTCTTAGATTGTCCAGCTAAAAGCTCAGATCTAAACTTGATAGAGCATCCTTGGTGCGAAGTTAAGAAAAAGGTTTCAAATCGACAGTGTGGCAATTTAAGAGAGCTGTACGACGTTTTCTTTAGAAGAATGGAAGTGTATCTCTCTTGCGAAATGTCAAAAATTGATAGATTTAATGCCTCTCCAGTGTAAAGCAGTAATTAAACATCGTGGACATGCTACTATTATTTTTAGTTTAAAATGTACTAAATTGATTTTTACTTTACGCATTTCACATAAATGTGATTTATTTAATCTAAGTTTCATGTAAAACAACTTTCGAGCAGTTTAATAAATTGTCCTTAATTATTTATCCAACTTCATTACTCTTTGAATTTGTTAAAATATATAATAAATAAAGTTTGTAAAAAAACTAGTTGCGATTTTTAAAGGTATTTATATATATTTAATGGTTATCCAATAATCCTTTAGATATACTAAATATTTTAGTAAAATACCTAATCTGACCGATGTTGTTACATATTACTAAATTTTAAGTGTCAGTATCTACTCAAATCGACTACTTTAACGTAAACTTTTCATAATTATAAAACTTTATGAAAGGAAAAACTAAGGAAAACTATAAATAAAATATCCAATCGAGTAGGCGGTTCTTTGCCAAAAGTTATTGAAGTGAGGCCAGGCGACTGCACTACCTTTTTATCGTATTTTAGCTTAACGTTTATGGCTACAATCTCACCTAATCTTAACTGACGATGTGGTCCAAGATGTTGACAAGCTAAGCCTAGTGGGGGGTCTAGCTCTCAAGTGCAGCTGCTGGAACACACCTGCAAGTCCAAGTGCACTGCAACTGCTCGGCGACAGATTTACAAATTGAGGGTTGTTGTTAGCCATACCTGCATTAGACAATACCCTATCACTATACTATGGTTTCATCATGATGTTTTCCTTCACCGAAAGCTCAGACTCATTGCAGGGATTCGAACTCGCGTCAATCGAAGCAGTGTCCGTACACGCACCCACTCAGCCAACATTGCTTATTTGTAGAGGGCTTGTAGTTAATTTTACTATTTTTATATCGATTAGTAGTAAACAATTATATATTACTTTCCTATAAGAAAATCTACGGAACCTATCTTCTATATAAATAAAATTATTTAGGTTTGCCGTTGTGCTCATCACGCAAAAACTATTGAATAGATTTTGAGAATTTTTTTGTTTTATTTCACTCCTTAGATCATTTATTCAGTACAAAAAAAATCACGATATCGTCATTAAAATTAATTTACTAATCCACCCTAGCAAAGCCGCGGGCACAGCTAGTAAGGAATAAATTTATGCTAACAAAATGTAAGCACTTATAAATAATAATATATTGATGTGTTTGCACATAAGCTTTACTATTTTGCATTGCTTAATGTTATGTAAAACTGATTTCAGCGAATTTTTACGATGCGCGCGTACATTGTAACAGTCTACGTACAATTAAGTTTTGGTTATGAAGTTGAAAACTAAACTATCAGGCAATCTGGCAAATTGTAGACAAGTACGAGAAATGAAAACCGCGGCGCGGTTAAGAGTAAGTCAAATACAATTATTTCAATTTTTTTCCGTATTTCAAGACCGTCTTAAAATTAATCGGTTTTTTTAACGAAATATCTCTTTACTAGTATGTTATAGTTATCTACAGCGGAATAAGCTTAACGCTTTTTGATATATTCGTAAGTGATATCATATTATATTTCAACGCGATGCGTTTAAAATGTAATCATATGATTTTCTTACTCGCGTGGAGAGCCATATAGCGTGACCAACCACGACTGACCTGGCTTCGAGTACGCTATTCATTCTACCCATAGACCATGGTCAACTGGACGATGTACTTATCTCTAATAAAAGACGGCTCGGGTGCAAATTAGACAATAAATTTTCTTGAGCTCCTTGCAAAGTGGACGTAGAACAGATGCTTTTCGAAAGGAAAATAATATTTTTACACAAATACATATCTGTTTGCATTAATTGTGTTTTAAATTCCACTACACGATTACGTGGTCTGGTCTACGGAACCACAGCTACACAGTAGCACCCAACATGGTACAAACAAAGAAGTTCTCTAATTCTTACTTTTGCTGTACCGAGCAGATATGGAATAGTCTCCTAGTCAACGTGTTCCCTTCTTGCTATGATATTGTGTCCGGGAAGAGGCATTTCAGCAGGCCGGCATGATATCAACGACTGCCGATCACATTTGTGTCACCGACGGTCGCCGTTGTTTGTGGACTCTATGGTAAACTCACCATAAAGTGATGTACACTCATTTTGCCGAGCTAGTATAAAAATAGTAATTAATTAGCCTTTAATGGGGTGTAGAAAGCATTTTCCGTAACGATACTTTTATTAAGAATTGGGTAATTTATACATATAAATGCATCTATATACATATAAAAATGAATGTTTCATTGTTTGTATGTTTGCCTTCTATGCGTTTCCAAACCATTTATTCGAATGCTATGGAACTCTGGTGAATTGTCATGCGCATACTCGATACAACCAGTATTCTGAATCAGTACAAACAGTTTACACATGATGGCGCGCGTGTCCTTTCATTTTGAAGAAAACGAGAGTGAAGTTGCCAGGAGAAATGAGTTATTTATACAATTTTGGATTTAATCCCACGTTTGTTTTCAAACTAAACGGCTCGTTCTGTGAACAAACAGCATACATATGGAATAATAATGTAATCTAATTCAATTCAAAATCCAACATTCTGTGTGAGAATCAAAAAAATACTTTAGATGAATATCGACGTACAGCCCTATTATCGTGTTATCCTAAAATAAAGTAAACCTTTTTGCAAGAAAACAGGACGTGCAGGTTTTTTTAAGAATACGACGCACCCGTATGAATCCTTTTTACATTGAGTAAATACTAGAGACATGTTGCCCTTGCTATTGTATTGTCCGTGAAAATGAGAAAATCGTGAAAAAGGATTGAATTTTAAAATACTCACTCGGCGCGCCAACAACTTGTTAACGTTAACCAGCAATGATAATATATTGAAACGCATTGTACTGATTTCTTTTTTTTTATTGTTTAAAAATTATATGATGTTATAGCATTTTTAATAATATGTTATTTGTTAGTAAAATTATTATTAGTATTGTATTATTTAAAAATAAATAAAAACAAATTTTACTGAAGATTTTATTGAAAGTTATTTGCCTCCGAAAAAACAACAATTACTCACAAATCGCACCTAAAGAAGATTTACTTCAAAAATATAAAATTGCATATTAGTTTTATTTAAAAAAGTATATTTTATATCTATACATGTAATAAAATTAAATTGTCTGCTTGCAATGTTAAAATAACAGGTTTTTACTAAATGCATATGAAAATATACACGTTACCTAGAAACAAAACTGTTTTTTTTTTTTTTTTTTGTCTGTTTGTCTATCTGTTTGTTCCAGGTAATCTCCGAAACGGTTGCATTTAGACTAACATCTATCTAATTAAAACACAAATAATGATCACCACACTTTAACAAACTCCTTGAAATGAAAGATTATTTCTTTATGATTTGGATCATAAAATAAAACATTTTTGGATCAATAGACCAAATTGCAAATCTATTTAAATAACAGAACTTAATCTTGCTCAAAAATGTAAATGTAACAGATATTTACATGGTGAGTGGATTACCAAACTTATCCACTTATTCATTCATGAGAAAACCATAAATGCAACACAGGGTGACAATATTTTTAATTGTATCAGGCAAAATTTCTACATGGTGTTTGGTTTTATTGCCACTTTTAGCTACATCTAGCAGCCAAATTTTGAAACTATTAGATATCAAAATTAACATTATTAGCTACTTTTAAATCACCTTATAAATTTTCATCAATACATATAAATGAAGTGCCTGTTTTTAATGTCAAAATAACACATTTTTACTAAATGCGTATGAAAGTGTATACAGTACCTATAACAAAAAAAAACCATTTATTAATTTATGGCTGTCTGTCTGTTTGTTCCGAGTAATCTCAGAAACAGTTGGACCGATTTTGACGGCATTTCACTGGCGGATAGCTGATGTTATAAGGAATAACTTAGGCTACTTTTATTTTAGTAAAATTGTTAGGGTTATGGTACAAAGAATAATAAACAGCCTTTTAGTAGACCACGCGAACGGAGTCACGGGCACAGCTAGTATTAAATAATTATTTGGACCGTACCCAAGTAAATAAAAATCAGTTTAGGACTACTAATCTAAGATTATCTCATTTCTCCTGTATTTTAAACTATTCCGCTTTCCTACTCATGATGAATTTTACAAATATGGTCAAGTTCTCAGCGTGCGCCAACTTTTTATTGCCAGTACGATTATGCGTCACCACCCTAAAGTTTTGTTTGATCTAGAACTCATATCAGCCAAGCGATGAATCGATATAGCATGCAAAACACAAATGTTCAGAACCAGTTTTACCAATCATCAAAACATTTTCCTTGCACCATACTAGTATAACTTAATTAATAAAGAAAATCTTATCTATTCCCTTAATACACGTAACTAAAAACAAAAACTAAAGAATTGTTTGTCAGGTCTAAACTACCTGGATACTTAAATTTTTCTCCATATTGTTAAATAAAATTAATTTAATGTACAAATTCTTTGCTAAGCACTATTCGTATTTTTCATTGTTAATAATCTGTATCTAGTACTTTTTTTGGTATTTGGTATTTATTTTTGTACTTATTTTATAATAATATATGATTTTTTATATAAAACCACAGAAATCCGGAACACAAAAATATATTTAAACGGATCTCATGAACCCTCATAACTGTAATTATATTTAAAAAACAAACAAAAAATAAAATCTTACATTAAAATTGTATATTACTAAGCTATCTTGTTAGTGGATTAGTCAACTAGGTGATTTATGGCGAGTGGCGACTAGACCTCGGTTCAGTACTAAACTCAATCTATAAAAGGGCTCGACCTATCTAAGTAAACAGTTGTATTATATCTGCGAATTAACTCAGACGTCATTAAGTGAATTAATTACATTTAAAATGTACAAACTGGTAAGATTGTTTGTAAAATATTTTTATTTATAGAGTAATTATGTAATAATCTCTGTTTAAATCCTTTTAGGGGTGATTTTTTTTTAAAATCAAGAAGTTACAAATCAGTCTTTATGTCTCACATTTTTTTTAATACACAATAAGTTTAATTTACTTTTTACCTCCTTGAAAGCTGATTAAAAGGCCATTATTGGTAAGCGTCTACGTTATTATAAAGGCCTTGTACAAATTTCATATTTGTGTCTACATTAATGTCTAATCTCGAATTGGTCTTTTATTAATAAAAATCAACACTAATACACATAAATTCATTGGGACAAAATTGGTATCTATTAATTTCGGAATTTCGCGAGTTTTCTTATGCTGGCTTCAGATTAAACTAGCAGTAATCGCAATTTTTGGCGATCGGCTGGAGCAATAAAATCGCAATTTTGGCAACTAATTAGCATTATATTAGCTATAAATTTCCATGTATTTCATTGAGTTCTGCTATTGCTATTGATATACCTTTAACACACAATGTTATGTGACGTATAGACAAGTAAAGTTTTATTAGAATCAAGAATGTAGGAGAAATGCATATAATTAACCATCTTTAGATAAATTGAACTCATAACACCATATATGTATAAAAGTAGGCAGAAAGAATTAAGAATCAATTTCGCTTGACCACTTTTGTTTCCTTCAGATTAATTAATCCTTTAATTCAATTTCGTCGCCTCTTATACTTTTTACCTCATACCTAATAAAAGCATTCATTGAAACTTTTTGCTTCTCATTTCCAAGCACTTTGACATGATAAGTTAAAGAAATTTCTTTTTTTTTCACTCTTGACTTCATAATTACAAACTTCGTTGAAGAGATTATTTAAATTGCTACGTTTTAAACCTTTAATTTCATTTCAACTTTTTTAATTGAAATGATATAATTTAAGAACAGAATTAATCAAATATCAGGGTCTATGTAATTTCGATTTGTTCAAAGATGGCAAAACTCTGGTCTGAAAAAGACGCAGGTTTTCACTAATAACTTTGAACTTATTTGAAATTTCAATTCAAATTTGTTAATAGTTTAAAATGAGAGCAATACATAATTATGTTTAGCCTCATCGAAAGCACAAGTTCCTTTGATATACAAAACAGCATTCTTCGAAATGCTGTCTAAGTAAGCCATAGCTATATTATAATTGTATAAAACAATATAGCTTAATATGACGTTATTTTCCCAGTCACTTATAGATAAATTAAAATACTAAAGGTGATGTTTTTATTTGAAACTCCAATTAATAATACACTTGATATAAATATGTCTTGTAAGTTCAACATATTCTAATGTTGTTTTCACAATGAGATAGGTAAACTGTATTTTCTTTTACATTATGATTTTACTTTTTCTTTCGTCCGCCTACTAGAGGTAACATAAGCACATCATTCAACCCACGCATCATTAAAAGTTGAAGTAACAACTTGAAACCTTACTATAATATATTTTATATATATTTGTTGTACGAAATTGATAATGATATTTGTTGAAAAAGATGTTAAACTAGAATACCGTTATATATGAGGCATTGACGATAAAATTGAATCCACGCCCACGTTCCGCCTTAATACAATCCAGGGGTTATGATAAAGTGCAAGCTTACCCCATTTCGCTTACCAAAATATTAAATTTGTTAACAATATACCGATTAGCTTATTATTGCATTGTCATACTAACTGTCCCTGCGGCTCCGCTCGCGTGGACTACAGAATACCTATAGGTATTGTGTTAACCGTCGACCGTCAGTTGTGCTTATTATTTTATTTGTGTGGAACCTTAATTTTTGATCTAAAATACACGTAGCTTAAGTTACTTCTTATAAAATCAGCTATCAATCAGTGAAAGTCCGGTCAAAATCGGTCCAATCGTTTCCGAAATTATCCGGAACAAACAGACAGACAAATAAACTAAAATATTTTTTTTTGTTGTAAGTGTCGTATACTTTCTTATTTATTTAGTAAAAAGCTGTTATTTTGACATTATAAACGACACTTCAATTTTATGATATGTATAGATTTATTAAGTAAAATGTTTGAAGGCGGAATTAGATGTTCTCTTTAATTTATTTTTGATTACCGATTTAATTACATGATACAATAAATATTCTGGAATAAAATAGTTAATTTACATGAACTCTTTGCTGTGAATATTTTATTGATACCATTTAAATATAATTTGATTTCTTGGCTTGCTAACTTTTAATAATGTAATAAAGAGTTTTCCAAGGATAATAGAGAAGCGGTATTTTATTTTTTCTGCCTACCCTAGAAGCGATATAGGAATAGAAGCTTCCTATTACTTTTTTCATAATATTTTTAACGTTGAACATTTTATCAATCAATAATTTCGAAATAATTATAATATATTACGACTGGTGAACTTAATATACAATAAATAACGTTTTTGTTTTAAATTTATGCTTTTTTATCGTTATAGGTGTAGCGTTGTGGCCACAATCTTACCTGATCTTAAGTTACGATGTGGCCCAAGATCGTAACACGCTAAGCCTAGTGAGAGGACTGGCTCTCAAGTGCAACTGCCGGAACACACTTATTGGTGCTTGGCGACAGACTTTCAACTTGAGGGTGGTAGCTAGCCAGGCGGGCATTAGAAAAGGCCCTACCACTATGCTGTAGTTTCATCACGATGTTTTCCTTCACCGAGAGCTCAGGTTCATTGCAGAGATTCGAAGACACGTCCATCGACGCGATGTCCAACAAACTACCACTGAGTCATCATTGATTCAAAAATTTTTTGAATGTATATAGGTATAATAATTGCCATTAGACTTTCCCTTTAAATATTCCCAAATAAGACATTTATACCTGTCAAGCTGGCCTCACAGACATTGTTTTGCCCTTTTCAGTAGTTGGTTTGACTACAACATCACCTATCGCGTCCAGGAATACCATAAAAACCTTTTCCATAAAAAAAACATTTAGATCTATCAAGTTTCATTGTGATCGATCAAAAGGTGTTGAAGTTTATCAGTCTCATAAACTAACAGCTATTTTTGTATATGTATAGATAATATAATAAAATTGTTTTATTTTAATTTTTGCAGACAGTATTATTAGCTATTATTAGCATCGCTCATGCGGGAGTGATTGCACCGGTGTTGCCAGTTGCCCACCCAGTGGTCGCTCACACCGCGGTGGTACACTCAGTGCCTGTGGTCCCCGCCGCTCCGGTGATCCACGCGCCTGTCGTTCCAGCGGCTAGACTAGTGCACACAGCTCCAATCGTTCCAATCGTCAAGCATTCACCGATCATCGCTGTGCATCATTAAATTTTAAGCTGAAGCCGAACTTATTATCGTTTTATTTAAACACACCATGAATAAATTGTAGGTAATATAAACATATGAGATACAAAAATAACAAAATAGGCTTTGCATTCAGGCTGGTCTCGTTTGGCCTCGAACGAACTTAAAATTCGCGGGAGGGCTTTTGTTAAAATGTTTTCTAAAATATTTTGTAAGAATAGAAACATAAATCCATATTATAATCACTGGCCTAAAGTCGACTTTTAGTTCCAGGCAAATAAACAAAATAAGCTTTGTTCGTATTTCATGCCAATTAAATTGAATAGATCAAAGCTTTCAAAAGTTTGAAAATAAAGTTATTGTTGTGCTTGTCAATAAAATTGTCTCACCATTTTGTTAATAAAAATGTGACCTTGGTATTTAATATTACGATTTTTTATCGTCACGAGGTCTTCATAATCTTCTTGAAATCAGTTATTAAATATAATTTAACTATTTATCGTATTTCAATACTCGTATATCATTTTTATTGTAAAAGTTGTGCATAACATGTTCGTGTAGCCCTTACACATAACAAAGTTTATGTATTAAAAGCCAAAGGTAAGCATCCCTGTATCAAGAGTATTACAAACTTCATCCTAATGTTAATAATGTTTTAGTATTCACTCTCTATGAAGTTAATGTTTTGGATCTATATTAAGAATATAGATAACTTATCATAACTTTTAAACAAAACTTAACTAGATAAAAAAAGCAAAAAGATTTTCTCAAAATAGCATATTAAAGTGACAATTTATAGTAAGTAAATCAGTAGATATAGAATAAGAAGTAGCCATACAAATTATTAAGGGGTGTTGCAAAAAAATATATACACTCGGCCTCTATTCATAATCCCATAAGATCGCACTTAAGCAAACCTTGGAAAGTTGCATTGTTCTGGTCTCTAGTATCTTCAAGGATAATTACCGGAGGGGTGGGACAGGCCGTTGGCACTAATCCGCTTTTTGTCGTTCACATCGCCTTTCAAGGCTCCAGGTAATGAACCGAAATGAATGGATACAGATTTGTATAGACGTCTGGGGAAGTGATTCCTATTGATTACGTAAGGGTAATGAACTTTAAAAAAGATTTATAGTTAGGAGCAAATTTTAAGAAAAAAAAACATAAATACGACGATACATTTCTACTGTTTATGATACTATTCTATTTTTTCTAGCTCTTATTAAGTAAGTATTAAGTAAGGTTGACTCAACATGTGTTCACTTCCAGTTTGTTATTATATGTATTGTGTGTAGTCATGTTTAAGCATTTGGCCACAATCGTGTTTGATGTTAATGGACTGCATGGAAATACAGCTATATGTCCTTAGTATCAGATTCCAACTTGAGGTTCTATAGCTTGGCAGGCATTAATGAAATGGCATCAAAAAATCATTATCAACAATAAGATAATTTTATTTGGTAAAAAGTATAAGTTAATACATTCTCATATTTTTTTTAATTAAAAAAAAGAAACAATCCACAAAAAGATCTAAATACAGAAAACAAAAAATGCTGTACACAGTTTTATTGGTATGACTTACGTAGCTAATTTCCGCTGCTGCGATTAATTCACTCAGAAAATGACCCGGAGTGCCGGGTAAGGGCCAAGGTCGCTCCTAACCTAGTTTTCAAGATGTTTTATATTATAATACATGACATATGAATCGACCCTGAAACTTCTCTATGGCTTATCTTTGTCGTGCCTCAAACTGTAAAACCATCTCCCGGATCCCTCCTTCTTACTACATAGGGTCCAAAAAGGGAAAGAAATACCTAAGCACGCCGGTATGCGATCGCAGGTGGATTGCCAATTTCTCGGTGGTCGCCGTTGTGTTTGGATTGTACTGTGCTTACCATCAGAGACAGGAAAGTTAAATTGCCGAGATAATATATATATATATATATATATATATACAAACGTAATTATAAAAAGATGTTGAACTCAGAATATGTTATGCTGAATTACCACGCATTGCACTCAACGCTGATTAACAGCCAGAATCTCGAATGATCAAGAATTCTATCTACGCAATGCTTGAAATTATTCAAATGAAAATAATGAAATTATTCAATACCATTTTCCATATAACATATATTGTTATTTTCTTCACTGAAACTTCTCAACTATCACCAGTTCAATTAATTACGCGTGATATTATATGAACTAGTTGAACGGGGTCATTCGAACCCATATGCTAGTAAACTCCAAGAATAACATTAGTTTGTTCAGATACTTAACACATTATGGTAATGTAATACGTTTATAATGTCTGTTCACTCGTTGTTCCAGAGATACGGAAACATATGACTGCAGGCCACTTTAGCCCTTTGGAAAAGTTAATATTAATCTCTGTTTAAGGTATTTTATTTATTTCATTTTATTTTTTTATTGCACTGACGACTTTAATATATTTATCAGTTTTTTCCGCAATATCTAGAAGTTAATGAGGTTATACCGTTGAATACATTTAATAATAGTAAAAACTTTATAATTTTTTTAGGGCAAGTCTTAAATTATGTAATTTTGTTACAACAAAATTATAACTCTGATTTATATAATTATTATGATAATTTATTGTTATTAATTCTGTTTCTTTATGTGGTTTTTAAATAATCACAAATTATTGATTTTGTTTAATAATAGGAGACCTAATATGAAATTGCCGTTCTAAAATACTCGCCAGTTTGACGCACAATAAAAGCTTTTTAGTGTAGTTTCAATTTAGAAACCTTTTTCAGATGACAATGTTTTACAAATAAAAAAACAATATTGTCGTGAAAAAGTAGAATCGCCGTCCCGTATCGCAGAGTTCTGTCGTAAAGGCATTAATAATCATCTTATAGTACTTAAAATGCTATGATTAATATAATTTTAATTTTCTTAGAAATAAAGCCTTTTACTTTTTCTATACAAAATGACAAATTCATACTTAAACCCCTAATTTCATCCGCCTATCATTTGACAAATAATACCAAAAACAAGCTTTTGTATTAAAGCATTTTGTATCGTAATAGATTTACATTTTGATAATTTCAGATGAAATACATAAAATTTATAATCACATTAAAAGTAGATAGATGATGAAGGAGGGCGTGCCCCTGAGCCTTCAGAACATACGACTAAGCTGTTAAGGAAATTAAGTCATATCATCCACCATTAAAAGCTTTCAGTGTGGAAAGTTTGGATTAGACACGAAAACCTTGAACGTGTAAGGTGAAGATTCGTAAGATATGAAGTAATTGTATATTATCTCGATTTTCCTTTAGAATTAGTATAGGCAAATCAATAATAGTTTTACATCGGTTTTTTTTTTTAACTTTGAGCACAGTTCTTGATGTACGAGTATAAGAGGCAAATCGCGCTAAACTTAGAAATGCAATTGCGAAAAATGCCGATGCTGCCGGCCCCAAATTGCTATTAAATATCCTACAACCATGGTATGGTTTCTTCACGATGTCTTCCTTAAAGGCAAAGTCAGGCTTATTGTAGGATTGAAGATTGCGTCGTTCAAAGAAATCTTCAAAATGACTAACACCAAGCTATTTCCAATAATAACCATTATTACCGTATACATTTATACCAAACCAATTATAATTGACGCTATTAAGATGCTCTTGGAGGATAATATGCTGACAGACATTTCTGCATATGAACGTCGTCATAAATTAATTATAGATGCCAAATTCATGAAGTACATTGCCCCTAAAGTTAAATTAATTGATATTGACGGTTAAGTCTCGAAGCTTTCGAGAAAATTTGCATAAATTTCAGACGTCTGTACAAGTACCAAGACTTGTTTAACCCACAATAATCTTCGCTTCGCCTCTTTCAAACGATCGACTGTTTGCGAAATTAACTGACAGTATTCTTAAATCAATTTACCGTTTTATTATTTGAACACTCGTTATTTAATTAAATTCCTAGAATTCATAGTTTTTTTTATTAAATATTCTCGTATATAAAAGGTTAATAATTATTTTACTAGACAATTAAATAAATTCTCGTTTTTTATACATAAAATGTGGCAAACAAGTTTACGGCCCACCTGATGGTAAGCAGTAGATGTAGCGGTAGGTAAATATTTAAATAAATTGAAATATTTTGACACAATTCCTATCATAGTGAGAATGCTTTCAAAAGGTCCAAAAATCCAAAAAGTTTATATGTTATAAACATATAAAATGTAATGTTCTTAATAATTTGGAATCTACCAATCATTACGAACTAATGTCCAATAACAATGGCAAGAATTTTATTTTCTATGTTACCCTTAAGACCTACACCAATAGAGGTAAAACACGATAGATATTACTAAAGAGAAGGTTAACGCACCGAAAGTGTATACTTTTTCCATACATTTCCATTACATTTTCCAATACATGTATTTATTTATATATCTTTGATTTTCACCACTCTATATAAAATAGACAACCAAAGAAAACAAGAAAATATTATATTACATTTTGTTTGTCTGGTTCCAGAGAGGAATTTCGCTTCATTTATTTACATGCCTAGTTTAAATATTTTAGGAAAGTTTTCGTGAAAATCGAATATTCTGTACGATGTCGACGGACTGACCGTAGATTTTAATAAAGTCTTCTTGTTGGTGAAAAATAAATCATAATAGCTTTTCGCATCGAATTCTCGAATTCACGTCACTTTCTACATTTACAAGAGATATATAATCCACTAAATGATGATAATATCTCTGTCGCATACGTTAAATGAGTTATAACAAGTTGAGTAGACAAATTCAAGAATGAAGACCATATTTTAGCAAACTCAGTTTAGGATGAGCCTTAGCTGGAAGTGGTACTTTGACAAACCTTTAGTAGTACATTTGTTGACATTCTTAACAAATGTTTAGTATCTAGTTATATATTAATTCAATATATATTGTTATATTTAAATCTAAAAGTTACAGCAGTCCCACGACAACAAGTCAAGTCGTGACCAAAACTTGGTCAAAATTCAACAATAAATCACTAAGAACAGATTTACAATAAATTAGAAACCAATTGATTTCTCCAGAGTGACAAGATTTATGTAAGACCTATCAAGTTATTGGAGTTTCAATGTATATAACTTTAGATTTGTTAATTTTGATTTAAAATCATTTAGAAATTACAAATATATAAATTATTAATTAATGAACGCAACATTTTATAATATAATAAATCCAATTATGTAGGTAGTGGTAATTTCAAAGAAGATTAGAATGGAACCAATAACTTTTGTTATAGATTCATAGACTAACATTTGATTACATCTGAATTAAGTGGAATTAATTATGTAACGTAAGATTTACAAAAAAACACACTACACATCCTACAAAAACACATCCTAATTTCATTCTTAACTCTAACGACTAAAACCTTCAATAATTGGAAAGACTGTGAAAAATAATATCTGTTTGTTAAGTGGCCACTTCTCATTTGTGTAATTTGGCGTTGATACGTTTAACTGTTCCTAGTCTTCATCAAGAATTAAATAAATCAAGAAAAAATATCGGCCTAAAAATAAGTCACAGTATTACAGACAAAGTTGGTGAGATAATAAAAAGATTTCGTTATAAGAGTACACAAAAACTTTCCCGGTCATCTCATTTTATGAATTCAATCGGTTTCATGAAGAACGGATAATTTTCTCATATTATCTATATACCTCTTATGAAACTTTACTTATTCTTTGTAATTCAAAATGTACTTTACCCACCTGTGTAAATACAGTTTTATCATGCTATATTTAAAAGTTTATAATAAATAATAACAAATAAATGTAAACAACTGAAATTGCCGTGGCCTCTTCATCAAAACGTATTATGGTTCTGTATGATTGTAGGTTGTTTCTTTCGTGGCAAGCTAGGTAAATTAGTTTTTTTTTTAATTCTTCATAGGTAAGCGTTTAGCCGCAATCTCGCCTGATGTTACGACTGCTCCCGTGTCAGCTCACTAAGCCTAGTAGAAGGACTCGTTCACAAGTGCAGCCACCGGAACACGCCCATTTATGCTTATCAACAGATTTTCAACTTGAGCGTGGTAGCTAGCCAGGCTAGCATTAGAAAATACCCTACCACTTTGCTTTAGTTTTATCATGATGTTTTCCTTCACCGAAAGCTCAGGTTCGTTGTAGGAATTCAAACTCACGTCGATCGACATGACATCCTTACACGCTACCTTTGAGCCAACAGTGCTGTTGCTTATTGGTATCATTTCTGAGCCTAGCACGACCCCCTTCGGCTGTATGATCACTTAGTTAGATTTCCAACAAAGCTTAGCCCATAACAAAACAAATATCTCACCAACCCTTCAAATACTGCAATTACTAAAAATGTAAAGAAAAGTCACACAATAAATAGTTTAGAAGCTCCATATCAATCAAATTACCCAAACCTCTGCTCCTCAAAATAGGATTGTTGACAAATTTTCGGCACGCACTAACTTTGGCATGTGGCCGTTCGCATAATAGGCCGTTTATTATAACAAGAGTTATCACTTCCGGGTCAAGGTTTTCAGACCCAGGTGTTTTTGGGTCGTATAGAGAGCGTAGCCCCTTTTTACTCGAATCCCAAATTATTTCGTCGGCATTCAAAAGGTTCTCATTTATTATGGAAGAGAAAGTACCTTTATATTTATTATTAACAGTTTTTAATATGTCGAAATACTATATGAGTATAGCAAAACTAAATACAGCCTTTAGTTTATGTAAAGTGTTTACTAGATTTATCATCTGAACTGAATGAAAAGAGAGAAATGTTTACAAGATATATGTAGATAAATTGTTTCTCATCAATCATCACTGTAATAGATAACAAAATTATGACAATTTAGCAGCAGAATAAGAACACCACGCGGAACTTTGATATAGGGGAGAGTGGGGTAATCGCGGACGCGGGGTAATCCCGGACACCACGATTTCAGTACCTTAAGAAAAAAAAATGTTTTTTTTACTTGGAATTGTAGGTTAATGTATACGTAGTGTCAGGCAACAAGTCAGCTGCTCAGGTTCTGCATTTTATTCAAGGTAAATATTATTTAATATTTTCATCCTTATGCATGTAATTTTTGTCATGTATATATTCGTTAAATTCTCGCTACACATAAATTATATAATTATAATTTATTTACGATGTGTTAAGTAGAATTTAAGAAAAATTTTCTGACACAAATACTTATTTTTATTTATTTCTAATCTCAAAAAAATATTAAGTTTTTATTTTTTAACGTTGTGGGGCAATGGCGGACGAATTGAGTGGGGTAATCTCGGACGCTCGCAATTGCCCCACATCGATAATCATACTGTACAATTTTTAATTTTAATTTTGCTTTTTTCCAGATGGCTCGAAAATATAAAAAGAAAATTGGAAAAAATATGATTTAAACAATTTGGAACGTGCAATAAGAGATGTAAGAAGTAAACAATTAACTATAGGAAAAGCAGCTAAAAATTATTCTATACCAAAGTCAACTATATATGATCATTTATATATACGTACTGTTCAAGATGATTTTATTTAAAAAATTTAATTTCTTATGTTTGAAAATAAGTTGAAACTATTTATTTATCTTAAATTATTCTACTCGTTACTACTTAATATGTACTGTCCGTAATTACCCCATCACTGTCCGGGATTACCCCACGGATTTTAGAGGATCACGAAAATAACACTTTTCTTTTCTTGACAAAAAAAATACTTAATTTTCAAATTTAATTAAATATTATGATTAAAAGTAATAAATAAAACCTTTATCTTTGTTATTAATCAATAAATTAACAGAGTTTTTATTTTGTATTTTTAATATTTACTTTTTTCCTTAGGTGTCCGCGATTACCCCACTCTCCCGATATAATCTACAATGATTAAAATTTATCACCAAAACCTCTACAATCGATATGACAAAAATTAATTGCATCACACTGACCTGTCAAGTGAGACAGCCACCAGGCTGTAGACGGATGCCGCGACAGACAAACCCTGGACGTACGGAACAGTTTTGCACATTAGCCATCCCAACACCCAAGCTGAAACAAAATTAAAATAAGATTAATTTAATCTATACTAATAATATAATAAAGTCCAATAGTATTTTTTTAATTGTTTGTTTCTTTAAACGAGGTAATCACTGGAACTAACAAATTGGAAAAATTATGTGTGTTGATAACTAGATTCATGAGGAATAATAGTATAGGCTTCACTCTACGACCCTAAGGAGTGGAGCGGTAACTGTGAACGTCAAGTAATCTGGCAAGCTGTAGGCAAGTACGGAAACGGGTGAAACCATGAGGTACAGCTAGTTCATTAAATAAAATAGGAAATTTCCTAAAGCAACCTCTAATATTTACATAAACTTAATACACATGTAAATATTAAGCTTATTGTGTACGTCTCAGAAGGGACCACATTTTAGTATCCTCTATCAAAACGTCAAAAACGTTTGTAAATAAAATCATCGATTATTTTGTCCATACTCCATACATATCACAAGATTGAATATAGATTCTTTCTATTATAGTGGTAAGCTGACTACACTGAAGCTGAAGGTAATTAAGTACAGCAGTGACTCCCAAGAGATAATGTAATCGATCAAGCAGTCTTCTCTCTCATTCATAAAAGTAAAATGTCGCGATTTAGTCAAGCAAAGACTTTATAATTTCTAAATTTTTAATAAATTGTGAAATCAAACAATTATAATTGAAGTATCGTCGTACCCCACTCTACAAGTGGTTAGGTCGTCAAATCAATATTTACATGGCTCCCTGCATTCCAAAGTAGGTCAGGTCACTGTACTACCTGCGACCCTTTAGCCTTGCATTCTTCGATTCGGCGTCCTTTTCTTACGCGTTGTATTCACCTATTCGTTTCTCATTCTTGTGGCCTTGTCCCGACGTTATAATAAAGTCGGAAGCAACTGGATGTAAATGAATTTAATGTGAGTTTTTTAATGTGTGATGATATTATATTTACGTGAAAGATAAAGTTTGTTCTTTTCATATTCTCACATCTAATTTTACAGTAGTATTTTTACTAAAAAACCGGAATCTGTAATCTAAATCAAATAACAATCAAAAAAAATTTTAGAATCATCTTATCTATCCCATCATTCCGATAACATCAAATAAACGACACCCAAATATTTACCTAAAGCTAGCGGTCAGTTTATTTTGGTGGAGTTTTAAAAAAGTAAGTTTTTGAGTGACATGCTTCGAAACAAACAGTGACATTATTTATTAACTTGTGTTTTTAACAATAAATACTAAAATGTATAATTTACTCCCTATTTCAAGTATCATAGTTAGAAAATTGTAGTTCTATAGGGGATCGGTCCGACCCTACCTATGACCATCCGATTGCCATAACCTCAGTGTTGTGCAAGATCATGGAGCGCATCATCCACACTCAACTTGTCCATTACCTAGAGGATCACTCTTTGATTGATGATCGCTAAAATAGTTTTCGCCAGTATCGATCAACGGGTGATCTTCTGGCGTATGTACTGCACCGCGAGGTGAGGCAATTGATAAGCATGGCAAGGCTCTGGCGATCAGTTTCGACATAGCAAAGGCTTTTAATAAGGTCTGGCACGGTGGAATTCTCTCCAAACTCCCGGCGTACGGACTTCTCGACAACCTCTGCAACTGGATCTCCAGCTTTTTACATGAACGCAGAATTCGTGTCCTTGTAAAAGGATGTGATTCGCCGATCATGTCGATAAACGATGGAGTTCCTCAAGACTCTTTCGCGACCACTTTGTTTCTATAACATAGCAATGATAATGTTACCTTTAGGCAATACTCATTGCTATGAAGATGCACCATTCATGAGTGCTGCTACAGCAAGCCTTCATGCGGTGAAGAAGAAACAGAAAGGAGACGGGAGGAACCAATCCTTTCACCGCGTATCTACATGGGAAGCAAAAACTTGGTTGTGTTCAATGCCAAGAAACTCAGGTGCCTCGCTTGCAATGCTTGACAGCATAAATATTCTAGTTGTGGATATTTGAAGTGACCCCAACTCCAAGGATTACATCGGGAGTGTTAACACCAATACATCTCGGAGATTCGTAATCCTGAAAGGGTGCGTCGGTTTTTCACAACCAGTGTCAAGTTCGGTTGTGTATGGAATATTGTTCACACGTCTGGGATGAATCCGCAAAATACCTCCTTGATGCTCTAAACAGGTTGCAGTGACGGGCTGTCAACATTGTTATTTATGCAGATGTAACCGAATACATCGAGCGGCTTCAGCTGCGTAGGAACTTTGCCTCGCTGAATGTGTTCTATCGTATGTATCACAGTGAGTGTTCTGAAGAGCTGTTCAATCCAATACCATCCCCTCCTTTCAAGAACAGAACCACACGCACTGGGCTTCGAATTAAGAGTAAAAAAAGAGGATAATAGATTTTTAACCAACTATCTGAATAGAAATATTTAGTCAAGTACTTTACTACAGTACTGACGAAATTGTTTTAGATTATTTTTCATAATTAAGTTAATTGATTAATAACAGATAAAATATAAGAAATAATCAAATTAATGCTAATCGAACAATATTACATCCAAACCAATCTTATCTACACGTGGTACACCCTGTTAAGTAATAAGCGAGGTAATGGCGACAGTGAGGTGGTAGTGCTTTTGTTTCACCATGAATATGGTGAAAGGCCCCTGATGTTTATTGCCTAAAAAACCGAAACCTTTAACGTACATTGCGTATAACGGCAAAAATGTTTACTGAAATTCCCAAATTATGTAACTGGGACACGACAACGATGTTCCCGCTACTTGTATTTATTGATACGAAGTCGAACGAAGCTCCGGGTTCACTTCCGGATTCATATACCAATACAGAAACGATGTCACGATGGATATTTTATTACCGTCATTACGCGCATACATTATGTAAAGCCTGAGATTCTCAAAATTCGATATACGTACATTCTGAGGCTATAATTTAAAGTTTATGTTTTCGGTGATGTGAATCAAAAAAATCTAACTCCTACACATAATGCAAATCGTTACAAGTAAAAAATCAATCAAAGGGAATTGGAATTTAGGTTTCTTAAGCTTTTTTTTTCTAATATACATGACTTCGACCTCACTTAAGGTTATTAAGGGATCTTTGCCGCCCATAAAACTATCCCTAAAGAGAAATATAGTATTATTCGAGGTCACAACCAAGGAATAAGTTGAAACAATAAATTTTGCCAACTACATCCTTTAGAAGCAATCATGGCTCAGTGGTAGCGTGTACGACTTCGCGTCGATTGACGTGAGTTCGAATCCCTACAATGAGCCTGAGCTTTCGGTGAAGTAAAATATCGTGAGAAAACCAGAGCATGGTGTTAGGGCTTTTTCTAATGCCCCCCTGGCTAGCTGCCACCCTCAAGTTGAAAATCTATCGCCAAGCACCAATCGGTGTGTTACGGCAGCTGCACAGCTGCACTTGAGAGCCAGTCTTCCACTAGGTTTAGCTTGCTATCATCTTGGGCCACATCGTCACTTAACATCAGGTGACATTGTGGCTGCTACGCCAAACCTATGACTATCAAAAAAAAAAGGTTGTGAAACGTTTACTTCGGGAAACACATTACGAATGCCTTTATAATAGGTCTTTACCTATGAAATTGCCATTCTGCAGTACTGGCCATTTCAAATCAAAATATTTTTTGTTTGGCTAAGAATTCTAATTTCAAATAAATTTTATTTTAAAAACATGGAATTCTTTTTCCAAAAGTAGTCATTTGTTTATTGATTAGTGTTACATTTTCATCGCATTTCAATCTTTTTTGTCATCATGAATACATTAAAAATTCGAGTAATTATGGAATATGAGTACCGTCATGGCAGTAACGCGGCACAAGCGGCACGCAACATCAACAACGTTTACGGAGCTAACACTACAAACCAACGCACCACCTGTTATTGGTTTGCTCGCTTCCATTCTGGGAATTTCGACCTGAAAAATGAACCTCGCGGTCGTCCGAAGACTTTGGTCGACAATAACGAATTAAAGGCGATTGTGAAAGCTGATGATACACAATCTACGGCTGAATTAGCAGCAGCTTTCGACGTTAGCGTCAAAACAATATTGGTCCATTTGCGTCAAATTGGCAAGGTAGAAAAGCTTGACAAATGGGTGCCCCACGAACTCAATGATCGCCAGCGCGAAGTACGCGTCGAGACGTGCCTTGCACTGCTCAACAGACACACAAATGAAGGAATTTTGAACCGCATTGTTACCTGCGATGAAAAATGGATACTGTTTGATAACCGCAAGCGCTCAGTAAGTTGGTTGGATCCTGGTTCAGCACTTAAACAATGCCCTAAACGAAAACTTACCCCTAGAAAAGTGATGGTCACTGTTTGGTGGTCTAGCGCCGGTGTGATTCATCACAGCTTCTTAACAAACGGGGTGAGTATTACTGCAGATGTGTACTGTGAAGAACTGAACACAATTATGGAGAAGCTGGCACATCTCCAACCAGCATTGGTCAATCGCTCGTCTCCGGTGCTTCTGCACGACAACGCGCGACCTCATACTGCACAACAGACGGTCTCCAAGTTGCAAGAACTGGGGTTAGAAGTTCTCCGTCATCCGCCCTACTCACCAGACCTTGCGCCTACAGACTACTACTTTTTCCAGAATTTGGATAACTCCTTGGCGGGAAAAAAATTCGATACCCGAGAGGCAGTACAAAATGCCTTTGAAGAATTTGTTGCCTCCCCTCCAGCTGATTTCTTTAAGAAGGGCATCAATAAACTGCCACTGCGCTGGCAAAGATGCATTGATTGCATGGGTGATTACTTCGATTAATACAAATAAAAATACATGAAAAAAACCGTTTAAATTTTTTCATACAAAACGGCAATTTCATAGGTAAAAACCTAATAATTAGCAATGAAAATTTGATGTTTAGAAATGGTGTGGATAATAAATCAACTAATTTCAAAATGTGTGTATTAAGAGACATGTCGGGGCAATATAAACGGTTTAGTTTTAAAAATATGACGTCATCTTGACATTAATAGTTAGAGTTAAGCAAGATAAATCATTTATAAATTATAAAACCGAACACTTTGTACTTGTACACCTTGTGCAAGTACAGCAACATAACTCTAAATATAGACACGGAATATCTATAGAGATATGAAGGTCCGAGGATCCAAATGAGAATGTTTCTGCTCTTTATATCGCACTGATTACGCTGTTGACCTGAAAGGCCTTGACAGCATTCGCCAAGATTTGGGCGCAAGCCCAGAAGGAATACATCCGAAAAAGTGTAAACTAACGCTAGGTTACCAAAATTACCGAACCACTACTTGGGCTGCTGCCGTTCATGCATTTCCGCGAATTGAATCTAATTAACTATCCATAAGTCGATCTGTTCATGTCCTAGACGTCGACTTCCTTTTAAAGCGCCCAGTCAGTAGTGTAGGTCAATAGTAAAGTCAATAGTAATCAGTAGCAAGTCAGTAGTACGACTATTAGGTCATGCTTTATTTAGGTTTCAATAATTACACCGACAGTTATAATACCACTTATTTAAATAAAGATAATTTATGTTCAAAATAAATATTTGTTTTTTTTTGTTCATTTTCTTCTTGTATTCAAATTGCATACCTACTTTAGTTACAAAGTGGCCCATTTTTTCATACAAAATATAGTTCATAACAATTTGTTCAAAGCAAACGGGTGCAAGTGCTGTTACGTAAGTAAAGCGGGAAAGGGCACGTAACACAAACATTACCCGGGTGAGCCTACTCGCTACCCTATTCCACGCGGCTACTTGATTATCCTGATACAACGGCCTTGGACTTTGCATTCCTTAAATCCCGGATAAACGCAGCACAAGTATTTACATTAAATAATGACGACGACGACGACTACTTTTATTATGTTTGCCTTTACAATTTAACGATCTGGTTATGGATTTTTCAATCATATAAATAAATATTTTCTAACTTGAACAATTGCAAAGAATAATTATATATCATTAGACTATATAATATTGGTCATTAGACTAAACAAAGCGATTTATTTGAGAAATTACTTTATTTTTGACCACTCAATAAACGACACATAATTTAGCAACGTATTTATAACTGACTTCGGTTGCGACAATTGCCCTGTTTGGGATTAATTACCATCATGTAATGTACGAGTACATGTCATGTTGTTTGTTCATTCATCCCGTTATATTCCTTTTTTTAATGCAATTTCTTTATACGCTGATTTAATATCAGCCAATTTTTGTAGGTATTTTAACATTGTAATAATTATATCTATTATATGGATATTTGACGTCTTTATGTTCGGTGCCAGTTTTTAATGAATGTAACTTACTAGAGAGTATAGATATCCGTCATGTTCCGCGTTTATAATCCTAAATAATTTCAATATTAAAATATCAAATAAAAGCCTATATTTAAAATTCAGTAGCGCACCTGTGCTACGTAGCGTACGCATCGGACACGCGCCCAGTCGCAGCTCGGAGCCTCGTCCCTTGCCCTGGGTCTCGGACCGCGCGCCGCGCTGTCCCAGTTCATAAGCCTGACCTAGTTCCCGAGCTCGACGACTCAACGTTCCGGATGTACGCTGTACGCTCCCGAGACGTTTTGTTTTTCTTGCGTATTCAATTGTTATAAACGTATTTCGTTGTATATTTATCTTTTTACTTCAGACGTTATATACACCTATTACATATACGCACGCAAGTACCAGTATGCTGTGATTATTATTTATATTATCTTTACTAATATACAAAGCTCAAAGGATTGTTTGTTTCTTTGTATGCTCTAATCCCTGGATCTATCTGTCACATATGACTATATTTTGCATTTACTATAACTATATATAACTTCACGCTACGATTCTAAGGAGCGGAGCAGTAACAATGAAAGTCAAGCAATTTGGCATACAACGATAGGCTACGCTGGGCTTTGGTGGCCGTGTAGTCGAGACTTGGTCATATAAATCTAACACGGTTGAAACCGTGGGGCATACCTAGTTTATTTTAATTTGATCTCACATACTGAATTTGTTAGCCCCTTTCCATCCTTAAGGAGTAATTTTTTAAGGAAAAAGAACGCCGCATTACGTCCTTCGTTTATTATGTCAAAGAGCGTATAAATTTAAAGCATATAAATATATATAGCATATAAATTTTTTCTACTCTTTTCATAGCTTTAGGAGTTGAATTTTGAAAAACATGCATAGTCTACACTGACCAACAAGCATACTGGGGTGGACAGAAACGATGAAGATTCACATTTCTCTATCAGTCTATCATTATTAACCGGTATTATTATTATTTTTATGATGATAATCAAACCACTTAACTTGTAAAATTTTAAAGTCGAAATAAAATTATTTTCTTTTATAACTTTCAATTTTAAACAAATTATTAACCTTCTGTATTAACGTGGTAATTAAAATAAATAAGTATGGGGTGAATTTTTTTAAATGTGATTAATATTTTTTTGATGAGAACTTGGAATCGCGCCTTAAATTAAAAACTACATCATACAAACCTGACTTATGCTTACTTTCCAAGGAAATGTAAGGCCAAAGTTCACATAAGTGGAGTATTTGTAGTTATTTTTAAGAATATCTTTTATTATTATTTATCTAACTGGTTATATTTATCTTTTTATAATTATGATACCAAATTTTATTTCATTTACTATTAGTTGAACTAAGACTTATTTGAGAAAGCAAGCTCGTGAATGTAATTTTAATCCTAATTATTTCCGTAATAATGATTCCTACTAAAGCAAATCTTAAGTTAATAAAAATGGCTCTTTGAATTAATTTTCATTGTGTATTGTCTATATTTGGCCCTTTTGAATGAAAAAGTTACCGAACATTGTTTAAGCAAATAAAACATAAATTAAATTATCTAATTATCCTTGCAGAATTTATCACAATATTACAACAAGTAAACAATCATTGACTTGGACTTGAAAAGAAAAACACCAACTAATTCTATCTACAGTAAACAAAACTATATACATAGGAAATAATTTCAGCAAATACCGCTGTAAGAAAATTGTTGACAATTCCTACGTAAGTGATATCGGCCACAGCAAATTGGGCTTAGACTAAAGTACAGCCTCTCCGCTGGCCTACTTCACGACTACCAGGGTCAGATTCAGAGATAGGAAACATTAACTGATCTTTGTAGTAATTAATTCTGCAACGGTTACAAATCTTCACTTAAGAAGCAAATGGGCGTAAATGTGTACTTGCTTATTTTAAATTACGCTCGTATGATTGTTTAAACGATAAATGTCAGTCTGATTTTTATTCTCTCTTCTTTTTCCTACTTTGGCAACCATTTGGCAATTATCAAGTGTCCTTATCAAAATCATTTTACAAACTATCTTGTGATGATTAGAGTGTTGTGACGAAATAGTTATTCTAATAGTTTTTGTGACGTGTCAGAATTTATGTTGCATATTATTATTTCCAATCAACTTTACTTGTGCACAATAATCAAGCTTTATTACACAACATAGGGTCCAATTACGCAAGTTTATGAATAGGTAATAAAAACCATTATATGATAGACTGAAATCCCGTAAAAAATCCTATTTTCTTTCTGTTATAGACAGAAAATAGTGGCAAGTATCTTTAACAAATTTAGTTTCTATATATCTATATATATTTTGCGTGAAAAGAACATAAACGGATAGACTGACAAAGAGACGTTGAGTTTTATAATATTTATATAGATAACACTTAAATTGATACATAATAAGGGGAGAGGAACAATTCAAAAGATAAATTAATGATTTAAACAATTACAAAGATTGAATAAATTATATTCTAATTAAGGATACAAATAAAATAACTTAAATCTTTATGAAATTCAAATCATTATACAATTACTTGACATAAATCAAGGTTCATTTGCTTCATCTAGAACCCAGATACGCCCAAATTTGTTAAATCTGTAATATTTTACTAAAGCATTTCACTGTCATACAACATAGCCCAAGAACTTTAATTGTGAATTTTCAATTAAGCAAATAATTATCTGTAAAGCCAAATCCGGAGAAATTTACACAATTAACCAGTAATCTCTAGGTGGTGAAATTAAACATACCGTGTGCATATATCGCAAACAACTGAGCTAAAAATGATTACAGTGATTACGCTGATGCCGCATCGTATAGGAAACCTTGTTAGTTGACAAACATCTAGTAATCTGAATTTACTGGGAAATAAAGTAGGTGATTCTGTTTCCTTCATTTTATAATTTTCGTTTTACTTCTTTTTTTTTTATTATATAATATTGACAAAGGTATTAAGTATTTATTACGTTAAGTAAATCGACATTTTATATGATGAACATTATTAAACGAAAAAAGAAAAAGGGACAAACAAAATTTCAATTACACTTTTGATGGATATTTGGAATGTAATATATTTGGAAGTATATATATACTTAACACAGATCTAACTTACGTCTTTATACTTCTGATAATAGATTTTACTTTATTAACTTGCCTTTTTGTCTTTAGGTCACACGCAACAACGGTGTAATCGTATTGATTTGTTAAGTAGACTTACTTTCATAAGTAAAGTCGCTCAATCAATCAATAAGTCAAAAATATTAAATAATCTAAATTCAGCCAAGATATTATATAATATATGAAATAATAAATCAATATGGGTGTCACGGAGTCATGTTGACCTACATTTTGTCTTTTGTGAACGTGAAATGCGATATTGAAAGTAAATCGTTTAAATTTATTTGATAGATTCCACATGTTCTTTCCTTATTGCGGCGGGTAAGGTGCAGTTCGTCTGATAGCGATTCTAAGATTCTAAGTTTAAATTATAATATTTCATTGTAAGTTTTCGTTTGGCCATCGTAAAACGCTCAATGTGATTAAATGTGCAAAACGTTAAATTTTACATTAAAATATAAATATAATTTATTTTTGAATATTGAGAATATGGTCAGTAGTATACAATTAGATATCTCTAGAGTAAACCAATGTGTCGAAACTTGAAAATATTGATTTTATGTTTTTCCACGTTCACGCCACGAATAATGAATTCCGCATATATTACAAGTATACTTTGTTAGTCTTCTTGGGTTAACCTTCGTTTTGTAAAGCGTTTTACCCTTTAATTCCGCTTATCTCTGACAATGCGGCCACGCCTTCCACTCTTGCTCAAGGTTAAACGTGAAATTAATCTTGTGCAACGAGATTTGACATATCCTGCATTGTTTGCTCCACATATTGCTTGTTCTGAATTCTTCCTTACGTAATTTTATTAGTATCAGATCGCTGAACGTATACAGTTTTAAAATACGGATATATTGTATTATAGTGTTTGCTATACATATTATACACCTCAAAGTCTTCATAGCTATGTTATCTGGGTAAGTTATAAGATATATTTTTTAAGATAAATTAACGACCGAAATAAATAGTGACGATAATGGTGAATCAATTAAAAAGACGTATTTAGGGCACTGAGTATAAACCATACGAGATATATCAAATTAATGTACTAAATAACTGAAGTTTTTAAAAGGACCTATAAAAAAGTCAGGGATAGAATATCTCTATCTTCTAAGGATCACTCACAATAAGCATTTCGACAGCGGCAGTGCAATTCAACAGCATTCTGTAATCCACGCGAGAGGGGCCGCGGGCACAACTAGTATATTAAAATAAGCCTAGATAATAATCAATCCTGCCAAAGTACTTTTAAAAAAAAAGCCAAACGTGACTTGCAATGTCCGTACGCGAGATGGAACAAAAACTTCGTTAGGATGACAGGAAATTAATACGAATGTTGCAGAATGCCTAGGCTCAGCAACGATTGTATACAAATTGGCGATACCGATAATGACTATAATAGATGTAAACACATTTTCTATGAATGACATTGAAAAAAAAATGGTAGAGCCAGAGCAAGGCGACTATGGAACCACAACCGCAAAGCAGCAGTTATCGCGCTGCTGTGTTGCGGTCCAAAGGGTGCAATTGGTAACAAATATTGGAACATGATGTGTTTCAACTGTGCTCAGGAGTTGCAACCTATTATCACTGGCCTCAAGACGGCGATCCTTTTGAGTCCAACTTAACATGGTGGAACTGCATGCCTCTACTCATGCATTAATTACTCTGTAACAATAATATATACTAAAAACAACTACTTTATACTTTAATATTTATAAAATATTTTTAATTCCCACTTGATTTTGTTTTATTCACATATACGGAATAGTGAGATAAAATTTTATGCTCTCTTCGTTGTCTGCATTCGTACGATCCTTGCGTTTGCAATACCGTATCTCTCTGTTCCATTTGCAGTCAAACGTGTATAGCGACAATTCTAGTTCAAGTACACGGGATCGAATTCTAGACAAAATAGTCAACAACACAGTTCTATATTTGTTTACAGTACAACTTCTTCTTATGGAGTTTGTTTCTTTTTTTTAAAATATCTATAATATTTAAAAATGTATGTTTCAATTTCTGCTGTAAATCATTGTCTAGTATTGCTGTATTTCGTTTTGAAGGTTGATGTTGGCGAAATGTAATGGCTTCAAACCGTACATCAAAACTTGCAATCTATTGTTGAGTGACCTTAGGACTGCAATACTTTTTAATTTGTTTATAGATAGACTTATACGGTTATCATTTAGTATCAGATATATAGCATGAACTTTTGCTATTTTGTTTCATTGAAAAAAGTAATAGTAAACCAAATAGTTTGGAAAGATCCAAACTCAGTTCAGAAGAGAAGCTCAAAAAATGTTTGGAGCCACAGACGAATTAATGCGACGGGCGTGATAAAAAAAAGTCTAAATAAGAATTGGAAAAACTTCACCTGTCAGTAATGCTTATCTTTTAGCGTACAATAAAGTCGTTAATTAAAATCATTAGACATAAATTTTACAATCTAACCTTTTGGCGAAGTACACTAATAAGCCTTACACTATTGGAGTGTTATATCTCCGTACAAGACTGAATTTTATGTGATGAAAATAATTTTTAAACATATTTAAATTCAATGCTATGCCTTGCTTCTCATAAAAAATGTAAAACATGAATGTTAAGTTAAAAAGTCTGATATAAAAAAATATATACGGATAAAATCTCCAGTAGGTTTTAACAGAGCCTCTCATTACAGCTCCCAAAGTGCAGTATGTAATAGAAGATGAGGGTGAATTTATCAAGCCTAACAAAAAGGACAAATGACCTCCATTGTCCAGCATCCGCGTTCTGGAGAGAGTCCTTCGTGCTTCGTGTAACAAAGGTTTATCGCTCACTTCAAAAATAATTCTAAGCAAAGATTGATTCAGTAATTTTGATTTCGTTTGACCGAGTACATGGTTTAATGGTTAAATAATATAACTAGAAACTGCTATTCGATTTGATTCGATTTTCCATTGGTTAGAGTGTAGCTAATTAGATGGCAAGACAGAACATAATAGCCAGTAATCTAGTTTTCTCAAATTAAAAACACTCGTCGGTATGTTGCAGCAAATAGAATAAGAGAACTTCCTAAGATTAAAGTGTCTTTGATTAGGTTACCACATATTCAGCTAACCTCAGGTATTCAGTATAGCTAAAAAAATTAGAAACTGTAGTAAATCAAGAACTGAAATTAATGGGCCAAGTAAAAGCTAATTGCGAACTGATGAGTGTAGATTCAAGTTTAAATTGCTCGCAATCCATTCTTGTCTTGACTAATTAAAGTCTACCAAATGTAGTAATAGTTATGTTATTTTTTAATTTATTAATTTCTAAGGGAGGGTGGACTTTGATTTGATCATCAGATCCTTTGGAAAACCTCAGGGTATCGCTGTACAACTTAAAGAGTCTCATAAGTAAGGTGCGTACTTTAAATTCTTATATCAGACTGACAAACAAATTATCAGAACTAAAAAAGCTTTAAAAGAATTTAAGTCCTTTTTACAAACTCGTACCATATTTCTGTTACCTCTGTTATTATCATATTTCATATTATATATATATATATCATATGATTGTGTATAGTTTTTACCATGTTTTGTGTATTTACCATAGCTTTAAGTATAATATTATATTCTGATTTCATATTTCATGTTTGGCGACACCATCAGCAATTCATTATCATTCATCAACAATTATTTCACAGGGTACAGTGGTAGAACAATTTTATCATATCGCAAACATCTTCGCAAAAAACTTATATATCTTGTAAACAACATAGAAATATAAACAAACGTAACAATGTAAAAAAGGCCGATGGACGTCGATCCGATATCTACTAATCCGAGCCTCCATATGTATCAAGAAACTGTTCCAACCGAACGTAGAGTTACTAATTTAATAATAATAAGAGTTAATAATACTACTGGAGGAGGGTGAAAGAAAAGATTGATTAAAAAACTTCTCATACTACTACTATGCTGTAGAAAAAACCACAAGACCATGATTATTAAGTATTTGAAATTACCTATACGTAAAAAATTGCAATGACACTTAAACTGAGGCTTTCTCTCAGGAATAGATCGTCACGTAACACCATAATACTACAGCTATCAAATATATTTTTTCATTTATACGTTTAGCATTTGGCCACAATCTCACCTGATGTTAAGTGACGATGTGGCCCTAGATGGTAACATGCTAAACCTAGTGATGGGTCTGGCTCTCAAGTACATACCTATACATCTAAGTACATACCAGCTGCCGGAATATACCTATAGGTACTTGGCGACAGATTTTCCTCTTGAGGGTGGTAGCTAGCCAGACGAGCAATAGAAAATTCCCTACCATCATACGACGTCACCCTTCACGAAAAGCTCAGACACGGACTCAAATTCACGTCAATCGACGACATATCCGTACTCGTTACGACTGAACCATTATTGCTTAAAAAAGTAATAAGTTGCTATCTACAGTAGGGAATATTATGAAAATCGTAAGGTAAAATAAGCGAAAAGGTTACACATGCAGAGCGCATGAGATAAATTAAGCTAGCCCGGTGAGTAGTCCTTGATATGATATATAGGGGTCCGTTGAAACGTTTGAAGGCTGCATGCCCGAGCTCTGATAAGATGGATCATATTATTTGTTCGTTGATGCGAGATGATTTCTCACGGGTTGAGACCTTCGGCTTAAATCTAGTGTGCATGTTGGAGGTCTTTCAGGTATTATTGGTTATAATCTGGATTATAATTCAGTGTTTCATATTATAATAGCGTTTGGCCACTAACGATCCTTTTGGTAATTGACAATGTGTTAGAAGATAGTCACTTGCCAAGCATATGATTGCAGTCCCATTCTCAAGTGACAGAAAACACCAATATTCACATATTTCTAACTTCCAGGCATGCCTTCACTATCATCACAAACGAAAAATGTCGTCTGCCGGACATAGACCTCCCCCAATGATCGCCATAACAGCAAGTCATGTGCTGCTTGTTTCAGCTAGTTCTCGCAATCTTTACTAGGTCATCAATCCATCTTGTGACAGGCCTGTCCACGCTGCGTTTTCCTCTATGTATCACCATGCAAATATCTACCAACATCCCGAAATATAACACTTCGTTTCTATACTTTAAAGTGTGTCACGTGATGTTTAATATCTCAACAAAATAATTTCGAAATTTTATGCAAATCAATGCTGATCAATTGTAGAGGAAACGTCTTCGTTGAAATTAAATTCCAATTTTCATGACAGATCAATGTTTCAAGCGCTGGGTATTAGATCGACTAATACGTTGTCGAAGATCTAATAGATTAGAAGTTAGTGCTTAGTTGCGGGTTCTATATTAAATGGATTGTCGGGATGAAAGGATATCTATTCTAACTCAATTTGGACGATAGCCAATTTAATCATTTGAAAGCGTTTATAACTGACATGGCACATCCAATAGAATGAAATGAGTGATAATAGTTACAACTAAGCTATGAAGTCAATTCAACCTTGGACCATCCGAATAACATTATATAGGTAATAGAATAGCAAATCTAAACAAAAATTATGCGCGACGCCAAGTAACGTATCGTCCTGTTCTTCTTTAATACGTGTCGTTTAGTCATGTGATGGGAACATGAAAATATGCAATTAATCAACTCTGTTTTTAGTTACCAGAAAAGTAGTTATTATATTATTCTTAAAGTCACCATCAGGTTGTTACATTTATTGGTACAAAAATCGGAATGTGTTTCGATCGCTTAATCTAGTAATGATATATGCTTAGAGTAAAATAACATGTATGATATATGATCTTATATATGTATGATCTTCTTCAATATTATTAGTATCTGGCACTCGCCCCGCGTCTCCCGCTGTTTCTTATCACCAGTCAAACCTAACCTAACCCAGACACATCTTAATAGCGTATTAATTTACTCGCTAAGAGTTCGTGATTATTTACTATATTTTATACACATTTACTAAGTGTATTTGGTATTTGAATACAATTTAAAGTGAAGTCATAACTAAAACAGCTAGAAACTTTTAGGCTCTAAGGGTACAATTTGGCGGTCGTTATATTGAAACAGCTTTTTATTTCGCTTAATTGGACATAATTGTGATAATGACACGTGTTGAATATTACAACAGATAGTTCGGTTCTGCGGTTCTTGGGATAGTTTTATGCGTTTTTTGACCCTGATTGGTTGAGTTTAACCAGGTATCCACGACCTCACTCTTGGAAGCAAATTTCCGTTCGTAATCCTATTTCCAAATATTCTTATTTAATGCCTGATGAATGATACTTATATACATATTTACAATTCAGAATCCGTTATTATTGGAGTGGGTGCCAGTCAAAGCAAAAATAAACTTAATAGATACCTAATTCATTAGTCTATAGACCAACGGATAGGTTGATCATCTCTGCTAATATTTTAATTCAAATTTTCTTTTGCAGTGGCAGTTACGGAGCCGCCCGTGCGAGAGTAGTCTTCAATGCTCTCTCTGCATCTCTTAAATTCACTTCATCACTTTAATGAAGGTGCTGAATCGTGGTAATCAGCTCTCATACCTTCAAGAAGATTTTTTTTAATTTTTTCCTTATTTTCTTAAGAATTTAATCACAGAGCGGTGTTCGATTTTCTTTAACATTATCACATCAGTCATTACCATCGTCTTTCGCTGATAATTATTAGAGAACTAATGATCATAATAATGTGAAACTTTCTATTTATATCTTCTATTATAGATAGTGCTTTCCCGTGAATAAGATATTTAAATATTTATGGTGGTTTTGTGATGAACTGTGACATTCTTTCACTGCGCAATAAGTCATATTTTGTGAAAATTGCGGGAGCTGTTTGCACTATAACTTCATTTTTAACATTAACGAGCCAAGCTACGTACGTAGTCCTTATAGGCTAACTTGAAATAACTTCACTCTGCGTGCAACGACTGCCGTTTTAAGTGCTTTAGTTCTATGTTCAGTTCATTACTTAATTATCCCGGTATCGAAAATACATGTACTACGTCTTAAGTGTGACCACTCAAAAAAAAAAGAATCATCATAATCAATTCTTAATTGGCGGAGTAATCGGGTAACAAATATACAAAAAAAAAACATAGTCGAATTGACAACCTCCTTCTTTTTTGAAGTCGATTAATAATTATTTTAAAAACAATATTCTTGTACTCGTAATAGTCAAATTCCATCCGTAGGATTTTGATTCGCTAAACTTCCTTTAACAGATTACTTCAAATTAATATTCATAGCACGTTATCAGTATAACCCTAAAATTATGGTAGACGCACACTTGAAAAATACCATAAACTCACATCCCCGCTCTCTTTAAAAGTAAATATATGTCCAAATAATATATTTTACATTACATGTCAGAATATTGTTAGTAAACCCGGTCTGTGAGTTACACGAGGAGTTCAATTGTCTCTTCAGGATATGTGGGGCATAAAGTTCGAGGCCGCTTTTTGTAACAAAATAATTGAATACGCTTGAGTGAAAATCGTTTGGCCTACATTTTAATATGTCCTAACACACTGAATTTTAAATATAATTTATAGATAGTAGCTCTCTGGGCTTAACAAACGATATGTTTGTACAAGAAACTAGATTGAACATTCATAGTTATCAATTTATTCCATTCAGATTTTATACCGGGACCACACCTGTCGGAACTATTTTTGGTGAAAACTGGTAAAGTATGGCATAACTACCACCTGCAAGCTACAAGCATCTATCCACATGTTCCTACAAGTTAACCAGCAATACAAACCTCTTTCTTAGCTAGGCTATCTTCCACCAAATCGTTATTTATCAACGAGCGAGGTTGTGTTCAAACCTCAACCTAAATAATAAATACACACAATTTCACGCATGGCCCTGTAATTCCAAATTAAGCATAGCTTGTATTGTAATAACTAAACAGTTGATATACTATACACATACAATTATTTAACACCTAGACACATAACTGGTAAAATTATGCTCATCACACAAAAGTCAGTCATTAGAGGGGTCGAACCCGAGACTTTTCGGCCGCCACGAGGCATGAATACGAATAATAGTAAAAATAAAGAATAACAAAACACGTCACGTAATCAAAGGTTTTATTATAAAAACGGAGATAATTTCCCGAATATGATATATTTCAATTGCCCCTTACGATACGAAATAATTACAATTTAAGTATGTAAATTGTTTATTTTAGCTCTTTAGGCACTGTTTCAATGATCAAAACATTCAATTTCGATAAATTATTTTAAATGTTCAAATCTACAGTTAAGCTGAAATCCAAAACATCGATCTTGTTTTTCTTTTCGTAGACATAATATATTCATTTCTAAGGTAACAAACAAAAGAGTTGATTCCTAAAATACAATATTATATACTCAAATATGTATTGAATAAAAGAAAAAAAAGTCCTGATCGAACATATAGTGGATATATTATTTGATACTTTTAGAGGATTCAATAAGTTTTTTTTGCAGAAATAACATTCATTTCAAAGAACAAACCGTTGTTTGATGTTGATATTGAAGGGCAAACACCTTTTTGATTTTTCTTTTGACACTCTGAAGTAATATAATATGTTGTTGTAATTTTAATATATAACAAAGTTACTAACCGCACCGTTCAAATCGAACACAAAATCTTTTCACCGGCGTCATCGCCTGTGTGATCAGCTAACGTATTTACTTTAATTAGATGCATGCTCCAAATTCCTGGAGATTTTTATTGAATTCGAAGAGCCGAGAATTTTACTAAACTTAACAACAAATTACGGTAAAATACCAGAATCCTAGTGAGGCCCCATTGAATATTATTCGAATCGAATTATAAAAGTAATTTTTCTGTCAACAGACTATAGTTACCATCTGAAAGTTAATTCTAGTATTTTCCTTGTCATACGTCACATCTGACATCTCGACAATATCAACATTATTTTCAATACTGAACAACTTTAATAGAGATTCATAACATAAATACCTAATATAACTATGCATTTATTTGTTTATTGTCCTCCAATTAAATGTAAAGTCGTTAGTTCAATATAGTTGGTCAATTGGCATGTCGTAATGTATCGATTAGAGTCATTTTAGAGTGGCAATGTTAAGCAGCGTCCATTGCGTACTGACCTGTGATTATGGGAGTACCCTACATACAGTCTCTAATTTCATTAATCGTTTTACTATGACGTTCATTATGAAATTTTAGTATAATACTTGTAATTAAATATTACAAGTTGTTACACCCTCGTTAGGTACCTACGTCTTGGACTTGTATTTCTAAGTATCTTGTTTTAAGAACCTTTCGTAATATAAGAGTGAGATTGGACACAACTGAAGAGGCAATTAACTTGACACAGTGACCGGGTCGGTACACGATCAGCGTCTACATCGAGTGTAGTGGTAATCGAGCACCAATGAATCTGGGTTACGTTGTTGGCAAGCGCACCGACCACCAACTAATAATGTGACGATAGATAATTTTAAAATATAACGAACTAGACCTGTTCCATTTACACGAGGACGGAGCTAATTTTATCGAAAACTAAAGAAAAATACAGCCCGGGAATCACTTTGGTCTTGATAATTTGTACTAATATAATAAAGCTGAAGAGTTTTTGTTTGATTGTTTGTTTGTTTAAACGCACTAATCTCTGAAACAACCAGTTGGATACAAAAAAAAATTTTTTGTATATAATAGCCAGATTCACGAAGAATAGTATATGCTATCTAACATTAGGCTAGCTAGCCTTAAATATTTATTTTTGCTAACTAAGTCGGTATAAATAGCGTACCCTAAATGCTTTATCCGCGTGCGCTGACATAATGGCCTGTGATACGTAAATACAACGTTCTATAAAAATATTGCTTCTTAGTACATATAAAATAATCCGCGATATCATATACCTACCTATCTCTTATACATAAGCCAAAGGTGTGACAAAATTTTATTGAACATTTAAAAGTGATTTATGAGCATTATTATTAGGCATGGCATATTAATCCTTACGAACGAAAGTTACTTCATCATCAAGACAATTTTATGTAGATAAACTGTGTCCTTTATAGCATGTTATTTGGACGAATAGTTTGGGAGATAATATAAAATTAAAATAATTCAACACTCGGCTCGGGTCTATGACTATAACAGTAGTGGCGCGAACGAGCCGTGTGGGTTGTGGCTTATGTTGTGATAACCCTGGCCGACCGTTAAAAATATTGTCTATACTGAAGTATTATAAATCATCAAACACCGATTCCTTTTAAATTATACGCGAGTGAAACCGTGGGGCACAGCTAGCGAGGCATGTATATAAGCTCAATTGGTGAAGTCGTTTAGGAGCTACACGATTACTAACAGACGCACACAAGATTTTAAATATAAGAAGTAAGTGTGTTATTGTCTACGTTAGACAAGGAAAAAATGAAAGAACACTTATAAAATTAAACGTTAATGTTCATGGTGTGGAGTATCCTCAGTAATATGTGTAAATGAAATGGATTAATTTTAATGCGCTGACTACTAATTTTTGAAGTGAAACTTCTTATGCGACTTCCAAGCGTTAAACGTTAAATGGTAAACGTTACGTTTAACGCACATTATCGGTCTCTCCTCTTTTTGTGAGCCAGAGCGAGAGAGTAAAATGTCGGTCTGTATGTATATTGCACACTGTTTAAATAAAATAGAAAATGTCTTTTAAAATGAAGTTTCACTTCTATCGTGTGTGAATCGCACACACACCTTTTTTTTACAAAGACAAAATTTTCATTCCGAGCCTTACTTTAGTTTGGCAGAAATATATTCTTACGCGAACTGTTCAACCATTTTAGGATACAAAGAAAAAATATAATGGTTTCGGAGGATTTTGAGGTAGAATCGACCGCGTACCAAAGAGCTGCAGATATTGATCGAGTGGAAGTGGGTTATGCGGTCGTTGACCGATGCAAGCTCGCCTTGTAAATGCATAGCCGGTAACAGGCCCAATATTATTTGCTGTAATACGTTTGCTGTATATCATCAAATATTCTTTTAAAATCTTACCTATGCTAAATTCGAATGAAAATGAATAACCCTAGTGTCTAATATAAGATTTCGGTTATCAAATACGGTCAAACGCAATCGTTTCATTATTGCTAAGTTCAGTTCCTCTATGTTTCCGCTAGAAGGGCTGTTAGTAAAATAATAAATGAAACCGCAATGTGTACTCGTTTGAAGTATTGTCACAATATACAGTGTTTAAAATCACCAATATATCGTGGGCTGGTGTGGTGATTAAACTCGTATCTTCCCTTTGAAAAGGCCTTTGCTCAGCAGTGGGACACTTATAGCCTGATATTAAAACTCAAGCACCATGTTAAGCAGGTTTTGCTATCGAAAGAATATAATACGGTGAAACATTATGTGAATGATAGTAATGTCTGGGAGTGACTCCATCTCTGTACATTCACTAAACTAATAAATTAACATGATTATTAACTTTAAATAGTATTTTCACATAACCTGCAATAAAAGTGCGTGGTTCAATGCCTATTGAGTCGTCACCCGAAACTAGTCAATTTCAGACGAATGCGTCTGTAGCCGGACAGAAAAGCATCGTTTTCCTGAATGACCTAGCAGCCTTACTTTCGATCCTGTCATAAATAAGAAATACAATTTTAATAAAACAATTTTAATATGGATACAATAATTACAAGTACACCATACAACTTTAGATTTGTTACCTGACAAATCAAAAATAAGGTATTTGAGTGCTTACGACAAATATTTTATATACGCTATTCGTCTGAAATTCTCTAGTTCAAGTTGGTTGCCTGCAGACATTAGAACTCGCACTTTTAATGCAGATTACATGAAAAATATCGTGTGTGACTACGGATGAAACACGATTTCAGACTTTGGGTGACTTCACCTTCATCTGATATAGTCTTGCTTCATCCCTACTCACCCACCCTAAAAGAAAACCCCGATCGAATTTCTTGCCAGTTCTTTTAGATGAGTGGAATGTTTTTCGAACCTGTAGTAGTGTATTGACAATCATAAGTGAATTCTTAGGGCCTTAATTTAATAAAGTAATTTGGATTTGATTTGACTATCGGCTAAGTCACCAACCCGATGGCCTGATGAATAACGAGTAGGCGAGTAAGCTCTGGATGAGACTCGTGGAAGATCAAAAGAGTTAGCGTGAACGAGAGCAGGCCTTTACTGAATTGTGGGCTGAATTAATGAATAAAAAAATATTTTTAATTTATGGTATGAAGTAGCAAACATCCATGTACTGCAAAAGTAGCAACTTCAAAAGAACCGTAGTTCTGAAACCGGTGCTAATAGATTGTTACTACTGCGATCTGAATTGGTATCATTAGTGTGTCAGAGCGTGTTGCCAACACACCCTTTGGACCGGAATACGCCAGTAGACGTAGGTGCGGCTGTGGTCCTCCACAGTCTAACTTTCTACCACTCTTAAAATCCTTTTCTAGTTGCCACTTGTCAAAATCAAAGTTACATTTAGAAGTGAAAATAATAGGTCGGTCGATATGAGGACCTCGAAATATTAAATATCTCGGTCACATGTGCTGACCTCACACGTATATAACCTTGTTGAATAACACTCAAAGAAATAGCTCTCGCTATGGTACTTGCCTTAGTAAGAATTAACACAGTGATGGTAGCACAATGGAAACCTACTCGGCCTCCGCGCAGATCAACGTGGTTTCGAATCCAAGAGTCTGAGATATTAATGAAAGAATTATCAAAATTGCACACATCCTTTTTTAAATTTTACTAAATAAAACATGGCCTGCCAGGTCGAAACGTCTATTACAGATTTTTTTTCTCTTTAAAGCTGCACAAATCACTCATTGTTTATAGAAACATCCACATTTGGACAGAGATTGATTCCGCGCAAGCGCTAGCAGGACCGCCATATAAGGTTCGATGTGAGAGGATATTAGGTATTTCAACAACCATAACACTTACATTTATTTATTTATTTTATCATTATAGGTTTAGCGTTGTGGCCTAAATCTCATCTTTTCTTAAGTTCCCAATGTTAACACGCTAAACCTAATGGGAGGACTGGCTCTCAAGAGCAGCTGCCGGAACACACCAATTGGTGCCTGGCGACAGATTTTCAACTTATGGGTAGAAGCTAGCCAGTCGAGTATTAGAAAAACCCCTACAACCATGCTATGGTTTCATCGCGATGTTTTCCTTGACCGAAAGCTCAGCTAGGCTTATTAAGCTTATAAGCGTGTTAAAAATAGACAAATAGCTGGTTGTAAATTTCACGTATGAAAATGTGTATGCCCTGTCAAAGACCAAAATTGATTAAAGTTTGTTTAATTCTATTTGCAAAGATAATAAATGTTGTAATTCATTTCAACTCGATCTCAAAGGGAATAAGGTTGGAGTTTAAACTCTATAAATGGGATTTTAAATGTTCATCACTTTGTATTTGATGTTGTTGAACTTTCTTATAGATCAATATTAAATTGGTTCCAAATAATGTTTAAAATCTATTTATCCTTAAGATTTCTTTCTATAGACTATCGGTTTCTTGAAGCGCTCCAACTTTCTACTAATCATTTGAACTTTAATTTTTTTTTAATATAATTTATGAATACTTATGTATTTTTATAGACATTTATTACAAAATTAAAAAATACATGTGCAAACAGAAATATATTTATTAATGTACATTTAGGTACAGTTGTAGGTACAACTGATTCTGATATTTATCGCCAAAAGCTAGACTTTAAATGAAAATACTAAATACATTTAATCGTACTGATAAAATAGATTCAGCTGGAATTCTAAAGAGCCTTCAAGCCTCAAGAGAATATGGGAAAGACAGCTTCAATAAACTTTTTAATATGGGATAACAATTGTAGGTTAATGAATTATATGTTACTCTAGAAACGCTATTTTGTACTGAAAAAGTGTCGTACTATTTATTTCAACCAAGCTCGGTCGCTAGCAAAAAGGTTCTCAATTAGCTTTTACGTGAGTACCCGTTTTGACATTTTCATAGAAAATAATATTTATCGTATATACGTAGTCAGAAATCTTAGTATATATATATATATATAGATCTATCTAGATATGGATCTGTCTATTATTCTTCCTAGCATTACATTATAAAAATGCCGCTAATAACGCTACATTCTGATGTTAGTTCCTTTGTAGCTTCTCATTTTTTATAAATTACTAGGTGCGCCCTCGGCTCCGCTCGCGTGGACTACAGAATGCTGTCGGTCGAGCGCACGTGCGAATTGTGTTGCCTCAAAATTGCTTATTGTGGGTGACCCTTAGAAAGTAGACATATTCTATGAATTACTTAATTGTAGGTCATTCTGAGATCTATAGTTATATAAAACATTAATTTGATATAATTATCTCTTATGGCTCACTCAGCGTAAGCCATTCAATCACCCTAAAAGCGTATTTTACGATTCGATTCACCATTATGATCATTGCTTATTTCGTATGGTACTTTTTGTAACAAAATCCTATAACCTGGCCAGATAACATAGCTATGAATTACAATAAAAATCATGTAAATTTGTTAAGTGGAAAAGATCATAAACGGACAGTAAGACATAGAGACGTTGGGTTTTATATTTTGTATAGATTCACGTTTAACCACAATTTTAGTTGGTGTTATGTGATGACCTGACTTTTAGATAGTAACACGCTAAGCCTAAGCCTAGAGAACACACCTAGAAGTGCTTGGACATGTTTTCAATTTAAGGGTAGTAACTAGCCAGGCGAGTATTAAAAAATGCCCTACCACCATGTTATGGTTTAATTACGATGTTTTTCTTCACCGTAAACTCTGACTCATTTTAGGAAATGGAACTCGCGTTAGTCGACGTGTTGTCCATACACACTACCGCAGAGCCATTATTGCTCTACAATCATCATTGAACGGAACAAAAAGGTACAGAAATTGAGCTTATCTTATTATAAACTTCAATTTGTATAAGGTAGTTAACAATTTCCGAAAATCTTTTTACTATAAAAACATTATGTAGAAAGCAAACGTGTTCACGGCTAAGCGAACAGCCAACCTCCCAACCTTGAAATCTTCAGTTGTTTTTACCGGTAACCTTCAACTTGTACCCTCATTTCAGCCTGTTTAACTACCCAACTCGCGACGAGATGAAATCGCTTGCGGACTCAAAAGCTTGGTTTGTAAAGGTGAGAACTGAAATCGATTCTACCGTAGTGCTGACTCGAAACCCGAGTTGCCTACAGAGGTATGTAACGAACAGACAAGATACAGTAAATAAATGTAATTTATAACATAACACTATCTTATTGTATTAACAAATCAAAAGGTGCGGTTTATGCCTAGAAGAAACTTATATGCGATATATATGGACATGGTTATTCGTTTTAATAATAATACCAGTCTGTAAGTATCCCACTGCTGGATACTGAAAGATATTTTGCCAGTCTAAACCACTTGGGACCACGACCCTTGTTGTTACATCTGATGTATATTTTTGTTGTAATTGATTGAACGACACTTAAATCGATTATATAATAAAAATAAAGGTAATATTTTTTTAATAAATTAAACTGTTACGTACATGTTAATCTTCAATTTTATGTATATACATTAAATAACGAAAGCTAGTTGATTTTACAATCGGACGAGACGTAAACGTCGTAGATAGAAGAATCAAAGTCTCCTCACATCAGAATTAACAATAACTAATTTAAAATACAGATGGCGTTTAAAACAAATGTGAAGATAATATAAGATAATACGTTGTTAGTGTGACAGCATTTTACCTGCAATTTCGTCATTAGATGTTTCACACAAAAAATAGTTTTGCTTTTATGTTATCACTTCATAATTTTAAATCACAAAACTTAAAAAGAAGCGCTGGTCGGATGGTCAAAGCCATTAAAATATTAAACCGATCTGCTAGTTTGCTCCTCGAGCAAGTATTAACAAATTTTTCAGATTCTTATTTAAGGATTTTGACTAATCGTAGTTCGTATAGGTTAGGTTAGGTTAGGTTACCATGGGGTACGATGTCAGGAACCTCCTCGTGGTGTACCCCGGGCAACGTCGACCAGTCTGGTCGGCGGCCGATACCTGACACGCTCCTCCTGGTATCCCTCTGCTTCTCAGAGGGGACTGTGGAGGAGCGCTGGCTGGAGAGCCGTTAAAAACTCCTGGGTGTGGTATGTGCGCGGCGCACCCAGTACCGGGCTGGGGCCGATGAGGGCTCAGTTTGAGCCCCAAGGGCCCAGTTCCGGACAGCGGCTGGCGGGATCGGTTGTCTCATACCGGTCCCGGCAGGCGTACCGCAAACTGGAGGTGTAACGGGAGTAAGGATGGAGGCAAAACCGAAAAAATTACTACCCCAGGAGGGTACCAGCTCTGCTGGAGAATCCCTCCCCGAGCAAGGCTCGGGCTGCCCCACGTTCTCTGGGGGGGGCAACGTTTTGCGCGATTCAAGTATTAAAACAACGACATTGGCTAGTACTAGGACTACAGACACGAATGAAAATACGACGACTTTGGCTTTCGATTTACGGAAAACGGCATTGCCGTCTGTTGCTATTGAGAGGAACCGTTTGCTGGACTCTTTTGCAGTGAAACACTGGTCTGACATCTCAGCGTCGGTGAGTGATAGGAAGCGGTCGCATGTTTTGGATAAGGCTGGTGCGGACAGGGGAGATGCCACTCCGAGTAAGGTTACGACAGCTCGGAGGGGTAAAGCACGGGACCCGGGCACCACTGGTGGGTTGTCGCGTGCTGCAGTCGTCGGGGAAGCAGGCGGGCCAAAGGCCTGTCCTGTTGCCAAACCGAACTGTAATGACGAGACGCCTGTTGTTGCGGACCCAGGGGTCCTAGACGGAATAGAGCTTCTTGACCCAGCGAGGTTGAGGTCTCTCGCCAAGGAGAAAGTAGATGCGATAATTGAGGTTGCCAAAACATCGGGCAATCTCAAGGGGACCTACATCAAAGCGCTAAAGGAGGCGGCCTGGACGCTCCAAGAGGTCACCAACACCGCCCTCACGCGCACGGTGGCTCAGGAGACCCTCGTACTCCGGCGCGAGACGGGGAGGCTACGCCGAGAGGTCGAGGACCTCAAGGCGGAGCTCGCCTCGTTTCGTAGCCGGGTAGAGGTTCCGCCTGCACCACCGTTGCCGCTGAAGCGGCCAGAGAGCCTAAACCTTGGGCAGGACTCCCTGCCGCAAGCGTTGGTGGACGCAATAGGGGTCCACATGGAGAGGATGGAGCGGACCCTCCGGGTCTCTCTGGGGGAGGTCGTGACCGCCCGCATTGAGGCCCTGGACGACCGACTCCTCCCCGCCAAGGTGGCTCGTCCCCCTCTGGCTGCGGACAAAAAGACTGCCCGAGGTCCCGCAACGTCCAAGCCCACAAGGCCTAAGACTGTGCGGACTAAACCTGCCGCGCCCACTCCTGCACCTGCTGAGATCGCGTTGCCGGCGGAAAGTCCTTTGGGGATGGAGTGGGTTCCACTTTCGGGACCCTCCTCTTCCCCTGCTCCTGATTCTGGTGTGCCTGGCACAGAAGGGTGGTCCACTGTGACCCGTCGCCGCAAGAACGGCAAAAAGGCGCCAGCGGCTGCTGCGGTACCGGCTCCTGCCTCTCGTGAGAGAGCGCTTCGGGCCAAACGCAAGAAGAAGCTTCCCTCGAAGCCCCGATCGGCTGCGGTGATCGTTACACTGCGGCCTGAGGCGGTGGAGAGGGGAGTCACTTACAAGGCGGCCCTGATGGGGGTTAACCGGGACGCAATCGCGGAGCTGGGCATAGAAAACTTGTCGCTTCGCCCCGCAGCCACGGGATCCAGAATCATTGAGATTCCTGGCGCCCGTGGTTCGGAGCAAGCTGACGGGTTGGCTCAGAAGCTCAGTGAGGCGTTGGCGGACGTGGCAACGGTGGCTATCCCGGTTAAGAGAGCAAACGTCCGAGTCGTAGGGCTCGACGAAACAGTGACGGTGGCAGACGTCGTAGCGGTGGCGGCGGCCAAGGGTGGCATCGAGCCAGCCCTTATTAGGGCTGGTGAGATACGCCCCTATGGGAGAGGAAGTGGATCTATCCACCTATCACTTCCGGTCGTCGCCGCCAGGGCATTGGTGAAAGCAGGGCGTCTCCTCGTGGGTTGGAGTGCGGCTCGCGTCCGCTTACTCGAGTCGGGACCACTGAGATGTTTCAGGTGCCTGGACGTGGGCCACACTCGGCCTGTTTGCCAGTCGGCAGTTGACAGGGGAGCCCTCTGCTTCAGGTGCGGGCAGCCTGGCCACAAGGCATTACAGTGCGAAGCTGTAAAGCTGCACTGTGCCTTGTGTGCCGATGCCGAAAGACCGGCAGAACACCACATGGGGGGCGCCAAATGTAGGCCGCCCCTCAAGAAAGTGAGGGCATCAACAGCGCCTAGATCGTAGGAGTGTTGCGTAGACGTTGGGTGATGGGAGGGGGCGCTTTCTGCCTCTTCTTTCCGCCCTAGCTGAACCAAGGGGAGATGGGTCGGGGGGCCCGTCTTCCCATTGCACTGGTTCAGCCGTCTGGGAGACAGTTGGGGTTGTACCAGACTGTCTCTCTTTAGCGCCGGGGCCCGTTGGGGCCGGCCGCCGGGCGACGCGGTGAATGCAACCGCTACCCCGTTTCGCCCACTTTGGCGGCCGATGGTACACCGCTGGGTTTTAGTCAGTAAGAGTCTGACATACCCCTCTTGCTCCCCCGAGCGAGGGGCTGGATCCATGCAGGATTTCCCAGCGTTAAAAAAAAAAAAAAAAAAAAAAAAGGTTAGGTTACCATGGGGTGCGATGTCAGGAACCTCCTCGTGGTGCACCCCGGGCAACGTCGACCAGTCTGGTCGGCGGCCGATACCTGACACGCTCCTCCTGGTATCCCTCTGCTTATCAGAGGGGACTATGGAGGAGCGCTGGCTGGAGAGCCTTTAAAAACTCCTAGGTGTGGTATGTGCGCGGCGCACCTAGTACCGGGCTGGGGCCGATGAGGGCTCAGTTTGAGCCCCAAGGGCCCAGTTCCGGACAGCGGCTGGCGGGACTGGTAGTTTTATACTGGTCCCGGCAGGCGTACCGCAAACTAGACGGGTAAGGAGCTTACGATGGAAGCAAAACCTAAAAAGTTACTACCCCAGGAGGGTACCCTAACGGGAGAATCCCTCCCCGAGCATAGCTCGGGCTGCCCCACGTTTTCTGGGGGGGGCAAAGTTTTGCGCGATTTGGACATTAAAAAAACGACTTTGGCGAGTAATCTGACGGATACGAACGAAAAAACGACGACCTTGGCTTGTGATACACGGAAAACGGCATTGCCGTCTGTCACTATAGAGAGAAACCGGTTGCTGGACAGCTTTGCAGTTAAGCACTGGAGTGACAGCTCTTATAGCTCAGCGTTGGTGAGTGAAAGGAAGCGTTCTCACGCTTTGGAGAAGGCTGGTGCGAGCGGGGGAGATGCCACTCCGAGCAAGGTTGCGACCGCTCGGAGGGGTAAAGGCCGGGACCCGGGCGCCGCTGGTGGGTTGTCTCGTGCTGCAGTCGTCGGGGGAGCAGGCGGACCAAAGGACTGTCCTGCTGCCAAACCGACAGGCAGTGAGGAGGCGCTCGTTTCTGCGGACCCTGGGGTCCTAGACGGAATAGAGTTCCTCGACCCAGCGAGGTTGAGGACTCTCGCAAAGGAGCAGGTGGATGTAATCCTCGAAGTGGCCAAAACATCTGGCAATCTTAAGGGGACTTACATAAAGGCGTTAAAGGAGGCGGCCTGGACGCTCCAAGAGGTTACCAACACCGCCCTCACGCGCACGGTTGCACAGGAGACCCTCGTCCTCCGGCGCGAGACGGGGAGGCTACGCCGAGAGGTCGAAGACCTCAAGGCGGAGCTCTCCTCGCTTCGTAGTCGGGTAGAGGTTCCTCCTGCACATTCGTTGCCGCTGGAGCAGCCAGAGCGCCTTAACCTGGGACAGGATTCCCTGCCACAGGCGTTGTCGGATGCCTTGGGCATCTATATGGAGAATATGGAGCGGTCTCTTCGGGTTTCTCTGGGGGAGGTAGTGACCGCCCGTATTGAGGCCCTGGACGACCGACTCCTCCCCGCCAAGGTGGCTCGTCCACCTCTGGCTGCGGACAAGAGGACTGTCCAAGGACCCGCAACGTCCAAGCCCACAAGGCCGAAGACTGTGCGGACTAAGCCTGCCGCGCCCACTCCTGCACCTGCTGAGATTGCGTTGCCGGCTGAAAATCCTTTGGGGATGGAGTGGGTTCCACTTTCGGGACCCTCCTCTGCCCCTGCTCCGGATTCTGGTGTGCCTGGCACAGAAGGGTGGTCTACTGTGACCCGTCGCCGCAAGAAGCGCAAAAAGGCGCCAGCGGCTGCTCCGGTACCGGCTCCTGCCTCTCGTAGGAGACCCAAACGCAGGAAGAAGCTTCCCTCGAAGCCCCGATCGGCCGCGGTGATCGTTACACTGCGGCCTGAGGCGGTGGAGAGGGGAGTCACTTACAAGGCGGCCCTAATGGGGGTGAACCGGGACGCGCTCGCGGAGCTGGGCATTGAGAACCTATCGCTTCGTCCCGCGGCCACGGGATCTAGGATCATTGAGATCCCTGGCGCCCGTGGTCGGGAGCAGGCTGATGGGTTGGCTCAAAAGCTCAGCGAGGCGCTGGCGGAAGTGGCCACTGTAGCCGTCCCCGTTAAGAGGGCGAACGTCCGAGTGATAGGGCTCGATGAAACTGTGTCGGAGGCGGAAGTCATCGCTGCGGCTGCAGTAAAAGGTGGCTGTGAGCCATCCCTTATTAGGGCGGGCGACATACGCCCCTATGGGAGGGGCAGTGGAGCGATCCACTTGTCACTCCCAGTTGCTGCGGCCGGAGCGTTGGTGGAAGCAGGGCGTCTGCTCGTAGGTTGGAGTTCGGCACGCGTCCGCCTACTGGATAAGGGACCAATGAGGTGCTTCAGGTGCCTGGACGTGGGCCACACACGGCCTGTCTGCCAGTCGGCAGTTGACAGGGGAGCCCTCTGCTTCAGGTGCGGGCAGCCTGGCCACAAGGCGCTACAGTGCGCAGCTGTAAAGCTGTACTGTGCCTTGTGCGCCGATGCTGGAAGACCGGCTGAGCACTATATGGGGGGTGCCAAATGCAGGCCGCCTCTCAAAAAAGGGAGGGCAACGCCAGCGCCTACACCTACTTAGGTGCCATGCGCAGACGTTGGGTGGTAGGAGGAGGCGCTTTTTGCCTCTTCCCTCTGCCCTAGCTGAACCAAGGGGAGATGGGTCGGGGGGCCCATCTTCCCATTGCACTGGTTCAGCCGTCTGGGAGACAGTTGGGGTTGTACCAGACTGTCTCTCTTTAGCGCCGGAGGCCCGTCGGGGCCAGCCGCCGGGGCGACGCGGTGAGTGCAACCGCGGAACCGTTTCGTCCCACTTTGGCGGCCGATGGTACACCGCTGGGTTTTAGTCAGTAAGAGTCTGACATACCCCTCTTGCTCCCCCGAGCGAGGGGCTGGATCCATGCAGGATTTCCCAGCGATAAAAAAAAAAAAAAAAAAAAAAAAAAAGGTTAGGTTACCATGGGGTGCGATGTCAGGAACCTCCTCGTGGTGCACCCCGGGCAACGTCGACCACTCTGGTCGGCGGCTGATACCTGACGCGCTCCTCCATGTATCCCTCTGCTTATCAGAGGGAACTATGGAGGAGCGCCGGCTGGAGAGCCTTAAAACTCCTGGGTGTGGCATGTGCGCGGCGCACCCAGTACCGGGCTGGGGCCGATGAGGGCTCAGTTTGAGCCCCAAGGGCCCAGTTCCGGACAGCGGCTGGCGGGATCGGTTGTTTTCATACCAGTCCCGGCAGGCGTACCGCAAACCGACGACTATGATAGCATGATGGACTCTGCAAAATTAAAGAATAAACTACCCCAGGAGGGTACCCGAAAGGGAGAATCCCTCCCCGAGCATAGCTCGGGCTGCCCCGCGTCTTCTGGGGGGGGGCAAAATTTTGCGCGATGACAAAAACACGACGACTCTGGCTTCTGAACGGATTTTGATTGACGATAACAAAACGACAACTTTGGCTTCCCAAACACGGATGACTGATTTGCCCATTGTTAGGCTGGAGAGGGATCCCTCGTTGGATCGCTTTTCAGTCAAGCATTGGTCTGGCGAGACTATTAGCCTAGGGCCTGCTGCTGTGGCCGTCAAACGGTCGCATGCTATGGACGATGCTGGTACAAATGGAGTGGAAACCATTCCCAGCAAGGTTACCACTGCCAGGAGAGGCAAAGCCCGTGAACCGGGCTCAACAGGTGGAGTTACACGCGCGGCAGCTGTCGGAGAACCAGGGGGGTCTAAGGACCGTCCTGTTGTTAAGCCAACCTGCCCTGAGGAGGCGCCTATTGTTGCGGATGTAGGGGTACTCGAGGGTATCGAGTTTCTCGACCCTGCGAGTCTGAGAGCCCTCGCCAAAACAAAGACCGACGAGATCCTTGAGGTTGCCAAGAAATCTGGCAATCTCAAGGGTACGTTTGTTAAGACGTTGAAGGAGGCGGCCTGGACACTCCAGGAAGTGACAGCCACCGCTCTCACGCGTACGGTAGCCAGTGAGACCCTCATCCTCCGGCGCGAAACGAGGAAGCTTCGTCAGGAGGTCGAAGACCTCAAGGCGGAGCTCGCCTCGTTGCGTAGTCGAGGGGAGGTTCCGCCTGCGCTTCCGTTTCCGCAAGAGCTGCCGGAGTGTCCAAGTCAGGGACTGAATTCCTTGCCGCAGGCGTTGGTGGACGCGTTGGGGGTCCACATGGAGAGTATGGAGCGGTCTCTCCGGGTCTCATTGGGGGAGGTTATCACCGCCCGTATTGAGGCCTTGGATGACCGACTTCTTCCCTCCAAGATGGTTCGCCCCCCACTGTCTGCCAACAAGAAAGTTGTTTCTGGCGCCGCTGTTTCCGGGCCTGTGGGTCCCAAGGCTTCAGCCCGCAAGACCGCAGTGCCTAAGGCTACGGCACCAGCCCCTGCACCTTGTGCGGAGGGTTCGACGTTGGTCAGCCGTCCCAGGCAGACCCTAGAGATGGAGTGCGACGCGGCTGATGTTTCTGCTTCAGCCTTAGCAGAGCCGAGCGCTGATGGCTGGACAACTGTGTCCCGTCGTCGCAGGAAGAAGAAAAAGCCCTCAACAACACCGAGGGCTCCCGCGGCAGTGGCTCCCGCTTCTACGAGAAGAGCGCCTGGGTCTAGGCCCAAAGCGAAGCTCCCCTCGACACCGCGCTCAGCTGCAGTGCTTATTACACTGCAGCCAGAGGCCCTGGCGGGGGGGCTGAGCTATAGTGCGGCTCTCTTGAAGGCGCGGGATCGTATTGCGGTGGCGGACCTTGGGATCGAGGATATTTCAACTCGACCCACAGCTACGGGATCTAGGATCGTCGAGGTCCGAGGATCCCGTAGCTCTGAACAGGCGGATCAGCTGGCCGAACAGCTGCAGGCGGCATTGGCGGGTGTAGCCACTGTGGCAAGACCCACTATGAAGGCAAAATTGCGTGTAGTCGGCCTGGACGACTCGATATCAGTCGAGGAGGTGGTGATGGCTGCAGCGAGAAAAGGTGGCTGTGAGCCAGCCCTTATCACGGCTGGTTCCATACGCACGTATGGGAGAGGCATGGGAGCTGTTCTCCTTTCAGTCCCAGTCGCCGCTGCCAGAGTGCTGATTGAGGCGGGACGTCTATTAATCGGGTGGAGTGCGGCGCGTGTGCGCCTTGTTGAGAGTGGGCCCATGCGCTGTTACAAGTGTATGGGTGTGGGCCATACTCGCCCGCTCTGCTCGTCTACAGTAGACAGAGGTCAGCTGTGTTTTAGATGCGGGCAAACCGGACACAAGGCGTTGGAGTGTGTAGCTGCAAAGCTTCACTGCGCCTTGTGTGCCGACGCCGGAAGGCCGAACGAGCACTACATGGGGGGCGCTGCCTGTAGGCCGCCCACCTCAGCCAAGACTCGAGAACTACCATCCGCACCGGTGACCTGTGAGAGGTCAGGCGCAGACGAATAGGTAGAGATAGGTAGGCGTTCCATCTGCCTTCTCCTCTACCTTGCTGAACCAAGGGGAGATTGGGTCGGGGGGCCCGTCTTCCCATTGCACTGGTTCAGCCGTCTGGGAGACAGTTGGGGTTGTACCAGACTGTCTCTCTTTAGCGCCGGAGGCCCGATTGGGGCCGGCCGCCGGGGCGACGCGGTTAGTGCTACTGCGATCCCGTTTCGCCCCATTTTGGCGGCTGATGGTACACCGTGGAGGTTTAGTGAGTAGGAGTCTCACATAACCACCCGTCCCCCCGGGCGGGTGTGTACCCATGAAGGGTTCCTCCACGTTAAAAAAAAAAAAAAAAAAAAAAAAGGTTAGGTTACCATCTAAAGGTTTGGGACACCCAGACCAACGTCACCTGTACGTTGCTAAGTAACGAAGGAAGAAATGTTACACCCGAGTACGAGTACAGCCCGACTGGAATGCGACCACCATGTTTATAATGTTGAAAAGCCTGTAATCGTGCTTCGCTTATGCGCGTTGTGTTTCGGAATCAGCCGGTGCATAGACAGTCTCTATTTACCCAGACCAGTATAATAGCGGCGACTAGCGGTCTATCTGTAGTCGCCACTATTTTTAGATTGTACTATGCTGAGCATCAAACACCGTTCCGCCATTTTGCTGTGGTATTATATAAAAAATAAGAATAATAATAACTATGCGTTAAAAGTGTGAGAAAACATTGTGAAGAAACTTGAAAGCTTATACATAAAAATATGTTTAAAATTTTAATTTGTGACGACATGCTAGCCTGTGTTCGCGTTGTCCATAAACATGTTGAAACGAAACATGTAGTTTAATAATTATATTCATGTCTCATTCGTCACCAAATCGTGACAGTCATCAAAATATATAAGTTGTCGTAACGTCAGACAAGAATTTCCTCAAGCCGTATTAAATTTAGCCAAACTTTTACCCCTTATTATAAACGAAAATATCTTTCCTAAGAAGCCCCTGTAGCTTCCTAGGGAAAAGAATTGCTAAAAGGCACTCGGACAAACGGATATTATCCCTTTGAAGCCTATAAGCTCCTCTTTGTGCCATAAAAGATCCCAGCTGACTCTTTCAGGTATAGGAATTCTGAAAATTAATAAACAAGTTTATTTTTATACTTAACGAAAAGGGAACGGTTATCACGTAATATTAAGTGTTTACTAGCGTTCGTTGCCATCTAAAGCTGAATTCAGAAGCAAAGAAAGAAAGAAATCATTTATTCGCTAAGCATAGTGAAAATGGGTTATTACATAAGTTAAAAGTAGCGTGTATGATTTGTTATTATTTCACATGCGAATTTTAGAGAAAGAGAAAAAATGTCGCATAAGAAGTTTCACTTCAAAAAATGAGATTTTAATGCAGTAAGAAACTTCCCCCTCTCTCCTCTCTTCCCCTTCTCCCCCAGCAAGATATTATGAATGAAAGTAAACTAGTTCACCCATGTGAATATTAAGCACAATATAAAATGTAAATAATCTAACTAACAGCTGTCATATTAGGTTAACAAATTGTTAACAGATGGCGCATTGAATATACCTTCACTAGCATCAACAGAAGGCATTACTAATGAAAAAGTATTTAATAAATTGTTTTAATGTTTCGTCAATAACGGGAACATAGAAATGATTGATTGGTTGAAAAAAGGAGCATTGTATCAATATAAGTAAGATGTCAGTGGAAATAAGGAAACGGGAGAGTAAACAAGTCGCATAAAATCACTAACAAAAATTTTACCATTTAAATTATTTACTTATCAATCTAATCAAACTACCTATATGTAATAAAGTATTTTCACTTACTTTACTGTCCTCATAGAATATAATCACCCGATAAGGTACGAGTGGCTACCCTGCTGCAGGCCTTTCCGAGTAGGTATATATAACTATTTAACTTTCCATAAACATCAAGATGGAATGTCTAGCGTGCCAGTGGCAGAGCTCGTATGCCGTTTCAAAATTCGTAACAGTGCAAGTAATTCTGTATAAAGGCAGAAATAGGTGTTGCGGTAATATTATAATAACAATTAAAACTTCGGTATAGGATATGAGGTAAGTAAGGAACAAATGATAACTGTATGCTTTGAACTTGAATGAAACAACAAAGGATCTATCACTTAGATGGGAAGCGATCCGTCTTGGCATTAATAGAGGTTAACAATGGATAGTTAATAAAAAAAATCTGTCATAATAGTTTCATAAACCGATTAAAATATGATACATAAAGGTTTCGAAAAGCATTTTTACATATAAAGTCTATGATTGGCATTATTGCCTTAAGGATGAAAGAGGTTTAGGAAGCTACATTATAAATGAAGGTAAAACTTAATGGCTTGAGTTGGAAGTTGGAAAGTTGGAGTTGGAGTTGGAAAGAGAATCATGATCCCAACAACTCATCTTCCAAACATAAATTGAGTTAATCATTTGAAGATAATATATTTTTATTTTATTTGTCAGCGGTTATAGTAAATGTTTTGTTATTTTATTTGTAAAATATTGTGTTTCTACGTCTGGTAGATATTGTGACAAAAGAAAAAAAATAGTTATAAGAAAATTGAATAGCTTCTTGACTTGTTACCGCGAAGACTGCTATCAAATAATAATTTCATTTAGAAATTATTTTGTTTCAGCTAACGACAAACATTGCTTTGCATAACTGAACGAGCTAGACAGAAGGACTTATTAATGTTTTCGTCGTTGAGATTGTGTAAAGGAAACAATACAATTGTTACAAAGTAAAACAAAAGATTGCAGACGAGATAACGTTGGGATGCGTTGAAGTGTTTGTTTAAAATAGATTGTTTCTTTAAGCCTTCGTACTTATTGTTGAATTGTATTTTATATTCAATTACTTTAGCGATGAATGTGATATGTTTAAAAAATTTAAGGCGCCACAGGACACCTGGTACTTATTAAATATCTAATTTTAATCATATTTTATATATTTAAATATTAATATACATATGTACGAATATTAAAATTGAGGTGTCTGTTTGCAATATCCAAATAACATCTTTTTACTAAATGGACCGATTTTGATGGGATTTTCACTGGCATATAGCTGATGTTATAAGGAGTAACTTTAGCTTGTTTTATTTTTGGAAAAGAATTAGTGTTCCACGTAGAGGTAGCATGAGACCTGGAGAAGGATATAGTATGTAAAACACGCAGACGGAGTCGTGAGATGATCTAGTTTAACTATAGAATAATTTAAGATTTTACTCGCACCAACATCATTCTGTTAAATAATAAGTAAGATAGACATATTAAGAGGCTTGCGTACTTTTATTTATATAAATATAAAATTCGTAAAAAATATTTCGAAATTAATTAGTTGTCTAAAATAATGGTTAATTATTTTTTTCAGTTAGTTTTAATAATATCAATGTTTCTTTTTGTACATAGAAGTACGAAAAAATGACGACACTCTGCCTGGTAACGTAAGCACAGCACAATTCAAAAATAACGACGAACACAATGTCTAGTCCATGCCTCTAGGCAGATTGATATACACTAACTGATTCCAAAACGCAGCAAACCAAAAGAGAGTCACTGTAACCTACCACCCTCTTGATATACTGTATATACGCCGGCTGATACCGGAACGTGACATCCCTAAACGTGCCACTATAACGGGCATTACACCTGGTATATGTTAGTCACATTTAAATCGGACACAATTATTGTGTCCTACCACCTAGATATTATAGATATGATGAGTAATAGGTTTTCGATTACGATTTTATTATTAACAAACCACAGTGAGATTTTCCTGAAGCTTTCGTGCCTGCAACTAAAAATTTAAATCAAGTATCTATATGATATATCTTGATATGTACTGTTTTAAGATGGAACTTAAGAAGTGAATGGCGTCCTACCTAACTAATTGTACTTCACACCTAAACATAATTAACGTGTTAACTTGGAACAGGAGTTGCAGACAGGAACGACAAAGTCGAAACAAAAACTTATCTTTGTTAATTAACATCAACTGCGAACAAAAGACAATTCTGAGGTGCTTGACCTTGTACTCTACAGAGAATGTCACTTTAATAATTAAAAAATAAATAAGTTTTAGACTGAGTGTTGTTTAGTAATTACTTTAAACTATGTTGATATAGCTATAATAAAAACACAAATCTATATATGATGTACCTGCACCAATTAAATACCAAAACATAAGTGATTTTCTCTTTCTTTCTTTTGACATATACATGTTTATTAGGCATCTCTCTTTTTACCCAACTACATACGGCTAATCGAAAGGAAAGGTCATGTTTTTACCCATATAGGTATGTATTATATTTACGTATGTTCCACCGTAGCATCTCATCCAATTTTGATGAATGTTGTTATTGTCCAGGTGACGTTTTATAAGAACAAAATGAATAATAGATCCAAATGAAGTTGAGTTTTTTGCTATCGTATCGAGTGGATTTCAGATGAAAGACGAGAAAATTCTGAGTTCATAAATATAGTTTAATATTAAATATATACATATCATAAAACTCAACGTCTGTCTGTCTGTTTATGTTGTTTTCACGCGAAAACCACTAATCCGATTAAATGTTTTCTATTTTAATTTATAGTTATGTTATCTGGCCATCTGTTAGGATACATTTTGTAAGATAAAGTAACATACGAAATAAGCAGTGACGATAATGGTGAATCAATTCGGATAAAAGACGCTTTTGGGGCGTTTAAATGGCTTATGCCCAGTAAATCATACGAGATATATCAAATTAATGTTCTAAATAATAGTAGATCTTAAAAATACCTATAAAAAAGTCTCCGATAGCATATGTCTATCTTATGAGGTTCACCAACAATAAGCATTTTTGTCTTTCGTCTTTTGAGCGGGGACAGCACGATTCACGCGAGCGCTCGATCGAAGGCATTATGTAGCCCACACGTGCGGAGCCGCGGGCTCAGTTAATATTAAATATAAATAAAATACACCGAGCATTAAAAACAATTTTATACTATGTAGATATCATTTCCATAATCGGGTTACAGCTGTTAAACTTTTTCACATAATATTTTTTTATATATATTTATATTTATTTTAGGGTTAAAGTTTCAACACAATCACCCTTGGTTATGGTTATTAGGTGGTTGGTAGGTAGGTTGGTAGTGGTTGGTAGGTCCCTTGGTTATTAGGTGATGATGTGTCAGAAACGACCTATAGCTGCTTAGCGACAGATTTTCAACTTGAGGTTGGATGCTAGAGAAATAGACATAAGAAAATACCTTATCACCAAGCTACAGTTTTATTATGATATTTTCCTTCACAGAAAACAATACTTATATCCATATAAATTATACTCCATGAAGATAACGAATAATTAATGTTCTATTTCCATTACATTTTTATGAATATTTCTGTAATATAATATATTTATGTAATGTCTATACTTTGTTCGGATACATTAACCACAACAGCAGTGACTGTTAAGGTACTACAATCAACTGATGAGTGGTGTGGTGATTGCATATACGCTGGTTAATTATAAAAAGGGTTTTCATCATTTATGACAAAAAACTGTATGCAGTCTGGTATAAGTTGGGACCCCACAAGCATCCAACGTTATTAGTATAAAATGCTTATAATCATAAAATATCACAATAAATTGTCAAAGTCATCTGTAATCTTATTTCTCATTTCCCCCTGTATCCAATTTCTTTTTTCATTTTCAACCAACATGTTTACGAGCACAAAATTTTAAAGATGAAACATATTTTTCTTTCTGTAATACAGTTTTGTACTTTATTATATGTAACATATATTAAACATAGGGACAATGTTGATGAAAACATCGTAATAATATATAAAAAAAAATGTCTGCGAATTATTTATTAAGACAAAATTTCGCTGATAAAACAGAAAAGATACTGAGCTTAGGTACAGTGAAAAGGACTAAATATCGATATGGATCCATGAAGACATGAATGTATGTGAAGTGAAGATGATGATGCGTCATTATTTCTGTATACCTCAGCACAGACATTGTGATAAAAAGTAAATCTCTAAATTAAATTTTAATCTCCATTACGACTTTCACGAGTTTGTTTAATTCTATTTTTGGCTTCACTGTAAGCAAATAAATCTAAATTTCAGTCTGGATGAATTAGAGCACGGGTTTCGGTACACCTAGTGACTGGGGAGGCAATGAACTACGCGGGTCGATAGCCCTCGGACCTCGGTATGTCGTTGCGCTGTAATGCATATACGTGCATTTCTCACTAGTAAAATATAGGAAAGATATACCTAGTTCATAATATAAATTATAAAATACAAAACACTTCTATAGATATCCTTACTTTGCAATAAAAAAAGGAATTTAATAATGGGTTCATAGTTAAACCTTTTACAGGTCCTACCACCCTTACAATACAGACTATTTTTTTATAAAAGTAGGCATTTTAAAATCAAATTTCTAGCTGAAAGTTAGTCTGTGTATACAAAAAAAATATCTCCAATTATTTAATCCTCAAATTATGTTAATTATCATGGAGGAAATTTATTTACTACTCTTAAATTTCCTTGTTCTATAAGAATAGCAATACACAAAAAAAAATTAACAAAAAATCCTTATAAATTTATAAACATAAATTTCGGCCGTTCAAAACATACTTTAAGTAAGGATATTTGTTTTAAATTTAACTTAAAATGTATAATAAAAACAAGGTTGTTTGGTTTAAACGTGTTTGAACTAGAATCCTTTTAATTTAAAATGTCCACTTTATTCGTATGAAACTATTCAGACGGATTACTTAACATTCAGTGCATTTCCCTATTCGTTGGATATACTTGATTCAATGGATCCAAGAAACTGCGACATCAGAGAGCTTTAAACTTTTGGTCTTAGTTGAAAATTTATAGTTCTGAATGAATATACTTCCTTAGGGCGCTTGAAGAGCGATTTGTGAGTGTCAACGCACTCCACGTGACACAAGTTGATAAGAACGTGACAAGTTCAAGTAAGACGATTACATTTCGACAAATTAAGTAATAATAATTTGTATCACAGTTTGACCACTTTTGAACTATTGATTCGGAGGTCACTCTCAAACAGGTTTCTCACCTGAAAAGTGTTTCAAACATTACAATGTTTCTATAGAGAGTTCAAGACGAAAACCACGTCCTAAGATTGAAAAATTAGAAAGGTATCACAGTAAAACCTCTGCTATTGTTCACAGCACATGTTGAAAACCTTCTAAACCAAATAACGGATGAAAACATAACATTCTCCGGAACAATTTGACAATTTTAACAGATCTGGAATAATTTACATTAGATGAATAATGTTTTAATGATCAGAGAACTTGAAGAGTTTTAGGTTACCATGGTATGGTCATGTCATGAGTAGGGATGAAAATCATATAACTAGAAGAGTGTTAAGTATGAGGATGGATGGATAGGGCTATAAGAAGCCCGAAACATATATGGATTGAATTTTTAAAGAATTATATGTGTATAGAAGGCGTTTATACTGAGATGACAGCTGATGGAAGAGAGTAGAAGACAAAAAAAATAATTTTGATTTGGATAACTAAATAAACAATTTCTATCCATCATGTTTCAGCGGAAGTAATTTTGGCTGCGATAAAGGAAGTAGGTAAAGAGTTTGGTAGTAAATTCTCAAAGTGAAATAGCACCCTACATTCATCCATAGCCGAGACATCCGGGTGAACGGTTTAATAAAATTTGCAGAGCAAATACAATTTATAGCCATTTTACTCAGGCCCGGATGTTTATCCGTCGTGTTCTCAAACACGACGATTTTGGTTCACGCAGTATTGAGACCACTATTAAAATTGACCTAGCTCTACGATACGTAAGACAATGAGGAAGAAATGATGGCTTAAGTGTTAACGTGTGCGGACATCGAGACAATGGACGTGTGTTCAAATCCCTGCAATGAGCCTGAGCTTTAGGTGAAATAAATATATCGTGCTAAAAAAATTTAAACATGTAATTTAACCACAGACACGTTAAACAAAAATGAACCTTGGTTTACTTATCTGTGAATTTAACCATATTAACAACATTATAAGAAAATATCAAATAAAACACATTTAGGTTTTTTGTTAAAATATTGCAACAATTTACGCATCAATTATTTACAGAGTAATTTATCTCAAACCACTTAGGTACGAAACGATCTGGTGACGATAAATGTGATTCTTTCTATCCTTATTATTTTTTTCTTTATCTATAAATACAGCAAAATATTGTGTTACATTAACAACTCTATATAAACACTTACTGTATTTTAGAAAAAGTTATCGCTATATTGACCTAAAAGTAATTTTAATATGGCTGAAAAAAAAATCAACACATTGTAGCAACGTTTGTATACCATCTAAATACATCTCTTTCATTGACATAGGAATTGCGTGAGAGTAATATATAATATATAACTATAGGAATGAGCTTCTAAACTGACACAAACATGAGTAATTTAGTCCATTCTTGAATCCTACGTCGATGATGTAAGGAGTAGGAAGAGGAGAAAAACATACCAAATACCCTTTGCTACTTTTACTACAAAACTACTGCTCTAAGATAGCAACAAAGGCGAGAGCGAGGTCAACTAGACCTCAGCCACCAAACATATAGTGAAAAATAAGTCTTAATGATTTTATTCAATATATGACGTTTCAAGATCAGCCGATATATCCGCTGCTGCCATGAATTTGTGGGCTAATATTGCCACTTTCAAGAGTTTCGTAACTTTGGTGATCATCGATTTTCTTAGACTATGCTTATGGTCTGGTAATATGTAGTCACTTTTATGGAGTTTTCACAAGATACATCACAATTTCTGAGAGCAAAATCGGTTTTAAGAGGCAGTCATTCTCGTAATTTGAATACCCATACATCTAAAATGTAACTTTGTGGATAATAACACAACAAGTACGGTTTATGATGCTTATAGACATAACCTAAATTATCAACGACCTAAATTGACTAACGCTATTAATTTATCGCATAGAATACCTATTAGGGCTGTCCTACAACCGCTGTAACCTAGAAGGTTTGGGGTGAAAAACCCATTTTCCGGACACTGGGCCGTTCCGCCTTACCTCCTTAACTTTCACGTTTTCATACGTCCATCTAATATTTAGATATTAGGTCTTTTTTGCGGAAATTTAAGTATTCATAAGACCTTTATTTTTAGTTCACAAATTTATCTTATTATATCGTATATTCTGTAACTTTGGTCGTATTTTCAGTGTTCTAGTTCGGACATCGTACATGAGTGAATTCGAAATAATAGAGTGGAACCATAACTTTGAAGTTATTTCATTCAGTTTTATGATTTAGCTACTATTTTCATTTGATTTAATAATATAGGTACTAATCGACGTTTGGTCTCGATCACACCGAATGGAAAGAGAAGATGAGACCCATAATAGTACCCGCTCGCTCTTTGTAAACTTATTCAATTTTCTTTAAAACAGACTACACAATGGCTTACAAATTATACAAGATATAAACGACGATAAGAATAATTGCGAATTAAATTCACTTCAATAGAAATAAAATATTGACAGACGTAAACGCTTATGTGGTAAACTGAATTTTTTTTTTATTACGCATGTGATAAACTATATTTGGTGTACCAAAACTAAAGTAACTACATTTGTTTTTGTCGGTCTAACTGTTTTTGTTAGCCACAAGGATCCTGGAGCTATTACAGGCTTTGACAGCTTTCTCGGGCTTGGGGGTGAGCGCGAAAGGCTCTCTCAGCCGCTAAAGCGAGGCATCAAGCTCATGGGTGCCAAAGTGGCCGAACCTCGGCTTGGGCTGTTGCCGTAGAAACAAATAAATCGCAATATGACTAATTCCCATTCCGTAAAATTATATCTAACTAGCTATACATATATACATGTTTCTGCCTTCTGGGAGGAGGGAAGAGACATGCGTATCAGCGTTTAGTAATCTGGCAAACCTGACAAGCCAAATAAAGAAAAAAAGATTCCTTACCGAACCTGTGCATGTGTGAAGTGCAGTGTCATGTGTGTGTAGATTGCTAGTGAATATCACTGTATCGCGCGAGTGGCTGCTGGCTCAAGTGCTCCATGGCGGAGGAATGGAACTAGGCTTGAGTTACCGCTGGAGAGGTTGGTCGTGACGGGTTACAAAAATGCTATCCCGCGTGCCAACAACATGATGAAGTTAGCCATCTATGATAATAATGTGAATATATTTTATAGCCTTTTATTATCTACAATATAAAACTACAACATAATAACATTATCTTAAAGAAAAAAAAATATTTTTACAGAATTAAAAAAAGTCAGTGACATGATGCGCGCGCAGCTTTCAATGACTAAACGCGAAAAAAGAAATGTAGCTTCAACAAAATTCCATTAACCACTTCACAAAATAGAACTTGTATTTCATTCCAAAATTACATAACTTGCCTAATTAAAAGCGACTGCGAAAATATTTATATGTTTTACTACAAAACTCAAAGTACAATTAAAAAGTTATAGAGACATTTGCTTTTAACGAGTGTTAACAATATAAATAGAAGTAATTAGAGTATATTACTACATATACATATTTAAGAAGAATTTCATCACACAATATTAACGTAAAATATGTTACCGAACTAAATTATATTAATAAATATATATCTAAGAGATGACAGGGAAAAACAGTGCGGTATAAAATGTATTCATATTTAGAAAAGTAATTCAACGATCGTAAAACCTTGCAAAAGCGTAATGTTATTTGAAATTATGTGTTTTACTTTATTTTTATTTTTACCAGAAAATTGAACATGGTGCCGATTAATTTTGTAATGTTTTATCTTTAAAACAATAAGAAATTTGCAAATGGTTGCATCGAAATATTAAATTTTCTAAAGCTTAAAACTAAACATACTTAATCACGCGATCATAATACCGCAGCAGTAAATTCAGCTCGCTAACCGAGGTCTAACTCCTGTAGGCGACCGGCAGAGGTCGCTCAACCCCGAGAAGTGGGTCATGGGGTGCCGCGGTGAATTATCTAACAACCATTTAAATTCTTATTAGCTTTTGATTTACAATGCCTTCATTCGTTTGTAATACGAATCGTCGATGGCTCCGTGGTAGTATGTTCGGATACCGTTTCAATAGACGTAGGTTTGAACGCTACAATGAACCTGAGCATTTTGTATATAGGATGTACAACACATGCTGATAAACCTTCTACAGTAACTCTCTTTTTTTTGTCGCTTTTGTGGATCAGCCTGTGTATATCCAGTTGCCATGAAACGACCGGCGATGTATTACCGGTTTTTGCATTGTGCTGTGGTCACGTAAAGTGTGTCAGGTAAAGTACCGTCTCTTAGCCGTGATAATATAAAAAACGTAAACATCGTGATGAAATCATAGCATGCTAGTAGGATATTTTCATTAAAGCTGGAAATCTGTCGTCAAGCATATGTAAATGTGTTTCGCCCACTAGGGAGCAGGTGCACTAGACAGTCAGCCCCTTTAAGGCTTTGTGTAAATGTTTGTCCCATTTTAGGCCTCATCATCACTTAACATCAGGAGAGAATGTCTCGCAGAATTAGTTCCAATAGCGCGCGTAAAAAAAGGACAAAGGAAATTTAAGAAAAGAATATTAAGAAAAGTCCCCGTTAGATCACATGCAAAGCTTACCGTTTCTTCTATTAAAATACTTCTGAAAGCACGTTGAAAAAAACGCCCGTGTGAATGAAGCCCAAAATCCGTTATTGATTAAACCGCTTCAAATTTCCGCTTATCATATGCATTGTACTTCTTATCTTAATTTTCTGCTACATCTTCGTTGCAAATGTCTTCTTTTTTCCCATTAAACTCAAGATACGTATATTACCATAATAAAAATCTTCTCTAAGAGCATGAAGGCATAAGGTTTTATTATCAATTTCGGCGTGTATCATTAAACCGTGCCTTTAACGAGGTAGGAGGATGATAAGGTGCCTAATTTTGTGACCTAAATTTATGACCTGTCAAGTAGATACTAAGGTTATAAAAAATATTTACTAAAATGTTTAGCGAAAATTTCATTATAAGTCGGTTTTATCACTGTGTTTCTTGACTGATTTCACGTCGGTGTCCGTCAATGGATCAACTTCTTACTACTTTATTTACCACTAGCTGTGCCCCACGGTTTCACATGCGTATAATTTAAAAGAAATCGCTGATTGATGAATTATATAGAAAATATTTTTAACGGGCGTCAGAGTTATGCGTCACAAGTTCACAACTAACACGGCTCGTTCGCGCCACTACACCTATAGTCAAAACCCGAGCAGAGTGTCCAATTATTTTAATTTTCCATTATCTCCCACATATATGTCCAAATAACATGCTATAAAGGGCAAAATTTATCTTTATAAAATTGTCTTGATGATGAAGTAACTTTCGTTCGTAAGGATTTATATACCATGTCTACTAATAACACTCATAAATTACTTTACAATTTTCAATGAAAAAAAAACACATAATATACCTTATTGTGGCTTGTGTATAAAATATAGGCATATGACATTGCGGTCTTTTTTTAGATGTACTGAGGAGCAATATTTTTGTAGAACATTGTATTTACTTATCACTAACCATTACGCAGCGCACGTGAATAAATCAGTTCGGGTGCGCTGTTACTTCCGACTAGCTTAACAAAAATCAATATTTAAGGCTATCTGAGAGGTGTAGTCTAATGCTAGATATCCTTTTCACGTGGAATAGTGAATCTGGCTATCATATAAAAAAAGTTTTTTCGAATCCGACTGGTAGTTCCGGAGATTAGCGTGTTTAAACAAACAAAAAAACTCTTTTTCTTTATTCTATCTATACTGATTGGGTAAAATGGGGTCATTATGCCGAATTTGTATTTTAGATTTTACAACTACGTATATTAACTTGACACCACGTTTGTTAACCTTGATATAGACGCATAGCTCTTAAGTGCAGCTGCGATACACCATTAGGCAAATGGCGGCAGATTTTCAAGTTGAGTATGGCAACCACGCAATGAGTAATTACTTAATTAGAGTAGACAATGGTTACTACAGAGCTCAGACATAATTAACAATAGAGATCAATAGCATTTGACTTTCATTAACCTGTCGTAACGTAAACTTGAACGTTTAAGTAAACTATAAGTCACGTCACAGTAACGAACTCTCGTAAAACGTAAATATAAAACAAATGTCTTCAGTAATTCAAACGTTTCAGAAGGATTACGTTGAGCGCGCGGGAGCGGGTGCGTCTCAGTGCGTTTACTCTTTAGGTGAACGGTTGCTTAAACCCTTACGATGAGAGACAACAGTATTTTTAATGGAATATCTTAAACAAATATTAGCATAACCCTCGACCTGGTTCGCAAGCGTTACTGCGAGTTGAAACGTGATTATATGCTTTATATTTCGCAAAATAATTCTATATAATTTTTAAAACAGCATAAGTCTATAAATTCTTGAAAAATTAATTATGACTGTATGGTATATTTAAGCACTACATCAGGGAGATTTTACTATGAAATATTTGTCATAAGGGGTTCATTTAAATTGTGTTTATCATAGTAATGTCTTTAAAAAACAATATAGCAATCGAACGATAAACTATTATTATTTCAATATAAGTATTTCTACTGGTAATTTTAGTGGTCATAATTTCTACTAAATTAATATGACATGATATTTTTATTTCATTTATATGTATTTGTTCAAAAAAACATACTTATAATTTTTCTTACGGAGATGATTTTTTTCGGAAAAATAAGCACTAAACTCAAGTAAAACTATGTTTCTACAAAACCTAGTGGTGATTGCATTATTAATTCTGAAGATATTTATTTTTCGTAAAAGCAACTGAGAAAAATTCATTTTAATATTTTGATTACCTAAGCTGATCTAAGAACAAGTTTATTAACTCAAATATCATAATATAAAATATCAATGTGATTTTTTAAATGCATTTAAGGTTGCAACCAAGCTTGCGGTCCGCCTGATGGTAAGCGGTTAATGGACGCATAAAACATCGGAAGTATCAACTAGTGCATTGCAGCCATCGAATCACCTTCCCCAAGAAGCTCTGAAAACCCTGCTCACTTCAGGAACAAAACACAAGGTTACTTGGCTGCGATCTTCTGTAGGGCACAGGAATTTCACCAGTCGGGCTGCCCCAGGTAGAGAGAAATTCGCAAAGAGATTTCTTTGTACACTACTTCTCTTTTTTTTAACTTTAAATATAAACTTTTAGCTATTAAACTTTAATAATGATATCAAATCATGCAATCAATTTAACTTGAATTAGTTTATTGAGAAGTTATTCGTATGAATGTAAAATAATTTCAAACTTATCATAACAGAGACCGCGTGTGCTTTGCACTCATGCTTGTGAAAACATTTTCACACTAACCTTGGCCGTCAAGTTTAAAAGGATGATGACTCTCATCTCATGGGATCTTAACCTATTGACAACATAACCCTTATTCTCAATTTAAATTGCGCTATTGGTAGATAAAGATTATTTTATAACTTAATATTTATTGACTGTAATCTTTTAAGTGACGATGTAGCCAACGGGTACTAGCTCGCAATTGAGTCACTCTGAACTAGAGAATGGCATCTAGCCAGGCAGAAATTATAAACCCTGCCATCATGCGATTAAGGGATGATGGAGAGGTTATATAAAGAAGCAAAAATATCTTCAAATGCTCGCCTGGCTAGTTATCATCCTCAAGTTAACAATCAGTGCTCAAGCGCATCTATCAGCAACCACACCTCTAGCTAATCTTTGTTTCTAGGCTTAGCATGTCACTATTTTCCAGCTATATCTCACGTATGGTCACCAAAGAGCTAATATATTTATAGATATTCATCAACATATAGATATACAAAAAAATAACTAAAGGAAAAGAGATAAACCTTACAAAAATCCATAGTAAAAAGACATCTAATATTCTGTTTTCATATTCCTCTTCCCATTTATTGGAAGTTACTCGATCCACTAGATCATTGCCTAAGCTTCTATCAAGGAAACTTATAATTGTTTTTGTATTCTTTGTAACAACTTATAATATCGTAAGATGAAAGTATATCTATACCATTTTTAGGGTTCCGTACCTCATAATGAAAAAAACGAAACCCTTATAGGATTACTTTGTTATCCGTCTGTTTGTTCGTGTATCATAGCTATAGAAATTGAAATTCATATCACACACTAAGGTCTATGGCCACTTGCTGCTGTAAAAAATAAGTTTCTAGGTCAAGGCATTAAAGAGATACAGTACTTTACAGTTAAAATAGCCTTGAAACAGTCTTGATATTTGACAAAAAGATAGTTCTTTTAACAAATTTTAAAGAATAAATTCAAATGTAATGAATTTTTAATTCTGTATGAAATTATAATGCAACAAAATTATATTATGTTTTATTTTTTCTCTCGTTAACGTCTTCAAGTAACTAATTAAAATTAATATCGAACACTAAGATCTATGATGAATAATATGAATAATATTTATTATAAATCAAATGTCTTGGTTAATGTTTTTTTATACTACTAAGATGGCAAACAAGCATACGGCCCGCCTGATGGTAAGCGGCTACCGTAGTCTATGGACGCTTATAATACCATAAGTGTCAACTAGCGCGTTGCCGACCTTGAACCTCACTACTGCAAGGAAACCCTACTCACCGCAGGAACCTAACACAAGGCTATATGGCTGCGATCTTCTGTAGGGTGAAGGTATTCCACCAGTCTAGCTGTCTCAATAGAGAGAAATCTCCAAAAAAAATTCTCTGTGTCCTACCTCTCTTTGTTCCTCCTTCCCATTCTCCAAGGAGCTCTGGAAACCCTACTCATCGCAGGAACTAAACATATAGTTATTTAGCTGCGATCTTCTGTAAGGTGAAGGTATTCCACCAGTCTAGCTGTCTCAATAGAGAGAAATCTCCAAAAAAATTTCTCTGTGTCCTACCTCTCTTTGTTCCTCCTTCCCATTCTCCAAGGAGCTCTGGAAACCCTACTCATCGCAGGAACAAAACATGTAGTTATTTAGCTGCGATCTTCTGTAGGGTGAAGGTATTCCACCAGTCTAGCTGTCTCAATAGAGAGAAATCTCCAAAAAAATTTCTCTGTGTCCTACCTCTCTTTGTTCCTCCTTCCCATTCTCCAAGGAGCTCTGGAAACCCTACTCATCGCAGGAACAAAACATATAGTTAATTAGCTGCGATCTTCTGTAGGGTGGAGGTATTCCACCAGTTGGGCTGATCCAAGTAGTAAGAAATTTCAAAAAAAAAATCTCTACCATACCTTCATACTAAAAGTTTTAAATCAACACTCACCACTGATTAATTATTTGCTTATCAAAAACCTATACTTCCAAGCTACATGCATTTTTGAAACCCCTACAAGTTATGATCTCGCCCCCTTATTACGTATTTTGCAAGCAAATATGTAGCGATTATTGCTATCGCTTTGATCTTGCAAAAGAAGTAATCAAAATAAGTAATCTGGTCGCCTTTTTAAACATACAATAATTCATATATTGTTATTTCACGTAAACATAACATAAATAATTTTGATTTCATTTGTAACATTTTTGAATAACTTTTTGTGTTTTAAATATTAACTATATTCAATCAGTAAGGAACACTCAGGGCTCGAGTTCTACTCGCTGTTTTTCCGCTTTTTTTTAAATATATTACGTATCATACGTTTATTTTAAGCAAATACCACGTGACAGTATCAATACAATATTATTATACGAGTAATTCAATTAAAATGACATAAAAGACATCTTATATTGTATCATATATTATAATACAACAAAATAAAAAATAAAAAAAACAACAAACATATACAATCCTAAATTAAAACCAAAATAATAAAACTGTGCATCGTGGCTTTTATTGTTTCATTCTAACGTAAGTAATGTTATATATCTGTCTATTTTTTGCAGCTTCAATAAATTTTCTTATCATCCGTGCCCTCGCCAATTGAAGTAAGATTTAATGAAAATTATTGTTTTACGTCCAGATTTCCTCATAACATTTTCCTTCATCGATCGCTAATTAATTTAGTGATTAAAATATACTCCAAAAGTGTATATTAATAATTTATCAGAAATTTTGTTATCCTCTATATTTGGTCGACTTTCAAATATGCATCACAAGTCGATAGACTCATTTGTAATTATTGAAATGAAGTAAAACAAAAGGAACAGTGACACCACCCAGAAGAAAGTGGACCGTGGTCGTTGACCGGCGGTGATTTATTAGTACGAATATTTATAAATCGCTTTATTAAGAGGCATCGAAAGTTATTACCGCATTTATATTTCCTTTTTATCGGTATTACAAGATCACAGAAGAAGGCAAAATCTCCACAATGCGACTTTAATTAAGTGTGGTATTAGTATTTTAATTTTAAAAATTATAATATGGATTATAGACATACTAGAAAATTCAAGATTCTTACAATTTCTTTTCCTGCTATAGAAATGTGTCCAAGGCGATGCTGCGCTAGCATTTACGCCCATAAATATTTCCTTGGGACATTATCTGGTTTTTTTATTTCTCCCTTTACGATAATTCAGATGAGAAAAGTTTGGGGTGCAAGGACTACTATACCGACAAAATATAGAGTGTATAGACGATTTAGGGGACATTTTCTTCATAGAATAAAAATATCGAAACAGAAATTCCACCTACTCTTGTATCAACAGATCGCTATTTTATACCGAGAATACAAGAATAAACCAGAAGCCATAGCACAATTTCAATTGAGGTCCCATTACTTTAGCCTCAATTCCTGATTGATCTTTTAGAGTCTATAATACTTTTGTATTATGTGACCCAAATAGTAGGTGTAAAAATAATTGCCGAAAAACCGTAACAATTCCTTTTGTCCTCTCAATTTAGGTCGTACATGTGTCGACAATGGTAGCTCCATTATCGTATCTTCAACATAAATATCGATAACACTATAGATACAACACAATATTTTTTTATTTAATTTTCTTTTTCTTCGTTTAGTAATTTTTGAATGTCATTGGATTACTAATAAAGTTAATTTGTAATAAAAAATGAACTTTGTATAGTTATCCAAAACGTAATTGCTAGATTTCTATAATACCCATCCAATCAGAAAGTAATAGATGGATTTACATCCTAACCAAACTAAAAAGAAGCAAAAACTATCAAAGTATCTCAGTTTTTCGGGAGAGTGCATTAAGAGCCACTGGAGATGGTTTTAATTTAGAAAATGGTGAGTTTACTTTTATTCCATTGCCTATTCGTATAAGCTTTTATTTAAAAAAAAAACAGACGATGCTTAAAAAACAGTTTTATTATTAAAAAAATACATTTTTTGAACGAACCAGTTGTCCGTTACGGTAGCATTAAAAGTACGACAAGAAATCTCTTATCACGTATGTCAAAATAAAAATATAGTATGAAGATTTTAATTTAGAGACATTTTTAGTCGCTTTGTTTGCAAAAAACGATTACTGAATACATGTTTACAAAAATTCGTAGATAATTATAACAACAGTTGTTATAGAAAAATACCTGAATTCAAAATAGTTTTAATAATTTTCTTTAATAAAATCAAAATAAACTTTTCCGTCAACAAGTATTTTAAATCTATGTTGACTGTTTACGAGTGAAAAATAAAAGACGAGTCCCGAAACAAGTAATTCAATAAAACCGTCCCATATTTTAGTCTTGTTAAAAGATTAGTCCGGGAGCGTCGCGTTCAGAATATCTAATGTAAGCAACTATGATTGCCTCTTTAGACGTTATTCTACCGTTAACGAGCTTTTAAGTACAACCTTAACATAGTATTAACTTTATTATATTGACACGTTATATTGAGTATGCTACTTCTGTAATTTTATTATAGATAAATACTTACTTAATAACACCTAATCTCAAAAATGAAAAGCAGTCTTTTATTTGTTACATTTTGTTTGGACAAGATATTTTAAATAGTTTCAGATGCCCGCACGAAGTCAGACCTGATGAAAACAAAACGTTAGCTAATAAATTAAGTTCCATAATATAATATTGTGTCCGTTATTTGGCTTCATTATCTTTTATACAGAATAAACAAGCGGGAAAGTAGTATCAAAATTCAACAAAATTCATTCTTCTAGAAAATATTAAGAAAAAAATTGGTACAAAAATTATTTATTCTTTTAATCGTATACCGTCTTTGAATTAAAAAGAACTTTAATCACCAAAATAAGTGTTCTTAAGTATTTTCTTAATGGAAAATAATTTGATAATAAAAATTATTAAGTGTTTTCATAAAATTTGTAGACAGAGTTTTTTAAGAATTTATTGTTCAACTTAAAAATGCTTTGTTATAATTATAAGCAAGTAAATTGGGGCATTTGGTCGAGAGGGATTTTGGATAGATCAACTTACATTAGTATGATAATTATACGTTCTAGATGGAAACGTAAAGGTTAAGTTACCTTTACGTTTCTAAGGTGTACATTTTTTAGATTTTTACGGCATCCATCCATCCATCCATTCAGCCAAAAGACGTCCACTGCTAAAAAGGCCTTCCCCAAAGAACACCACAACGACCGGACCTGCGCTGCTTGCATCCAGCGTGTTCCCTAGGTCGTCAGTCCACCTTGTGCCGGGTCTGCCCACGCTGCATCTTCTGGTATGTGGCCGCCACTCAAGACCTTTATGGCCTCATCGACCATCCGTTTTTAGTGCTATGTACCCCGCCAACTGCTACCGCTACTTAAGTCTAGCAATTCTAAGGACTATGTCAGTGACATTAGTTCTTCTGTGGATCTCCTCATTTCTGATTCGATCACGCAGAGAAACTCCGAGCATAGCCATTTCCATTGCCCTTGCGTTGTGAGTGGCCACGTCTCAGTACCATAAGTCATAAGTCATAAGTCATAGTGTCACACTGTTCAAAGACTTTCGTATTGAGACTCTGCGGTATCGTACGAGAAGACGTTACGTGGCTTCCCGAATGCTGCCCGGCCAAGTAGGATTCGACGATTGACCTCTTTCTCAAAGTTGGACTTACCTAACTGGACAGTTGTGCCAGGTAAACATAGTAATTCCTTCGTCTTCTCCATATTAATTTTAAGACCAACTTGTTCAGAGAGTAGAGTAGTACTCTGAAGTTCTCCATAGTTTCTACCATGACTATGTCGCCGGGAAATCGAAGGTGAGTGATGTACTCATGAATGATGTACTTTTACGGCATATAGGACAATTTATGATGATGCTATGATGACTCGGTGGTATCACGTTCCGATACCGTGACAATCGACATTAATGAGTCTGAGCTGTCAGTGAAGGAAAACATCATGATGCAACCAAGGCATGGGTTTTTCTAATGCTCGTCTGACTACCAATCACCCTCAAGATAAAATCTGTCAACAAGCTCCTATAAGTGTGTTCCAGCAGCTTCAATTTAGAGTCAGTCTCTCTAGGCTTAGGGTGTAACCATCTTAAACCACATTGTCACTCATCAGGTGAGATTTTGGGCAAACGCTAATCCTACACTACGAAATCACGATGAGTATTAATTTATCCATTATCCATATTGCTGGATGATAAAAAACTTGTGTTGGACAGAATCGCGTCTACTATAAATATCGAAAAACTCTAAACACTATTACCAGCGGTGCATCATTTTTAAGATTAGTCAATTTTTCTCCTGGATTAAATATAAAGCAAGGGTGTGCGATGCGTATAGCATTCTAATGAACAATTCGAAACAATTTGTTTTGAATACTCCAAGATTTTGAATAATTCGTAAATATTCGTATAATTCGATCTAGTTTCGAATAATCGAGTCCAATTTCGTATATAAAAATGTAATGGAAAACATATGAATTATTTAAAGTTTGAATGAAAGAGTTCAAAAAATGAAAATTTTCGAAAAAAAAATACAAAAAATAAATTTTCGAATTGTTTGAAAAAAGTTATATTGAATATAATTATTCACACACCCCTATTATTAAGTGCACTACTAATTAAATACTGACAATGGTTTTAAATTTAAAATATAGAATCTATATTTATTTCATTTAGAACAAGCAATAGAAATGTGCACTTAGCGATTTGACTTTGATTTAATTCACGTTCCATGGTAGGTGGAAGACGAATGCAAATCGAAAATGATAAAGTTCTCCCGCACGCCATCTACACTATTGTTATTGTTAAAATTACTTTTCCAGTACCAAATTATACTTCAATGCTTTAGTAAATAATAAAACGTAACCTCATTCCGTAACCGGATGATAACTTTAAACGTGCAGAGAACTGCGCCATTCCGCCAGTACTTACAGGCGAAATGTTAAAGCTAAGGGACCTAGGTATTAAATGTTTATGTGAGTACTGACTGTTCTTATTATTACGTCTAGACTTGTGTGAATCGAACTGAACCGTTCAGATCATTATATTTTGTATTACATGTCGGATTTTACCTAGATCCTGATTCGTGTTTGGTTACATTTAAAATTAGGTTAGGTAACTATAATAAACTGTTCTTATAAGACTTGGCACGCTTGTGAACTAAACATAATTACATGTGGGGTATGTTTTAATAATTTCCAGGTAGCTAAGCTCATTGAAGAATGAATGAGGAGTGTTCACAATTATTCACCAGTTTTATAGAAATTCACCAGATTAACTTTTATTACGAACTGACTGTTGGCCTTTCAACGAGCTTTGAGGCGAGCGCAAAACCCACTCAGACGAAGTGGCAACACACGTAAGGGTGCCAAAGTGGTCGAGCCTCGGCTTGATATTTTTCTATGTAATGTCGCGAATTGAATTTAACTATCCATTCGATAACTATATATATGTGTACATTTTTAAGAATATTCGTATATGTATTTAGTTTATCTGGCAATTATTTTTAACAACTTTACCGATTATCCTTATAGTTTTGTTAACTGTAAAGCTGTTTCTTTCAAACGCGGATATTTCTGAACTTGAAATAATTGAACTTGAGACTAAATGCTGTGACTTAGAAATGTGAATACGCGTAAGTAATAGGTCTTTACCTATGAAATTGCCGTTCTGCAGTACCTACTGACCATTTCAATCAATATGGCCAATTAATATAATTTTTGTTTGGCTAAGAATTCTAATTTCAAATTAATTTTATTTTAAAAACATGGAATTCTTTTTCCAAAAGCAGTGATTTGTTTATTGATTAGTGTTACATTTTCATCGCATTTCAATCTTTTTTGTCAAAGACCTAATATAATTACTAGAGGCAAAGTAAGAAGAGACTGAAGGTATGGTATAGGTTGTATGAATAATTTTCGTAAATTCCCGGGATCGACTCGGAAAGCTCTCGTAATGGACTGGTGGATCGCAATCGACTATTTGAGCACCCCTTGTTCTACACAAACGTACTCTCGAACACAACAAATTTTTATTACTACAATGAAAACGCCTGCGATAACAAAACTAGCAATCTGTCAACTCGCAAACTCTATACAAACAATACTCGGTCGAGAAAGTTCCAACAACGACAAATACACAACGTCTTGCCAGTTATGTTTGAGTTGTATCACAACGAAATGAATAATTACACAGTAAACAGAGTGTCTACAATAAAAAATTCTTACTTTGGCATAATTATTTACAAATATTACCAATTTATTATTACTTTAGCCTTCGAAATAATAAATAATATAGTAATATGTGTGTAATATACACACAGTGTAATATACACTGGTAGACAATTTACGGCTATTAAAAAGGAAATTACACGAAAAAAAATTATGCAATGTATGTTTATGTCTAAATTAGTAGTAAAATAGAATAAACTGAATATTTTTTTTAAATAAATAAATATAAAGTTATAATAGTTCCAATTGTAAAATCAACACCCTCTAAGTACGTATTAACAGCCAAGTCGTATAAATGTCGTTTACAGGGTACGAACGTGTCCGGAAAACGTCCCTTACACCCGGCTACTCACTTAGCGACTTTAGAAATGTCTCAATTGCCTTCATTAAGCGGCTTTCCTCATAATTAAAACGTGTCCGCCCTACGAAATTGTTAGGGCCCCAGATCAGAGAACGCCGAACTTTGGATACATACTGCTTCCTTATATTCTTATATTACACAAAAGGTATGACTTTTTTCTTTTATTAGGTATATTTCTTTTGAAACTTTTTGTAGAGGGTAAAATTATAAGCTGCGCGCGCGTCTTGTGTCGGAAATACTACATGATGTAGTTAGCCATCAATGATAATAATGTGAATTCATTTTTCCAGAATTATACTGAGTTTTGTTTTTTTAATTGTATACAAATAATTTAACCTTGTAGAACTTTAAATAGTTTTGGCTTATTCAATTTTAAATATTTTTTTCACAAATAATATACAGTAGAATGAATTAATATTATTGAATTGTCACGCGGGATTAATTGTATTAATTGTTTTTGTTAAGCCTAATAAGTATAACTTCTTACGTGCGTACATTATATAAGTATAATCTTTCTCTTACATAAAGGGTATAAGTGTTTTATTGATTCAAAAGCTAGCGCTTGACCGTAAGCTCATTTTCCTGTTAACACTAATATTACCGCATTCTTAAAAATCATTTGCAGGTAGATTGATTTTAATTACTAAGGGCTAACTTGGTACGCGGTGCGCCCAAGACCGTGTTCTAAGCCAAACTTTTCAGATTGGGCATAGTACGAATAGCATGACTCATGAGCACAACAGCCTTGAAGCAGTAAATTATATGACGGCGGTGTTACAATATGTTACCTTTATAAATGTCAGTATCTATCTATCAAGCGAACGCCAGTACAATGCAGAGATATTTCATATACATTATAGATTACACTTGCAAAGCTATAAGTTCTGTCGTTTTCCGAGTACATGATGATACTACGATAAAATTTCTCAAGCGTTCAAGTTCGCTCACGACAGTTTCCTTCACTGTCAACTCATAGCGTTAATAATATATTTAAAAATAGTAGATATATCTACCTATAATAATCTTTGCTTGAACCTGTGGATACTGGATCGATGAGCTGGTGTAATCAATCTTAATTTATCAATGTTATAGGGTAATAAATTTTAAAATTCCTTTGAAATAATACTGCAACAAAAATCAAAAGAATCCCACTAAATCTGCTTTAAAATATTTCCAAGTCAATGAACTTATTAATAAACTTCTCCCCGCGCGCCATGTTTGTTAGCCTTTAATACAAATTAGAATAAAGACAAACGAAATTCAAGTTTAATATCCGATCGAAGTTAAACAGTATATTAATTAAACAATAAGATAAGATAATTTGCGTTCTTAAAATAAAATGTTTACATTGATAAGTATAATAATTATGTATATATTCGTTTTTAAAATGTATTGAAGAATACTGACATCGGAAAGCAAAGCACTTTCGTGTGCAACTGCCAGAACACACCAATACATACTTAGTGATATTTTTTTAATTACTTAATATCTAGCTAAGGGAACAACAATTGTTCCTACCTATACGCTATAATAAAATCACTATATCATAGTTTTATTGACTACTAGCTGTGCGCCCGAACGGATTTAACATCGGTGACATATCACGAAATCAAACCCCTACATGACCTTAGGAAATGAATTTTCAAAAACCCTTTCTTAGTACTTGCCTGCATTATATATGCACCTCCTGTGTATAAATTTCATTTTTTTCTAGAACCACCTTCTTTCTTAAGAACTGTATCTATATCTATTCTATATATATAATAAAACTCAACGTCTCTCTGTCTGTCTGTCCCTTTATATTCTTTTCACGCGAAAACCTCTTAACAGATTTAAATGTTTTTTTATTCATAGCTATATTATCTGGTCATATATTTTGTTACATAAAGTAATATACTAAATAAGCAGTGACAATAATGGTGATTAAATAGAGAAAAAGACGCACTTTGGGCACTTAAATCGCTTAAGCTGATTAAACCATACGAGATATGTCAAATTAATGTTCTACATAATTGTAGATCTTAAAGATCTACATAACGTATATCTATCTTCTAAGGTTCATCCACAATAAGCATTTTTGTCTTCCATCTTTTGAGCGGGGCAGCACGATTCGCGCGTGCGCTCAGCCGACGGCATTCTATAGTCCACGCGAGCGAAGCCGTGGGCATAGCTAATTATAATATACGAGTTCTGGTGGTCAAATGGTTAATACCATTAAAGAATCAAACGGACATTCTGCATTACTAATGAATTTTGTCGGATACGGCTTGTAAAAATGGCCAGTTCGTCGTGTGGTATTAGGCCCACGCTTTATATCTGATCTGAAACACAGCATACATTCATAGGTTGATATTATTAAGTATCATCATCATCATCATCATGTCAGCCGAAAGACGTCCACTGTTGGACATAGGACTCCCCCAAAGATCGCCACAACGACTGGTCCTGTGCTGTCCGCATCCAGCGGCTTCCCGCAACCTTTACCAGGTCGTCGGTCCACCTTGTGGCGGGTCTGCCCACGCTGTCTTCCGGTACGTGGCCGCCACTCGAGAACTCTTTGACCCCATCGGCCATCTGTTCTACGAGCTACGTGGCCAGCCCACTGCCACTTAAGTGTAGCTATTCTTTGGGCTATGTCGGTGACATTGGTTCTCCTGCGGATCTCCTCATTTCTGATTCGATCACGCAGATAATATTTTATTTAATGTAACCTTATCCATCACAATAAGGTTCAATTAGTATATCGTATGATATATATTTATATTTCAATATGTGATATTGTAAGACGTATAAGGTGAAAAACTTTATAGGGGCTTAGAATGAAGTAATAAACGCATTCAAGTGAGCACAGATGATCAGCCTAAACATGGCTTGATGGCTGCTCGTAAAATAAGCCTGAAAAATATTACTACCGAGACATAAGCCCAGTACGGTGATACAAAGTACGAGTAGTATTATTTTTTTATTAAAAATGTTACTAGTTCTAACCAATTTCTCCTTCACCACTCACTATTTAAAGAAAGCCTTACTACAGAGTAAATATTTTCACGATAAATTGAGACAGTTTCCTTAATTGTTCATCAAAATCCAATCATTATTTTAAAGCTTATCTTCCCCGCTGTGGACGGAAATTAACGTTTAAAATTAACTTTTTTTGATAATGAAAATATATTCAATGAACACGTAGGAGGCGATTTTGTAGATAATTTTAAGATCAACAATTATGTAGAACATTAATTTCACATATCTCGTATAGTTTACTCAGCGTAAGCCATTTAAGTGCCCAAAATGCGTCTTTATATGATTAACAAGGGAGTGAATACCGAGATGACGACTAATAGAGAAGTATGGAAGAAGAAGACATGTTGCACCGACCCCAAATAAATTGGAATAAGGGCAGGAGAATGATGATGATAATGATGATGAACATGTAGGAGGCGCCATCTATCTAACATAACAGATTAAATTCTATAATGTGGGAAGTATTCGCTCAGGTAAGCTAGTACATATAATATAATCAATACGCAAGAATTCAGAGCAATGAAATTTAGAATGAGCTTGCAAAGAGTTAGGGCTGTGGAAACACATTATTTACAGGCAATAATCATATCATATTGATAATTTGGTGGATGCATAGAGAGGGAGTCACTTCAAGACATCACTATCATTCACATAATGATCCACCCTATAATACCCTATTGACAGTAAAACCGGCTTGACATGGTCCTTGAACTAATTGCCATTCTGTGGAACCATTCATCCCAAAAGCCTATTTCGATTAACATAAAACCAACTAATACGACATAATAACCATATAAAATATTCAAAATGTCTTCTTTTGAGATTTACTAAATTATATTTTAAGTTATCATATCTGATATAACAAGCAAAAACAAAACAAAAGGAAACATATAAAATAGTATAAAGTTATTTCATTTGTAGAAATGGATATAGAAGTTAAATTTTATTGTAGCATGGATGTATGGAGAACTATTCGGGAACTGGTTCTTAATAGTGCTAGATCGTGTTTTAAGTTAATTTGCTTTTAATTTAACATACCAAGCAAGATTCTTTACATGATGTTCACTGCAGTTTTGTATTAAAGTTACGCCCGATATTAATTTCGAGTCGGGTTAAACATAGAATATAACATTTAAATACATGTATTAGATCGTCAATACCGACATACGAAAATGATATAAAAACAGACTGTAATTAGCAATAAATATTCTAAGTGATACTGTGAAATGTATAAAAAAGCGATAAAAATAGGATAAGGTAAAATAAAATCGAAGTAAAACTAAATTACCAGTTCTCGGCACTCCGACATGACAGTGGCTGTCAATAAATATTATAATGACGAGCGCCTGCGAGAGTCAACGGCATTGAAAACTAAACTGAAAATTGTATTAGAGAGTTTCAACAAAAGGATGAGAACACGCAACAAAGAACGATAAACAATGTTCGCAGTCAATATAAAAATTCATTAGTGAATCAATTCGATGAGACGAAGTTGTTCTGTTGAGTGCACTTCCAATTACATTGTCTATGTAAAGGCTTCTATTTAGGAAATCGAGTGGGGGTTTTATTGTCTTGTAGTTCATTTATGTTTCCAAGCTGGTACTAATTTATTTTTAACTCCCGATAAAATTGTTATTGATTTAATAAATATTTGCAATCGGAATTATGTTCTACAATGATAATTTAAATAAAATGTTACCATCGCTATTGTACAGTAATGGTTTATTTGTTTTTACATTAAAGTTAGTATTAGGAATTAAGGATAGCAACATTGTTATTTATAAAATTGTAACATTGATTTGATTAAAATTGTATTATTATGGCTTTCTAAAGAGTAGCTACAACAATTCTAAATTTAAAACTGTCTGAAAAACGATAAATAACGATCGGGATACTGAGATGTATCGGTATACGGCTTTCTTACCATAGACTGTTTATTTTTTTGCTTTTTTTAAGAACAGGATTTGATGACTTGATAATTATTACCCAAACTTGACAATATTACTAACAGCTAGAGACAAGCTGTAAATAGAAGCGTTAGGAAAAGACACTATCAATGATTTTAATTTAATGAAAATAATGTGACACTATTGTTGTAGAAAACAAAAATTAAATATTTTAATAATAACTTATTATTAACACCAAATGATTTGCTGGAGGCATAATTGTTCCTGACTGTATTTATTGAAATCTTACATATGACAACTATTTACTTTTGTATCTAATGAGAAAAGTATTTCAAATTTAGTAATTTTCATTCAATTAAATTGTTGTAAGAACTTAATATATTAAATATCTTCTATGAATTCAACTGTGAATATATTATATGTAAAAATAATTATAATAAAAGTATATAGTTATTGATTAAATATTGTGTATTAAAATAAATAAAGTTATTATAATTACTTTTACAGTAATTAAATATGTTATATAACTGCAGTTGTAACTGTAAATATAAAACAAACATAATACGTTTGAAAAGTGTTGTTGGTTTTCAGTTATAATAGGTAAGTTATGTCGGTACCCAATCCAACTGGCGATGTCCTCAGTACGTGCCTGTACATTCATTAAAGTTCGACATAAAAGAAACAAATGATATTATTAAAATGTATCAATTTCGAGCAACTTTTACGTGGTTGAAGTTTTAGAATATGTTTTTTTATAAGGGATATTCAGTCGTTTATAACATTATAAATAAATCTTCACAAATATGTTACCGGCTTCATTATTGGTTTTTTTAAGTTATAGATAGTTATAGCGATATTTATATTATAAGATATAGAAAAACACTCGAAGTTCTAGATTTGTGCTTTTTACTAGTTTTTCTTGTCGCGTGGACTACAGAATGCCATCGGTCGAGCGCTCGCACAAATCGTGCTGTCCCCGCGCGCAGCCGCCTTCCGCGGTGATTACCTGTTGGTTATTTTAAAGACAAATATGTTTATGGTGGGTGATCCTTAGAAGATAGACATATGCTATCGCTGAATTTCTTGTAGGTCTTTTTAAAATAGACAGTTATGTAGTAAATTAGTTTGATATATGTGTTGTGGTTATAGAACGTAAGCCGATTAAGCGCCTATTTTCCGAATTGATTCACTGTTGTCGTCACTGCTTGTTTCGTACGTTACTTTATGTAAAAAAATTATCCCATAATATGGCCAACGGCCAGATAACATAGCTATGAATTAAAAAAAACATGTGTATCAGGTAAATGGTTTTCGCGTGAAAAGAACATAAACGGTCAGACAGACAGAGACGCTGTGACGCTAATATGTATAGAATATATATAGAAAAAACATTTAATATGTTAAAATTATAGAGGATAATTTTAACATAATTTGTTTTTAATGAATTATATTGCATCGAATTCAGCTGTATTCATTAATTAACGTTATAAAGTAATTATCGTTTTCATAACATTATTTTAAGAAAGCAAGGGTTCAGAATAATATTGCGAGACGCTCGAACCTAGTAAATGGTTAGTGCGAGATTTTACATCACTTGCTCGGATAATGACTATCACATGTATAGTGAAATATTTTTACAATGACACGCTTCGGTAAATTACGTTCTAGTTATGCTTATAAGTTTACTTGGCGAAGGCGATAGCCGACAGTGACCACTGACAATTTATTTACCAGTGAAGTGAAGTTACCGGAAAGTTTAGAATAAATAAAATCAGCCAAGTTAAAGTCGGACTCGCAGACCGAGGGTTCCATTAATTCTATTTAAAAAAAAAGGGTTTTCTTTAATTCAGTTCCGGATCCTTAACGCGACCCCAACATACACTTGGCCGGTTTTTATTATTTTTTATTTAACTATAGAGTTTAAATTATAATCACACCAAGTTTAATGTTTGTTTATTTACGGTTTTTTACAATAGAGCATACAAATTCAATTTTCTTGTATGGGACCTACCTAACTTTGTGTTTTTTATGAAATTCACCATAATAACACGAATTTCAACTGGCTAACTAGTATGGTTTCTAAAGACACAGTCTTTTCAGCATATACTTAACAATCGTGTTCATTGTCTGAGAACGAAACCCTAAAGAACATTTTAATCCACCAATTTATCGTAAAAACTCTATAAATTTCCGCCACATCGAAGCTACTAAAAATAATATATATTTTGAGTAATAACTCAAATGCGGAATAACTCACCCGGGAGATATTTAGTGAACGACACTTAACGATTTGCGAGCGTGTCGTAAAAACCAGAACGATACAACCGTCGGAATGGGTGTTCTTGGAATATATGAATATGAATATCAGGTTAAAAATATGTCAAATTTTGACTAATACAAACGCTGTTCAAATATAATTTTTCAAAATCAACCGGCGTTCTTGGACGCAAATTCTTAAAATAATGTAGCATATTTATCCTAAACTCGTACACATACCTATAACGTGTGTGTAACGCGGACTAAAAACCAAATTGGACCATTCCAAATAGTCATAGACCCGAGCCGAGTGTTGAATTATTTTAATTTTACAATATCTCCCAAACTATTCGTCTAAATAACATGCCACAAAATACCTTATTATGGCTTATGCATAAGAGATAGACATATGGTATCTCGGACTGCTTTTTAAATGTACTAAGGAGCAATAGTTTTGTATATTTACATATCACTAACCATTACGCCGCGCTCACGGATAATGCAATTCGGGAGCGCTGTTTGTTTCAACTTACTTAACAAAAATCAATAATTAAGGCTAGCCGAGAGGTATAGCCTAATGCTAGATAGCCTATACTATTCCTCGTGAATCTGGTTATCATATACAAAAACAATTATTTGAATCCGACTGTTGGTTTCAGAGATTAGCATGTTTAATTAAACATACAAAAAAAACTATTCCGCTTTATTATAGTATTATAGCATAGATATAGATAACAGGAAAGTTGCCAGCGTTTCCTAATACAATATATTTCTTAAAACCGTTTATCTATACTAATATTTAAAATGCTCAATAGATCGTTTGTTTATTTGAACGCACTAACTCGCCAACTACCATACTTGAACTTTCATACTAGAAAAAAAAATGTATTCATAGTCTTTTTATTGAAGAAGATAATAGGCTATATAGCTTCATGGTAGACTCTAAGGAGCGAAGCTGTAGCCATGAACGTCAAGTAATAAAATAAAACTGTAAACAAGTATGGGAAGTTACGGGTATACGAGAGAATATGGGTACGTTGTTGACGCTACCGTGGACATATGGTCGAATAAATTTAACACGCATGAAACCGTGGGGCACAGCTAGTATATATTATATAAGATTGATAAACTCCAAAACCGATTGATCGATTATCATGAAAGTTGGTAAGGCTATGTTTCATGAAGGAAGTTTTATGTTCTCCCTAAACTTGGAGCTGCTGTCGTTTTATCGACTACTGAAAAGGGCAAAATAACGTCTGCAGGGCCAGCTAGTATATTATATAAATGTAGTTATGTACTATTTATAATATATACATATATCCAGTGCCTAAATATATCTGTGAGCCCATTTAAAAACAACCGTTTGACACCATAGTTAGCTATATATATATATATATATATAAAAGCGAAATGCCACTCATCACGAGATGCGATTCCTTTCGCGAAAAAAAGGGGTTAGAAGTGTGCAAACATTGTTTTTTGACTTGAAATTGTGTACTTAGATCTTTTAATAAAAATAATGAAACACGTGTATCAATATCTATCAAAGGGTGTGTAAATAGGGGTTGAAAGTATGTTTAGTAAAAATATTTGCTTTTTTTATTATGCACACATAAAACCTATATACATACATTATACATATAATACCTAACCAGAAATTCAGCACGTATACACTTTAATTTATAAAAATTCGTGATTAAAGGGTGTAAAATAAGGTTTGAAACTTTGTACGGTGTTTTTTTTGTGTATATGTTTGATGATAATTAATAACCACATATGAATCACATATAATTGCCAAATGCACAATCCAGATTTTTAAAATTCTTCACCTAAATTAAATTGAGGGATGAAATTTGTGTTGTACGGTTGTATAGGCAGTCAAAAAATCGTGATTAATTATTTTTTTAATCTATAGATTTATTATTATTTTATCTATATGGTAATTTTTGTTATGTTAATCTTTATTATGGTAAGGGTTGCCATGGTAACCGTAGCCATTTTAATAATAATATACTAAAGATGAACCCGTGTAGTTTTTATGCCCGCATTTAAATCAAAAACGGCGTTACCGATTCTTATGAAATTCTGTACTCGGGAAGCTTATATCATTGTTCAATTGATATGCTATAAGGATCTTCAATAATATTTATAGAAATTGTAAAAAAATGTTTTTATTTAATTCTTAACCGATTTTGATGAAATTTTGTACACGGAAAGTATATGTTATTTCTCAATTGATAGACTATACGAATTGTCAGTGATACGAGTAAAAGTAAATTTACGGGATAAAAATAACTACTGCGTAACAAACGCGTGTGAGGCCGCGGGCGCATCGCTAGTAGTGTATATATACAACGCAACGAGCAATAACGTATTATATTACGGCAAAGTGACGGAACTGGGCCTGATGGTGAGCACAGTACAATCCAAAAACAACGCTACCACCGAAAGATCGGCATCCATCGCTGGTCGCCGCTGTCTTGCCAGCCAGCAAGCCTCTCGGTAACTGGATAAACTGTCTGATTCCGAAATGCGACAAACCAAAAGAGAGTCACTGTGACGGGTTTAGCACGGCGCAGTCGAGTGCATATTACTTACAACCTCGCTTAATTACATATCATCGCTATTACTAACTATTACTTTTTCCCATCTTTCTAGCAGAGTTTGAATACCGTTACAGCAAAAGTGTTTTTCTATTGAATCAATCCATGAATCAAGCCAAGCAATTGCTGATCAGCCAGACTATGTCTCATCGAACGAAACAAGTAATAATTGGACAGCGAAATATCTGGAGAAAATGGCGGGTGGAATAGGACTTTCCATTTGAGCGTTTCTATGTAGGTTTTAACGGGTTTGGCAACATGAGGCTAAGCGTTGTTACACAGTAGAATCAGTTTTTCGTGCCTCTGCTCGTATTCTGGCCGTTTTCGCGCAGTGCTCGACTCATTCGCATCAACTGAAATCGATAATATTCACCAGTCATGGTTTCGTTTGGTTTCAACAGCTCATAATAAATAACACCGACCGGGTCCCACCAAATACACAGCATGACTTTCGCAGCGTATATACTCAGCCGAGTCGACGACGTAGAAGCATGCGTGGGCAGTCCTCATGACGTTCCTTTCTTTAGGTTGCTGTAATGAATCCACTTTTCATCACCAATTACGATGCGATGAAGAAATCCTTTCCTTTTTTGCCGCTGGAGCAGTTGTTTTGAGGCGAAAGAACGACGATCAAAGTCCCTTAACTTCAAATCATAAGGAACCAATTCCCTTACTTTTGAATGATTACCAACGCATACAATCGCTTGGAAATGGCTTAGCAGGTAACTCCTAATACTGAAGCAAGCTGTTCCTGTATTTGACAGGGATCCTCATCAAGCAATTCCTCCAATTCAGTGTCTTTTTTGGCCTTCCTTCAAGCGGACAGTCGTCAACATCGAAATCGCCGTCTTTAAAGCGACGGAATCAATCATGGCACATTGGATCGTTGAGAGCACCAGTCCCTTATTTTTTTGTAACTCGAGATGCGCTTTAGCCTCCGTTTCCTTTAAATGAATTAAGAAAGGTAATACTTCCCGCTAATGACGATTATTTGGCACAAAATCAGACATTTTCAAACAACTAAAAGTATATGACGCCACAATAAAATCACTAACATGTTAAAGCGGTTTGTTTACCATATGTCTCAGCTTGGTTCGTGACGTTTTGGTTATGTCAAAATTTACCAGCACATACTGCTAGAGCCATCTATTGACAAACAGCGAGAATTTAGTTGCGCACGAATATACTTAATTGCAACAAAGATAGAAGCAAAATAAACAAAATGTGTTACACGTTCGGAAAATGTGGCACGTACTTTAAGGTCAGGTCAGGACTGAATGAACGCCCTCAACGATGCGAAGTTGAAAAAGTAATTTTAACAAATAATTACATAATATTCTACGGTGTCTCAAAATAATACGATCCAAAAAATATCACGTAGTTGCAAACTTCGACCCCTGATGTAACTTGTTATTTAAGCTGTTTTATTTAAATTCAACTAAAAAATTATTTCATATGATTAAAAAAGCAGACTTATTTATGTGAAACATGAAAACAGTAGAAGTATTGTAACTTGAATATTGTCTAGTATAATATATTATTATATTGTCCATTTTATTTAAATACAGATAAATCCTAACAAAAACAAAAATTAAGCCGTATTGAAGCAAAACATCCACACTCCTTTATTATTTAGTTGCTATAGACCAACGTTGCAACGTTATGTCTATAAAGTACTGATAGCTCGTGGTGGTCTAGATCGGTGGAATATCGATTCAATATCTGCAGGTTCGAGACACGGCATACTATCGGATTATTCAGAATTCGTGTACCTTTACTATTCGAATTGGTAACCATCGGCTGACCGTGAAGAAGAGAAACATCATTTATATTCATATTCATATTCATATTCAACATTTTTTATTGTAGCACGACATAGTGACGGCATTGTACTTGATGGCAAGCACAGGGCAATCCAAAAAATACGGCAAACACTGACAAATCTGCAATGCATCGACAGTTGTTGTTGTCATACGTGCTTGGTCATATGTCTCTTCACTCTATGTTTGAAGGACTCATTGTTCACATACACACTGGTCGGGAGACAGTTCCACAGTACGGCAAAGATATAACATGGCGAACTTCTTTGTTCAAGCCGAGGTGAAGGTTACCGTAAAGCTATGACTCCGGAATCCAGCGCATGTTTCTGTTATGAAAGGGACTGCCCGATTTTTCTTATTGAAGTTTACAAACGATTGACTCCAGAGTGACCATCCAGAGTTTGACGAACCTTTCCAGAAGATGGAGTTGCACAGGTGGCATGTGATGGATTTTTGGCGGATGGTAACACAACAAACGGCAGTATTTACGCATGTTTGATACTGACTAATAATGTTATCTTAACGAATACATTACTTAAATTAAAACAGTTCATAAACTATGTTTAAAAAAGGTTAATATTATATTATCCCAGAGGAAAGTACTAAGCATAGTGTCCCCAACAACCAAACTAGAATAACCTGTATTTTAGCAGCTAATCCCTCCCGAAATCAAACTTGGTGTATATTAGTAGATTTGCAAGCTTAACAAAATCAACATAGTGAAATTGTAATAAGCTATAAATTCTCAACATTAACATAAACGAACAGTTATTCCTTTATGATATCGTTGACGGCCGGTCTCTAATAACTCGACACGTAATTGTGTTTACGAAAAGTGACTTAACTTTTATTAAAATACAAATAAATGTGCTTCAAAGAAACATCAGAGAATAATACTTTACTAGGGAATTCGTTCAACTTCATTTGGATTTAGAGCAAATATATATTACATGATTTGAAATTATTTTAGAATAATGCAAATTTTGTAGAAATATTCTAGCCCTCGGAGCCATTATACCAGCATATTTTGGAGGAGGGACTAAGAAACTTTATTGATTTTTAGTACTTTACCAAATCCAAGTAACTAAAATATCCATGAGTGCTAAAATACCCACAGGGGTCCATATAACCACCTTTCCCTAGCATACATATTCTAACTGTTAGGGTATTTTCGCACAAGTGAATCATAGGATGTAGATACATGGTAAAAAGATTTACAAGATTTTTTATTGGTTAAGATTTGACCACGATATCAAATAATATAAAGTTACAGATGGAGTCACGTTGAGCCTGACAATTAATATGATGTTTCACTAGCGCGGCCACCGAAACGTCACCTACTATAAATTGCAAGGACTAAAATTTGTTTGAATGTCCAAATAAGATATCCCCTTTACAGCCTGAACAAATTGGATCGTGTTTTTTTTTTTTTTATTAAATAAATGTAAGGTTTATTGAAAATTATTTACCATAAATAGACATCTTAGTACATACGAGTATATCTATCCCGGTTAATCTTTACTATTATTATTTAAGGCTTGCAGACACGTGTCAAATGTGATGAGAAATGAGAGATGTAGCGTAATTTAAATTGGAAGTTGATTTTACGATTATCGGTTATTTTTAGAGTTAATATAATCGATAATACAATTATACTTTAAGTAAATTGATGGGTGTGTAAGCGGTGTAATGTCAAAAATTAACTATAACAACAATTTAAATAGCTATCTGAAACACTTGAATTATTAACTGCCTGACTCCAAACAACAAGATTAATGCTTTCGGTCAATATTCTTCGTTGCGTGTTTCAGCAGTAAAAAAATAGGAATTAGTAAATATACATTTATATTGGAAATTAAAAAAGAAACTAATAAATTAAATGTACAACTGCGTTCGATGAATTCGATTAATTTTCGATTCGTACGATTAATACGATTAATATTAGATTCCTTTGTTTTATTATTTCGGTCTACTCTAGTTTTAAGTAAAATAGAGAGTAATGATATACGTAGTAACAAAAAAAAACGAAAACTCACTAAAATCAATGTACCTATAGAGTATTTAGGATTTCGTCGTGCAAAATGTTTTATCCTTACCAATATGTTTTTAAATGACATCATTTATAGTCTAAATGCATGTTTTTAGGTCATGTCATAATTTGCAAGACGTAACAATTTACGTTCTGTGAACATGTCTTGCAAGCCTTCGTATGATGAACAAATTATAGGATAATTTTAATGCAAGAAGTGTCGTGTACTCTCCATTAGACCTCTACCCGCGATCCGCATTTGACACAAGGAATTCTAATTTTGAACAGAAAGAAGAATAAGTAAATTATATAAAAAGGAACCATCAAAAAAATCGCAACAACAAATTTTAAGCACATCTCACTATGTAGCGCTTAGCCTCCGAGAGTAATTCCATTATGGCTTGAAACGAAAACCGCGTTCAACGACCTCACTGCATCCGCTTAATATTGGTAAACCTTTGCGTTGTGATTTACAAGATTTCTGACGAAATAATGACATAGAAAAAAAAATTGGACAAATAATGAAACGTCGCCATTTTGTTATTTCGCATCTGTCAACATGATACACATAAAAATGCTGTGGAAAGAATATTTGTAAATGGGAATGATTTCTAAATGTAATAAAAGAGAAAATTATATATTTAACTTTTCATTAAGAGACTTTCTCTATTTTTGTAAATATATTAAAATATTGAAATTATTTTGTGTTTTCCTACATAATGATAGCACTTCAGTGAGAGTTTTTTTCATCAATATATTAGTGACGATGTTGCCAAATATGGTAATACGCTAAGTGTAGAGGGAGACATTAGAAAATATACTACCACTATGCATCACGATGTTTTCCTTCACCGAAATTTCAAGTTAATTGCAGGATTCGAATCCACACCGATCGACACGATGTCCAAACATACTACCACCAAGTAATCATCACTTCTATAAGTAAGTTTTTCTAGGTAAGTTAGCAAGTATGCATACAATCCACCTTTTTTATCGTTATAGGTTTAGAGTTGTGGCCACACCTTTTAAGTGATTACTGTTACTGTAGCCCATAACTTACTTCAAACAAGACCGTAAAGGACTAAGATGAAACGGCTCGTATGCCAGTGCATGTTGCAAACTTACTTATATACTTACTTATAACTTACTGCATACTCTTCATAAAACCTAACAAAGCAGCGTGAGCTTTGTTATACATATATGTATTTTTTCATAATATCACGGAAAAGTGATGGACTCTGCTTGATAGTAAGTACAATACAATTCAGAACACTGTTTCTGCGAGCACTGATAGATCGACAATTTATCGCCGTTCACCGCTGTGATAACGATATCCTAACGGTAATCCTGAAACACGACATATATAAGCGAATCACGGTGACGGCATTATCACCATATATACCATAGGTGTGGTCACCACTATCGTGATTTCCTCGTTCGTAACTCAGTAGAGTATACCACGTGCAGACGTGCAATTGAATCCCAAAACATCCCCAAAGTGAGTGGCAATGTTGCTACCGAAGTCAAAGCTTGTGTTGACAACATAAAATTTGATTTTCAACAAATGAATTAATAATACCTACTAGTATTTACCAAAACAGAACTTTTTGTAAGTTTTCTTGAAACCTAAAAATTGAGATTAGCTTAAGCCCCTTTTCCATTACTTCACATGATATATGAAGAAGTTGGCGTACCTTAAATCCTTGCAAGAGACATTTTTTTTTATCTCGAAATGCTTTCACTCAAATCATATTTAATAATCATAAAATTATACAGTTTTACCGAGCAATAATAATAGATAGGCAAGAATTTAAATGAACCATATAGTTAATAGTTTATCAGGCTATAAAAATACGATTGAATTTTTTTTTTTTATAAAATTACACTTAAGTTATTGCTTTATAAAGGTATCTTTAAAAATACTTTCAAGGATGAAAGTTTAAAAATGTATACAACTGTTTTATAAATCGTTAACTTTAAATATTATATTGTTCATTTAAATAATTATGTAAAATGAAATAAGAAGTTTCACATTGTAATTTCGATTTCTTAATATGTAATGATATTATTAGTTCTAGTAATATAATTCGAGTGTTACACTGTTTCCCGCCTCTTTCATATAATTACAAATCTACTCTATCGTAGTAAATTTTAGTTTGAACGTAAATTTACAAAAATGATAAAAGTAATACTACACTGAAAGCTTTTTTAATTAACGTTCATATAATAATTTGATAATTTAAAACATCCTACTATACACATTAATAATTAAATGCAACAAGTAGAATTCTCAGTAAACGGTAAAATTATTTCCAAAATAAACCGAAAGATACAATATTAATAAAAAAGGCTACTTTTGACTTATATTTAAAACCATTCCGCTCGTTTGCTCATTCATTTAAAATTTTAATATTAAATATTATAAATAAATAAAAATGTATATACATTTCAAAATGTTATGTTCCATAAAATATAAGTTGCATGAATCTCACTTATAAAAAATTGTGTAACAGATTTCATTTCAAATACAACTGACTTACCTTTATTTGTTTAATTTTTATATTAAAGAAATCATATTTTCTGCTTATTTAAATGTTAATTATTTCTATTAAAACAGTACTTCCTTTTTTGCATCAATCTGTTAAATAGTATCCATTGAAGTAAAAACTTCTTTGGCACCGTTGTGATTAGAAACTCGATGAAACGAAAACGTGAAAATAAAAATAATCAACCATATACATCTATAGAATTTAGCCTAGGAGAGAATGATATAGAATACATTTACATTATGCACGGTTAATTCAAATCCCAATTTTCATAATTATAATTGTCGTCGAATTGGCCTACTGGTGTGAGACGATCAGACTTCATACGCAGTACGCACGAGTGATGGTTCCGAATGCTCCTGATTTAGGATATTTAAAAATCACTTTTAAATACCCTTATTTTTTAATAAAGATTTTACTAATTCACGCGTGTGACCTGCGGCATGCATTTTTTTTAAAACACACAAGAAGAATAAAGTATTAGTAAATTATATTAGTTACAATATAAATAAAACATTTCCTTTAGTAACGTGCTATAAAATAACATATTTATCCCGAATTAATATGTAAAACAGGTTATAAAAAACAATACTCACGGACAAAAATGTTGGACATCAAAGTCGCCGGTAGGCAGAATACGATCACCAGTATGTCAGCTAAGGCGAGATTCACAATGAAGAAATTCGTAACAGTCCTCATGCGCGGCGACCGGTACACCACAGCGATCACGAAGCAATTCCCTACCAGCCCCACAACAAATACGAGCAAGTAAGCGATGCAATACACAGCAGTCATTGCCCCAGTGTGCCTGTACATGAACTCCTCAACCATATCGGATCTGTTCAACCGTCTGTCTTCGAACTCGACATGAGACGACAACGGCTCCAAGTCAGGTAAAACACTGTTCTCAGGCACGAATTTCGTATTCATAGCGTCGATTATAGAATTCGACAATAAGTCTACAACGTGGTTCTTATGGTCACGGAGATGAGAATGGTTATGGTGACGCCAGTGCCGGGTCTGGGGATTCGAAAAGTTCATGTAATCGTGAAAATCGTTCGTTATTTTTAAAGGAGCCATCTCTATCCACTAGCACATCACTGAACTGAATAAATGTCTATTATTTTTTTTTTATCTAGTTTAGAAAAAAGTATGAAAGTTTCGTATGAATTTTTTTCAGCCGGTGATATACAAGGCCTACGAGCGCTGTCTGCGATGTAGACGCGCCGTCTGAACGTAGACTCGCTACGCCTGTAACAAGCCTATCTACGACGCATGTGCATTTCGTTATTCCCGACAAATCTTGAATCTGCCTTTTCTATAACCCTTATCTGGACAACACAATGTTCATTTTCCTCTAAACTACGTGCAAAGCTGAGTTAACCACAAATTCGGAAGGTCCACAATGCATCCAATAAAGTTAGCATGTATTGCATGTTCATAGCTGTTGCTAACTGAATTTTCAGTAAATGTTTATCAAATTCAACGCTATATGGGTCACATAGATGAAGGAGATTTTTTAGAATTATTACAATTGATTTAAAAGAACTTTTAGACCGTTCCGTTGTGTTCCGGCAACTGCACTTGAGAGGTAATCCCACTACGTTTAGTGTGGTACTACTATCTTGGGCCACATAGTCACTTCATATCAGGTGAGATTGTGCTAAACCTAAACTAAACTATAATCTTATAAAACGATTCGTTTAAATCCTACAATAAGTCAAAGCTTCTTCTGAACTTACACATTGTGATGAAAGTGTAGCACGGTGGTGAGCCATTTTCTAATAACCATATATTCAGGTTCAACTATGGAATTTATAAACAACGCATTACAATTTCAGATCACCTTGATGAAGCGAGTCCCAAACTCAACGTGAAGCAAAAACAAAATAAAACCTAAATTCCACTAAAGCGAAGCCACGGTGACAAACTAGTACAATTTGAAATTTATTTTAATTATTTATTATTATTTATTTTAATGTTAATAAAACAGAAACGCTCTGATATTTAAACTTTTCATTAGCTTTCTGATAAACCACAAAATCTTAAGCTTGTCTTGATTAGTAAAATTTGAGTAGTAAAATTGTAATATTCTATTTACCAACAACGTTGTAACCAGACCCTGCCACCGAAATAAAATCCTTTGCTATTAGCATTTTTATTTTTCGCTATCTGAACCTCATTCGAATAGTCAGTAATTTGACCACAGCGCCATATATACCTGTTTTTTTTTCCATAAAACTATTCGAGAACCATTGAGAACAAAACAAAATAAGAATTACGCCTATCCATCATTCGATTCGTGACTTATGGAGTTGAATTCTTAAAAAAATACATTAGAGTAAAGCAATTTTTTGAGTATCTTTTCAAAATTTTCTTTATCTAAAACCTTACTCGGACTATTACTAACATCTTGTTCTCAAGTGATGCGCTTACCAACGAACAGCATTTCATATTTATTTATAGGTATATAGATTTTCGTGATATAGACAAAACATTAGACAAAAAAACTTTAATGACAACCCTGTAATATAAGCAGTTCACCTGACTGTAGGAGGTATTTGTCTATCACAATTTATAGTCACCTTTAATTAACCTTCAAAGTCATTCAGTAAAAAATAGCTACTTCTGAGGATTAAAGCGGAACTTGCAGAATATGCCCCATCCATCTGATAGTAATACAGTGGCGTGACGCTGAATTTATGTACTGTAACGTGATAGCTAGGCAATAGAAAATGTTCTATCACCAGACTATGGTTTCATAACGCGTTTTCTGAACACTAACAATAAACCGTCACTGCTTCCTGAAGCTAAGTGACCACTAAGACTCTAAGTAAACACGAAATAAAACTGCAGCAAAGGGAGGTCAATCACTGAAGGGTCGCTAACCGAAAGACTAAGAGCGTCTCGAAAGCCAGATTTTCAAATAATTAGACATGTCAGTAACAATAGTAAAAAAAGTAAAAGATTTCCTTTAAATTACATCTACAACAAACAGTTTGTGAGTGCACATTTCAAATCCTTTATAGACAGACATAATAAACTGGAAAATTGGCCTTGAAGCTATTTCTGTTTAAAATTATAGAGAATAAATAGAATTTGAACCTTTACTTCAAAGAAATCTATAATAAGTCTATGTTTTATTGGCAATTTATTTAAGTTTGAATGCTAATTTTTGTTCTCCGTTTCTACTATGAATTAGTTCATATATTTTCTTAATAAGTGTAATTATTATATACCTATCAGTTGTCAACCTTGATCCCTCCTTCTCGAAGGAGTTCTGGAAATTACACCAACCTCAAAAACGCAACATAAGGTTAATTAGCTCCTATCTTCTGTAGGGTGGAGGGGAGATAGTCCACCGGTCGGGCTGCCCCAAATAGAGAGGAATTTCTAAAGAGATTTAAACTAAAAGTAGCGTGATTGTGGCAAGTCATTTAACTAAAAAGGCAGATGGATATCGTAGTATATGAAGACCGAATAAGGTATCGATGGATTTAGTGAAGAATGACATATGCATATCGAAATGACAGCTAATAAAGGAAAGTAGAAGAGGAAAACATAATGTGCCGACCCTACTGTGGTGGGATTAGGGGAAGAAGAAGTGTTAGTCTGATAGTACCTACATATAATACAAAAAGAGCTAACAAACGAATTTCTGACAAAAGAGTTTTCGTTTAAGGTATTTATATAAAAGTGGTTCTTATTATATGGAATGCTGATACAGCCAGATGATTTTACTTCACATAGATTGTCACACGGTAAAATTAAAGTCAAAATACATAAATTATTAAAATATGTTTCTGTTTATTTAATAATAATTATAATGAAATTATTTTCTCGCGTAGCAGTGCTTATTATACTGTACTTATTATCTCTTGTTACTTGAACGTAAAATTCTAAAATAATAGTAACGCCACCTTGTACTAATACTTATCACCTATCATCTCCCACCCCCTCCCCGTCGTGTACAATTTGTAACCGCGACTCCTCATTTCGACAGTTTTTCTTGTTCCTACGTACCTCGCGTTTCCGCTGAAAATCGCACACAGAAATAGGCAAATCATCATAGAAGGTTCTCGGACGTTAACTGTACGGAGATTTGTTGTTCGTTAAAGAAAGGGAACCAGGTCAGTGCACGACATCCTTTTTTCTTATTATCGCATCCCCGCGCCTTTGAGGCATATACTTCGGACACACCGCGTGTCCAAATGAAAATATTTATTTTTACTAGAGTACCCACTAACCACATGTTTTAGAAATTTATAAGATAATTACAAATTAGCGCCATTATCACGCAATTGTATCTGAAATATACAGCAAATGCATGCAAAAAAGATTTATAAAAATGCATCAGAAACATTATGAGTAAAAAAATAAATGATTAAATGAGTTAAAAACGCACGCGAAGTATCAAAACTTTTTATTTGTCATTTAATGATGCCCTTTCATTCAAGGTTACGTGTGGCGCCACACTTCACCGCCCAGCTTCGACACCTCTCTCATACCTGCTTTACGCAACGCTACATTATCGAACGATAATAATTAATACACATCCTTGAGCACCTAGCGACCTCTACAAAAATAAGCAACGTCTCTTTTTAATTCTTTAGATAATTTATGTTAATTAATGTTAATATTGCCATACCTTTATTTTTATTGTAGCTCTGTGATAGAACTGCACTATATATCAGAGTAAATACGATAAAGGTCAAAAATAACGGCGACCGTTGGTGACTAATAATACTGACATTCTTGGCTACCATACCGACCTGCAGAAATTCTCTTTACGCCTCGTTGTGAGGACCCGTATTATAGGAAGTAGAAAGCTCGCTACCCAGACGACGAATTAATATCTTCACGGTACAGGAAAGTTAAGGTATACGAGATTTTTGAGGGAGGTCAGTTAGTAATACAGACTCATTAAAGATGGATTATAAATAGTGTTGCCTTCTTTTATTTGAGGAAATATAAATATATTTATTGTTAAAGATAAGAAAAAAAAAACACATTTTATCACAATAAAGTATGTCAGAATATATCAATGAGGAAGGAAATGAAGTACGTCATTGTAAACGCATATTAATGTTTTTTTTTTTGTAGTAGTATTACCTCGGCTTATTTACTGTACTATCCCTGATGGTAAGTACAGTACAATCCTGCCGGCCTGCACAATTATCTCTTCACGTTACGCTTGAAGGACCCGATGTCATAAGAAGGAGGGAACACAATGGCCGGGAAATGGTTCCACAGTTTCACGGTACGACAAAGATAAGACATACAGAAATTTATTTTTTATTTATTAACGCTTTTGTTTTTTTATAATGTCTTGCTACATTGACTGTTCTATCCCTGATCGTAAGAACAGTACAATCGAAATACAACGGCGACCACCGGAGATCGAAATCCATCGGCGGTCGCCGCTGTCATGCCGGCCTTCAAATGCAGGCACTTATTCATAGTTAGTTAAAATATAACACCGGCTTGGAATACAGATTCTATTGCTCAGTAAGTGACTTAAAACCGATATGTTATATGCAAAATTTTAATGATTTATGTAAAATGAACCTTAAAAAAGAACTATGTAAAATAAAACACTTTCACATACTTTATTGATCTCATAATTATTATAAAATACGGATGGTAACCCGTATAAGTCATAAATATTAACGGGCCGTAGTAATAACTTATTTTAAAAGCCGCCTTTTTGCTTGTAATATTTTACGATGAGTAGGGTTTCCAGAGTCCCTTCGGGAATAAAACAAAAAACAAAAAATATCGATTAAATATTAACTGGATGTTTCACTTATACCATACCATACCTATATTACAAAAAACGCGTTGAATAATACCTCAGGCCATGGCATGTTAAGACAAACCCCAGAGGTTTAATAAGATGCCTTTAACTAACAAAATGGTAAAAAGATTATTAGTGAAAATAAATAAATAAAAATACGCAATAAGCATGACGATATTGGTGAAGCAATCGGAAAAAAGACGGTAATTATTTGGCTTACGCTGTATAAACCATGCGAGACATATGAAATTAATGTTTTACATTATTGTAGACCTTAAAAAGACATAAAAATACAGCAATAGCATATTATGTCTATCTTCTAAGGGTCACCCAGAATAAGCATTTTTGGGACAGTACAATTCGTGAGTGCGCTCGACCGACATTATGTAGTCCACGCGAGCGGAGCCGGGTGCACAACTAGTTTTTTATATTTCCTAAAATATAACACGTAATAATATATTACTTACTCTTATAGCTGAACGACCTAAAGTGGGTTATAACTTAGGAGACGAGAGCCTACCATTTCTTTTAGCCAAGTGCTGGTTCCCTCCAGACAGCGACTTGAAACTCAGACAGATATTTCTCTACCGTATCACTCTAGTTGAATGATCGAACGGCTGGGTGTTAGGACATGACAACTGTGTCTGACTGGATCGCAGCCATCCAGGTGTTATAATAGTTTGTAATAAACATAGTCTCCCCTCCCCACTCTTCAGAACGTCTCACTAGCAATGCTTGACAGCCTCAGTATCAATTACATTGGGAGTCTCATCTCCACTACAACTCGGAGACTAGGAATCTTAAACAGGGTGCGACGGTTTTTCACGTCCGATCAACTGTACCTTCTTTATAAGGCACTAGTTCGGCTGTGTATGGAATACTGTTCGCATCTCTGGGATGGACCTCCTCGATACCCTGTACGGGTTGCAGAGACGGGCTGTTCGCATTGTTAATGATGCAGACGTTACCCAATGCATCGAGCCGCTTCAGCTTCGCAGTAACATCGCCTCGCTAAGTGTGTGCTACCGTCTGTATCATCGTGAGTGTTCTGAAGAGCTGTTCAATCTAATTCCCTCCTCACCTTTCAACAACAGAACCACACACGCTGGACTTCACAGTCTCACAGTCACAAAATCACAGTTTTACGGTTACCTTCATCTCGGCACGAACTAAAAAGTTCTCTATGTCTTACCTTTATCGTCCCGTGAAACTTTGGAACCATCTCTCGGCCAATGTGTTCCCTCTTTCTTATGACATCGGGTCCTTCAAGCGTAACGTGAAGAAGTATTTATGCAGGCTGGCATGACAGCAGCGACCGCCGATGGATTTTGTTCTCTCGGTGGTAACCGTTGTATTTGGATTGTACTGTGCTTACTACACAGTACAGTCAATGTTGCGAGCTACTAAAAAAAAAGTCAAACGTTAATCGTAGACTACATTTGGCTAAAGAAAATTAGCTACAAAATAAATGTGTATGTACACGTGTAATTTCTGGAGCAAACACAAAATGTACTTAAACAATATTTACTTATTATATCACAAGCTTTAATTAAACTTACCAACTGACTGGCGATTAACAAAGATTAATAATATGAACTAGATAATTTTACATAAAGAAAATTTAGCTAATAGAAAGTAATAAATCATTGTAGGGGGATGATGTCAACTTTTATAATTAAATCTCTGTCAACACGGCGACGTGACGTATGTCATAAAGTAAATAGGGGTAAAGTGTCTGGTGGCAAACATATTAAACTACTTATAGGGTCTAGAAGTAACTAATCTCTACAATATTATGTCAATGACGTCAACATATTGTTACAATAATTAAATGATAATGTGATAACATTATCGTACATGTCTAATTGTCATTGAGGTTATTTTCTAATTGTGATACATGGTAGAAGGAGGCACTTTTGAACAAATAACATTACTAAATACACTCGTGCCAGTCATTAGTGCCTGTCAATGTACCCCCGCCAAGTTCCAAGAGAAGCCAAATTTTTTTTTAACCGCGCAGAGTAAATATGCTGAAAAATTGCTGTAAGAGTTTTAATGGAAAACCAAGAAGTATTTATAAGTGTATTGCGTATTATATAGAGTATTTAATAGTTAACATAACAAAACTAAATTTCAGATGGGGTGTGTGGATTGGATTTATTTTTTTTATTTTTCAACAACTGAAATTCTGACAGAAGGATAAACTTATTTAGCATAGTTATGTTATATACTGTAACCAAATAATAGGTCCCTGCAAATAGGAACAATACATTTTAATGCCACGTGCGTAACAAAAGATCAAGAAGTTCAAAGATTGCACGTACAAAAATGCCTCCTTCTCCCAAGGCAACAAATAATGTACATTTATAATCTCTTCGGAGCTATTGAGTCTTTCGTGTAGATTGTCAAAATTTGAATTTTATTTCTTACTCACCATATACCAGGTTCTAACATTCGCCATAGTCGCACGTTTAGGTATATTGCACTCCGGAATCAGCCGGTGTATCTCCAGTAATCTAACAGGGTAGTAGGTTATCTGTACCCAGCTGGGTCGCGTCCACGTTACAAATGGGGATAAACAGGGGACAGTGACTCTCTTTTGTTTTATCGCATTTCGGGATCAGCCACTGTATAACTAGCTACCGAGATGCCAGCAGGCAGAAATAAGGACGACCGTCGATATATTATTTATCACTCGGTGGTCGCCATTGTTTTTGAAATTAAAAAAGTAATTAAATATTATTAAATAATATATTTTTATATATTTAAAAAAAATTATAGTATGAATTTGGCAAATATGCATATGGCCCACCTCATAGTATGCGGCTACACTAGCCTATGGACGCTTGAAGTACGATAGATATCAATAGCGCGTTGAACCGCCATTGAACCCCCTTCCCAAGAAGCTTTGGAAACCCTGCTCACCACAGGAACACAACACAAGGTTATTTGGTAGAGATCTGTAGGGTGAAGGTATTCCACCAGTAGGACTGCTTTAGTAGAGAGAAATCTCTAAAGAAATTTCCCTGTGCTCTACCTCTCTCAATCTCTGTAATTTATACATATAATAAACATTTAATTTTGTTTCAGTGTCTTTATTCAGGTTTCTCCAGCACTACTGGAGATCGATCGCTTTTTACATGACACACGAACAATTTGTTTTTATTGTAGCTTATTTTCTAAATTCAATTTATTCTCCTATATAAGAAACCTTGTACGTTCAATCACGCAAAAAAGACTGAACGGATTTGGATGAAATTTGACACACATGGATTAACACGTAGGATACTTTTATCCCGGGAAATTATACGTTTTACATTTCTCTTTGGACCCAGTTCTCAATAACATGCAGACAAAGTCGCAGGCAGATACTTGTTTATAATAAAAAATAAATAATAGCTTGGCAAACGCCCAAAACTGTTTGGTATTTCGCGCAAGCGAAGGAAATAAAAATATACATTACATTAAATTGCCAAAAAAAAAACAATAACAAATGCATAACACCTTAGTTATGATTATAAATATTAATATGTTTCAATAAACAAAAGTGGTATAAAGTTTTTATTACTTAAGTAACAATTTATTCAGTGTATTGCAATAAGACTCTGTCTTTAGACCAACATTGTAACCATAATATCGCAGCTTTAATCTATTATTAAATTGTTAAAATTCATGGCCTTCTTTAATTGTGAGATACAGTGTTATTCGAGAGATTTTATCCTTATCATATACCCTATCTATTATTGGCACTATAACATATTAAACGTCGAGTTTTTACATTTTAAATTGGTTCGATTCCAGGCACAGGTGAGCTTTTATAAAAAAACTGTGAATGTGGTTATTATTATTATTTTTTAATTAAAGAATGTTTTCTTTAATTACAATTTGCTATCTTCTATATTTAATATATTTTTCCTCCATGTCCCATTCGTTTTATGCATCCCATATACTGGCTGATCCTGAAAAGTGACATTACTGACAGGATTATCAGCATGTCCATAAAGAACCCAGCCAGCCCACTTGATTACGCGATACACCTATGCGTGCCACTGTGGCGGGTGTATGGTGGTTGGAATCCAGTCGAAAATAACTGTCGTATTTCTACCACATTGCGAAATTTAAACGTGTGTTTTAGACAAAACCATAAAGTTTTTTCTTAAAGCAAAACAATTTTTTTATTTATCCTTAATCCTCCTAGAAATTGTTAACACGCACGGTAACCTATAAATTTAAGACCGTAAAAGTGTCTGCTTGTATTAAGCTATGTAAACATGAGGTCAAAGAACTATTCAACCCTTTATTACATGACTCTCATCTGTCTAAAATATCTAAATAATGATACAAGTTTGGGGAGATAGGAACTCGAAACCTAACTTACTAACTGATTAAGGTTTTGTGAACTACAGAGAGAATGTGCTTATAACGATCGTAATGAAATCAATTAAATTGTTGTCAGACACAAGATCGATTATCTCTATATAACACTTTTATATTTGTTTCATAGACATACGTTATTATTATTTTTATTATTGAAGCTATATTTCGTTTGGCGCGTTTACTAGATGCTTAAATAGAGAGCTGCGCGTGCATCATATGACATGTAAGTGCTACATGCTAAAGTCCGGGGACAGTGATAATAATGTTATGATTATTAATCAAATAATAACATTATTTTTCTACAACGTTAAGTATTTTTACACAATTAAACATACAGTAAAATGAATTTACATTATTGTCATTGATTTTTGTCATTTAAATTTTTGTCATTGTTAAATATGTTGTTGGCACGCGGTATAAAAACTTTATTGCTATTTTTTCTATGGTTTTACTATGACGCTGAAGAATACATGTTGCATGCGTAACATGCTTATTTGTATTTTTATCGTGTAGTTATGGTGGGTTTTCAGGTGATATAGTTATTACATGACTTGTCCATATGTCCATGTTTATACAAACGTTTTCAATAATCGTTTAGATATTTTAGCGTAAAAGTCCTACTACCAAAATAATGATAGACCATGTTTGATGAGAAGTATTTAATTTAAGAATAGTAAATAACGCTAGGCGAGTAGAAGGTCGGAACTAAAATTTGTTCAAACATTCTTTTGATCTCAATTCTGGTTTAATTATCCCTAAGCTTTACGACGAGAAATACTGTATATAATCTGCAACCTTGAGTATAATTAATAAATAATTTCTATAAGCGATATACCTATTTATTAACGTTATTCATTCCTTCCAGAGTAAGCAAAAATAAAGGAAAACTTACCACGGAATCAAGTAATGCACTTTGTGGAAAGAAACATTATTAATTAACTTTATTCACCCCTTCCAGAGTAAGCAAGAATAAAGGACAATCTACTACGGGATCTACAGTTTGTGGAAAAAAAAATATTATTAACTGTGTGCTAGCTCAGTAAACGTTTTTTCAAAACACGTGTATAAATCGTACAATGAACAAGAATCTAAAAAATATCTTGATGTAACTAGTGTTTAGAATAAACTAAACGCATCTATAAATATATTGGTATCGATATCTACTGCTAGTTATGCAGAATCAGAGCAAACGAAACAACAATATGTCATGAAGCTATGCAGAGTCCCTGCTTAAGATGTTAACGCGCGTAAATAAAAATAAGTTTATGGGTGATAAAAAGTGATTTCCCGTGAATGGGTGGAAACGGGGGTGAAGCAGAGAGGAAGTCTCGGAGCTATAAAGTGTTCGAGTGATGCGATCTAGACCAATAATTTAGTTATTTAGTTTTATTTATTAGTGACCAGGTAACCTAAGCAAAATGATAAGTTCTCAAGTGAAGGAGCTGGAAAACACCGATGATGGATTTTCTGATTATGATAATTGAATATAATAATACATTACAGTATCGTTTAGTGACGATTTTTTTTTACATAGAAAGCTTGACCAAGTAGGAAATATTTTTTCGATTAATCCGAAATATGAAAAGTCTTAATATTCGACAATAAGTTTATCATGTAACAACGAATTTACGTAACACAAATATTTTTTAAATTACTTAACAAATATAAAACCCCAGTGGAGACTTACAAAAAATAAGAAGATATTTTGAAAATGTTTTTGGGTGTTTTGTAGCTTTATTTCCTTAGCACGCACGGCGAAGAAGTATGCGGAAGTCGACTCCCGGTCTATTGTAAACTGAAGCCGTGACGTCACAGGAGGGGGTGTGATAAAACAGGAACCGCCGGCCGTCGACCTCGGCCTACGTCACATATAATGTTGCCAAATTCCGAACTCAGATTTGCGGAAAACACGCAATACAAAGGCGGGACGAAACTAAAAAAAAAACAATAAGATGTTAGCCTAATGAGAAGGCATTAAATTTGTGTCAGTGACAATGTATGAGTAGATATTTTTTACAAGCACTTCACCTGATGGTAACTTGATGATAAATCAGCCCGCTTGCCACCCATAACCTTGCTTATTATTTCAGCTCGGTGTACCACGTTCAGATATGATAGTTAGGATTTTTTAAGATTCTGTTATCTCTCACAGCTCTAACCCATAACTTTTTGTTCTTCTTTTAGGTCGTAACAAACACTCATGACAGAATGGTCACCGAGACGCCAACAGTCGGCAGACGCAACACGGGGCTTTGCCATCCATCTCGGGAGATCGCCCTCCGGTTTCACTTAACTTATATCTTAATAAAACTCAGAACACGTATTGTTTTTATTCAATATCCGTTTAAAAACTTAATTTCTGAATTTAAAGCGTAACATGTCATACAATTTATGATTACAACTGGATAATTAATGGTTGAGAAACGGGACAGCCCTGCTATAGCGGGAAACTTGATAACCCTGGTCACACATAACAACTCGTCAATTACGCACTGATTTCAGCGTCGAGTCTTTCGTTATTCCTTTATATTAATACATAGGTAAAACATTACGCGAAATATAATCAGCGACTCTGCTCGCATTGATAATATATAAAAAAAATCTTTTGCATACATCGAAATAAATGTAAGCACTGTAATTTATACGAATATTATAAAATCCGAGATATTGTTTCTTTTTTTTTTAATATACTAATCTCTGGAAGTACCCGTCAGACTAACGACAGAACTACCTTTCTTCTTGCATCATATAGCATATTTATTTCTAGAAATAGAAATAATTTAGTCGTACCGAGATTTAGACTTAGTAAGATTAATAATAGTTTTTTAAGTAATAGTGTTAGGTTCCATAAAAAGTCCCCGACGCACTTTACTGATTTGCCGGACAATGAGGTCAAGGACCATGTCAAGCAAGTTTTACTGTCAAAAGGTTATTATAGGGTAGATCATTATGTGAATGATGGTGATGTCTGGAAGTAACTCCCTCTCTGTGCATTCACGAAATTATTAATATGATTATTGAGTGTAAATATTATTTATACAACTGGGAAAAAAAAAGAAGATAAGCGCCATCATTTTTCTTGCGGGTTCTTCTCGATAACTGGGATGTTTACCGAACCGATGGTAGAGTTTGACGTTCATAAGTGCCTTCTTAAATTGAATAAAGTATTTTTCGATTTTGATTCTTTGATTGAGAAAGTTCAAGGTTATATAATTTTACGCTACAATCCTAAGAAGCCGAGCAGTAACCATGAACATTAAGAAATCCGGCAACCTGTAAACAAGTATGGGAAGACAGAACAACTACACGGGATCACGGATGCGTCGGCAGCGGCGAGATAGAGATTTCATCGAATAATTATAACACTGGTGAAACAATGCTAGTAAGAAATAAGAAAAAAAAACAATGAAAAATATACATTAATCGTCTTGTCTCGTTTGTACTCGTGTTAACACGTATCGTTTGGCGACAGAAGGATAACTTTAGTCTTGTAGAAAAAAAAATATCACGCACCCGTAAGAAAGTTCTTTGAACTTGTACGTTTTAAGCAACTTCTTTTTTTATACTACAAAGGTGGCAAACAAGCTTACGGCCCCCCTGATACTGATACTATCGCGTTGCCGATCTTGAAGTCCCTTACCCCATGGAGGTCTGGAAACCATACTCACCGTAGGAATACAACATAAGGTTATTAGGCTGGATCTTCTAATCTTCAAAAAAGGAAGGTTCTGTTTCATTATTTTTTGTATCTGCGCGATCTTTTAAGAAACTACATAGTTAACATATATTTATAAGTATTTTACAGGGACATATTTATAATATATAATATACTTATAGAAGCATTTTAGTATGTCAAATATTAAAATACCATTCTTATATAGAGACTTACAATAATTGTGTTTATTGTCGGTCTTTAACAAAGTCAGTTATTTTTAACTAAAAACTTCTTTACGCACGTTAAGCGATTTTCGTGTGGGTAAAATCTTATGAGTTAGCGTCACCGCAACACCGACAAGCTTATATTAATAGTATCGCAATTCAAAAATCACCCAACGTACTTAAAAAAAAAATTCAATAAAATAAAAATATATATAAGAATAGTAGTACCTTAATATTTAACATAACGCTCCTATAAGTATATAGATTATACCTGTAAAATAAATGTAAATATGTTATGTATTCATATTTATAATATTATAGATATAGTTATCTGTAGCTATATGTATGCCGTATTACATGTGGCCAGTAGTCGAAGTACAGATTGCCCTTGGGTGTAATATGTCAAAACCAGACTGATGATTTCAGGCCCGGTAAAGCTGTCAAAGCCTCTAATGCGCCCAGGGCCCATAACGCTAACAGTATAGTCAGTTCGAAAAAAAAAGACTGATAATAAAGATTTTAATTAACAAATAATTATGAAATTTTAATTTTGAAACTACAATTAATTAGAATTTCCAAAAAATCTATTGTCATTTCATAGTTTTAAGATTTCACTTCTCTCAGCTGTCCTCAAGGACTACCTTTTTTGTTATATATTTTATAGCTTACATTTATTAAGATATCAGCAACTTATTATAAGTGAGTTTGAATAAAACTGTAACAATATTCGAGGTTAATAAAAGACTTGAAAAACGACTTACTATCAAATGTATAGTAATGGATATCAGAAGGTTGAAAAAGTCGACCTTTAGCGGCCTTGAAGAGGAGTTATCTAGTTGGAAAACGGGATTCGCTAACGAACTGTATACTATTTGAACATCAAACGAAGCCACTTTGTACGTTTGAGACGTTATTACAGTTTGTTTACCGTAACCTGAGATCGTGTGACAGAATTACTGCCGAAAATCACCAAACGTATATAGCCTTTGTATCTTTTGGAGGATTTTTATTGAACGTAAATGAAACTCGAATTTCACTGGCTTTAATCCTCTATGGTAACGTGAGGAAATCGGGTAAAGTTGTCAGATCGCATCTGATTTCAATTTAAATTAAAAATTGCAAACATATAAGACAAATAAAAAAAATGTTTGCACTTATAAAAAATATACTGCTTTAGCCTAATAAAACAAAAATAACTCCATAAATATTATCCCGCGTGCCGACAACAATAATTAAATATTAATCATTAATCTTGAAGCGATAATGGCTCAGTGATATCATGTACGACTTCGCGTCAAGTGACGTGAGTTCGAATCCCTGCAATGAGCCTGAGCTTTCAGTGAAGGAAAACATCGTGAGGAAACCATAGCATGGTGGTATCGCTTTTTCTAATGCCCACCTGGCTAGCTACCACCCTCAAGTTGAAAATCTGTCGCTAAACACCAATAGGTGTGTTCCGGCAGCTGCACTTGAGAGCCAGTCTTTCACCAGGTTTAGCGTGTTATCATCTTGGGCCACATCGTCACTTAACATCAGGTAAGATTGTGGCCAATACGACAAAAAACCTATACCGATAAAAACTAACTAAACATAAATCGATTATAATAATATTTATTTGTACACCGTTAAATTATTTTTACACTATTAAAAAATCAGTCAAATGAAATTAACATTATTATCATTGATGTGTAACCTCGTCCTGTCGCACTTCCGTCACATGATGCGTGCGCAGCTCTCAATTTTATCCTCTAATAAGCGCGCCAAAATAAGTATAACTTCAAAACCATAGAACTAATTATAATTGAAATACGAATAAGACTTACAGATTCGAAAAGTCTAAGAGACTGTAGACATCCTATGGTCATAATCCAAAAGTTTATCTTCTGCCTACGGGGCGATTATAGACGATTACACGCGAGCACGATCGTGTGGTGAGCTTACTCGCTTGTGTCGCCGATCATCGTCTATAATCTTTTTAGTGATCGCGGCGATCGGTGACTTATCGGTTTTTCGGGCACGCAACAAAGGGAATTCGCATGTAGTTGCGTGCGCGTGATCGCCGATCACTCATTCACCGGAGGACAGAGAGTCGTGCGAACGTCACGTCTTTGCGGCCTTTTTTGAAGTGAAACTTCTTATGCGACTTCCAACGCGTTAAACGTTTAACGCACATTATCGGTCTCTCCTCTTTTTGTGAGCCAGAGCGTGAGAGCAAATGTCGGCGTGTATGTATATTGCACTCTTTTTACATAAAATATCTTTTAAAATGAAGTTTCACTTCTATCATGTGTGGATCGCACTCACACCTTTTTCATTTGTTTTTAATCCTTTTATCTAGTGCGAATGCGATACAATGGCTACTAGGTAGTCAAATGAAAAAACATTCAAGTTCATAAAACTTTATCAGCACCACAAATCCCAAATATAAATATCACAAAGATAAAAATAAACTTTTCATTCAACCACATTGATAAAAGATTGTATACTGAACTAAAATTAATGGTAGTAGCAGCTATAAACTCCACGTCCATATTAAATAAAGGCTTGCCACTCAATAAATGATCACGGACGATGAATGCCTGCACGATGATCGTGACGATTACCTGGCCGATGACAGACGATCATACGAGTAACGATAATCGCCGATAGTGAAGATGAGCTTTAATATTAATAGTATTTTGCATCATTCAGCTTAGTTGTTATGTAAAGGTGAAATAAATAAGAACTAGAAGCATGAATTCTAAGTTGCAATAAAAACTCTCTGGACGTTTTTAACTAGAGAGACACCATTATGTTAAAGCATTGTTGTTCTAATTCAGAAAATTTTAAAAATACTCTATCCTAATGGAATTAGCATAACTGTGTATAAACACAAGTGGTCATTAAATGAGAAGTAGTAGAAAAAGTTTCACTTTAAATAACAAAAATAACATCAAAAATTATTTTTATGATAATGTTCTTTTTACGCGGAATGTGATAAGAAATTTTTCGGGGATAATATAAAATACGATATATTGTGGTTCAACGGTTATGAATACACGTCAAATACAGTTTCGCAGGTAGGCTCGCGAGGGCATCGTCCTGGTACAATAGTGGGACAGCTGTATATCAAGCCAACACGTTTTATGACTAGGTACCCCTGACCACAAAGAAAAGTTGTAAATACAGGAATTTAAAATAGCGCGAGTAATATTTCAAAATAGTCGAGCCTTATTCTGAAACACCTCTCTATTAATTCAATGAAAAGTTTAAGATATAATAAATGTAGTTAATAGAAGAGAAAATCATAAGTTAAGTAATTTTTACATGCACGTAGCGCCTCGTCTCGCCGTTTCTTTTTAACGCGTGTCCTTTGACCGCAAGTCAAAGCGAGACAGAGAGATGAGTACTGTTTACCACGTCAAAAGTTTTCTTTTTGTAATATTGAAATATATCTATTTTTAGTCACTCATAATCAAGCTTAAGATCACCTTCGGTATACGGAATAGTGATACGGAACCTGGGTTCAGAATAGAGTAACCAATCCTATAGCTTAATTTATAAATTGATACATTAATATCCTTGGGTATTTTACAAATTAGTTACTGAATACTAAGCAAAGTGTGGGCAAAGATAAGACGTTAAGCCTAAAAAGGGAACTGGGTATCAAGTGTAGCTGTCGGAAAACATAGATAACTAGATGTTGGATGTTAGCTTACATTTAGGCAATAGGTAGGATGATTGTGTACGACTTGGTCGTAATCACAGTATAAAATACCCTCACAGCACCAAAATTAAGATTGTGAGCTATAACAACGTATTCTGAGTCAATGAACTTTTCTTGTACAAGCCTAGACCCAAATATTTTTAAGATTAGTTTTCTCAATTTCTTCAGTTTTCTCATTTAATGTTTTTTTTTTTCTAAAAAATAAATATTTGTTGGATAAATAATTAATATATAGAGTAATATTTCAAAAAGTACATAAAAGGTTTTTTAATAATTTTTTTATATATAATTTTATATTATATTATGTATAAAATTACAAAAAAGTTCCCATTCCAATATGATTTTTTTTACTTATATGTGGCAGCGTCCGCTTTAGTGCTTGTGCGGTGGTGTACTGGGTTTTGGCACCATTCATATGTTTTGTTGTACTGAATTTCGTGGGAGTTTTTTTAATTCTAGTAGATAAAGTATGTAACTACACCTTACTGGGTATTAAAACATTCGTGTGATACTATTAAAAAGCTCGTCTACGGCTCGGTTTTCAAACACACACACTCGTATTTTATTACCTCTCATTATGCAACAGTTTCATAAGTTAATAATCAATGGAAGCTAAAAAAGTTAATTGATTAAAAGTATAGGAACCATTATAAGCCGTTGAACTATCTCCCAGCTAGTACGTTGCCTCCTTACTACAACATGGAAGTCCTTCAAAATATAAATGAAGAGAAATTTGAGCAGTCCGATAAGACAGCAATTACTGACGATCGATTGTAGATCTCTTAGAGCTTGCCGATTATGTTCGATTACACTGTCATCAAATGCTACTATAAAAACAGGCCTGTCGTGATATTTTTTTATCGTTATAGGATTTTTGTCGTAGTGGCCACAAACCTATTGGTGCTTGGTGACAGAATTTCAACTTGAAGGCGGTAGCCTGTCAGAGGGCATTAGCAAAAGCCGTATCACCATGGTATGGTTTCCTCACGATGGTTTCCTTCAACGAAAGCTCAGGCTCATTGCAGGGATTCGAACACACGTCAATCGACGCGAACTCGTACACACTACCACTGAGCCATCATTGCTTCAAAATGTATGTATGTACAGTATGTGTGATGTATGGATCTGAGTGCTGAGCAATGAAAGAAGCGGATGAAAAAGATTACATGGAACAGAGATGCGATTGTTATGATAGTGTATTTATAATGGATAGGATTAGGAACGAGTATACCAGAGTAAGTATGAAAATAGCACCAGCGATAAAGAAGTTGAAGAGCAATACGTTAGTATGGTATGAGTATGTGATATGTCATGAGGAGGGATGATAAATAAAAACTCGGACGAGTAGCGAGTAGAGCTCGCGCCCTGAGGGTTACGAACTGATTACATTCCTTAACGTAATTAATTAATTACTTAAGATAATTGTAGCGTTTACATGAATATTATTTACATAATACTGTCCTTATATTCTTTAATGTATCTCGACCTGTCCGTCTGTCTGCCTGTTAGTATGCTTATAACTCAAGAACCACATAACAGACTTTGGTGAATATTTTTTTCTATACTAGTGTAATAAAGCTGAATAGTTTTTTGTGTGATTGTTTGTTTGTTTAAACGTGTTAATCTCTGAAACTACTGGTCGGATTCGAAAAAATATTTTCGTGTATATTACCCAGATTCATGAGGTATAAGTATACGCTATATAACTTCATGCTACGATCCTAAGGAGCGGAGCAGTAACTATGAACGTCAAGTAATCTGGCAAACTGTAGTCTGCTGCAAGCAATCACTGTTTTGTATGCATAACTTGTAGGAGGGCTCTCAAAATTGTATATAGCTTGGAAGAACCCTGTAGGTTTGATAATCGGTCACTGAGTGCTACTTTTAGACTTTTAGTATGAAGGGATATAGCTCTTTATTACGTTAACCTAGAATCTGTTTTTTTTTTCACAACAGTGTGAGATCATATTTCTTGATATTTTATACCTGAAACCATTATAGAGAGAAAAAATAATTGTTGAATCGACTCACACGCCACCTATTGTACTTTGATTTAACCACGGTACCAACATTAACGTAAACGCCAAAATATCTATACAAAGTTTAAGTTCAAATGGGAGACCGATGCGCGAACAAAAATCACTTGGACACAGACATTTGTAAACAAAATTGTATACCACGCTACATACATACTTACCAATTTATCTAAATATTTTTAATGGGATATTAAGTGTTTACTAAAGATATCTATCGTGTTAGTAAATATTGTTAGATATCTTAAGGTTTAACTAACGCGTACGAAATCGCAGGGGGTTCCTAGTGTGTAATAAAGGTTTAAATGTTGAGATGCCAGTTGATAAAGGAGAGTGGAAGAGGAGAACATGTTATGCTAACTTAGGTGGGATAAGAGTAGAAAAAAGAAGAATAATATGCGTAAAATAATAAATGTTGTAAACTATTATTAATCATTTATTATTCTATTAAAATAAACAACATTACGAGTCCACATTAAATATACAAATGCTTGTCAGAGAATCAATCATGTAATGCTATAAAACATGCATTTTATTTTAATTTTCATTGTTTCATGTTAAACGATGTACTATTAAAACGGTTTATGATCATGCACGATACATATTGACAATTTTATTGTAAGTGCTTTCTCAATTAGAGGGTTTGATGGAATTTTATTGGCACACTAGCTTCTACCTGCGTGCAGTTAATGTTTTTTGCACAAAATTATCTAAAAATATTTTAAGGCGCTGCAAAGGTTATATTCGAGAACTAATATGAATTAAGACGTAACCTCATTTAGTCATGGTTTTCAGAGAATCCGTTCAAAATATACTTACTATATTATGCTATAGGTACTCCTGTACCTAGATACCAGCTTGGGCCATTTGACTCGATGCAAAGACGAGCTGTGAGAATCGTTGACGATCCCAAACTTACGAACGGTGCCTTAACGAACGGAACCCTTATGTTTGAGGAGAGACCTTGCCTCCTTGTGCGTGTTCTACCGTTTATATAATCGCTTGTGTTCCGAGGAATTTTTCGACATGATGCCAACGGCTACTGTCCACCATTGCACCGCTCGCCATCGGCAGGGAGTTCATCCTCACACTTTGGAATTTAAATGGTCGCAGACAGTCCGGTTCCAGAAGAATTTCCTTTCGCAAACGCTCCGGATGTGAAATAAACTCCCTGCTGAGGTTTTTCCAGGGGACTACAATATGGGGTTCTTCAAAAAGAGAAGTAAATAGGTTTTAAAGGGTCGTCAACGGGCAGTTTATACTTCTAGTATTACAGGCGTCCATAAGCTCAAAGGACCACATACCACCAGGTCAACCGCACGTTTATATGCCCCCGATGTAGTATAAAAAAAAATGTCATTACAGTGGTTGAACTCAGGAGAACCGGCCAAATACTGTCCCAAACGAAAGTTGACTCAGAAAAAGGTACTGATGAGTGTTTGGTGGACCAGTGTTGGTGTCATACACAGCTTTCTAAGATCTGGCTAGACGATAACGGCAGATCTGTACTTGATTTTACTAACAAAAAAAAACAGTGCTCCTTGACATTATCCTTAATGGGTTACAATTATTACTGTACTTATTTACCACACAACTCGGCATTTATGTTTTAAAAATTAGAAATTTTAAAAAAAATACGCTTGTTATACAGGTGTTAGGAGACCCCTCCCGAAAACGAAGACAGACGATAGCACTAATGACACCTTTGATGATGGCACAGAAAAAAAAACGAACCTGATTAAAAAAAAACATATTTTTAAAACGTTTTATTAGCATTATTTACACTCCATCATGTTAGTAGAGCTAAATGAAACAACAGTTTCATAAAAAAACACATTACTTTACAAAAAAAAAAAACAACAATGGAAACGCAAATTCATAAACAGCTGATGCTGGCGCCGAGCGGCGGCGGCGCGGTGTTGATACCGCGCACCCCAAAATTTAAAACTTTGTAGGTATAAAATTTGCAGGCACCATAAAAGTTCACCGACGTTCACAATAAAAATTGCAAGTAATTTTAGATAGTTGTCTAACTATCGTTTCATTTAGCTGTACTAACATGATGGAGCGTAAATAATGCTAATAAAACGTTTTAAAAATATGATTTTTTTTTAATCAGGATCGATTTTTTTTTCTTTGCCATAATCACAGGTGTCATTAGTGCTATCGTCTGTCTTCGTTTTCGGGAGCGGTCTCCTAACACCCTGTATATAGCTAATGTCACTGGCTAGCACAACTACTACCTCTGGCAAATTACGTCAATGCTCAAAAAGTTATAGAAACGAGTCGCATTTGATAATATTTTTTTCGAAAATAAATTGATTTTTCACGTCACTATAGTAATGTGTCAAAAAGGCCATCATAGCGTGTCTTAGTAAAATATCATTTGTACATCTTAGTAAACTTAATTTACCAAGACACGTGTAAAATTCTATGTATATATTATACCTTCACAAAGAATATTTCTTTCACAGACAAACAATGAGTTAAAAGTTTCTTGACACGTAAGTTTTACTACACTAGACTCTTACTTATCTCGTGTCTTTACATCCTAGGATCTAGATGCAATTCCACTAAGATCAATTTACTGATGAATTTAAGTATTCTTGATAGATTGAACTGTTTTACTACTCCCAATTTTAAAGAACAATATATTTTTTTTAGTTTTTTATATAGACAAGAGTGTAATCTTTTAAATAAAACTTCAACATATAGGTAATATTCACATTTTTTTAATTGATGTAAACATTAATATAGTACTGCTGCTGGTGCTGTGCTGTATTTCAGTTTGAAGTGTGGTTGATAACACACACCTCAGTCGTCAAGGACATCTGTTAGCGTTCTTATTGTTCTTGGGGATGGTTAATGATAATAAATATAGGTTACGGTGATAACAACTGCCATGCTCATTTGTGAAATTAGGTAGGATATTAATTACATACAAAGAAAACATTAACACTGACAAATGTTTCGATGACATCTATTTATGATAACAATAAAAACTCGTGTCGGTGTGATTATGGACCGTACAAATGATCTAGTATTCGTACTATTGACTGAGCGCGTTAGCCTGATTACACGGTTACCAGGCCTCCTGTAACCTACCCTATTCCAGCCTTGTAAATCTGACAATCGGATGATTTGCTTGTGGACAGCAGTGATACATCCAGTTCAATCAAGCGTTGTTCGGGGCTATAAGGTAGGTTGAGATCACGGGGTGCAACCCCAAATAAAATATAAAATGTAAAACTTAAAATATCGTGTTATTTACAAATATGAGTTCCACCGTGGCATCAACGCTGCAGAAACAGCTCGAAGGATTAATTATGTGTATGAAGAAGCTACTGTAAAAGAAAGCACGGTATGGAATCAATGAACTGTCTATAAAAATGAGAAAATGCATAGATAATAATAGTACATACTTCGATTGATTAAATATATAATTTCATAATTATTATTTTTTCGTTATACTTTTTCCTTATAATACGCAAATTTCATCTGTAAGAACCTATTACAAACATATACAGTACACGAACTGCTAAAAACGTAACCCTTCCTTTTGGCTTTCTGAGAATAGGGTAAAAAGAAAAGAAAAAAATAGTAAAATTATTTTAAATCGATGCTACTATTATTGAAGTAAGAATAATTAAATTTCATTCAAACCATGTAGTTACTCATTTGAACATCTTTCGCAAGATTGGACTTAAGAATTTCGAAAACTGGGCCAAGGTTGCGAACTTTAAGATTTAATGATCAACCGTTTTCGTATCCCGGGACCGCGGGTCGGACCCGGGATTCCTAAGGCTTATTCATTTATTCACGAGACCAGGTATTGGAATTATTTATAAGAAGCGCACGGGATATTTCCAACATTCAACGAATCCTATTAGTTCCCTCTTTATGACAACAAGAAAATTATTGTTTACGGTTCATTGTAATTTTTAATGGATGTAAAGGGATTGAGTCATTACTAGGTATCATTACTACATAGTGCAAATAATTAAATATTTCGTGATTTTGCTTACTCGTTCACTAAGATCTGAAAGAGCGACATACAAAAATTATGAAGAGGAAAAGAGAAAGAGCTAAGGATTTTCTGTCTCTACTAATGTAAATACTTTTTTTTAAATTTTGTTGATAAAAGCGCTACAGTTGATAATAAAGTAATTCAATATTTTATTGTACACCTATCTGACATTGAACAGTGTATTTAGCATGCGTGCAATAGGTACAATGATAATTTTTAAAGGATCTGAATAAAATGATAACACTATCGCTATTCCACACTCGATAACACGATCTGTCAGTCTAATTACTTCTCAGTCTACACATCATTATCATTAATGTAACATTCCCTATAATATTATTTCAACAAACAAACTTGTTTTACATTAATTACATTGTAAGATAAAATAAATATATTTTTTATTGGGAGAAAACATTTATAAATCGAATCTGATAGGACAATTTATGAGAACTGAAACTAGTAATTGAATAATGTAGTGGAAATAGTTGGCAGTAGCTAAATCGTCACCTTATCTATATCTCCGAGTATACAGTTTATAAAAACTCAACGTCTCTCTGTCGTTCTTTTCACGCGAAAACCACTTATCCTATTTACATGATTTTTTATTTCATTCATAGATTATATTATACTAGCGACCCGCCCCGGCTTCGCACGGGTGCAATGCTGATACTAAATATACCTACCTACTACAGAATGTCCTTAAACAACGTTTACAGCTTTTTTGTCATTAGACAATACAAACATGTTTTATTTAGAGGTTACTCTTGTAAGAGCGACATATAATAATTGACCATGGTATATAGCGCCGGTACCGCACTTCCCTACATTTTAAATCTGTAATATCTTCGAAAATATTCATTTAAATTACATGCTGTAATTGCTATAATGTAATTGCTATAATTGCTGTAAGGGCTATATTGATCTATATTAAATGGACAATGTATTTAAGGTACTTAATTGGATAAGGATTAATGCTGTTTTGCTTAAAATCACTTCGTAAATAAGCCATTTTTTCCCGTAAAATGTAAAGGATAAAAAATGGTTATTGTGGGTTATCCTTAAGAGATAGACATATACCATCGCGGACTTTTTTGTTGACCTTTTTAAGGTGTACAATACTGTAATACATTATTTTGATTTATCTCGTGAGGTTCAGCCAGCGTTTGCAATGTAAGCGCAAAAATGTGTTTATTTCCGACATCACATTAGAAACCTCTAAATTTATCAGTGTTTCTCTACAATATTAAGCATGTATTATACATATAAACCTTCCTCTTGAATCACTCTATCTAATAAAAAAACCGCTTCAAAATCCGTTACGTAGTTTTAAAGATTTAAGCATACATAGGGACGGACAGACGATAGCGACTTTGTTTTATACTATGTAATGATTATTCATATTATGTTTCATGAAGTAACATACGAAATAAGCAGTGACGATAATCGTGAATCAGTTCAAAAAAAAGACGCATTTGGGGCGCTTAAAAGGCTTACGCAAAACCATGCGAGATATGTCACATTAATGTTAAAAGTCAACGACAGCATATATCTATCTTCTAAGGATCACCCAAAATAAGCATTTATGTTTTCCGATTTTTGAGCGGGGGCAGTAAGATTCGCGCGTGCGCTCGAACGATTGTTGTCCACACGAGCGGACCCGCGGACACAGCAAGTATTTCCATAAAAAAGGCAATTGGAATTGAAATCTTATGCAATCTCAAATTACCAAAGACAGGTTACAACTTGGCTTTGTATAATGTTTACTTTGATAGCAAAGTGGATATTAGAGATTGAGGGATAACGATCTAATATCCGCAGATAATTATATAACCGTGTACTACAACTCGGTACTCATAACTTGGTTGAGGTAATCAGCCGAATTAATCTACTAGTGTAAGTACCTTAGATTCAACTATCAAAATACCTATTACGTTGTTCCATTCTGGCATTCCGGTGTGATTCCGGGACAATATCTAAAGAACTATTTTCAATTAAAACTATTGAATAGGTAATAATGATTTTTTTTTTTTATATCTGACATTTATGTCTAATAGAGAACTCCTTATAAAAAAATTATGTCAGTGAACTATAGAAATGTCTATTATAAAAATGTTTGATTTTTACATGAATTACATTGAATTTTTAAATTTTATACGAATTTGAAAAGCACCAGAAATATGTTTTATTGTTTACTAGCGGTGCCCGCGGCTCCGCTCGCGTGGACTACTAAAAAGATTTTTATTTTTTGTACGGAGCACTAATCATTTTTCTAAAATCAAAGTAGCCTAAATTATGCCCTATAACATCATTTTATTATATGTATAGATAGATCTGCAGAGCAATGTAGCACCTTTTTAGGGTTCCGAAGTGAACAAGGAACATGATAGTTTCGCCATGTCCGTCTGTCTGTCCGCGACTTAACTCAGAGACTCTTAGCACTAGAAAGTGGTAATTTGGTATGGGTATACATATTTATCACGCCGACAAAGTGGTAAATTAAAATCTTGAAAACAAAGTATTTTTAGGGTACTTCCCCTACACGTAAAATATTTTTTCTCGTCTTTCCCATGTTGTGGGGTGTCGATGGGTCCTCCTCGCGTCGTTTTCCTGATTACTGAGGGTCGTGACTCCCCCGCTGCATCAGTTTCTCCCGCACGATTTCCCTCCATCTGCTGCGATCCTTAGCTTCATGAAGGGCATTGTGGAGGTTGATGTTCAGAGAAGATCGTATTTGGTCCGACCATCTAGTGGGATTACGTCCTCTGGAACGTTTGCCATCTACCTTGCCTGTCACCATCAGCTGTTCAAGATTGTGACCCTCTTTACGAGCAATATGTCCGAACAATTCCAGCACCCTACGAAGGCATATAGTGGAAAGTCTAGTTTTGACATTAAGCTCTCTCAGAATAGACACGTTGGTGCGAAAGGCGGTCCATGGAATCTGTAGCGTTTTTCTCCAGCACCACATTTCAAAGGCGTCTATTCGGTCTCTGTCGGCCTTTTTCAGTGTCCAGGTCTCCGCTCCATAACTGAATATGGAGAAAACTAGTGTGTCGATGGGTAGGTCGTTCAAAAATATTGTGGATGTGTGAAAACCATTTTTCTATTTGCAGATCCGTTTGCAAAATATTAAGCTTTAAATTCCTAATTTTAGTCTCGGTTTAGTCTTAGGTGCTAAGTAAGAGTCAAGAGCTAAATGATTGTTAAAATATGTAAAAAAGTTAACGAGTAATAGTTTATCAAAATATAAAATGAACTTTAAGAAGTACTTTATTACAAATTCCATAAAAATACTTCTAAATCTGCATATTATGACGAGCAACTATTCGTAGTTTTGAGGGCGCATGGCCCGACACGCACTTGGCAATTATAATTTTTTTAAATCTTTGCAGTTTTTTTTGCTTAAATTTTTATTTCATTTAATTTTACTTTTCTAATTCATATACAAATATATTTATTAGAATAACTTCGTATCGGAATAACTATCGACGCATCTCTATTAACCACAAACATGTGTAATGGTTCCGAGTGTCATCAATCCGTGTAACCTCGTACAAACATGGCCTTCGAGAATGTTCCCTATAAATCGCCGGATGCGTCGTAATAAAACCCACAATAAAACGTAACCCTGCGATTACACGGTTAATATGGTTTGCTCATACATTATTACCCTTGCTATTAATCGAAGATGCTCTATGTGACAACCTCGATTTTTTGACAACGACAATGACCTAAAACTCCTTTTTAAAATAACATAGTGTAGTCTTAGATTAATAATTAAGCGCAGCGGAAACCAATCATTAGTCTAAGATTGTAGGTAATAAGCATAGTCTATGGTAATAAGATTTTTTTTATTACTTTTAAGTTTAAGCAAGTTTCCAATACATCTTTTTTTAATTTTAAGTTTTTATATCTTTCATGTTCAATGGTCAATTATAGCAAACGGCGTTAACTAGAAAATGTTATATATAAATTGCAAATTGGCATAATATTTTATTCAGTACAATACTCGTAGCTTGGAATTTCGAGTCAGGTATTTCAAAACTCTTCCTAATGAGGTAACTAATTATAGTAAATAATTAAAAAAATGTCACTGATTTAACCCAGGGGTCAGATGTCAGGACGTCTGATCAGTTTTTATATATAGTTCTCTCTCGTCACACATACGGTGAAGATCATATTATAATATTTTATCTTAAGAAAAAAAACATCGCTCGCCATACAATCCAATTGATTACGTATCACACACGGCGAAAAAATAGTTATTTATAATATTAGTGCGATAAGTTGGTTTTTAGAAACAAGTAGACGAATGTAACCATAGTCTTACCATAGTCACGAGTTTGTAAAAATCAACTACCGCAAGCGTATCATAAGTACAACATTTTTAACACATTTGCGAGAAAACAGTACAATAAGTAATGAAACAAACTTTTTAATTAGATTATTTTTAATAGCAAATAAGAAATTATATTGATAGGTACACTACTCTTGGAAAATAACAGTGAAATTTGAAAAATTATTGAAAGTCAGTGAAATTTGCTGCTTTGGAAGATATAACTGACTGAAGGACGCGGTTCCACAGCATTATTTATAAATCGACTTTGATATCTTATCACCTAATTCAATTTTATTGTACACCGAGTCTTCAATAAAACCCTCTGCAATATTATTAAAGCGCCATCCTCCGTGGCGTTTAAGTGTAATGATATTGACTCCGGAATCCGATCCGGATTCGCTAGTAATGTTGCAGAGGTTCTGCTAAAGCTGTGACCGGCATAACTATTCGGATTTTCCAATTTCAAGAACGTAACTATTTATTTTGGTACACTACCAATTTTGTTAATGCCAACGACTTACCGCATGCATTTACCGTTATGGTATCTACTTTTGAAAGAATCTGTTACACTTTGAGTCTCTAATTCTTAGAGCGTGATACTTGTACCATATATGGTAAATGTATGAGGGATTTCCGTTTTTGTTTCAGGTATCTGCAACAACAAGCAAGCAATAAGTCGCCATAGTTTTCGATATCGCTCACATTTATGTTGGCTAATTCTTGTCGTCTGCAAGCCCCAAATATAACAAAAATGAATATAGGTAGCCTGTAATAAATACAAGAAATGAAGTATGTTTTATTTAGTTCTATACAGGTAAATGACCAAATTAACTATCGAATGTAGGTACCTACCTACTATTTTTTTTATGCCAAAGTGCGCACACAGGCAAACGGCCCACCTGATGGAAAATGGTTACCGTCGTCTATGGACAACTGAAACACCAGGAGCATTAGAGCCATGTTGCTGACCTTGGAGACTCCCTTTTTGAAGAGCCCCATGTCATAGCCCTGGGGGAAAACCGAGCTGGGCAACCCATCCCACAACCCTAGCATACGTGACAGGAAGGTAAATTAAGCATTGCCTAAATTATCATAGCAAATAAGTATGTAAGTGCCTAAAAAAGGTTTAAAGTAAACAAAAGTTTTAAAGACGTACACCATTGTTACTAAATATTTTTCATCTGGAGCGTCATTAAGGAATTTTACTTGATTAGCTGTGGTGAATACTTTTCATTTCTTGCTTGTATAGCCATCTGACTGATGTTACAAAAATACATGTTATGTTATGTATTTTGTTAAATCGATGTCACTAATATCGAGTGCTTTTTAACATCGAACATATTGACCACATTGAAGACGGCTTATACTTAACACATAATTCATTGTACATCATTTTCAGAGAATAATTGAGTATTTCTTTGAATGTTCCATTACAAATCTTAAAACGGCCATCATAGCGTGCCGCTATGATAATATTCAAAGAAATTCACGTTAAAGGAGGTTGAATTTGTATCAACATAAAACCTACTTTATGTTTAAAAGAACAACTAGTAAACAAAATTAGCTGTCAAGATTAAAATATGACTATACCTCATTCATCTAAAGGACTTGCATTATACATCCACAGAACGTAAATTGTTACGCCGTGAAAATTATGACATAACTTAAAAAATATTTTAGACTATAAATTATATTTCAAAAAAAAGCTTTATACCTACTGATAAACGTTATAAAATATTTTGCACGATAAAATCCTAAATAAATTCCTCTATGAATGTTCGTTTTTTTTATAACTACGTGCGACGTAGCTTTCTGTGCGACTTAAAACTAGAGTAGACCAAAATAATAAAACAAAGGAATTGAAAATAAATTGTATTAATCGTACGAATCAAATTCATGAATTGCCATTGTACATTTAATTTATTAGTCTTTTGTTTAATTTCGAATAAACAAACATAATTATGTAATTATTGAACAATACGATTTTTATTATTAATTACCTTTTTTATATTTAATAATCAACCTACACATTACGTAACAATCTTTGATTATATACACGTCTATAAAAATAACAAATAAAAAGTCTGGTCACCTTCACAGTATTTAAATATAAATGCTATGCTCCGAACAGCTTACATAGTTTAATTACACATTATATGTTTATACTCTATAGCTCGCTAAATATCTGCATATAGGGGAAAGTGGGGCAGATTGAACAGAAAAATTCAATGTCGTATTTTATGCATAAAAAATTAATAAATTATTATTATTTTTTGTTTATTGAATGTTAAATTTTATCAATATTATAATACCAGTAATAAGAATCATAAAAGTTAATTAATGATGACAATAAAATTAATTTAATAAAAAATGGGTTTTGTATCATTGTACCCCACTTTAGTACGAAAATATATATGTACGAATAAATAATAAGAAATACGGTTTAACTGGTGAAGATTATAATAAGACTTAGATTATCAATAAAGGAAAAAATATATTTTTCCAAGACTTTTCTCTTTAAAACAAAACTATAGAAACTACTATGGATTTCATTATTTAATAACTACAATAAGAAATGTTAAGGTACAGTCAACCTTGCACCATTGCAACAGTTCCAGTTATAAGCTGAGCTCTATTCAGTATTAACAAATTCCTAAAGGTATCTACCTCAACTTATGCTGGCACCATTAACACCGCTGTGTGGTTGAACATATTACGGCACATTATATATTTTTAAATAATTTCAAAAAGTAAAAGAAAAAAGTTCGAGACGTTCCCTTTAAAGAAATAGTAACTGCTAAAGCACAGGTTTTGCAGTTGCAGCTGCAAAATAAACGCTTGTCTTATCTTCCACAATGGAAACACAAACTTACTAGATGCAGGTTTTTTCGTAGATATAGGGTCAGTTTCAATTGCGGATATTTCACAATTTCGGCAACATTAATAATTGCACTAGTATCAGTATCCACAAAGACGACTTCTTGTGTATTTACCGAATTTATCACATTCGTATCGCGTATATGGATGTGATTAATACGTATCAATGTGCCCCGCGTATTGATGTATCAATGTGCCCCAGGAGATAATTTAAAAAAATCAATAAAACCATCGAACACATTAAAAAATACCGAATATTGGATAGATTAACTAACGTTTTGTAAGTTTAAATCTTAATTATATCACATAAAACAGCAGAGAAATACTTTTAGATACTTAAGTATTTTTTAGTTAGTCAAATTAAAAACACACTTACCAACGCTAACGGTTAATAAGCGGTCAGCGTGGTTATAGCTGTGGAGCTAAGACATGTATATATACGGTTTAGTTTTGTCGAGTCTCTAATAATGTATGTTAATATTGAAATATTGTTGGTGTATCAATGTGCCCCTTATATCAAAGTAACCCACTTTCCCCCTAACTACTTCCTAAAAAAAGAAGATGAAATCCATGCTATTGTGATTCCATATAACTAAGTCATTTAAATTCATTTATACAAATATAATTACTTCATAAAAATGAGGACGTCGCTGGTATAATTATTGTTTTGAATTCCCACGGAAGGTTGTTTGAATTATAACAATATAATATTATATTAATGATCATGTGCAATTTAAACACTGCACAATTATACATACTGTATAGGTTGAAATTACGTGAATAAATTTCCTTTTTAGTAGTTGGCTAAATCGGTAGGGGATAATAGTAACACCACAATCTTAACGTTGATTGAGTTTGTGCTTGTTAGGTTCATCTCGATGAGTAGTTGGCTGATAGTAGCTGAAGGGAAAATACTTTTTTTGGAAATCTATATCAATTTTAATATGAATATTTTAAGATTTCCTAGAGATCCAGTACTTGCTAATAGTTGGATAGCAATAGTACGGCGGAGTAGAAGTGAACCTTGCTGGAAACCAAAATTGAAATTGCATATTTGTTCAACCCCTTTTGTGTATAAATGATAAATATATTACTAAGAGAGGACGACAGAAAATAAAAATAGGGTCAGTGCCTACTAAGGTACTATAAATTTCAATATATATATTTCCCTTAATTTTATCTGTGGAATAGCGTTTCACACATAGAGTTTGACCTATATTTTTTTTCGAACTGACTATTCTGTTAGCCTTATGGGCTTAGGGCCTTATGGGCCCTGGAGCCTTTACAGCTTTTACAATTGTAGCTCGGACTGTTGCGCGTATGCAAATAAGTCGCGATCTAGCTAATTCCTTATCATTCGAGCTAAACTAACTATACCAATATATATACAGGTTTGGGCAGTGTTTGAATTACTTGTAATTAAAATACGTAATTGAAACACAAATACACATTTTGTATTTGTATTTTAATTACTTCTTAAAAATGTAATTTGTAATTGGTATTTCAAATACCTGACGCAGAGGTATTTTGTAGTTAGTATTTAAAATACTTATGGCTTGAAAATACATTTACCGATCTTATTAATGGGTGCGTTCTGCAGATGCAAAATGACTACCGCTAAATATGTCAATCTTTAAAGTTGTCAACACTGCGCCTGTTCCTACTGTACGTCAAATTGTCAAATATCTTTTCAATAGTCATTTTCATTCTTAAACGGTTAGTTTCACGAAACTACTATATTTTAATAAAGTTTGTTAGAACGAATTTTGAAAATCTAGTGTTCTTCTTATATTGATTAATAGCCTGGGCTGGATTAGTTCTATTCTATTTAGGTACATAGCCTAATTTCGGACTATATTTTTTAATTTGTATTTTAAATAAAAAGAGCTAAAATACTATATTTTGTATTTTATATTTCAAATACACGACTTCAAAATATTTTGTATTTCGTATTTTAAATACATGCGAGAGAGTAATTTATATTTAAATTAAAGAAAGCATTTATTTTGACCAGCTCTGCATATAGGTATACATGTTTCTTTCCCCTGGGAGGAGGGTATTTAGTGATCTGATTTTTTTTGTCTTAACTAACTAGGCAAAAAATAAAAAGGTCCCTTACAGAACGTATGTACCAATATGGTGTGCATGTGTGTATGATGCAGTGTCACGTGTGTCTGTGAAAGCTAGTGAATGTCTCTACATTGCATCGGAGATCGGACCTAGGCTAGAGTTGCCGCAGAGGAGCGGCTCGGTCGTGGCGGGTGCGTTTGAGCTTTATGATTTGAGTTTTTGGCGGGATCTTGAACTGCCATGTTGTGATTTTTATTTTTATTCAATAACTTTGGTTCTTTGACCCTATATTATGTAATATGGGTGGCATTTTGCGTGTTATGGTTTGGTTATTGTACAGTCGTGAATTGGATAATAAATATAAACTGAAAAAAGCATTTTGAGATGTCACAAAAACTCCCTAGATATTTCTAACAAGGGAGCCAACAGCTTGTTAGAGCAACTTTGAATGCTTAAAAAATACACTATGATTTAAGTACATTGACACTGGCAAGTACTTTTTGCGGTGCCAAATAAAGAAGAAGTAAGCTTTTGACATTATTGACACCATAGACTAAATTGACACCTTGATACGTTATTTGTAGTATCCTCTTTATGATTATCTTATTAATCTGTGGTTCTTTGAACAAACTGCACACTACTCAGTTACGACCTCCGTTCATCCTTGCCGTGTTTCGTTTGCGATTTTAACACCATTTTCAAAAAAATATAACATAACTTCGCACAATTAATTATCTAATAACATTTTAGGAGTAGTAAAATTAGTTGTATAGATAAATTCAACTGAAAATGGCGTTGAAATCGTCACCGGTTGTATTCGGGATGTTGGCGAGAATATCTCGTCGTAGTTTTTCCACTTCAAAAGCTTTATCATCGAAACCTGTGACTGTACGAGATGCCTTAAACCAGGCAATCGATGAGGAGATGGAAAGGGACGAGAAAGTATTCATCCTTGGTGAAGAAGTTGCTCAATACGATGGCGCATATAAAGTTACCAGGTATGTTGTTTCAGGAATTATAACCTAACGTTCCTTTTCCTCAGTTCAAGACCGAGGTTAAATTCATCAGAAACCACTATCGAATTTGGAAAATTTATTTAATTTTTTTATTTATTGGATTTTTGTTTTGAAGTTTTTGGGGAAATTATTTCCATATTACATAACCAATAGTTTTGTTCATTGTAAGATCTAGTTCAATGTTATCTCTACATAGCATTGTGAAAGTGCGATAATTTCCTAGTAATCAGTGATTGACAATACTCTGATTTGTTTATTATCATTTATGTTGTTATTTAGAATATCAAAGTAAATATTTATAATATAACATATATCTATTTAGTATTAAGTTTCAACCAATATTACAGTACAATTACAATTGATACATCCAGGAAATAACTAATATTCCAAGAAATTAAATGTGTAAGACTATTTGATTTCTTTCTCGAATCTAAAAATCAATTTATCAACAAATATTTCAGTTTTATTGTATTATTATAGAAATACTAGAATGAATCCAAGTCAAACTATAACTTTCAGTCTATTCAATTCAATTCATCAGGTATCAGTAATACATATTCAGCATGAGTGTGAATGTAGGACTGTTCCCCAAACTTTTTGGTATAGTAGACCCCTTACCAATTTTTACTGTATTGGTGAGATCCTCTATCTTTTGAATATTTAATTTTTACAGATCATCAAATTTAAATGTGTTTTTAACAGATGAAATTGTTCTTGACTTTGGTAGGCTTTGCTAAGAGAAAAACTAAAAATATATCTATTAAATTTTATAAATTTATTACAGTAACACATAATCCAAATCAAGTGAAAATATTACATACAAATAAATGATTTTAATGCGAGGGATGCATGTGATGCTTTGATATCAGGTTATCTTTAGTTGGTTGAAAAATAGTAAGATTTAATCCCCACACTCAGGGATTTCTAATCTATTTCTCGTTTTTGTTAGAAGATTGGAAACTGCACGGAAACCAATTTCAATGAGGTACAAAGTAGGAAATGCTATCAAAAACTTTCTCACAATAGTTCATTATTAAATGGAACATTTATGTGTCCTTTTGGAGCCAAAATTTTTGGTATCCCTCTGTCAACTCTACTTTAATATCTTCACTAATAGTAATTGCGACAAGTTCTTCATGTAATATGGACATCCAATTCTTCAAATTATATAATTTTTGACAAGACTTGGAATTTGCTATTGTTGACCCCCAAATTTTATTTTTGCTAATGTGGACCTCTTGTTATTCAAAATATACCCCCAGGGGTCCATATTGACTACTTTGGAAACCTATGATGTAGGACAATATTTTAAAATGTAATTCTAGTGTCACGCTTCCAAATTTTTGAGGTAACTGCTATAGAATATTTTTATTCTTATTAAATATTATATTGTAATGAAGTTACAGATAGTTGCTTGTACATAACATTTTATCAATTTGGTTTTACATCAGATATAGTGTTAAAAATTTTGAAAATTTCATGTTTAAAAGTAGTATATATGTCAATCAGCTATTTAAAAAATAGCAGTAATCATTTTACAAAAAAAAATAAAAAAAAAAATATTTGTCTGTCCCTTACAAAATGCCTATTCTGAGATATATTGAAGAATCTTATATATAGAATATATATATTATTATTATATATAATCTTCTCTTCAAACTTGGGTGGCGCTGACTATTGCCAGAGGAGGTGGCAAAAATTGTTAATCAAAAATTAACATTCATACCATAATATCTACATTTCATACTGTAGTATAAAAGTACAGTACAATTGTAGTTTTCAGTATTTTTTGTATTAAACATTTCTATATGTTCATATCTGTTAAAAGAAAGAGAGGGGGTGTGGTTTAATGGGTGTCAAATAATATCTTTATAACTGAGATACCCAAGCCAACCTCACCTGCACATGACACATGCACACCTTACTGAGTAATAAAATGGTGATAGCAGAGAGGTAGGGCTATTGTGCCCAACTAGGTCCAACTACCATTAGTGTAGTAAAAAGCATGTCATAGTTATTTGCTTATGCGTGTCACCTTTCAGGATTGGCCAGTACATATCCAGCTTTATATACACAGTAGTACTCCTACCAGTGATTTCGCATTGAAACATTTAAAACTAGATAATTCGCTTATTCACATATAATATAATTGAAGTGTCTGCTTGTAATGTCAAAATAACACATTTTTGCTAAATGCATATGAAAGTATACACACTACCTATAACAGAAACCTATTTTTAAATTATTGTCTGTGTGTTTGTTCCAGTTAATATCCGAAACGGATGGACCGATTTTGACGGGACTTTCAGATAACTGATGTTATAAGGAATAACTTAGGCTACTATTATTTTATGATAATAATTAGGTTTCCGCACAAAAAATCAGTAGTTTCAGTAGTCCACGCGAGCGGAGCCGCGGACACAGCTAGTATAATATAAAATATAACCATGTTATTTGATCTCATTAAATTCCTTATATTTACAAATATCTTAATGAAACATTTAGATAAAAAAAATAAGTTAAATAGTCCTTGAAAGCTTAGCAGATAATGTTATTAATAAAATTAAAAGCTATTTGATTACTTTTCGATTGTTATAGTTGTATAAAAAATGTGAAAACGTTTTATTTAATCTTTCAGGGGCCTATGGAAGAAGTATGGTGATAAAAGGGTGATAGACACACCAATCACAGAGGCGGGATTTGCTGGGATCGCGGTTGGTGCTGCGTTCGCGGGGCTCCGGCCTATCTGCGAGTTTATGACTTACAATTTCTCTATGCAGGCTATTGATCACGTAAGCTTTTCAGGTTATTTTTGAAGCTATGCTTCTTTAGGTGCGTTATTAAAAAACGATGATAGTGATTTTTTTAAAGATTTGGCATAGTGGTCACATTCTCACCTAATGTTAACTGACGATGTGACCCAAGATGATAACACGCTAAACCTAGTGTAAGACTGGCTCTCAAGTGCAGCTGCCGGAACACACCTATTGGTGTTTGGCGACAGATTTCCAACTTGAGGGTGGTAGCTAGCCAGGCGGGCATTAGCAAATGCCCTACCACCATGCTAATGTAATGTAATGATAATAGAAAATTAACTCGGAAATAAATAACTACCAGCACGATATCTTGGAGGACGCTGCCAAAACCTTTAAATATAAGATAATAGAAACACTATCCAAATAAGTGATAAAGAAAGTGTCGACAAGAAATATCTAAAAAAAGTTCGCTACACCTTATACAATAACTAACTGTAATATTTAAACTACGACAAGTAATTTTAATTTTAATGCTGAAAAAGGCGATCCGAATCATATTATATGCATAACATTGTATGCACAACTTGTAGGAGGGGTTTCAAAACTGTATGTAACTTAGATGTACTTGATAATCGACCAGTGAGTGTGACTTTTAGTATGAAGGGCTGTCTTTTTATTACGTTAACTTGAAACTTGATTTTTTTACAGCAGTATGAGGTCATAAATCTCAGTATTCGGATTAATTTCAAGTTCATATCTGAAGCCGTTATTGAAAGAAGAAAATACTTAATATAAAATTATAATTTCACATGGGATTAAAAAATTCATTATTTTCGGATTTTTCCCTAAACCTTTGTTAAAATATCTCCCTTATTTCCAAATTTCAAGGCTGTAGTTATGCGCGAAGTACTTTATAGATTTTAATAATCGGACCGGTATTTTAATTTTGTAGTGCCGTATTCTCTTTAATGCTTAGAAACTTGATTTTTAGAGCATCTTTTTTTTTCGAACTGACTATACCGTTAGCCTTGGGGCCCTGGAGCCTTTACGGCTTTTACAGCTTTACCGGGCTTGATTTTAGAGCATCACAAGGACTTAGTATAAGATATTAATTTCAACTTTATAAATTAAGTCGTTTTCGAGAAAAAGGGTCTTGACACACGGACAAACAGCTATACAGACAACAAAGTGATCCTGTAAAGATTCCGTCTTTTCATTATGAGGTACGAAACCCTAAAAACGCATCCGTTTGAACAGATACAGGATTGCTGTATAATTTAAATTTAAAATGTATCTTAACACGTGCTGTAAAAGCGACATTGCGTGTGAGGCCTAGTTCTTTGGTTAATTTCTGGTTAAAAAAACTTAAAATGTATCATGATTAAAATATATCACGAAATTCTTAACGTTCGTTTATTCTGATAAAGGACACTGATAAGTAACAAAGGAGCTTATGTGATTCAAGTTTATGATAAAAACGTATGAACAGATTTATTTGAAATCTTACATATTAATTTTATCATTTTGATAAAAATGAGATGAAATGTTTTAAACCTCTGTTTGTGTATTTAAAACCAGAAGTGAATTTTTCACTAAATAAATATTTGCATTATCTTTAAAAGTACCCAGTTCCTTAAACACATAAAAAAATATAATTGTGTAATTATGTACGCACGTATACTTCTTATAAAACAAAAAGCTGTCTTTAAAATTTTTAAACCGGGTGCCGCGTTTAAACTTCATTGTCTCAATCAAATGTGTTTTAATGAAATTTGAAATTTAATTAATGTTTATTTATTCAACATTAAATTATTACCTTCGCGCAGTCTAGGATGCCGTAGTTGCTCGTCACAATATGCCGACTTAGAGAGGGGGGGGGGGCTTTCAGTAACTTATTCATTTATCCACACTAGTCGTTAACTTCTAAAAACTACTTAGTTTTGATAGTTTCCCTTTTAACTTCATTATATATTACTACTATAATTTTTCCTCTTATCCAAAAACAATCATTTAGCTGACAGTGAGGGGGCGGACACTTGAATAACAAAAATTAGCGCTTTATTATGATATTTCGCAAACGGATCCCTGAATCGAAAAATGGTTTTCACACACCCGCAATATTTTTGAACGATCTATCCAAAGCCACAACACACAGTATGGAGGATTCTACATTTCCAGCTCACCAATCACAGAAGAGTACGGGAGGGTCTTTTTTGTTAAAGGTTTTTAAAAATAGTAAACTGTTTCCAAATCTTATTAAAGGGCTACAATATCCGTCTGTTTTTTTTTTGTTTTAAAACCGATTCATATCATATGTTTATTTTAGATCTACCATTAAATATCCATGTGCTTCTTTAGTGGCATCATTATAAGCATTTTCAATTAATTTTGTATCTTCTGTTGTACTTGACGTACTTACTAAATATCGTATTTTAGTTTTATCTTTAGGATTTATAAAATAAATAATGTAACTTGAATTTAAATAAATATCTCCCTTTCTTTTAAGTTGTTGAAATAAATTCTGTGTAATATACAAATACACTCAATTTTCTATATTGAGATTTGCCTTTAGTAAATATATCAACAATACGACTATCAGCTTCCGTCATGAAATCATTAATGATGACTACAAGTAGGTACATTATTTCTATCAAACATATATGATCTGGGATACCTTGATAGTAATTTGCATTTTATAAATTATGTATGGGCTACATATCATCGAAGCTCCAAGTAGTTGATTGAAATCACTATTACAGATTTCTTTCATATATTTTATAAAGTTCATTTTCCACATCCACTAGTTCAAGTAAAAATTGCAGTCAACGGATCGTTAAAATGATATATTATTTTTTACGTGTAGATTCGAAAGGGTTTTAATAAGGAATTAAACACTTTATTTAAATAATAATATTTTACACACCAAATTAAAATTTATAATTATTTATTGATAATTTATTAATAACTAAAACAATTTTTTTCAAACATTTTACAAAATAATATAGGTAACAGTAAAAAAGTAAACGAGAATATAAATTGTATTATATATAAAAATAGTATTATATATTAAATTTTTACAAACAATGGTGCAAGTTTTACATAAAAATAAAACTTGTATTATTGAGCATTGACGATGCACAGCATCTGTGAGAGGGCGTTGTATACTTCCGCTTGTTTTCCACCAATCACAGCGCTTTAAACTGATGACCTTGTGCTCTGCAGCGCCATCTACTGAGTTTAAGTCACAGGAGGCCGGTGGGGGCATTTAATCAGTCATAGCAGTCTCTCATCAGGAGCTTTGAAATGGATGCTGTGCATCGTCAATGCTCAATAGTACAAGTTTTATTTTTATGTAAAACTTGCACCATTATCGGCATGTGACGATGCACAGCATCTGTGAGAGACGTGTTTATAACTCCTGGTGACGCGATAACGACGCTATGTGAAGTGGATGAAATTAGTATTATTAAGCTGTAATCACACAAAAAGAATTAAAACTAGTCACACGATGACACTAGTAAAATAATTCTATTATAGTAAATATTATTGGTAATAAATCCAATACTTAAATCTATCATCGTAATAATAAGTTATACGAGATAAAAATAACCAAGTACTTTTCAAATTATTGATTTTTTCTTAAGAGTTGTATTTTTGTTGCACCAGCAACTATGGCTAAGAATATGAAATCCCGATACTATTTTAAAAAAGACAACCGATTCCAAAGTACTGAGTTAACTCAATCTCAACCCAGTTTTTATCCAGATACCAACAAGAGTTCACTAAGCAACACTCTGCCGGCCAAGCTTGTGTGGCCATGATACCAATTTCCACTGGCAGGATTCCGGAGAATATGAATATTATTTATTCTAAGATATTGAAACTCCATAGCCTCTGTCTAAGCCTGCGTCAGCTTTACATAGAGATGGGAATCAAAATGACAAGCATCGTTGTAGAGGTTTTAGAACGCCTCCAATAAAACTAGGCAGTCTAGTCGTCGGCCTGACGCCAAGAGCAGAATGCAATCCTACATGACGCCGTAAGTCCTTCGCGGTGGATTATCCTATAACAACCTCTGACAACCATGGCACTTGGACACCAAATTGACAATTTCTGTGCTCTAAATTACGAAAGGAAATTGCTTTTACACTTGTTTAACTAAGAAAAATTTGAATTAAAGCTTTTGCTATTACGACTCTCCCGCGAGTACATAATGTTTTAAGCAATAAAATAGATTGGTAAGATAATGTATCTTCTAGGAATTATAATGTTAAGAATCTAAAATTCGATTCCACAGCTTGACCTAACTCATCAATCCCATGAGGCTTTGTATGTTTTCCATGAGGCTTTGTATGTTTTCCATGAGGCTTTGTATGCTTTCCATGAGGCTTTGTATGTTTTTAATATTCTATAACTTAAGTTTAAACGTTATTTGCGGGTTTGATCGGTTTGTAATGCCTTCACTCCGAGTAATAAGCCGACATCCTGGATGAGCTGTGTGACGTCGACTATCCTTCTAACGTAATTTCTTCATAACTATTTGTATAACGTAATTTCTTCATAACTATTTGTATGGAGGCGAACGAATGTTTTCCGAGAATCCAAATAAAGAAATTTTGTCCTCAGCGCTGGCTACTCAGCTGCTTGCCTCCCTCGTGAGAATCTATCCGTGATGAGATAGTAGATATCAAAGAGATAATGTCAAGTTGCTTGGGATTAGTGACAATGTCCGCCTTTGCGAATATATAATACCGATTATTCCATTGACTGCCTAGAAAATCCGTCTCTGTCAACGGCAGACTTTTCAGGCCCAATTATCTGCTGACCTGGATTCAATACTGACTCACGTGAATGACAGTACATCTCAATATATACATTCACTCACTCCTTTACTTTGCATCTGGGCTTGAAATAACGAACATCACCAGTCAGATGAAAGTCGTCCTGAACTCATGTACTCCACACCTGGGCTTGAAGTAACGAGTGTGACCAGATAGACGAAAATCGACCAGAACAGTAGCACTACCTCAAAGTTCTTTGGACTACAAAGCCAACGACGGGCCAGTCACCTTAGTAACAAAATGTGCGTTGAAAGTATGTATGAAATAAATTGAGCTAAACAATCCACTCTGCCCTCCGAGGGAATTGAGGGATCTGAAAGTGCCCGATTAGTGTTGTATATCTTTGACCTGGTTCAGCAGGGTCTTAAAGAGACAATGTTTTAGTCAAAAACATGTCATAAAGAAACTGTGCTTCTATGAAATAAATTGAGCTAAACGATCCACTCTGTCCTCCGAGGGAATTGAGGGATCTGAAAGTGCCAGATTAGTGTTGTATATCTTTGACCTGGTTCAGCAGGGTCTTAAAGAGCCAATGTTTTAGTCAAAAACATGTCATAAAGAAACTGTGCTTCGAGTTTCTGTCAGTCAGTAACCTCAAGAACATCATGTACTTAAGAGTGTTCAGCAGGGTCGTAAAGAGCCAATCAGTCAGTAACCTCAAGAACATCATGTACTTAGAGTGTTCAGCAGGGTCGTAAAGAGTCAATGCTCTTGACAAAAATATGCTCGTAAAATGACTGGGCTCCGAGTTGCTGCCAGTCGTCAACATCAGACTGGGCTCCGAGTTGCTGCCCGTCGTCGACATCATCGTTCACACCATCGTTCTTGGATTCTTATCTTTTGTGACATATCAGAGTCTGAGCAGTCTGCCGCTTTCCCCAATACGCTTTCGGAATGACTGTCGTAAAATTTGAAGCTATTGACGATTATTAATTGGATGATGTTTCATTAAGCTGACACTAGGTTGAACTTGGAGGGTGAATGGCAGACACATTCCCAAGATAATCTTGAGAAGGGCCTACGGAGCCTACAGCGTCTGCCACTGTCCAGGATACGCTCGGGGACAGCCCTCGTAAGTTTTGTACTGACGCCACTGCTTAATTCAATTGTCTCCGTTACTTAAGGTCGAGTATAGAGGGTAAATAAACGCATTCTCGTAATAATCTCGAGAAAGGCCTATGGAGCCTACAACGTCTGCCACTGTCCAGGATACGCTCGGGGACAGCCCTCGTGAAAATTTGAAACCACTGATGGTAAATTATTAGACTGTTTCACAAGGCCAAACTTGAGGGCGAAGGAATGTGTCCGACATTCCCGTGAAAATTAGAAGGGCTTATGAGGCCTGCAGCTCTGCCACTGTTCCCGATACTGCTCGCCCTCCCTTCTCTTCTCCAAGAAGAAAATACTGACTAATAAGCTTTGTTTGAGAATACATTTTTCAGTTTCAAACCACTGGATCCAACTATCTACTCCACCAGTATCAAGAGTGTAAGCTTCATACAAAAGAGTGTAAGCTTCATACAATTTTCCCTTCGAACAAACATTTTATTTCATTGAGGCCCGATCCCGGTGGCACTGCCATGCCGGGACGACCCGTGACATAAAGTGCAGTAAGCCCCGAACATCTAGTCAGTTTACAAAAATGTTAGTATAATATTCTGGTGCCGCGACACAAGAAATTCAGATCAGAATCTAGAGCAGTAAAGCAATACTGTAAAGTAAAAGTAAAGCAATAGCGGCTCTTTGTCGAAGATAAAATTAAAACTTGCGCGGATTTTACGCAAATCCTCACACAAATCAATCAGGATACGCTCCTTGCGGTTTTAAAGGTGTTGTGACCGTATGTTACATATCGTGAGCATAATTCCGTACATAAAATAAATATGGGGTTTTTCTTCATATGCACACGCGACTATTTCATTCCAGTTAAGCATAACTTGTACGACGTTTAAAAACTAATATACACATATGCACATATGGGTGGAAGATTTCAGTACTAAATAAAATAAATATGGGTTAAATCCCCATATTTACACGACCACTTAATTCCAAACTAAACAGCGCTTGTACTATGGTTACTTGTATGGTAAGTATGGTTGCATTTACTGTGGTTAGTACTATGGTAATAACGGCCGATATACACATATGAGTGCATGATTTCATTACTAAATAAAGTGTATGGGCGTGTGTCCCCACATTTATAAACGACCATTTTAATTCTAAACTAAGTAAAGCTTTGGATGTACACATATATTATATGGTATTTAACACCCAGACAACTAATAATTATGTTTAAATGTAAAGGTCATATGCGGGGATCGAACCCGCGACCTCTCGGCTCAATAGTAAAGCTTACTAACACTGCGCCATGAGAGGTCTGTGACTACTACCTGAAATTTCGAATAAGGTGAGAAATCTCAAATATACTCTTACCATAATAATACTGTTTTGGCGATAACATCGTACCAGAAGAAACATTACAGGTTAAAAGTTATTAAAAAATTTACTCCAGGTCTACGAAACCGAGTATTATTTTCAGTATCGGATACTGAATGTATATCCAAGATGGACCCGATATGCAATCATTCCAAACGCTTTGAGCGTTCAGGATCAAACAGAGGTACTCTAATGGCTTTTAATGTACTCATGAATTAAAAGACGCGATTGTAAAGGAAAGGTCTCAATAGTAACTGCAGTAAGCCGCTTTTAACCCGGTGCCAGGTGGCACGCGTATTGGAGACCCTCCAATTTTAAAGCGCATAAATTATTACACATTGTTTTTGTAATAAAATATCCTCGCCCCGTAATGAGGGAAAGTAAACTAGTAATGAAACTAGACTCACCGCGTCTTCTCCATGTGTAAGTAAACTAGTGATTGAAACCTGACTCACCGCATCTTCTCCATGTTACCTCGCTATCCGAAAAATTTAGGAACAACGATGAGAGTTAAGATATACTTGACGAGCCCCGGCCGTCGCCTGTCGGGCGCGACAGTGCTAAACCGGTGTTAAAACGCTGCGTGCGCACTAAAATTCATATCACTTGTACTAAACACTCGTCACTTGCACTATTTTTTTCTATTTTATTTAACTTTTTTAAACGAACAACAAAAAAAAATATAACTCAAATTCACACAAAAACCCTAAGAGGTTTTTAAACTTCAGCGAATATAGGAACCACGTAGGTCTGTAGACGTGTTGCTCGTTCGGGAAGTAACGACGCTATGACTGATTAAATGCCCCCACCGGCCTCCTGTGACTTAAACTCAGTAGATGGCGCTGCAGAGCACAAGGTCATCAGTTTAAAGCGCTGTGATTGGTGGAAAACAAGCGGAAGTATACAACGCCCTCTCACAGATGCTGTGCATCGTCACATGCCGATAATATAGAATTTTTGACCATTTTGAAATCAATTTTTTTTTGCTAAGACTTCCCTTCAAATAAATCTGACTCTCCCGTACTCTTCTGTGATTGGTGAGCTGGAAATATAGAATCGCAGTAGGGGGGCTGCGAAAAAAAATCACCCACATTACGTGTAGGGGAGTTACACTAAAAAAAATGTTTTTTCACGAGTTTATTTTACCACAGTGTCAGCGTGAATAATATGTGTACCAATACTAAATAACAGCTTTGTAATACAAGAATCTCTGAGCTGAGCAGCGGACAGACAGACGAACATGGCGAAACTATAAGAGTTCCGTGTTGAATTGGGAACCTTAATTTTTTTTTTTTAATTATTCTACATTATTATCTTTGATAGCTAACTTCACCATGCCGCACTCCCGTCACATGAAGATTCTCTTAATTATACCCTCTACTAAACGCGACAAAAAAGTATAATTTCAATGACTTATTGCTTCCGATTTGTAATGAAACGATAATGACCCAGTGATAGTGTGTTCAAGCACTGCGTAGATCGTTGTAGGTTCGATTCTTGCAATCAGCCCTAGCTGTCGAGGAAGGAAAACAATACTACATAGCATGATGGTAGGACATATTATAATGTCTAGTTACTTCCTTCGAGATGAAAATATGTCGCCAAGCATGTATAGATGTGGCTTAGTGTGTTATCATCTTGGGCCGCATAGTCACTTAACATTAGGTGAGACTGTGGCCATAGGGATTAACAAAAGAAAAGAAGTGTCAATATAGACTAATAAATAAAATTGCAGATAATAAACTCGGCAGCGAAGACTTTCTACATGTCAGCGGGAACTGTACCCGTTCCGATAGTATTCCGAGGTCCTAATGGAGCCGCATCAGGAGTCGCGGCTCAGCACTCCCAGTGCTTTGGCGCGTGGTACGCGCACTGTCCGGGTCTTAAGGTCATCATGCCGTACTCTTCAGAAGATGCTAAGGGTATAGTTTAATTTATATTGTGTAATACTATATTTTTTTAATTGATTTAGTAACGTATTTTCTTATGCTTGTTCCTCAAACTGTCCGCCGAAGTTTATAGTGTAACACGATCTACGAAAACAGGCAAGATTAAAACAGGCATAACCCTAGGACTGTTTCTTTTGAAGTTGGTTTGAAGACTGTACTGACCTTTGTGCAATTTTATGATCAATTACTTTACAATATAATAACATTAATTAATTAATAAATGGGAGTGTATAAAGCATGTTACATTTGAAATACTTGCTCGTCGGGTTGGCCTGGTTAGAAAGGCCGTAGTCACGAGCCGACTGAACTGTTGCGGTGTCCATGTTTCCAGTGAGTACCCTCACCCTCACCTGCTCGCTGTCCCTAGTGATGTTCTGGTACACTACACTACACTACACTCACTGTATCCGCAGTGATATCCCTTCATTGTTTCCGAGATTTAAGTTTTTCTATCACCACATTATCAAACGCGATAGTTTAAAAAAAAAGTTTTTGCTAAATTTCAAAATATCGCGACAAATCACGAATACGCTATTAAAAAACATTGGTCTGTCTGTTTATATGTCCGGATTGAACTCAAAAACGGCTTTAGCGATCCTTATGAAATTTTATACACTAGAATCTTATGTCATGGTTCAAGTGATAAGCTATAAGGATTCTCGAATAATAAAAAATATCAATAATACTCTTAGGAATTGCAAAAAAACTTTGTTTTGTAATTCTCAATCGATTTTGATGAAATTTTGAAGACAGTAATTATAACTAAGTCATTTCATAATTGATGATAAGATACAAGAATCATGAAAAATTAAATAAACCATTTAGAATTCGGTAAAAAAACATTGTTAATTCTCAACTGATTTGACGGGCTATAAGAATTGTTATTAATATATAGAAATTATGAGACGAATATAATTAGTGCGTAATAAATGCGTGCAGAACCGCGGGGGAACGTTAGCGTTATACATGGGTAAAGTCTTAATAAAGCTTTACCTGTTAATTTCATCCTTGCAGGTCTGCTTAAGGCGGCAATCAGAGACCCGGACCCTGTGGTCGTGTTGGAGAATGAGATGTTGTATGGTGTACCATTCCCTATGTCTGACGAAGCACTCTCCTCAGATTTCGTATTACCCATTGGTAAGTTGCAATTAGCTTTTAATCTACATCAATAAAACTGTAATTATGTTTTTACTTGTAATATTTTTTTCAAATTTTCTAAGATACACTATCATGAAGGATATACTTATAAAGAATATGGAATCAAATAATTTTTGTCCGTCCATTTTGTAAGCCCAGATTTAACCCAAAAGATGTTTAATCGATTTTATTGAAATTTTTTACATGGAATTTCATTCCTTAATTGAGATATACTATAAGAATTGCCTATAATATATAAAAATAATTACTGCGTAATAGTAGCATGTGGAGCCGCAGGGCACCGCTAGTATGTATTATACAAATAAGTGTTAGTATATGATAAAGCAACACGCAACGATAATGATGTATCGATGAACAAGGATCATCATTATGAAATGTAATGTTGTTGTCGGACTCCAGGTAAGGCGAAAGTGGAACGGGAGGGCAAGCACGTGACGGTCGTGTGCGCGGGCCGAGCCACCGAGACAGCCCTGCAGGCCGCCAACGAGCTCTCCGGCAACCACGGTAATACTGCACACTGCACGCTGCACACTGCACACGGCACACTGCACGCGGCACACTGCACGCGGCACACTGCACACGGCACACGGCACACTGCACGCTGCACACGGCACACTGCACACTGCACACTGCACACGGCACACTGCACGCTGCACACTGCACACGGCACGCTGCACACTGCACACGGCACACTGCACACTGCACACGGCACACTGCACACGGCACGCTGCACACGGCACGCTGCACACGGCACACTGCACGCTGCACACTGCACACGGCACACTGCACGCTGCACACGGCACACTGCACACGGCACGCTGCACACGGCACACTGCACACTGCACACGGCACACTGCACGCGGCACACTGCACGCGGCACACTGCACGCTGCACACTGCACACGGCACACTGCACGCTGCACACGGCACGCTGCACACTGCACACGGCACACTGCACACGGCACGCTGCACACGGCACACGGCACACTGCACACTGCACACGGCACACTGCACACGGCACACTGCACACGGCACGCTGCACACGGCACGCTGCACACGGCACACTGCACACGGCACACTGCACGCTGCACACGGCACACTGCACGCTGCACACGGCACACGGCACGCTGCACACGGCACGCTGCACACGGCACACTGCACACGGCACACTGCACGCTGCACACTGCACACGGCACACTGCACGCTGCACACGGCACACTGCACACGGCACACTGCACACGACACACTACACACTACACGCTACACACCTATCCTGTCGAGCAGGCGACGCGACGGTACCGGCTCACTTAGCTATCTTAAATTACAACATCATAATGCCTATCAAGGAACTCACTTACTATTTATAACTCAGTAACATATTTTAAATGTGGACAATATTAATAAAATAATTATTCAATTTAAATGTGGACAATATTAATAAAAGAATTATTCAAGTGTTTGGACCAAAAAACTGCAAGGATTTATAAAAAAAACAGGTTCTTGCTGTGTCGGGGACGCGACCATGTATTTTACGTAAATTGGTGTCCGCTCGGGCGGTTTAATTTGTACATGTCCACGGCACCTCTCTCTGTCATATGATGGTTGGTGGGTATCACTGAACTACTGTTGTGAAGCGCTTTCCAACCGTATATCATTGTAATATTTTAATTTGGATTTTAGACGAGTATAGATCGATATTGTATTCAACTTTCTCAATAGTGACTATTCGACGGTAATGTTCTGTAAACGCAATAGATAAATCTTGACGAGAGCTATTAATTTGAAACTAAATCGATCGTTGTAGCTTTTGTGAATCATAATTTATACAAAATGGAAACTCTTCGAAAAGGCATTAAAATGGCAGCGCGTCACTCGCCACACTCCAAGTAACGAATTATTTTTATTCTTTATCTGTAGGGTGGTGTAATTAAGTTTTGGATGTGAATGCTACATGTATAGTTGAAATTCTAAATTATATCCTTTGATTTTATTATAAACACTCCTTTTAAATTGCCTTCCGCTATGGCAGAAAATTTAAAGACGCTTTCACGTTAAACAAAACTAGATAAAACGTATTCTGTGCGTTAATCCACGTTAAAACCATTTTTCTGTGCTAAATCCGTTCAGCCGTGTTTACGTTACTGTGTGACAAACGTCCAAACAAACATATTTATTTTCATTCATCATGTTTATTTATATTTATATTTACATTTAATCGCATTTATAATATTAATAATAGTATTAGGAAATGTATGTTAATAATCATATTTATCGCAGGTATCGAATGCGAAGTGATCAACCTGCGGTCGCTGAGGCCGTTGGACTTCGACTCGATCGCGCGGTCCTTGTCTAAAACGCATCACCTAGTTACTGTCGAACAAGGATGGCCGCAGTGCGGTGAGATACATATTCTGTTCAATGTTATATATTCAATATTCGGGCGAAAACCAACCTTAATTAAACCTTAAATTAATTAGGGTACAAAACGGTAATCTTGTGCATCTATATCTATACCTATTATAAAACTCAAACGTCTGTCTGTCTGTTCATTAAGGTTCTTTTTGCGCGAAAACCACTCAGATATTCGATTTACATGCTTTTTATTTTAATTCATAACTATAGCATCTGGCCTGGTTATAAGATATGTATTGTTAGATAAAGTAACATACGAAATAAAAAGTAACGATCGTGGTGAATCAGTTCAGAAAAAAATACTCATTTGGGTATATATAATGACTTACGCTGAGTAAACTGTTCGAGATATATCATCCACAATAATAATCTGTGTCTACTGTCAATTGAATGGGGGCAATACGTTTAGCGCGTGCGCTCAACCGATGGCATTTTATGTGAGCGGAGTCGTGGGCTCAGCTAGTCTGATTATAAGTGACCTGGAGTCTAAATAGAAATACTTTTTGAGTAGAAAATAAGTATGGCGGTTGGGCTTGTCAGGTAATAAGTTTTAAGGAATATCACCTGGACAACTATTAACTGTCAAGTTTGAATCTCAATTATTGTAATTAGTTTGAACGGCACCTGTGCTTGTGTGCAAATCTATATTACCTATATAACTTTACAAATAGTTATTGTACTGACTGAATGATTATTTACCAAGTACGTTAGATTCCCGTAATGTCACTCCGCTTTCTGTCAATATGTGATAATCTTAAGTGACTATTTAGTGCCTTGTTGCTGGTATGCTTACTTTTATCGGAGTTGATTTAATAAATTGCTATGAGTTAGTACTCTATGGTTAGACTATAACGACAAACATTCAACTCGTCATGTTCTTGTGAAACTGTCTGAGAAAAAAGAATAAGGAAAATGTCATAAGAAAATAATAAAAACCGTGGGACGTCTAACAGATAAGAATTTAATTTGAACCTATTTGTGTATTGAAATATGAATACATAAAAAAGCGAAAAAATACAAAGTTATTTATAATATAAAGCATGAATGTCATTGAATTATTTCATTTTTATGAATATATTTTAATGATGTAAGTTTGAATTTCCTGACATTCACAATTAGCTTAAAAGATTAGCATAAATAGGCACGCTAATACACTAAGACCCAGTTAATGTTGTGCGCGTGAGTCGATAGGCGCACGTAGCGACGTCCCACGGGGTCGTGTCGCACGAAGTGTTCGCGCCGGCAGGTATCGGCGCGGAGGTGTGCGGCCGCGTGATGGAGTCCGCGGCGTTCTTCGAGCTGGACGCGCCGGCGTGGCGCGTCACCGGCGCCGACGTGCCGATGCCGTACGCGCGCTCGCTCGAGGCGCGCGCTCTGCCCGCGCACTCTGACGTCATCGCAGCCGTCACCTCCGTCCTCGGCAACAAGTAAACCGTTCCATACGTTCCCATAGTAACGTCCACTGTGAGTCATCTAAGTGCCACCTGCACCCAGTCTACGATTGGCCAAAATGTTTTCGTCTTTATAAAAATATTCATATTTAACATAAAACGTTCATAGAGTATATATGTGCATAAATTATTTTTATATTTTTAATAATTATTCCTTACAAATTATTGGTTATATACAAATTACAAATGCCTTAAAAAATACTAATTGTATGTGGTGCATTGTTTTATTCTCATATTATTATAATTGTATATGTAGTATTTAAATATTGTTAAAATAGATAATAGCGACGATTTTTTGTTTCCAGAATATCCGGGCAGCAGCGGGGCCAGTGAGTTCAGGAATCTCTAGGGAAATCTATTCGAGGGAATGCTTTTAAACAAAACTGTAAATAATTGTATTTATTTTTACAAGATTTATTTGAATGTTGCAGTATTTCTGCCTTCGCCATTGTGATCTTATTTATATATGAAACATGAATAGATGAATGTTAATTATAGCTAATTTTGTTATCATAAGTGTTGCCTTATTTTGTATTGTTTTGAATAAATAAATATGAAGTGTTCGTCGATCTCCCCTTGGGCCTGTACCGACGCTACGTGTACTGTGTGTGTGTGTGTGTGTGTGTGCGCGTGTGTGCGGGTGCGTGTGTGCGGGGGGGAGCGGGGGGGACAACACGCGAGATAATTAATAGTGTATAAAGCCCCGACACAGTGCCTGCTGTTGTAACTCCAGATCCCATGGAACTTGCTGATTCAAATATACACCACGGAGCTACACAGCACTCTTCTGATGATGTACTACAGAAATACATTCCTTATACAGAGTGTGATATCGGTTTCATTGATTTTTAAATATTAAAAATCCTTTTGTTTTTAATAATAAGTCTACTAACAGCGCTCCTAGTAGATGAACACAAAAACTAAAATTGTCAGTAACAGGTAAGGAAAACAAAACGATTCATCGTATCCCCGTTCGAACTAGTTATGATTATAATATTTGGAAACTAACAACTCAATTTCGATAGCTCTATAGATATTTTGGTTGCCAATAGAAAGGTAACATATAAAAATTTACATGAACTTTATGTTATCGCCATCTATGTTTGTGTTTTCGAACAAAACTCATTGAAAGGTCGAACATGATTACACTACAAATGTCGTAGATTGAATGTATCGCTCATTTGGAGCGACAGTGACACAAGTGCAAATTTGTTAATTTTACAGTACGCCAGTTTTAAATATTTATTTATAACACTACTGAAGATTCTTAACATTTCTTACAGTAAATGACTATCTCTATATTTTATTATTGTAAATTGAACCCTGGGCTTGAAAATAGACACATGTATATTTTATTACCCACTCCATATCTATGAGAAAAAAATATTTTTTTTGCAGTTGTGTCACTGTCGCTCCAAATAAGCGATATATAGATCAGCAACCCGAAAGAGAAATGGGCATGGTTTGAGCTTGTGATAGAACGAGATAGGAATACGAGATCATTTTCGTGTGTGTTATCGACTTACGTAAATCGTACCCAAGACAAATACCGCCTTTTTTTTTTCAAAATCCAAGGTATTAAAGTATAATTTAGTGTTTAATAGACTTGTCTAATTAATGACGTGTAGGTACTGTACCTGGATATAACTCGTATAACGAAGAAAATTAGCAAAATAATACACACACAAGGGTATTTCGTTTTTCGTCTCACCTTAATCACTCGTTAAGCCTGCGTTGTTAACACATCGGCCACGCGTCGACAACGCGTTTACAACAGACGGGCAACACGTTACCGGCCCACTCGTCTGCACTCTTCCTTCATTAATTACAATTCACTGCCAAGTCCAATACATAGTTGAGAAAACCTTATTGACGACGCGATTCCCAGTCGTTCACGATGCGTTGCCCATTTATTGTCGCCAAGTTTGTTATCCACTGGTGACCGCAGTTTGTGTAATGGTATATAACATGTAAAGATCTTTATGGGTTGTCAGCACACTTGTACACGTTTGGTATTCGGTCAACATACCCTTTTTTATTGTTTATAGTGTTAGACTTGACCACAAACTCATGTTACTAAGACGGTAACACAATAAACCTGGGACACTGGCTCTCAATCTCAAATGCAGGCCGGCATGACAGTGGCAACCGCCGATGGATTTTAATCTCTCGGTGGTCGCCGTTGTATTTGGATTGTACTGTGCTTACCATCAGGGACAGTACCGTCAATGTGCCGAGCTATTGTGAAAAAAATGTATCTGCCTTCCTCCAGCCTCCATGGGTGCTCCGCGACTGATTTCAACTTATTATATTGGCATTAGAAAAATGCCTTACGCCATGTAATAGTTTCAGACGACGATCACAATATTTTCCTTCACCTCCGTTTCAAGCTCATAGTAGAATCAAATCTAAATTAATCGATACGTTATCTATCGCTTCAACTGGTGAAAACCCCATCATAGGTACTAGCTTTCGTGCTTCGCTTCTCGGATTAAGGTAAGCACACTTCTCAACAACTAAGATCCTTAACTATCGTTAATCGAGGCTGTGTTTGCACCTAGGTGCTAGGTACCTTCAAGAGAAATACAGTCATTTCGCCTAATGTGGATGAAAATAAAACCCATTAATTATTAAAACAATTTTAAAAGACAGTGGTTTCTTTTCTCATAAAAAAGCAACGCATATTAACTTAATAATAATAACTATATATATGACACAATTTTACACGCTAATATTTAATTCCAAACAAGCCTTTTATTATGGTAACTAAAAAACTGATTTCAAATACAAATCAATCAAGTGTGGGGATCGAACCCGCAGCCTCTCGACTCAGTAGTAAGAATTACTACCACTGCGCTACGCTATTTATCGAAAACACGACAAAAATGTAAAAGTGTCACACTATATTCATAAAAGATTCGCAAAAAAGAATAAAATATAGTAACAATAGGTTTCCATCCTGTGGCGGAGTGTGCGTTGTCGCAGAGAAGTCCGCGTCCGCGCCGGATAACACCCGACGGCCGGTGACATTATGATGGATCGTGTAGGTACCTACAATGGTGCACAAAAGTGTCGCCACGCCGCGCCGCCACGTCGCGCAGGGCTCCTTGCTACCATTTCATCTAATGCACAAATGGTCCAAATGTACTTAAAAATTGTAAGAATAAAAAATAAAGAAAGAAGAAGAAATAAACATAAAAGAATTTAAACAGCTGAGCATATGTCATCATATAATTTGTTCGAGTATGAACAGTTAGTTTATAAACAGTCTAATGAGATTGTAAACTTAAAAAATGAGAATTTTTAATAGCTGCTTTGTTTCTGGTTTCTTTATGATCACCAGTTTGAACCTAGCCTATCTAGTTAGTTTATAAACCTACGCAAATATAGCCGTTAGATAGCAAATTTTTGTGTCCGTTCACAGTCTGTCTGACTAAATTGTTTTTGAACTAACTGTTAGTGCCTACAATTATCCGATTACATATATATTTTCATCATTAAATAAATATAAAATTGTAAATCTAATCCAATTCAATAAAAGCTAATTAGCAACAATGAGTTCAACATTGCTTTTGTAGGTTGTCTTAATTTTTATTCTCCAGCTACTCTCCTCTAAACACCAGTAGAATAAGAAATTTTTTCGTTTTAAAGTGTTCTCATATTGAAATAACAATGTTCAATGGGATAACAACACTGGGATATCTAGGAATCATTGTAATCACAAGAACGTATTTTTTCCTTTAGAAGGTAGCTACTTGAATACTTGAAATTATTTAACTGAAAATAAAACCGTTGACAAAAATGTATCACTTAAATAGGTAGGTACTTCGTGAGTTAACGAAAACGTCAATCTTGGGTAGCGAGATGAAAGTATAATTTCTGCATTTGCCGTGTAGGTACTGTACTGTAGTAGGTGCGGGTAATTCGGTGATAGGTGATCCATCACCGAGGGCCATTGTCGGATGTATTTTGCCAGCGAGCACGTATTTCTAATAACGATTTTTTTTCATTTCGTCACGGTTCCGAGATCGAAGCGGGCTTGTGTAGGTAAATACTCGTAAGCTTTAATTAAACAGTTCTTTATTTTAACAGCCAATTATTTTTGTCTAAGGTTTACGAAATACTATTTGTACCTACTCGCGACTCCGCTTGCGTGTACTTCAAAATTATTAGTATTATTAAGGGTTTTTAAAGTGAAACTTCTTAGGTGGCGATTCGATCATTTATTGGATGATAATATATATATTAGATATATATATATAAATATATATATATTATGTTAATCGTCATAAAAAATATATAACGTAGGGAAAAGGAGAAAGACAGTAGTATGTCTAATACTAACACACCAATAGGTTGTTTATTTAACTAACCAGGTATTAAAAATATGACATATATATATGACAGTAAATCATATCTTTTTACCGTCTGACTAGAAATAATACTATACAAAGTACTGTCAGCAAAAATTATGACGACACGAAATGTTATGTACAAACTAAACTGTTGGAAAACTTTTTGTCAGTTATTCTTGTTCGAACACTGGCTTCGTACTTGTTCATGATGGATCACTTCACCAACTTTGTTCCGATGTAAATATAACATTGCTATGTGAGTGCCTGTTTATATTTTTTTCCTTTTCCTATAATAATTATGTTATAATGTTTATTCTACACACAACTGTAAGTAGATTACACTAACGAGGAAGAATGGTGGCCATCGTTACTAATTGGCAGATGCCAACGTCATACTGAACTGGGGTGTGAGCAATGTGAGGCATTTTAGATGACATGTCCAGGAATAAAAGCGGCCAGAGGCTTATTATTCAATTACGCGATTTGATGGTTGAAATTACACGATTGCACATTTTAGTATTTGTAACTGTTCAAACTTTTGGTGGCAAAAGGTCGACTAACTTTATGAAATTTTAATCGCCAAAATAATTAAATACTGCAGATCGATTCAACTCTAATAAAATATCGGATCGCGGATCAAACATTGTGGTTTGCACACATTACAATGTGGGTATGTTATTATTGGGCGGTCAAAATTATATCTGGAACTTTATTTATGTTACAAATGTAAACAAAGTGTCGGTACATCTTAATTATTAGTGGCGTTTACTATCGGAATCAAAGAGTAGAAAGATGAAACGAAATAATAAAGGATACGCGAGTGCGTATTATTTCCAAGAAATAATTTTGGTACAATGTGAATTGCGAATATCAATGACTACGAATATTTTATTATATCATTCATTGTGTCGTTGTGCTCGGCTCTTTTCTATATCTTATCTAGATCCACATCGCCTTTCAATATTACTATTCCTCAGGATCCTAATCAGCCATCTTTTAAATACGCCTTAGATGCCAACCTTTTATTATTGTTAATCTAAAAATTAGTTCTTGATTTTTATTATCGTTATAGGTTTAGCGTTGTGGTCACAATCTCACCTTATCTTAAGTGACGAAGTGGCCCAAGATGGTAACACGCTAAACCTAGTGGGAGGACTGGCTTTCAAGCACAGCATTTTTTAAGTTTCTTGCAACAGTACCGGTTAATTCAATTACAGCGTCTTCAGTACTTTTCTCAGATCTGAAGCCATAGTTGTTCTCAGCCAGAATATTTTTCGAGTTAATAAAATTTTAGAAGTATTTTATTAAAAAAAAATTAGAAAAGGGAATTTTTGAAAAAATCGTGAAGACCGATATTGATCTGTAGTCGCCGACACTATCCCTATCACCACTCTTCTATATGGGGTAAACAAGGGCCCTCTTGAAAACCGTAGGGAAAACGCCAGTTGTCAGAGCGAGATTAAACACCTAGCAAATAATTAGGATAAGGATATGCCTAGCAGAGCTAATCAAACTGCTGAAATACCATACCAACCCACTGCGGTATTTAGTTTAAGACTCGAAATTATTTGCTCGATCTCTACATTGTCTATGTTAAAGACAACCGTTGAATCAGGGCTACAACTAAGTGAGTCAGGAGTACGAGGAGCTTTGCGGTGGAAATATCGAGACGTAAACTTGGTAGCCAAAGTTTTCCCAACATTGACAAAAAATTCGTTCACAATATCAAGAGACAGGCATAGATTAGCAGTTAATGATAGAAGCTCATTAGCAGATGTTTTGCTAGTATGAAGATTAGAAACGGTTTTAATAAGATTCCAGGCAGCCTTTGGATTTTTCCAATGTTTCTGAAATTCCGAATGTTCGTATTGTGCGTTTTACTTTTTTAAGTTGTTGCAAAAAAATCATATATCATGTATAAGTTACTTTTAGAATGTAATTATTCGGATCTCCCCTCACTTTATGGTATAGTTTATTGTGGTTACCGATGCACCTTAAAAGGCCAGGTGTTATCCAAGGTTTAATTAACTATTTTCTACTTGGGATAGCAGATGTTGTCGTGTTATTTTTAACAACTGTAGAGATAACATTAACTACTTCTGAAGCTGCTTTGTTTGCGTCACCAGAAGCAATAACCGATAAGAAGTCTATATACGCGAGTTCTGCAACGCAGGCTTCCATATTAACGCGACGGGATGGTGCGTGGTCAGTAATAAAGGAGTCGACAATGTAACTACAGGCTTGTTAGACTTAATGATCGCATGATCTATGCAGCTATTGTTACGATTAGAAAAAATATAACCGAGTAACATACCGTGCGCGGCAACTGTATTTAAATATAAATCAGAATTTGTATCACTATTATTAGACGATTTTTTTTTTTTTCGAACTGACTACACTTTTAGCCTGAGGGGCCCTGGAGCCTTTACGGCTTTTACAGCTTTACCGGGCTTGGGGGCGAGCGCTTAGGGCACTCAGCCACGAAAGCTAAGCAACAACATCCGAGGGTGCCAAAGTGGCCGAACCTCGGCTCGGACTGTTGCGCGTATGCGATTAAGTCGCGATCTGACTAATTCCCTATCCGTAATTCGATCTAAACTAACTATACATATATACATGTTTCTGCCCCCTGGGAGGAGGGAAGGAACATGTGTATGTGTATTTAGTGGTCTGAAATTTTTGTCTACTCTAACTAGGCAAAAAAAGAAAAAAAAGGTCCCTTACAGAACCTATGTACCTATGTGTGTTGTGCATGTGTATATAATGCAGTGTCATGTATGGCTGTGAAAGCTAGTGATTGTAGAGTCACTTGTATCGCGCGAGCGGCTGCTTGTCTCAAGGGCTCCATGCCGATGGATCGGACCTAGGCTTGAGTTGCCGCAGAGGAGGGCGGTCGTGGCGGGTGTGCGGGAGCGAAGTTAACCGTACGTCCCCTGCAAATTATTAGACGATATATTTATGTTTATATCTCCTAGTATGACGATAGTTTTAAAAGTTTTGAGTGTTTCTAGGGTTAAATCCTAGGAATCAATAAAGTTCTGGGCATTTTGATAAGACGGAGAACGAAATATTGCTACGAGTGCTACATCTGAATGAAGTTTGATAATAAGGCAGTTTGCTTCAACTCAAGTTGTTGTCTCAACAGTATAAAACAGAACTGATCTAACATAAACTACTTACAACACCATCATTTTGCAATCAAAATGTATATTCTGACTTAAATTATTCAAAGCCAGGTATTATACGAAGTATTGGAAATTTGCTCAACCAACACTCGGGTAGTACAATAACATCAAAAAGCAATCTAATTCCTTCCAATAAGATAATGAAATTATTAAAATTACAGGTGTTGCCTATGCTTCTTATATTTTGATGTTTTTTTTAAATCCAATAGCAAATTTATGCGTGTATCCATAACATTCTTCCGGTGTGCAAATATACGAATTTGAAACCGAGAGATATATCATCTAGAACCAAAGAATTTTCATTATCCATTAAGATTTAAAAAATCAAACAGTCGATTTTTATTTCGGTGAAACCGATATGAAACATCCCTAGTAGGTAACCCATACATAATAAGATGATCCCAAATACATGCCAAGAAATATGATAGAAAAAACCCCAACAAGTCAGCCTGGTAAAAAACATTAACCGTTTCGTTGTGTCTTATGTGATTACTTATGTATAAGAATATATGTGTTATTTAAATTTGTGTAAAACAGTGACATCGAATAATGACTTCTGCATGCAAGTACCTACACATAATTCGATGATCTATGCAGCATGAAAGATACATGTACCAGTCAATCAAAATTTCAACCCTAATTTAACCCTTCACTCGCGGATTAAATCAAATTTTCAGATAACATCCCTCGTTGACTTTAAAACATGTTTGAATAACTTTGTTGGGGTGCCCTATCATTGACTATTTCTTTGGGGATATTTTCTATACATTAAGTCAGTGGTGGTGATTTTGACAAATCATTAGGGGTGTAAAAACTGCAGTGCTATTGGTCTTGCGCTACAAACGTTATTTATTATTAAATTTACTGAGCAAAATAAAATGGATCCATTTATACAGTCGATTTCAGTGTAAAAATTTTGAGAATCGGATCAATAGTTCCAGATAATTCCTCCTACAAACATACTTACAAAATAATAGTAGGTACCTATAGATGTTAGATTGCATGTAGGTACCATCTATTGCTGACAGAAATGTCTGTCTAATTGCCAGCTGTATTAATTGTACCTATAACTTCTTATAACGCCATTACTTTTTTTAAGCAATTGTTTCTTTAGGATGTCTTGCTATACCGTAAGCTCAGGTTCATTTAAGTTTCGAAGCCATGTCTATCGACTTAATGTCTAGAGAATTTACATTTGTCAATATTTTAATTTATCGAATACTAGCTGTGCCCGCGGCTCCGATCGCGTGGTCTACAGAATGCCGTCGGTAGAGCGCACGCGCGATTCGTGCTGCCCCCGCTCAAATTACGGAACACAAAAATACTTATTGTGGGTGATCCATAGAAGATAGATACATACTACCCTTAACTTTTTTGCAGATATTTTTAAGATCTATACACAACATTTATTTGATATATCTCGTATGGCTTAGTAGTCAGCGTAAGCAATTTAAGCGATCTTAATGCGTCTTTTTTCCGAATTGATTCACCATTATCGTCACTGCTTATTTGGTATGTTACTTTATCTTATAAAATATATCCTATAACCTGTTCAGATAACGTAGCTATAGATTAAATAATAAACATGACAGACAGAGAGACGTTGAGTTTTATAATATGTATAGAACACTTTGAAAACGGTTAGTAAATAAATTAACCTCATTTTAAATGTTTGATTGTAACCGGTAACTAATTAATATTTATTTTAAATTAGAATAAGTAATTAATGTTTAAACCACTCTATTTATGAAGTTAGTATAAATTTTAATAAACGCTTTTGTAATTTAGTCTTCAAGGTTTGTTTATATTTTATCTTTAACATCAGTATTTCGTTTGTTGAATACAATTTAAAGGGATGCTCGCTTTAGGTAAAATATAATGATGTAAAATAAATATATCTTCCCACCTAAGTAGCATCGTCACAAAATGTTTTCTCCCCAACTTTCCTACATCAGTTGTTTTCTCAGTATTTACCTACACCATTTTATACTCATCATTCCTCATACAAACCATCTATACATCTTCAGTATTCCATTAATCCCTTCTCATGACATGTCCATATCATAACAGTTCCAGGCTTTTGAAGGTTTTATCAAGTTATCAGTAACTAGCGACCGTCCATGACATCATATGATATAATTTAAACAAATCTAGGTATAACAATGAAATATAAAATAGCATAAAACTATCAACCTAAACGTAGCTTTCTATAAGTGAAAGATTATTTAAAAATCGAAACAATACTTCCAGAGATTACCTACTGCGAAAATTATTCAGAAACTTTATAAGACCTTCTTATAATGTTTATCATATACCTAGTGCTAGATGTGTAAATATTAACAGAATTCTTGAGAAACAAGGACTTTGCACTAAATAAAGAATTTAAAACACTTAATAGATAACAATCAACTAGAATTAAACAAAACATGAAGTAAAACTTATTTTTGTTTAAAAGTTTTATTTTTAATTATAGTAACATATAATAAATGTTGTTACCAACAATTTGCTGGTTGGTAGGACACGATGACTAGTTTCTTTTCGATCTGACTGTACTGTTTGCCTTAAGAGCCCTGGAGCCTTTAGAGGCATTGATAGTTTCACCGGGATTGGAACAACGACTAGATCGCTACCATCATAATATAGGTACATAGTGTAACATACACCATAGTAGCTCGCTTAGGGATGCCGGGTTCCGGGATTTGCTGGTGTATATCTAGTAATTAATCGAGCGGAATGGTAGGGATCTGTGCGCCAGACTGGGTCGCGACCACAATAAACAATTATAATGTCGTCACAGTTACATACTCTCATTTAATTTGTCGCGTTTCAGGATCAACCAGTGTGCATCCAGCTGTCGAACGGCTTGCAGGCCGGCATGTCTAAGGTGACCGTCGATAGATTGCCGATCTAAGTCGCCATAGCTTTTTGATTTTACTGTGTTTACCATCTGTGCTTGCCTTGCTATTATAAAAAAAATATATTTAGAAGTAACTGGTCCTTGAATGGCATTATATTTTAAAATATACAGCTATTGCAGTAGAAGAATAATATTAAATTGAATACATTATATTGGAAATGTTCAAAAGAGTATTTCTTGGAATTAATACAAACATATATACTGGAATTACGCCTTCAACGGAGTTGTATTTTTGGCAGGGGCAGCGCTAATGGCATGTGACAGTTCCTGTGATGGATCGGTCCAGCCGTACCCTGAGCTGTGCGGGGGCGAATTCATACTTTTTTTTTCTCCACTGCAGAGACATTTTCGACTACGTATCTATACAACTATGTATACGTTACACAACAAAATCTTTGTTAAATGAGATGAAGATATCACTGCAACTTTTTCCCTTAACTATTTTTTTTGCAAATTTGTTACAATAATATTTATAGATGTTATCATACTTAAGTTAAATATCCGTCACCGAGCACTTACTCATATGTTCCATTAGCTACTAACTACTACTACTAGCCTACTAACCAAAGCTATTGAGACCTCTGATGTATCTTAGAGTGTTTCTTTCACTAAAACACAAAGAATGTATACAGGCGTGCATGCTGTTATTACACATGTAAGGCTTAGATTATAACACATTTATAAATTAACATATATCGCACTTTAAGATTAGAACTTTCTTGTTTTTTTTTTAAATAGTACCACCGCAGAGTGTCTGATCTGTGCTTATAATTGGTGTAATTTTATGTTCTTTCTGTGTGTTGTGTGACTCTACATTCACTAGCTATGACAGACATACCATGACATTGCATTATACACACATGCACGCTTCATAGGTACATAGGTTCTGTAAGGGACCTTTTTTTCTTTTTTTTTTGCCTAGTTAGACAAAAATTTCGGATCACTATATACACATACACATGTTCCTTCCCTCCTCCCAGGGGGAAGAAACATGTACATATGTATAGTTAGTTTATTTCGAATGATAGGGAATAAGCCAGATCGCGACTTCTATGCACACGCGCAACAGTCCGAGCCCAGGTCCGGCCACTTTGGCACCCTCGGAATTGTTGCAACGCTTTCGTGGCTGAGTGCCTTAAGCGCTCGTCCCCAAGTCCGGTGAAGCAGTAAAAGCCGTAAATGCTCCATGGCCCCTAAGGCTAACAGTATAGTCAGTTCGAAAAAAAAACACACAGCGCAAACACCGCTGCTTTGCGCAGAAAAAAACTGTGGCGTTTATGTATCCGCAATTTGTACAAATTATATCACTCTTTGTCTAGTTGTATTACCTAGAATTTTATTCAAATATGCATATATTTTATATTATAAAACTCAACGTCTCTCTGTCTATCTGTCTGTTTATGTTTTTTTCACGCGAGAACCACTTATTCGATTTACATGGTTTTATTTTTATTCAAAACTATGTTATCTGTCCAGGTTATAGGATATATTTTGTAAGATAAAGTAACACACGAAATAAGCAGTGATGATAATGGCGAATGAATTCGGAAAAAGACGCATTTGGGGCGCTTAAATAGATTACACTGAGTAAACCATACGAGATAAATGTTCTATAAATGTATAAATATATGTTCTATATAATTATAGAAATTAAAAAGACCTGAAAAAAAATCAGCGATGGCATACCTATCTCTCTTCTAAGAATAACCCTCAATAAGCATTTTTTTGTCTTCCGTCTTTTGAGCGGGAGCGATACAATTCGCGAGCGGAGCCGCGGGCACAGTTAGTATTAAAAAAATACTAAAAAATATAATAAACCTTGGTTTATTCGTTCTATCTAATACCGCTATTAATTATAAAATACTGCGGTTATATTAAATTGCGTATATAATTAAAACTAAAATATAATTATTACTTACGAAATATAATTACTTCAAGTATAAAATATACGTTTCTAAAATTTTCGAATAAAATCATATACAAGGTTTATATTCAAGAAAAACAATTATTTGCATATATTTACACGTATTTTATGAACGTGATTGAAAACTATTCTGCTTCTATATATAAGCCGTTAATTAAAATAAAAAAATATCGTATTCAATTTAAGTTTAAATAAGGCACTTATGAATATCAACACACTACTATACTATCGATACGGAAAAACATCCATATCAGGTAGAAAAACTCACAAGACACTCGGAAAATCGGTCATCGCTCACAACTGCTTTCAAAGCAATGATGGCTCAGTGATAGCGCGTACGGACATCGTGTCGATCGTCATGAGTTCAAATTCTTACAATGAAACTGAGCTTTCGGTGAAAGAGAATATCTTGTTGAAATACTAGTCCAATATACTTATACAGTGGCTTAAACGTTGAAGAGCTTAAAATCTTATTACGTCATAACACTTTCATGCCAATAAAATATTGACACTGGCAAATGTTACAGCAACGCTAGTTCAAGGAAAAGAACCCAAATGAAGAATGTACAAACATATATGAAATAAAATATTAAATATACATATAACATATATTATATGAAAAAAAGCGATACTAAAGTTTATAAAAAAAGAATGTGTTTATAATGTAGTCACGCCATTATTTGAAGAGCATTTTTAAAGTATCTTACTATCAGTTGATCATATTCTCTATAATATAACTAAAGGTTTTTTAATTCTTTATAGGTATACAGTTTATTCACAATTTCACCTAATGTTAAGTGACAACGTGGCCCAAGATGATAACACGCTAAGCCTAGCGGAACTGGCTCTCAAGTGCAGCTACTGGAACACACCTATAGGTGCTTGGCAACAGATTTCAACTTGAGGGTGGAAGCTAACCAGTGGAGTATTTGGAAAAGTCCTACCACACTGACTTCATCACGATGTTTTCTTTTATTGATATCACAGGCTTATTCCAGGAATTCTAATTCAAGTCGATCGACGCGATGTCCTACACGTTACCAAGGAGCCATTGATTGTGGTTAACCGAACATAAAGTATACAAAGATTTACCTGTTTATAAATACAGTTTAATTATTTTAGTGGTTATCACAGAGATATAGGAAATTCACCGTCGTCACGTGAAGCAACAGACACCAACAAATATCACAAAGTACACTAGCTTAGTAATCAAGTACCTACATATATACCGCCGCCTCGCTATTGCTATACCCTCTTTCATTATTCAAGAGAATTATATTTAGCGTAATATAATATACTAGCTGTGCCCGGGGCTCCGCTCGCGTGGACTACAGAATTCTTTCGCTCAAGCACACGCGCGTATTTTGCTGCCCCAAAAATACTTATTGTAGGTGATTCTTAGAAGATTTTGAAGACATTTTATTGTTGTTTTTTGTAGGAATTTTTAAGATCTACAATTATGTAGTACATTAATATGTTATATATCTTATGGTTTACTCAGCGTAAGCCAATAAATCGCCCCAAAAGCGTCTTATTACCGAATTGATTCGTCATTATCGTCACTGCTTATTTCGTATATTACCTTATGTGACAAAATATATCCTATAACCTGGCCAGAGAACATAGCTATGAATAAAAATTATGTATATCGAATAAGTGGCGTTCGCGTGAAAAGAACAAAAACGCACAGACAGACAGAGTTGAGTTTTATAATATGTATAGATAGGTAAGTATGTTAAGTGTTACCTACCTCTACAATAGCAGAAGTGAAGGGGTAAATATATTAGCAAAAACATATTTCATTAATTTAATTTTATCTTATAATCAAGTACTGTTTCAATTTTCAATTCAATTTTAAATTTTTTTACGTAACATTTAATATTATTTAATTAGTTTTAATAAGTTTTTAACGAACCACATTCACTCAATATAATTATAGTGAATTTATTTATAATTTATTTTAATATGCAAATATTAAGGCGTGTCTAGGTCAGTAATTTCGTATCATTTTTTTGAAAAAATTACCTGCATCGAGACGTACTATTATATCTCGTGATAGCACTCCACCCTGCATACACCTCACTTTATCCTACCAACTCCGCATTTCCTTCAAGGTTTTAGACAATCTCTTCCCAGTCATTCTCCATCTACCTCCACCATCCACCGAGCTAGGCTTATAACAGTACAGACCAAAAATTTCATATTTAACGCAAGAGCTGATATCATTGTCGATTTTTAAATTACGAGACTAACTTACAACGAGATCCAACATCCAACATCGACGCACTGACAGCCACTACTGGGCAAAGCCGTCACTAAGTCGTGGCAGGTCAAAACATTACCACCACGTTTTATCGGCATTTGTATAAGAAACTTATAGTACTTTATTGTCCTAGTACATAATGGTGTTAAGAAAGTATCTATAGTGGCTATAGTGATTACTAAACATAATACCTTGATTACACTTACCGAGTACAATAAGCCGCGAGAGCGAGACGGGCCAGTTAGTGTTCATACGTATTTTCTAACTTTACACCGTCCTCATCAGTTAGTTATCAGTTCAGTTTCGATGCATTACAAGGACTAGCCATATACTACCGAGATGTATCGTGAACATATACTGAATAGAGAATCGAGTACCGAGTGTGTGTTTACACCTGGCGAATGAGCTAGCGGGTCAGTGTGGGGTAGTTTAGGGATAGACATTCGGTCTAGTAAGTAGAATTTGATCTGAGTTACTTTCTCGCTCATTTACTCGACCGAGTGCCTGGTCGAGCACTCGGTGATGTGTTTACACGTATCGAGTACTAGGTCGCGAGCACTGTCTCGCCATTTAACAGCTAACAACACGTCGCTCAACTACTCGTAATTAATATGAATGTAAGAAAGACTAATATCGCTTTAAGGAACACTTACTCAGTGAATATATTATTTTATCTATCCATCTCTATTATTATTATGAGATATATAAAAGAATAACTAACTGACTTAATCTTTAATCGTGAAAATTTCCTTTTGAGCAATAAGGAAGGATTTCGGAAATTCAACCCCTAAGGTTGTGAAACAAGTGATGAAAATGAGGGAATGGAAATTGGTATTTAGCAATTCAGTTAGAAAGTAAAAAGTTTTATATTTTTTCAAATTTCATTGCCTAGGGGTGTTACATTAACAGTGTAAGGGCCCTGAAGCCTCAGCCGGTATTTACAGCTTTGGCTGTAAGCTTTAGCTTTAGCTGGGCTTGGGATTAATGCCTAAGTGTGTAAAAGTTAGTATAATACCAGTAGCGGTGTCTATTAGTCAAAGGCAGTACCGATGAACGCTTTTATCACAACAATGAACACGTAACGTTTGGTTAGATGGCGTTCCAAAAAAAATGGGCCGGAAATTGGGACATTAAGCATGTAACTATGAGGCGAGCGTAGCCGCGGGAAAATCGCTGGTTAACCAACATTTCTTTAGGCTTATATTTTAGAATATCAATATCGTTTACTTATTTCGTGAACCATTATTATGTCACGTTGAAAGATAAGCATAATGATAATTAGTGAGTTTTAACCATGAAAACTCAAAAAGCAATAAATAATTATCTGAAATTTCTCTGCTACTTCCGCCTGCAATAGACGGATTTTAGTTTCAGTTACCTACAACATAAAATATTTAAATATAAATAAACGCTTGAATGAATGTCTTAACTAAATTAAAATAATAATAATAAAGATGATAATATGTTTATATTCAAATTTTCAATGTGAGCAACCTTAGAGTTTCTTGCCGATTCATCTCTAAAGGACAGTGCCTTCTGAATCGACTGTAGAGTCTTTGAAAATATTGAATATAAACATATTATCATCTTTATTATTATTATTTTAATTTATTTACGACATTCATTTACACATTTACTTAAATTCAAATATTTTTTGTTGTAGTTAACTGAAACTATTATTCATTTATAGCAAGCGGAAGTAGCAAAGAAATGTCGAATAATTATTTACGATGGATTTCCGCAAAGTAACGCCTTCGTCAGTCAAACAAAAAACTATAGTCGTTTAAGATGGTCACCAATGATCATCAAGCTACTCGTAATACACGATTAGAATAAAGTTCGTTAGACTTACCAACGTAATACAATGTAGCCAATGTCTTCTTAAATAAAAACTATGCGAAAAAATAATTACAAATACATACCTAACAAGGTAATAAACGGGAAATCGTGAATGAACATTATATGCATGAACGATATAGACGCTAATACATAACCTTCACCTCCAAATATAAGATTTGTTTTAACATTTCTCAAGTCCGTTCTAACATCAAGGTCAATGTGTAGCTATGTATACTAAACCCGGAAATGAACTTTGCTATTCATACACACCTTTCTAAAAATTTTGTACAAAAAATCGGAGACACGGCTGTCTTTTACGTACATATGAGTACGTGTTCGCTCAGATGTTTTTTTTTAATTTCCCGGTACCGTTACACTATCATAATTGTGGTGTTTCCTATGAAAGAATCTGTACCTTAATACCTATGTATTACTTGATTGCTATTGAGAAGCCCTTTCCAACCGTATACGATTTCTATATTTTGATTTACTTTTTGATGAGTAAAAGGCGATACTGTATTCAGTTTCTTCATTTTTAACTTTGACACCAGACGTTTTCACAATAATTATTCTACACTAACGTTTTGTACATGTAATCGATAAATCTCGACAAGAGCTGTCTATTGAAAGTAAACCGAGAGTTATAGGTTCTCCGAGCGACTTCCCGTATCCTTCACCAGGTCATCAGTCCTTCGTGTATCGGGTCTATCCACGCTGTTTCTTCTGGTACGTGGAACTCGAGAACTCTTCGACTCGATCTCTCATCTGTTATAGGTGTTTCGTGCTCCGCCCACTGCCACTTAAGTCTAGAAATATTTAGGGCTATGTCGGTGACTTTGGGTCTTGTAAGAATCTCCTCATATCTGATTCGATAGAAAAACTCCGAGCATAGCCCTTCCCATTGCCCTTTTAGTGAACTTGAGGAGAATAGCGACCACGTCTCAATTGTCAGAACTGTAAACAAGTACCACATGCTATAAATGGCAACACACACTGATCAAAAATTTTCGTCTTAAAAGACTGCGGTATCTTGAACGAGAAAATGTTCCGTATCGTTCCGTAATCGCTGTCCAGTCGAGTTGTATTCAACGATTGACCTCTTTCTTCAGCTCAAACCCCCAACTGCATATACTCGTATTACAAAGTGGCAGCACAAATCGCTAAATATTTGCTTCGAAATGGCAACATCAGATTATTTTTGTTACATTATAACCGGTACATAATGCGAATTTGCCAATTGGAAGTAAATATTTAGCGATTTACTTTTTTATCTAAATGGATAGTTTGTCCCAGTTAAAAAATTTCATTAACAACTTCAAACGTATATTTTCTGGTCACGACGCGACTCGGAGCTACATGGCCGTTCGACATAATCATGAAGTAAAGTAAAATAATGTAATTACTGGTTATTATTAGATCACGCAAAATAAACTGTTAAAAATGAACCGCGGAGTAAAAAGTCACGATTTTAAACTCCGTCCTTGATGGTTCGCAATGTTTGTATTATAATTACGAACTTTATGCACCTTTTAGTTCTGTTCAAATCGATTTGTAATTTTGTTTTAATAACACTGTTATTAGCAGTTTTACGTTCAAGTCCGGTAAAGCTAAAGCTGTAAAAGCCGTAAAGGCTCCAGGGCCGTTAAGGCTAACAGTATAGTCAGTTCGAAAAAAAAAGTTTTATGTAACACATTGAATGGCTTTACACATATTGCATTCCCTGAATAAATGACACAGCTTATTTGAAAGCGAAAGAAACATTAACAAGACTGAAAGAAATAATAAATTACGTATGAAATATCACAAATATATAATATTACTAGCGATACGCCCGCGGCTTCGCACGCATTTATTACGCCGTAATTATTTTCTGCCCGTAATTTTATTTTTAATCATATAGTCTGTCAATTTAGAAATGAAATATCAAGTATATTTCATATTGTATACTCCTTATTTACAATTATTTTTGCCTTTCAATAATTGTAGAATAACGTGTGCTTCCCGTCTACAAAAAGTCATCAAAATCTGTTGAGAATTACACAAATTTATTTTTTGTAATTATTTTTTGCAATTTTTTTTATATTCATTGATAATTTAAATAGCCCAATAGTTATGGAATGACTTATACTTTCCGTTTACATAATATTATCAAAATCAGTTAAGAATTAATAAAAAATATTTTTAGATATTTGTTACGATTTCTAGAAGTATTATTGAAATTTATTATTATAGCCTATCAATTGAACAATAACAAAAGCTTCTCGTGTACAAAATTTCATAAGAATAAATTAAGCTGTTTTTGAGTTAAGACCGGACATACAAACATACTGAGAAAAAAAATAATTAAGGGCATATTCATGATCAGTGTCCTTTATATTGGATATCGTCTATCGCGAAATTTGAAAAAAAAAAAACTTACTAATTACTGTACTACACATTTATTAATAGATATATACAGTATAGATACAGTAAATATTATTGTTCTGTTTTAACACAATTCTCAATTAACTACAGTATCCAATTTGTTTTCATTGTATATCAATAAATATTGTTTTGAAAGATTCCCTGCAATAAATATTTGAAAACATTAACAATCATTTTGTAGTTCATGCGTGTGGAGCCGCGGTCATAGCTAGCTCAAGTCCACATTGACTCTCGCATTGCGGAATTCAATTGTTTCCATTGAAATTAGTTCCACTAGCTACATATGTTACAGGAAAGGAACAGCTCTTACAACGCAAACTCTTAATGGAATTGTATTAATATCTTCGATTAAAAAAGAGGTAATCTATAGTTAAGTAGCACACGCAACCACGCACACATATGTACCTTGTGTATTAAGCTAAGAACAAAAAACATTAAACAAGATATGTGTAGCATATTTAAAGTATTATAAAGTAAATACTAGGATTTAAAGTAACAGTTACAAAATAGGGAAGAAAAGTTTTTTAAATTAACTACAATAATGTTCTTGTGTATTAAGTTACCGTTGTATTTGAACATGAACTTTAAATAGCGCAGTCAGAGTTAATGTACAAAATAGATATGTACCTATATACAGAAAGCTAGCACCATTCAACGATTGATACAGCGCACGCATACATTAATATCTACGTACGAGTCTCGGATCAAGTCGGTCGCACGCCAGTCGCGTGTGTCCGCGTTTAGACGATATACGTAACTATTGTTTAGGTTCTGAATTGGCAATGAGCAAACCATTTTATCGAAATTTGTGTGTAATGTGTATACAAATAAATACTACATTACAACGAAATAGATTCGCGTTTTTAACTAAAATATCGATTACCAATTTATATATTAATATTTATTAGCAATAAATATGTACTTTGAAATAATTTATAATAAATGTTTGAATTATAATTCCCAAATGGATTTTTATAGGATATTATAGATGCTAGCCCCAGCTTAGAGTCGAGCGTAGGTAAACAAATTCAAGGTCGGCCGGAGCCGTCGTTCTGTACTTGTCTATTTTATGGTAAATGTTCCCTCTCATAAAAGCGATTTATAATACTGTGCACGTTATTCACCTTTGCAGTACAATAGTGTTATAATAGCAAGAGTTCAAAGGTATATAGAAAACTAGCTGCGACTTCGTAACACTGTTTGTGTTTTTTTCTAATTAATGCTAAACATTAATGAGGCCTTTTTATCTATCTAAATATTTTTTTTCTTTCAAAAAATAAATGAAAAGCAAAAATACTTTATTCAATTTAGGCCCTAAGAAGGCATTTATGAACATCAAAATACTACCACCGGTTCTGAAAACATCCAGGTCATTGATAAGAATCGATGGGAAACTCTATGGGGTTTATAACAAAAAAAAACTTTTTTGTTGATTTATTAACAATATTTAAATTGTTTACAGTTATTATAAATTTCAGTAGATTACAGAGAGAGAATCACTTCTAGATATCACCGTCATTCACGTAATCATCCACCCTATAATAACATTTAACTTGCTTAGCATGATTCTTGAACTTATTATCCGGCAAATCGGTAATGTGTTTAGGAAGTTTATTGTAATTTTAAAGTGGCATTTGTTTGATTTATGCTGCAAATTTTTTAGTCATTTATATTTATAACAAATTGATTTCTAGTACACCATTTTTCCTGTCATATATACTGTCATAAATATTTCACATAAGTAAATACTATCATGTAAAATTTTCTCATAGCAGACTTAAAAAATCTGTAAAATTACTGAAATGACGTTTTTTTACATTGTACAGATTTTTAACACTGTTTTAAAATTAATCAGTTTTTCAAATCTGTTGCCAGGCATCAATAGGTGTGTGATACCTGAGCGACGCAACCACGGCGCTCCTCCTAATGTCCCTCCACTTTCCCTCCACTTTATCAGAGAGGGCAAGGGATGGAGCAAGGGTGGTCTCGTTAGTTAGGCAAAGAGGAATCACAAGAGGAGGAAATCCTCTTTAAAAATATGTACTGACGGTTGGTGGGAGGGGGAGAGTTTATTCGTGTCCTTCCTCTTTCTGACCGAACCAGAGAAATGGGTCCGGTGGCCTATCTCCCTTTGTACTGATTCAGTGGGGAGAGACAGTTGAGGTTGTACCGGACTAACCACCGAGATATCGCAGTGCATGTTCGGTGCGATCCCGTGTTGCCTCATGTAGCGGCAGACGATACACTCTGGGTACCTAACTTCTTTGACGTAACAAAAGAAAAATAACTCCAAAAATGTTATCCCGCATGATAACATAAATGATCATGATGATGTGATGTGATTTATTCGTCATCATCGTCTCATCCGAAAGGCGACTGCAGATACATAATCTATACCTCTCCCAATAATCGCCACAATGACCTATCCTGACAATGAACTGTCCATCGATAAATAAACGATAATCTAAATTTATCAAAATAATATTTTTTTGCACATAATTAAAATAAAAGTTAGTAAAATGAATTCACATTATTATCTTTGATGGCTAACATCATCGTGACGTACTTCCGTCACATGCGCAGCTGTAAATTTTACCCTTTTCTTAACTCGTCAAAAAAGCTTAGCGTATTACCATTTTAGGTCAGATAGTGTCTTGACAAATCCATCCAATTTCAATTAAAATTCCAATATACACATAGATTATGTGAGTGAGTTTCACATGTTACATAATTGGACAACATTTTACAAAAATAAAGTCGATCCGTACGTGACTCAGGAGTTCTAATTTAATTTAACATACAAAAAAGCTCATTGAAATGTAACATACAATTCACAAGGCTATTGCATAATATTCAAGAAAGTATCATATTAGACTTCCGACGCTTTATAAAGTATTGGCGAAGATTAATCATGAATTTTTGTGGTGGTAAATAAAAACTTTGATTTGATGGTTTGATCGCAGTGCATTTACGCGCGCCAGTACTCGCCGACGCATGTCCATTACTCGTGTGATTTGAATATTCAAATCGATATTTTTTTTTTTTATAAAAACAACTAGATCTGTTTTGTTTTACTGAACTGTTGTGATTGTGAAGAGTGTGCATAAATTTTTAATAACAATGTTACGTTTTATGGTGAGTTGTTATTTATTTTATTTTGCAACAATTAAAGCAATTGTCATGATACTTAATGTTTTTGAAGTGAAACTTCTTATGCGACTTCCAAGCGTTAAACGTTAAATGTTAAACGTTAAACGCACATTATCGGTCTCTCCTCTTTGTGTGAACCAGAGCGAGAGAGTAAATGTCGGTGTGTATATATATTGCACACTGTTTAAATAAAATAGAAAATGCCTTTTAAAATAAAGTTTCACTTCTACCGTGTGTGAATCGCACACACACCTTTTTTTTATGATATGAGTTTTTTTTTTAATTTTTGGTGTATTCTCTCTACTTCGGGTAATCAGACTGGTTACAGAAGATTGCAACTAAATAACCTAGTGTTGAGTTCTTGCGGTGAATAGGGTTTCCAGACCTCTTTGGGGTAGAGGGGTTCAGGGTCGGTAAAGCGCTAGTGATTCCTATTGTATTACAAGCGTCAATAGTCTACGGTAGCCGCTTACCATCAGACGGGCCCTAAGCTTGTATGCCACCTATGTAGTAAAAAAAATAGTAGAGGCCTACGCCAGTCATCATCAAATAAAACTAATGTTTATTTATACAACATTAAATTATTTTTACACAGTAAAATTTAAATAATGTATGTACAATAAATTCAGGTTATTGTCATTGATGGCTAACTTCATCATGTTGTTGGCACGCGGGATTTTGTTTTTGTAAACTTCATACTTGCGTGCATAATATATACGCTATTTTATTTACAAGTGAAAGATTTATATTTATAAAGATGCTGATTGGCAGATACAATTAAATTTAAAAATTACTTAATTTCATGGAGTAGACAATGTTAAGTGTGATATTCTAAACAGGTCTCCGCCTTAGCTTCAACTTAAAAAAACATTATCTACTGATACCTATCGTTCAACAAAATGGTTATATGAAGATATTTCTACTACAAGTATTTAGGATTTTTGAAATGTTTTACACATGTGAAGTCATTTGGTAGCAAATTGTGGTTATTGAGATATTTAGAGACCAGAGGCGGCTCGTGAAAATTACACATGGGTGTTCAGCCAACAAAAAAAGAAACGGTTTTAGTTACACAATTTAATTTGTGCATCCCATTAGTCAAAGAATTTTCAGAATTTAATCAGTAATTCCGGAGATTATCTCCTACACCAACATTCATAAACTTTACCTCTTTTATATTAATACCTAAGTTAAAATAGTCTAAGGGCTGCAGTAAGTATTGAATTTATTTTTTTTTACCTTCTTTTAAGTTCTACAGAACATATTTACCACAAGACATGAATACAACTCTCGTGAAGTGTTTGAACATCATTGCTAAACGTACAGATAAATTAATTATCACTAACTAAAACACACTAATTAGAGTCAACTGGCGAGGAGTTCCCAATTGCTAGAGGGGTGAGACAAGGAGATCCGTTATCCCCAAAACTTTTCTCAGCAATCTTAGAAAGTATATTCAGAAATTTAGATTGGGATAGATTTGGCATAAATATAAATGGCAGGCAACTAAATCACTTGCGGTTCGCGGATGATTTAGTTCTAATATCAGACAATGCTAAAACACTACAGACTATGCTGCAACAGTTGACTGAAGCGAGTAAGATGGTTGGCCTTACCATTAATAAAACAAAAACAAAAATAATGACAAACAGGGATGAAATCGTAGACAGTGAAAACATTGAATATGTGAAAGATTACATATACCTAGGGCAAATAATATCATTCAAAGACCAAACTGACTCAGAAATAGACAAGAGAGTGTCTTGTGCCTGGAAAAGATACTGGTCCCTTAAAGATATATTTAAAAGCAAAAACTTTCCTATGGCAGCCAAGAAAAAAGTGTTTGCTTCATGTGTCCTGCCATGTCTCACATATGGGTGTCAAACGTGGGCGCTGACGCAGAAACATTACACGAAACTGAGAACATGTCAAAGGGGAATGGAAAGAAGCATGATAGGCGTCACACTAAAAGATCGTACAAGGGCACAGGAAATAAGGTTAATAACAAAAGTGGAAGATATAATAAAGAAAATCAGACAATTGAAATGGAGATGGACAGGACACATGACAAGAGACAGCAAGATAAAATGGACAAAAATTGTTTCAGAATGGTATCCACGGGATGGTAAAAGAAAAAGAGGTCGACAAGTAAAAAGATGGACAGATGACATAAAAAAAATTGGAGGTACAATATGGCCAAGAAAGGCAAACGATAGGATGTTATGGAAACAGCTGGAAGAGGCCTACGTGTCACATGACACGCTGACCACTAATAACGGGACACCTGATGTGTAAAGATTAAGAAAATTTTAGTTTATATATGTAATTAGTAGCAGCAATAAAGGCTTAATAATAATAATAATAAAAACATGATATTAATGTGACAATTATTTAAGTTAATTTTCACATAAGATTACGTATAAAACCGGTGTCACGAGCGGTAGTGCCTTTCCAATTGAGCTTATCTTAATGTAAATTTCCGATAATTTGGGAGATTGTAGAAATTATATAACTTATAACACGTTCGTTTATTAGTACTTGCCACTAATGAGGATTTCGACATTAATGGACCTACATATATTTATTTTCTATTATTTAGTTTAGTTAGTATAAATATTGTCATTACCTATTTTAGTATTTATATTTTAACATGACTAGTCAGTATTAAATAAATATAGGTAATATAATAGTAAACCACGCCACATGTGTCACTTCAGTGTCACCTGCCCTTTGGTTTTAATAAAGCAATAGAAATCTGGTAGAAGGTTTCAACTGCGAGCTAGTGATTTTCAGACCTCCTAATTCGGTAGACATGGACACTGAATCTTAATAAAATAATTAATTGATTTTATCTACTAATCGAGAAATTCCTTTATGTAGTTCAGATCTCTTCAAATACTGCAGTGAATCGTGGCGGTGAAGGATTAATAGCGATGCTTAATGAGTGAAAACGACCAATTGAGTATTTTCTATACCGAAAGCTCAGACACTTTGAAAGATTCAAATCTACGTCAATTGATTCAGTGTCCGAACTTACTACCACCAAGCTTCGAATGAATGAATGTGTTCTTCTTCTATACATATTATAAAGCTAGACGTCTCTCTGTCTGTCCGTCCGTTTATGTTCTTTTCACGCGAAAACCATTTCTCCGATTTACATGCTTTTTTTATTTTAATTCATAGCTATTTCATCTGGTCCGGGTGAAGGGGTATATTTTGTAAGATAAAGTGACATACGTATCTAATAAGTAGTGACAATAATGGTGAATCAATTCCGAAAAAAGGCGTATTTGGGGCGCTTAAATGCCTTACGCTAAGTAAACTATACGAGATATATCAAATTAATGTATATCATAATTGTAGATCTTAAAAATACTTACAAAAAAGTCAGTGATAGCATATATCTATTTTCTAAGAACACCCACGGGAAGCATTTATAACTTCCGTCTTTTGAGCGGTGGCAGCACGATTCGCTCATGCGCTCGACCGACGGCATTCTGTAATCCACGTGAGCGGAGCTACGGGCACAGCTAGTCCAATTATAAAATAATTATCCTATACTATCTGTGCACCACGGTTTCACCCGTGTTAAATTTATTCTACAAATTGTTCACGGTGCCGAAGCCAATGCGCCTGTGTAGCCCAGCCCTATCGTTGTTTCATTTCCCGTACCTGATAGATTGGATTCATGATTATTTTATAACGTTTAGTTGTCGGGAAAAATTGAGAGCTGCGCGCGCATCATGTGACGGAAGTGCGACATGATGAAGCCATCAACGATAATAATGTTAATTCATTTTACTCACTTTTACAGCCAATAAAATTTAAATTATAAAACGTTAAATTATGTAAACAAAAACATTAATTAAAGTATGTTTTGCTTCATTGTATGACAGTGCTTATGAGCTGAACTAGGTATTGGCCAGCCCTCTGGTAATTTTAAAGTAATTAGGTACTTACAAGAATTTAGCTTTCACGCGTAATAATATCCAAGCCGTGACTTCAAGAAACGCACTGTTTAATATACAGGTCGCTGGGCATTCGGCATCCAAACACAGTTTAGTATTCTGTGATCCAATAACTGAAATCGAGGAAGTCATTTTATTTTTATGAATTCTTTCGTTTTATAAGCTTCATTTTATTTTATTTTAACCACATTTAAGTATAAAAACACGGTAGCTATATCCAAAAATAGAACTTGTTCTCAAATACAGCTACCAGAAGAACACACCGATGGATGCCTGAAGACAGCTTTACAATTTAAGGGTAGTAACTAAACAGGCGAGTGTTACAGAATAGCATACTTTGAAGTAATAACGGCTTAGTGGTAACGTGTACGGACACTGCGTCGATCGACGTGAGTTCGAATCCCTACAATAAGCTTTTTCGATGAAGTAAATCATCGTGATGAGTGATGAAACCTTAGCATAGTGGTTGATCATTTTCTAATGCTCGCCTAGCTAGCTACCACCCTTAAGTTAAACCTATATTAGTACTATTTTTCGCTATTAATTTATACCCATTTGTACTCGTAAATCTGGATCTATAAATAAGTATTTTATTGTATATTAAAAAATATTAAAAGGTACTACGGCACTATTTTTTATTTATTTCATTACTAGTTGTGCCCGTGGCTCTGCTCGCACGGAAGTGTAAATTTTATTGAATGATGATATTGATTTGAAGATATATTTTTTTATAAAGACCGCCAATGGATATCGAAATTTCTTGGTGGTGACCGTTGTGTTTGGATTGTAGTGAGCTTACCATTAGGTAGAGTACAGTCAATGTGCCGAGCTATAAAATTAAAAAAAATCTATCTAAGGAGTGTAACAAAAATTTTATCAAAAACTATCCAGCAGTTTTTGTGTGATGCGCGCATAGCAGCAAATCTGAATTATTTTATTTATATAGTTTTTCACAAACTAGCTGTGCCCGCGACTACGCTCGCGTGGATTACTAGCAAGCCTTTCTTTGCTCGGAACCCCAATTATTTAAAAAAAAAAAATGTCGCGTTAGTTATTCCTTATAACATCAACTATCTGCCAGTGAATGTCCCATCAAAATTGGTCCAACTGCTTCGGAGGATACCTGGAACAAACAGACAGACAGGCAAGCAAACATTTTTTTAATTGTTATTTGTTATAGGTACCGTGTTACACACTTTCATATGCATTTAGTAAAAAGGACATTACAAACACTTCAAAATTATTATCTGTATTTAATGTAATACAGATAAGTGTCCAATTGAAGGACTTAAAAAACATTATCATCCAGTCTTCCGTTCTTCAGATAGACGAGAAATAAAAACAGTCCCACTTTATGTGTCACCCTAAATAATTATTTATTTCAAGATTTTATTTTATCACTTTGTCGGCGTGATTAATATCACCCATATATATCCCATAATATGACCCATGCCAAATTACAGCTTTCACTATTATCTCTGAGCTAAGCCGCGAACAGACAAATGGACATAACGAAACTATACCGGGAACCATAAAAATGGTTGATATTAAATAACTAAAAGTATGTTACTAAAGAAACAGTTGTTAAATTGATCGATCGACCGGTCGCATTACGAATACAGAGCGCGGTTTCGCAAAATCCATCGCAACGTCGAATGGTCAAACATTGGAAATTCCTAAACGCGATCAACGGCACCAATATAATTGTGTACTATTTTACAAGCTTTTATTACAAGCCTTATTTTTTTTTTTCAAATATACGTGTCTGTAATCAAATCTTGCACTATGACAATGGATTTTTATGTTAAGCGTGATCTGATTCCACACCCAGGATTAACTCCAGACGAAAATACTCCATAGCCCGGCTGCTGCAACTAGGGTTGGCTTTCGACGAGGCAACTCTTCAACCGTCAGCAGAACAGACACGAAATTTTGAACGCGCTTTTAGTTATGATAGCCCGTTTTAACGATAAAAGCTTGTTTTGCAAATTCAATATTTAAAGCGAGACTTGTTTATTAATTAAAAAATATAAACCGTTATAAGTTTAAGATATTTGAGCGAATTTTACCAACTCATACACCTTGCAATAACAAAGGATTAATGAGGAGAGTGTTTTTTTATAGTACCACAGCGAAGTCACTGAACTATGCTTTAGTAAGTACAGAGCAATCGAAAAACAGAGTTGACAATCAAGAGGTTTACGTAAATAGTCTGCGTAAATAGAAATGACTATAGAGTTATACAGACCTACCACTCTTTTTGAGATTACTGAATATGTATATTGTAATACTTAGCGAGGTGGCCAGCGAGACGGTACATAGTATCAGTGTTTATTGCAGTCTTAACAACTGAAGTCTTCACCATCTAACAGCTCGAGGGAAAACGTCTTCAAGCCGGTCGTTGCCTGCGTATTAGGGGCATGCGATCACAAATTACACCAGCTGCTATCGCGCCCAGCCAATAGTGAGGAGTAATAAGTCAATAGTACGAATACGTACGAATTCTATAATCACTTCGACACTATTCTGCGTCTTGTATTAAATAGCATCTTATTAAATATGATCTGTTGGTAGGGGAAGCGATTTATAATACTAAGTATCAAATAGGTGTGCTCAGTGCAGTCGACCTGATGTGAGATGATCACTATAACCTGTACCTAGATCTTTATCATCTACATCAAAAGGGATCCCAGACATAATAACTCAGGCCAGTTCTCAGTTGATTTAGCTCCTGAGTATTCTGCTTTGTATGCCATTGCATATTACCAGTCAACCTCTTCGAACAGTATCACAGCAAGGCCAGTACTGTTACTTTGCGGCAGGAATAGTTGTCAGGAAGCTGGCGCTTCCGGATTCCAAATTTGCAATATTCCCATAAAAGTAAATTGTGTTTATACATGTTTAAAAAAATGTAGGTACGTAACTCATTTAAAATACCCTAGTTACATTATGTATATTTTTTACCGGTTTTATACCGGTTTGTAAAGAAAAACCGGCCGGTTGTAATTTTTGCTTTACATAATCACAACGGTCAGGTCGTTGGCGTCGCCGGTTCAACAAAATGTTCTAAATAGTAACAAATTAACTTTTTTTTATAATAACACAATTTCTTGTCAATCTTTTTGGTCAATATTTTACTGCACTTTTATGTTGAGTAAAAGCGTTGAGAGGTACATCATAGAGTAATCACTTTGTAAATTTCTCTCTATTTTGGGCAACCCGACTGGTCGAATACTGGAAGAAGATCACAGCCAAATAACCTTGTATTTTGTTCCTGCCGTGAGTAGGATTTCCAGAATTCCTTGGGAAAATATGTTCAATATTAAAACCGTACTAGTAATATCTCTGGTGTTACAAGAGTCCATGGGCTACGGTGACCGCTTTAGGTTTAGGTACATATAACAAAACTAAATGTATGATAAACCATAAAAAAGGAGAAGCCAAATCGAATATTTTAAATGAATATATCTATCTATACCTAGAAAAAAAATGTATTTTAATCTAAAAAAATACGAAAATGAAGTAGATAGAATATTAACTGGTCTTGGAGGAAATTCTAGACACAAAAAAAATCTTAAAAGAAAAATGCATTACAATAATACAGACATGAAGGGTGTGTTAGGAACACCGTGGGGATTTTTTAGTGAGTATTCGTAGTATTTTTATGTTACCATGTGAGCCTCACATACCCTTTCGGCCTGCCCGGGCTGTCTGTGGATGCGTAAATGCATTTTTACACACGTTAACAAAAAGAAAAGACAGTCGTAAGTAATATATTTGAGCGATTTGAACTGGTTAAACAGTATCATCTTCACATAGTCATATAAAAGTCCTAATAAAACTAAAACTACTACTGATACACTCACTAAACTTACTCAACATAAACCAGGAGAATGTACCTTTAAATCTAGGTATCAATTGGGATATTTGAACCTTTAGTTATGCATCAATGAATTTGTCAAACTTTCCAAACACGATTACTCCAACATGTTTTTTGAAGATAATAAATAACGGACGTGCGATATGTATACTCATTTTTTTTATTCTCTGTAAGTAACCCAACCACGTACTACAAAAACTTGGAAAGTTAATAAAAATATTGAACGTTTTTTTTACTCCACAGATTCCAATAACTTTGACACTCATCGCAACAGCAAACTCTGCACAAGAAGGAACGAAATGGTTCGTGGGAGACCAATCAGCAGCATCAGAGTCACAAATTAAGTTTGCAATCGAAAACAAATATGATGACACCGGCCCTGGAGCGAAGACACCAGTGTATGCCTACAATACATATAAAACTTTAGATGACGCCCTAGTCGCATATTTAGATGACCCTGATACACAGCTACCAGAACACGAAAGAGAGAGAGCTATGCAGAAACTGTTAAAATCACAACCAACAAGATACCAGAGTCAAGAGGTTCAAAGATTCTATCCAAAAACCGTTGAAGAATATATTGGTTATCAGAAAACTGAATCACCGTTCTCGGAAAACAAATTTTACTTCCCTCAGAATAAAGTACCTTCGTACTTTCAAGAAAGACCAGAGCTATCTGGATATCAAGGGAATGACGTCAACTTCTCCAAAGATGAAAAGAAGCCAACGGCAACATTTAGGCTGCAACAAATTCGACCGGTGAAGGGGAATCCTCTAAGTTTGGCGCATTATACAAAAGATGATAACCCTGAGAGTCAATTCTACTCGCATCCAAAATACACCTTCTCGTATGGAGTTCACGTGAGTTATCTTAAACATTTACTTTCACGTTACTTTACTAATGTCACTTTTTGCACTGTGGTAACAAGTAACTGTTCAAAATCATGATATATGTTCGACTTATGACAAACTTCATATTATGTGAAAAGTGTATAATATTTTCTATATAAAAAGTTACACAGTTAATATTACATTTATCTCGCTTACTCGTTAATTAAATTATTGTAGAGTGAAAACTAAACATTAATAAATTAAAAATTTTGAGCTTTCTCTCCTAATGACCCACACTTCAGCCAAGCCATTTTAGAATTGTCTAGTGGAAAATATAAAAATGAATCATTGACTACAAACAGACTATTTATATTCCATAGGAACTGGACAGTATTTTATCTGCATTCGATTCATGATTCTTTCATTCAATTATGACTGAGACTCATAAACCAAGAGGTGAATGTTTACATAATACAATTGTTTATTGAATCTATCAAGAATGCTATGATTAATATATATTGAAAGATATTCACAATACTTGACACAGATTATTGTTTCTTTAAAATTAGCTAAAAGATGCGATGGTAAAATAAACATCGTGAGTCTTCTGAAGATATCTGTTTCATAAAAATTTTTCCTCACCCTTCCACAACAGAACCAAAGTTTTCGGTGTCTTATTTTGACATCGTGAAACTGTGGAACCGGCTCCCGGCCAGTAAGTTCCTTCCCTATGATATCGGGTTCTTCAAACGTAGCGTAAAGAGATCTCTCGTACATAGTCCTTCCAACTCTCAACGGCTTCTTTCATGACAATCAAGTGGAAACAATAAGTTACTTATAAATTAAGTTGGGTCAACATTTCTGTCTGTTTTTTAACAGCATTAAGCACCATGCTGCGTAGCACTGTATAAGTTACGAAATACGACCTTGCGTTACCTTCATATGGTTCATAATGGTTCATACGGTCACAAATCCTGATGAAGAATCCAGCAAGTTCCTTTTTACGCCTATACTGCTAACTATACTAAGTATGTACAGCATGCTCGTCACTGTATGGCAATTATTAAAAACATAATTATGAAGCCATATTCCTGATTTTAAATGTAACTTATAGAGTAAATATATATCAAAAAATAAAGAATTTTCTATAGAAACGATAAAGAAAACATCTATATATTAAGAGTAAAGCCTGAATAATGAACAAACCTAGATTTACCCAGGTTTATTTGGAATTATCCAAACTCCTTTGGAAGTGAAGGCAGTAAAAGTTGTTATTGTAAAACATAATATGTTACGAAAAAGTCTAGAAGGCTGCAAGAAAATTGTGAATTACGAAGTGTCACAGGAATTTGTCTAGTTCAAATAAATAAAAAATTATATGTAACATATTTATTAAATATGGAATAGGCACTCGCCGGATACTACCGCAGCGCACTCGCTTAGCTTGCTCGACTCGTGCTTATAGTCATCGGAAGAAACCTAACACAGTCCTCGCTACTTATTTAATGTTGATTTAGTGAACTATAAACAAATTTCGTATTTATTTTTATTATTATTCGGACTTAAGCCAAAGAGCTTGGATTACATTAACTAAACCCGGTAAATCTAGACTTACTCGTTCTTTGAGCATTACCCGTCATGTATTATGTAGAAATCTTTATATAGTATAAAACAAAGTAGCCGCCGCCCCTTTTACGCTTAGATCTTTTAAACTAGGCAACGGATTTTAATGTGGCTTTCGTCAATAGACAAGTGATTCAAGTGGAAGGTTAATATGTATTATACTCGTACATACATATATAGTAGAGAAAAGTCGTACGTGGAACAACTTTAGCACTACACGAGCGCGTTGCAGGCGGTGCGGGGCGCGGCGCGGCGTGCGGCGTGATGAGTTTGTCGAATAAATTTAACATGGATGAAACCGTGAAGCACATCTAGTTTATAATAAAAAGGTCAAATGACGAGGTTACGAGTGGCAACATATTTCAATGAAGTTAAAAACGAAAAGACATTGTTTATTAGTTTATACAGGAACAATACAAGCTACAGTTCACAAGAACATTGTTTTATTCGTTTTATTAAAAACTAGCGAGCGCCCGCGGCCCCGCACGCGTTTGTTACTTTTACTCATATCATAGACTATTTATGTAGCAAAATCGTTTAAGAATTAATTAAACATTTTTTTTCTACAATTTCTAAAAGCAATATTGAAAATTCTTTTTATTCACAACTGACCTAAAATTTCATAGGAATGTCAAAGATTACCATGGCAACGCTTACCATAGCAAAGGTTAACATAACAACAGGTACCATATAGATTAAATCATATTATTTATAAAAAAATAGCATATAAATCAAGGTTTCTTAGACTACCTAAACAAACATACAACAGAAATTTCACCCCTAATTTAATTTTGGTGATGAATTTAAAAAAAGCTGGACTTTCAATTGGAGAGTATATGTCATGTATAGTTAATAATTATCATCAAATCTATAAACAAAAAAATTCATCATACAGAGTTTCAACCCTTATTTTACACCATTAAGTGTTTTTTTTTTTTATAAATGCATACACTTCTTAGCTTAGTTTAATTAAAACGTCTAAATACACAATTTAAAGTCAAAACACAATGTTTGCACCGCATACAAATATTCAACCCCCTTTGATGTGAGTTCGGATCCCTGCAACGAGACTGAACTTTCGGTGAAGGAAAACATCGTGATGAAACCATAGCATGGTGGTAGGGTATTTTGTAATGTACGTATTTCTACCTAACACCCTCAAGCTGAAAATCTGCCTTCAAGTACCTATAGGTGTGTTCCAGCAGCCTGCACTTGAGAGCCAGGCTTAGCGTTTCATCATCTTGGGCCACATCGTCACTTAACATTAGTTGAAATTGTGCCCATAACGCTTAACCTATAAACGATATTAAAATAATTAAACTAATTGTACTAATATCCGGGAAACGTATAGGTAATTATAACTTGAAGGTTCTAAGAGGTTAGCAACTAGAAAGCGAACCGTCGACACACATCAGTGACTACATTTGAATTAACATTGTATGCTAAACTGATTTTAATTAGCTATTAATTATGTCTGAGTCACTATCCGTTGGCAATCGTGTAAATGTATTCAAAATAATAAACGCAATAATACTTATTTTTTACTTTAAATAATAATTTGGTAATAATTAAATATGCCATAATTACTCAACTGTTTCAGTTTCGCACCCAGTAAATAATCAAAAAGTTAAGTAAAAAATTTGACTTTGACGACGTTTATCAAAGTTTACATCAGCTGTCAACACAGCTTAATTAGGCCATTTTTGAGTATCGTTTTTATTTTCAAATGACTTATAATCTACTATGAGCGGAAATAAATAATTACGAATACTAAAAAAATCTTTTGTGTACTAAAACATTGTTTTTTTTTTATATAACTAAGGTTGTAAACAAGCGTACGGCTCGCCTGATGGTAAGCGGCTACCGTAGCCTATAGATGCTAATAACATTTTAGGTTCCACTTGCGTGTTGCCGATCTTGAACCCCTCTTCCCCAAAAGGAGTTCTGGAAACCCTGCTCACCTCAGGAACATAACACAAGGTTATTTGGCAGCGATCTCTTGTAGGGTTGAGATATTTCACCAGTTGGACTGCCACTAGTAGAGAGAAAGCTCCAAAGAAATTTCTCAGTGCCCTACCTCTCCTACCTATTAAATTTACTTGGTATTATTTAATTTTAAACACTGTTTTTTTAATTAAATATACTTCAGAAAAAGATTTTGCATATACGAGCCTTATTTCTATGAATGGAGGGGACGCGTCACCCAGGTTTACCTATACATTGCGACTCTCCGTCTTCTTGAACTCGAACCTCTGGTTGAGAACAATATGCACAACAAATATTAAAGTTTAGCGTTTATCTAATACAATAACGTTGTCACATCTATAAGAGCGTTGTGAGTCTACTGCTTCTTAAATGTATTTTTTAGCAACAGTGAAATAACAATTTAAGAAAAAACCCGCGCTCATTAAAAAAAGGTTTTTCTATTATTTAATTTAGCTAGTGTATAAAAACAATCACACGTGATAGTAAGTAACGATGAGGTCGAATAATATATGTAAATACTGAATTTTTAGGCACTACATTACTTACTTAGGAATTACTAAGTTAGGAAGTACTACATTACTTTATACTTAGGAAAGTGTAAAGTCTAATGCTTCACCAATAAACCAACAATACTTCAAGGTTCACCCGCCACGACCGCCCTCCTCTGCGGCAACTCAAGCCTAGGTCCGATCCATCGGCATGGAGCCCTTGAGTCAAGCAGCCGTTCGCGCGATACAGTAACTCTACATTCACTAGCTTTCACAGCCATACATGACACTGCATTATACACACATGCACAACACACATAGGTACATAGGTTCTGTAAGGGACCTTTTTTTTCTTTTTTTGCCTAGTTAGATTAGACAAAAATTTTCAGACCACTAAATACACATACACATGTTCCTTCCCTCCTCCCAGGGGGCAGAAACATGTATATATGTATAGTTAGTTTAGATCGAATGATAGGGATTTAGTCAGATCGCGACTTAATTGCATACGCGCAACAGTCCGAGCCGAGGTCCGGCCACTTTGGCACCCTCGGATGTTGTTGCTTAGCTTTCGTGGCTGAGTGCCCTAAGCGCTCGCCCCCAAGCCCGGTAAAGCTGTAAAAGCCGTAAAGGCTCCAGGGCCCCTAAGGCTAATAGTATAGTCAGTTCGAAAAAAAAAAAAAAACTTCAAGGTTTACCTTGGTTATACGTTATAGAACCCGCCTACACTTTGAGATGTCGTTTGCAATCATTACTATGTCCATTCAACTCAACATAGTCACATTTTAGTTAAACATATAATCAGTATTTGTATGTGGCTTGGAATTTACAGAATAAACTCATGGTATACAACTTCAATATTTCAAGGTTAGTGTAATAATTATTTTAACTGGTATAAGGCGTATTATGTTAAATTCTCTCGGTAATTATTACACTGAGATAATTATATTGGCCTTCATGTCAATCAAAAATATATTAGATTGTTTTAAATTTATATAGAACTGTGTTTTATAAGTGTGTGAAAGGATGTGGTAAAATAAATATTATATAGGTGATGACTTTAATCACAAAAGTTTGTGATAAATTTTAAGAAGAATACCTGAATACCTCATGATTGGTCACGAGGAAACAAGACAATAGAGATTTAAAAAAATGTACCGGCAGCGACACCTTCAACTACCAGCTGACCTCCTATCCATGTAACTACCGCAACGATTAAACCTTTTTTTTTTTTCAAATGCATTGACCAATCTATAGGTATCATTCCAAGTCAATACAAAAGCTCGATCAAGCCTTTAGGTGATTGTTAAATAATGACCATGAATAACATAATAATAATAGTCTCAGGTTAATTATTTTGCAATACTACCTTAAAAACTTGACTGTAATACCAACATGTAAATATCTCACTAATGAGCAAAGGCCACTCCTGAGGGCAAAGACATGGAATTATAAATACAGGAAAGACAATTTTGATCCACGTCTAGGTAGGTATAGTTGCCAATTAGCAACTATTCGTTTAACATATAGTTTGTACACTAAAATATTAAAACCACAAACAATAAGACTTGGGTAATCTATACTAATATAATAAAGCGGAAGAGATTTTTTGTTTGTTTGTTTGTTTAAACACGCTAATCTCTGAAACTACTAGTCGCATTCTAAAAAATATTTTTGTATATGATAGCCGATAGATGATGCATATGATTCACGAGAAATCTAAAAAAATTCCGCGATACCATATGCCTATCTCTTATACATAAGCCACAATAAGGTATTTTGTGACAAAGTTTTATTAATAATTAAAAAGTGATTTATGAGCGTTATTATTAGGCATGGCATATTAATCTATACGAATGAAAGTTATTTTATGATCAAGACAATTTTATGTTGATAAACTTTGCTCTTTATAGCATGTTATTTGGACGAATAGTTTAGAAGATAATGTAAAATTAAAATAATTCAACACTCGGCTCGGATCTATGACTAGTATGACGTATGTGTCAGTGTATGACTAGGTGTAGTGGCCCGAACGAGCCGTGTAAGTTCTGAGTTTGTGACGCATAACACTGGCCGCCCGATAAAAAACTTCTTTATAAATATACGCGGGTGAAACCGCGCGGCACAGCTATTAATATTATATTGTAAATATCCGTTGAATATCTAGATTCTAGACTGATTTAAATTGAGTTTTTTTATATTATTTATACGCTTAGCGTTTAGCCACATCTGACCTGATTTTAAGTGAATATGTGGCCCATTGCAGGGATTCGAACTCACGTCGATCAAAGCGATTATCTTACTCGCTACCACTGAGCCTTCGGTTTTTTTTTCATACGTATTTCGTTTACTGGGAAAACTGGGGAATATGAAATTATGATTTCGTTTAATCAGTATGAGCTGCATTTGTCTCTCTCGTGCTTTATTTGGTCGTTCCCATATAGCGGGACAACACTAGATTTCTTTTATAACCTATTTTTCAAATGTTGTGCTAACTGCGTTTTCTCTTAATGTCCGCTTTATACAATTTTTAACCTATTTACCTAAAGAAACAATTTTCTACGTTATATCTTTGCCGTACTATAAACTCCTGGAACTTTCAAACATAACGTGAAGAAACATTTGAGCAGGCCGACATCACAGAGACGGCTGGCAATAGATTATAAATCCTTTGGTGGTCACCGATATTGTTGGATTGTACTATAGTTACCTACAGGAAGATCGGTAACTTTGCACTGCTACAAAAAAAAATAGCACAAAGTATTACCAAGCTAATATACAACGAATTTGTCTAAATAAAACCGCGTCACAATAAAGGTATGCCCAAAAAACATGGTATGTCATGATATAAAAACTGTTATGCTCCGTTGGCATTGTACAGCCACTTTCACTTATGTACGTGATCTGTTATTCAATGATACACTTTCTCTACGACTGTAAACGAACTTGACCGCGTATCTTATCACTACCGGGGACGCAATATATTTAATGATATACTTAATGTTCGATCCGTGTGTGTGCCGGCTTAGAATAGCACCACCCCATCTCATCCTGTGGGTGTCATAAAAGGCGACTAAAAGATTATCCGAAGAACGGGCAGCAGCGTCCTTCGAGTATATATCTACGACCATACTGCGATCGCCAACCCGCCTGCCAAGCGTGGCGATTATGGCATACCTCCCAAATATGAAAGTGCAAACAAAATCTAGACCCCTAGTCCCCGGCGGCCCCGCTATTCCTGACTCCGGTAGCGGTCACGGTAACGGTGGGGCAGGGGGTGCTATAGTTAATCCCCGGCAGAGATCCGGCTACCACAACCGACGAACACTGGCCCTGGCAACCTACAACACGCGCACACTGCGAACTGACGAGAAGATTGTGGAACTTGAGGAGGAATTGAGCAAGTTACGGTGGGATATCATAGGTTTATCTGAAGTCCGAAGAGAGGGGGAGGACACGATAATCCTTAAATCTGGTAACTTGCTCTATTTCCGGGAGGGCGATCAACAGTCCCAAGGAGGTGTCGGGTTTATCGTCCACAAGTCCCTTGTGAACAACGTGGTAAAAGTCGAGAGTGTGTCGACTAGGGTAGCGTGCCTAATACTCAGAATAACCAAACGGTATTCGTTGAAGGTCATACAGGTGTACGGTCCGACCTCGGCGCACTCAGACGATTAGGTGGAGGCTATGTATGAAGACATTTCTAAAGCCATGCATAGTTTCAATGCCCACTTCACGGTTGTCATGGGGGATTTCAATGCAAAACTGGGCAAACGAGACGGCGACGAGCTGCGAGTGGGGCAATTTGGAGTAGGAAATCGGAATCATCGGGGCCAACTACTGGCCGGCTTCATGGAGAAGGAAGGCCTTTATATGATGAACTCTTTCTTCAGGAAGCGAGAACACAGGAAGTGGACCTGGATGAGCCCTGAAGGTGTAACGAAAAACGAGATAGACTTTATCATGTCGACGAAAAGGCACATATTCAATGATGTCTCTGTGATCAATGCGGTCAAAACCGGAAGTGATCACCGTATGGTAAGAGGCACATTGAATCTTAATTTGAAGCTCGAAAGATCTCGACTGATGAAGTCTACGCTCCGCCCAGCACCGATCCAACTCCAAAACCCCGAGAGCTTTCAGCTGGAACTCCAAAACCGTTTTCATTGCCTAGAAAACAGCAGCGTGGACAATTATAATGACGGGTTCGTGGAAACTGTCCATACGGTTGGGTCCAAGTTCTTTAAGGCCCACCGTACAAACAGGACCAAAAAACTCTCGGACTCTGCTCTAAAACTCATGGAGGAGAGGCGTGAGATGATTCTGCAGTCTTAAGGTGACGCCTGTGCTTATCGGCAGCTTAATAGGCGGATCTCAAAGTCACTGAAATCTGACATACGCCAATTTAATACGAATCTTTTTTTTTTTTTTTTTTCGAACTGACTACACTGTTAGCCTGAGAGGCCCTGGAGCCTTTACGGCTTTTACAGCTTTACCGGGCTTGGGGGAGAGCGCTTAGGGCACTCAGCCACGAAAGCTAAGCAACAACATCCGAGGGTGCCAAAGTGGCCGGACCTCGGCTCGGACTGTTGCGCGTATGCAATTAAGTCGCGATCTGACTAATTCCCTATCCGTAATTCGATCTAAACTAACTATACATATATACATGTTTCTGCCCCCTGGGAGGAGGGAAGGAACATGTGTATGTGTATTTAGTGGTCTGAAATTTTTGTCTATTCTAACTAGACAAAAAAAGAAAAAAAAAAGGTCCCTTACAGAACCTAGGTACCTATGTGTGTTGTGCATGTGTGTATAATGCAGTGTCATGTATGGCTGTGAAAGCTAGTGATTGTACAGTCACTTGTATCGCGCGAGCGGCTGCTTGGCTCAAGGGCTCCATGCCGATGGATCGGACCTAGGCTTGAGTTGCCGCAGAGGAGGGCGGTCGGGAGCGAAGTTAACCGTACGTCCCCTGCGGAGGGAACGGTGGTTTCGCGGGCGTGGGGAATACGAATCGTATTAAAGAGGCAATAGAGCGAAACAAAGGCTCCAAAGTGTTCGCAAGAGATCTGTCTATTGGGCAAAGCCAGCTAACAAAGCTGACGACTGACGACGACAGAATCGTGTCATCCAAACCCGAGCTCTTGAGAGAGGTCGAGAAGTTCTATGGACAGTTATACACGTCAACGCAGGAACCCGTTACGAATCTAGCTAAAGACCCAAGAGCTAGATTGACTCGACACTATACAGAAGACATCCCGGACGTCAGCTTGTACGAGATTAGTATGGCTCTCAAACAGCTTAAAAACAACAAAGCTCCCGGAGATGACGGAATCACAGCCGAACTATTGAAGGAGGTGGTAAACCAGTACTGAGGGCCCTTCAGACATTGTTCAATTCCGTCATCCACGAAGGTAAAACGCCGCAGGCATGGAACAAAGTGTGGTGGTACTCTTCTTCAAAAAGGGTGACAATACCCTATTGAAGAATTATAGGTCCATCTCACTTTTGAGCCATGTTTACAAGCTGTCTTCGAGAGTTATTACGAACCGTCTCGCTCGCAAGTTCGACGACTTCCAGCCTCCCGAACAAGCCGGTTTCCGAAAAGGCTAGAGTACCGTAGATCACATACACGCATTACGGCAGGTTATACAGAATACCGAAGAGTATAACCTAACCCTTTGTTTAGCGTTTGTGGACTACGAGGAAGCCTTCGATTCGATTGAGACCTGGGCTGTACTACAGTCTCTCCAGCGGTGCCAAGTAGACTACCGGTATATCGAAGTGTTGAAGTGTTTGTATGAAAACGCCACTATGTCAGTTCGACTGCAGGACCAGAACTCGAAACCTATCCTGTTGCGGCGGGGAGTCAGACAAGGAGATGTTATCTCTCCTAAACTGTTCACCGCTGCACTGGAAGATGTCTTCAAGGTTCTGGACTGGGAAGGTCTAGGCATCAACATAAACGGCGAGTACATCACCCACCTTCGGTTTGCCGACGACATAGTAGTCTTGGCTGAGACCATGGAGGACCTCCGTGCGATGCTCGATGACCTCAGTAAAGCCTCTGAACGAGTTGGTCTTAGAATGAACATGGACAAGACGAAGATTATGTCGAACGTCCATGTAGCGCCAACTCCCGTGAAGATCAGAGACTATACGCTTGAAATTGTTGAAGATTATGTTTACCTGGGACACACAATCCAGTTAGGTAGATCCAATTTCGAGAAAGAGGTCAATCGTCGAATCCAACTCGGCTGGGCAGCGTTCGGTAAGCTACGTAACATATTCTCGTCCAAGATACCGCAGTGTCTCAAGACGAAAGTCTTTGACCAGTGTGTGTTGCCAGTGATTACATATGGAGCTGAGACGTGGTCGCTAACTATGGGCCTCATAAGGAAGCTCAAAGTCACTCAAAGGGCAATGGAGAGGGCTATGCTCAGAGTTTCTGGATGGATTCGCTGGATGCGGGTAGCACAGGACCGGTCGTTGTGGCGATCTTTGGGAGAGGCCTATGTCCAGCAGTGGACGTCTTTCAGCTGAAATGATGATGATGACTTAATGTTCACACCGGACATCTGTCAAACATGATGCATACTGAGGATGTGATGGAAACATAGAAGTTTGTTGGTCTACTAAGGGGGCAACTACACTAGGGGTATAATTTACCCCTATATTTTAGCGTTTACTCTATCTATATTCAATTTACAATTTTTTTATAGGTATGTAACTCTATTAAGAAACTTTATTAATAAAAAATAAAAAATAATGAGGCAAAAGCCTCGTCCCGAGGGAACGGGTTAAACGGGTTAAATCACCACGCCAACCTTTAAAACCAGACACAATGTTTTTTGATAATATTTTGTAAGAAATTAAAAGAATTTAAAAAAGTGCTGTAGTTATTAATTATTTTGAGAATGGAATAATATTTTTACATTACAATATACATTACGTCATAAAGGCGACCATTTACAAGGGTTTAGATATAGCGACCACCAATTAATATTATGAGAACCTAAGAGTTTCTAATTGTTCTAGTAATTACTGCACTTTAAATTAATAATGACATATATAATATATATATAATATAATAAAATTAAATACATGTTGTTCCAAAATCATTGATATATCGATAAAAACCCTGCTCATGTCATAAGTACAAAGGTTACGTATAAAATTTGGAAATATAACAGCAATGTTACATTTAAAAATGCATTATGAGTATGCAGTTACGATTGCGCTGCGTAAATTTTCTAGACTTTTGGGATTGCTGTCACTTCAACGATTTCAGACTTAAATTATAGGTAGCTTTAAATTTTGGTTCCAGCGTGAGATTAATAATAATAATAAGTTATTAATATTATATCTGATTAAAAATATTATACTATATATTTATTAAATCAGGATCATTTGTAAATTGAACGGTCATGTAAATTGGAAACTCTACGTATAACTCATATTTATAATCTAGTTTTTAATCACAGAATGTCTTAGTGATAAAATATTTTAAAACATCAATGTCCGTTCGCGTCTAGCCTTATACCACGGCTACTGTACGGGTTGGTAGGGATCACCATGCACCTATATACATATAATAAAATTGAAGCGTCCGTTGTAATGTCAAAATAACAGCTTTTTAATGAATACATATTATACAAAACACGATCCATATAACAAGAAACCCATTTTTTTAAATTGTCTGACAGTTTGTTCCGGGTAATCTCCGATTTGGACCGATTTTGACGGGACTTTCACTGTCAGATAGCTGATGTTATAAGATATAACTTAAGCTACTTTTATTTTAGAAAAATATTCAAGGTTCCGCACTAAATACTTTATTCAATTTAGGCCCCAAGAAGGCACTTATGAAAGTGAAAACACGACTACTGGTTCTGAAAACCTCCCAGTCGGCAATCATCGAGAAGCGAAGTAAGAAATTCGAATAGTTTTGCAAAACTTTTTCTTTGTTTTTAACTGTGTTATTGTTTAGTATGAATAATTACATTTAGTGGATGTTCAGAGACGGAGTTATTTACAGATATCATTACCATTCACATTATGATTATATATTAGAGAGTTACAAGTATTAACTACAAAATATTCTCAATTTCAGGACAAAAACACGGGAGACTTGAAGCCAGCGCACGTGATACGAGAAGGAGGTACAGTGCGCGGCTATTACAGCTACAGGGATGCCGATGGAAAACAGCGTGTCGTGCACTACACATCCGACGACAAGACCGGCTTCCAAGCCACCGTCCAGAGAACCGGGCTTGGCGGCCATTGATACTCCCCACCCCTACTGATTTAAGCAGCTTGAATTTTCATAAGTTTAGTTTTATTAACAGATTCCCTTTATGCCATTTTATATTTTTTAATAAAACGCAAAATATTACTCGACGATGTTCTTTACATAGTTATGGTGGCAAGTATACATACGGCCCGCCTGATTATAAACAGTTACCGTAGCCTACAGGTGTAACACCAGAGGTATTATTAGTGCCTTAACGACGTTCAACCCCTTAACCTCCACGAACACCCTTTCGTGCGGCAATTCAAGCCTAGGTTGGTTCCTCTGGCATGGAGCCCTAGAGTCAGCAGTCACTCGCGCGATACAGTGACACTGCATTCACTAGCAATTAACATACAACCATGACATTGCACTTCACACATGCAACTTTGCTTGGGTCAGTGGTAGCGTGTACGACTTCGCGTTGATTGACGTGAGTTCGAATCCCTGCAATGAGCCTGAGCTTTCGGTGAAGGAAAACATCGTGAGGAAACCATAGCATGGTGGTAGGGCTTTTTCGTCTCGCTCGCTACCGCCCTCAAATTGAAAATATGTCGCCAATTATCCAATAGGTGTGTTCCGGCAGCTGCACTTGAGAGCCAGTCTTCCACTAGGCTTAGCGAATTATCATCTTGGGTCACATCGTAATTTAGCATCAGGTGAGATTGTGGCCGCTACGCCAAAACTATAACGATGAAAACACAAGAACCTGTAACGGACCTTTTTTTTTGTTGGCTAGTTAGTTTTAGACCAAGTTGCTAGATTACTTCCTCACAGAAGGCAGAAACATAAATATATGCATAGTTAGTTAGATCGAATTTTCTACGCATAGGGAATTAGTCAGTTCGAGACTTAATTGCAACTAAGGCATTTAATCTCAATACTACTAAGCCTACTGAGCCCATCCCACTAAGCCCAATCCGAGGTTCGGCCACTTTGGTACTCTTGAGCTTGTTGCCCTGCTTTCGCGGCTGAGTGTCTTCAGCGCTCGTCCCCAAGCTCGGTGAATCTGTAAAAGCCTTTTGAGAATTCATGGCTCATAAAGCTAACAGTATAGTTAAATCGAAAAAAAAAACAAGGAATTCTAGAAACCCTACTCACCGCGGGAACACGACACAAGGTTATTTGGCTGCGATCTTTTGTAGGGTGGTATTCCACCAGTCGGGCTGCCCCAAGTAGACAGAAATTTTCAAAGAGATTTCTCTGTAATCTCTATACTTAAAGTCAATTTATGTGATGATTGAGCATTATAGGTTAATTTAGGATAGTTAGTTACCACCAACATGTTGAAAATCTTTTGCCAAACACCAAATGTTTTGGCAGATGCACTTGTAAATCAGTCCTCAATCTATGCGTATCATGTTAACATTTAGAACCGCATTACTTTACCTCATTTGATGTTATTATGGTTAAACATAATAAAAACCTTGACATCTAAGTATAAATCACTTTGGCATAACCTGTAGAACAACAGTATTCCGGAAAACCTCTATTTTTGGAACGCATTCCAGTCCAATGTCGACGGAGCAGTTAAATTTATTTGTAGTTTAGGATACAATTTCAATAATTATGTAATTATTATTTGTTAAATTTAATTATGAATGTACCTAAATATTTGAAGGTTTTTCTAAATGTATCCATATTAATGAGCTCTGGCGAAACTTTCCACTCTATTTTGCAAATCATATTAAAAGTATTTAAAATTAGATATAAAAATATACTAGCTTAAAAAATCAAAATATATTTCTTTATATGTGACTTTATTATTAAGTACTATTATAATATTAGTTTATGTCATCAACAATAAATCCACTAGGCGTCTATTGCTTGAATTGTTACACTGAAGTTATTGTATCAACTAGCCGTGGTACAAGTGGGGTATGAAATATAATTTAACATATGAAAATAAATGTGCAGTTATATTATGATCGAAATCGGTTTTAATTACAAGTTGCAGTCCGTAACTGAGTCGAACTGCTTAGATAACGACGCGGCCGCGGCGCGACGCGGTGGAATTAAATTTGTCAGCTGGGTTGATATAAAATGATATCGTCTTATTAGACGTCTATGTAGATATGCTGTCGATGGTTCGCTTTAAATCCTAAAGCCATAAAAATTAGTCCATTTGGTCTAATCGTGTCGTAAATAATTTAATTATATATTACATGAATTGTGATACAGCCTTGAAATCGATATCAATAATCCAAGCTTAGTTATATAAGTATTTAAAAAGTCGCACGAACTTCACTTTGTAAATAATAATATAATTAAAATATTTCATACAACACGTTCAATGAAAATACATGGTAAATGAATAAAAATCTTTTATTTTTGACTTTTCTACCAACAGATTATATATAAGGCATAGACAGGGGATACCCGTTTGGGGGTGGTTATAGTTCTTTCGTGTTTAATAAAGGATAAAAAAGTTATCCATCAATGTCAATAAAGTACTTTTAGTTTACTCGTTTTACACAATTAAAAGTCTGTAAAATGAATATAGATACATTATTATTATTGTTGACTAGATCATTATGTTGTTGATTTACTAATAACGTGGGGCGCGACCGAGAGTTATAAAAAAATACTATATATTTAGAATACTATTAGATTCCTATTAGACTTAATTTAAGAAGCGTGACTACCGATCGAAGTATGATCCAACATACTTTGTCCACCTGGTTATACTTTAAAACATAACTGTTCCAGATTACGTTCAAGTTAACTATAAAATGAGTGAAATATGAATATATTTACTGCCTTATGTTATTACATTATCTTAATTATGACTTCTTCCAAGCATTATAATACCGTAAAGGTAACAAGTTTTACAAGAAAAAAAGATAATTGTTAAGCGTATTAAATTTAGTTACATACTATCGTACCTAGAGATGGGATCGAATGTATTCGCTGCAATAAATTACATAATATATAAATCAGTATCGGAAAATTGCATTCACTCAGATATCAATAAAATATTATAAAAATTAGACAGTCTTTGTGAAAATAAATAAGTGGCTATATTAAAATTTGTTTTGTAAACGAAACTTAAAACAACCAGATGAATATTTATAACATACTAGATCGCCTGATGTAAAAATACACTGTAGGTACATAATCAAAATTATTGCTTTATATTTCTACATGGCGCTGCTAAACGTTTATCATAAGTATTATATTAATATGTAGGTATATTTGAAATTAATAATTCCAATATAATTTTAAAGCTTGTCTATTCCCAATATATATCTTATAAATATACCTGAAAAAAGAAATACCACTCATCACGAGATCTCCGAAATTATAGGTTCGATTGACTTGAAATTTAGCACGCTCACGAAGAACATTGACTTTGAAGTAATTAATATTATATTATTTCCTACTTTTTAGTTTAAGTTTGAACATTGTATAGTCTTGAATATATAGTTCTTGTTTTTATCTCTAAAAAATAATTTTATTTTATATTTTTAGTAGGGATTAAGTGTATTTTGTTTATAATATATAACATAGGTAGGCCTACAAAACGCGCTGCTCAAACAGAGTGACTTTACATTATTTAGGAGGGTCTGCACCCTTTTTATGCCATTACACGCACTCCTGTTTACTTTCAGGGTCAAAGTGATGAACCCACGTTTCATATCCAGTAAAATACAGTCGAAAATACTCGTTAAATTTTCACCAGAGAGCTTCCAAACTTTATATAGCAATCAACTCGCACTTGTGTCTGAATCGCCGTGAGCGTTCGTAGCACCTACCTTGCACTGACTTTTGAGAAATGAAGATGATTGTGAAGAATGGAATGTGTATACCAAAGGATAGGTTGGTCATCAAATCTTCATGGACGATTTTCTGTTTTTTTCCTTATTTTGTTAGGAATTTAATCACAGCGCGGTATTCTATTTTATTTAATATTATCGCGTCAGTACTTACGATTGTCTTTCATTGAGGATTATTAGAGAACTAAGGATCACACTAATGTGAAATTTTCTATTTATATCTTCTGTTATAGGTAGTGCTTTCTTACATTAATTAACAGAATTGCATAAACATTTTACTATAAAATATAATAGATTTTTTACTTTTAAAACTTTCATCACTTAGTAATTCAGAACAGAGCATTGAAAAAAAATTTTTTTATAACATTTGCTCAAAAAATGCATTTACGAAGCCTGTTTACAATGTTCGAAAGTTAAAAATTACGCACAATACAACGGAGCGTTGAGTAAAATTTTTACCGCACGCTCCGTTGTATAACGATGTGCGTATCCATAACTTTTTTTTAATTTCCATAAAAATATATATAAGAATTCCACCAAGGAGTTTCACATTACGAGAATAAATAAGCTGAATGATCGAACCTTGGAAGCACTTTTATAAATACATTTGTCTCACTTTAATACTAAAGAGAAAATGAGACGAAAGATGTAACTCTAATTTTCACCACGTGAACGTGACGCCATTTTCAAATGCGCGCCATTTTCATATTAGAAATATCAAATATTGTTGCGACTTTCCGACTGATATTTATAAACAAAATAATAATATGAGTTCAAGCGAGGAATCCGGTATTATTATGGAATCTACTCCCCCTGATATCTTGAATGAGGCGCAAATTGCAGGTAAAATTTCCAGGAGCAGTGACCTATCTTTATAGTTTCTTATTTGCTATTAAAAATAATCGAATGGAAAAGTTTGCTTCAGTACCTATTGTACTGTTTTCTCGCAAATGTGTTAAAAAACGTAGTACGACACGCGTGCGTAAATTTATTGTTACAAGCTCGTCACTATGCTAAGCCCTCGAACTCGTTTGTATAAACCAAACTACCGCACTAGTATCATTAATAACAATTACATTTGATGACAACTAAGTAAATATCAACATTATCAAGTTCAATGAGGGTAGAATCATTAACTTTGGAAAATACCAGGTATCTTGAAAACTTAAACTAATAAATGCATTGTACTTGTCAACTCGTACTCAGCCTGGGTAGACAAGTCAAATTTAGTTTAAATTATTTCGAGTACTGTCCCACTGTAAACTAGTCTAATTTTAATTAATATCTTCTTTCAGTAATATATTGCGTATTCAATGGAAATGTCTTTCCTTCATGTTACTTCGATATGTACAAATCGTTAAATTTCATGGTCTTCTTAAATTGTGAGATACATTGTTAATTCCAGAGATTTTATCTTTATCATAGACTTTATCGATTGGTACGATAACATAGTGAATGTCGGTGTTTTTGCATTTTTAGTTGGTTCGATTCCCGGTACAGGTAAGCTTTTTAAAAAAACTATGAATGCAATTATTATTATTTTAAAATACAAAAAAATATTTCTTTAACTAAAATTTGGTATCTTCAATTGTTAATATACTTTTCCTGCGTGTCCCATTCGATTTTTCCATCCTGTACAACATAATGGTACGACCCTTAGGAGCGGAGCAGTACCTAACCATAAACCAATCAGGCAATCTGTAGGTAAGTAATGTATGAAACAGGCATGTACAATCCAAATTTAATGCAGGTAAATCCGCGGGCACAGAATAAAGACCACTAATCATGAATATGACTTAGTATCAAATTTATCAACAAATATTAAAAAAAAAATTGTAATGCTCTTATCAGATCTATCTTTGATATAGGCCTGTCAATATTATCATAATTTATTAACAATTAATCAATATTTTAGTGTGTTATCGACAATTGTGTACCGTAGTAGCGAGATTGAAACGATAGCGTTTGAAAAATGATTACGTTTTTACCTATTTATGGCGCCCGGACAGGAAACTGATTGCGTCAATGATTATTCAATCACTGCATTACAACAGTACTGATTTTTATATATACACTAGCTGTGTGCATACACGTGGACTACACATTATTTTCTCATCAAAAATCGCGTTTAACTTAACAACCTGCAAAAATTGGCCTAAATTACTCACTGTAAAGTCTTCTAGGTGGCAATGAAAGTCTCGTCAAAATCTGTTCAATCATATTTAACGTTTATAAAACTATATATAAATCTTAGTAGTTATATATATTTCGGTTAAACTTTAGTAAGCTTCGAAGTCCAGTGAGGTATGATTTCCGAAAATTTTAACTGATTTGATTGGTTGTTTGTTTTAACATGAATGAATCCTAAATCATCTATTGAATATTTAACAGGATTTATTGTTGTTATACTTGAAGCAATGATGACTCAGTGGTAACGTGTTCGGACACCGCGTCGGTCGACATAGTTTCCAATCCTACAATGAATTCAAACTCACTACTACTCTACTAAGAGCGAGAAAACAACTTCAAACAACAAACATACACTAGTGTTACCTAAAAACGTTATTAGGCATCACAAAAGTAAGTCGATTCCCTAAGGGATACACCTCAAACCTCTTCTTCGAAGCTTCCCGAGACAGAGCATGCACTTTATGACATTGTTATTCGTAAAGGCGACGTCCCGGCGAGCTGTCAAAACACAACAACCTGTCGCGCGCATCGCCGGATGCGACAGCAGTACTCAAAGTTTACGTGAATACAAGTGTTTGTTTTTAATCCTTATTTATTATAGGATTAGCGTTTGGCCACAATCTGACCTGACATTGTTAAGTCACGTTGTTGCCTAAGATGGTAACACGCTAAGCCTAGTGGGAGAATTGACTCTCAAGTGCAGCTGCCCGAACTTACCTATATTTACTTGGCGACAGGGTTTCGACTCCAGAGTGGTGGCTAGCCAGGCGGGCTTTAGAAAATGCACTACCATCGGTTATGCTATGGTTTCATCGCGATGTTTTCCTTCACCGAAAGCCTCCTTACGCGCGCTGAAAGTGTAACTTCTTTGAATCTCTATAGCGACAATATAGTTTACTTAAAATACAGCTCTATAAGGAATAGGAAGGAAATAGTTAACATAATAATTAACTATAATATAACTATTTAAATAATGACAAACCAATAAACACGCATTCCCGAAACGCGCATTTCCACATACTCGCACTCGTATTCCCACATTTTATTTCTTTCGCATTCTCAGGGCATCAATTTAACAACATTTAAAACACTAGCTGGCCCAGCAGACCTTAAGTTCTTTCGAGTAGTTAATGGTTCGACCCCAGCGCCACCTATCGGATCCTAACCGAAACCATTATCTCGATAAAACAAATATAATATGTAAATATGAGCTCAATCGGTCAAGTCGTTCAGAAGATGTAGAAACACTAACACAAGATTTTTATATGTAAGAAGATAATATCAATTACAGAAACGATTATACTAAAAGCCTATTATAATTTTTATTATTTGATATATTATAAACTATAGTTTTGAATCTGGGGTTCTAGTGCTAATTATGACAGTACCTACTAGCAGCGACTTTAGCGGAGTACCGAAGAAGCTACATTTGTCAAGACATAAAACGAAACGTATCATATCAATTTTGAAATTGTGAGTTTTTGACGAACTCTTTATCTGTTATGTTGTGGTGATTCATTAACTTACGTTATATTGACGTGAAACTTCTTATGCGACTTCCAAGCGTCAAACGTTAAATATTAAACGTTTAACGCACATTATCGGTCTCTCCTCTTTGTGTGAACCAGAGCGAGAGAGTAAATGTCGGTGTGTATGTCTATTGCACACTGTTTAAATAAAATAGAAAATGTCTTTTAAAATGAAGTTTCACTTCTATCGTGTGTGAATCGCACACACACCTTTTTTCCCTATATTATGTAATATTGGTAGCATTGTATATAATTTTGTTTATTGTGTACAAGTGAAGTGAATTATGAATACTAACTAGAAGCATGAATTTTAAGTTACCACCATCTTGTTAATACGTTACTTGAACTCTGAAGATTAGAAATTATTATAGCAACGTGACATTGGCATAATTGTGTAGACACACGTTTCTACTAAATAAAAAGAAGATTTTTGAAATTAATATGACAAAACACTAAACACCCACAAAAGCAATCTTAAAACACATTGCAGAATCATAAAGTTTATTATTAACAACTTTGGGAAACTGTGTTCACAGCGCGTCAATCGTTCAATGATTCGGAACGGCATCGGCATGCGTGGTTTTTTGTAACAAACACGTTCTCTCCGCGTCGCGTCCCCGAGTTCGAGCCCTTTCTGTCTCAGGTAAAATATATAATATCTTATCTCTATATGAAATCCATACTCCATTAAATTTGAATGCTTGTTTTTTTTTTAATATTTGTAAAATAATTTCGCAAAGTTAATCACGCTTTGGTACGCTCAAAATTCTTATTCGATGAATAAGGACACCATTTTAGCCAAGAAATAGTGTCAAATAGTAAACATTGATAATAATCAAAGATATTATCATTGAATAAAAGAATTTGTTGAATAAAGTTTTCTGAACTTTGTATTATAAAAACACTTAGGTAGGTACCTAACAAATTTCAGTAAGTTAAAAATCATTCTTGATCATTAAAGACCTAATGACATACTTCACAAAATTGTTTTGTTTATGCCCATATAAGTTTAACATTTGACCACAATCTCACCTGATGTTAAGTGACGATGTGGTCTTAGATGGTAATGCACTAAGCCTAGAAGTCCTGGCTTTCTAGTAAAGTTCCCGGAACACACCTTTAGGAGTTGGGTGACAGATTTGCTTGGAAATTCAACTTGCAAATTCATAACCATTTTAGTGCATGGATTTGCGGAACGTAGCAGCCAAAGTATGGGAAGGTGATAAATACAATCCACTCGTTCACCTCACTCGTCATCTTCAACATATTGAATTGTTCTTTTGCCCGAAAGTTTAACCGTATTATAAAGTGAGACAATTGGCGTTCCGCACACATCTTTCGCGGGACGTATCTTCTAAGAGTTCAAAAACGGAACGTCGAGATCCTCATGTGACGGTTGATAACCCTACTCAAAAGGCCGTAAAGACCGAATGATTAAGACTAGGGGAATAGTGATGGAATTCACGTACATTTACTAATTTAAATGAAATTAATAATAATAAACATTTATTTTAGACCACAAAGAATGTAAAACTTAAAATTAATACTACTTAATAATAATTGTATGCTACTGAAATCCGATCCAGTGACGCAATATTGGAAGATACCACCAATCACAAAACGTGCTCAGGATGCTGTTGGAGCTGACACGCATCCTATGGGGGATCGAGGCACACCGCTTTCGTTTGATGGAGTAAACACCATCAATTCTTGCCTCATCAAACATCCCTAAAGCGCTACAAAAGCACGGCAGTCCCATTAGCACCTGAACGCGTAGTATGACCTCACCCACAGATTGCACGTGTATAAACACTGGCATTAAGCTCTGAAAAGCGTCATCTTTATTTTCTCTTTCAATGCCCAGGTCATCAGCAGGTATTTAAAATGCATCACTCTGTTTAGAGGAGTACCACTTTTGACACGTTGGGGTAATACTTTCCTTGTGCTATTCATGACACTAAGCTGAAAGTCAATAAATATAAAGCTATCTATTTCGCGGCGTTTGAGGACACCAACACCCCCAAGATGCTCTTGATATCTTCCTAAAAGAGGCTTAAGACTCCAACTATGTTTCGTACATTATGGCTGGTATATAATACGAATTTACGAGATTAGTTAAGTCCGCTTCGCTTACTGAACGACCTTGCTGGTATGTAATCAGTGTTTAAACAGGGCACATGTGAACAGGCGCGAGGCGTTGCGATACGCAGATAGTGCCACGTGGTCTGTAGACAACACAGGAAATTGCAACAGCCAAGCCGCATTACTTGCGAGTTGTGACACGATGGGCCTCGTAATCATCTACACTTTCCAGCTGGATTATTAAACTTTTCCAAAGAATTTCAACTACTTTTTTAAATTTATCATTCATTTAATTAGAGGCTTAGACTAAAACTTTAATAGGACTTTTGGCCGGATAATGGTCTGTCATATGGTAGTTTTTATTTTAATTAATGAATTTATGTTATTTGCCCTATATTATGTAATACTGGTGGCATTTTACGTGATATAGTTTGATTATTATGCACAAGTGGATTATAAATAAATAAGTAGAACCATCCCTTTTGAGTTGCCACAAAAACTCCTTTTAACAAGGGAACCGCTATTTTGTTAGACCTATGTTTGAAGATAAAAATATTTATAAAAATATTCTATTCACATGACGTTGGCAAAATTGCGGATGAACACAGTTGCCATTAAAAAAAAAGAAGACTTTACCAGTGTTAAAAATTTGGAGAGTAGGTTATATTTAGGAGTTGATTTTAGATTAATGAATATTGTATAACTTAGTAAATAAAAAAAATGCCAAGTATGTGTCGGGCCACGCGCAGTGTAGGGTTCCGTAGTCGCCCGTCATACTATGCAGGGGGTTTTAAGTAATTTTCAATTGAATATGTAGGAAATTACTTCTCCAAGTACACTTTATAAGTTAAATTGACTATTACTCGTTAACTTATAAAGCCTAGAATAAGAAGCCGATTATCAGATGATGCTATTAATGCCCTTGTATTTTCAAAAACATATTTCTAATAGTTTTGAGTTAAGCTAAGTTAAGCTTTCGGTGTACAAATCTCATAAAAATCAATTAAGCCGTTCGTGAGTTAAATCCGGACATTTTAATGTCATATTCGTGATTAGCCTCTTTTATATAGGATGTCTATCAAGAAATTGCGAAAAAAGTACATGTACAGAATGTGAATTTTATTTTTCATTTCATTGTATGGAATTTTATAAAGATTTAGAAAATTCTAAAAAATTCGATAAATCCCGGGAATTAGTCAACAATTCTCGAGCCTCAAGAAAAAAATAAGCCAAGAACTAGAACTAGAACTAACACAATAACCTAAAAACCTTTTGTTTGTCTTATTAACTCTAAAACATAGAATAACTGTTTTATGTTTATATCTAGCCTTGAAATTGTGCCTGTCGATTACAAGCAGAGTTCTCTATGAAATCTACTTAAATATAACTATGATAAAATCGGAGAATAATGTGATATTATTAAGCACGCGTTTGCGGTCAACCAAATCCTTGTAACATGTTACAAATAAAAAATATGTTAAAACCAAACCATAAACTTATCGGATTACCAACAAATCCGATTAAAAAAAAACAATAACAACGTTAAGCGTAAATGTTATTGCATGAGTTGAGTTCAGTACATGTAATGTCTTCCGTTTGATATATTATTATTAACGTAGTATTTGAAAGATAATTAAACGTACAGAAAAATAAAAATAATGCCTTTCAGTTCGGGCATACATCACTAAATGTACTATCTATATATTAATACGCGAAGCAGAAATTTTGTACCCTTTTTTACGAAAATTGCACGGACGGAGGAGTATGAAATTTCCCACACTTATAGTTTATATAGAGAAGGAGTGCAGACTATTATTTTTTTTTCTTAAATTATGCACAAAAATACATTAAATCAATAAAAAAACATTACACACACTACCATATATTTGACACACACACGCATATATACTGTTTTGTTTATTAAGTCTGTGGTCAAATTGAGAATAGATTAATATTGTTTGTCTATAATATTATTTGTCTATAGTCTTCTGAATGTCAAACATCATCATCATCATCAACCTATATTAGTCCACTCCTGGACATAGGCCTCCCCTAATGAGCGCCATAGCGCCCTGTCTTCAGCTGTCCGCATGCAGCATCTGCCTGCAGTCTTTCGCAGATGGTCATCCCATCTGGCCGGAGGGCGTCCTACACTACGTTTGCCGAGTCGCGGTCTCCACTCAAGAACCCGTTTACCCCAGCGGTTGTCGGTTCTTCGTGAGATATGGCCGGCCCACTGCCACTTCAGCTTGCTAATTCTTTGAGCTATGTCGATAACTTTGATTCTCTGTCGGATGTATTCGTTACGAATCCTATCCTTCAGAGAAACTCCGAGCATAGCTCTTTCCATAGCACACTGAGCGACTTTGAACTGGTGGACCAGCCCTACCGTCAAACATAACCATAATAAATTCATTTATTATTACAATATATATATATATATATATATATATATATATATATATATATATATATATATATATATATATATATATATATATATATATATATATATTAGTATATATATATTTATAGTCATTAGTGAAATACTGCTCAATATACAAATATAAATCTAATATAAAATCTCAATATAAAAAGAAAGTTGTGTTGCAATATAACATAGGTATATATATTAGTGCTGGTTCAAAGATCTTTTTGTAGGCAAATTAAAAGTGTAGCCTTGGCAAAATCTGAGATTATAGAAGTATCTTTGACAATAGAACCTTAATAATGTTCAAACTTATAATTTAAATTAATTATGGTCGAATTTCGACCACTAGTATAAATAAAAATGAAATGCTGTTAGTTGGTAAGCGCATCACTCGATAACGGTTCGACCGATTTGACTATTTTTTGTTTTAAAATGTTCGTATTAGTCCGAATTAGGTTTATATGGTAAGCAAAATTGAAAAGTCTCCCCCAACATTTTCAAATTCGGAAAAAGCGGAACGTCCCTTTTTTATCGGATTTCGTATATCCTATAGGTTTCGTATATCGATAAGATTTCAAATTTCTGTAGATTTGACATCGGATAAAACAAAATGGAACCCTGAAAGTGACCAATAAAAATTCCTACACAAACACACGAGAGATGCGCCCATGGTATTATGATTCGTTGTTCAGTGTAACATCAATAATTTAACACAATATCGGTTTCACACTTCGGTTTGAATCGACAATTATAGGTGAGGATAGTAAAATGTTATTTATGTTTGACATCTTTACGTAGTCTTGATCATTTCAATAGCAACATGGATGACCAAACAGACCCTAACAACGGAAAATTCTGGATTATTGAAACAGCCAAACAAGAAATTTATTATTGAAAGACATAGACCGTACGTATGGTAAAATGCTCGACCACCATACACATGTTGATAAACTAGTCACAGTGACTGTCTTTTGATTTGTCGCGTTTCGGGATCAGCCAGTGTATTTCTAGATGCGAGAGGTTTTCAGGTTTTCATGACAATAACGACCGTCGATAATTGCACTATGATTACCAACAGGCGCAATGCCATCACTACAAAAGAAAGGTTGATTCAGAAGGGTCAGTGACTTGTCTTTCACCTGCTATATGGCGTTTAATTGTTTAATTCTGAAGCAATGATAGCTCGAAGATGTGAGTTGGAATCTCTGCAATGAGCCTGAGCTTTCGGTGGAGGAAAAAATCGTGATTAATCCATAGCATGATGGTAGGGCTTTTTCTAATGCCCGCCAGGCTAGCTACTACCCTCAATTTGAAAATCTGTCACCAAGCAGTTGTTTTCCAGCAGCTGCACTTGAGAGCCATTCTTCCACAGTAGGCTTAGCGTGTTACCATCTTGGGCCACATCGTTATTTAAGATCAGATGAGATTGTGACCATAACCCTAAAACATATAAACGATAAAAAAAACCTTTACGAAACCTTTGTAACATATTATGGATCATATATTTGATCTTTTATTGTTATGGCCTCTGGATACAAGTCCTTTGAGCCTAACTTCATAGTGTTTTATCAAATCCTCAAACATGACTCTAACGAGATGGCGGCTACTGAACTGGCGAACTCAATGTCCTGCCATTTTTATTACAAGCCATAGCTTCACGTCTTGACCATTCCAAGCCTAGTTACTGGCCAAACGTAACAACTTTGTATTGTCATAACACTGTGTCAATGATTTCCGTGTATAAATTTCTGGTATTACAGGAGGTCGAAAGGATTTCGTACTTGTCTTAACTTCAAATCGTTGCTATATCGCCTAGCAGAAGAAAAGATTGTGATTATTTAATACAAGCGAGGATTTATCGGGAGGTGTGGTTCCGTTTGATATAGTACATATCATATATATTTAAACTCGCACCAATCACAGAAATATGCCTTAAAACCACCTCAGATTGTATGAACATGCACACAGGTTGCATGGTCTAAGTTGCTTTGAACCTACCCGAACAAAAGAGAGGTAGAAACTTTTTTTGTATAACCAAACTTTTCGGCCCACGTTACCATAACCTATGGACGTTTGTAACACCAGAGATGTCAATAGCGCATTACTTACCTTGTACCCGAGGAGCTCTAGAAACCCTACTCATCGCTGGAATACAACGCAAAGTTATTTGGCTGCCATCTTCTATAGGGTGAAGGTGTTCCACCAGTAATATCGAAATAGAAATTTTCAAAGCCTGTGCCCTGTGCCACACAAAACTTTGACGTGGTGATAAATAAAAAGAGATACCTCCAGAGATCCCAACTACCAGAATCGATAATCCTTATATAAGGAATGTGAGAAGACCTGACCCCAAATAATACGATAAGAAAGGGACAAAGAAGAAGAGAGGATTTATTCATCTCTACAAGTTTGCTATCACAAAGCATGCACATGGGGTTCTTTCGACCTCGTCCTGGATTGAGCGTGTTAACTGCAATTTAAATCATAAATTGGCAATTCATTGTCAATATGCAACCGAGGCTGTCGGCCGTCATCAGATAATCAGATGTGTCACTTCATTCTAAAAACCGAATGCCCATAACCGCGATCGTGATTAATTGATTTTGTGTATTTTGTTGTTTTTATTTTTACTCTTGCGGTTTAGAGTGACCATAGTATTATGATGATCGTTTAATAATACATATTTTTTTAATTAACAAGCAATTTTTTTTGCCCACTGAATGACGTTGCAGCTCTGCTTTCGATCCTGTCAGAGTATCTTTTGTTTATGACAAAGCTTTATAATTGTCATTTAACCATCGACTAAACTGACAGATGTTATATTTCTACAACTAAAATAAATAAGAAAAACAATTTTAATATGGATACAGTAATTACAAGTACTCCACAACATCTTATCGACAAAGCTACAAATGCAACTTTGAATTTATTACCTGAAAAATGAAAAATAAAGTTATTGGGTCTTTACGATCAATATTTTGTATTCGCGATTAGTCTAATATTCTCTAGTTCTGGTTGTCTCCAGACATTAAAACTCGCACTTTTAATGCAAGTTATATGAAAAATATAGTGTGTGCCGCGCGATGAAACACGATTTCGTGTTTTCTACTTTTCTTTCAATTTAAGAAAATTTTAATCGTAGGTAATATTTCTAGAGACGGTGACGAAATTATTCATTCTTCCTTTCGGGAACACTCCGACAGAGCGCCTGCCAACAGCTTGCTAGGGGGCAGCTGCCCCCTCCGTGAACTTAGTTACGCCCATGTGGACTGATGAATTACTGACACAAAAGCGTAATAAGTATATATAATGTGCATGAATTTGTATAAATAAACCAAACAGAACACATAATATATTGCTGTTCATTTCAGTTACAGATTTTGGGCAACTTTGGCCCATACTAAAGTTTTCAATGTGATGTAGTTTGTAAAAATGATCAATATTTAAGAATTCGCTATTATATACACAATTCTAGAGTTGAACATCTGTCTTTGAGCATCTATGATTTGGCAGCTACATTTCCGAACCTTTTGTAGCATAAGTTAACCCACTTACTTTATTCAATTACTTATCTACTTTATACAATTATTCAATATTACTTTATTTAAATGATAATTTAATAAAATTTATGAGAAGTTGTCATAGCATATATTCAAAACTTATTCTGCCACTAATAGACATCAACTTGTCAATTTACATACTATATAAAATTGGTAAAAAAGTTTTAGCAACCCTTTTTTCAATAGATTGACTCAATACAGTGAATTATTAGTTTGCCATAGTATTTAATGATTTAATACTCTTTTTCGAAATCTTTTGCTAATGGAAAGTTGTCAAATAATTATTTTTACACCGTCATGAAAACGTTTGACCAACATTTTATGTAGAGTACTTACTAGGATTTAATTAATTAACGTTAATTTAATAGTTAAAATAATTTATTATTAAGAAGCTATTATATTTCAGGTATGTTGGGCACTCAATAACAACTAAAAACACGATGACCACTCTGTGAGATGGATAAAAGTCTGAAGATTCCAAATTTTATACGTATATTAATGGTCACCCTACACTCATTTTGAGTGCACCTTGTTCTTTGTTTATCTCTGAGCGTTGTCGACAGCAGCCATCACTGCGTAATTAGAATACGAAGCACTTTTCATAATAATTGACCGGACGGCGAATTTTTCTTACAAGCAATTTATAACCTTACGCTCTAGAAGACAGATTTCAAATAGAAATAAATATTTGCAATAACTTGTTCGGTGTATAAAAGATTTGTTTAATACACTAAAAAAGTTATAAATATTATTTTTGGTGACATTACATTATAATTTCTTTTTTATAAAACAAACTAATAAAACAAATTATGTAGGTAAAATATCAAACATACTTACTGTTATGAGGTTTCAATTTTTTTTATTAAAGCAAAACGATTTATATCAAAATAAAAATCACATCTTTAGACAAGTATCAACACAACGAATTGAAATAGCTTATAGCATTGAACTGAAATAGCTTAGGTATATATGACATCTATCTATATAAAGGACGATTTTTCAATCGTCATATAATTTTATACGAGGAATAATTTGGACGTTTTGACAGATAATGTATGACAAACCTGTCAAAATTTAAAAATATTCCTCATACAAAGTTACCGGTTAATTGAAAAATCGGCCCTAAATGAAATGATTGAGAATTGCCGCTGTGCGGGCATCACACAAAAGCTACTGAATAAATTCTAATATTTTTTTGTTTTCCTCTTTGATACTCGGTCCTTATAAAAAAAATATCACGATATCTTCATAAAAATAGTTCTATAGTCCACGCGAGTGGAGCCGCGGGCACAGCTAGTTCTGTAATAAAACTCTGAAAATCTGATAATATCGACGAAATATCGACTCTTAGAACAGAGTACTCGACAGCACATCTTTCTTACAAGATCGATAAAGCTTGATAGTAAGTAAAGTATATTCCAGGACAATGATGATTGTCTAGAGCAGGGTGCTCATACAGTCGATTGCTACAGACTGGTCCATCGCTAATTACTGGTTGATCACGGGAACTCCTGAAGAGTATAAAATACTTTACCTTGAGATCCTTCCGGCGACGATCACTCACACAACAACACTTTAGTCTTTTTTCACTATACCTGTAATAATTATATTTATGCCTTATCTTAAAGCCAGAGAGAGTATTTGATTCCTTTTGGTATTTTACATATAAAGAGATATATTCGCGTTTGAAAGAAATACCTCTTCAGTTAATAGGATTGTTCGGATCTACTTATCTGTGCGGATAAACATAAAAAAAATATGAAAATATTTCAATCTAAGCATCGCAATCGGCTAAGTAAATAACGCCTGTCATCTCACATTGACAGTAATTACTTGTCGTATCATGGACAAGTACCCGGATGAAATGCAGTGCTATGCATTAACATCGTCAGAAATTATATGATTTGCGATTTCGAACCTTCATCCAGTACCTATTTAATTTTAAGGGTCTAGTAAAAGCGATTTCATAGACATTGTCTTCTTCTATCATGGTTGAAGGTTGGTAGTCTACCACTTCCTGCCTAATTTTTCTTGTGGTAGAACACCTACATTATAAATCTGACCAACTCTGGTTTAGAGTAAGGAGTCAAATAAAAAACTATACCCCAAGTCAGTGATACCAGCAAACCGTACACTTCTTAAACAACGAACGGAATAATTTGGGCTAGCTGGTATCTATTTCTATGGTAAAAAAATGTATTTCTAGTCCTCACCCTCGTATATACAGTAGAGTGGCCGTCACAGAGATCTTCAGATCGGTATTATAACCTGACTATTGATGAATCGTCTATCGGAGAAAAAGTCGAAAGGTTTATGATGGTGAAGGAAAACATCATGATGGAACCATGAAACAGTGGTAGGGCATTTTCTAATGGCCGTTTGGTTAGTTATCACCCTGAAGTGTGTAACGGCAGCTGCAGTTGAGAGCCAGTCAATTTAAGCCTAGCGTGTTACAATCTTTGGCTACGTGATCACTTATTATCAAGTGAAATTGTGTTCAGATGCTAAAACTATAAAGAATTTTATAAAAAATAAAAACAATTTACTAAAAGAATATTGATAAACCCGATCGAGTATCTAAACATCTCTTTTCAATGACTAGAATGTTTTCCGAATCCTTCTTGGGGCCTAAATTTAAAAATATGTTTATGATTTCATTGGATTCACATTTTTTTAAGTCTGGAATCATCCAACTGTGGTTCTCCGTGATTACAATAATTTCATTTTGCAAGGTCATCTCGTACGGTCCTAATTAAGCGTACGTCGACGACAATGTCGCATGCGAAAACTAATATAAACGACAATCTGTCTATCCAACCAACGGGTAGCTATATTACGAGATTATACGGATTACAGGATTACCGAACGGCCGCCGCTGCCCGAGCCGCGATAAGATACGTTTCGAGTGCAGAATTTGTCGACGAAAATAGTATATTCGCTTGTGATGCAGTTTTGACAATATAGTATTAATGGTATGAGTAGATTAAGAGGAAACGCGGTCGGCAAGACATTTAAACGATATGTTTTAACAGAAATCTATAGCTGTCTTGATATGACCGAACAACCAAATAGAGAGCGAAAGAGACAACTGCAAATGAAAATGATGATGATGAAAATAGATGAAATTTTAATTTCACATTCCATGTTCCCTCCACCAAAACTGGACCATTTTTTTTCAGTTATGTTTTTCTACTCTTTTGTATATTCATTATATTAGGTCTTTACCTATGAAATTGCCGTTTTGTATGAAAAAATTTAAACGATGTTTTTTCATGTATTTTTTATTTGTATTAATCGAAGTAATCACCCATGCAATCAATGCATCTTTGCCAGCGCAGTGGCAGTTTATTGATGCCCTTCTTAAAGAAATCAGCTGGACGGGAGGCAACAAATTCTTCAAAGGCATTTTGTACTGCCTCTTGGGTATTGAATTTTTTTCCCGCCAAGGAGTTATCCAAATTCTGGAAAAAGTAGTAGTCTGTAGACGCAATGTCTGGTGAGTAGGGCGGATGACGGAGAACTTCCAACCCCAGTTCTTGCAACTTGGAGACCGTCTGTTGTGCAGTATGAAGTGGCGCGTTGTCGTGCAGGAGCAGCGGAGACGAGCGATTGACCAATGCTGGTTGGAGATGTGCCAGCTTCTCCATCATTGTGTTCAGTTCTTCACAGTACACATCTGCAGTAATGCTCACCCCGTTTGTTAAGAAGCTGTGATGAATCACACCGGCGCTAGACCACCAAACAGTGACCATCACTTTTCTAGGGTTAAGTTTTCGTTTATGGCATTGTTTAGGTGCTGAACCAGGATCCAGCCAACTTGCTGAGCGCTTGCGGTTATCAAACAGAATCCATTTTTCATTGCAGGTAACAATGCGTTTCAAAATTCCTTCATTTGTGTGTTTGTTGAGCAGTGCAAGGCACGTCTCGACGCGTACTTCGCGCTGGCGATCATTGAGTTTGTGGGGCACCCATTTGTCAAGCTTTTTTACCTTGCCAATTTGACGCAAATGGACCAATATTGTTTTGACGCTAACATCGAAAGCTGCTGCTAATTCAGCCGTAGATTGTGTATCATCAGCTTCCACAATCGCCTTTAATTCGTCATTGTCGACCAAAGTCTTCGGACGACCGCGAGGTTCATTTTTCAGGTCATAATTACCAGAACGGAAGCGAGCAAACCAATAACAGGTGGTGCGTTGGTTTGTAGTGTTAGCTCCGTAAACGTCGTTGATGTTGCGTGCCGCTTGTGCCGCGTTACTGCCACGACGGTACTCATATTCCATAATTACTTGAATTTTTAACGTATCCATGATGACAAAAAAGATTGAAATGCGATGAAAATGTAACACTAATCAATAAACAAATGACTACTTTTGGAAAAAGAATTCCATGTTTTTAAAATAAAATTAATTTGAAATTAGAATTCTTAGCCAAACAAAAATTATTTTGATTTGAAATGGCCAGTACTGCAGAACGGTAATTTCATAGGTAAAGACCTATTATTTATTTGATGGATGTCGGATAACGGCGTGTGTGTGGGTAAATTTATTAATGCTGGTCACCAGTGACGTAGCTAGGTAACCAAAGGCCCTGGTGCAAAATAACTATTGGGGCCCTATTTAAACTGATGAATATATATAAATATTTTAAAGATGGTATCCATATGTGGTTTAGATTCCTCCAATTCGTACTGAGCGTTTTGCTTCAACTTTTGTAATGCGGACGGCCAGGGAATGAAATGCCTTAGTGGCGTCTTTGTTTCCTGACAGGTACACCTGGGTGTATTTAAGTCAAGAGTGAACAGGTATTTTCTAGGCAAGCATCTTTCATCGTCGGCCGCATCGTTGCTTACCATCAGGTGAGATCGCGGCCAAATGCTTGCTTATCATGCGTAAAAAAAACAGCTGTGAAGAGTTTAAGAACTGCCGGAACCGGAATGGAAGACGGAAGTAACGTAGTAGGTAGATAATTTAAAAAATAACGACGTTGATTACAATTAATAATGTAGGTAATAGGTAATAAAATGAAGTAGAAAAGATGAAAGGGCCTATTAACGAAAGTCTGATCTACCAGCTAATAATAAAATAAGCTATTTTTATAATCTTTTCTTAGCTTTATTTTTTGCAAAAGTATTAATGATTTCGGTTAAATCTAGGCTTGATGTGGCTTTGTTTTCAATTGCTATTAGCGATAAATGTCGGAGTTGAGCTTGGCCCACACTATTTCTTCAATATGTCTTTATTATTTTTAATTTGCTAAATGATCTTTCAGCTGCTGCAGAAGTGACAGGAATTATATATAATAATAACATTGCTGTAAATACTTCCGTAAGGTCACATTCTAGCACTCCATATTTGCGCATTATTTCCTTACATAATTGGTTAACAGTCCATGCCTCGGTTAATTCAGATAGAACTAGGTGGTAAATATTAAGAAATTATGGGGAAATTAATAAATGGGGGCCTATTATATCTGAATATTTACTTTGAAACTGGTCACACTTTTTTAATAAAGTTGCTTCATCTACATCTAGTAAAAAAGTTGGTGTTAGAAAGTTGAATCTTTGACAGACTGCGCTCATACCAGTAAAACGTGTATTTAATTGAGCTATTATTGTGTCTAGTACAAACCCAGAAAGAATTCAGGGGAATTCCCTACAAGTTATGTGTGTGTAAATTAAACTCGTGTTGCTATCTGTTATATTTATATTCTTAGGATGGGAGAAATTTGAGAATGTTTGAGGTTTTGCTCGTTAGGGTCCGAGGGCCTCCTGAGCTTGAGGGCCCCGGTGCACGGCACTGCCTAGCCTTCCGATAGCTACGCCACTGCTGGTCACACCAATTAATATTGCCACCAATGTGTTGCAACGCTGTGTGGTGATTGGTGTCCTTACTACAATATAGTACACTTCACCTGGTTGTAGAGCGACCTATACATTTATTTGTAAATTTACCCAATTTTCTCTAATTATCTCAATGTTTTTTATATACTGATATAGTTAAGTTTTTTATAGATCATAGAAGCCTTTTAATTCTGCAGAAATGGAAAACGCTTGCCGAAGGAACACCAGCCTAATGTTCTGTTAGCAAATCTTTGGATAAGGCTACTCTAGATCTTGAAGAGTGGTATTTGGGAAACCAGCCCTAGAAGAATTCTAGACATGACCTGAACAGGTTTTTAAATATCCAGCGACGGTTCTAACGGAAAGCAGAGCAATAAACATACACAAAATAGACAATGAAAATTCAATCCTATTTGTAAAATATACAAACAGATATTAGGCCCTATTGTTACGACAGTCACATAGATAGCAGCATGACGATAATTGATTAATTTTTACACAGCACTCGAGTCAACACATTCAATGCATCGTTAGATAGGGGATTATATTGTATCGTCCAAATATCCATCCGTCCCGATGAAATCTAAAATAATTGCCAGCTACCGAGTTTGTTCGTCGATAAACATGATATATTGTATGAACACAAGGTTTTATCTTCAACAAACATTACATTTCTTTCAATATACTATAAACTAAGCTTTATGTTTAATGGCATAAGATTGAAATTGTTTTTTCGCGATGAATATCTATCGTTTCCGAATGGACAGCAATATTCACAAGACCGCTTAATTATAATGAAAAGGTGTTGTAATTGCTAGATTTTGATATTGGACTATCAATTACCGTGTTTTCAACGATCAACTGTACCAATTGTTGTTGGAGCTGGACTTCGGAATTACTGTTTTACGGTAACCTCCATCTCGGCACGGTCTCTCTATGTCCTATCTTTGTCGTACCATTTCCCAACCATTTGTTCCCTCCTTCTTATGACATCGGGTCCTTCAGGCGTAACGTGAAGAGATATTTGGGCTGGCATGACAGCGGCGACCGCCGATGGATCTCGATTTCTCAATGGTTGCCGTTGTAGTTGGCTTCTACTGTGCTTACCATCAGGGACAGTACAACCTATGTGCCGAGCTTTGCACTTGGCAATCGGTCCTCTTTATTAGTAGTTTCCAGTCTAATGACGATTTAAGATCCTAACAAGATGGTAGCTCCCTTTCTAGGGTGTTTTTGTGGCATCTCAGAATACATGATTCATGTTATTATTTCAAATCCACTGTGCACTTCCTTTGTGCTCAATAACTAAGCTTAATTATGCAAAATGCCACCTATATTACACAATGTAGCGTAAAATAACACAAACTTGTGAATAAAAAAACAAAAACCACTATATGACAGTTTAAGATCCCACCATAAACTCGTTTAAAGATTTATTAAATTGTAGATAAATGTTATTATAGCGTTAATGACTTTTTAGCGATACATTTTTATAATCTACATTGATATGACATTTATTTAATCTAATAATTGTGTAGTAAATGCGTTTCAATAATAATTAATAATATTAACTATTTCGGACATGTATTATTTTTATAAGTGTTATATTATGTCTTAATTTGTTGTAATGCGTATGTAATACTATGTATCCTAAATTTAATAAAAAATAAAAAATAATTTTCACGCCACGAATGGCAGAATATGATGGAACTATTTTTCTGATTGAAGAACTGCAATGACCGTATTGAGACTAATAAAGATATTGTATTGTATTGTTTCCCAATTCAGGTTCAGCCAGTACAAATCCAGTTTATATTTATACAGACTGCAACGACGACTGGCAATGAATTGTTAATCTTTTGGTGGTCACCACTGTTTTTAAAGTGATATACTTATATTAAACTATACCTAAACTAAACCTAATCTAAACTATACCACTTATATTTAAAGTGAAAAGAACAGACTCAGAGGTTAGGCAATTAAATAATACGTTAGATAAAATTGCTGAATGGCTTACTATAAATAATTTACTGCTAAATGCAAATCAAACCAAATGTATGAGATGAAGGGAATTTAGTTGGCTTTGTTGATAATACTGTCTTCTTGGGTACTACGCTTGATTCAAAATTACAGTGGGGACCGCACACTAAAACTTTGGCGGGAAGATCGTCAGTTAACAGATATTGCCACTGCTAGGTTAGTATATTTCGCTTACTTTTCTTTTTTTAACGTTATAGGTTTGGCATAGTGGCCACAATCTCACCTGATGTTAAGTGACGATGTGGCCCAAGATGATAACACGCTTTACCTAGTGGAAGACTGGTTCTCAAGTGCAGCTTCCGATCCACACCTATTGGTGCTTGGCGACAGATTTTCAACTTGAGGGTGGTGGCTAGCCAGGCGGGCATTTGAAAAAGCCCTACCACCATACTATGGTTTCCTCACGATGTTTTCCTTCACCGATAGCTCAGGCTCATTGCAGGGGTTCAAACTCACGTGAATCGACGCGAAGTCCTACGCGTTACCACTGAGCCATCATTGCTTCAATCATATAGTAATTATCACCTACAAAATGACGGTGGCTGTTTAGATAAATAAATTTAAAGTTGCTCTGTCGATTTGGTGGTATGGTTGTAGGGTCTGTCGGTAAGTGTATGGTGGTCGCAATCCAGTCAGAAACAGTTGTCGTACCATACCATCTACCAAATAATAATACAATTTGCCAAGTGCGTGTCGGGCCACGCGCAGTGTAGAGTTCCGTAGTTACCTGTGACACTATGCAGACTTAGAAGAGCGGGCTTTAAGTAATTTTCAATGGAATTTGAACGAAATTACTTCTTCAAGCACATTTTATAAGTTGATTGTTACTATTACTCGTTTTGCTTGTAAAGCTTACTTACCTCTGATAATTTTCCTTTTAACTTTATTATATATACTACTAGAGTTTTTTCACATATCCAAAACAAACATTTGGATGGCAGAGGGACACTTGACTGTAACAAAAATTAGCACTATGAAGCTTAATAATATTTCGCAACCGGATCGCTGAATCGAAAAATAGTTTTCACACACCCGCAATATTTTTGAACGACCTATCCAACGACAAACCCACACGATGGAGTCGTTATTAATATGTATACCTATACCATATAACAGCTTTCTAGTACTAAGAATCTCTGAGTTAAACCGCGGACGGGCAGGCGGACATAGCGAAACTATAAAGGCCCTTTTTTGACTACGCAACTCTAAAAAGACTGAATTTTGCGTTGATTACCAAAACGCTATGTGATATGATAAGGTGTTGTAGTTGATAACAAAGGTTTTTCGATTATGAAACATATATACCTACCTAAAATTGTTAATCTATCTTTAGTTGACGTCAATTTATTTATTTTTGTTATTAAAACCGTGTTATAACACGGCACCGTCACGTTCACTCGAGATTTATATCTTTCGTACAGTCGGTAACAAATTATTATTGTTTAATCAAATTATAATCATTATTTTATGGGAAAAGCGTTCTGATGGGACGTCGCTACGTGTCATTCAGCCACCGTCAGGTCAGCTCTTCCAACTCAACACGGAACATTTCTGATTCTAGACATTTTCGCGTTTATATTACATATTGTTTATCATAACATAGAAATATTATAAATGCTTACATTAATAGAAAATTTTACAGCTCGTGTTCCTACACGAGATCCTTCTCGCAATGAAGATTCAGTAACGATATCGGTTGACGGTGAAGAAAACATCCAAAAGAGCTTTAAGATATTCTGTAGCAGTAAATAGGCACTTACATAACAATTTGTTGTGCGTCTCATCCGGTTGAACTCATTTTCAAATAATATATTTGTTTTATCATTAACGATGGTTCGTAGTTATGTTAGGATTCGGTAAGTGGCGCTGTGGTCGAACCATTAACTACCAGAAAGGGTAGCCGTTCCAGCCTGTTATATTTGTTGATGTTTATTTTATTTATGTCAAATAAATCTTTTTTAAGTGAAAACTTCTTTAGTACCGTTGTGATTTGAAAAGCGATGAAACGAAAAAGCGACAGTAAAACAAGACAAACACATAGGTACACTATAGGATTTAGCCTACGAGATAATGAGATAGAGTACATTTACATTATGCACAGTTAATGCAAGTCCTGATTTTCATGATTGTGATCTTCGTCGGATCGGCCTAGTAGTGTGGGACGACCAGAATTCACACGCAGTACGCACGCGTAGTCGATAATTCAATCCCTCTGAATTAGGGTATTTAAAAAAAATTTTTTAAAGAATATATTTTTTATTATTTTCTAAGGTTCACTTCTGACACGTGTGTACTGTAGCACACATTTTTTTTGTAGTTCATCAATATTACGGTACAGCAAATGGTAAGTACTGTACAGTCCACAAACAACAGCTACCATCGGTGACACAAATTTAACCACCACTCATCGATATCAAGTGAACCTGCTGAATTGCTTCATGACGCCTGTTCGAAGGACCTAATATTTTCTTTTTCTTTTTTTTTTGCTTTCAATTTTTCTTTCCATGTTTATAACTCCAGTCACAGAGAAGTTGAGGGGTTATAGATTAGCGTGGTTTGGACATGTCATGAGGAGGGATGAATGTCATATAACTAGAAGAAAGTTAAGTATGAAGGTGAATGGATATATGAGTAGAGGAAGACCGAAAAAGGTATGGATGGACTGTGTGAAGAATGATATGCGTATAAAAGGGGTGAATACTGAGATGATAGTTAATAGAGTAGGTTGGAAGACAAAAACCTGTTATGCTGACCCTACTTAAGTGGGATAAGGGTAAGAAGAAGAAGAAATTTATAACTACATATTTCTCAGTGTTTGAAATCGTTAATACGTCAGAAGTTAACGTGGTGATAATGATTTCCGTTCTCTCAAAAAAATCCCTTTTCCCCGTAGAGAGTTAGTCTAGTAATATTTACCATTACAGTGTACTAATATATAATAAAAAAAACCAACGCCTTAATAAAACTGCAGATGTTAAATATATCGAACTTGAAAGATTAAGATAGTAAATAAAAGATAAGATTATGAAATATGTGAGCGCGTTATAAAAATCAAAATCCTAATCTTGGACTGGTAGCTTCGTACCGATATCGGGTTCCGATAATAAAACTACTTCAAACGGAAATCATACGAATAAGTTATTTCATAATCCGTTTCAAAGTATTTATTTACCAGCACTAGTGTTGAAAATGATACACGTTGACGTGTCGCGTTCGGGTATCAGCCAGTAATCAAGCGAAATGGGTAGGTAGTAGGTACTTGACTGCGTCCCGACCACCATGCACATAGTGATAAACTAGGCACAGTGACGGTCTTTTGATTTGTCACATTTCGGGATCAGCCAGTGTATTTCTAGCTGCGAGAGGCTTTGAGGCCGGGATGACAGTGACGATTAACGATAGACTGTCAATGTCTCGTTGGTCACTGTTGTTTTAGATTGTATTGTGTTTGCCATAATGCACAGTGCCCTGCTAATATAAAAAAAAACTATTATGTGTGCAGCAATTCACACGTCTCAGAAGTGAAACTTTAAGAAAAGTATAAAAAAATATGTTCTTTAAAAATTAGTTTTGAAATAACCTACATAAGCGGGATTCGAACTATCGACCACTCGTACGTAATGAGTATGAAGTCTGGTCCACATACCACTAGGCCAATCCGTAGGCTAAATCCTACAGATGTATATGGTTGTCTCTTTTTCGTTTCATCGAGTTTCAAATCACAACGGTGCTAAAGAAGTATTTTCACCTCAAATACTTCTTATCAACTGGAAAATAACTCGTGGATAGTTGCAATAGGTGTAATCAATTATAGTCTATATGTAGAGTATACAGTTTAGTTCAATAGTCTAAAAAATTTATAGCAGTATTTCAAACATCTCATCGTCGTTGCTGTTTTAATATAAAACATCTAATGGCGCGTTTGTTATGGAGTAAAAGCGTTCCCCTATTCCCGACCAGACGACCATGATTCCAGAGCCACCCTGTCACGCCACTATACCGACGAACTGCCTGATATCAGTCAAGACGAGATAGTGTTAGCTCTGAGGCAGCTTAAAAATGGAAAAGCCCCCGGTGAGGACGGAATTACTTCGGAACTTCTGAAGGCAGGAGGAGCTCCTGTTATACAGGAACTACAGAAACTCTTCAGTGCCGTCCTTCACAGTGGGAGAACTCCTAAGGCGTGGAGCAAGAGTATGGTGGTGCTCTTTTTTAAGAAGGGTGATAAAGCCTTCCTTAAAAACTACAGACCCATCACTCTCCTGAGCCACGTCTATAAGCTGTTTTCACGAGTGATCACGAATCGTCTCGCCAGGAGACTCGACGAGTTCCAGCCACCGGAACAGGCCGGGTTCCGCGGAGGATATAGCACCATAGACCACATTCACACAGTGAGGCAGATTATACAGAAGTCCGAAGAGTATAATCAGCCCCTGTTCTTGCTTTTGTGGATTATGAGAAGGCCTTTGACTCTGTCGAAACTTGGGCTGTTCTGGAATCCTTACAGCGATGCCAAGTACTATGCCAAGACTATCGTTATATCGAGGTGCTGAGATGTCTCTACGAAGCCGCCACTATGAGTGTCCAAGTACAGGGCCATCAGTAAACCCATCCAATTGCGCAGAGGAGTGAGGCAAGGGGATGTCATATCCCCGAAACTGTTCACGAGCGCATTGGAAGATATGTTTAAAACGCTGGACTGGAAAGGTAAGGGCATAAACATAAACGGCGACTACATCTCGCACCTGCGATTCGCTGATGACATAGTCTTAATGGCGGAGTCGCTAGAGGAGCTAACCCGGATGCTGGACGGCCTATCTTCAGCCTCGCGACGTATCGGTCTTGGCATGCATTTGGATAAAACCAAAGTCATGATCAATGGCCACATTGATCCAGTACCGGTCGTCGTGGATGGTCACCTTCTTGAAATTGTTTCTGAGTACACTTACCTCGGGCAGATTGTGCAGTTGGGTAAAAACAATTTTGAGAAGGAGGCCAAGAGAAGGATCCAGCTGGGTTGGGCAGCGTTTGGGAAACTACGTAGAGTCTTCTCGTCATCCATACCGCAATGTTTGAAAACGAAAGTTTTCAATCAGTGCGTCCTACCCGTAATGACCTACGGAGCTGAGACGTGGACACTCACGGTAGGGTTGGTCCACCAGTTCAAAGTCGCTCAGCGTGCTATGGAAAGAGCTATGCTCGTAGTTTCTCTGAAGGATAGGATTCATAACGAATACATCCGACAGAGAACCAAAGTTATCGACATAGCTCAAAGAATTAGCAAGCTGAAGTGGCAGTGGGCCGGCCCTATCTCGCGAAGAACCGACAACCGCTGGGGTAAACGGGTTCTTGAGTGGAGACCGCGACTCGGCAAACGTAGTGTAGGACGCCCTCCAGCCAGATGGGATGACGATCTGCGAAAGACTGCAGGCAGATGCTGGATGCGGACACCTGAAGACAGGGCGCTATGGCGCTCATTAGGGGAGGCCTATGTCTAGCAGTTGACTAATATAGGTTGATGATGAAAAGCGTTCTGATGGAACGTCGCTACGTGGAACGTCTGAATCAGAGTTCCCCTCACAATGTTTTTACTAAACGCTTCTCTCTCCGCTACACACTCAATACTTCAGGTGTGTGTGAATGTATCAGCGTAGTTTCTTGTGTTAACCTTATAGGTTATTCTTGTATATTACTATATTAGATGTAGGGCACAAAGAAATTTATCTCTATTTAAGCAGTTCGACTGGTAGAATACATTCATCCTACAGAAGATCGCAACCAAATAACCGTATGTTGTTTACCTGCGGTGAATAGGGTTTCCAGAACTCCTTAGGGTTGGGTACCCCTACCCGAATAAAGTCGATAACGCGCTAGTTGACACCTATGGTTTTACTACCGACTATAGGCTAAGGTAACCGTTTAACATCCGGCGGGCCGTATACTTCATTACCACCTTAGTTGTATAAAAAACTAAATTTAAATGTTTTTTATTTAATCATATTTTAATATTAATATGTGATCAAATAAAAGTTTCATATCTGGCAGGCATTCCATAACGCGTCATATTTTTTTCTACATTACATATCATGAGTCAAGTTAGTACCATTTTGTCAAGCTTTAATGTGAAAAGATTTCATCTTTATTATTAACTGAATCGAAACCGAACCCAGGGCTGTTTGTGTTTAATATTCCGTTACGTCACATGAGCGATGCTATCACTTTCTTATCACACCATTATCTTGTGGCGTTCTTCCGTTGGTTCACGTAACAACTACGTGTATCCATAGGTAATATGATAGAAAACACGGTATGTTTTTTTTCAACGTAAAAATGTTCGTACCTACCTACCAATTTTAGATAAACTTCGTTTAATTTTAGAATAATTTTACCAGGTAATGAATATCCCACTTCCACTTTCAATCTAGAACACAGCAGCGTGAAAATTGTTGTTTGACGCCAGTAATAGACGTGGTGGTCTTCCGCAGTCGAACCTTCCACAAAACTCGAAGGTAATTGGTAATGTGAGCCTATATGTAGCAATGTATGTATGTGCATATGTAGCAAAAATACTGACAGACGGAGATCATTTGCAAATTAAAAAAAATGGTTCCATCGTCTACTACAGTTTAAGCTCCTTCCTTCACAGTACCGTTATTCATTATGCGTTACGTTATACCGTTATACGATCAATTCCTGCATTTACTTACCAATAAAATTAAACAAATAGGCAACAAAATACTTATACAGCTAAAAAGTAGATTTAAAAGCTATAAAACGAAAAAACTGATTAAATGCAAGTCGGACTCGCGCACCGTGGGTTCCGTACAAACTTATAGTTATGATGTAACTACAAATTTACGGTTTTCGGATTTTCCCCTTTACTTGTGCTGTAAGACTTCTTGCCAAATTTAATGATTCTAGGTTAATGGGAAGTATCCTATAAGTTTTGATTCCCTTGCAAGTGTCAAAATATACGGCATAAAATGCCGTATCTATTGATTGTGTTGACTTAGAAATTTAATTTTATCATAGCTCCAGAGGATTTCATACTTGAGTATTAAATACAATTTGATAACTCCACGCGTTCCTCAGAAAAAGAGTCTTGGCAGACAGACAGACGGATAACGAAGTGATCGAATAAGGGTTCCTTTTTTCGAAATCTACATTTTTTCTAAATACGTTTGCTAAATCTAGAAAATAATAATTGAGATAATAATAAAAAGAAAATAATAATTGCATTGGATCGGAGCCCCTATGTTACCATACAAATTATCATTCCGTATTCAAGGTTTCTGTTTTAGTGGCAAAATTTTATTATAAACCTATCCCCCGCGTATAAGGAGTTTTATTTTTAAATAAAAAAACTCTTTTTTGATCATTTTCAGTGAGTACGTAATAAATAAATATATATATGAATGTATGTTAGCAGCTGCGTTAGCCACCGTGAGATCGCTCCGCTTAACTTCGCGAAGTTTGTACCGTCCTAAAAGACGGATGGTCCCGCCGCGGCGTCGCGGAGCTACACGTCCCTCGGGACAGTCGGAACGCAAGGGATATCGCACAGTTGATTCTATTCTATCGTTAACCGAATATACCTACTAGTTTAAAAAAAGACTATTACCGACGGTTTCACTTGCATACAATTTATATCTCTGTGGTCTAAGTGAACATCAAAGATTACATAGACAACAATCTAGTGGAAGAGATAAAGAAGTGAAATTAGTAATCCACAATAGTCAAATTAGTAAGACAAATAAAAGTTTTTTAAGTAATTATGTAGGTCCTACAATAAAATTCCGAAGCACGTTTCCGATTTCCCGAAGAACAAGTTCAGGAATCATTTCAAACAAGTTTTATTATCGAAAGGGTATTATTATATAGGACGGATCATTACCTACGTGAATCACGGTGATGTCTGGAAATGAGATCCTATCGATATATTTACTAAAATTATAGTTAACTGTAAACATTACTTATACAGTTAAGAAAAGAAAATCTATCTAAACAAAAATTTATAAACCCGATCGAGTTCCTTGCCATCTCTTCTTGATGACTGGGATGTTTTCAGAATCGGTAGTAGCGTATTGACATTCATAAGTGCCTTCTTAGAGCCTAAATTGTTGTGTAAACTATTTTTGTCAATTGTCAATCATTCGTACAGATTATTGATTGCGTTCATTCGAAAGTTTATCTCGGTTTGTTAGGCAAAATAAAAAAATAAGTAAAATTATACCCATATATCCAATATATAATAAAGAGGTGAACAATAAATGTCATATGATCTTTTAAAAATCTTCCAAGGAAAGAAACGTATCGTGGTAAATTTCTTTGACACGCTGATGTTTTCCTCGCAGACTAGGTACCACTAGGTACAAAATTGTTATGTAAAGTTTATTGAAACGTTGTTAGAGCAATTAGTCGGACGATAATTAATCATTCGCCACTTCATCACGGCGCGGTGACAGCCGCAAACGTTACTTTGACAGCTGTCAGATCTGACAGCACAAGGTAAGAAAAGCTGTCAGTTAACTTGTTTAGCAATTTTCTTAGCGTGGTGCCATCGTCATTTTTTATGTCTCTCACTTATTCTGAGCAGTATTAAGGACAAAACTTCATAAATATAAACTTCAAAAAACTGAAATCGCTATTAAGGGATCGGATAAATTAATATGCGAAATTTGCAAAGTAATGATTTATGACGTCACAGTACAGGAAATCTACACATTACAAATGTACAATATTAGGTACACTATGATACATCGTCATGTTACGTTGCATTACACTACATATTCTATGTCAGTTATTGCTTGCTCATTCTGGCTCACACATTAGAAATAGTTACATGTCTTTCCGTCGAGTGATACAATAAGATAAAAGTTTTGTTTGGGATGAAGCAGTACTCGAACCGATCGACCAGAATAAATGCACGCGCAGTCTAGAGCCTACAATTTTAGTATGATGTGTGATGAAGAAATTTTATGTATAATGGCTTTGGTATTAGTGTAATATGATATCACCCCTTCAAGTGATTTTACTGACATGTATGTCATGTAGAAAAACAAAACTTTAGCGGTCAAGAAAAACATTTCTTAATTTGTGAAAGCACCAGCAGCGAATTACATCAAGTAGGTACCTTACATATTAATTGCTTTTTTCTTTGTTTTAGAGGTGACTGTCGCTTGATTTCAAACTTAGCATTGCCTTATACTCGTATTATGTCAACAAAATAACTGATATAGGTAGACACGTATTAAATATATAGTCCAAACCAAAAGTCATGGTGGCCAAATAATTACAATAATATAATATAATTGTAATATTGATTCATTGACCCAGGATCGAGCCTCGGTATGCATCAAAAAAATTACATTTAATTAATAAATATAAGCAGACAGTAAAGATAATAATCGTAACGAATCCTGTGAACAACTTGACAAATATTCCTGCAGTACCTGCCACAGTATTGAGTATAAGAGAGGTAGGGCACAGACAAATTTCCTTGCAGATTTCTCTCTACTTGGGCCAGCCCGAAGTGAAATACCTCCACCCTACGCAAAGATAGATAAAGAAATACCTAAGATCGCAGCCAAATAACCTTGTGTTCTGTTCCTGCGGTAAGTAGGCCTTCCAGAGCTCTTTGGGGTAGTGGGGGTTCAAGGTCGGCAACGCGCTATTTGATACCTATAATATTATAAGCGTCCATATAAGCTACGGTAGCCGCTTACCATCAAGCGGGACGTATGCTTGTTTGCTAACTTAGTAATAAAAAAACAGGAATAAATAGTTATGTAGACCTTTGAATTACCAATATGTCTGAGGTGGCTTGGTGATTTAAACCCGAGCTTCCTTCGGAAAGCGGACTCTGCCCAACAATGGGAAATTGACAGATTAGCATATAAATATTCAGACACGAGCTAAAATTAAAAATCATGTTTATCGCTCATAACTCATTTCAAGACTTGGTCAATAAGTCTGTCAAATTTACTTTATTATGAAAGTAGCCGTGTACCCGGTAAGATAACAAATCGGCAACATCTCAGGAACTTCAACTCGTTTCATAAATCCGTTCTAAGTTATATAAGGAACTCCTGTGCAAAGTTGTATGCTTTGAGACCCACTTAGTTTACGCAGTGCATTGCCCTGATGTCTTGAATAACGGGCTTGAGTAGTTAAGTAGTTTTTTAGTTAGTTTTTTAGTTCAATGTTCATCCATTTTAATAAGTAGATAATTAAAATGGATGAACATTGAACAATTTATTATTGAAATTGTTAACAGGTGTATCTTAAACATTTTTACGACTAACATCAGTCAATCTAGTTGAAGATAACCTTAAACTTTAGCTTCCCACGGTGCTTACGCATTTTATGAGTTTATAACTGTTATTAAGGACAAAGGACCGCTGGAGTATCACGATTACAAGGCAAACTGATAACGCCGTCTAACAATATTTGTTTATTGATTCCTTTGGAACACTGACTTCCTTTGTGATTACGCGGCTCAACGCATCTTTAAGACTTTCACTTAGCCAGATATGTATACTGTCTGAGTTTGTAAAGGCTACATATTATTTTTAAGAAAAGCTGATTAGAAAAATAATATTGTGTGGATTTATGAAACCACGATGCAAGAGAAACATTAAAAATAAAATAATAATAATAAAATACAACAATAAAACTAAGAGAAATATTTATTTAAAGTTTAAATTTTAAACCATTGAATCGTTGTCAACTTCAATTATTCTATCAATATCGCCTCGAGTCTCACAGTTCCCTACTCCACGGCCAGCTGTAATGCGACATGCTATAGATAAACGAAAAATTTGGAGCGATAGAATAAAAGTTTCACTTTAAAAAATTAAAAACTAATCATGAAAAAAAAATATTGAAAGAAGTAAAGACATTTTTTTATGTACACACAACCAATAAATACGAGTATATAGCTACAAAAAGACATAAGAAATAAAGTTTACATGGGCTGAACTAGGTCCCTATCTAAATATAAGATTGCAATTCTACTATTAAAAGCAGGCGTTATCTATCTCTTTCCTGTCTATAATATATCTAATGTTATTGTTGCCCTTTTAATACTTCAACAGCGATTTCTATGTATAGCTGTATGATACAAACCCGGAATACAAATACGCTACATCACACTAAGATCCCGTCAAAAATACCAATAATGTAGGTCTAAGACATAAAAACCAAAATTAAAATGTAACTAACGCTTACATGGCGATGCAATGAAAACCAAATGCTAGTTCTCTACTAAAAAAATTATACATACTATTATTTTTACCATTCATATATAATCAATAATGAAGCAATGATGGTTCAATGGTAGTGTATACGACTTCGCGTCGAGTGACGTGAGCTTGAATCCCTGCAATGTGCCTCAGCTTTCGGTGAAGGAAAACATCGTGAGGAAACCATAGCATGGTGGTAGGGCTTTTCATAATGCCCGCCTGGCTAGCTACCGCCGTCAAGTTGAAAATCTGCTGCCAAGCACCAATAGGTGTGTTCCGGAAGCTGCACTTGAGATCCAGTGTCTTCCACTAGGTTTAGCGTGTTATGATCTTGCGCCACATCGACACTTAACAACAGGTGAGATTGCGGCCACTGCGCCAAACCTATAACGATAAAACAAAATTGGAATAAATTTAGGTCATTTATTTTTTTAAACTAACACTAATGACGTGACTTTATCATAATCTAAAAGTCGCGGTTCACATTAAGTTAGGAAATCGTTATCGAAATACAGACAATGAGACCATTCTGACAGCCGATGTCTTCATACTACATAAAAACAATACCCGTATCATTTGACATGCTATTAAACTACTATAATCAAGATTTAATCAAAAACAACCTTATTTCAATCGTAAATAAAGTCTAATTCACCTAAACAATAATTCTCATTGATAAAAAGTAAAAAGTCTAAACTCCATAAAGGTTTTCTTGAATATAGAACTTAGCATTCGAAGTTCGAAAGTTGATATTTACAAAGAAGCAGTTAAAAACGAAAGAGTTTAATTGAGTAACGATATAGTGTTGTGACTTGTCATTTGATTAATAATGGACCGAACTTGTCCACTTTAGTGGTGTTGTTTTTTAATAATAATAATATTGATGTAGGTAACATGTTATGCTCTCAACGTGAGATTGTGATAACGCTTTTATTGAAAATACTATTATATTTCATAAAAATATATACAAATAAATATTTTATAATAATCACGGTAATGTTATAAAAAATTTAATGTTTTTTTAGGCAATAGGTAAATACATTACCTACATACATTTCAGATGATGGTAACCTTTACAGAAGTTAGAGATTAAAACTGAATAATACGCTCACTTCAGTTATATCACATGCATAACAGATAGAAATTTATACGAAATATGAAGTGTAATATGACATTTGAAAGTTTCTACAGAATATTAAATTCTGCTAATTAAGTACTACCTATTAGTGCAAATATGAGCTTGTATGATTCCTTCATTGTGTTTTGTAAGAAGCTTATTACCGAATAAACATCCAGCTACAATTAATTATATGGCATACCTATTATAAAGATACCTACGTGTGGAATTAAGAAAACTGTGTCGCAGACAAAATTTAGTGCAACTAATAATTGGTTTAAGAAGAATTCAATTTTTAATAAAAACGACTTAATTGAAGATAGATAATGCTGTATGCTATCAATGCCTTAATTTTCATACTTACACTACCTATAAACAAATATAGCCGTTCCTTACCTTTCAAATTTTCGCCATAACTAAACGATCAATGCTAAACTTTTAAATGTCTTTAATCAATTCTAATACACATCTATAACTTCATTAGGTATACGAAAACTTAAAAATGAAGTAGGTAGGTATAGTATATCAAACATAAAAAGATGCCCACAAAAAAAAAGCAAGTTCAGCCTATTCCCTTATAGAAATGGTGCGAAGATATACCTCTAAATACGTCCAAAGGTAACCATCGGTCGTCAAGATATCCACTCCAAGAACCCTTTGCACCATTCATCATTATCCCGCAACCGGACTGCTTCCGTTACTGCGACAGAGTGGAATAGGCATATCATTATTCACGCAAGTCTGAACGAGACGGTGAATAACGTTCAACAACTTAATTGAAAACCAACGAGGGTCCGCAGTGATGTATCGTAGCGATTGTTTTATATATCGATAATTCTAATAAAACATTATTATTAAGCCAATATTATGTGAACTAAATGGGACATCAAAACTGATCGAAGTATTCGTCAGCGACGACTATCTCATGCTTTTTTTGAGTAAGCCTTTCAAAGAAGAATTTTGTCTGCTAAATCTACAACTAGTTACTTACTCTTCCATAAATAAGCAAATTTAAAACCCATAAACACAATTGAGCTTTACCAGAAAAGAAGTACCTAAGTGTAGAACTTGGTAAAAGTAGGTGTAAGGACTATGTAAGCGGGAAAGAGATGTGTCAGCGGTTTTATTTTCGAGCGAGAAGTATTTAAGCGGCGATTGGCAACTAGTTACTGCGCATTGTCCGATCTTATTGCTTATGATTTAGATTCGAGGCTATAAGAAATAAACAAGTACATACATTTCAAACGTTAAATGTTAATCGTTTAACGCACATTATCGGTCTCTCCTCTTTGTGTGAGCCAGAGCGAGAGAGTAAATGTCGGTGTGTATGTATATTGCACACTGTTTAAATCAAATAGAAAATGTCTTTTAAAATGAAGTTTCACTTCTATCGTGTGGGAATCGCACACACACCTTTTTTTTAAATAAATTTATACCCTGTCACGTAACTTCTAGCATATTACTGTTTTTCCAATCGTTTTTTTAAGTGTAGTTGCATGCGAAATACGAAGCAAGTTTTGACACGGCTTATTTTCTTATTTGAGACACTTAGTATCTACTTAAATTAATTTACTTAGGTTTATCGATTTTTATTTAGCGCGTCACTATTCTTACCGCCATTGCACCTATAACGCCTTATCTCCTTTGTCTCTAACATGTCAGACCTTATTACTATGGCCACAATATAATTTACAATTGAAACAATTGATTTTAAACTTTAATCAATTGATATAAATGCTAGAACCATTGTATTGAAATGTTTGTAATTTAACCATTAAATGGGTGACTGTCAACGAAGCTTGTGCTTTATAAAATCATTTTCTATGTTCACGCCCATTAACGTTTGTAGGTGAGCAGATATACTGAATAAGTTGTAAATAACAGTAATAAAAATATTTTTAAATAAATTTCTGATAGATGTTTTTACCTAAATTTTCGGAATAGGATTTGTTTTAATGAAAGTACTTAGATTTAGTTGGATCTTTGCACGAAGATTTATTTTTTAGACATAGGGACCTACGTAATAAATAAAATGCTATGTACTTATTTAACAAAGATTGCGAGAAGAGCTGAGCTTTTCAATTATAGAAGAAGAAGAGCGTCAACCAAGTATCATATATATCGACGCAAAGGCTTCATCTACGGTCTAAAATAGCAAAACTACCTCCAAATGATTTTAATAGATAAAACATGTTTTGTAAAATTTTCGGTTTTATTACATAAAATACTTTCAAGACGACCGTCCCAGAAGCTATTCTAATTAGATATTATACGAGGAGTTAAAATTCAGACTGAGTCACTACTCTACTCTACCTATTATCATTTCGGTCGTTTCGGTCCTAAGTAACTACATAGTATTATTTTCAATTATCGTCGCTCCTTTTTCTTTATCTAGCGTAACTATATGGTACAGTTATTAAACATTAAAGACAATTTTTTTATGAACTTTGAACTTGCAAAAGACCGATACATTTACATTAAGTATTTGAAATAATTATAAAACAGTCTTCCCATCTTTTAGTTTGAATAGACAAATAGCTAGGTACAACGAGCATGACTCTTTCTCTCCCTCTCTCAAAATATCAAATAAATATTAGGTAATAATGAACAAATTCGAACAATACATGTACTTACTTAAAGTTAAAAATAATCATCCCTAAAAATTTTTGATAAATCCGATCAAATTTCTTGCCAGCTCTTCCCGATTATTGGAAAGTTTTCGAACCAGTGGTAGAATTGTGACAATTATAAGTGCCTTCTAAGCGCCCAAATTGAATAAAATATATTCGAGATTTTTTCGAGAGCTACGTGGCCCGACCACTACCACTTAAGTCTCTAATTCTTAGGGCTATGTCGGTGACTTTTGTTCTCCAGGCCAAGTAGCTCGTAGAACGGATGGCCGATGAGGCCAAAGAGATCTCAAGTGGCGGCCACGTACCGAAAGATGCAGCGTAGGTAGACGACTCGGTTAAAGGTTGTGGGAAGGCGCTGGATGCGGGCAGCACAGGACAGGTCGTTGTGACGATATTCGGGGGAGGCTTGTTCAGGCTGTTCAGTGTTTCGGCTGAAATGATGCAGGTGCATTGTCTGGAATGAAACTTAAATGATAATTCAGTGGAAGAGTGTTCGGATACCGCGTCGATCGTTGTGGGTTCGATTTCTACACGTGCCTGTGCTTTCGGTGAAGTAAAACATCGCGATAAAAATCATTCTATCATGGTTGGGCATTTTCTATCGCCCATCTGCCTAGCTACCACCCTCAATTTTAAAATCTATACTAGAGAGCCAGCTCTCCTAGGCTTAGCGTGTTATTATCTTCGGCCACATCGTCACTTAAGGTGAGATTGTGGTGAAACGCCTACGACATACAAACTACTTACACGGAATTAAAAAACTGTCTTTAGTACATTATTATTAAAATGACAAAGGTTACCATAGCAACGCTTACCATAGCAATGGTTAACATAACAACAGTTACCATATAGATAAAATAATAAAGAATAGATTTCAAAATATATATAAAAAAAATCAAGGTTTCTTAGAATATCTATACAATCATACAACAATTTCATTCCTTAATTTAATTAAGGTGAAGAATTATAAAAAAGCTGAATTTTTAAATTTATGAGTATATGTGGTTCATGTTTGTTTTACAATTATCATCAAATCTATTAACAAAAAAATCACCATACAAAATTCCAACCCTTATTTTTTTACTTAAACCTTACTTTAAACGTTTAACGCTTGGAAGTCGCATAAGTAGTTTCACTTCAATAATTGTCCCACTGCTGGCCAATGAGGCCTCTTCCTAAGCGCAAGTACGGGCTTAACGCCAGCTCATGACGCGCCTATTGGTACAGCAGTTCTCACATACACCTGTATGTAGGTACTTACTACCGACAATAAAATTTCTGAATCGTTCAAGTTTCTTCACGATGTTTTCCTTCACCGTAAGCAGATAGTCTTACTAATTTAAATGAGTAAGTGGATACCTAAATTTACGCGAATTCCGAAAAATTCATTACCACGTGCCGGGGTTCGAACCTGAGAATATCGAATAAATATTCCGCCGGTTTAAAATACTCGACCACTATGACTATTCTCCATATCTCTATCTCCTAATCTACCTATTAAAAATAGTCAAATTAAAATTCGAATACTCATTTTCTCCCTAAACCCATTGCCTTTATTATTATTTTAAAAAAAACTACATACCTATATCTAACATACATATTATAAATGTGAAGTACGTTTGTTTGAATGTTTGTTCATCAATCACGCTTCAACTTTTTAGCGTTCTTAGCATTTATTTTATTTTTTTAATAAAAAATAATAAAACCAAAGGAAATAATTTACGGCAAAAATAATCCAGAATTATTCACAATTCTAAACATTGATTTACGTCAACCGAATTCAATTGGAGTATTCCGTAATGAACAGCAAAGAACCATTCAGCACGATTCAAAGTAAATAAAAAAAAGATCCGCCACTAGCACCCAGCCTCCCAGATTCGCACAATCATCTCGCCACAGCCAATACAAAATTGATAACCTCTAGCAACGCTGCGATTCGTCGTTGGAATCCCTTCAAACCCCTCCCCACTTCCATCGCTCCACCCACAAAAGGCAAAAAGTTCCCAGAACGTGGGCAACACCTGCCCAAGTAGTCCAACCTGAATGAAAGGTCTCGCTTTTAAAGAATTTATTTCCAACAAGTCTGAATATAAAACGTGCGTTTCTTTAAAAATTCACGTTTCCTCTACCTTATCAGCGTTCGATATAATCGAAAAGTGTGCCAGATAAACGTATCCTTGTCTGTTTAACAGTAAATTCACCGTGCGCGATAGAGACAGTAGATTTTATATTTCGGTCCGGCTAAGAAATATTCCGCCGAAGTCGGTAAAACGATCAGTGTTCGCCGGTACACCTGAGGCGCGGGCGTGCGTTCGATAACGTACCGCGCATCACTAACGTTCGTCAACCGCGTCACCTCGATACCGGCCACGGGGCAGTGATGTGTGTGATGTTTTAACATATTATCGATAGACACGTTTATCGTGACGAAAATGATGACTATGGACGTCGGGATGTACAACAATCAACAAAGTGGGTACGGAAGCGCCGAGTACTACCAGCAAGGGGGCACCTACCAGCCGACGTATGAGGGTTATCATGACGGCTACTACGAGACGTCGTCTCACTACTACGAACCGTTGTTGCAAGGTCAAGCGCCACACGAACACCCGGCACCAGTTATCAGCACCGACACGGGTCTATGCTACACAAACCTTGACTACGGTGAACTACAACCAAATTACTCCGTGCACACGCTACCCCCCCACCCTGAAACATTCAAGCACAGAGAAGAAGTAGCGAGAACAGAGGAAATGCACATCCATGAGCACAAACTAGACAACCATTATTTGGAAACGAAATATAATATGCATTTTGTGGATGAGACATCGATGCAGTATAGCCATGCTGGTTCACCGCTACCGTGTGCGGAATTCGAGCATTATCAACCGAAGGACGAGTACGGGTTAAGGGAGGGTTTCCCGAGGGATGGGGAGGCTGCGCCGGCGCACGGACACATACCCGGCGGACATCAACCCCATTCCTCTCACTCTGTACCCACTTATAAATGGATGCAGGTCAAGAGAAATGTTCCTAAACCAGCAGGTGAGCACAGTGGTACTTTTTTATTTTTAGATTAATTTTACAATTCAGTATAGCGTGAAATGCAGTTAACGGCGCACGGTTACTAGCCTCAAAAAAGGCACGTTAAAAAGGGTTTCTTATAGAACAAATGTTATTCCGTTTATTTCTGTAATAATTCCTCTTCCATATTTGCGTTTTACGACACGAACTTCTGCTATGGTCGTAAGTTACGTACATATTTAGACATTTAAAGCCCTGAACTTTTTTCCTATGCGTTTTAGCGAAAAAATGAAAGAGACCTTTTTATAGAGAATTTAAGAAAGGGGACCCCCCATGCGCTAGCTCAATTTTCAAAAGATATGAAGCTCATCTTTTAGGAGGTTTTTCTTTGTCTAACGAAGAAACTCTTTAAATGTACTTAATAATTAAAAAAAAAAAACTGACGCAGTCTAGTACATATGTGTGTGAAGACACTATCGTCATGCGTAACACACTATCAGGCTGCGTGACGATAGACGACAGACGTAACACAGTAGTTGGAATGGCGGTTTTTACTCACATCTAAAAGTTTAGGTGTTTAAACTGTGATTTTATCAGAATACCATAATTTAAACACAAAGGTGAAGCTTCGTAGCACAGGTATGAAAGTGCCATAACGTGCGTTACTTCTTTAACTCGAAGATTGCCTATTTTGTATTATGCCTTGAACTAATACAACGCTTTTTAATATTCGTGCTAATATAATAAGGCCTGAGAGTGTTTATGCAAAATTCGGTCACAATAAACAAAATAGCTAGTAATTTCGCTTTAAATTATAATTAAGAAAGTTTTTCGTCTATTAACACATTGTATGCAATAATATCGACCGACAGATTACTTTATGTTCGAGTATGTATCTCTACCTAAGTAGTATATATGCGTACATTTGTTTTGTTTTTGTTGGTATTTCTATTTCATTTCCTAAAACTGTATTTTAACGCAGAAATATTCATTAATATGGATAAAAAGATCAAAGATGGCAAAATCTAAAAATTGCAACCCTAAATTTAAAAAAAAAAATACTCTAATAAGAAAGTATCGCATAACTTTATTCCCTTTTCAGTTAGGTTATTATAATGTATTAGGTTCCGTACTGACAACAAAGTCCAGTGTGTATTGTGACGTGGCACGTCATACCGACCAGACATCTCCAAGTTTCAAGAGTCAAGGGTTGCGACATACACCCGCGTCAGATCAGACGCCGGGACTGACATAGGGAGCAAATAATTTGACTTTCAACTCGTTCGGAGTTTCACTGTAACTCGGACAGTGCCGTAGTGTAGTTAGACACCGCATAGCGAAACGATTCAAAAATATTTTCTGTAAACTCAACAATATTTCAAGTGGATTTTATTTCTTATGCTTATTAAGTTTTATTGTCATACCTGTTTGCCATTTTTTTAAGTCAACTTTTTTGGGAAAGTAGCAGAGCAAGTAGAAATCTACGTTACGTAACGTGATACATTACAAACGATACATAATGGTCAAAATGGAATTGTTTTCAATACTAAAGAATTTTCACTTCAACCACGTATAATTTATAATATTTTTAAAAAAGGTAAGTAAATACCTCTTTAGATACGATTTGACAGTAACTAAGATCTTTTCTCTGACGGAAATAAAGTTCAGTCAAATCCAGTCCCATATGTTTCTAATTATTTGTATTGTAATTCAATACAAATAATTATAATCATTTTATTGACTAATAAGTATTATAACATATTATGTAAGAATTGTAATAAATAATAGTAATAAATATTGTATGTTACAATAAAAATTCTAAAATTTCTTATTTAATTTTAAGTCGCAGTAATTTTCATTCACTTCAAACCCTCGTAACGGCTACACGCACATTTTTTTATACCTGCTTATTAATAACCCACAAAACAATAAAACTAAGACGAATCGTAGGCAAATAGTAGGTACTGTCTGTTTAGTCTTAGGCTACGTCCATTTAACGCATGTCTTCTTTTCCTTGATATTGCGTTCTTTTGTACAACCCGTTTTGTGTAAGTCCAAACAAATTAACAAAGATATATCTCCATAATACATGATACTATGTCTCTAGTTAGGCTTGTCTGTCATAGCAGAAATATGTTATATTATGTAGCATGTCAAGATGATTTGCAAAACCTTTGAGAGTTAGTCTTTATTCATGGCAACTTAAAGTTTATATTCGTTTAATTTTAAGTAAAGTTTTTACTATAGTGACCAAATATCCTGATGTGCATGCCATACTATACATAGATATTGACAGTGTATATTTTGAAGCAAATATGTGAAGTGTCTCGAGTGTTTATTCATTGATAATTACGGGTGATCTTGGCAGACATTCGGACCCTATAGATGTATGTATTGAACATTTCAACATTATTGATAAATTTTATCTAGTTTTGATCACTCGAAATGTATAGTTTCTCTACTTGCTAAAAGCAATGAAGTGTCAAGTATGGCTCAACGGTTAGAGAGGGCAATTAATAATGCCCGCCTAGCTAGCTACAACCCTCAAGTTGGAAATCTGTCGCCAAGCACCAATAAATGTTGTTCCATAAGCTCAAATAGGGGCTAGCTTTCATCTTATGCCACATTGTTATTTAACATCTTGTTGGGAACGTGCTAACGACTGACTGAGGTTTATATAATTGGGTTAGGTCTCACTCAGGAGAGGTTAAATATATTTTTGCAAACAATTTTCAATTATTCTGATGAAAGGCCTTGTCAAAGAGCACCGGCGCGCGTCGCTGTCCGTGTGAAGGCAAACAGAATTGAAGCTACTTACGGGTAATAACCCATATATGTGTTATCTCAAAAAATATTGAAGGTAACTAACTCAGTGTACGCATTTTTTGTCAGAGACACAATAAGAGTTTTTTTTTTTTTTTTTTGTAAAGTGTTTCTTGTTATTCCCGTTTTGTATTACACACAATAAACTGCGAATAAAAAATTTATCATGCCGCCTCGGTCTATAAAAAAGTTCACCACAAGTATCAAATAAAAGTTCAATTACAATGAAATTTCACAAGTTAATGTGGTGACAGTAATGTTTTGTATGGAATGGATATTCCGTATCCTGAGTTCGTATCATGGAATTTCATAGAAATAAAGATTTTTGAGAACGTAATCAAGTTTCCCATTTTGCCTAATTTGTAATATGACTTTGGTTATGACGATTATCAATTAGTATATATTTATAATAATATGTCAGGGACAGCAAAGTGTTGGTAAAACAGTTGATTGACCCAATAGTCTATTAGTTTGTAGGTACTCACTTTTTCACTAATACAAGACATACACTGATCACTATAGTAGTTTCGTAAACAATATCTATACATATTCTAAAATAAAGCCCCCGCCGCGTCAGTCTGTCTGTCTGAACGCGACAAACTCAAAAACTACCGAACGTATTTTCATACACATCAATGGACGGAGTGATTCATGAGGAAGATTTAGGTGTATAATTCATCACGGTTTTTTGTAAATTGGCGGAAATATGATTATGATTGTTCAAAATGTCGGAAAAAATCATGCCGACTGTGAGCTTTATTGGCGTGCGCCGCGTAAACCAATAGAGTTATATGTATTACTCTGCAACCCGTGCGAAGCCGGGGCGGGTTGCTAGTAATTTATTAAAGTAACGACTATACCAAATCGTACCAAATTATTATAAACTAACCGTGTATCCGATGAGATTCTCCATGGGCATTATGCAGGCTGCCATTATGGCGACGACAACCGATGGATTGCCGATCTCTTGGTGTACACCGTTGTGGTTAAATTGTACTGTGTACCATCAGGGCTAGTGCCGTCAGTTTACCGAGCTAGTATAAAAAATGGGCAACATCTCAGATATCATTCTATTTTAAATCCGCTTAGGGCGTGAATTTTAAATAAGGAAGCTTAGATATGAACATAAGGAAACATTGAGTGTGTGGTTAGAAAAACAAGTTATTATTTTTAGGCTGCTGTCTGTTAAATGGATGTTTGTGTAAGTAACTCTGCCAGTCCAGCTAATACAATCTTGATGATACAAATGAGAATATAATTTCGTTACCTGAACTATCACCCAACCGGTCAAGTGTGAGATCGTGTCTACTGATAACTCGCCAACACAACTGACGCGGACATGTTTAACCCACGAACTATTTACATTGTATCATCACGCTATTTCCTCAATTTTTGTATAAACAGAGACAATATAGAAAAACCCAAACCCATATTTGGATATTAGTAGAACTCTGGTACCCGAACTAGACAAAAGCCTGTAGATCACTCGGGGATCGGAGCAGTAAGAGGTTGGTGTAAGTGATGGGTCCGTGTAAAACGTTTTGTAGGCAAATGTGATATGTGTGTAGTGAGTGTACATGTTATGTGTATAAAGTGCGTACATTATGTGGATGTGCATGTGGGTGAGTGATTGTGTGTCAGTGATTTAGATTATTTTAACTTAGCTGTTTGTATTTTCGGATATATACCAGTTTATCGGAATGTACCGGCTTGTACCAGTTCAATCTCTCATCTATTATAACTCCAAGATATTTAATGTCAGATGTACGAGATAGGGGAAGGTATTGGCAATCTGTAGATGATTGTATACATGTTTGGGCTTTTGCTTGGAAGGACCTTGGAGGTTGGGAGGTCCGCTTTATGGAGAAAGTTATAAATTTCGTCTTACTCAAGTTAAAGGAGGGTTAGTCTGTTCCGACCTAGCCAGTCTATTACGATACATATGGTAAAAAACATAATATCTAAGCTTTCATACTAATATTGTAAAGGAGGAGAATTTGTATGTTTGAACGGATTAATATCAGTTCAATTTGAAAAATTATTTTAGCGTCAGATTTATTGAGAAAAGTTCATAGTACGATCCTAAAAAGTGAAGCAAAAATTAAAACCGTTGAAATCACGTTGCATACATAAATAACTCTATAAAATTACAGTAAGGTGTTTGAAGTAGCAAACAGGTGGGCAGCCTATCTGATTTTAATTGCTCACTGCAGCACAATGCTATTTATACAAAAATGTGATTGACGGATAAAATTAATACGTTTCGTGCGGTCAGGACGACCAGCAAATGAGAAGTACCTAACTATAACTATGTTGGTACCTAGATTAAATGTTAAGAAAAGTGTATAAATGAATGTTAATTTAAATATATCTACTTTAATTAAATGTTAATATATTGTTCGTTTCTATAAAATTAAGTAATAGGTATTCAAGTTAAAGTCACTCTCTGGACGCGTCTAATTTAAATTTTCATTAAAATCGGCCAAGTGCGGGTTGGATTCGCGCACTGAGTGTTCTGTTCCACCACACAATATATTTAAGTATACCATGTATTTACCAAAAAAAAAACTTCAATACAGTTCGGTGCGAGCCCAACTCACACTTCACCGGTTTTTATAATTTGTTTTTCTTTAGGATTTGCACTACCATTTCATTGTCAAGTTTCATATTAGTACCTATGTATTACCATTTTTACGATAGGGCAATACAAATTTAATCATTTTTATTATATGAGGTTTCCAGTTTCTGTTGTATTTTATTATTTGTTCGGATATCCGACAATAAGAAACATTCTGTGAAAATTTCAACCGGCTACCTAATTCGGTTTAAAAGATACATCCCTTTAAAAGTAGGACGAACAGCGTAGGCTTAGCAATAGGGCTCCTACACTGGGAACAGAACCTTAAAAATGAACTCCGTCAAGCGTGGCGTCCGAAACTATAAGCGAAAAGAAGACCATGACCGTTCGGAACGCTTAAGTCTCAAATCAAAAATTATAGTCGTACAAATTCGTCTATTCGTATTACGGAATAACTCGCAAGTCGACCGCCCGCGCCGCTACATATAACATTCTATCTCCCTAATACAGAACGTAAAGTGTCTTATCTTTATTTGCTCCCGTGACACGCAACGTAGGGGAAAGGGGTAATATATCACAATTCGAGGGTATACAAATATATTTTTTATTTAATAACTAAATTATTTTATGTTAACTGATGCATGACATTGAAACCTCTTTATATAAGGTGCTGCTATTATCCACATAATAAAATTATTAAAAATAAATTTGTTAGTTAGTAATTATTATTAATTGTACATTTTGAATGTTTAAAAACTGTCTTATCATTATTTAATTTGACCGCAAAGAAATCAAAATATTTGCGTGTATACCGCGACCGGTTAGAGTCTTGCGTCACGATGACTTCGCAACTCGATTATTGTCGACGTACGCTTGGTTAGGTCCGGCGCCGAATTAATAAAGCCGACTTTACATACCACATTCAATTCAATATTTGAATCGTGTTATTATGTGACACTTCATAGGGTTATTATTAGTGTTTCTATTCTTAAAATAAGTTTTGGATAATAACTTTTTTAGAATTGTACTAACACCCAATTATTAAGTGTTATCATTTAATTTTGTTATTCCGGTATTTCGTTACAAAATCATTTGACTGAATATTAAATAAAAATCGAATCAAAAAATTATTCAAATTTTGGTTGCGATTGTGTCTTTGAAAACTATTACCGAAAAGGACCTAGGCTTGAGTTGCCGCAGCGGGAGCGAAGTTATCCGCCCGTCCCTTGCGGAGGGAACGATGGTTTCGCGAGCGAGAGCGCGAGCACACTTGGTTAACTAAGAACGGTCGTGTAGTACTTGTTGTCTGCCTTGATACGTCATCGGTGCCGGTAAAGAAGGTGATAGGACACGATGCAACCACCATATACTAGGTGTAACCGCCATAATGTCACGCTTAGGAGTATCGCATTCCGGAATCAGCGAGTGTATACTTAGCTACCAATAGGCTTGCAGGACGGCATGACAACGACAAGTGGCGTTGTTCTTTTACCGTGTTGTGCTTACCATTAGCTAGCGCTACTACAAACATAATTGCTTATACCAAGCTCGTAGCTGTTCATTAAATACAAAAATAAATATTTAATTCTATTTAAATTATTGTCCCTAAGTACACGCGCGGCGCGGTGTATTACCCCGCACCGTATATATATATATATATATAAGTGTGTGTGTGTGTGTGTGAATAGCCTAAGTAGACCACACACACGTGTATTAAAAAGAAACGATATAATCTATTGTACGTTAACCAACAGTGACAATATTGTTGCGATATCAATCCACGAAGGGATCACATCGCAAATTTAAATTTACCGTCTCGAAACTACATAATTACTTGAACATATATCGAAATCTCTCGTATGAATAAATCCGACGAGCTTTAAAGCTAATTTTGCAAGAAGATAGTTATCTCGGTATTATAATTTTCTGGATACTGTCGCATGACGCGGACGTTTGAAATTTAAAAGTATTTCTGTATACTCATGTTGGGTTTTATAATTTTGAATATAGATACGGCCGGTGGTGTCACATGTTTCGCATTGTAGGAGCATAAAAAAAAGATATTCAATAATGTATTACTAAACTAGTGGTATCCACAGCTCCACGCGCATTTATTGCGCAGTAAGTATTTAGGTAATTACTTTTATCTCTTAAAATTTTTTTTGCTCATATTGTTGACGATTCTTATGCTTTATCAGTAAAGGATCATGTAGGTAATTCCCATTTAAAAATCATCATAATCAGATGAGAATTATTTTTTTTATTAAATAAAATACTGTTTCTAAAACCGTTATTCATATAGTGTATATATTGAAGAATGTCATAATCTTTCCGTGTTTGTATTATATAAATCGGTAAAACCATTTTTGAGTTGAGTCCGGACATACAAACCAGTGGTTATGAAACTCCGTATCCGTAACCGAAATAAAATAATGTCTGAAACCGTAACCGTATATGATATAAATGTTCCGAATAGTTTCCGGAAAAAACGAAATCGAATGAGATACGGTCGATATATACGTTTGAATATATAAATTATATTAGAAATGCTTTATTTAATAAAGTATGATTACAATAAATTTTTTAACAAGATAATTCGAAACAAAGTATGGATAAACAGAAAAACGTTATCTTTTATTGTTGGCATTTGTACTAGTTAATTTTATATACTAAGCTCTCCGATGTACAACCCTAAACACTATTATAGTTTAATATAACCAAAATTATATTACGGGAAACATAAATATTATTCAAATCACCGTTCAAAGTAATTCTTGCGTAGAAAATTATTAACAACTTGTAAATTTTATATGCTTTCGAATCAAGCGTTGGACATCATATCGGAGAAGGCCGAAGGGGTTATTAGAGCTGGAAGTGGCCCGAGTGGATTCAAGTGCCGTATTAAGTAGCTTGCAAGTCACCTGCATTAGAACTTAGGTTATTGTGTGGTACAAGTTAAAAGTAATCGTATTTTTAAACATAAAGGAATTTCTATAGTATAACCTGTACTTGTGATATTTTGAGATTATTTCTCAAAGATATTTTTTTCATGCAACACCAATCTCAGTTAATACTTCATCAAAATTAATGATTCAAGCGTCATTTTAATGCTTCCTCGCTATTGACTAAACAAAAACAAATAAAAGAACTTTTTTCATTAGAAATGCTGTTGATCCTAATGAAAATATATTCAAGGCGTCATCTATTAACAATCTGATTAACTAACATGACAGCTGTTAGAATGTTTACATTCTATAATGTGTGAAATATTTGCACGGGTCAGTTAGTATATTATTAATCTCAATGCATAATGTATTATGATTACCAAGATACCGCAGTGTCTCAAGACGAAAGTTTTTGACCAGTGTGTGTTGCCAGTGATTGCATATGGAGCTGAGACGTGGTCGCTAACTATGGGCCTCATAAGAAAGCTCAAGGTCACTCAAAGGGCAATGGAGAGGGCTATGCTCGGAGTTTCTCTGCGTGATCGAATTAGAAATGAGGAGATCCGCAGGAGAACCAAAGTCACCGACATAGCGCGAATAATGACAAAGACTTAAGTGGCAGTGGGCGGGCCACGTAGCTCGTAGAACGAATAGCCGATGGGGCCAAAGAGTTCTCGAGTAGCAGCCACGTACCGGAAGACGCAACGTGGGCAGACCCGCCACAAGGTGGTCCGACGACCTGGTAAAGGTCGCAGGAGGCCGCTGAATGCGGGCAACATAGGACTAGTCGTTGTGGCGATCTTTGGGGAAGGCTTATGTCCAGCAGTGGACGTCTTTCGGCTGAAATGATAATGATGATGATGGTAATATATTATATTAAACACACTCGTATATGTATATAATCCACAGTTACAATTATGTATAAGTAAGTTATCTCATTGTTTCTGTATTCCTGTAAAAAACTCTAAACTGTATTACTCCATTCGTTTGTAGTTTGTGATTAATATATTGTTATTATTACCTATATATATATATATAAAAAATGTTTCATGGTTCTCCTATGCGATATTTTGGTATTCTTCATCGGTTTGGGAATTGATACTTTGGTTAGTTGTTATGCGCACGTCCGTGAAGGTTTCTGAATGAGTACAACCATTTCACAATAGGTGGCGCACAAGTAATTTTGATGTTATTAAATAGTAAATTCTTTAGTTATAGAGGAAAAGTTAGACATTAAACTTGGTATCCAAATACAAATTGAATACGCAGAATAGAGTAAAACTTCTTTATATCTATGCAAAACTCATTTGCGTCCTTTAGGTAAATAGCCCCGGCCTCGGCTTCTACTTCTTTATGGATTAAGTTTGCGTAGTAGTGAATATTGTTAATGTTATTGAAATAATTTTACCGACTTATCTAAGTAGCCTAATAAAAATGAATCACATAGTTGTTATTACTTCATTAGATTAAAATTTACAAGTACCTTAAAATTAACAGCTATACGCAAATTCCTTGGTTGTAGATACTTATATAATCAATATTTACCCAGTTTGTAACGTCAAGTTAAATATTTTACAGCAGTAAACAAATCTTTTATCTACCTTGCATAACAAACTGACATCCTTTCTTCAAGATTTTTGATGTACTAACATATAACAATTTTGGTTATAGTAACCTGTTAATTATATATTATTTCCTTACACTAGTTTGGCCATATTACTGTTCAGCATCTGATAGTAAGTGCGTACAGTCTACAAACAACGGTGATCTTCGCTGACACAGATTTAACTGCAGTCGTTTATGTCATGCTGGCCCGCTGAAATGCCTTTTTACGTCATGCTCTCAAAATTTTAGAGTAGAGACTAGCTGCCACTCCATCTTCTGGATAAGAGCAACAAGTACTTGACTATATTCATATTTTAAACTTAAAAGAGGTATTAATCCAAACATGAATGATGGGGATGTTCCATAAGCACCGTGCAACAGTTGCATCACAATGGTTTCCTTCTACTTGCTATGGTTGACGGGTGTACCTAACTAAAACATTATCACCAATTCACTTATAATCATAACCAAACCTGTTATGATTGTGTTTGAGCCCAGGAACACAAGAACTAATAAAAAAAACTATATCCAAGAAAATACCTAATTACAAATAGTTTTTTTAATCTACTAAACTCTACCCCCTTCCCTTATCACAAAGAGATGGAAACATTAAGCATCTAAATATTCTTTAAAGAAATCAAATCACATTTTTTTTTCACTAAATTCAACAGCTTCGAGATTTGAAAATTTTAAAAGTATTGCAAAGATGTGCCAAGAGTTTATAAGACGTTGATCAAAAGTCCGATACACCGACAAACTCCTCTGCACGTGTTACTAGACCTGAACAGCAAAGGAAGAAATGACGATAGACAGGTTTTGGGTTACTTATACCGGACTGCATCGTGACAACCACAACAATTGCGAAAAGCCCGGCAGTCCTTTGCCCTAGTGGATTTATAATACGGAGTACCAACGGCGGTGGTCACTTAAACTGTAGTTGAAGCTTGTACAAAAATATATATATATATATATTTTTAATTCTCTTTAGCTTTAGTAGCGTTTAGTGACGTTAAGTGACGATCTGACCCAAGATGGTGCCACGTGAAGCCTAGTGGGAAGACTAGCTCTCAAGTGTACAAATAGGTATTTGGAGATAGATTTTCAACTTGGGGATGGTAGCTAACCAGTCGCGATATTAGAAAATGTCCTATCACCACCACCGTTTCAACACGATGGTTTCCTTCACCAAAAGCTCAAGCTAATTGCAGAAATTCGAACTCATGTCGATTGACGGGATGTCCGTACACTACCATTGAGTCATAATAACAGTTTCTTAGTTCTTTGTATCCCCCGCAAAGTAACCGCTTCGGCTTATAACTTGAACCGCGGAACTAAGTCGCCGGAGCCCAGTAAACCGATTAAGGGCCGGCGTCCACTACTACGGGGGCGAGCGGCTATCGTATGATCTAGCACGCAAGCCAACGCCGACGCAGGCACCCTTCGCCCTGCTCACGTGACCGACTCGTTTTCCAATACGCAACCGCTTTTGTGTCGGTAATGACCTCGGCGACCGTGTCATATCGTAAGGTTAAATGTTAATGCCAAATAATTAGATACAACAAATTGAACTATAGCTGCTTGACATGAATATCAAAGTAGCTTTGTTTGCAAATAAAACAGTTAATATATACGCAAAATTGGATATTGGATATAAAATTATTAAAACAAGTATGGCTTAATTACCGCACCAATGTTTAACTTTTACCACTATCAGCTACAAATGCACAATTAGAAGCTAAATACTTTAAAAATTTTTGGTATAATTTAACCAATACATTACATTATTATAGGTACAGTATTTCTTTTGTGTTTTTACTTATGGAGTCTACGTTCACTACATTGAAATTTTTTTTTTACCACCACACTACTAGGTTTATATTACCCGAATTTTTACCCCAAAAAAATTACATATAATTATAACGATTTAACGCGATAAAGATGTCATAAACTTATTCCCTATGCAAATTAAATTTGTATTTTAAAGGCCGATTTTTCAATTGTCAGATAACTTTATGTAAGGAATAATTTTGACGTTTTCACAGATAATGTATGGAAAACTCTTTAAAATTTAATCTATTGACTGAAAAATCGGCCCTGACTCATGTATAGAAAATTTTAATTTTCTGATTTATAATTGTAATATTGCCAATATTACTTTTCGTACCGAAGGTAATGTCACTATTTTTACAGTGAGAAAAGCACGCATGAGACCGTTTCTGCCTCCTACCGCTGTTAAAATAAATCTATCACAGAGAAGGTCAAATTGTATTTAGAATGTATAATAAACAGCCAATACCATACAATAATAATATAATAATACAAAATCAATAAAAAATAATATGACGTCAATTAGTTCTTTAACAAGATGAACATATAGAGCAAATAGTTAAATTTACAATCCATAAATTCAATATTTAAATACAATAGTAGTTTAGTACTGAATAAGTAGTTGTGTAAACCTTCATGTATACAAAATGATTTTTCGTTTTATGACAATGTCAAGCAACGCTGCAAACATGAAATACTAAACACTTCTTAATCTGGCATATTTGGGATTATTACGAAGTCTACTTAGGATAGATGCCACTCTCTTGCACATGATGGTATAAAAATCATCAACCTGGGCATACGCAAACATTCCAGATACACTGCAGAATCGCGGCAGTCCCAATAATGCTCTAAAGGCATTATTGTATTGTACACGTAAGGCGCTAATAGTTTTTTGGTTGAACTTAACCCATGGGTTGCTTGTGTAGAATATTGGCAATTAATGTTTTAAATAAACAGATCTTAAATTCATCACTAAAACGAGTAAATCTACGGGCCAACATGTTCTCCCTAACTGGGAATGCCCTGCGTTTTCTCTTTCAATGTCATTATCATCTTTCAAGTCGGTGGTGGTAATGTGACCAAGATGCCTAAATTTGTATACTCTATTTAATGGTATACCATATAAGTTTATAGGAGGAACCTCCCCTAATACTAATTGAACTCGCAAATCTCTGGACCAATTTGTCAGATTTTAAAAGTCTTTTTGCAAGCCTATATATCGAGGAAGATTATATGCTCTATAACTTCACTCTATCACCTTAAGGAGCGAGCAATAACCATGCACGTCAAGCAAACTAGCAAGCTAATGATAGGCTAAATGAGTACGTTGCTGGCTGCGCGATAGAGAGTTACTCTAAATTTAACACGGGTGAAACCTTGGCACACACCTAGTACACAATAAAATGGAATGTTTTTTTGTTAAATAATTAACACAATTTGCCTATCTCTCTTATTCTTTAGTTATCCTGATAATGCCAGGAATGCCATCTTTAAATGAGGAGGCCTTTGAATTTGTGAATATTTTTATTTTTCCAAACTCCATGCCTAGTAAAACATTATTTAGTCAATGATTGGTCAAAGTAAGTTTAAACAAACACCAAACGGGATTGTACGTAAAAAAAACTATTAAACATTAAACCGAAAGCTAAGAGGTCGATATAAACGCATTCCTCCGAGATAACGGAGCCCATTGTCTTAGTTCACTTGACTCGATAGTCCGAGGAAGGCCAGAAGATTAGCCGATGCACCCGCGTGGGAGGAACGCCATAGGAGATGACATAATAATGCTGTATAAATCATCATTAATGGTTTCTTTTGGGTTCCGCGTCTCTCAAGTATATTTTGTTACTATTAGTACTCCGTCGTTTCACTCGCGTTTAACGGTTCTCATCGGCCGGCCAACATGCCCTCAGCCACCGATACTCCGCGTCGTGTCACGCGGCCCGCCCATACTATTAATTCGTTATCGCTTAGCATACTTTCTGACTTACACTTTGTATGGTAATTGCTCTGGTCCCAAATGTCGTAGCGTGATGTTTCAGATATATGTATCGATAACGTTCCTCGATAATGAGACTATAAAATCCAAAACGAATTATTCAAATCTGACTATTAGTCCCGGAGATTGGTGCATCCAAGCAAACAGGAATACGCTCTCCTAAACTTTATAACATCTTTAAATATAGATATGCAATATTCTCGTGACTATTATTTGTAGAAATGAAGATAGCTCAGTAGTTTTTCGAGGTCACGGTCAAAGATTGTGCTTTTGGGAAAAGAAAACTAGCAATTTAGTTGAAAATTTCTTTAGTACACATGTTCTAACAGTTGCACTAGAAAACTAGCCCTTTACTACGTTTAGTGTATAAAGTAAAATTTACATACATCATGTTTTTTTTTTCATAGTAACACGGCAAAATAAATACATTTATGGACAATACAATACATCAACGGTCATCGCTATCATGCCGTCCTGTAAGGCTTTGCTGCTGAATATAGACTGGCTGACATGAAACCCAGTCGGGGACAAATACCCTACTACCCCGTATATACATCGGTTAATCCCGGATCGCGATACGCCTAAACGTACCACTATAGTTGATGTTACACCTGGTGTATGTTTGTCACGATCCAGTCTGATACGAGTGTGTCGTGTCTTACCACCGAGCGGTTGCTGTGAGATTTCAGTTAAAACGCAATAGAGAAATGAAAACTTCTAATGGATTTCTGAAATCCTTTTCTAACATAAGAACGTGAACATGACAACAAAAAAGGTGTGTGTGCGATTCACACACGATAGAAGTGAAACTTCATTTTAAAAGACATTTTCTATTTTATACACACCGACATTTACTCTCTCGCTCTGGCTCACATAAAGAGGAGAGACCGATAATATATTGCTCTCTCGCTCTGGCTCACACAAAGAGGAGAGACTGATGTGCGTTAAACGTTTAACATTTAACGTTTAACGCTTGGAAGTCGCATATGAAGTTTCACTTCAATATGTAAAGTGGTTCAAAAGGGGAACGAAATATTTTCAGATTTTTAAATCCAAGACTACAAGTATATGAACGGTTACAAATGTAAAAAAACGTTTATAACATATTTAAGGGATTAAAGCGGGGGAAATAATTACATAAATGGTAATTTCCAGCGTAACTCGCTGGTGGTAATAGTGAACTAATATAATGAAAATAAATCAATTTATCGCTACAGAACCTTAAACATTTCAGAAGAATCAAACTTTGAATTTATTATCGCGTAGGTAAAAGATACCTTGAGTTTGGTCGATCATTACTTTATCGGATTATATTAATAATATTATTTTGAGGTATTTGTTCGACCATCTTGTTATGATGTTTAATACGAAGTATGTTTTAAGGTATCCATTACAATTATGTTGCTATAATTGGGAGAAGCGTCCGTTACACCCCCGGGAAGTTCCATATGAATTTTGTTACTTTACGAATAAGACAAAGGTTTCATTTTCTGGATGGCCGTCTTGCTTACACTTGGACACTTGCTTACCCCACATTTTCGCTGTAAGTGTTGCTCGTAGCAGGAGTTAAAAAATCAAACTTAACCCATTTAACTATATGAACATAGGTTCTGTAAGGGACCTTTTTTCTTTTTATATACCCCGACCCAAACAGAGGGGCCTTTAATGTGTGTATCTGTCTTTGGCATCATACGGCTAAACCATTTTTGATCTATTTTTTTAATTGTAAGGAGACTTAATCTTATGCCATGTTTTAATCGCTATGATTCAAGAAAATCTGTTAGGCGATTTAAAGATTATCAACTCTTTTCTAGTTGATAAATGAATGTGAGCATCTTCAATAGGTCTGATCGAGTCTAAATTTGGTATTCTGTTAATTTAATGATATTAGAAGAACATGGAACCTTAACCTGATGCTGCAGCATCATCTGAAATCTGCAAGATACCTAACTCTTCACCAACGTACAGCAGAGAGATAGTGTTTGGGCTCATTGAAATGGTTTCATTGAATAGTTAACTTGTATCGGGGGTTTCGTAAATTTTATATGTACCTTTTAAGTTATTAAAAAACTATTGTGTAATAAAGTAAATACATGTGTATATTTTTATATAACTATGTATGGTTAGGTTGAATTTATTATTAGTTAGATTCAATTCGCGAAATTTCATGTCAAGCCGAGGTTCGGCCACTTTGGCCACTCGCGCTCGTTGATATTCAGAGCTAAATGTGCAAAGCTAACACGTTTTATTAAAAAGTGAAGTTAAAGATAAACGATATAACGTTTTTTAATATTGTTGCCGTAATTGTATTTAAAAAAATTGTACTCTCATAAACGTGTATCATACACGCACGCATATTGGACTGATTAGCACAAATTGGACAGGTAAATTGATAACATGTTGTTACCAGTTTAAGAATCAGTGGCACTATCTTATCATTTCGGTATCGCGTTTCACGATTTTATTAGCCTTTTATTGTTAATATGGTATTTAGCGCACTTCTATGACATTGTGCTATAATTTTAAACTATGCTGTCTGTGGAAAAAAAAATTTGTGTTTGTGCGTGTAAGGTGCGTACATAATAATAACCAAGAATGTTATGGATATCCATATCCGTAACCGAAACTATCAGATATCCGAAACAAAAAATATCCATAACCGTAACCATATCTGATATAAATGTCTCGGATAATTTCGGATAGGGCGAAGAGAAATGACCCATTGTCAAAAACCAACACACATACACAACCAAGGTTTAGAACAACTGTAAGCAAACTATTTTAACTATGATAAACGGTATTTTTTTTCGTGGTACATCTTTAATTTATAATGTCAAAATGATTATATAAATATAACTGAATCTCGTTACCTAATAACACCTTTACGGTTCTGATAGGTTTTTTAAATATTGTAAAATTCTTTGAAAAATGTAATATCCATAACCGAAATTATCCGAACCAATCTGATATATGAAATAATTTCATATCCGTATCCGTAACCGAAACCGATTAAATACTCTACAGATATCCGTATCCATATCCGAAAGCTGATAGCCGTAACATACCTAATAACAACCACTTCTGGAAGTATTATAACCGTACTTTTTCTGTTTACCCTTATGCTACCTAAGTAGAGTCAACCCATGTTTTCCTCTGCCTCTCAACCCTGTCAGCTCTCATCTCACTATTAAGAACTTTTATTTCATATATAATTTCTAACACAATCTATGCATATCTTCTTAAGTCCTCCTCTATTCCAGTTATTCTCAACCACTGTGCCGCGGCACTTTTGTGTGCCGCCAAATTTATTTATGCAGCGTGTTGTAGTAAGTAAATAGTTTTTATCTTTTTCTTCGTGTGCCGCCAAATTTTGGAAATCGTTAAATATGTGCCGCTACAAAAAAAGGTTGAGAATTACTGCTCTATTCCTATATTCGTCAACTGTCATACTAGATTAACATTTTTGAAGTGAAACTTCTTATGCGACTTCCAAGCGTTAAACGTTTAACGCACATTATCGGTCTCTCCTCTTTGTGTGAGCCAGAGCGAGAGAGTAATGTCGGTGTGTATGTATACATATATTTTAAAATGTCTTTTAAAATGAAGTTTCACTTCTATCGTGTGTGGATCGCACACACACCTTTTTTCTAGTTATATTAGTTTCAGCCTTCTTCATGTCATGCCCATACTACGCTAACCCATTACTTCTCAACTTTTCTGTCACTGTTGCTATTTTCATACCTCCTTTGATGTACTCGTCCATAATCTTATCCATTATAGTTACACCACACATCCATTATAACATTCACATCTCTGCCACGTTGTAGTCTTCTTTCATCCATCTCTTTCGTTGCCCAGTACTCAGATCCATACATCACAACCGCTTTTATAATGGTTTTATACACTGTGGCTTAACTTTCAAAGCCATACAAATTCAGGTTTTTTCTCTGGATTAATCAATAAAACAGAAACATTTTTTTTAAAATCCAAATGAAGACATAATAAAGCACACATTAAATTCAGACTATACAATATCTAATATTAGAAAAAACGAGGTACGAGAAATCGAACAAAAAATTAAAAATCGGTAAAATGAATTCATTTTATTATTTTATTATTATCATCGATTGATGGTTGACGTCATCATGTCGCACTTCCGTCACAATTCCGTCAATTTTGCCCTCCACTGACCGCGACAAAGAAGTATAACTTAAAAAATCTCGCGATGCGCATTTCAATAAAATTAGTTCCTAGTAAGTCCTACGTTATACAATAATATCAGTGAATGTTAAATTTCTCAATACAACAGCTCCGATCTCTTATCGCGATTATTTTCCCTTGAACACAGTCAATATTGACTTCCTGATGCGATTTAGTTGGTGAATCTAATCTCGTCGAGTGTACGACATCGCGGATTGTGGATATCGGTCGAAGGCCTGATACACTCCGCTATACGTACCTATATGCAAAAATATATATTCGTTTGCTGAATCTATACTAATAATATGATAAAGGTGAAGTGTTTTTTTGTTTGTTTGTTTTTATTAAACGCGCTATATATTTAGTTCTATATGAACTATCTGTCGGATTCGAAAAAATATTTTTGTTTATGATAGCCAGATTCATGAGCAATAGTATAGGCTATATAATTTCACGCTGCGGTATTAAGGAGCGGAGCAGTAATTATGAACGTCAAGCTGTAGGCAAATACTGAAAGTGGAACAACGATAGAGCACCACGGGCGCGTTGGTGGTGGCGGTGTGGAGAGTTTGTCTAATAAATTTAACACGGGTGAAACCGTGAGGCACATCTGGTGTTATATACCTAATGGCTCAGTGGTAGCCTGTTCGAATGCCATGTCGATCGACGTAATTTCGAATCTTACAATGAGCCTGAGCTTTTCGGCGGAGGAAGACATCGTTATGAAACCATGGCATAATGGTAAAGCATTTTTAATGGCCGCTTGGCTAACTACCACTCCCAAGTAGAATATCTGTCGCCAAGCACCAATAGGTGTTTTCTGGCAGCTGCACTTGAGAGCCAGTCCCTCTAGATTCAGCGTATTACCAGCTTAGGCCATTTTCTTGGAACTTGACATCAAGTGAAATTTTAGTTAAACACGAAAACCTATAAAGTTTTAATAATTAAATAAAAAATCAAGTCACTCTAAACTAATTCTTTAGAAAAGTACTTCTCTCTCGATAAACATTGATGTATACATTAAAATTTAGAAATGAGACACCAGGCTTACGTTTTAAAATAATGAAATTTTTTAATTGATTAATTAGTGTTGATAGAATTACGGAAGCTTTACTTTGAATATAATGAATTATATAAATAATTACCAACATGAGATAAAGGTGGACACAACGTGATTGATTGCGGATGTAACTCAATAGAACGCCGGCGCCGCTCAAATGCAACCAAGATGGCTGGCTGATGTCTCTGTTGAGTTACGTTGTTAAGAGAATTCAGGAAAAATATCATGCTTCCATTTCTTTAAATTGCTGTATGTAATAAGATCCATACGAAAGTAGTTCATACGTGATAGACCTGGGTCCTGGACCATATGAAATAACGATAGTAAGAAAGTAGCGAACTCGCTCCAGACTGAATTCCGTCCCCACGCTCTTGGTTAAAACATTAATACATATGTTACCATCGTAACGGGAATTTCAAGGAATTTATGACATGGGACCTCACGAATCACTGAGGATCAAGAATTTAGTGTTTTAACTTTGCCTTCCCAATACATCCTGAAAAATGTAATGTGTGTTCGGAAAAACTTAGATAAGTTTGAACATTTAAACGACATATTTTTCAGTACTAGAAATAAATATAAAATAGTAATCCCATATTTTAGACTTCGTAAAACAAATAAATGTTTTTTTAGGTTAGGTGTTAGGTTCTACAATAAGCTTCCTAAACAAATTACCGATTTGCCTGATAATAAGTTCAAGTATATATTCAAGTGCCTATTTAGGGTCTAAATGGAATACAGTATTTTTGGTTTTGATTCTGTCTACGTTGGCTATATCATAATTAATATCAGATGTGATTGTGAACATAAATAAATAAGCTGTCAATCGTTATATAAAAGTATGTACCGTATCATGCAATATCATTGTTACAAAGACACTTGTATCTCATATAAATAGGTATGTTAGAACTGGTAGATATACAACTTGACATATTAAGTACGTCTCGTAGTAGATATGATGCTCAGACATCATCCATCATTATATCTGGTATTAATTTTAGATAACCGTCAGCAAAATCTGCAAGTATAGTTTTTGTATTATTAGAGATTTCATCGAAACACGTAGACTATGACGTGATAGTGATGTCTCAATATTTAAATATGTTTATCATTATCATTATTATTATTTTTAATCTTATTATCATTTTATATATTTTATTCCAAGATTCATTCTATTCGCGCGTCGGAGCTGACACGCACCATTTTTTTTTATTTCATAGAATAATTCTACGGAAGCAGTAACACAACACTTGCTCCTTGTAGCGTAAAGCAGACCTACTCTCGCTGTTTTATTTTGAAAGATGTGGTTGGTAATCCGCAATTCTCAACAGTGAAATATAGAAGAAATGGCGTCATGACGTTGTGGCAAATGTATTTCATAGAAGTAAATAGCAATGATGCAACCAATTGCAACATAAATTTAAAATTTATATTTTAATTGTTTATGATCTGTAATGTGAGCCTTAATAATAAATAAATAAATCTTACTGATCTCGGTTAGAACTGCTATCGTTGGTGGACTACGTTAAATAGCAAATGGTCGTATCTAACATAAAATTTATGAACAGTGACTTAGTCGTTGTTGATGCTATCCTACTCAAAACAAAACACTCCAGCGCTCCGCTGCTGAAGTTGCGAAGTTACACATTCAAACTAACTATCAGGAACTAGAATATTATATATGTAGATTTTTTTTGATAATGTGCAGGCTATTTGTCTGCAAGAATATACAAAAAACCACAAAAGTTAATAATTACGTATACCTCTTGTTTTGTTGCTTTTTTAATATAAGTTTAACACAGTACCATTTTTAACCGACCTTAACGTAATGAGAAATATTGAAGTTAAGACATGTGAATAGATTATTTACGCCTCATCTCAAACTTCATTTACTTACATGTACTTTAATTTCAATAAGATTTCAACACTCTTTAAAGATACCGTTAAATGTATGTTATCTTCATAAAGATATTTTACGAAAGATTTAAAACCCGATGAGAACATCGAAGTATAATTTACATTATACTAGTACTCTTATTATAAACCGAAATCTTTGTGTACAATATTTGAGAAATGTACAATTTCTTAAAAATGTATTACGGATATTTATATTCACATTAAAATGCTTCAAAAAGTTATCTTCATCGTTAGGATTTCAGTCACGCGAGTTTAAATGGTGTGCAGGGAAGTACAAATAGTTTGTATCTTCAATCAACCAATCAAATTGGTCAATTTTAAGATGTATATGTTTCTATTCTTCTATGCAAATAATTTGATTTTACACAGATGACGCGCCGGAGGCGTTTTAGCTGTCATAGATTATTCAATCTGTAGCGAATTTATCTTTTTCATTTTTACACCAATGTTCTCTGTAGCGTTCAGCAAATAGTAAAGTCACGGTGTCTCTTCCAGTACTTGTAGATATTATCTTACTGAGTACTAAGCTCGTTTCAAATACACTTTTCCCAGTGCACATAACATGTAGCTGATATTTAGAGAAATCTGAACGTATATTTTCGTTGCAAATGTTTACTGATAAAGTTTGATGCGATAAAGTACTCTAAATGGATTTGCACCGACAGAACATTGTCAATATAGAATTTATTTTTAAAATTAAATAAAACATGAAACGTCGATTTCAAGTTCGTACGCCAGATAGTAATGTCATGTAATTTTAAATTATTTCCAATTATTTATTTGTGTTAAATAATTTGAAGATAATTCTTTTTAACAAACAAACAAACACTTAAACTTTCATTCTTCTTGAGACGACGTTGGGCCACTGAGAAGGGGCTGGTTATTACATTGAAAGTTCGAATACTACAATGATTCAGTTATGTAAACAATGTATTTAACTTTATGCTTACCGTGTAATGTCAGTCAAAATTGTAATAAAACGCTAAAAAGAAACTATCTCCAACAATGTTGTACATTTTTGTAAATTATGCAAAAAGGAGAAAAATCTCATTACTAAAACATGACTGATTAAAAGTACCATACAAGAGGTAACTTAGATTAGATAATCATAATCCGAAAACTTCTAGAAGTATTATGATTAAAATACTGCATTCTAATGTGTGTGTGTTTTATATATTCTACAAACTTAAATGTCTGTTTGTCTATACATGTATTACTTTTAGAATTTCCCAAACGTATTCGAACTGTTGATCAATTTATTCGACATTATTTATTAAACAGAGCTCCAGTTTTTTAGATAAACACAATGTCGACGTAAAAGATTTTTTAAACAACAATGTTAGTTCCCTACCTTAGCAAAAAAAAAAGTTGACGGTCGATATTTAACACATAAGGTGACTTGGAGACTAATAAATTTTTTAGAAAATTCCAATGATTCATACATAACCATTTTATATAAAACCGATTGTAACCGTTAAATATAAGTTCTGACGGCCCAAGCGCTATCACGCTAGCAACCAGCTGATCGAGATACCGATACACAATGCCAAACGATAAATGAAACGAAATATATATTTTTCAAGGGATTTATAAAACGTCGAATCTTTGAATCAAATCAAATGTTTTCCTTTTTGATAAGACAACAACCAGTGTTTTGTGTTAGATAACGCGCACTGCTGTGACTCTTATCGTGATAGTACACGTTTAAAATTTGATATAACGGATGTGATATCAAATCTTACCATCAGCTATTAACGTCGTATATTATTATTAACCTTATATGAAACCTGGTCTAATGGAACCTGGGTAAATGAGAAACCTCTGTAACTGAAATTAATTCTTATATTCTATAATTATAACCTAGAAACTCTGTTATTTTGGTTTGTCTTTTTAGAATAATTTCTAATAATTATATATAAATGCTAATGTAATCAAATGCGAAATGTAATGCTGGAGCGATAATAAGCTTTTTTATAATAATACGGCCAAGTGACCGCACAAATCCATCGACACTCATTGCTGTCATGCAGGCCTCTCTCGGTTACTGGACATACACTAAATGATCTCGTTTCGATCTGACTACACTATTAGCCGAAAGGGCCCTGAAGCCTCAGAAGGCATTCACAGTTTCACCGGGCTTGTAAAAAAAAAGACTGATCCCGAAACGCGACAAACCAAAAGAGAGTCACTAGTGACTAGCTTATCACTGTGTGCAAGGTGGTTGTGATCAAGTTATAGATCCCTACTACCTTAAAGGTAGTTCACTGGCTGATTCCAGAACGAGACTCGCCTAAGCTTTTCACTTTGGCGGGTGTTAAACCTGGGTATTTGCGATCCAGTCTGAAACTCATCGTGTTCTACCACCCAGTAGTTTAAGTACTTATGGGTTCTATAGGCTGACATAATAGCGATGACTTCTGTTAGATATACCGGACGGATTTTTACAGATACTTCTCTACGACAGGAAGAATTTCCGAACGTTTATAATTTTTTTATTTTATTATTTATAGCTTTAAGCGTTTGGCCACAATCTCACCTGATTTTACGCGACAATGTGGTCCAAGATGGTAAACACGCTATACCTTGTGGAGGGACTGGCGCTCATGTACTGCTGCTGGAACACACCTATAGATTTTCAAGTTGAGGATGGTAGCTAGCCAGGCGAGCATTAGAAAATGTCCTAAAACCATACCATAGATTCATGATGATATTTTCCTTCATTAAAAACTCAGGTTCACTGCGAAGATTCAGACTTACGTCGATCAACGCCATGGTCCATACACGCAACCTCTGAGGCATCATTACTTCATATATCAACTCATCGCAGAAGAGATTTAGCTAGATCTACAAACCAGAGAGGTGGAGATGAGTACACAAATATTTACAAAGTGACGTAGTTTGACATGTTGTGCCAAGAAACTGTCGTTATCAGTGATTGATCATCGGGAGATAGCCGTGATTTTTGATATGACGTCACTATCGTTAGAATATATTTTCAATGCCTAATAACGTGACTTGTACATTACACAAGACGCGCTGTTCTGCACTAAAGAAGTGGGAACCGAGTTACAGACAATTGTCTAAAGATAAAAAATTCTTAAATATGCACGTGCACGACAAGACAGGTGCCGTATTATTTATTGTCAAATTATAATTATCAATATATTTTAAACTTACATTTGATTATACTATGTGACTTTAAATAACTACATTAATTTCGTACACCGTGGCTTCACTATCGCTAAATTTCTACTCCACGGCTTAGGATTCTAGCATTAGGTTGTACATAGCCTAGAATCTGCTGCAATGAAAAGGCTATCTAACGCAGTTTTTTTTTTCAAATCGGACTTGTATTTTCTGAGGTTAATGCGTTCAAATATATAGGCTCTCCAATTTTATAATGTTAGAATAGGACAATAACGTATAGGTACTATTTATAAGGTATAGGACTATACATTTCTTTAGAAAATAATATTTATTGTGAACAAACGTAAACAGATAGATCTATCTCGTTTACTCTTTATTAATTTTATATTAGTACGAGGAGTGGCATCGTTTGCTCTAAAAATGTTATGTACTCAACCTTATGACGTTTCCGTCATACGTTACGCAATTTCATCCAATCTCTTCCAGAATGCAAAGTTTTAGTTTCGAAATTCTGTGGTGTCTGCTGACCCTCCCTCATATTTAATGTACACTTATATATTTTAGTACACGAAATTACGTTTGTTGGAATTTTTATCCATGAAAGACCCTCAAACAGCTGGACGGTTTCTAATGAAATTCGATATAAAATTATGTTATGTCGTAGAATAGGACATAGGATACATTTTATAAAGATATGTAAAAAATTCGCTCAGCAACGTGGATGGGCAAAACTCTACTCGTGCAAAAACAAGTAAAAAAATGTTCGATTTACAGTTTATTTCGTGTTTATCTCGATAAATAAATTATATTTAAAAACACACTTATAGACTTTCATTTGTAAATAGATAATATACTTTATGGAGGGAATTCATCAGAACTCAACAAATGCAGTTGGAGAAATTGTAACTCAATAAATATCTTCTTTAAAACAAAATTGTTTTGATCACGAAATAGATCTTCTAACACGTAAATCTCAATTATTAATCATACAATCAAGATTAATTTGGTTTAAAAATACTTTGACTAAGGAAATGGACAGCGATTCGTCGCAAACGTGGTGCAGTAATGGCTCTAGTTTTCAAAAGTCCCTCTTCAAGATGGCCGAGCCAACTATATCGACACGACGCTCCGCTATAGTAACATTAATATACATTAGCGACCAGTTACTCTTGATATTAACACTTTAATAGCGCGCTGACATACTCATAATATTCAGGTATAGTATATTTTTTGCTACCCTTGTGATCAAAGTCACGTGTTAGAGCTAGATATTTAAATGCATAATGCCCTAACAAGTACATATCCTGTTCTATTTGTGCTTATTTTTCTGGGAAAATAAAAGCAACCAATTTGATCGCAAAAGAGGATTTCGCAAAAAAAGGAAATAAAAGCGACAAAGGAACACGGCTCAACAGATCCCGAGGGAGGTGATCAATCGTCCGGAGTGACGGACCTCCCGCCCTCCCGAGAGGGACCGAATCTTTGTGACGTGTTGGTATGGACACTACTACATATTATCTATGTGTTTTATTTTTTATTGTTCATGATGTTTTCATTTGGAATTGAGCGATTATTTTGTGTCGGCCATTTTTATCCCAAGGCTGAGCTACAGGATTATAGGTTATAGAACACTTGTGACCGATTGGATTGCAACTAGTATATACATGGATAAATCCCTTAGTCAGCACCCCACTTTAAGATAATTCAATAGTAACAAAAAATATTCAAAGGCGTGTCTAAAATGGTGTATATAAATGAAAGGCAAAAAGTAAAGTGATGTTTGGTAAATGAATCGTTCAACAACGCACACCATAACACCTTTTGTGATCGGCCGACATTAAAATTTATTTAAAAAGCCAACTTTACGGAAACCAATCTCTCTTTCCATTTCATTAAAAAAGGCTAACAAGAGACCCTCTCTTCCGAGCGCGTTGATGTCTAAAATTGGGCAACCGTTACGCAAATTTCCTTAACAAATATTGTTAGAGGTCTACCGCTCAAAAGGGCTTTTGTCGCAGATTACAGGGGATTCGGGCCCTCGGACCGCTCCCGGGATATCGAGTGGCTATTTAAAATAGTGTTTACTTTAATCTGGTAACAGTACGATTAATCACAATTTACCGTTTCCACTGAATAATTTTTATACGTTGTGTAGTTGAAAAAGACCTAAAAGTGATAATAATGAAAAAACAGTGTTGGTTGTACGGAGGTTTTAATGAGAAGAAGGAATAATGACAGCTTACCATAGATACGTTACATAAAAAAATCATAGACTATAAACATAAATCTTAGTAACTAATTTTAATGTTTCCAACAGTAGTTGAAAATACACTAACTGAAACGCGACGCACGGAAGTTTATGTTTTTTTCACCATGTTTGTGGTAAATTCCACCCCGTCGACTACAATGGCCCTACTATCCACTCTTGACATCTCTTTGTTTGCTGTTTGCTGTTCACATATTATTCAGAGATCCTAACTGACTAGCTACCATCTTCAAATTGTAAAAAATATGTTACGAAAAATGTGTAGGTATTTTCCTGTAGTTGTACTTGGTTAGCTTAGCGTGTCAACATCTTAGTTTCATTGTCTCATATTAAGAAGACATCCAAAATCAAAAGGTAGTAGAACCTAAGCAAAACTGACCACAAAATCCCCACCATGTATTCTATAGATATATATGTATATTAGACAGGACTGGGGCACTTACTATCCGCGTACTATCTAGTAGGTACTTGGATAGTATGTAGGTAGTGCTTAGACCTGAAATACAGTACAATATAGTACAGTAAATGGCTTCTGCCCGTGCCTTTGTCTGCGTGGACTTCAGACATGGATCCATAGAGAATGAGAAAGATATTTCATTTACTAAGATAAAAAATATCCTATGTGTTAAACCAGATTATTAACTCTCCGTGTACAAAATTTCATTCGAATCCGGTCAGCCCCTTTTGCTTGATTGAGTAACAAACATCCAAAATCCAAACTTCCACATTTATGATATTATTAGCTGTGCGTGGACGAAAGAAGAACGCGTAGTGCATATTAATATAGTAGTTCTTTAAAAAAAATTACTGAATGACGATAACGTGATTTTTTTTTAATAAGGACCACGTAACAAGGAGTAAAGCAAAAAAAAATTATCAAATGTATCCAGTAGATTTTTGCGTGATGCGCGCACAACTGCTAACCTCTATCATTTTATTTATATAGATAGAAGATAGATTAGCAGGATCAGTTTCGGTATAACATATACTCTATGTATACAAATTTCATACACACCAGTAAATCATAAATAAACATGTAAATTTGTAAAAAAAAAAGATTTCTGTAATTTATTTTGATGAAAAAAATTATCCTATAATTTAAGGAATGACATATAATTCAAATGTACACAATAATATTAAAACCAGACAGACATATACCAGACATACGAACGGTAAGACGGACAAAGTTTTTTAAATGTCAAATTCAATATTAGTGGCCTATAAATAGCTATCTAGCACACAACCTTAGAAAAAAAATATGTTCAGATAGAACTACAGTTATTATAGATATTATATATATCATTTGGCAACCCTAAACTAATATATAAAGCTATAACCCAACGATAAATGTATCGAATTAGAGTATACATTATTCCTATACATTAATAAATATCTGAACCATTGGACCATGGCATGTAATTCATTGAAAATCCGCTACCTATACAGCGGTACCCTCGAGAATGTTTGTACTAGCAAGCAACGTGCATTATGCGGCCTCGACAGCCGAAATGACTGATCGGCTTCGGCTTGCGAGAAAAAATTATGTGCTTACAATGTCGGGTTTGCAGACGCGCGACGACGCGACGCGTTCCACGGGATTATACATCTATTTTATAGCACCTACGTGCAAAATATCCAATCATAAAATCAGTTATAAAATCCATTGACTTTTATATGGTAATTTTAGATCCAGGGTCTAAAATGTCAACAGTTGCGATATATATTTTTTAATTCTTTATATGTTCAGCGTTATGGCCACAAACTCACCGTGATGTTAAGTGACGATGTGATCCAAAATGGTGACACGCTAAGCCTATTAGAGGATTTACAGGTGCTTCATGCTTGGCGACAGTCGTTCAACTTGATGTTGGTAGATAGCCTGGTAGGTATTAGAAAATGCTCAGGCTCATTGATGGGATTCAAACTCACGTCGACCAACGCGGTTGCCGTACGCGCTACCACTGCGCGTGAAAATTGTCGGTCGTATTACAAAAGTTCAAAGACATATATCACTCACAATTTATACTAAAACATATTACTACATAGGTACTAGGTATAGCTGTACCCGATCACGCGTTGCTGTGGCTCAGTCGAGTTTTATATTTTTCAAAAATTTCAATTATAAATACAAATTTAATTCAATACAATTCAATTAAAGCGCGTCGTCAAATGCAAATGTATGTCAAAATTTCAAAGCAATCGGTTAAGAACTTTAAGAGATTTAAGATTTAGAACAAATGAACATTTTCATTTTTATTTATATAAATTATTATAAAGGGTAAAGTTAGTTTATTTGTAGGAGGTAATCTCCAGAACTATTGATCTGATTCAAAAAATTATTCTACTGATAAAAAGGTACGTTTTCCTTGAGTGACATCTTAGGTTATATTTTATTCTTAATAAATTTTATTTTCAAATTAACTCGTACGAAGTCTCGAGTGCTTGCTAGTACTCGTAATACATAAAATTAAGCCCCAAAGTCAATCACATAATATGTTCATTATTATTATGTATATTTTATTGTTTTCATTTATGTATGTCAAATTTACAACTCCGAGACGTATTTTTACTATTTTTTTTTCATTCAAGGCATTTCTTTACTTATATCTCTATAGATATAATATATAATAAATCAACTTTTTTTTTTGTATGTTAAATACTATAGATTCATTCTCACACGTATGACAAATGAAAGTTCAAATAATTGAATTAACCATAGCCGCAAGGTTTGTGGTTATGATTTCAGCAGACAACAGGAATTTTATTCAGCCTAACCAATTTAATCATTTGTGCATTTTGTCACAATTGTTAACTATGTCATGCTTCTAAGTGTTAAATAGATACAGGCGTTCAAGTACAGTTGCCAGAACCCACCTATAAATACTTTTTTTAAGATAATATTAAACAATCATACAATTTGTTAATTATAAATATATATGCATATATCCAACCACAAACAGAACCATAGTTCTAACAGTAGACGTAATAATACGTTACTACTCCTGGGGACTGAGTTGGTTGCCCACGACAGCCTTCAGAACAAAATACAGCAGTTCAAGCACTGCTGTTTTGCAGGAGAAATAAGTGTCGTGGTGATGCTTAAGCAGTTGAACTTTGCACAGGATCCACCATTCTTGTACTACTTATTTGGTGGCAGTTTATATATTTGAGAATTGTATTAATCGAAGAATAAGAAATCGCAATCATTGCATCACGACGTTTTACTCAGGGAAATTACAGGAAGACTCAGAAATATTACAGTATTTTTGAAATATTACTTAACTTGATGCTTTAGTAATAGTAAGACACAAGAATTTTAATTTTATGAAATCTATAAATGCTCTAAAAGGGTATTTAAATTTTACATTGTAAATGACCGCGTTAAAACGCTAGTCGCTATGCTGGTTTGACTCGTGACGTCACTACATAGATAGTTAAAAACCATGCTCAAATATCTTCGAAAAAAAGGTTTTTTTTTATTATGTTTTAGCGATACCTAGTAGAGCATCTTGAAATAACTTAGATAGTTCAGTTCAGTTCAGTATTTTAATGTCAGTAGTAAAAAAAATCAACACTTTTTACTTGTTTGTTGATTGAATATTAATTATTTATTTTATTACTACTTAAATAATAGAAAAATTAAAAGATATTAATTATTATAATTCCTACATAGAAGATTTACTATATGTACCACATATTAGTATCTTTCTATACAAAAATATATAACTTACATCCGGTCGTATTTATATACATACTTCAGTTGCAGCTAGCATCACCTATTGGAAACTTTATATGAAAAAAAAACTTGCCAATTATACGTATATACGTTGCAAAATATATTTGCCATTATCTACCCAAATATAGCGGCTACCGTTTTGCGTAATTGTAGAACAGACAAATAGTTTAAACTTTTTAAACGGTATATAAAAAATATTTTGTAATTCTACAATTTAAAATTTCGATAGCTTTTGTGATAAGTAACTTATTTATGCAATTTTTGGACATTTTGGCACACATAGTAAAACACATCGTTCGACGCCGCGGCAGCTTAACACATATAAACTGAACCAGGATATGTAATTACGTGTGGACGATGACAATAATAGTTAGTATTCACAAGCTATAAATATCACATACGCACATTATGCAATATCAGTAACACGATAACAGACGCCAGGAGCTCAGGATAAAGGGATTACGTGTACCGTCGATATATATGTTTACTTTACTTTCCAATTTAGGGTGTGATACCGCGATATGCGATTACTCCGGCGTAAATTTGATTAAAAAACCACTACCACTCACTTAATATAATTTAATAAAACCTATATAAGGATGGAAAAGCTAAGCAAGGTTGTAATTATTAAGATTGCAATACGTGTTAAAGCTTAAAGCGACTTTAAAAAGAGTTAGATTTATTTTAAAATGAATATAAATGACATGCATACTGCAAACGGGTGCGTTAAGTACTTACTATTGCTAGTGGCTACAATTTACGACTACGATAATTGCGTATTAAACATGTAGTTATTTTTATTAATAAATGTTGTCACTGATACTGATGTTAAAACAGAATTTTATTGATATACGGAAGAAATTTTTGAAGCAATGTTGGCTCAGTGATAGTGTGTACGTCTTCGCGTCGATTGACGTGAGTTCGAATCCCTTCAATGAGCCTGAACTTTCAGTGAAGGAAAACATCGTGAGAAAACCATAGCATGGTGGTAGGGTATTTTTTAATGCCCGCCTGGCTAGCTACCACACTCAAGTTGAAAATCTGTCGCCAAACACCAATAGGTGTGTTCCGGCAGCTGCACTTGAGAGCCAGTCTTCCACTAGGTTTAGCGTGTATCTTGGGCCACATCGTCACTTAACACCAGGTGAGATTGTGGCCACTACGCTAATATGCTACGCCTATGACGATAAAAAAGAAAACTCTTCTGAAACTGGACTGTCCGCGACCATTTAGGTTTCAAGGCGTGAAAATAAACTGCGATGGTGGAAGGTAGCCGTTGGTATCAAGCCAGACAAGTCCTCAGAACACAACCCATTATACAAACGGTAGAACACGCACAAAGAGGCAAAGTCTCTCCTCCTTAAACTTAAAGGTTCGATACCGCTTGTGAGATTGCGACCAGCAACAATTCTCACAGCTCGTTTTTGAGCCGAGTCAAATGGGCCAAGCTGGTATCCAGGTGCTCCCGCCCAGAGATGACAGCAGTACTCCATATGGGATCGGACTTGCGATTTTTATAACACCAGTCTTTGCCCCGGGGTGAACTATTGCTTTATTCAACACACCGAGCTTTTTGGACGCAAGCTTGACCTTGTCTTCTAAATAACTGCGGAACTGAACGTCACTAGACATGTCGACACCCAGGATTCCGATACTCTTTGAGATGGTTAGGAGTGTTTCCTGAAATTGTAGAACCACAGTAAATAGGGTTTTCTTAGCGGTGAGCGCGCAAGCTTGTGTCTTGATGAGGTTCAATCTGACTAAATTATCCCGACTCCAAACGGAAACTCTGGATAATTTATTCATGATTTTAGATACAAATTGTTCGCGCCTTTCTTACACAACGGAACGATGGATGTTTGTACGGCCCGTGTAAAGTACGTCTCTAGTGTTGTCATCTGCATAGCAATAAAGCCGTCAATGGATAGGTCAATCTCATAAGTGTCCGCAATAACCCACCCTTACCCTGCCCTACAAGCAAGAAAAACAATGACAATTATTTTGTGAATATTTTGTATTTCAAAGATTTATTATGTATCATTCAACCTATTCAATCTACACCATGATATGTGTTGTTAATATACATTTTTATCATCTTAATTATGTATTCTGGTCTAAGTATATTATATTTCATATTAACAATATTTATTTTTAATACTTATGCAGCATTATCGATATTTCTGAATTTAATATTACAATACGCCAGTAAATATAAATTGAACTTATTTCATAAATATTATATTTGATATTGATATTTTCCAAATTATTTTTTAATTTTCTGTGAGAAAATGTATATTATAATACAGTGGAATGGACGACCGATACATCATGTCCATTCGCACGACATCATATCGTATGATCACAATAATTTCAAGGGAATCCTCTATTGCCTCATTTTATATTCCCCATTTATTTAATATGTATGGTTTTGTAATCGCTCGCATCTCCTGTCAACTTTCTTCACGGCAAATTGAAATGTCAGCTGCTACTTACATTATATTTTTTAATATACCCATTTTTCGGTGAAGAATTTGAGCAAACATGGCCGTACGTAATGCGTATAAAAAATATATATTCGTGAACGCATCTGCCGCATTGTCCCATTTTCGACCAATCGCGTCATCTCCCGCTCCCCTAGCTGTCAGTTGACTGTCAATTGTTTGAAATACGAATGTTATTTTTTTTCTTTTGCCGTCCATAGGGCGTTGACGCGTCGGTACATGGCCGGTCGTGTTCTACAATTGAATTGATTGAATTATGGTTAATTTGGAACGCTGCGTAACGTTATGGATTACCACCCGCATTCTGTCCAGTAAATAAAGGGTGAATGATTTTTGATTACAAGATATTTTACCACATCGAATACATGGTAACATATATATATTGTGTCAATGTACATTAGCTAGAATATTTTTCTAATCTCCAACGTTCAAACAATGGTGCTAACGTGGCTCCCAGGGGATTTTGGTAGCAACCAATATTGCATAATATCGGATCAAATAAAATAAGATTATATATTAAAATTAAAAAACATCACATGACAAATTAAGATCTCGCCAAAAACGCATACTTAACTTAGAATATCGAATGAAATATAAAAAAAAAACATGTCAAATAGATGCAAGTGAGACATATTAAATTCAAGTCACACAATAATTTTAAAGAGAAATCTTACTATACCCCCTTAATACTTGAAACGCTATATTATAAACCCTAAAAATAAAAATCTAGAACAAAAAATAAAAATTGTTTATTTATTTAATTTCCCTTAGCGAAACTGAAATTTTTGTTTGCGACTCACGTGATTGGAACACCAGTCAGAAAACGTGACGTCTTCGTACAATATTTATATAAACAACTGAGGATTAATTGTTACTCTTATTAGGTTATCTTGAGACAAGTGACTTTCAAATTATTACTAAAAATAGTAATTGAAATTCTACAAAATTCAACTTTGCACATAATACCTTTAACCTTAGTTTTATTTATTATGTGATAACGTCACACGCGGTCACATACCATAACACATACATACATGCCCATAACACATACTTTCCATAACATAGCACATAACATAATGCAACATTAATTAAATAATAAATTTGTCATGCTCACAGGTATTATTTTCCACATGTAAAGTTATCTATCTACTCACGAATTGTTTGCTATTTTGTGATTACTTTGTGAATGCACGCGTATAGCACAATATACCTGTGAACCTAAAATTTTGTATAACTTTAAACCCTGTGAAGTTTTGTTTCAGCACTTAGGGATTTTTATCGTTGTAGATTTTTAGCTTCCCGGCCACAATCTCACCTGATATGTGACGTTGTGGCCTAAGATGGTAACACGCTAAACCTAGTAGGAGGGCTGGCTCTCAAGTGCAACTGCCCGAACACACCTATAAGTGCTTGGCGACAGATTTTCAACTTGAGGGTGGTAGCTAGCCAGGCGGGCTTTAGAAAAAGTCCTACCACCAGGCTATTGTAACAACATGTTTTTTTCTTTATTGCGTTTGGTTTTTTGGCGACTATAACTTGCGAAATTATAACGACTTGAATTTTCAGTAGGTATACGATTTCCTTCTTTTTACTAAATTTCTACATTTTTTTAGAGTACGCCGTAGCCTCAGCCACGATTTTGATGAAATTTGCGTCAATTTTGTTTTCAAAGTTTTCTTTATCTGCTTTCCTTTTACGAAAGTATTCGGATACATTAGAAATGACAGTTTTCATATCACGAGATAAAGCGCGACCCATCTTTGGATATTTTATCGCATTTACGTACGGCGTCCCGCACCCGCGTATCGTAGGGCAGATACCTCAGGCGTGGTAAAGCACTGGCACACTATAATTAAAGTCATTATTAATTTAGCCCGCTAGCTTTCAAATGTCGCTAGATCTTAACAAAAATTATCTAAAGTGGCATCGTGTATCCGATTATTTCAGGAATCGCTTCAGATGTTGAGTTCGAATTGATGATATAGATAACTAAATCTATATACAACTAAAGACAATACCACTGGTATAGGTACTAATGATTAGAACTTTAAAATAAGTTTTGAAATCTTTCCAATACATACAAACTTTATATTCACTGCCAAAATTTAATTCCTTCGTGTTCAGTAGGAAACTAACTATTTTAAAACACTCGAATCTAATACCTACCTACCTACTACAGTTATTTATATAGACACTGACACGTAGACAGAGAAGGAAATAGACCAAGAGATCGTGTAACCGGCTGTAAGATAGTGACATTTTAGATGAGTGTTATGATTTTATTCAGTTTTCTTAAAATTTGCCATTGTATGTAGGTACGCACAAAACAATGCGTGTACAGACACGGCGCCGATCGAGGTTTTTTTTATATAATAGCTCGGCACATTGACAGTACTGTCCCTGATGGTAAGCACAGTCCAATCCAAATACAACGGCGACCACCGCGAGATCGAAATCCATCGGCGGTCGCTCCTGGTATGCCGGCCGGCGTGAAGTCGAATTCCTACATTGAGCCTGAGCTTTCGCAGATGGAAATCATTGTGATGTGATGAAACTATAGGACCACAGCATGGTGGTAAGCTATTTTCTAATGCCCGCCTGACTAGCTGTCATCCTCAAGTTGAAAATCTGTCGCCAAGCACCTATATTTGTGTTTCAGCAGCTGCACTTGAAAGCTAATCCCTCCTAGGCTTAAAATACTACCATCTTGGGCTACATCGTCACTTAACATCAGGTGAGATTGTGGACAAAACGCTAAACTTATAAAGAAGGTAAAAACAACTGTTCATTTTTAGATGTACAATAAAATGTTAGTTGACTTCATTCTCGTTAGATAAAAAAACACGACAAAATAACCTCAACAACACATATTTTGACAATTATTCATAGCCTTTTCTTTCTCTTTTGTTTTTCATATTTATTGTATGTTGCTTTTTTAGTTCGTTATAAAAGAGTAAGTAGGGGAGAGCGGGGCTGGAAGTTCCGATTTTTAAATAACATGAAGTTTTATTATAAAAATGAAGGGTTTCATTTTCATCATGTGTAAATATTGAACGGTTTTTTATAGTTTATTGTAATATAATAGTCACTTCTACTAATATCTCAATAGTTTAATTTACAGAAGTAAATTTATGACAAATTTTGGAACGGAACTTTCAGCCCCGCTTTGGGGCGAGTTGTTCCTCCTTTGAGGCAAATTGTTCCGCTTAGATTATGACACTATACTGTCAGAATAACATAGCTTTTCTTAAATAAAACAACAATTTCTATAAATGTATGTATGTAATGTTTATTCTTCACACAACAAAACTTAAAAAAAAAACAGTAATGATCCAATTTTTTTTAAATATATTTAAATTATAATTGAGATCACTTAACTTATAAATCTTATCAGATGCATAAATAAACTTAAAAAACAACAAAACTAGTAAGATTCATATAAATGTTTCGTTACATAGTTAAATAATAATTGAGATCTATCAACTTACAAAACTTATCAAGTGTATAACTAAACATTAAAAAACAAAAAATCATAACTAGGAACCTTCAGATATTATTTTTGGTTTAGTTAAATTATAATTAAGATTAGTCATCAGTTTTACTTTAATCTTGCGTAATTATTTTTGGCAATCTCCATTCTTAATCATCAGCAATCTTATTCATCACTCATTTCTTCATCTGACTCATAGTTGGGACACACATAAGTGACTTCATCACCTTCATCTAAACATTTGAGTTGAGCCCAATTTTTTCAAATAGTACATTCTATCCACTTTTCTCTTGGACGAGAATTTGAATATGAATCACAACAAATTATACAGTACCATTCCAGATCGTTACCGCTGTCACTCTCGCTTTGTTGTAATACCATTCGTTTAGCTTTTTCCTGAGATTTTCCCTTCCCTTTACCTTTTCCTTTACTGTTATCGTTGTTTTCCTTTTTTTCTTTCCTCGCAATGTCATCATTCTTTTTTGTCTTCTTCTTTGCCTGTTCTTCAGATAACGCATTTTTTTCAGGTGTGTCAGTTAAAACAGCCGTCTTTCTTATACGTCGTCTTGAAGACGTTTGCAATCTTTGTGGTGCCTTTGGTTTCGCATCCTAAAAATAAAATAAAAATGGTCAGAAACATTTTAGGTACGATTGAATATCAATTGGGGTAAGTTGTTCCGGGGAACAATCTGCCCCGCCGAGGAGGAACTTATAGCCCCAAATTACGTTTATAGTAAAAGACTGACACACTGAGAAACTAATATAATCAGTTAAAAAAATACTTAAACAATAAGATAGCTTACTTATGTCACTACAATTTTGGAAAGTTACGCATGTATCGGTCCATAATAAACAGAGATAGATCGAATAGTTTAAACACGAAAAAATTTACTTACGTGATGTTTAGCAGCCATATGCACACAGCCACTCAACCGCCGTCGCCGGAGTAAGTAAAAAGGCTACCAGCGCGGCGCGTTACCTGACGCTTTACCGGCGCATTTCACATGTATTGTTATCTCTTTTCCTTACAAAGTTATTGCTGTCGGAACAACTTACCCCGGGAACTTCCAGCCCCGCTCTCCCCTAATATCACTTACTCTTTTAGTTTTTCCCTCTACGTATTGAAATGACCGATTCCCATACACTCCCATAGCTTATGTAAACACTTGAGAATACCGAGCAGAGCGCAATCGGTCGCAAGTCAGTGCAGGCAAATATTTGTGGTTCGCGTAATGGATTAGCGATGTCGCAGCGTCGGTCTCCTGTTACAGAGCTGGTCAAACAACCACCGGCGGCGGCTTTGAACCGAGGCTTACAGTCGCCACGTTCAGTATCGGCCCCTGTTCTTTTTCACTAAATTCTACCAGCGAACATGCTCCCGTAATAAGCCATATTATACCTACTTAAATTTGGTAGAAAATTGTAAAAAAAAATATATCTAGAAAACAGCAACTTAAATATTGACAAACTGAACAGTTTCCTACAGGCGTGATAGTATTTTTGATGTTAAAATAGGTTAATGTTAAAGGACAGTATTCGTTTAAAATTGAAAACAAACGTATAAAAAGTGTTAAATTCTTTATCAAATATCGAGAATAACAAAATACTTTATAAATTGATAAAAATTAAAATTGAATTGGTGCGGCATGAAAGTAAAAAAATATTATTAGAGAACAAAAAAAACTGAAATACCAAGGCCGATGCATTTCAAATCTACTTTAAAATCCATAGACAAAGTTGTAGTATTTGTCTATGGTTTTGCGTTTTTGTCAATATTGTCGTAGGTGGACTGCGTACGCGCAACTTACCAGCAAACGGTTCTTAGTTTCCATTGACAGTTTTCATCACAAATATCTTAACGTCTTTACCTGGATAAAAATAAAACTTATCGATTATTTTTTTTGCTCCAAGTTTTAAAAAAAGTAAATTTTATAATTAATTATGTATTTAATTTGTAATGAAACAATATTATTTATAGTGATAAAAGTCAAATAGACAAATTTTTGAGTGGAGTTCATGTTTTAGTAAAATATTGTGACTGGAATGTACAAATTACATAGCCGAAGATCGGGTACAATTTCGCACTATGGAAGAGGTCTAGTTAGGAAGAGTTAGAGGTCTTGCTCTATATAATAGAAGGCTAAATATATAATTTAAAAAATAGCAAACAGCAATAATAATAACAGTCATCACGTAGACGTAGATGTAGACATTAGACACTGTATAACCATCATACATAGTCTATACATACAAATCTTACGTTTTTTTTACATTACGGACCTTTTTTGCCGGCTAGGACCCGTGTGTGTGTCAGCTCCGATGCGCGGCTGAAGTTTACTACTCAAAATTTGTCTTGGAATTTAGAATATATACTACTGTAACCAACCTTCTTCATTTATTATGTTGAAATGGAAGAAAAAGTTTTTCAGGTTTGAAGTTTTGTGTTCTGTGTTACATATCGTCTTGAAAAATAATTACGGACATTACAATAATAAATTGTTAATTTTAATCAGCGTTTTATTCGTAACATATACAATTGGTAAGAAGTGTAAATAAAGGCATCACTTAGGATATAGAATGAATGTAAAAAAATAATTTGCCCCGCACGGCGTTCCCGTTCATTTCAACGGTCGATTCGCGTCTGGCGGCTTTCGCAGCAAACGAAAAAGAGTGGAATAAATCTCAACCTTATTTGAATATTACAAAAGTTAAAATTGTTTGCGAGATGTTGCACTTTCAATTTCACTCCTGATATTTTTTATACCATGCGCCTCATATCGTTCCTTAAGGAGTAAACTCCAAAAATAATTAAATTGTATGGTAATACAAAACCGTGACGTCTGTTGTAATGGAAAACGGACTCCGAAAAATCCGGTTCCATTTTCGAGTGGTCTCCAGTGAGTGGCTATTGCGCAAACATACACAAACACCCGGCATTGTTTACTCTGAAGACGGGTTTGTAGTAATATCATAATGGAATGCATTTTACAAATAAATTTAAATCTGTCGTAGGCGCGTCACACCTACAAAATTAATAAAGGTATGTTCTGTTTCATAAGAAAAACTATTTCGCTATTAAATACTATATAGCGAAGTGTACCTAATTATAATTCATTCATCGGAAGAAGACTTGCACGACACATGTCAAATGTTTATTTTAGAGATGTAGTGTGATGTAAGTGTTAAGTTGATTTTACGAGTATTGATTCTTTCTTGGAGCTATACATAATCGATAATACGATTATGCTTTAAATCAATTGAAGAGTCTGTAAGCTGTGTAAATGAAATTACAAAAATAAAGTATAACAACAATTGAAATCGCAATCTGGAACACTTGAATTATTGAATGCCTGACTCCAAGCAACAGAAATAATTCATCCAGTCAATATTCATCGTTGCTTGTTGGTGTAATAAAAATGTAGGAATTACGTAATTATATATTTTTATTCGAAATTAATAAGAACCTAATAAATGAAATGTACAACGGCATTCGATCAATTCGATTAATTTTGCATTCGTACGATTAATTTTCGATTCCTTGGTTTTATTATTTTGGTCCACTCTAGTTTTAACTAACATAGAAAGTAACGATGCACTTAGTAACAAAAAAAATCAAAAATTCACAAAAAATATTATACAGAGGAAGTTATTTAGGATGTTATCGTGCAAAATGTTTTTAAAACGTTTAACAGTATCAATTTCTTTTTAAATGATAATTGATAGTCGAAATGCATGTTTTTAGATTATGACATAATTTGCACGACGTAACAATTTACGTTCTGAGTAAGTGTGATGCAAGTCTTCGTATTATGAATAAGGTATAAATATAATTAAAAAAAAACATGACAAAAAGAACTCATTTTCAATTTTCACGTTTTCCCTCATGCCTATTGTGGAATTTATTTTAAAATATAGCTATTTTAATATAATTGTATAGTAGTGATTTTTTTTCCATCACTGCTTCACACTTGTTGAATGAAAACGGGGTATATTTTAACATTATTATTCACAGCTTGGCTGTATTATATCTATCTGCTACAACGACCTTCTTTTTAAGCTCCGATGCCAATATGAATACAATAAGAGTAATTTATTAGAGGAACGAAGTGCTTGTTGTTAGAATTAAAAAAAAAACCAATAGTTACCTATATCTTAACATCTGTTGATTGAATTAACACTAATTCGACATTAACTGCTACTTTAACTCTTTCTGTGTTAAAATAACAATAAATTCAAATAACATCAAAACTATTAATATTAACTTCACAACTAACACTTTTATCAAAATTAATGCAATGTTACAACTTACCCCGTGATTGGGGGTTAGTTGTAATATCAATTGAGGCAAGTAGTAACAGTAAAAATAATCAAAAACTTAACGTAGTTGAACTTCTTTTTTTTGTTTTTGATCAATAAAACTAAACGTTATTTATAGGACGTATGATAGAATAACCTTTGCTTTTAAAAGTTAAAATATCTATGGTGTGTCTTGTTGGTTGATATAGAGTGAATGACGGTGTGAAAGAGATGACGGTATGAGCGAGCCAAGCATATGAGTGCACAAGATGATATGAAGGAAAGGGATAGGAAATAGGAAGAGGGGCGACGGGGGTTGTGTAACGAATATAAAAAGACAGTGTAAAGAGACGTATTTTTGATAAGATTTTGTATTTAAGTGTTTGCTGTTTACACCAAGTAATCCATTATAAGAACGTTAAGAATATTTTATTATTCTACACACAATCCTATATATATTTTGTATTTATTTTTTCGAATAAATAACTCAAATTTACTTCTAAAATGTAACAAACGTAACATATTTTAACTTTTGAGCACGAGGAGTTATTGTGTTCTTTGGTTTTTGAACTATTGTGACTCCTGCCAATATCAAAGAGCGTAAATTTCATATTTGTTGTTGAAGTTGTTGATATATTTCAAAGTAAAACACTAACTTTGGTCTTATGGAAATATGTTGATAGATTATCTTATTGATATAAACTTAAGCTGCAGCTAAATCTCAAGCCTCCTGATTTACCTTGCCCGCTCTGACGTTATCCTTTTTACCCTCTCATTGTAAAAAATAACAAATGTGACATGTTACAACAAGCCCTAAGATATTGTTATAAGTGAACCCATAGTATAATTTTTCACATTTATCAGGATAACCATTAAAATATCTTAATAATCACAAAAATCTTTATACAAGAATACAAGTAACTTTAAAATTATATAACGGAAAGAAAGTTTGAAAACAGTTATGACGACAGCCAAAATTTTGCAAACGTCATATTTTGTATCACTTGACCAAAATGAAGCACATATACATTTTATCTCTACGCCGCGCCGCTTGGTTATATCAGTTATAACGTTATGTTGTGGAGCGGTAAAAGAATAATAATTAGTCAAAAAAATAAAAAAAAATTCATTCCTGGTGAAAAAGCCGTGTTACTACTTAACTCTGTTCAACAAGCCTCACGCTCCCTACGCGAGGGATTACCGCCTGACCGACTTTTTAACTAGATGTAGCTCGAAAAGATATATGAATCCTACGAACTATGTTTTAAAACCAATTTATAATTATAATTCCATATGAAAACTAGAAATCCTACAGATTAACAATCTCATTATATAAGAAAATATTTTATATAATTATATAAAAATAGCACTGACGTATGAAATGGTCCATGTCTAATTCAAACCCGCTTTAGAGGCGACAGAGCACGCTACCACTGAGCCGTCATCGCTTAACAGTTATCACTTGGTTAATAAAGGAGTTTTACCTTTTATTATCAATATAAAAATCTGTTCAGAACAGATGTTCCGAAACGTAATTAATATCGGCACCCTAAGCAACATTTGTCGAAAGGATTAACTGTAAATGGACAGCAAGGGTTAGGGCTTCGCATTATTTGTTAATATCTCTGTCACTAAACAAATATTCAAGCAGTGATATTGTTAATGTATCTGTAGAAAACATTTTCTTCTCTATAATCGATATACATCTGTAAATATGTATTACAAGCAGCTTTACACGTTTGATGTACGACTTACATTTTTTATTTCTCGTACCTGTTGAAATAAGGCTTTCTTCAACTTGAAAGTGGTGGCAAGACTGGCTGGCGTGCACTAGAAAAAACACTACAGCTGATGTTACCTTCACTGAAAGTTCAGGCTCATTTTAGGATTCAAACTCTCATCGTCCTTTGACGAAGCGTCAAAGCCCACAGCGATGTACTACTGAGATCTACTACTTCATTAGGCATTGTTATTTTGTGTGCTTCTTCTTTTTTATGTTGGTAAAGCAATCATCTTGATTAAAGATTATGTCCACATCATTAAGTGTCAGGCGTATTTCGCATCTTAGAATATTATCGTAGAATATATGGATTAGTATGTAGTCAATTGGCGGTAATAGTATTACAATTGGTGAAAAATTAATTAACGCTAATCCGAAGACGTTAGAAACATTTGTTTTACTAATCTACACTTGTATTTTTAAGCAAACAATTTTGTGTAAAAAGTAATCAAAATAACACAAAATATCGCCTAATAGTAATCGGCCACCACAACCTATGGACGCTTGCATCACTAGAAGGATCACGTGCGCATTTTCGATCCTTTAAAAACGTGTTCATCTCTCTTGAATAACCTCATAAATGAGTTCGCGAAAATAAATAAAAATCCAAACACTACTATTTGAATTGTAACCGAAAAGTTCCAATTGTAAAAGAACAAAGCACAAGAAAATATTAACCACCAGGTCATAGTCTGGAATCCGCAAAAATTGTATTCAATTAAACACTTCACTATACTCTGTAAGTATTTAAACAAGTCTTATAAAAAATATCATTTCAATAATAAAATATTCAAAATAAGCACCAATAATGTTTACTTACCAACAATACACGTCAAAATCCAAGTTTACCGTGAAACAAGGATAACTCAGAAACTTCTGCGCTGCGGGGTGCCTCCTTTAGGCTAATATTGAAATATCTTTTATCTAATTCCTTTTTGTAGACAAAAAAGTGACACCTGTCACAAATGGACCGGAGTGGCTCCCACGAATCACCTTTTGTAATGCTTTTAAAAAGATTATCGTGCAATGAGACGTTTGGTAAACAAACCTGCTAAGTATAATACCAAAAAAAATCTCCCAAATTGACGGACATTTCGATATCCATTGATGCAGGATGTTGTGAAATACTGAACTCATGGATTTACGCAGATAAATTATTATTATAATCATAATCATCTAATTGTAAAAATTACGGCTTTTTACTAATCATTTTATGTATATGAAAATTCATAATACAACATTTCTTTGAAGGCATATAAAAAAATTACGTTCTAAAAATGTTGGTACCATTTTAAGAGATATTTTATCTCGTTTTTTTTTTTGTTTTAGGGTCTTGCATTCCATCGAATTCATCAGTCCCTTTGTACCCTATCCTTTGAAAGATCAAATCAGGAGAGTCGCTAATGAGATAGCACTACTGGGTCATACAACATCTTGGCATCATTCAAACAAGGTTCTGTCAAAATTTTGTGCCGAGCACCTATATTATGACAGTTTAAATTAATCCTATTCATCAGCGCCTCTCTTTTTTTTCGAAGTCTAAAACATATAAAAAGAAAACTTGGAAATTTTCGTGCACACTGACTAATCTCGAAGCAGATCACTACAAGAGGTTTTTCATTGTATATGTATGTATGTATGTACGCCCAAAACACACGTGCCCAAAACTGATATTTCCTCGTCGATCGTTTAGATGAGTAAAACGTTTTTATCTGATATGCCTCAGATTTTATTTACTCATCATAACACGAATCTTGGATATATAATAAATATTCCACTCATGACAAAAATATCCACAATAATTTATAGAAAAACATAAAACACATTCGTCTAACAATATTTACTAATTTTACTTTTCTCTTTTCGCAGGTCCTAAGTTAATGATACCACCAGCTGAATTCGTCAGCCAAAGCGTCCTTGGTAGCCCCCAGGATGGTATACGCACACCGACAGGTACGCATATGCTGGCAAATCCACTCTTGAACCTCAACAACACAGGCCGAACAAACTTCACCAACAAACAACTAACAGAATTAGAAAAGGAATTCCATTTCAACAAGTATCTAACGAGAGCAAGAAGGATAGAGATAGCATCCGCATTGCAGCTTAACGAGACACAAGTAAAGATATGGTTCCAAAATAGAAGGATGAAACAGAAGAAACGGATCAAAGAAGGTTTAATTGTAGCTCCCGAGGTGACCCAAACTACATCCCAGACGAACACCGTCGGCTCTAATGAAAATAGCCGAGAATCCAGCTAAAGGGTTAAATAAAAAACGTGCATCGAAATGGACTATTGAGCTGTGTTTATTTATCAAATGCTTGTATAAAATGACTCTATATAAATATGATTCCATTATTATAAGTGTTGGGTGAAAATAACTAAATTTGTTTGTGCAGTGAAATTTTTTACACGATTATATGTCGTTTTGAAATTATCTTTAATTCAAACTTCATTAACGAAGAATTATGCTATATTTGTTGATAGCGTTATTTTACGTTTAAAAAGCTTGTCGTTCAAGGCACTCTCTATTTCTCTTGTAGGAAAAAATAGTCAAAAGAGAAATAAAAGATGTGTAGAAGGTCATTACAGGATAATTTGTAAAACACATCAAGTAATAACTATAAGTAGTTGATCATAAATCACAACTAAAGGTGATTAAGTTATGGATGATGATGATAAAGAGATTATGTAATTAGATAGTTTTCAGATTAATAATAAGTGTAGATAATATTATAATAATACATGAATGTGTCAACATACTGCAAAATCTAGTTAACTGCCAATAAAATTTAATGTGAATGTAATGATTTATCATTAAAATTTGTATTTATGAAATTAATTTGCTTTTTTAAATATTATTTTTTAATGTGCATTCATTAACATATTTTTCGTTTTTTAATTAGATAGGTAATCTACAATTTAAGTAAGTTTTGGTACAATGTTTTTTTTCTATTTATTTTTTTAAGATATTATTTTTTTCTTATACCAAAGTTCTTTACATTTTAATTTATGAATGGTGCAGATACATTAAACAATTTTAATGTCTGTATAGTGGCATTGCCGATCGGCTTGTTTTTAACCTTTTATTTATGCAAAGCCCTGATCCACTGGCACAAAGATATCAGTGGATTAAGGCGATAATAAAGTTTGAAGCGGACGTAAAAAAGAGAACATAACTTCAAAAAATATCTTACAAGGATTCATGGATATGTACCAACTTGAGAAATTATTTTTCAATATTATAACAGAATTGGCAATAGTGAATCGATGCGCCGTTAAATTGTGACAGTTGTTTAATCTGATCGATTGTGAAGTTTAATTAAAACCAGGGATGCAATTCGTATGTTTTATTTGGAATATTTTTCTTTAACAACCACAGAAGTTCACAGCTTTCGGATTTCAGAAATTTTGGCAATAATAGATGTAACATTTTGATCGGACTTAAAAGATTATAATACCTAATCATTTTAAAAATAATTCATCATCTCATCTCTCATTGTATTTGTTAAGAATTCAAAAAATAACCAGGACAATTCTCATTTAATTTCTCGTTACGTCTTTTAACATTTTTACAAGCAATTTACGTATGTCAATTTAAAAGAAAATCCACAATAAATCCTACGAAATTACCTTAAAGACACAAAAGGGGAAATTTCGTTATCAAGAAAAAAAAATATAAGAGATGGAGTGAAAGAGAAACATTTCAACAAAACTAGTCTTCTTTAAAGGAAATGTATATAATAATTGTGTTGATAACTCACCGTGTACATTAATCATCTAACTTGTATTATTAAACTATTGTATCTATTTTCATTATGAAGTTTTATTTTTATTCTTGACCCTTGAATATTAGGGTCTGGAAAAGTAAAAAAACAGTATTTTATACCATATCAAACATGAGTTCGAATTTATTTTATAGTTACATTGCAAAGTAACGGTGACAACCAAGACTGGTATACCATCGCCGGTCATCGCTGTCATGCCGACCTGCAAACCTATCAGCACCTAAATATACACCGATACCCAAAACACGACAAACCAAAAAAGGTCACTATGACGGCTTTACCGCAGTGTACATGGTGGTCGCGACCCAATTACTGGATACACACCGGCTGATTTCGCACCTAAGCGCACCACTAAAGCGGGTTTTATATTTTGTATATGGTGGTCACGATCCATTTGAACACAGCTGAAACCTAGTAAAAAATCTAACAATGAACATGAAATTTCGTTGTAGGAAAACATCGTGATAAAAGAATGGCATGCTTGTGGTACTTACCTACGTCTTTCTAATCATCTGGAAAGTAAAAAATGACTGAACTGCAAGGATAAAGACGACCACCGAGAGATACAAATCTATCAACAACTGTGAAGCCACAGCTTCACTTACCCGATGGCTTAGGTAGGTACTAGAGATGGAACACGCTACTGAGCACTAGCAACCGTCCACGAATTCGTTCGCGTTAATTATAATATAGCCTATGTGACTCAGGGAGAACGTAGCTTAATTAATTAGCATAGCGTTGGATTAGTTGTTATAGGTTGGAATAGGACTAGTAGTACCAGGGAATACTTTCTTACTTACTTTTCTTACTTCTTTATAATCTATAGTACTAATATTATAAAGCTAGAGAGATTATTTGTTCCTTTGAACGCACTAATCTCTGTAACAATCAGTCAGATTTGAAAAAAAACATTTTAACACTTCACTGTTTACTTATCGAGGAAGGTTTGTAGGTCAATAACTTGACGCGACGACTCTCAAGGAACTTTGCAGCAACAGTAATCGTGAACGTCAAGCAAAGTGGTAAGGTAGGGGCTAAGTAGGGAAACTGAAAACTACGATAGGCTACAACGCACGGGTGCGTAAGACGGAATGTATGCCAGCTGAGGCGACGATGACAGCAAAAGAAGATCATTTCCCGCCTCAAATATTTGTTGTAATCACAAAAAAATAACAATTAAAAAACTAAAACGCTAAAAGCACCCTTAAAATAAAAACATGAATTTTAAAAATACTTTATTTTTATTACAAATACTTTTTTTCGTATCCAAAGGCGTTGTTAATTTATTTTGAACGCGAGTTCGAATCTCTGCAATGAGTCTCGATCTTTCGATGAAGGAAAAGATCGTGATGAAACCCTAACATAGTGATAGGGCTTGGCTAGCTACCATCCTCAAGTTGAAAAACTGTCGCCAAGAACCAATAGGTGTGTTCCGGCAGCTGCACTTGAGAGCCAGTTCCTTCCCTAGGCTTAGCGTGTTACCGTCTTTGGCCACATCGTCACTTAAGATCTGGTGAGATTGTGGGCACAAAGCTAAACTTATAATTTTTTTTTTTTTTTTTAATAATTTATGAAGAATCCGTGGGGCAGAGCAAGTATTATTACAATTATAATGTGTTATTTTGAGTATAAAATCAAATTTCCAACTTATTAATGTATACTCTATAGATGACAATATTATGATCACACACAGCGAATAAGACAAAAGGCCAAACGTTATATTATCTGTTCCTCTCTTGAGGTTACTGAAGGATTTCACTATAACTATAATAATGGATAAAAAAACATGTTTTTCCAGTAGGTATTTCTCTACTCTTTTATACGTTTTACTTTTCATATCACTTTATGAAGTGAAACTTCTTATGTGACTTCCAAGCGTTAAACGTTAAATGTTAAACGTTTAACGCACATTATCGGTCTCTCCTCTTTGTTTGAGCCAGAGCGAGAGAGTAAAATAAATGTCGGGGTGTTTGTATATTGCACACTGTTTAAATAAAGTAGAAAATGTCTTTTAAAATGAAGTTTCACTTCTATCGTGTGTGAATCGCACACACACCTTTTTTTTGGTCTAGTATTTTCTTTGTTTTTTTTTTTTTTTTTTTTTTTTTTTTTTTTTTTTTTTTTTTTTTTTTTTTTTTTTTGAACTGACTACACTGTTAGCCTAAGGGGCCCTGGAGCCTTTACGGCTTTTACAGCTTTACCGGGCTTGGGGGCGAGCGCTTAGGGCACTCAGCCACGAAAGCTAAGCAACAACATCCGAGGGTGCCAAAGTGGCCGGACCTCGGCTCGGACTGTTGCGCGTATGCAATTAAGTCGCGATCTGACTAATTCCCTATCCGTAATTCGATCTAAACTAACTATACATATATACATGTTTCTGCCCCCTGGGAGGAGGGAAGGAACATGTGTATGTGTATTTAGTGGTCTGAAATTTTTGTCTACTCTAACTAGGCAAAAAAAGAAAAAAAAAGGTCCCTTACAGAACCTATGTACCTATGTGTGTTGTGCATGTGTGTATAATGCAGTGTCATGTATGGCTGTGAAAGCTAGTGATTGTACAGTCACTTGTATCGCGCGAGCGGCTGCTTGGCTCAAGGGCTCCATGTCGATGGATCGGACCTAGGCTTGAGTTGCCGCAGAGGAGGGCGGTCGTGGCGGGTGTGCGGGAACGAAGTTAACCGTACGTCCCCTGCGGAGGGAACGGTGGTTTCGCGGGCGTGGGCGCGAGCACGCATATGTTGCGGGAGCGGACGCGTAGTAATTATTAGCTTTCTCGATGTCGTCGTCGGGATCGACAAAGAGATTTCGCGGACGGCGTTTATAACGTTTGGCAACGGGGATCGAGTTGTCTGGGACGTAGTTCGCGGTGGATTTTACGAGCGGGTTGGGGTGATTCGAAGCGCTATCGAAGTATCTCCTGGTGAGATATTTCACATAGGCTTCTATCGAGGGAAGCCTCATGTCCCTGTGGAGGTCCATGTTCCTAACGAAGGCTGGAGGGTCAAGCAGGCGACGGAGAAACCGATTTTGGACTCTTTGCATGCGGACAAAGTTATGTTTGGACATATGTGCGAACGCTGCGCAGCTATATGTCAAGACCGGACGGACGCACATCTTGTATAGTGTAAGCTTATGTCTTAAGGACATTTTGCTTACCGAACTGAGCAGGGGCCGCAAGCGGGAAAGGATCCAGACGGCCCTATTCCGGACTATAGTAACGTGTGCGTTGAAGTTAAGCTTCGAGTCGAGGGTGACACCCAGATATTTAGTCTTGGTGGCCCAAGGGATATTCCTACCGAATAATGAGAGGGGTCCTACCGTGCGTGGTAGTTTACATGTATGCGGTTCGAACATAATCGCGGCGCTCTTTACCGGATTAATAGCTATTCGCCACGTTCGAAACCACTCCCCGAGAGTGGTTACGGCACGTTGGACTGCGCAGGCGAGATTTTTTCTATGTCTGTTTGACGCGTATATGACTGTGTCGTCAGCGTAGAGCCCTACCTCGACCCCGGGGGGCTTCGGGAGGTCGCTGACGTACAGATTGAAAAGGCAAGGCGCCAGAATGGAACCTTGCGGGACGCCTGAGCGTATAGGGTGGGCGGTAGATAGTACTCCTTCCACTCGGTAGTGGAAGGTGCGGTCGCGTAGAAAATCGTGAACTAGATGAACTAACCTATCCGGGACTTCTAATTGATATAGCTTGTGGACCAGTCCGGCGTGCCAGACCTTATCAAAGGCCTTGGCTACGTCGAAAAAGACCGCAAGCGTGCGGGCGGGAGCAATATTGCTCTTGGCGAAGTTACTCGTGATGTGCTCCGTGAGGCGGTGCACTTGATGTGTACACGAGTGACGGGCGCGAAAACCGAATTGTTCGGGCGGGTATAAATTCTTGTCGTCTATAACGACCTTGAGACGGTTCAGAAGGATCCGCTCGTAGAGTTTCCCTAGGGTGTTTAGGAGACTGATCGGGCGATAGCTTTCGGGAAGCGAAGCTTTTTTGCCGGGCTTACGAATACCTATAACTATAGCTTTTTTCCAGACGGCTGGAAAATAGCAGTGGGCTATGGCTGCATTGAAGATGCAGACCAAAAGAGCTATGAGGTGATCAGGAAGAAGTTTGAGTACTTCATTCCTGATACCATCAGGACCGGGAGATTTCCTAGGCTTAAGGCCTTTAATGATAGAACAGACCTCATCTGGCGTGACCGGGGTTAACGTTTCCGCGGGGGGAATCAACGTGAGTTCCTGAACGGCGGTCTCGATAGTTTCGATGTGGGCAGTGTCTACGTTGTCACAGTTTGGGGAGCACTGGCTCTCCAAGCTTGCGGCAAGGCATTCTGCCTTATCATCGCTATCGAACGCGAGTGGGAGATCGGGGCCCCTTTCGAGGGGCGGCATCTGGGCGGAAGCTTCTAACTTCAGAGAGCGGGCGAGGTTCCAGTAAGCCAGATGGGACGGCTTGAGACCCTCTAAGAGGTTATCCCACCGGTGACCTCTGTACTCTCCGATGCGAGTTCTAACCTCTCTCTGAAGTTGTCGTAACCTACGGGTGTTATCCCTCGTCGGATAAGAGTCATGTGCACGTGTCGCGGCGTTCTTTTCCGTGATTAACGCTCGTAAGCCGGGGGGGAGTATAAAACGGCGTTCGTTTGCCGCTTGCACCTCTCTCGAGGCCTCCCTTACACCGGTTTGGAGGTAGTCGACCAGGGAATCGATGGCTAAATCGGCGTCTGCGGTTGACTCCAATACGTCGGGGATCCTAGCTAGGCTGGACGGGGTCGCGTTATCGGATAAGTAGCGATTTAAGATCGCGTAGTCAACTATTTTGACTTTTGGCGGACTGGGGTCGAACGGTTGCCCGAGTTGTAAGATAACCGGGCGGTGGTCGGAGTCTAGTTCGTGTACGACTTCTATAAGTCGTAACCGAAGTGAGACACCTTTGAGGAGGGCTATGTCAAGTACTGTCGGTTGACAGTTGTCTTGGAAGTGCGTGGGCTCTAGCGGTGCTATGACGTCAAAGCCGAGCACGTCGCATAATAGTTCTAGTATAACCCCGTTACGGGTGTTGCGCGGGTTGTTGAAAAGGGTGTGACCGCTATTGAGGTCGCCTGCTATTATGACTGATTGGTCGAGTGAAAAAAGCGCCTCCAGATCGGACTGAAGGAGTCTTTTATTCGGGGAGAGATATGCAGAGACAAGCGTGATTGACGGATGGCCAGTCATGCCTATTCTACAGACGGACACTTCCATATTGGTAAGTGAGGGAGGGTCTATTGGCATGCAATAGAGGGAACGTTTGTAGTAGATGAGCGTGCCGCCTCCTAGGGTGGCACGGTCATTTCTGACTATATTGTAATTTGCTATCTTAGGGTCGCGCCTACTGGGTTTTAGAAGTGTTTCTTGTACTAGAAACACGTCTATCTCCCGTTCCCTAAGAAAGGTGGATACTAAGTCCCGTTGTGGAAAGAGGTTTCGCGCGTTAAAAAAAGATATATTGAGGCTTCTAGGCTTAATGCGTGCCATTGATAACCGATATCTATTTCCCGGCACGGGCCAGGCGCATTAGCGTCGCTGTCATCAGGGGGAAACGCCTGATGGATTCGCCGGGACCGTACTCAGCGACGCACTGTTCGTACGCCAGTACTTCCTGAGGGTCATGCTCGCGGAAGAGCATGACCATGTAGTCAACGCCGCGGCGCGTGTTGACGGGCGGGGGGGCCTGAGCCTTAGGAGGCTGAGGGCGGGGAGTGGAGACCCATGCTGCTTGAGGAGCTCGCATGGCCGGAGGGGGTGCGCGGGGCGCAGGGGCGGCTGCCACCGGGGCGCTGGAGGCGCCCGGGAGGCTGGGGAAAGCCTCTGGCGTGAGCAGGGGCTTTGGTTGTCCTACGGCGGGACGTGTCCTCTGAGGAGGGGTGTGTCGCGTAGGGCGCATGGGTCGCGTAGGGCGCGTGGGGCGCGGGGCACGGGGACAGCCGCGATAGTTCGCGGGGTGACCTTCGTTGCCGCATAGCACGCAGCTCGGAGGGGTAGCCGACTCACGAGTGCGCGAGCACTCGCTCGTCGCGTGGTCCCCGAGGCACTTAACGCACCTGGGACGGAGATGGCAGTTGCGTGCCGAATGACCGTACAGCTGGCAGTTGTGACACTGCGGAGGACTGCGGTTCTTGTGTGGGGGCTCTACGGCTATTCCGGAGAGCTCACACACTTTCCTAACGTTAAAAATGGCTCTGCCCTCGGGGGTCAGTTCCAATATGACTAAGACCATGTCGAGAGGTCTGTTTTTGGATTGTCCGCCGTGCATTCTGTGCACTTCGCGGACAGGGAAGGCCTTGGCTAAGAGGTCAGTTTTGACCTCCTCGGGTGTGATTTCCACCGGGATGCGGCGGATTACAACCCGGAGTTGACGTTCTTCCTCCAGGGAGTACGTGAAATATTCGAGGTTGCTGTCCCGGAGCAACCTGGTAAATTGACGGTGTTCGTCCGAGGTGGAAACCTGGACGCGGATACCGTTGGCCGTGTTACTGGCCTGGGTGTAGTGGATACGGAGTTCTCTCAGTTTCTCTGAGAGTTTTGTCCAGACCGATTTGTTCTGGACCGTGACGGGGGGCGGGCGACGCGCCTTTCTGCCGGCAAAGGTACCGGCAGGCGCTGAGAGCGCTGCGGAGCGGGGGGCGTGGCTATCCAGCCCGGTTCGCTGCGCTTTTTGGGGTCTCGACTGAGTCTCCGGAGACTCTGGGCGCGAACGCGAGGCCCGTTTGGCGGGCTTGTTTTTTTGGACGAGGGTGAAGCCCTCGTTGTCTGTGTGTATTGCCGTGTCCATATCGTTGGACTCCGGCTCGGGGTCTGGGATAGCGGGAGAGTAGCTGTCGTTTGTTGCTACAAGCGACGGTGTCTCCGCTTCGGGGACAAGTGAAGAAAATTGATTCTTAATCGGTAGCGCAGAGGGCGCTGGGGTCGTGGCTTGAACGCCCGGGGAACGCGAACGCGACGATGGCCGTTTGTACGGCGTCTGACGGTGAGCGCGGGGTGCCGTCGAGCGGGAGCGCGGGACGGGCTTCTTGTTTATCGCTTGTGGCGCGGCGGGGTCGCTGTTGGGCTCGGTGCCCTGAGCGATGACGACGGCGGGTTGCACGGCCGCGATGGCCCTATTAAAGTCCGTCCATAGCGACGGATGCAGGGTCGTTGCGAACGCTTTGAAGCGTTCGAGCTCAGATTGGTGTGCCATTCCGGCGGTGGCAGTTGGGCGGGCGGGGGTGAAGTTAAACCTCCCTGCCGGAGAGGCAGGGGGGTGCGCCGAGTGAATTTAAACGGCTATCCCGAGCCGTGCAAAGGGACCTGCGGGTCACGGTGTAATGACTCGCAGGAGAAGAACCTACCGGGCCCTACGTGGAGGTCCCTATCAAGCCCGAGGCAGAGAACGCAGCCGGTATAAATACCTAGCTACGCCCAAACAGACACTCGGGGATGGATGTGTAGCAGGATCGGAAGGGTGGGAAGGAGACACTCAGGGCTTGACTATGACTCTATCAAGGGCCAAGATTCCTGAGCCCGACCAAGTACTATCGTTTGCCTCTGAAGGAGGCAACCGAGGGGCGCTTGGGTCACGCACCCACTTGCTTTCGTTGGCACCGTCAGGTATCAGGCAAGTGACCACTAAAGTGTGGATTTCGTCGAATAGAAACAATTTGCTCTTAAAAGAGCAGTTTTATGGTTGTGTAGCGCGACACAATGGGTGCGAGCGAGACGGCGATACGCAGGTGCGGCGCAGGTGCGATGCAGGTGTGCAGCAAGGCCGGTCGGTCGTAAAACTTCACAAAGGCGGCAGAGAACAGTCGTAAACACGTCCGTTCCCGCCGGCGGTCGTGATCGGTCTCCTATTTTCTTTGGTTGATTTACTATGTATATAACAAATGGAAACTGCCTGTTTAAAATCTATTTTATGTTCCACATTTCTTTAAATTATACAACCACGCAGTGTTCACTTTTTTTAATCCAATCGCTACCAACTGGATCACCCGCTGAGCATATGTGAAGATTATCTGGAAATTTCATCAAAATGGCTCTAGTTTTTATACCAACTATTACTATATTTCATATAACTAGCGACATCTATTTTTATAACACCAAAAATACAAGTGAACTGGGTGTTTGTAGCGCCATCTGCTGGATAGTAGTCCCACCTATAATTAAACTAAGAACGCGAACGCAACGAGTTCGAGTGACAAAAATTACCTGAATATTACATCTGGTCACACCGTGAACACCTATACAGCCAACAGATGGCGATGTACTCAACTAACTATAACATAGATTTAATATAATCTATGACTACAACATAAAACTTCTGGTAATATTAAACGACGTTACATGCAAAAAAAATTAAGTACAAACATTTAAAGGATTTACGCCAGTAGCTGCAGCGTAGCGTTTAGTAGCAAAGGAGCTACTACAAAAAATTAAAAATATGTCCTTAAAAACTTCAGTGTAAATTATCATAGCTTGTATTTGTAAAAATATAATTACAGTTTAACTCTTATTACGATTAGACTTAAATAGTCCGACTGGTGGAATACCTCCGCCCTATAGAAGATCGCAGCCAAATAACCTTGTGTTGTGTTCTTGCGGTGAGTTGGGTTTCCAGAGCTCCTCGAGGACGGGGGTTCAAGGCCGGCAACGCGCTACCCTTGGTATTATTAGCGTCCATAGGCTACGGTAGTTACTTGCCATCAGACGGGCCGAATGCTTATTTGCAACTTTAGTATAATAAAAAAGTCATTATATGCTTATAATATTTATTACAGAAAATAATGTTTACAATGAGGTGCATCAATAATATTATATGAAAAAACCTTACAACTACTAGCATACCAGTTAAGTATAAAAATAAACTAAAAAAATGTATTTATGATTTTTTGTTTATATTATTTAGTTAAATTTAGCTACATTTTCGTACTTTTAATCAAGTTTATTTATTATTTAATTATGTTCGATATACAAGATGTAATCTCAGTTTCATTAATGATGTAGATTCGTTAAAACATCAAGTTATATTAGGTATTTACTAAAAATGGGAAACTCAGTCTCAAAACTCAAATTATTGATATTTAAAAAAGAAAAGGATATTAATAATCGAACTGAGGACCGTCATGCATGAGGCCTGCAGGCCGCGTACATATGAACCCGTTGAACTGAAGGCACGTAACTTGTATGGATATCTAATTAATCACATATGAGAAGTACCACCGTTGATCACAAGGCACTGTTTAGTTTTAACTGTTCGAACACATATTATATATATATTTATTTATTAAAGTATATCGAAAAGAAAAATTAATCTTAGTAAATAAACACGTGTTGCAATATAACATACATTTGTTTTCCTAACCGTACATTTTAATTACATGTTTGAATATATAAAAAAAGCTAAAAATAACAATATAATGTAAGCAATACAAGTTCAATGACAATGAATAGTATAAAAAAATATAGTGTTATTTAGCTGAAGTGGGTTCGATGATTTCGAAAGTGAGTTTGTTCGCGTTGAGTTTCTCGATGAGAGTCGTGTTCTCGAACGCGACGGCGGGCGTCGTCACGCCGCCGCTGCCGAACAACGGAATTACATACAGACACCTCCAACAACATGTCCTTCTTATATCTAGGAATGCTATAAGCTAATCTCATTTTTCGAGGAGAGGAAAAAACACTACTAATTTTTAATTTGACAAAGTAGGTACGAAATCAGTCCGGAATTAGTCTATGCAATACAGAGGCGTCCATAAATTACGCGAGGTCTTTTTTTTTTAAATTCTCATTTTGTGATTTGAGAATACTTAATGGAAACCCGCTCTCCCTTACCTGAGATACCCTATAACATAATTCTTAAATATTAGAATTTATTTAATATATGTACGAGAGTATTTAGAGAGGTACGGCACAGATAAATGTCTTTCGAGATTTCTCTCTACTTGGGGCAGCCCGACCGCTGGAATATATCCACCATACAGAAGAGATTTGTTTTACCTTCTGGAAAATAACATAGTATGGTATGTATGAAAAAGTATTATGCGTATTGTATGAGTATTATGCTATATCAAGCTTCATTATTGTTGAAAATGTCCACCGTTTCGAGCTATTTCTGCAGCGTTGATGCCACGGTGGAACACATATTCGTAAATAACACCATATTTAAAGTTTTCCATTTTGTCAAAAGAACAATTTCAAAGAAAAATCAATTGGTGCGAAAACAAATTCAGTGATAGAAAACGAACCACAATCCTAAAATTGAAATAAATTTGAATTCCGAATTCCTAACCAAACGTCAGACATTTCAGATCAACGTGGCCAGTTCAATAAAACGCCAATTTCATATGTAAGGACCTAATAGTTCGGCCCTAAGGTATAAGTCCAGAGGTGTTTGTTTGGTCTGGTGAACTCGCCGGTCACAGGTCCACCGCGTCACCTTGCCATTGCAAAATATTCTATATATTTATATTGTATTGTCGACCCCGGCCCGTGTAATATGAATCATGCTTAAGGTAGTTTTAGCAATCGGCTCAGAATATTACTACTCGTAATAATCTATTTAGTATAGTTAGTAATTAATAGTAAATGAGTTTACAAAGTCACGCGTAAATATTAAGTAGGGTGATTATAATTTTTCTTTTGATTAGTTTTCAACCATTAAATGAAATTGCTAAGTTAAATATGTTCTTAGAGTGCAGCATTCACTGCAACTAAGTAGTGTTTCACTAGAATAATTTTGTACGAAGTAAAAATGTATGTTAAGTAACTATGCCATTAAATGAGAGTTGGTGAGATTTTATAGTTTATCTTAGAACAATTTATCTCAAAGCAGTTGACATGTTACGAGGTCCACACATACTAAAGTTTTTGATCGTCGATTAAACTGCGTTCAGGTATATCAGTTAACAGATACATACTAATAATAAAAATAATTGTATAAAGAAAGACGTTTGTGTTAACATAAAATAACGAATACGGAACACTTCTCTCGTTTTGAGCTCACGTAATTAGTGCACGCACCTTAACGGCATATTTATGTAAAAACCATCCATCTAAAATAATATTTTAAACTTAAATACATAGTGTTCTAATTTATAATGAATTGTATTTGTAACTAGTATTATTTATTATTAGTTGAATTAAAAATATTTAATTAAAGATATACAGTAAAAACACTATTTGTGTTTATAATAAAGACTCACGTGCTGGGCATCTTCTCTTTTTCCTTCAATATGGTGATAGCAGACAACAGAAGCGCCACGACGGTCGCTCCATACCCAGGGTTACTTCCTGAAACCTTTATATTTAAAAAAAATGTTTTTTATTTACATTCAATGATTGTTGCATTAACATTTGCCAGTATCAATATTAAATTTTCATATATGACTAATAAAGGAGTTTTATGATGTGGAAATCGATTTTAAATCGTTTGTAACACTATCGGCTATCGGTGAAGGAAAATATCGTGAGGAAGACGTTGTTCTTCTCTTTCCAGTTCGTAGTCAATAACTCGATCGCAGCGAAACCTCTCTATCGCCTTCAGGGATAACATAAAACTTCTCCATGATTCTTTTTTCAACTAAATACAATCGAAAATATGATTAAGCTTTAAATCAATAGAGGGATGTGCGAGCTGTGTAAATTAAATAATAAAAATAAAAATTACAAGTGATCGCAATCTGGAACATTTGAATTATTGAATGGCTGACTCCAAACAACAAAATTAATTCTTCCAGTCAATATCCTTCGCTGCTTGTTGCTGCAGTAACAGTGTAACAATTACGTAAATATATTTGCTTATTCGTACGATTAATTTTAGGTTCCTTAGTTTTGTTATTATAGTCTACTCTAGTTTTAAGTCATATAAAAAGTAACGATGCACTTAGTAACAAAAAAAAAATTAAGAAAATTCACAAACAACATTGTATAGATGAAAAATGTTTTTATAACGTTTATGAGTATCAACACTTTTTAATGATAATGCATGTTTTTAGGTTATCTATCAACTATCGGTCAAGCGGTGTTGTAGTTTATTAATAATATCTATAGGTACTAATGTAATAGAGCTGAAGAGTTTTTGTCTGTTTAAATGGGTAAGTCTCTGGAACGACCAGTCAGATTATAAAAATATTTTTGTATATGATAGCCAGATTGATGAGGCTATGGGCTATATCACAGTACGATCCTAGGGGTGGAGCAGTAACTATGAGCGTCACGCAATCGCTCTGGCAAGCTGAAAGCAAAGTACGGGAAGTAAGCAAATTGTGTAAATATGAGCTGAATCGTTCAAGTCGTTCAGGAGTTATGCACACAAGATTTTTATATGTATATACGAGAATACATATAATCTCATTATACATATTCTATACTATAGTATTATAAAGCTAAATAGATTGTTTGTTAGGTTCTGACGCACTAACATCTGAAATTATCAGATAACATTACGCTACGATCCTAAGGACCGGAGCAGTAAGCATGAACGTCAAGTATCTGAAAAGCTGTAGGCAAGTACCGGAACTGACAACGATAGTTAGGTATTGCGGTCAGTTGGTCGCATAAATATAACACGGGTAAAACCATGGGGCACAGCTGGTATTTAAAGATAAAAGATCGCACTAGCCTTAGCAACGAGCTTTTTATTCGGCGGCGTGGTGTCGAGGTCGGCGCCGCGCTCCCAGCCCTCGCCGTACAGCGTGAAGCTGAACGTCGTCCCGTCCGCGACCCGCTGCGTGGGGCCCTCCTCGCTCACCAAGCCGAACGAGAACAGCCTCGGGTAGCGCAGCATCAAGTTAATCGTGAAGCTGAACTTGCTCATGACGTAAATCAAGATGGCCGCGAATGCAGAGCCCACAGCGGACAGCAGGCTGGGGAATCCTACATATGGCTTGAACTGAACCGGCCTTTGCTTGTACTTCTCGTAGAAGTAGCGCTGACTGCGGTACACGACCGACGCGTCCGAACCCGGGAACGGGAGGCACCAGTCCTTCTCGTGTTTGTGAATTACATTACTGAAAACGTACATAATAACTTCCTAGTCAAACTTTGATGCGTTAATGTTAACTATGTCAATTTAGAATTCTGTTCCTATTGGTTTTCTTATAGATAAAAACAAAATTAAGAACAGATTTGTTTTAAGGAATAAAGGAGAATATAAAAAAAAATAAACAAAAACAACATTGAAAATCTCATGTCTACTGACGTTAAATGCAACCATCATCATTTCAGTCGAAAGACGTCCACTGCTGGACATAGACCTCCTCCAAAGATCGCCACAACGACCGGTCCTGTGCTGCCCGCATCCAGCGGCTTCCCACAACCTTTACCAGGTCCTCGGACCACCATGTGTCGGGTCTGCCCACGCTGCGTCCTCCGGTGTATGCCCACTGCTACTTAAAGTCTAGCTATTCCTAGGGTTATATCGGTGGCTTTTATTCTACTGCGGATCTCTTCATTTCTGATTCGGTCACGCAAGGAAATTACGAGCATAACCCTCTCTCCTAGACTCCTAGACTTTATTATGTAGACCATAGTTAGCGACCACGTCTCAGCACCATACGTAATCACTACAATAATTGTATGATATTGGTAACAAAACAACAGTATTGGGTCGCGTAACACTTATTGTATTAATAATCAAAAATATTTCTAAACACAGTATAATCGTTACAAAAGTGCATATAAGGAAATAAAAAGTGAGCAGCAATGTAGTAGGTACATACCGTTTCTCTAACGTCGGTTTGAACGTCGGCAAACGTTCCGGGTACAGCTTCTGCCTCAACGGTTTCAACTCACTCACGTTCGCGACACTGACAAAGTAATACTTCACTTTACAAATATGAATCTTTGTCAGCAATAAGTATTCGACTCTCTCGCATATTCAGCAAAATAAAACATTTTTGAAGTTATATACCCTATTTCTTACACATTTGTGTGTTTTTACACATTTTGACAAAAAGTCTACACGATGAAATTATTTTATTGTGGTGAAGGTGGTTATGCTCCACATAATATCGAGCGTGACTATTCAAAGGATTGTAACTTCAAACACACGCGCATCCATTTTATTTTAAATACAATTCACTTAGTCCTTCAGAATGCAATATCTAACTTCAAACAACCACCATCAATGCGAAAAAACTATTGTCAAAAAACTAATCTGATTCGATAAACTATTATTATTTCAGAAGAGATTCAGAGGTTAAGCATGTAAATACTGCTTTAGTTAAAACATCTGAATCTAACATCTAATATTTTTGATCCAAACAAAACAAAATGTATTATATTTGCCTTGCCCAATATCCAACCTGTTGACAGTAACATCAAGTTAGAAGGGAATTTACTATGCTTAGTTAATAATACTATAATCTTAAGCATCACACTTGATGCAACATTACAATGGGATCTTCACATTAAAACCTTGGCGGGGAAAACACGTTCCGCTGCATTCGCAGTGCGTAAGATTCGCCAGTTAACAGATACAGATATTGCTGCTGCTAGGTCTAATGTCCTACGGAACTTTACTGTGGGGTTCAGCAGCTGAAGTAGATCTATACCATATGTGTACTACAAAAACGAGCAGTTCGAATATGTATGACATGGGACCTCGCGAATCACTGAAGAACAAATTTCAAGAATTTAGTATCTTAACTTGGCCCTCCCATGCATCCTGAATAATTTGACGTATGTCCAAAAAAATAGCAATATTGTAAATAACGGGTACAATTTTATTACTAGAAGAAAATATAAAATAGTCATTCCATCTTTTTGACAGACTAATAAATGTTTTTTGGTATTTGTGTTACAATAAACTTCCTAAGCACATTGCCAATTTGTCGTACAACAGTTGAATCACGTTAAGCATATTTTTGTCCAAAGGATATATTATAGGGGGGATGAAAATTACGTGAATGACGGTGATATCTGGAAATGATTCTCTCTCTGTACATCCATTAAAAATTATAATAATTGTTAACAATGAAAATACTGTTAAAACAATAAAAAAAAAAGTTTATAAGCCCAATCTTGCCGGTTCTTCCCGATGACTGGGATGATTGTCCGAACCGGTAGTAGTGTTTATATTCGTAGGGTCTAAATTGAATAAAGTATTTTTGATTCTCAAAAATGTTTTATTAGCAATACCATATCTTCCTTAATTCTTCATCAAAATTAATTATTCAAACATCATTTCATAGCTTATTCACTCCGTTATTGACGTAACATATAGGTAATCATTACATAGTATAAAACAACGTCGCATCGCTCTGTCCGTCCCTATGTATGCTTAAATCTTTAAAACTACGCAACGGATTTTGAAGCAGTTTTTAATAGATAGAGTGATTCAAGAGGAAGGTTTATATGTATAATACATTCATAATATTGTAGAGAGACACTGATAAATTTAGAGGATTCTAATGTGATGTCGTAAATAAACACATTTTTTGCGCTTACATTGCAAACGCTGGCTGAACCCCACGAGATAAATCAAAATAATATAGTACAGTATTGTACACCTTAAAAAGGTCAACAAAAAAGTCCGCGATGGTATATGTCTATCTCTTAAGGATAACCCACAATAACCATTATTTATCCTTTACATTTTACGGGAAAAAATGGTTTATTTACAAAGTGATTTTAAGCAATAAACCATTAATCCTTATCCAATTAAGTACCTTAAATACATTGTCCATTTAATATAGATCAATATAGCCCTTTACACCATGTAATTTAAATGAATATTTCTGAAGATATTACAGATTTAAAATGTAGGGAAGTTCGGCGGTACCGGCCCTATATGTCAATATGCCATGGTCAATTATATGTCGCCCTTTCAAGAGTAACCTCTAAACAAAACATGTTTGTATTGTCTAATGACAAAAAGCTGGAAACGTTGTTTAAAGACATTCTGTAGTAGGTATATTTAGTATCAGAATTGCACCCGTGCGAAGCCGGGGCGGGTCGCTAGTTTAAAATAACTGCTTTTGTTAAAAAAATACGTTGGAATTATATTGACTAACATGTAGGATGCGCCATCTATTTACAATCTGTTTAACTAACATGACAATTGTTAGATTTTTACATTCTATTATGTGCGAAATATTCACCAGGGACAACTATTTTACTTTAATTAATGTTTCATTTATTATATATACATAATAACTGATAGGGAGTTAATAATGTGTTTTTACCCATAAATCAAAGATTCCCATGTTCCATAATGTATGCCACCGGATTTGGCCGCCTCTTTCCGCAGCTCCGGCGGCATGTCCGTAGTCAGATATGACTCGACTGAATTCAACGTTCCTACAACAAAAATATCATTGCACGATCCAGAGCTAACGATTTGATTTTAGAAAAGTTTGGGTTGACCTCTTGCAAGCCTAAGGCAAGCTTGAGGAGAAATAGTCCCATCCACCAAAGGCTATTTATCATCAAGGTATCATGAGGCAGATGCTAAATGTGAAACATCTAAATATAATTATAAATGTTTCCATAAAATATTTCTATATGGAAATACAAATAAGACATTCAGGAATAACCTATAAGGTTAGCATAAGAAACCACGTTGGTACACTAACACACACGTAAAGTAGTCGTATAGTATAGAGAAGAAAGCGTTCAATTTACAGCGGAGTCCAGAATCCGCTGGTCGGATCTCAAATCGCGACGTCCCACGTCCCATCAGAACGCTTCTACTGCCGCCCAGACGTGTCATTAGGGGAAATGGAAATAAAAGAATATAAGCTAAGAGTGGAAGATAATGCAAAAATAATGGTAACCTCCGAAGTGTTGTTTGAGGAAGAGAACACCCAAGTCGTTGGGGATGCTGTCGAAGCCGCACGCGCTGATGACGTAGACGCCCGCATCTCGCGCCTGCGCATCGTACTCCAGTTGCATTTGCTCCATAAACTGCAACAAATATCTCTTCTATATCATCACATATTTGTGCCGATCAAAAGTGGATGTGTGTGGACATTGAAAAATTAGGATTACAGTCAGATAGCTATACCTTTATTAGTGACGCGCACGGCTGTAGGCGATGGCTCGACCACTGTGTCGTCACACAGTCAGCCTTCTTAACAGTTATTAATGTAGGTATAGTACACGATGTGTTCTGGTCTGATCACTTTCCCATATTTGTTGAGTGTAAATTAGATAAAATTAAACTAAGGTCAGAAATTCATAACACATCACGTAATAAAGTAATTTGGGGGGAGAGGGATAGTGAGCAAATAGTTGTATACTATAACGTATGTAATAGTAGATTAAGGTTAATTGATTACCCTCGGGAATTCGGTATGTGCAGTAATACACACTGTGATAATGTTGACCATAGGCAAATTCTTGACAGAATGTATACCAATATTGTTAATATTTTGTCAGAGGGCGCTGTACAGAGTCATGTGGAAACTGAGGCAATTAGGCACGGAGGAAGTGTTGTCGGGTGGAATAAACACGTACGTGATGCTCATGCGAGGGCCAGGCTTAAATATCAACTATGGGTATGGCATAACAAACCAACGTCTGGTGATGTATATAATGACATGTGCCTTACGCGAAGGGTGTTTAAAAGCAAACTTATGTGGTGCCAAAGGCATCAAGAACAAATAAAGCTTGATATTATAGCTTCTCATCGTAAAACCAATAATTTTAAAAAGTTCTGGAAGGCTACAAAAAAGTTTGATATTAGGCCTGGCCTGCCGGTGAGTATTGGGGGTGCTGCTAAGCCAGACAGCATCGCTAACATGTTTATGGAACATTTTAAAGTAGAGTCACCGCTTGGCTCACCGCTGCGAGTGCTCGATGATGGATGCTGTCGTGATTCTGATCTGGTTCGTTTTTCTGGCAAACTGGTGTCTAGCATAATTAAGAATATGGCTGGGGGAAAGTCCCCGGGTTACGATGGTCTGAGTATTGAGCAGTTACAGCATGCCGGTCCTCATATATCTAGAGTGATCGCTATGTTTTACTCATTGTGTATGTGTCACTCGTACCTTCCTTGTGATTTAATGCGAACTATTGTCGTGCCTATTATTAAAAACAAAACGGGTGACGTTGCTGATAAGTGTAACTATCGACCCATCTCCCTGGCTACTATTGTCGCGAAGGTACTTGACAGCCTACTGGACTCTCGATTGGATAATTTATTGCAACTACACGATTGCACAGTTTGGGTTCCGTCATAATCTAGGAACTGAAAGTGCGATTCTCGGCCTCAAGCATACGGTACAATATTATACGCAACGTCGAACACCAGTTTATGCTTGTTTTCTAGATCTCTCCCGAGCCTTTGATCTGGTTTCGTACGATGTTATGTGGGAAAAGTTGCGAGAGAGAAAAGTGCCGGCGGAACTGTTGCGTATCTTTCAGTATTGGTACTACAACCAGATAAACAGTGTGAGATGGGCCGATAAGCTCTCTGTGTCATATGGTTTAGAGTGTGGGGTTAGACAGGGGGGGATAACGTCACCAAAACTATTTAACCTCTATATTAATGATCTGATCGTGGAGCTCAGTAGTAAGAAAATAGGATGCCGCATTGACGACATCAGTGTCAACAACATTAGTTATGCTGACGACATGGTGCTGCTGAGCCCAACGGTTAGGGAGCTTAGAGAGCTGCTTAAGTGTTGTGAGTGCTATGCTCAGGCGCATGGCTTATTATATAATGAGAAGAAAAGCGAATTCTTGGTCTTTAGGGCCGACGGTGGTAAATCCCCCGAAACCGTGCCTGCGATAAAACTGAACGGTAATGAGTTAATGTGGGTCTATCAATTCAAGTACCTGGGGCATTATGTAACCGACGACCTTAATGACCAAGTGGATATTGAAAGGGAACGTAGGGCGCTGGCAGTCCGATGTAACATGTTGGTACGCAGGTTTGCACGTTGTAGCAAACAAGTCAAAGTGACGCTTTTTAAAGCTTACTGCCAAGTATTTTATACGTGCAGCCTGTGGACCAATTATACTCAGCGGGCTATCAGCGCCCTGCAGATCCAATATAATAACGGATTCAGGATGTTGATGGCCCCGTTTCTGCATCTGGCATGTTCGCACAGGCACACGTTGATGGCTTTCATGCCATTATCAGACAAAAATCTGCCTCGCTGCTCTGCAGAGTGCGGGCCAGCTCCAACTCCATCATGAAATCCATAGCAGGGAGGTACGATTCCTCTATTATTTATCATCTTATTAGGAATTGTATCTCAGGAATCGAACTTGTTACTAAATATTAGCGTCTACTAACATAGGTATAAGATTTTTTCTTGTGTGTTACTAACCAAATATGGATGTTGCTCATCTGAAGGAAATATTATTTTATTTTATTTTATTTTTTATTTTATTTATTATACACATTTATAATACTTACTTGACTTTGTACGTTTTATTAGTAAGAAAGAAAGGCATTTATTAAATGTTGTAAACACAGACATAAATACAAACACGGAATTATAATGCATTATCTGTGCCCCGCGGTTTCACCCACGTATAATTTAAAAGAAATCGCTGATTGATGAGTTATAAAACTTCAGTATTTACAAAAAAATTATCGGGCGACCAGGATTCTGCGTCACAACTCACACGACTCGTTCGCGCCACTACACCTATAGCAATAGGCCCGAGCCGAGTGTTGAATTATTTTAATTTTCCATTGTCTTTTTAACAATGCGTCCAAATAACATACTATAAAGGGCAAAAGTTTATCTTCATTAAATTGTTTCAATGATGAATAACTTTCTTTCTTAAGGATAAATATGCCATGCCTTATAATAAAGCTCATATCGCAGTCCCCGACGAACACTATGGTAATCGCTATTACGATAGAATCGGGTTTATTAAAAATGCGTTATCTACACACCCTATTACAATCACTGAATTTTTTTTTTATGATCGGGCGATGAATACTTTTGGATTTAACCATTCAATAATGATCTTTATGTTTTTGTTCAACGGATAACATAAGTGAAAATTTTACACGATCAATAACGCAAAAACCTATTACCCAATCTCAAAAGTCAACACTTTAGAGTAAGCGGCGGTAAGTAAAAAATTGATCATCGAATAAGCATGTAATTTATGTTTATCGTAATATTAAAGTCAGTTATATCATCGAATACGATTGCAATATTATTTTACGAATAGAAATTATATTCATATTTACCATGGAACAATATCACAATTAACGATTACTATAGCAACACCGATTTGTGATTACAGTCGAACACTATCATAAAGTTAGTTTGCGTTAATTTTTACCATAGCTTATTTCAGTAATGGACATTTTCACAATTTTCTTACTGATAAAGAAAATTTATAATAAACATTTAGTAAAAATCTAGTGCAAAAAATATTCCCTATTTTTGATAAAAGAATCTTCTTTTTAGTTTTGATAGTTTACAAGATATTCAGTTTTTATTTGCTCCTGTAAAATTGTCATTTTCCTATTACGATTTTGTTCGCCGGGGACTGCGAATATCTCTCTTTTTAATCTTTAATATATTTTAGTCACAAAATTCCTTATTACAATATTTTTATACAACATTGTATTTACGTATCAACTACCCATTACACTACCTCTCGCGAATAAATTAGTTCGGGGGCGCTGTTTCTTTCGACTTACTTAACAAAAATCAATATTTAAGGCTAGCTAAGAGCCTAATGCTATGCCAAGCCTAATGCTAGATAGCTAATGGTAGGTGTCGCAGTGTCGCGATAAATCATCTCTGCGTCTATAAATGTTAAAAAATATAAAAAGTGAATATTGTGCATTTAAATACTATGGAATGGATTCACTGTATCCTGATAACTATTCACAAGTGATATCTCAATGTGATCTCTCCTAAAAGTGCATTAAAACGACAATCTTACATAAGAGACATAAATGGTGCTTACATTCAAAGAAACAATTGTAACAGTGGGAATATGGTGACAAACAGTGATTATTAACATAATAACTAGTAAATATTCAGAAGAAAGTACGCCAACTTAAATAAAATTACAAAAAGTGAAATACAATAAAATATATAAAATAGTTGACGGTTGAAGAACATTTTTTTTATAATGCATTTGTTATAGAATGATACTAACAATCAAAGTAGAAACTAGTCAACTACTTTCAAAGTAAGCTTTGAGGATAAGTTGGTCAAGCGGCATGAATATTCGTTTTCACTCGCCGTGACCCGAGTTCGATCCCACCTTCTCTTCCACTTTTTGTGTATTAGAATTACTGATATAGAAGTGCTCCGTTCCTATTTTAAGATTACAAGCATCAAAATCTTTCAAAATGGAGGATGCCAGTAAGAATTTGTACTGTAACATAACTTTAAGAAAGCACCAAAAATCTAATTCCACAACCGGTCCTATCAAGTATTGTTTAAATGAAACTACAGAAATTAATGAAAGTATACGTAGTCTACCAGAGTTGTCGATATGCGACAAATCTAATATATTAGAAATGGAGCTACAGATAGCAAATTTACAACAAAGCCTTGATGCGGCACATCAGGAGGTCGCTGATTTAATACTAGAAAACAATAAACTTAAAGAAGAGGTTAGTGAATTAAGAATAGTTATTAAATCATTAAAGACTATTCAATCGCCTGTAATTTGATTGCAGCGATTGGGTGGATCTCCAATAAATAAAGTATCTACCAGAAAGCTGAGTAATAAAGATATAGTGACTCTAACACAGCCAAATATTAAAATTACATTGGAAAACAAATCAACACAAACAATACAAAAAAAAGAAGTAAATGAAACGAAACAGGTTAGTGGTGACAAGAATAATAGTAAGAATACGAAACACAATATTCCAAAAAATAAATTTCTTCATTTATCTAAAAGCAAAATAAAGCGTACCACTTATAAAAATATAATAAAATATAAAAAAGGAATAGGGAATTTAAAGAAGCAATATAAGAAAACTAAAAAAATCAATGCAGAGTTATATACTAGAATTCGGAATATGCAAACAGAACTTACTAATAGTCATGAAAATTACTCTGATAAAAATAACTCAACTGTAATTACTAGTAAATTCAAAAATGGAGATAACGAGAAATCCATTAAATGTACTGATACTCTAAGACAGTTAATAATATTTTCGGATGAAATAGGAAAAGGATTAGCTATAAAACTGATGTCAGTTGATGGTATCAAACATAATAATATATTGAATTACTGTAAACCAGGCGCAAACGCTGAACAAATACTATTAAATTATGAAGACATTATAAAACCATTAAAAGAAAAAGACACAGTCGTTATTCTAATTAGTAAATATGACAAACACTCATTACAACATAGCACAATGATAAAAAGTATTCTTAAAAACATTAACAGAAAATACAACATTATAATAGGTGGTATAAAATTTGACGGGAAAAACGATTACGGAATATATAAAATAAATGAAGAACTTGCTCATCTTACAACTATAACAGAAAACGCAAAATTCTTGGATCTTAACTGTACAAACTGCAAGCAATCTCGATACTTTATTCCAAACCAGATAATGATGAATCATATAAATTTTAAATCTACTTCGTCACTTAAATTTATCAAGTGTTCGTCCAATGGAGACAATGGCAATAAGTCTGCAAATTTTACGAATATTCCAATCATCAGAGAAAACGGTTAATAATAGTGCATGCCAATATACAAAGCATAAAAAATAAATATTTACTTTTAGAATTACTGACACAAAATACAAATTGCGATATTTTATGTTTGTCGGAAACATGGGTTACAAATCCTAAAAGTTACATGGGAATTGAATACTACGTACTCGCTTCTTGTTTTAGTAGACAAATATTTGAGCATGGTGGTACAGCCATTTATGTGAAAAACGATATTAACTTTAAAGTGAGACATGACTTGAATAGATGTAGTTTTGAAATGAACTGTGAAGTAGCAGCTATAGAGTTAAGGGGATCTAAGATTGTTATAATCTGTATGTATAGACCTGACCATGATTTTGAACTTTTTATTGAAATTATAGAAAAAATCTTACATATAATAAGCAGGTAAGGGAAAAAGTTAATTATTGCAGGTGATTATAATCTGAATGTATTGAAATTAAACAACAAGGTTAAAAAATTCAATAACACTTTAAAAAACTATTGTTTTAAAACTGTAATAGACAGCCCCACAAGAATAAAGGGCCCAAGTGAAACATGCATTGATAATTTTATTATTAATTCAAATGACTATTTATCTAAAGGAAAGGTACTGAACTGTAAATTGTCAGATCATAACTCAATCTTGCTTGAATACTACTATAATCAGCCAAACACCATTGTAAAAAGTATAAATACTCATCTTTTGGGCCGTAAAATGTCAATCAGTAATAAAAAATACTTTCACTACATTTTCTTTAAAGAATCAGGCAATATAAAACAAAAAATTCTTAACACCAGTGATTCAAATGAACAAATGAAAATTTTGATGACTTTTATAAAATATTGCTACGACACCGCCTTCCCATTGGTTAAATTGTATAAACATTGTAAACGAAAGACATGGGTTACAAAAGGTATTAGAATATCAAGAATAAATCTAGAAAAACTACAAATGTTACAGGATTTTGTACCTTGCGAAATCAGAAAAAAGAAAATTAAACAATATAAAAATGTATTAAGTAGAGTTTTGAAAGCAGCTAAAAGACTTAACTTTGCAAACCGAATACATAAATCGCAAAACAAAATAAAAGAAACATGGAAAATAATAAAAGAACAAACTGATACAACTAAGTCAGAACGAGGAATATATAAACTTAGAGATACTAACGGTAAATTAATAACGGATGCTTTGGAAATAGCAAATACTATTAACATATTTTTCAAAAATGTAGCTTTAGAATTGACACACAATCTGAATATAAGTGTTGACAAGTGTAATGATTATTTAAGTAAATTAACCAAATCTGACAAGACTATTTGCTTCCGTGAAATATCTAGTAAAAATCTTAGGCTAGTTATAATTAAACTAAATAGTAAAAAATCTACGGATGTATATGATATGGACAGCAAAACAATAAAAGAAATTATGTTAAAGAATGAAGATCTTTTCCAGTTAGTTCGACTAGTCCTCAATAATTGTATTCAAGCTGGAATATTTCCAGATACACTTAAAAACAGGAAAGATTATACCAATTTTTAAGAAAGGAGAATCTACTAATATCGGAAATTATAGGCCGATATGCATACTCCCAGTGTTGTCAAAGATTTTAGAAAGTGTAATTAAAGATAGAATAGTAGAACATTTTGAGTCACATAATTTTTTCACAAATGTTCAATATGGTTTTCGCAAGGGTAGATCTACGGAAATGGCTATTCGTAAAGTTATATATTATGCATTGGATGCTCTTGATGGGAACAATGAATGCTTTAGTATTTTTTGTGATCTATCGAAAGCATTTGACTGTTTAAGGCATGATATTTTGATACATAAATTGAAATATTATGGATTTGAGGGTAAAGAACTAAATTTAATGACTACTTACTTAAATAACAGAAATCAAATAGTTAATATAAACGGAGTAAATTCGGAAAAGGTAGTTTCGAGGGTAGGTATCCCTCAAGGATCCATTTTGGGACCGTTATTGTTTTTAATTTATATTAATGATTTACCAAGTTGTTTGCCGGATTGGGCATTGATAACGTTGTTTGCTGACGATACTCATATTGGAATTAAATATAAAAATAAAGAAATAGCAGAAATAAAAGTTAGAGATATTATCATAAAGCTAAAAATATGGTTTGAAGCTAATGGTATACTGTTGAACAACGACAAAAGCGTTATTCTAAATTATAAAACGAAAACAAACCAAGCTTCCAATAGTACAAAAAAAGACGTAACGTTTCTAGGATATGATCTAGAACACACAATAAGTCATCATAAACATATAGATAAAGTTTGCAATAAACTAGCAAGTGCAAATTATGCTTTAATTAATTTAAAACCTCTCGTCGATAAAAAAACACTATTGTCAGTTTACTACGCATACTGCCACTCTACCATAAACTATGCATTAACGGTATGGGGTAACGCATCCGAAATAAATAGAGTTTTGATTTGTCAAAAACGTGCAATAAGAATTATATACGGCGTTCACCGACGACAATCTGTTAAAGAACATTTTAAGAGAAACAAAATTATGACAGTCATTTCCCTTTATATCTATAACTCGCTGCTGGAAATACATAAAGAAAAAGATAGCTTACTTAAATTAAAAGATATCCACAATTATAATACGCGACAGAAAGAAAACATAATTTCAACTAGAACAAGATTGGCAAAGACGTACAAACAAGGAATAAATTTAAAAATAGATATGTATAATAAAATACCAGAAGACATCATTAAACTGCCGTATAATGAATTTAAATTACATTTAAAAAAATACTTTGAAAATAGTCCATATTATAATATTAAAGAGTATATGGCATCAAAAATAATATTTGTCGAATGAGTAATATATAAGTAGAGTATTAATATTTATTTATTTTGCAATTTTATTATTATATTATAGTTTTGACAAAATTTTGTATTGTGTTATCGATTTCACTGTGTATTGTAATATTGACATATCATGTAACATTACCGTTATAATATGATAAATAAATAATTATGAATTATGAATAGCTTATACTATTCCGCGTGAATTAGACAATCATATAAAAAAGATTTTTTCGAATTCGACTGGTAGTTCTAGAGATAAGCGTATTTAAACAAACAAAATGCTTTAATTATATTACTAGCCGTGTGTGCGCAGCTCCTCTCGCATGGACTACAGAATGCCGCTCCCACCCACGGCGGTCACGCGGCAAAAAATACTTATTGTGGGTGATCCTTAGAAGATAGACATATTCTATCGCTGAATTGTTTGTAGGTCTTTTTAAGATCTACAATTATGTAGTACATTAATTTGATATATATCTTATGGTTTACTCAGCGTATACCAATTAAGCGCCCTGAAAACGTTACTTTACTTACTAACATACGCTACTTTATTTAACAAAATATATCCTATAAACTAGCTAGATAACATATTAGCTATGAATAAAAAAAACATGTAAATCGGATAAGTGGTTTTCGCATGAAAAGAACAAAAACGGGCAGAGAGACGTTGAGATTTTTTAATATATATATATGTAGATTGGAGTATACTGCCAAATAAACACCGAATTCAAAGTAGAAAGAGACCCTAGCTCAGGATGTGCTATGGGCAAATCACCATAGCACTGATTTTGAGTTGGACCCACACATACTGATGGCCTTGAAAGCTATAAAGCAGAGATATCGATTGCTCTTGCAGTACTCATATAAGACAGAGGGGTAGGTTCCGAATAGTAAAGAGGAAATTACATTAATTATTTGGACCACATGCACATTATATACGAAGTCACATTAGTTATTAGTTAAATTAATCGATAACTTATTTTAAGAGACGATTATTACGATGACAAAATGCATAGACACGAAGCCTGGTGCGACCAGTAAACGCCCGGCACATCATTTACATTACACGCTGTAATTTAAACTTAATAAACTAGTAATGAAATGAATGTCATAAAAGTGCAATACGACTTTCTATATAGAACTCGCTTCAGAACAAACAGGGGTCCGTCCACAAAACTTGTTAATATATACGACAGAAATCTCCACGCCAAAAAAGGCCACGTAACTTGTAGAAATAGCGCCCGTCAATCCTGTAATTGGCAAACTGATGTCTGTTTCTTTATAATGTAGATGGGTTACTACTGACTGGAAATAAATACTCTAAAATTCCTATTACATTCCGCTTAAAAGAAATAACAGTAATAATTTTAAGATCTACTTGAATGCTAATATTATTACAAAAATAACGGAACGGTATAACATTTTTGAAAGCGGTGATAAGCATAAATATAATTATATTTGCCAAATAAAAAAACTTTCGCAAAATTTATCCTGTAATTTTTTTTTATGTTACGTGCTTTTATTGTTACAAAGTCCGGCTTCCCCTACCAACACGTCATACCTATTAGATGTAATAAAGTCTGAGAATCTTGACGATGTGATTATGTTATTTGTACGAACTTAATATTCGTACTATTGACCCGCACTAGTGATAGAGCACGATAGCAACGTGTGATCTGTGACCGCACGTTTCTTATAAGGAGGCAACGACCAGCTCGAAGTTGAAAGCAACTTGCCTTAGGCAAGGCATTCTTGCTCGAGCTATCGGATCGTGAAGACCTCAGCTAATAAGTCAATTACAATAAACACTGTTCCTATGTCGCTGCCGCTTTCACTACGTATTATATTATAGCGCTTGGAATTTACAAAATACAGTCCATATTGAGATCACGAACACGTTAAAAACATAAAAACCGCCTGTCCGAATGAGGCCTAGGTATCGCATATAAACAAACTATAAACATCGAGTGGTTTGTTGACCGGACTTCGATTGTTTTTTTACTGATATTATAATTATTATTTCTTTATGACTAATGACGGTAATGAATAGTGATCAATAAAATCATTTACTTAAGGAAATATCTAACAGTCCTGTGTTTGTTATTGTTCTATTGTAGTAATCTAATTTTGATTAACTGTTTGTATTGCTACTTTATCTAATCAAAGTCTACCAGAGCTTTGCCTTATAAAAAGCGTATGTACTATAGGCATGACGCGTATATACTGGTTCCGCTTTTAATACCTGGTGCGAGCTTACCAGTACGTGGACCGTGTGCGGATCGAAATACCCGATACATAACTTAAAGGTATGACGTCATCCGTACAGGCGGGCGCAGCGCGGCCGCCTACGCGCCTCGCTTGCTATCCAGTAAACAAACTGGGTATAGTAAGAAATACCTTCGATACCCACACTATGTAGACCGGCTATTACTATTTGCATGTAGGTATGTCTTATGAGTCCGAATTGTCCGAAGCGAGATGCATGAAACCAACCATTAGAATTAGAAACCATTTCATTCCTTGAGACAAATTTGATATAGATACGTATGAATTCAAAAGTACATAATTGCGTAACAACACTAAAGCATAATTATTATTTTATCGTGGGTTTTTGGATATCAAACTTTGTCTTACAGTTTTTTCATGGTAACGTGTTTTTTATGATTATAAGGATAGAAAATATTATACAGTGTTCAAATATGTTTAAAAAATTACGATGTCTTGTGTGAACCGACAATGTTTTGATTTATTACGTCGGTTGTGATTTTGAAGTGATTACGTAAACAATTGCTCTTCAGTTTTTGTAGCGTTTATCTTAGCTGATAGAGTTAAGCAAAGAAAGATTTTACTTCAATAATTTATCTTAACATATAGATACATTCATACACATGCATAAAGCATAGATGAAGATTACCTAACGAGACCACATCCACCCATATATAATATTTAGAGGTATTTTGATACCAGGTATTCGGCGATGTTCTCACCTTGAACACCGGGTATTGATATTTGCAAGCATGTCTCATGCCTAGTGCACAATGCACATGGCAGCACTGTTTGCAGATATGTCTCATGCCCATTTGTTATACAATAAAAAAAACGGATCATAAATTTAAACGCAATATAATATATATGTATCTATCTCTACTCTCTAATAAAGGGAACAGCGCGTACGCAGTTCCCACTACCAAAAATAACGCGCCCGAGTTATCCGCATTAGGGATAATCGCAGGGGTCAACCCATCCGCAGTGCAATGGATAGGCCTCGCCCTGGGGGAACCGCCTACTTGATCACGGTTTCCCCTACGCCAGGTAAGTATGAGTTTCTTTACTTGCGCCGAGCAGGTCTATATATCGGAGAGAATCTTGACACCGCGATGCAGGATTTCGTAGCTGAGCGCCCAGCGCCATCTTTTAAACAATTTGGAATATTGTAATCAGCTTCAAACGAAGACTGCCATTACGCGGACGGCCTCGTTTGTTATGGAATGACGCAATTCAATTTTTAAAAATATCTTTTGGAACCTGAACCAGAATATTTTATTAATACATAATCAATTCTATATCCGATAAACTTTCCAGTATTGGAGCATTACGTGGTTTCCTGTTTGGTTGTTATGTGTACTGTTTATTATCCATAAATAGTTTGAGTTTTTTTTATGATGCAATGTAGCTTGGAGTGATTATATTTTTGTTAACAGCCATTATGAGCTTCTAAAACATACAAAAATTTTATATCAATCGGTTGAGTCAATCGAGAAAAAACAATTTTTTTTATTTTATTTTTGAAGTGAAACTTCTTATGCGACTTCCAAGCGTTAAACGTTTAACGCACATTATCGGTCTCTCCTCTTTGTGTGAGCCAGAGCGAGACAGTAAATGTCGGTGCGTATGTATATTGCACACTGTTTAAATAAAATAGAAAATGCCTTTTAAAATGATGTTTCACTTCTATCGTGTGTGAATCGCACACACACCTTTTTTTATTCTCTACGACCAATGAAGTTAGAGATCTGATACTTTCAAGATATTAGTATTTTATTAGTCCTACATGTCCTCCAAATAGCATTCAAATATCTTTCCGAAGCTGATTCAGAATGCTTATACCCCTAGTCCCTTTGCTGTGAGCAAAATAATTTTGCGAGCCTATATTAACAAAGGGATTATAATTTATAATATAAATATGAACAAAAAAAATTAACAACATTTTTACTTTAACTAATATGTAAGAATTAAAGAAATATAAACTTGCTGTCAGCCTTACTGAACTCTTTAACAACTATACTATAATCCTATCTAGATGATGTATTTTTTATAATAAATAAAAATGCCAAAGCTGAAAATCTTCTGAACATAAAATCATATCTAATTTATTTAAACTAATACAAAATCTTAACTCTAATTTTAAATTTATAAGGGCCCTGAAGCCCCATACGGCTTTTACAGCTTCTCCGGGCTTGGGGGCGAGTGTTTATGCATTAGCCGCGGAAGCGTGACAACAAGCTCTCAAGGGTCCAAAGTGGCCGAACCTCTGTTATGTCTCTTGCATGTTGTCGCAATTAAGTCGCGAAGTTGCTAATTTCCTATCCGTAATTCGATCTAACTAACTATACATACATAGGTACATATATCTTTCTTCTGGGAGAAGGAAACAGACGTACGTATATGTATATAATTTGTCAATTGTGATCTAAACCAGCCAAAAAAGAAAGAAAAGAAGGTCCCTTACAGAACCTATGTACCCGAGTGGTGTACATGTGTGAAGTGCAGTGTTATGACGGTATATTGGTAGCTAGTGAATGCAGTGTCACTGTATCGCGCGAGCGGCTGCTTGGCCCAAGGGCTCCGTGCAGGAGGAACGGACCTAGGCTGGAGTTGCCGCAGGGGAACGGGGGATGTTACAGAAGGAAACCGCGGAGAGGACTCTCAAGGAGGACCCTCTAAACGGCCCTCACCGACAAAGACGAGCGGATGGTAGGAGGAGGCTATTTGCTCGCCTAGGAAAAACGGGTCGGGGCCCATTTTCCCACTACATAGTTTCGGTCCATAGTCTCCTATAGGCCGGGGCTTTTGTGAGTAGGAGTCTCACATACGCTCCCCGAGTGGGTGTGTATCCACGACGTGATCCACGTTAAAAACAAAAGGAGATTGGGGACGTGGCGGGTGTGAATAGGTTTAACGTTTCGCTACAATATCATCTAATGTTGAATGACGATATGGCCCAAGATGGTGACACGCTAAGCCTAGTGAGAGAACTGGCTCTCAAGTGCAGTTGCCAGAACACACCTATTAGTATAGATACATACATATATTACAGATATTCAACTTAATGGTAATAGCTAGCCAAGCGGGCATTAGAAAAATGCCCTAACACCGTGCTATGGTTTCATCACGATATTTTCTTTGACCAAAAACTCAGGGTCACTGTAGGATTTCGAATTTACATCGTTCGACGCAGTGTCCATACGCTAACACTGTGCCATCATTGCTTCAAAGTGCATATTTGCATATAATGCATTGCTCATAGTCACGGTTTTCATTTATTCTATCTAAATATTTCTCATGAGTTACTTTTGGAACGCGGGGCCGTAGGCGGGAACCCATTTCGCCCACGACTTATGCCGTTTCTGGTACCCCCAGGTACAAATTTGAATATGTAATAACTATATTTATTGCAATCAATAAATTTATCCTAGCTTAAGGTATAGACAATTAGTTATATGTATATTGAACGATTCCGAGACGCGATTTTAGATGTTGACCTTTACGTTCTAGAAGTAAGACAAAATCGTACTTAGCGCCGGTTCCGGTGGGATGTTTCCAGCGCCGGAAAAGAATCGGCATGAAACTTGATCGGGTCTAACTTTTTTTTAACTATACTAATAATGTTTCCATTTCATAGTTATATTTTTTTCAGTGAATGTACAGAGATGGGATTTATTTCCAGACATCACTATCATTCACGTAATAATCCACCCCATAACTTTTTGACAGCAAAACCGACTTGAACTTATTTTCCGGCGAATCTGTAATGTGCTTTGGAATCGTTTAATAGAACCTAGCATGCAACTTAATCCACGTGAACATAACCCGTATTAAAATCTTCATTGAAGACGCGAGAACTAATAATCGTACATCCGATAATGTCAAAGTCAAAGTGAATAAGGTGGACATTGCAATGTGGGGAACATTTAACATATATAGATGATCCCCGCTGAAAAAATAAGAAATGCTGGAAGCGAGGCCTTAGGGAATTTGCATTTAACTGGAATCCTATCATGGAAAAATTAAGAAAAATTAAAAAATATATAAAACAAAATATTATGGATATAACATTTAACAATTAAGTTTATTAATTTGGATTTTGCTTAATAAACGTTAATTTAAAATTGCACAAATTGCAAAAATGGCAAAAATAAAAAAATCAAATGTCAAAAATTAACCAAATTAAGAAAAAAAAATGTTTACAGAAAAGTAACATTTTTATATTTAAATATTGTTTATTTTATAAATGTTTAGGAAATAATTTAGTGTGGGCTATAATCACTACCCAATGTTGTCCCCTCTAACTCTTCGAATTGCTTACAGTTACCTTGGAATACCCCTAATCAAGTTTCTCAATAAAATCTTCTCAATATTATCCCAAGCTACTCGATGGCATATGGCAACAAGAGGGCAAGAGGGTCTGGCAGGCAAGTGTGAATTTATTCCGGCCGATTTCAGTCTTCTTCGCACAGTTTTGCTGCTTGTAACGAACTTCTTGGAACTTTGTACTTATCTTTGTAAGGACGCTGATAACGATAAACCGGTCATCTCAGGCCACAGTTTTCCGTTTACTTCCCTGTCCTGCGGAATCTCCGGTCTGCCGATACCTCCGGACAACTCACACTGAGTTGTGAGAGTGTGGACAACCACAGACTTTGATACTGGTAATGATTGGGCCACATCATTGTAGAATTGCCCAGTTTCAATTAAAGTGAAAGCTCTAGCAACTTGCGTGGCGTTTAGATTTGGTATCCTAGGTTATTTGCATATCAATTCACACTCGACACGATAAAAAAGGCAGTCAAGGCAAAAATTTCAACAAAACCAAAATTTTCACTAAAATCCAATAGTTGAAAAAACTTTCACAGTATGAAAGAACGCAATAATTACATAAAAACAAATGAAATTCGATAAAAAACAGTCCATATCTATTTTTTATAAAATTGAGTTATAAGCACGATAATTACAACATGAGAGATTAAAGCTTAGCCAAGCCATGAGTCTATATGTATAGTGAAAATCTTGACATTGTGACCCACTGCGGCGCCTCGTATTTCAGGTTTAGACCTTATACAACTCAACTATCTAGCGGCTTTTGACATAGGTTTTTAAAATGGTAAATTTGTACTGCACTTGGATACAAAACAATATAATTGGGCTATAAAAAGAGCTTGGACCAGGCTTTCCCTTACCTGTGGTTCGCCAGTAACGTCAACATAATGTGTCTTAGCTTCGATAGCCGCGCGGACCACCGGCTCACCGTATAGTCGGTACGGGCCGACGCAGTTAACAACCACCTTCGCTTGACTACACATCTCTTTCAAAGAATTTTCATCGTCCACATGCGCAATTATCACCTTGACGTTGGAGAGATCCTCGTCTGTAAAATCAAAATACAATGTAAACTCTATTATAACAAACGCCAATTTAAAGAAAAACTCCTTAAATTGTAGAAATAATGAAGGTTTATTTGATTACAATTTACATTGTTACCCATATATTGAGACATAGCGTTATAACCTTTCCAAATAGCGAAACTATACGTCATTATTTAGACCACAATAAACATATACGATTTCAGTGAACTTCAAAGTAATAGACACAGAGTCGTAAATATTTTGTACTCACTACTCTGTCAAAAAAGTACTGGGGCAAGATCAATAATACACAAAATGTTAGTTATTCATCCAAATTTATTTTATCGCCTTCAAAGTATACTCCTTCAGAAACGAAACACTTACGCCAACGAATAATTCAATCAACAAACATTTTTTAAACACTTGAGTTGAATTGAGTTTAGTTCTTGTCGCGAATTCTCCTTTATATCTTCTAACGAATAAAAACGGGTGCCACGATGTGGTAATTTGAATTTAGGAAAAAGAAAGAAGTCGACTGGAGCCATGTCTGGAAAATAAGGTGGTTGCTCGATAGTATTTGTTGAGTTTTTGGTCAAAAATTCGTTCACAGTGATGGCCATGTGCGAAGGCACATTATCGTAGTGTAAAATTAAAAAAAAAAACATTCCACAAATCTGGCCTTTTTCGTCGAATTTGCTTTCTTAAACGCCGCATAACGCTAAAAACAATATACTTTATTTACCGTTAGACCTTCCGGTAAGAATTCCGAGTGCACAACACAGCAACAGTCAAAGAAAACAGTCAACATGACTTTGACTTTTGATCGACTTTGGCGTGGTTTTTTCGGTTTCGATTCAATTGTAAGGCGCCACTCCGAAGCTTGTTGCCTAGTTTGCATGTCAAACTTGTAAACCCACGTCTCGTCACCAGTAACAATACGTTTCATGAATGTTGGGTCAGAATTGACTCATTCTAGCATGTCCTCATCGACTCTAATGCGATTGAGTTTTTGCGTTAGTTGCAATGTACGGATTTGAATCTGTGCCGTTCATCGCAACCTCTGGTGTAGGTACCACAAAGATCAAATTTAGGTACACGTGGATAGGGTTGAATCCATACAGTGTAGTTTAAAGATACCCACACGCTCCGTAAGACATCAACAACTGTTTAGCGATTCCTATTGTAATAACAATGTATCAGAGAACAGTTCCATTTATAGAATGTGTAGGCGTTACAATGAAGTTCATTTACCTACAACATGACATATTTCTCAGCAGTCTAGCTTTACTTAAAAGTTCACTTCCATAATATATTAATATTTCAATATAGTTATGAATATTGAATTTTATGTAATTAATCTAATTAAGTAATGTTCTAGTAAGAAAAGCTATTTATAGTTAAGTTTTTAATGTTATTATTATTTGTCTATCTTCTATTATTATTACCTGTATTTGTGCCATTGAAATAAACTAAAATAGTCCACTTCGAATTACATTATAATATTATATCAATTTAATGATTCGCCAATAAAGTAGTACGTACAGTATATGTTACCGGCAAAGTATATAATAAAGACATTCTATATATGTCGGAGCAGGCACAAGGATTGGACGTATTGTAATTCCTAATAACGCCACTTAGGGCTGTCGTGAACTATGGCGGCCGATGAACTAGGACCACGGCGGCACATGAACCTGGGCGGCGCCTGGACCAGGGCGGCTCCATATTAACTATTCTTCTGAGCATCGATAGAATGAGCTGGTTATTTTTCCAGCCTCGAGCAATCTCAGGATATAATAATAACTAAGGTCTTCACTATCCGACAGCGCGAGCGAGAATTTCTCTTGCCGCTTTTTTTTTCGAAGTGACTATCCTTTTAGCCTTAGGGACAGCCTTTGCGACTTTTCCCGGGCTTTCTATTTCTGCGGTCACTTTGGTACGAATTGGGGCAGATAAGCGAAGCGCATCTAGGCTACTTCTGACTTTTTGTAGGTCTTTTTTAAGATCTACAATTATGTAGAACATTAATTTGATATATATCTTATGGTTTACTCAGCGTAAGCCCATTAAGCGCCTCAAATGTGCCTTTGTTTCGAATTCATTCACTATTATCGTCACTGCTTATTTCGTATGTAACTTATCTTACAAAATATATCCTAAAGCCTGGCCAGATAACATAGCTACGAATTAAAATATAAAACATGTAATTCGGATAAGTGGTTTTCGCGTGAAAAGAACTTTAACGGACAGATAGACAGAGAGATATTGAGTTTTATAATATGCATATACTAGGGTGTCCATCAGAAAATCTGGAAAAAAATACATGTACAAGCTACAGAACTACAATTTTATTAATATAGATAACGTATTACAATGATGATTCATATTACAATAGGTAAAGACTACTAAAGACGCAACGCCTTGGCCTTCGATGATAGCGGTGATAAAACTGTCTAGATATAAAATATATTAATATGTTTATGAACAAAGGTTGGAATTATATGTGCCTAACCAACTCATGGTTTATATAGTACTAGCTTTCCGCCCGCGATTTCGGACTAAGATTTGTACAGTTACCTATTAACATTTGAATATAATCCCAACAAAAATATGCTGTAAAAACATATGTCTCAATTCATAAAATGTTTTGTCTATAAAAAGTAGTGAAACCTCATAAACAGCCAAGTATAGGAGTTGGATATAAGGAAACGAGTAATTTTTGCTAAAATCTGACCTATCTTTACATTCTTTACAATCTACCGTGCCTAATCATACCTATGAACCTAAATATTATAATTAAAGAGAAGACAATAAATTTAATATATTCTTACTATAATGTACAACATATAATAAGAGAAGAACTAAACTAAAGAGAATAACTTTATTGTCTTGTCGTTAATTAAAATATTTTAGGCTCATATACTTAACTAGGCATAGTAGATTCTAAAGAATAGAATTTAACTAGCACGAACGTAAAGAAGCACTTACCAGTCTTCTTGGAGACATCTAGCAATAAAGACTGTAATTTCTTCTCAGAGCGGCCCGCGACTGCCCACGACAACCCGGGATACTGCTTCGCGAAGTTCACCATCTTCTCGACGGCATGCTTACCGGTGAAACCGGTCGCTCCGAAGATAACCAAGTCTAATCTGGACATCTAGCAAACAATTAAGATAATTAAAAAAAAAATTAAAAAAAAATAATTCCATTTATGGCGGCGATGGCTCGAGATAGCTTTTACTAACGTAAAATGATTCCTTTTCAGGGTTCCGAAGTAAACAAGAAACCCCTATAGTTTCAATATGTGCGTCTGTCCGTCCTAGACTAAATATCTGGGTGTCACCCTCGACTCGAAGCTTAACTTCAACGCACACGTTACTATAGTCCGGAATAGGGTCGTCTGGATCCTTTCCCGCTTGCGAACCTTGCTCAGTTCGGTAAGCAAAATGTCCTCAAGACATAAGCTTACACTGTACAAGATGTGCGTCCGCCCGATCTTGACATATAGCTGTGCCGCGTTCGCACATATGTCCAAACATAACTTTGCCCGCATGCAAAGAGTCCAAAATCGGTTTCCCTCGATAGAAGCCTATGTGAAATATCTCACCAGGAGATACTTCGATAGCGCTTCGAATCATCCCAACCCGATCGTAAAATCCATCCTGAACTACGTCCCAGACAACTCGATCCCCGTTGCCAAACGTTATAAACGCCGTCCGCGAAATCTCTTTGTCGATCCCGACGACGACATCGAGAAAGCTAACAAGTTTACGCGTCCGCTCCCGCAACATATGCGTGCTCGCGCCCAAGTCCGCGAAACCACCGTTCTCTCCGCAGGGGACGTACGGTTAACTTCGCTCCCGCACACCCGCCACGACCTCTGCGGCAACTCAAGCCTAGGTCCGATCCATCGGTATGGAGCCCTTGAGCCAAGCAGCCGCTCGCGCGATACAGTGACTCTACATTCACTAGCTTTCACAGCCACACATGACACTGCATTGTACACACATGCATAACACACAGGTACATAGGTTCTGTAAGGGAGGTAGGTTCTGCCTAGTTAGTATAGACAAAAAAATTCAGAACACTAAATACACATACACATGTTCCTTCTCTCCTCCTAGGGGGAAGAAACATGTATATATGTATAGTTAGTTTAGATCAAATGATAGTCAGATCGCGACTTATTTGCATACGCGCAACAGTCCGAGCCGAGGTTCGGCCACTTTGGCACCCTCGGATGTTGTTGCAAAGCTTTCGCGGCTGAGTTCCTTAAGCGCTCGCCCCCAAGCCCGGTAAAGCTGTAAAAGCCGTAAATGCTCCAGGCCCCTAAGGCTAACAGTATAGTCAGATCAAAGTAATCACGCCGACAAAATGATAAAATAAAATCTTGAAAAAATATGTTTAGGGTACCTCTCCTACATGTAAAGTGGGAATAGATTTTTTTAATAGTCTATGCCATCGTCTAGTGTGTCGTCCAAAAATATTGCGGGAATTTAAAAACTATTTTTAGATTCACGGATCACTTTGCGACATATTAAGTTTTAAAATACTAATTTTTGTTGTGAAGTCAAGGGGCCTCTTTTTGCCAGCTAAATTGTTGTTTTTGGACATATGAAAAAATTCATGATATATAATATTATTTTTTTTTTTTTTTTTTTTTTTTTTCGAACTGACTACACTGTTAGCCTGAGGGGCCCTGGAGCCTTTACGGCTTTTACAGCTTTACCGGGCTTGGGGGCGAGCGCTTAGGGCACTCAGCCACGAAAGCTAAGCAACAACATCCGAGGGTGCCAAAGTGGCCGAACCTCGGCTCGGACTGTTGCGCGTATGCAATTAAGTCGCGATCTGACTAATTCCCTATCCGTAATTCGATCTAAACTAACTATACATATATACATGTTTCTGCCCCCTGGGAGGAGGGAAGGAACATGTGTATGTGTATTTAGTGGTCTGAAATTTTTGTCTACTCTAACTAGGCAAAAAAAGAAAAAAAAAGGTCCCTTACAGAACCTATGTACCTATGTGTGTTGTGCATGTGTGTATAATGCAGTGTCATGTATGGCTGTGAAAGCTAGTGATTGTACAGTCACTTGTATCGCGCGAGCGGCTGCTTAGCTCAAGGGCTCCATGCCGATGGATCGGACCTACGCTTGAGTTGCCGCAGAGGAAGGTGGTCGTGGCGGGTGTGCGGGCGCGAAGTTAACCGTTCGTCCCCTGCGGAGGGAACGGTGGTTTCGCGGGCGTGGGCGCGAGCACGCATATGTTGCGGGAGCGGATGCGTAGTAATTATTAGCTTTCTCGATGTCGTCGTCGGGATCGACAAAGAGATTTCGCGGACGGCGTTTATAACGTTTGGCAACGGGGATCGAGTTGTCTGGGACGTAGTTCACGGTGGATTTTACGAGCGGGTTGGGGTGATTCGAAGCGCTATCGAAGTATCTCCTGGTGAGATATTTCACATAGGCTTCTATCGAGGGAAGCCTCATGTCCCTGTGGAGGTCCATGTTCCTAACGAAGGCTGGAGGGTCAAGCAGGCGACGGAGAAACCGATTTTGGACTCTTTGCATGCGGACAAAGTTATGTTTGGACATATGTGCGAACGCTGCGCAGCTATATGTCAAGATCGGACGGACGCACATCTTGTATAGTGTAAGCTTATGTCTTAAGGACAGTTTGCTTACCGAACTGAGCAGGGGTCGCAAGCGGGAAAGGATCCAGACGGCCCTATTCCGGACTATAGTAACGTGTGCGTTGAAGTTAAGCTTCGAGTCGAGGGTGACTCCCAGATATTTAGTCTTGGTGGCCCAAGGGATATTCCTACCGAATAATGAGAGGGGTCCTACCGTGCGTGGTAGTTTACATGTATGCGGTTCGAACATAATCGCGGCGCTCTTTACCGGATTAATAGCTATTCGCCACGTTCGAAACCACTCCCCGAGAGTGGTTACGGCACGTTGGACTGCGCAGGCGAGATTTTTTCTGTGTCTGTTTGACGCGTATATGACTGTGTCGTCAGCGTAGAGCCCTACCTCGACCCCGGGGGGCTTCGGGAGGTCGCTGACGTACAGATTGAAAAGGCAAGGCGCCAGAATGGAACCTTGCGGGACGCCTGAGCGTATAGGGTGGGCGGTAGATAGTACTCCTTCCACTCGGTAGTGGAAGGTGCGGTCGCTTAGGTAATCGCGGACTAAATGCACTAACCTATCCGGGACTTCTAAATGGTGAAGCTTGTGGACCAGTCCGGCGTGCCAGACCTTATCGAAGGCCTTGGCTACGTCGAAAAAGACCGCAAGCGTGCGGGCGGGAGCGATATTGCTCTTGGCGAAGTTACTCGTGATGTGCTCCGTGAGGCGGTGCACTTGATGTGTACACGAGTGACGGGCGCGAAAGCCGAATTGTTCGGGCGGGTATAAATTCTTGTCGTCTATAACGACCTTGAGACGGTTCAGAAGGATCCGCTCATAGAGTTTCCCTAGAGTGTTTAGGAGACTGATCGGGCGATAGCTATCGGGAAGCGAAGCTTTTTTGCCGGGCTTGCGAATACCTATAACTATAGCTTTTTTCCAGACGGCTGGAAAATAGCAGTGGGCTATGGCTGCATTGAAGATGCAGACCAAAAGAGCTATGAGGTGATCAGGAAGAAGTTTGAGTACTTCATTCCTGATACCATCTGGACCGGGAGATTTCCTAGGCTTAAGGCCTTTAATGATAGAACAGACCTCATCTGGCGTGACCGGGGTTAGCGTTTCCGCGGGAGGAATCAACGTGAGTTCCTGAACGGCGGTCTCGATAGTTTCGATGTGGGCAGTGTCTACGTTGTCGCAGTTTGGGGAGCACTGGCTCTCCAAGCTTGCGGCAAGGCATTCTGCCTTAACGTCGCTATCGAACGCGAGTGGAAGATCGGGGCCCCTTTCGAGGGGCGGCATCTGGGCGGAAGCTTCTAACTTCAGAGAGCGGGCGAGGTTCCAGTAAGCCAGATGGGACGGCTTGAGACCCTCTAAGAGGTTATCCCACCGGTGACCTCTGTACTCTCCGATGCGAGTTCTAACCTCTCTCTGAAGTTGTCGTAACCTACGGGTGTTATCCCTCGTCGGATAGGAGTCATGTGCACGTGTCGCGGCGTTCTTTTCCGTGATTAACGCTCGTAAGCCGGGGGGGAGTATAAAACGGCGTTCGTTTGCCGCTTGCACCTCTCTCGAGGCCTCCCTTACACCGGTTTGGAGGTAGTCGACCAGGGAATCGATGGCTAAATCGGCGTCTGCGGTTGACTCCAATACGTCGGGGATCCTAGCTAGGCTGGACGGGGTCGCGTTATCGGATAAGTAGCGATTTAAGATCGCGTAGTCAACTATTTTGACTTTTGGCGGACTGGGGTCGAACGGTTGCCCGAGTTGTAAGATAACCGGGCGGTGGTCGGAGTCTAGTTCGTGTACGACTTCTATAAGTCGTAACCGAAGTGAGACACCTTTGAGGAGGGCTATGTCAAGTACTGTCGGTTGACAGTTGTCTTGAAAGTGCGTGGGCTCTAGCGGTGCTATGACGTCAAAGCCGAGCACGTCGCATAGTAGTTCTAGTATAACCCCGTTACGGGTGTTGCGCGGGTTGTTGAAAAGGGTGTGACCGCTATTGAGGTCGCCTGCTATTATGACTGATTGATCGAGTGAAAAAAGCGCCTCCAGATCGGACTGAAGGAGTCTTTTATTCGGGGAGAGATATGCAGAGACAAGCGTGATTGGCGGATGGCCAGTCATGCCTATTCTACAGACGGACACTTCCATATTGGTAAGTGCGGGAGGGTCTATTGGCATGCAATAGAGGGAACGCTTGTAGTAGATGAGCGTGCCGCCTCCTAGGGTGGCACGGTCATTTCTGACTATATTGTAATTTGCTATCTTAGGGTCGCGCCTACTGGGTTTTAGAAGTGTTTCTTGTACTAGAAACACGTCTATCTCCCGTTCCCTAAGAAAGGTGGATACTAAGTCCCGTTGTGGAAAGAGGTTTCGCGCGTTAAAAAAAGATATATTGAGGCTTCTAGGCTTAATGCGTGCCATTGATAACCGTTATCTATTTCCCGGCACGGGCCAGGCGCATTAGCGTCGCTGTCATCAGGGGGAAACGCCTGATGGATTCGCCGGGACCGTACTCAGCGACGCACTGTTCGTACGCCAGTACTTCCTGAGGGTCATGCTCGCGGAAGAGCATGACCATGTAGTCAACGCCGCGGCGCGTGTTGACGGGCGGGGGGGCCTGAGCCTTAGGAGGCTGAGGGCGGGGAGTGGAGACCCATGCTGCTTGAGGAGCTCGCATGGCCGGAGGGGGTGCGCGGGGCGCGGGGGCGGCTGCCACCGGGGCGCTGGAGGCGCCCGGGAGGCTGGGGAAAGCCTCTGGCGTGAGCAGGGGCTTTGGTTGTCCTACGGCGGGACGTGTCCTCTGAGGAGGGGTGTGTCGCGTAGGGCGCATGGGTCGCGTAGGGCGCGTGGGGCGCGGGGCACGGGGACAGCCGCGATAGTTCGCGGGGTGACCTTCGTTGCCGCATAGCACGCAGCTCGGAGGGGTAGCCGACTCACGAGTGCGCGAGCACTCGCTAGTCGCGTGGTCCCCGAGGCACTTAACGCACCTGGGACGGAGATGGCAGTTGCGTGCCGAATGACCGTACAGCTGGCAGTTGTGACACTGCGGAGGGCTGCGGTTCTTGTGTGGGGGCTCTACGGCTATTCCGGAGAGCTCACACACTTTCCTAACGTTAAAAATGGCTCTGCCCTCGGGGGTCAGTTCCAGAATGACTAAGACCATGTCGAGAGGTCTGTTTTTGGATTGTCCGCCGTGCATTCTGTGCACTTCGCGGACAGGGAAGGCCTTGGCTAAGAGGTCAGTTTTGACCTCCTCGGGTGTGATTTCCACCGGGATGCGGCGGATTACAACCCGGAGTTGACGTTCTTCCTCCAGGGAGTACGTGAAATATTCGAGGTTGCTGTCTCGGAGCAACCTGGTAAATTGACGGTGTTCGTCCGAGGTGGAAACTTGGACGCGGATACCGTTGGCCGTGTTACTGGCCTGGGTGTAGTGGATACGGAGTTCTCTCAGTTTCTCTGAGAGTTTTGTCCAGACCGATTTGTTCTGGACCGTGACGGGGGGCGGGCGACGCGCCTTTCTGCCGGCAAAGGTACCGGCAGGCGCTGAGGGCGCTGCGGAGCGGGGGGCGTGGCTATTTAGCCCTGTCTTTTGTGCCTTTTGAGGGCGGGACTGAGTCTCCGGAGACTCGGGACGCGAACGTGATGCACGTTTGGCGGGCTTGTTTTTTTGAACGAGGGTGAAGCCCTCGTTATCATTGACTATCGCCGTGTCCATTTCGTCGGACTCGGGTTCGGGATCCGGACTGGCGGATGAGTAGCTAACGTTTGTAGCTACTAGCGTCGGCGTGTCCGCTTCGGGAACTAGCGACGCAAATGAATTGTTGGTTGGTAGCGCAGAGGGCGCTGGGGTCGGGGCTTGAATGCCCGGGGAACGTGAGCGCGACGATGGCCGTTTGTACGGCGTCTGACGGTGAGCGCGGGGTGCCGTCGAGCGGGAGCGCGGGACGGGCTTCTTGTTTATCGCGTGTGGCGCGGCGGGGTCGCTGGTGGGCTCGGTGCCCTGAGCGATGACGACGGCGGGTTGCTCGGCCGCGATGGCCCTATTGTACTCCGTCCAGAGCGACGGATGCAAAGTCGTTGCGAACGCTTTGAAGCGTTCCAAATCAGTAACGTGTGCCATTCCGGCGGTGGCGGTTGGGCGGGCGGGGGTGAAGTTAAGAGGCAGGGGAGGCAGGGGGGTGCACCGAGTGAATTTAAACGGCTATCCCGAGCCGTGCAAAGGGACCTGCGGGTCACGGTGTAATGACTCGCAGGAAAAGAACCTACCGGGCCCTACGTGGAGGTCCCTATCAAGCCCGAGGCAGAGAACGCAGCCGGTATAAATACCTAGCTACGCCCAAACAGACACTCGGGGATGGATGTGTAGCAGGATCGGAAGGGTGGGAAGGAGACACTCAGGGCTTGACTATGACTCTATCAAGGGCCAAGATTCCTGAGCCCGACCAAGTACTATCGTTTGCCTCTGAAGGAGGCAACCGAGGGGCGCTTGGGTCACGCACCCACTTGCTTTCGTTGGCACCGTCAGGTATCAGGCAAGTGACCACTAAAGTGTGGATTTCGTCGAATAGAAACAAATTGCTCTTAAAAGAGCAGTTTATGTTTGTGTAGCGTACTAAAAGTACGCGACACAATGGGTGCGAGCGAGACGGCGATACGCAGGTGCGGCGCAGGTGTGATGCAGGTGTGCGGCAAAGCCGGTCGGTCGTAAAACTTCACAAAGGCGGCAGAGAGCGGTCGCAAACACGTCCGTTCCCGCCGGCGGTCGTGATCGGTCTCCGATATATAATAGTTAAAAGGAAATCTATCAGAGGTGAATAGGCTTTACAAGTTACCGAGTAATAGCAAATAAACTTATAAAATGTCCTTGGAGAAGTAATTTCGTAAAAATTCCATTTAAAATAAATTAAAGCCCCCCCATACTGCACGTGGCTCGATACGCACTTGGCAATTTATTAATAATTGCATCAAAACGAGGTAATATTATTTGTTATTCATGTTGATTATTTTATTTTTGTCTAATTTACATTGTATATAATGTATTACTTATTAGACATTTCAATTAAATTACTAATGTATTTTTACATGTTGCGAATAATTTCTACATTTGGATATACATACTGCCTATATACGTTTTTTGTTTATTTACTATAGATGTATAATACATAATAATATTATATACATATTATATTATAGCGAATTGGGTTTTCATATTTACTAAGTATCTATGTCAAGCCAATTAAAATATTATTTGACTATTCTTTATTTATTTAAAGCAATAATGGTTCAGTGGTAGCTTGCACGGAAATCACGTCGAAGGGCGTAAGTAAGTTCTAATACCTGCAATGAGTCTGAGGTGAAGGAAAACATTGTGATAAAACCATAGCATATTGGAAAGGTTATTTCTAATGACCGCCTGGATAAGTGCCATCCTCAAGTTGAAAATTTGTCACCAAGCACCAATAGGTGTGTTTGGGCAACTGCACTTTGTGCCAGTCTTCCCACTAAGCTTAGCATGTTACAATCTTGGGCCACATAGTCACCTAAGATCAGGTGAGATTGTGGCCACAACGCTAAACCTATAAACATTTAAAGAAAACAAGTCACAATTCGTCAAAATTGTGACTCGCAAAATATACATTTCATGACGGAAGTAAACATGATGAAATTAGCTATCAAAGCCATCAATGATAACAATGTGAATTCAATATAAAGATTTTCTTTAAAATGTATATATGATTATTATATTTGTCGAAATAATAGTAAACTTTCTTTAAACAAAGGTGATAACTCGCACCTCTAGCCCTCTAACTGCTCAGTTTACGAGTAAAGAAAAACAAACAACCAAGGTTAAAAATTGTAATCTAACTTGATAAACATATGCTAATTTAATATGCACAAAAACATTTTAATTATCGTAGAGTATCTGGCCAACTACTTAATTAGTTCCTGAAGGCCATTAATAAAAAATGAAAATTTTATTATGGTTCACAATGAAAAACTCTAAATTAGCTCTATTTCGGACAAACTTCTATATAAACTAACAATAAAATTAGACCAAACAATGTATAATAATTATGTTTTTATTTTATTACTCCATTTATAAAAATGGTTTAATGTATACCCCACTTACAGAAATACAGAGATCTTCAGAGTGGGGCATACATAAAAAGTAAAAATTGTATTCATAAATAAAGAAATAAAAACCAATTACAGAAAAAATAACTACAGTAACAAGGTAATTAAAGATTTGTAATATAAGTATTAGAAACCATTTATGGAACCTGAATATAAACAAATAAACTTTTAATTTCCAATAAAGCTGGCCAAAACAAGAACAAATTCATCATGTCTAAACCATAATAACAAGAACCACATATTTTTTAAGTTACAGTGATTAAGTCATGATTCAGCATAAGTGAACAAATTTATTTGAATATAACATGAACAAAAATATGCAGCTCAGAGAATAGCCACATGTTAAAAGTCACTCGAAAGAGCACTGGAATAATATTTGTAAAAGATCTGAAAGTGAGACTATATCTAGAAGCAAATTACTTGAATAACAGACAAACTGAAATGTAAGTAGAAATAGCATTTATCAGAGAATCAACAAGTACAGTATATGACAGACAGCCTAGGCCAGATGGAGTGAGGACATATTTTTTATATTCCGTTATTATATGACAAAACTGTGATTATAAAAACAATATATACAAAAGAAATTTTCGTAATATCTCAGTGGATTTTCTGCAAGTTTTATTCAACAAATTTGAAGCAAAAAAAAAACTGTTTAAAATTTTAACTTTACAAATTCGTTAAAAGAGTGAAAATTGTTTAAAAAATATCTTCAAAAAGCGATAACATGAAATATAATAACATACAGCTAATTACCAAAGAAAATTTACTAAAAAATACTGGTAGGTAGGTGGTAAATAAGTACCTACATATTTCGATATTTTATTGATGAATGTGCAAACGCCGATATTTTCAGCTGTTTAATCACCTCGTTCAATGTTATTAAGTGTTAGGATCCTACGATATGATATTGCAAAAAATACGAATATTATGTATGTACAGTGAAAGTAGAATATATTAATTCATAAAGTAGAATTTTAGATACAAAATATATATTTTTAATTCATTGTATAAATTATTATTTATATAACCTTTATAGGTAAGCGAAAAATGTAGACATGGGAGGAATATGATAAAAACAGTATTTTTCCACAATTAAATATCAGTCATGATAGTACAAAAAGAAAGAAGATCATATGCGTACTGTGTTTTATTATAAAAAAATAATTATGTACTAAAACAACAACACAACAATTACCTTGTTTTTTGTTTTCAAGAACTCCTACCAACCCAAATAATCAAAATACTTCTATAGCCGCGCCAACACCGCAGACAGCAGAGGTGCAGAAATCAAAACGCACAGACACAAGCGCAAGCGCACAGACTATGTACTTGTGTCCAGTTTGTAGAATATATTTTGTTAGATAACGTCAGTGTTGTTCCAAGTAAATTTAAGGGTTGCCGTATCTGAAGCAAAAAATTGCCGTATTTCAGAGGACAAGTAAAAAACGGGCCGTATATTCCAGGTTTTTATACTAAATGCTTACAAAATAGTATAAAAATACAGTATATCTATAGTAATAAATTTACTCGTCTCCGTATAAGTTTTGGACGGTACTTAAAACCTGGGACTCATCTGGAGAGATTTTACTTTTTGTCTTGTCCTTCATTTTTTGTAGAATATCGTTTTGTACTTCAAATTGTGTTCAATTGCCTTGATTTCGCACATATCGGTCTCTTCTCTTTGTGTGAGCCAGAGCGAGAGAGTAAATGTCGGTGTGTATGTATGTTGCACACTGTTTAAATCAAATAGAAAATGTCTTTTAAAATGATGGTTCACTTCTATCGTGTGTGAATCGCACACACACCTTTTTTCTGTATCTCTCTCTCTAACAAAGTAAAGTTCCTTAAGCTTGAATAGAAAGGATCATGTTCCAAACTGAAACAGTTTACTTTTGATTCACACCCTGGGCCCTAGTATGTGGAATAGGTACTTAATATTTAGTAACAGCTTTCTCAGTTTACAGATAACAGTTACAAACTGTTACTTGTTATTACCTGTTATTTTTAACTGATATTATTTTGACCTTAAATGAAGAAGTGCAGACGAACATTTTCAACTTTAACTTTTTTAATATTATTTTCTTGAATATACATATAATTTTTTTTTTAAATAAAGGTACTTGTATGTCTTTCCTCATGTTATATTTTCTGCCTGAAACAAAAAATGGAGAAAAAAATTGCGAGACATATCATTTTGGGGAAAGAAAAATATGAATATGGGGAAAATCTACACATTCGACCTACCAACCATTTGTTAAGCTGTGGCATACGTCCGCTAGGAGTATTATTATTCTGTGCGTAGTATCTACCTGAACATATGATAATCTGTGGTAGTATTCACTTAGTAGTCTGTGGCTGTGGTGTTACGAACGTAACTTGTGAACTTAACCTTATAAATCCTGATAGTGATAAAAGTAAATATGGAATTAAACGAAAGGATTTTACATTATTTAGAAGTAAATGACAAAGCGGACACTATCAAACTAGCTAGTGAATTTAATGAAGAACATCAGAAAATTGTGGGTGCTGTGAAAAGTTTGGAAGCGCTTGATATGGTGGTTTCCGAGACTGTGAAAAACACAAAGTGGGAACTCACAGAGGAAGGGCAGCTAGTTGCCGACAAGGGTAGCCACGAAGCTGTATTATTTAGAAGTATACCAGAAAACGGTATGGCGCAGGTTGAGGTTATGAAGGTATTAAACAGATTATTTAATGTGGTTTTTGTTACTTGCTAGCTGTCGCCTACCCACTTCGCACACTAAACTTTAGTTATACAAAAAGTAGCTCATGTCTTCTTCCACATCGTAATTGAGTTCTGTGATAATTTAATGTATGTTTGTAAAAATTAAAATATCTTTAATTTGTAAATGACAGGCAAATTTCAATACTAGAAATAAATATAAAATAGACATTCCATCTTTTAGACTTAGTAAGACTAATAAATGTGTTTTAAGTAGCCAATTATGTTATGTTCTAATAAACTTATTAAGCACATTATCAATTTCCATATAATAATTCAATTAAGCAAGTTTTATTGTCTAAAGTATATTTATTATAGGGTGGTTCATTATATGAATGATGTTGATGTCTCGAAGTGATTCTCTCTGTAAATCCATTAAAAATGATAATAATTTTAAATAATAAAAATAATTTTAAAACATATTTTTTTTCATGGATACCTCATCGAGTTTCTTGCTGGTTCTCCTCGATGACTGGAATGCTTTTCAAACCTGTAGTAGTGTCTTGTCATTCATAAGTGCCTTTTTAGGGCCTAAATTACATAAAATATTTATGATTTTTTATTATGCCAAATTTCATTAGAATCATACCAGATACTCAAGAGTGGTTGATGGACAAACATACATATTGGCACATATCTGTACCTAATATACAATATATATTTGTAACCTATAAGAAGTATGTAATATATTTTATTATAGAACTGTTTATTTAAATATGTATTTTTCATATTGTTGGTGTATATGTCACAACTTACAAATTGTCAAAGAATAAAAAGTATTTCCCATGTTATTTCCATAAGAAATTTTGGTGAAAAAGTGGACTATCTTAGAGTTGATATTAAGAGCTCAAAATTTCAGAGTTTTTTTCATTTGTTTTGAAGCATTAAGATTCGAAAACACCCCTGTTAATGACCATCCTAATATCCCAAATTTTATACTGTTAAAATGATCATAGAACAAAATGAGCAACTATTCACAGCACTTATGAACAAATCTGTTAGTCTGATATATCAAATTAAAAGCAACTACGACAACATATACTGTAAATAATATACATAGACACTGTAAATTTTTACCCGACTAAGAATAATGAGAAAATGCAGCTACACTGATAATATTTTGATAAATAACTATTATTTAAACAAATAAGCCCTGAAACTGGATATAATATAAATTTGAAAGATTTATATTTTCTACATTTTTATTTCTCACAATCATACCAAGTTTTCATATTTACAGACAGTACCAAATGCTAAAGTAGGATTCAGTAAAGCCATGTCATCTGGCTGGATTTGGATTGACAAATCTGGTGGAGCACCTGTTGTAAAACGAAAAATTGATACCATCACGGACACAGTTCAAGAACACCTCAACGAAATTAAAAAGGGCATTGACAATTTACCAGCTAATATAAGAAATGATTACAAGAAACGTAAGTTACTCCAAGAGGTGACAGTAAAGAGTTTCATGCTCACCAAGGGGTCACAGTTTGCAACCACTATAAAAAAATTGGAAACGGATTTGACCAGTGAAATGCTGTTGACAGGAGCTTGGAAGAGTTTGCAGTTCAAACCTTATAATTTTGATGCATTAGGTAAGTGAATTAATTACACATTGTTTGTATTATATTACATACATTTGTGTGAATTAGTGCATATTCTCCTTTTAGTTTGATTAATGAAGGCATTCAATGATGTGGTCAGAATTTGGATCGAAGGGGCAGGCAGGTAAAGGAATATTAATATTATGCACATCTCATTGCAGTATTGCCTTCTCTAGAAATATTTGATCAAGTAGTTTGGTACAAATAACAAAACTTATATTTTTCCAATCAGGGTGTTACACATAATGTTGGAGGAGTATTCGCATTGCATTCGAGCCAAGTCACCCATCACTCGGTATACCCACACCTTTCTAGGTCGCAGCTGGCTCCCTGTTTAGCTTGGCTATGCATTACCATTTTATATTAATGGTTGATATACTTTGTTACTTCTGTCTGTAATGACAGTTACTTTCTTCATCTGTAACAGAAGAAGTGTTTATATTGTTAGTTGATGATGTTTACTTGAAAAAGTAAATTTTCCATGTAAAACCTGAAATAAGAGAAAGCAATATGAAATTATATTAATATCGCTTTTCCTTGTTTCAGTTGTTCTGGGGATGATAGAAATAGCAGCAATAAATCTGTACCAGTCAGAAGTAGCAACTTGAGATATATCAATTAGTTATAGTTTTTACATTCGTGTATGTAAAACATGCATGTTTGTATGTAACATCTATTTTTTTTTGTTCCATTAGGTTAAATGACTTTTCATGTGTTGCTAGTTAATTGGATTATATAAATAATGATGCCCACTAATCCAAAAACCTACATGATGAATGAATGGTACTGTACTTCTTTTTTTTTTAAACACCACTTACTAAAGTGCCAATAAATTGAAGTGCCTGTTAGTAATGTCAAAATAATAGATTATTTACTAAATGCACATAAAGGATATATAAAAAAATTAAAGTTTGTCTGTATGTTTGTTTCGGGTAATCTATGAAACGGTTAGACCAATTTTGAAGTGACTTTCACTGGCAGATAGCTGATGTTATAAAGCATAACTTAGGCTACTTATATTTTAGAAAAATAATTAGGGTTCCGTACAAAAAAATAAAATAAAAACCTTATTGTAGTACTCTACGCGAACGGTGCCGCGTGCACAGCTAGTTAATAAAAATTACTATACCATAATATAGTAATAACATAACATAGTAATAAACCCATCAATGATCTTCATCTGATTTGTCACGGTCCAGGATCAGTCGGTGTATATGCGTTAGCGTTAAGCGGGGTGTTAGGGATCGCGTCCAACATACACATAGTGATAAACCCATCGATTTTCTTTTGAGTTTGTCACGCTCTGGGATCAGCCGGTGTATATGCAGTAATAAAGCGGGGCGGTAATGATCGTGACCACCATACACATAGTATACACGCAACACTGAATTTCTTTTGGTTTGTCAAAATCAATAATTAATAATGTCAATTATTGCCTTCGTTATTTAATCTGAATGACCATAGGATGAAGGAAACAAACACTTTCTGGATGATACTTTAATTTCCCCATTTTTTGGTAAAAAATTTAATCACTTACAATATCATTCGTGCGTTTGTGTTTATGTTGGCAAGTGTAATTGTGTGCCGCTTACGCACACATTTACATAGTTTTGGCTTCAACTTTGAGCAGCATGTTGTATGAAACTATCACTCTTAGCGTGATAAATCTATGACGGCAAGTGTATGTTCCTTGATGATAAAGGATCCGTTCATAAAACAAACAATTCAAAACTGCCTCTGTTCTAAACTGCACCCCTCTCCCCTACAATTGTTGAAACGGCGCGGCGCCATGCCACTTTCGAGCGCTTTGGCGTCAATTTAGGAAAGTTAGTTTTTACTTTTAACCATATATTTTATGCAAAAAAAAGTTTTTTTGGTTGTTTGATTTGTTTTTAAAAATTCTATACTTCCAGTCAATATTCTTTGTTGCGTGTTGATGTAGTAAAATTTTAGGAATTACGTAGATATATTATACTGTTATTTGAAATTGAAAAAGAAACTAATAAATTAAATGTACAATGGCGTTTGATTAATTCCATAAATTTTCATTTAGTACTATTAATTATCGATTCATTGCTCTTATTATTTTGGTCAACTATAGTTTTAATTAACAGAAAAAGTAACGCTGCTCGTAGTAAGAAAAAAAAAATCACAAAATACATTGTATTACAGAGGAAGTTATTTAGGATTTTGTTGTGAAAAATGCTTTCATAACGTTTATCAGTATCATAATTTCTTTATAATGATAATTGATAGTCGATATGAATGTTTTTAGGTTATATCGTAATTTGCACGACCTAACAATTTACGTTCTGGGGACACTTCATGCAGGACTTCTTATCATGAACAATGTATAGTTAAAGTGTTATTAGATAATTGTTAATCAATTAAATTGCTAATATCGAGTACCAAATGAATGGCAGAATATTGTATCGACGTCATAAATGTGTACTTTTATGTCTTGTAAAAGCGATCTTGTGTTCCTTTTTTGGGATAGTCATTTATTCTAGTATTACAATTTGTATATACGTAATACTAAATATTCAATAACGTTCTTATTTTTCAGGTCAACCACCAGAATGTGGTCACCTTCACCCACTTTTAAAAGTTCGTTCAGAGTTCCGTGAAATCTTCCTGGAGATGGGCTTCACTGAGATGCCGACCAATCAGTATGTGGAGAGCTCGTTCTGGAATTTTGATGCTTTATTCCAGCCTCAGCAGCATCCCGCGAGGGACGCACACGACACATTCTTCATGTCTTCGCCGGCAAAGTCAGAAGAATTTCCAATGGACTATTTGGAAAGAGTTAAAAAGATTCATAGTGTGGGTGGTTATGGTTCACAGGTTTGTATATTAAGATACTGTAATAATCTCCTTAATTAGGCTTGCTAGAATGTAAATATATATTATATCCTCACAGCTTCTACAATTTGTCAATTTTACCACTTTGTATTAACATTATTGGTCTTAATTGCGCAATAATTAACAAAAATAACAACACTGATTTTAGAGACTCCTTTTTAAGAATTTGAAATTGAATCCTCTAAAAAACCATACTGTGATGTATTGCATCAATTTTATTTCTTGATTTAAAAAATAAATAGGCAGGGAATATTTCCTTACAAGATGTGAATAAGTTGATAAGTAGAATTGCATCAAATTTCAAAATTATTCAAAATTGGCATATGGGTTGCCTAATTTATATGGTGAATAAATAAGTAAGTCGATTGGTATACTTTTTTATCGTTATAGGTTTAGCATTATGGCCACAATCACACCTAATCTAAAGTGTTGATATGACCCAAGATAATAACACGCTAAACCTAGTGGCAGGCTGGCTCTCAAGTGCAGCTGCCGGAACACACCTATTAGTGCTTGGGGACAGATTTTCAACTTGAGGGTGGTAGCTATCCAGCCGGGCATTAGAAAACCCCTACCACCATGCTTTGGTTACATCACGATGTTTTCATTCACTGAAAGCTCAGGCTCATTGCAGGGATTCAAACTCAAAATTATCATTAGGCTACACCTTTCAGCTAGCCTTATATTGATTTTTATTAGCCTAATATTGATGGCATTGATTGATGGTTAGTGATACGTAAATATAATGTTCTACAAAAATATTGCTCCTTAGTACATCTAGAAAAAGTCCGCGGTACCATATGCCTATCTCTTATTTACACAATACCGTATTTTGTGACAGTCTTATTGAAAAGTGATTTATGAACATTATAATTAGGCGTGTCATATTATTAATCCCTAGGGACGAAAGTTACTTCATCATAAAACAATTTTGTATAGGTAAACTTTGCCCTTTATACCATGTTATTTGGATGAATAGGTTGGGAGAAAATGTAAAATTAAAATAATTCAACACTCGGTTCGGGTCTATGACTATAGGTGTAGTGACGCGAACGAGCCGTGTGAGTTGTGACGCATAACCCTGGCCGCCCGATAAAAATATTTTCTATTCTTCAGTCCATACGTCATAAATTATCAATCAGCGATTTCTTTTAAATTATACGCGGGTGAAACGCGGCAGGGCACAGCTAGTGGTGAATAAATATAAGTCGATAGGATTACTTATTTTTGATATACATTATTTGTGATTATTTTTCTAAAGAAAGAAGACATCAACGAAATATGGTCGCCCTGAAAAATATGCATATTCGATTGATCATTCACATTTTGTACAGATTTTCTTTTATGTTTGTCATATCTAATTTTTAAGCTAACGTGAGCTGTTTAAATATCTTATAGGACTTAATTTGGTACTAATTGTTTTAGTTGCTGACAACGTAGTCAGTGTATGGGACCAAGTTTTATATAGTCGATTGCATATTATTTCTTCAACAATGGTATTAATCTTCCAGGGTTACAGGTACGAGTGGAAGATACAAGAAGCGCAGAAAAACTTGCTGCGAACTCATACAACAGCTGTGAGCGCACGAATGCTTTATAAATTAGCTCAAACTGGCTTCAAGCCGCAGAAGTACTTCAGCATTGACAAGGTATTTTGTTGATAAGAACTCGAAATACTTGATAATCTATGAATTGGTGTTAATAACATTTGACGCATTTAAGCCGGACAGACTCCCCGGCTTGTGGTATATTCTTAACAATAAAGTAGGAAATAGCTTATGGTAGGGATGAGCGATATCAGATAAACATTGATGTTAATTCAATAAAGTAAACATTATGTTGGGTAAAAATATCGATTTTATAAAATATTGATACTAGGGAAAAATCGAATAGCTCGAATAATTCGATTAAAGTTTCGAATATAATAAAAAAGAAACTCTTGTATTATTTAAAATTTGAATCAAATAACAAATTATTCGAAAAATATACAAGTAATTGGAACTTTTTGAATATAAATATCCTATATTCGGTTCGAATGATTTGTACTTTCCAACCATTTACTGACCCCCTGCTAATTGTATTCGTAGTATTAAAACTATACCGGCCTATTGTGTATTATTTGCAGGTATTCAGAAACGAAACTCTGGATGCGACGCACCTCGCAGAGTTCCACCAGGTGGAAGGCGTCGTGGCGGAGCGCGGGCTCGGGCTGGCCGACCTCCTCGGCGAGCTGGACGCGTTCTTCCAGCGGCTCGGGTTCGACCGGCTCCGGTTCAAGCCGGCCTACAACCCCTACACTGAGCCCAGTATGGAAATATTCGCCTACCACAACGGTCAGTCCTCCCAACATGACTCACTGGGAGTGGGTTCAGAGGGGTTAGTCTTCGGACCGATGGAGAGCTGTGCTGACGGGTCGCTCCAGTTGTTCAGTGACTTGCTCAGACTTGCCTTCAACCTGACCTGTCAGCACCCATGTTTCCAGTTTATCAGAGGTTCCTCTTGCAATATGGCCAAAATAGCACAGTATTAGGGGTTACGCACACTTCTGATATACTTGCCTTCACATGGAGTATTATTATGTCTGTCTATTGTGTTTTATAGCATATTTCTTTATTTTTCTCAGTCTGTCCAATTATCTATCCCTGACCTTTTTGTGTTAGAAACGTTTCGTTGAAAAACTTAGTATTAAAATTTGATTTAGTTATATTGGATGCAACCACAGCATACGTCTGGTTGAGTACTTCGTACTACTTGAAATGTTTTTGTTGTGTAACATCTACCTGTGTTTCGTGTAGTTCAATTTGAGGGTCAGGTTCCCTGTAAGCCGAGCATTCTCTCAATACTTGACGGTTGTCGAATTATTGATAGTTAGCTGTAAAGTATTATATTGCAGGGTTAAGCAAATGGATAGAAATCGGTAACTCTGGCGTGTTCCGGCCTGAGATGTTGCGGCCGATGGGCTTGCCGGAGGATGTGAACGTGATCGCGTGGGGCCTGTCCCTGGAGCGGCCCACCATGATCAAGTACGGCCTCAACAACATCAGGGACCTCGTCGGACCGAGAGTCGATCTACAGATGGTACACAACAATCCTATATGCCGGCTTCATAAATAATGTTATTAAATTTTTTATTATCATTTGGTGTTTTATTTTTTAATATTAAAGATAAATATGCTGCGTGGTTTTGAAACTAAGGAACTTTTTGGTTTAGCTCCAGAAAAGCCGGTTTTACTTTTCTGGATAACTTGGTGCTAGAGTCTGATAGAATTATATAACCTTCCCACCTTAGTTAGATTATCCGCACACCTTTTACATAAGGGGCCATATCCATACCAAACCGAAATCTGGTAAAGAAATCTTTACCTACAGCGACTCTAGGCCTGTTTGGATCAGTTCTATATAGCTATCCGGTCACAAAACATGGTATTTAGACAAAATAAGCTACATTTTCACCAAAAAAAAAGCTAACGGGCGGAAACTAGTGGTCGCCGCAAAATAAAATGGCATCGTGTAAAATGTTGCCAGCATTAGCAAATTTGCGGAAATTTTATTCATACGGTCTTAACCCATCATCGATCTTACTCCAAAGCGCCTTATGTGATGGTTGGTGAATACAAATATACGACCCTCTCTACACTGCCTTTATGTTAAGATCACCTATAGGTTTTTTCACTTGAATGCATCTTATACTTAAAATCTATTATGTTTAATCGATACCTCTGTCTGGGGAATGGTTATGTAATAACTCTACCAGTCAGCCCGGCGCCGCACGCCGGCCGGTATAACATGAATCATGCTTTACTTCATAGAAATGTTCGGCCGGCGCGCGGCGCCCGGTCCGGTGTAACATGAATCATCCTTGAGTCTGCATATTGTGACGGTCTACTACGGAACCTTAAGATGCGCGTGGCCTGACACGTTTTTGTTTGTAATTTGGTATTCTCAGCTGATTTTGATGAACATTTGTACATGGGAAGCACCTACATGTCATTCCTTTATTAATGGTATATAATAATTGCAAATAATAAAAGTAAAAATAATATTACGAAGCAAAAAAATATAATTACTACGTAATAAACGCATGCGGATCCGCGGGGTACCGACAGTCGCTTATATAGATACATTTCATAGATATATAATGTCTAGTTTTTACCGTTAGTAGGTATATTAAATATACAAACTATTTTAATTTTTAAAAGGAAGTGGAAGCTTCAAATATCTATTATTACAGTTGTTTTAATTGTCATTTTAGAGATACTATGTTTAACGTGTGATTATTTAGAATATAATTATTTGTAAGAATGTTAAATCAGTCTAGACATAATTTAAAAATAGCAAGGGGTCTATCACCTTTGAAGCTAAGCGTGAGATATTACGAAATACCGGACCATTTGAAATGCGTCGCTTCGGAACCGAACCCGAGTTTTTACAGAATGGTAGAGTTCTTCTATCACAACGCTGTTAAAGTTTGCGAACCTAGCCTTGAGGCTTACTTAAAGAAACATACACACTTATCTGAAAAGAAAAGGAAACAAAGAGTGGCAGGAATCTTGAAGGTTCGTTTTTACTATCATTGCAAGTCTTTCTAACTACCGCTTTCACTTAGCACGGATAGCAAAGTAATAAATATCACTCTATTGATTAGCTCCCAGTAGGGATGATTTTTCCCGGCATTTTCAATAAACATCTTCATTTTTCCTTTGCCAATTTACACAAAACCTTAATGAATTATACACCTAAACCTTCCTCATGAATCACTCCGTCCATTGATAGAAACAGTATGAACATCCGTAGGGACGTTTTTGAGTGTATCGCATTCAGACAGACGGACGCGGCGGGGTACTTTATAATAGATAGGTAATGATCTTATTTAGCTTCTTCATCATCTTACGATATCCCTCCAATGACCTACTAAAGATACTAAACTTTGTACCGTCATATCCTAGCAAGTCTAAATAGCTGTTGAACTGTTTTATTCTCGTCCAATCCTTGATGTTACTTACACCAGGGATGTAGACAGGATGTTATTCGGGGATGATGGTTGTCAGACAGGCAAGAGAAAACGAAAATGTATACCTACCTATCTCGCTGCGACAGTGAAGTTGTTCATCAAAAATAGCAGACGATGTGGCCCAAGATGATAACACGCTAAGCCTAGTGGAAGACTGCCTCTCAAGTCCAGCTGCCGGAACACCTATTGGTGCTTGGCGACAGATTTTCAACTTGAGGGTTGTAGCCAGCCAGGCAAGGATTGGAAAATGCCCTACCACCATGCTATGGTTTCATCACGATGTTTTCTTTCACCGAAAGCTATATTTCTCCAACCAGAGTGTTGGACTAAGCCTAGAGTACTTGCGTAGCGTGCGAGTCAAGTCAGACAACATTACGCTTACCCACACCTTGCTAAAGAGTTGAAGGAATCAGGTACCCCTTGCCTATTCCCCCTTTCCTTAGAAGTAGGCAGGTATGAATGCAAATAATAAAATAAACGTGCAATGTTCATAATGTGAAAATAAGAGCTTTTTACTAAATATATACGGTCCTTCTAACAAAAAACTAATTTCTAACATTGCTGTCTGTCTGTCTGTTTGTTCTGGCTAATCTCCGAAATCATTAGACCAATTTTGATGGGAAATTCACTGGCAGATAGTCGATATTATAAAGAGTAAATTGGGCTACTTTTATTTTAGAAAAAGTATTAGGGTTGGAATCCACGCGGATGAAGTCGCGAGTAACATCTTGTACCTACTATAAAATAATGCAGGGAGAAAGCATATTTCATATAAAGAATTTCTTTTCGCCATTGACACAATATAATAATAAATATAATTAGCCCAGGGGAAGTAGCCATTCGTCCCATCACTTGATTTAAGTTTTCGTTTCACAAAAAAATACCTTTTTGAAGTGAAAACTTCTTTAGCACAGTTGTGATTTGAAACTTGATGAAACGAAAAAGAGACAACCATATACATCATCTATAGGATTTAGCATATGAGAGAATGAGATAGAATACATTTACATTATGCACAGTTAATGGAAGTCCTGATTTTCATGATTGTGATCGTCGTCGGATTGGCCTAGTCTGGTTTGAAAGGACCAGACTTCATACGTAGTACGCACGAGTGGTCGATAGTTCGAATCCCGCTGATTTACGATATTTAAAAACGAATTTTTAAAGTTTTTTTTTAAGGTTTCACTTCTGACACGTGTGAGCTGCTGCACACATATTTTTTTATTTTTTTCATATTTATTGGTTTTTAAACTTTTAGGTGATGGGTTCCTGCAATAGTTCTTTGCAGTTCGAATTTCCCCTGCAACGTAAAAATGGTGATTACGAGATAATACGTGGGTACCGTTCGCAGCACAGTGTTCATCGCTTGCCGTGTAAAGGAGGTATGTTTTTCTTAAACAGTTTACCGAAAACTAAGCAATAAATATCATTATCAGATTTGTGAGCTATTTAACAATAAAAATTACAATAACCTAATTTAATAGGTACCTAAGTAAACATATAAAAAAAGTTATAATAATATATATTATCTAAATTATTAGCAATTATATCTAGATTGTAGCAACTTATCGAGTATGAGAGGGTTCTACTATTAAATAATAATCTCATACAAATGTGTGAGACTAGACATAAAGGTCCTATACAGTTATGTATAGGTAAATAATTAGCCCGTTTAAGAAATCTCAGGTTAACGATATGAATTTATTTGGCCCCACGTAGTAATGCAACGAATTATTGGTTTATTTTGCTTTAAGAAGTTTCGTATATTATGCTTATGTCAAATTAATATTTTCTTTTTCTCTTTCAACTTGCTGTCATCACAGTAGAGATTTTTCGTAATTGCTTGCTGGTAGTAATGTACGGAGTCGTGAGCTACGTGCCTATGTATTTATGGTAAGATTATCAACGTTTGTTAGTCGCGAGCCTATACCGGCATCGTCCGCATGTGCATTAATTGAACTCTGTAAGTAGGTACTCTTTGTAATAAAACTTACTGGCTTCTTATTCACGCCCGAACACTTGCGTCGGCTCTTTGACGTGGTATCTGTAGTCAGTATAAGGAAGGTGATTTCCTATGGGCACTTTATATCTCTTGGCCGTTGTGTCTCGCAAAGTATATTTTAAACTCGAAACCCCAGGTAGGTACCCCGTGTCACAATTTCACAAAGATAAGCTTTATAATTGTTCATATTTCAGGTATCAGGTTTTCAGATGAAGTTAATTTGGAGGAAGTGAAGGCTCTCGCTGCACTCATGACTTACAAGTGTGCGTGCTCCAGCATACCGTTTGGTGGCTCCAAAGGAGGCAATGAAAAATATTTTTTTACGATGAATTTCTATTTTTCGATCATCTGTCGCATGTCGCATTACAGCTGGCCGTGGAGTAGGGATATTTTTTTTAAAATCTAAGATGTAGGAGGTTCCATCTATTAACAATCTATTTAACTGACATGACAGATTGTTTACATACTATATCGACAATGTGCAAATTTTCGCAACGGTTAGCCATAAACTATTAATGTGAAACGAAATGTAGTTGAAATTTACTTGTTATTTAGATATTAATTATGGGCAAGTTTAACTGAAAATATTATTTTTAATTACCTTTTTCTCATAAGTTTGTAATGCGCATTTCAGAAGATAATATTAATAAGATTTATTTTAACCAAAAGGTGTGGCGATAAACCCAAAAAAATTCACTATCGCCGAACTGCAACGCATCACGAGACGCTACACTTTGGAACTGGCGAAGAAAAATTATATTGGTATATTTTACTAAAATTATATTACTAGCTGTGCCCGCGGCTTCGCTCACGTATTACTACTAAAAACCTTTTTAATTTTTTTCTGCTGAATCCTAATTATTTTTCTAAAATAAAAGTAGCCTAAGTTACGTCTTATGACATCAGCTATCTGCCAGTGAAAGTCCCGTCAAAATCGGTCCAACCGTTTCCGAGATTACCAGGAACAAACAGACAGACAGACAAAAAAAAATTAATGGGTTTTTTGTTATAGGTATCGTGTATACTTTCACATGTATTTAGTAAAAACCTGTTATTTTGACATTGCAAACAGACACTCCCATTTTATTATGTTTATAGATTATTAATACGTAACTAATCCACATAAGCAGTATTGGCCAGGTTTAATCAAGTTTTTGAAAAATATACGCTTTACTAATACGTCTATAAATGACTTAAAAGACCTTTGAAGAAAAATTTTAAATCTTAACTGGAGAATAAAAGACTCATCATTTCCAGGAGCGGGCATCGACGTACCAGCACCAGATGTAAACACTTCAGGACGCGAGATGTCTTGGATTGTGGACACTTATGTTAAAACTCTAGGTACTAAGGAAACAATATTCGTTTTAATTGCAATTTTCTGTATTTATAACGCTAACCCATAAGATTTGGAATTGACTGCAGTTAATCATTATTTTTAACAGACATTCGCATTTTAAATCGCGATTTTGTTGCCGTAAAATGTTAGCTTAAAGGTAGACTACTTCTATTAAATACTAAATTTAGATTCGATAAGGAAAATTATGGCAAAGTTTCAGGAAATTTTCTAGTGCCAGCTTAGTTACTGCCTTCACGTTAAAAACCTCTGATGGATGTTTTCGGCGGCTCCATTCAAAGCTAATTCTATTTCTATGTTTAGCTTGTCATATCTTCAAATTTAAACAATCTTATGTACAGGTTACAATGATTTAAATGCCGCAGCGTGCGTTACCGGTAAGCCGATCAACGGCGGAGGGATCCACGGACGTGTGGAGGCAACAGGGCGCGGTGTCTTTATGACCATCAATAATTTCATTCATGACAATAATTGGATGAAACTTATCGATCTCGAGCCTGGATTTCAGGTTTGATACACATATCGAGTCTATAAAAAAAATCACTAAATGAAATTATTACAATTCTTACAATTATTACAACTTTATGTAATATCGCAATAGATTTTGTAGAAGTTTCCAAACGTAAGTTCACCTAACTCCGCTTAAAGAAAATCAATTGATCATTTTATTATAACTTTTCTGACTTTAACAGAACAAAACAGCGTTGGTTCAAGGTTACGGTAATGTCGGTAGCTATACAGCGATCTATCTCGAACAACATGGAGTCAAGATCATAGGGGTACTGGAAAGCGATTGTAACTTGCAAAATCTGGACGGTATTAATGCAATGGTATATACTATTTACTTTTTCTTATTTTTGCTTATACAAGGGGGGCAAAGATCTAAAATCATTGAAAGTTTAATTATGTAATATTTGAACGCCCCCTGTCCTCTCATTTGAACTCGAAGCCAGTTTCCAGTGAAAGCTTAACGTATTAACTACTTGGACTTAATCATCGTAGTGAAATAATACCATAATAACACAATAAAAACATGAAGGTAATATGTAGTACATAATAACCCAAAAATAGTAAATAACCACCAAAATTTTAACCACATGATATTTTTTGTATCATACTTCCTCAAAATATAATAAAGCGGAAGAGCTTTTCTTGTTTGTTTGTTTAAACACGCTAATCTCTGAAACTACCAGTTGGATTTGAAAAATTATTATTATTTGTATATGATAGCCAGATCCACGAGGAATAGTATAGGCTATCTAGCATTAGGCTACACCTCTCAGCTGGCCTTAAATATTGTTTTTTTTTTCATTAATTAAGTCATATGAAATAGCGCACTCTAACTACTCTATCCGCGTGCACTGGCGTAATGGTTAGTGATACATAAATAAAATGTTCTACAAAAATATTCCTCCTTAGTACATCTAAAAGAAAGTCCGTGATACCATATACCTATCTCTTATACATAAGCCACAATAAAGTTATTTTGTGACAAAGTTTTATTGAAATTTGAAAAGTGATTTATGAACATTATTATTAGATATGGTATAGTATATTATATATTAATCCTTACGAACTAAAAAGTTACTTCTTCATAAAGACAAGATCATGGAGATAAACTTGGCCCTTTATAAAATAATTCAACAGTCGACTCGAGTCTATTTTTTTTTGTTTTTTTTTTTTTTTTTTTTTCGAACTGACTACACTGTTAGCCTGAGGGGCCCTGGAGCCTTTACGGCTTTTACAGCTTTACCGGGCTTGGGGGCGAGCGCTTAGGGCACTCAGCCACGAAAGCTAAGCAACAACATCCGAGGGTGCCAAAGTGGCCGAACCTCGGCTCGGACTGTTGCGCGTATGCAATTAAGTCGCGATCTGACTAATTCCCTATCCGTAATTCGATCTAAACTAACTATACATATATACATGTTTCTGCCCCCTGGGAGGAGGGAAGGAACATGTGTATGTGTATTTAGTGGTCTGAAATTTTTGTCTACTCTAACTAGGCAAAAAAAGAAAAAAAAAGGTCCCTTACAGAACCTATGTACCTATGTGTGTTGTGCATGTGTGTATAATGCAGTGTCATGTATGGCTGTGAAAGCTAGTGATTGTACAGTCACTTGTATCGCGCGAGCGGCTGCTTGGCTCAAGGGCTCCATGCCGATGGATCGGACCTACGCTTGAGTTGCCGCAGAGGAAGGTGGTCGTGGCGGGTGTGCGGGCGCGAAGTTAACCGTTCGTCCCCTGCGGAGGGAACGGTGGTTTCGCGGGCGTGGGCGCGAGCACGCATATGTTGCGGGAGCGGATGCGTAGTAATTATTAGCTTTCTCGATGTCGTCGTCGGGATCGACAAAGAGATTTCGCGGACGGCGTTTATAACGTTTGGCAACGGGGATCGAGTTGTCTGGGACGTAGTTCACGGTGGATTTTACGAGCGGGTTGGGGTGATTCGAAGCGCTATCGAAGTATCTCCTGGTGAGATATTTCACATAGGCTTCTATCGAGGGAAGCCTCATGTCCCTGTGGAGGTCCATGTTCCTAACGAAGGCTGGAGGGTCAAGCAGGCGACGGAGAAACCGATTTTGGACTCTTTGCATGCGGACAAAGTTATGTTTGGACATATGTGCGAACGCTGCGCAGCTATATGTCAAGATCGGACGGACGCACATCTTGTATAGTGTAAGCTTATGTCTTAAGGACAGTTTGCTTACCGAACTGAGCAGGGGTCGCAAGCGGGAAAGGATCCAGACGGCCCTATTCCGGACTATAGTAACGTGTGCGTTGAAGTTAAGCTTCGAGTCGAGGGTGACACCCAGATATTTAGTCTTGGTGACCCAAGGGATATTCCTACCGAATAATGAGAGGGGTCCTACCGTGCGTGGTAGTTTACATGTATGCGGTTCGAACATAATCGCGGCGCTCTTTACCGGATTAATAGCTATTCGCCACGTTCGAAACCACTCCCCGAGAGTGGTTACGGCACGTTGGACTGCGCAGGCGAGATTTTTTCTGTGTCTGTTTGACGCGTATATGACTGTGTCGTCAGCGTAGAGCCCTACTTCGACCCCGGGGGGCTTCGGGAGGTCGCTGACGTACAGATTGAAAAGGCAAGGCGCCAGAATGGAACCTTGCGGGACGCCTGAGCGTATAGGTTTCGGCAGTTGCTGCCATTAGTTCATTATGATTCGAGAACAAGAAACGGTAAAAACATCTAGGTTACATAAGTTTATTGTCTGATTTCGAAATGCGACACCCAGAAGTCACTAGTAATTTTCAAGATATGTATAGCAATTACACAATCGCAAAAGTAACTTTACAATATTTTATATGAACTTGAATCATCATCCCTGTATACAGATTTCAAGAAGGATCCTATAGATATTATATAACATTTTTAACTTGCGGGAAAAAAACTACGTGATATTTGCCGAGACCCTCCTCCACGTGAGATTGGATGAAATTCGGCTCGACCCTCTCCCCCCTAAACGTCCCACGTAATTAATGGATGCCCTTATACCTAAAAAAATACTGATATACCAATCGATTGTCTTACTGGCTCTTCCCAATGACTGGCATGTATCGTAATCAGTGGTAGTGTTTTGAAGTTTAGAAGTGCCTTCTTACCCAATGAACACATGACTTAATTTTATTTACATAAATTTTATACACATGATGATGATTTGATGATAAATGACATGAATGTGATGTCCAGCGAAAGTCACGTGTTCATGAGACTTATGAGTCAAAATTAAATAAAGTAGTTTTGGTTTTTGATACCCCTCAGTATGTTTAGGCGTATTGATAATAGAACAATTTTTAAAAGATAATAGGCGAGGGTGCGAACGGCCCGACCACACCGGCGCAGACGCAATACTCCGGCAGAAGAAGATCTTAGGGTGGGCGGTAGATAGTACTCCTTCCACTCGGTAGTGGAAGGTGCGGTCGCTTAGGTAATCGCGGACTAAATGTACTAACCTATCCGGGACTTCTAAATGGTGAAGCTTGTGGACCAGTCCGGCGTGCCAGACCTTATCGAAGGCCTTGGCTACGTCGAAAAAGACCGCAAGCGTGCGGGCGGGAGCAATATTGCTCTTGGCGAAGTTACTCGTGATGTGCTCCGTGAGGCGGTGCACTTGATGTGTACACGAGTGACGGGCGCGAAAGCCGAATTGTTCGGGCGGGTATAAATTCTTGTCGTCTATAACGACCTTGAGACGGTTCAGAAGGATCCGCTCATAGAGTTTCCCTAGAGTGTTTAGGAGACTGATCGGGCGATAGCTATCGGGAAGCGAAGCTTTTTTGCCGGGCTTGCGAATACCTATAACTATAGCTTTTTTCCAGACGGCTGGAAAATAGCAGTGGGCTATGGCTGCATTGAAGATGCAGACCAAAAGAGCTATGAGGTGATCAGGAAGAAGTTTGAGTACTTCATTCCTGATACCATCTGGACCGGGAGATTTCCTAGGCTTAAGGCCTTTAATGATAGAACAGACCTCATCTGGCGTGACCGGGGTTAGCGTTTCCGCGGGAGGAATCAACGTGAGTTCCTGAACGGCGGTCTCGATAGTTTCGATGTGGGCAGTGTCTACGTTGTCGCAGTTTGGGGAGCACTGGCTCTCCAAGCTTGCGGCAAGGCATTCTGCCTTATCGTCGCTATCGAACGCGAGTGGAAGATCGGGGCCCCTTTCGAGGGGCGGCATCTGGGCGGAAGCTTCTAACTTCAGAGAGCGGGCGAGGTTCCAGTAAGCCAGATGGGACGGCTTGAGACCCTCTAAGAGGTTATCCCACCGGTGACCTCTGTACTGTCCGATGCGAGTTCTAACCTCTCTCTGAAGTTGTCGTAACCTACGGGTGTTATCCCTCGTCGGATAGGAGTCATGTGCACGTGTCGCGGCGTTCTTTTCCGTGATTAACGCTCGTAAGCCGGGGGGGAGTATAAAACGGCGTTCGTTTGCCGCTTGCACCTCTCTCGAGGCCTCCCTTACACCGGTTTGGAGGTAGTCGACCAGGGAATCGATGGCTAAATCGGCGTCTGCGGTTGACTCCAATACGTCGGGGATCCTAGCTAGGCTGGACGGGGTCGCGTTATCGGATAAGTAGCGATTTAAGATCGCGTAGTCAACTATTTTGACTTTTGGCGGACTGGGGTCGAACGGTTGCCCGAGTTGTAAGATAACCGGGCGGTGGTCGGAGTCTAGTTCGTGTACGACTTCTATAAGTCGTAACCGAAGTGAGACACCTTTGAGGAGGGCTATGTCAAGTACTGTCGGTTGACAGTTTTCTTGAAAGTGCGTGGGCTCTAGCGGTGCTATGACGTCAAAGCCGAGCACGTCGCATAGTAGTTCTAGTATAACCCCGTTACGGGTGTTGCGCGGGTTGTTGAAAAGGGTGTGACCGCTATTGAGGTCGCCTGCTATTATGACTGATTGATCGAGTGAAAAAAGCGCCTCCAGATCGGACTGAAGGAGTCTTTTATTCGGGGAGAGATATGCAGAGACAAGCGTGATTGGCGGATGGCCAGTCATGCCTATTCTACAGACGGACACTTCCATATTGGTAAGTGCGGGAGGGTCTATTGGCATGCAATAGAGGACTCGAGTCTATGACTATAGGTGTAGTAGCGCGAACGAGCCGTGTGATGTATAACCCTGGCGGCCCAATAAAAAAATTTGTTTATACTGGTAATCATTAATCAGCGATTTCTTTTAAAGTATACACGGGTGAAATCTCGGGTCACTTCTAGTATTATTATATAGTACCTATCTGGCGCTTGCCGGCCGCTGCGGCAGACGTCTCCACTGTTTCTTATTACAAGCCGTGTCACAACTTCACAAGTCAAACCTAACCCAACCACATCTTCATAACGCAATAATTTACTCGCTTAGATTTTTGTGATAATTATATATTATATTTGGTATTTGAACACAATTTAAAGTGCAGTCATTACTAAAACAGCTAGAAACTCTCAGGGTGTCAATGTATTATTTGGTGATATTTAATCTCATAAAAAAACAAATATTTTATAGTCTTCACTTTAAAGCTTTGATTATAGAAGTAAATTTAGTAAGCTTACTGATAAATATAACTTATACTTCTCATCAGGAGCTGTTACAATATAAAGCGAAAAATAGGGGTAGCGCTAAAGGGTATCCTGGAGCAAAGGAAGTCGGGCCGGAGCTGTTGTTTGAAAAATGTGACATCCTGGTCGTCGCAGCGATGGAGAAAACTCTTAATCAGGACAATGCTGCCAAGTTAAATTGCAAAGTAATTCGAGTGTAGATATTAAAAGGTTTCGGCAGTTGCTGCCATTAGTTCATTATGATTCGAGAACAAGAAACGGTAAAAACATCTAGGTTACATAAGTTTATTGTCTGATTTCGAAATGCGACACCCAGAAGTCACTAGTAATTTTCAAGATATGTATAGCAATTACACAATCGCAAAAGTAACTTTACAATATTTTATATGAACTTGAATCATCATCCCTGTATACAGATTTCAAGAAGGATCCTATAGATATTATATAACATTTTTAACTTGCGGGAAAAAAACTACGTGATATTTGCCGAGACCCTCCTCCACGTGAGATTGGATGAAATTCGGCTCGACCCTCTCCCCCCTAAACGTCCCACGTAATTAATGGATGCCCTTATACCTAAAAAAATACTGATATACCAATCGATTGTCTTACTGGCTCTTCCCAATGACTGGCATGTATCGTAATCAGTGGTAGTGTTTTGAAGTTTAGAAGTGCCTTCTTACCCAATGAACACATGACTTAATTTTATTTACATAAATTTTATACACATGATGATGATTTGATGATAAATGACATGAATGTGATGTCCAGCGAAAGTCACGTGTTCATGAGACTTATGAGTCAAAATTAAATAAAGTAGTTTTGGTTTTTGATACCCCTCAGTATGTTTAGGCGTATTGATAATAGAACAATTTTTAAAAGATAATAGGCGAGGGTGCGAACGGCCCGACCACACCGGCCGCAGACGCAATACTCCGGCAGAAGAAGATCTTAGTTCTCCCAGACCTTCTGGCAAACGCTGGCGGAGTAACCGTCTCCTACTTCGAGTTCTTGAAGAACATCAACCACGTTAGCTTCGGCAAACTGAGCATTAAGTTTTGGAGGGATTCCAACACCGCCCTTTTAGGTAATTAGATGATAAACATGTATTATGAACGAAATCTTTTCTGTATCCAAGTTTAGGAAATAATTATGATATGTTACAAATAGCTGAATCTCACGGTTTCGCCCGTGTTAAATTTAAATTTATTCAATGAATATACCACGCCGCGCCGCCGCTAATGCACTCTTGTGTAGGCTATATCGTTGTTGTCACTTCCCGTACTTGCATACAGCTTTAAGTAGCTTTATTATATTAGTATAGATTTACTAGGCGTGTACCCGATGGTATTTACCATCGACAACATCACTGGAACTTTATCCCAATTGACGGTTGAATTTTCAAAAAATATGTAATTGTTATGATTTAATTGTTTGTGTGAAAATTTAGAAGACGTATGAATATTTAGCTCGTACTTTAAATGGTTGGATGTTAAGATCTTGCAATTGCCGAAAATAACATTGTAATTTATGTACAGATTCTGTCGAGAAATCTTTGAAAACTGCCAACGTTAACGTGAAAATAGAACCAACCACAGAGTTCCAGACCATGATATCGGGTGCCAGTGAGAAGCACATTGTCAATTCGGGCCTTGAATACTCAATGACCAATGCTTGCGAGGTGAGAAGTTTAACGTAAAGTGTATAACACTCGTCCTCATACCGCCCAGTGAACACATGACCTATATTTGACATAACTCACACATCATACTGTTAAAACTTATGTAAATATGACGATAACGTGATATCAAACGAAGGTCAAATGTTCACCATTTGTAAGTGGTCTAGTCTACCCTATACTCTCTTCGCAACTTTTAGGATCAGCTAGTGTAGTCCCATTGTTTGTGGAAGAGAACGGAAAATGACATATGGTTTAGTTTGCCAAAGTATTCTGACGTCAGCTGAACTTCCAGAACGTCAAGCGTGCAGCGAACACCCACAACTTATGCTTGGACCTTCGCACTGCCGCTTACATAACTTCTATAGAGAAGATATTTGTGACTTACGACGAGCACGGGCTAGCTTTATGAAAGAAGTTTCCATTTTACATTTTACTCTGTCACGTTGACTACCGTAGTACTTGGCAGTGATATCTCCAGTAACAACTTTTTTATTATCTCTGCAGCTAGAAATATAACCATTTTCATGATACGATAATAATGAGGGGTGAACGAGGATGGAATGATTTTCAATGGTAATTTAAATACCACTTTTCTTCACGTATTTGCTTGCTTGAAACTACAAACGTGTACAGTGGGATTAATCAAGATATTAGTTCCTCTGTTACGATGTAATTATTAGTTATTCTTATTAAGATTGATTTTTGATTATAAGAGAATGTTCATGATCATCGAGGGAAAAATACATAATATGTTTTTTTTTTTTTTTTTTTTTTTTTTTCGAACTGACTACACTGTTAGCCTGATGGGCCCTGGAGCCTTTACGGCTTTTACAGCTTTACCGGGCTTGGGGGCGAGCGCTTAGGGCACTCAGCCACGAAAGCTGAGCAACAACATCCGAGGGCGCCAAAGTGGCCGAACCTCGGCTCGGACTGTTGCGCGTATGCAATTAAGTCGCGATCTGACTAAATCCCTATCATTCGATCTAAACTAACTATACATATATACATGTTTCTGCCCCCTGGGAGGAGGGAAGGAACATGTGTATGTGTATTTAGTGGTCTGAAATTTTTGTCTACTCTAACTAGGCAAAAAAAGAAAAAAAAAGGTCCCTTACAGAACCTATGTACCTATGTGTGTTGTGCATGTATGTATAATGCAGTGTCATGTATGGCTGTGAAAGCTAGTGATTGTAGAGTCACTTGTATCGCGCGAGCGGCTGCTTGTCTCAAGGGCTCCATGCCGATGGATCGGACCTAGGCTTGAGTTGCCGCAGAGGAGGGCGGTCGTGGCGGGTGTGCGGGAGCGAAGTTAACCGTACGTCCCCTGCGGAGGGAACGGTGGTTTCGCGGGCTACATAATATGTGTGCGGACAAAACTTTTAAGGGGATTGGTGGCCAACGCATTGTAAATTCTATATTTTTATCACTTACAAGCATAATTATGTAGCACGGGCAATTTTATGGTGCGGTTGTGAAGACTTCTTACTTATATAAATAATTATACTTGATTTAATTAGGAGTTTTTTTTTTATTATATTCCATATACCATTTCCTAATCCTCAAATAATCAAGTGGTCAACTTAAATAGACTCACTTCTAACGCGCGATTCTCACGTATTTCTTTTTTCATTCGTGTCCTATCTAAAATTATGATAATTATAGGATTTATGCATTGTATTTTGTATATAGATTTTTTTAACGCGCTTCCTGTATTTATTACCTAATTATTGATAATTCTACTTATATAATGATCTATTAAGAGGGATTATTCTTTTCATACAAAATGTATTATAAATTTGAAATTGCAAAACACGTCCTCTGCCAACATCACTGGGATCTAGTCAACGCTATCCAAACGATACCGAGTTATGTGTTGCACGCCCGTGCAAGCTGGACAGCTAATGCTAAGCGGGCAGTCTATATTCGCCATAATGGAAGCTTGGCAAACCGGCCCGGCCGCGGCCGCCGCACGACAAATCAGCTTTATCTACCACCCATACATATTACTCTGTCATTAGTGTAGTTTGTTTTACTGCATTGAATTTGATAGAATTTAATATTGTTTTATTACTAAAATGACAAGATTGTGTCATTTAACGAAATATAACAGTTATTCAAATCTAAGGTTGTGTTTCATTAAATATCTATTATATAATTTCTACCCTGGATCTAAAGAAGGGGGTAATGAAGCTTAGATAGGTACCTGTCCCGGAAAGTCAATTTAAAAGGGCAAAAACTACAACAATGCCTAGCATCCAAAGTGGTTCGTACGTTGATTTAATTTTATGACGCACGCACACTAGATAATTTATGAACGACTTCATAGTGTGTATGATGTCTCTGGCAGGGGATTCCCGTCGCATCTAGAAATGTTAAATGCTGCACAACTCGAATGTGAAACTTTTGCGCCGGTCCAAGAAAAATCGTAGATCCAGGGCTAAATAACTTTAAATGAAGCTCGAGATTAATAAAAAACTAATTGTTTGCCAAGAAACTAAAAAGTAATAAAGAAACAAGTTGTATTACTTCATCTGTATATTGGTAAAAAGCGAAACGTCACTTGTTTAGGTACTTGCTGACACGTGATGTACCAAACTACACGCTGTTATAACTATTTCACAACATGGCATCTGGTTGATTACTGCCGTGTCTTTAGAGACACTCGCAAGATTAGGAAAATTCGATTGACGTAAGAATCATCAAAATCAGCCCCCGCGTTCGGTCTCTAGAGCGCGGCGCCACAAACAAACAAACATACATAGGTATCTTTTGAGTCATACAATCCGATAAAAAGTCGATATTTGTTTAAATACTTTATTTCCACATAGCTAATAGGTGTAACAGTATCCTAGATGTCCTCGGAAGTGGCTAAGTCCTGGCGGAGTCCCTGTTCTGCTTGAACCACTCGACCGACTCCCGGATAGCGGTCTCGAAAGGCGTAAACTGGAACTCCTTGTACAAAGACCTAAGTTTCTTGTTCGAGGCGGTCTTCTTGTACTGACCGTCTGCTTTTGTCGTATCATATACGATCTCTCCCTGGTATCCGTGTGCTTTCTTTATTACTTCAGCTACTTTGCTTATCGTAACTTCGTCTTCTTCATCGACTACAAAAATAATTTTCATCAACACATATACTTTATTTTATTTCGGTACTGAATTACTGATGTCTTTATAGGTTCAAGGTTTTGACCATAATATGACATAGTGACGATGTGACCGATGCTAAGTTTAGAGGGACTAGCACTCAAGCACAGCTGCCGGAAAAAACCTACAGGTGCTCGGTATCAACTTGAGAGTGATAGCTAGCCAAGCGTATACTAAAAACACTGACATTAAAGTATTGTTTCATTACGAAATTTTCATTAACCAAAAGCTAGTTTATTGTATTAAATTCAACACATCACCGCTTGAGTTATAGTATTTTCATCACAAACCGCAGTTAAGACTGTCCAACAGTGCTCGTCCTACGAGTACCGCCACATAATAACACATTTAACACAGTAATCTTTTTGTACGCGGGTGCTACTCTGGAACTACACATAGAGGAGCCCACGATGATAAATGGGGATTTACTCGAGCGTCATAGAGACCTATTGGGTTGCAAAGCTTAAATGATAACAAGAAAAAATGTTATATGTATACCTTTCATTGTTGGAGGGAGCGGCTATAGATTTTCAAATATGTAAAAAATACAGTTGCATGGACATACTCGAGCGCGTCAGATATTGATAGAATCAATGTCTTACGTATTTCGTATGTCGTACGAAATGACATTTTTTTTTTACAACTTTGTAGCGCCCTCCCCTTTCTTTACGTCACTCTCAAATTGTCAGATTCGTGGAATATACACTTTTTAGCATGTAATTAACTAAGGTAGGGTGAGTACCCTCCCTACCTTAATCTGACGCGCTCGAGATTTTCTCATGATCAATATTTTTTTACTAATCTGATCCTTTATCCTTGACGGACGGACTTACATATGGGGCTCATATTTGGTGGAGGTACTTAACCGGGTACAAGGTATCCCTCTGTAATCTGCCGCACTTTAGTAAATCCCAAAATCCCCGTTTGGGCTCCCCTACTATAATATTTTGACGGTAGTAGAATCAACTGAGCAAGCCCAACCAATTACAAACTTGTTTTGGCCAAACAAAAATCTTTTTTTTATGGTTCATTCATTCACCACAAAATGGTGGAGAAAACACTTGAGAATTCCTGGACGACAGTTTCAAGTTAAGTTTTTCGAAGCCATCTCTACACAATTTGGTGGTTGTAACGACTCTATGTTCGTAAATTTTAGGTAAATATAATCTACCTATTTCGAATACTTAACATTGTTTTTAATATACTTAAGACACGTCCCGAAACCCAAGCCAATTGGCCGGCAAAAAAAAAATGTCCTAGTGAAGTTCCCAAATTTCGTCTCTGTTCTTCCAAGTTAAGGGAAAATATAGTCTGCCGATCTATAATGTTGATGCAACCGCAGGCGCAACCCCCACTAGTTCTACCACTCTTCCAAGTTTTAATGGAGATATTGGAGTTTATTGGGTCTATACGTGTATATGGGTAAAAACACAGCAAAAAATATAATTTTAGCTATACCTGACAATATAATAGGTTCGATGCTATCGTAGCTTCTCAGAACCCAAATGAACAATCTCGCCAAATCTAAAGAGTAGATGAACTGACGTAGAGGCCGTCCGCTGCCCATCACTGTGAACGTGGGATCACCTAAAAACGATAGTAATACTGTTTATTAAGCTTGTTCAAATATTTTTAGGTTCTTTTTTAATATAGTAGATCGAAAAATGTACAACACTTCCTAATGCTAAGCACAGTGCAATCCAAACACAACGACGACCACTGAGAGATCGAAACCATTGGCGGTCGTCGTAAGGCAGGTCTGGATAAACATCTCTTCGCGTTACGCTTGAAGGTCTCGCAGGGAGGAAACATTGCAAGGGAGACGGTTCCACAGTTTCACGTTACAGCAAACATAAGACATAGACAATTTTTTAGTTTGTGCCGAGATAGGGTTACTTAAAAACTGTGACTCCGAAGTCCAGCGAGTGTGTTTTTCGGTGATATCTTGCAAAGGCACGGTCTAGATAAGCTCAGAATCCTGTGACATATGCAAAATAAACGAGTACGGTGTAGGGCTCAGGCCAAGTGGACCAATGTTATAAGAGTGCTTCTGGAAGACGATAACATCGAGGTGACGACGCTTAGTAATTCGAAAAAATTGAGAAACATCGTCCATAGTCTTGACCCTCTGCATTCAGGGAACGAGTTAGAAGAGAAGGATGAGAATTTCTTTACCATAAAAAATAACATTTTGGTAGCATCGAGAACCTGTTTGACAAATCAATAACAAAAATAACTCTATCATAATAAACGCAGGTAATAAACAGACCACATTACTTTTCGGAGTTTACCTTGTCGGAGAGCGTCGTCCATCCTCCGTATGAGCGCCGGTATCACGTGACTAGACTCCAGACGGTAATTGTCATGAGGGCCGAACACGTTACAAGGGATCACAGACGTGAATGTACATCCATAGGATTCGTGATAGCCCCTGGAATTTTATAATTATCAATAATACATATCTCCTTTTTTTCACAATGACTGTACAATGTACATATTACAGTCTGTTCAACTTATTAAAAAATGTACACAACGAGACCGGCACACGCATACATAAACGCGTAGAGGATCTCGGATCAATTCGGTCGAACGCCAGTCGCGATTCTTTGAGCTCATCCGCTATAATAATATGTATACGTAATTCTTGTTTTGTGTTACTCAATTTGACAATGAATAAGCGATCTTATCATTCTTATCGAAATTGTTATGTATTTGCTTGTATAAATAAATACTGCATTAGACCAAAATCTATATTATTGTAATTGCAAAATGGAAATGTTCATAGAAATTGTATACTAGCTGTGCCCGCGGCTCCGCTCGCGTGGATTATAGAATCGAAAATAGAAGTAGCTTAAGTTACTCCTTATAACATCATCCTTCTGCCAGTGAAAGTCCGGTCAAAATCAGTCCAACCGTATCGGAAATTAGCCGGAACAAACAGACAGACAAAAGAAAAAAAAATGTCTTTTTCTAATATCCCAACCGAGTGCCAGCTCACTTTCTAGACTAAGCATATTACCATCTTCAGTGACATTGTGTTTAAAGGTTGTTGAATTGACAAAAAAACTTACTTGTTTAAAACATCAATCATTCTTTTTGCATAACTGTAGCCATAGTTCGAGGTGTGTGGTGGACCATTATGGACCATGGTCTCATCAATGGGATATGTGGTCTTATCAGGAAATATGCAGGTTGATAAACAGGACACCACTTTTTTCACACCATTTTTATGACTTGCACTCAGTACGTTATCATTGATGGCCATGTTTTCCCTCTGGAATTTAATTTTAAACATAAAGTGAATAGAGAAGTCGTGTTTATCATTATGTTAAAATAATGTATCTATCATGCTCAATCCACTTCAATGTTAAATTCTCTAATTTAGTCTTAATTTGAAAGAATTCTAGAACACAAATAATATAAAATTGTTGTACTCATTTATTCAAATATTTCAAAATACCGTAAACAGTACTATTTTTGGCACCACCCAGTGACTGGCACTTTTGCCTTTTATTGAAAATATTTTCTAGAGTCCGTTTACAGTTATTTGGATCGGCAATATTAGTATTCAACAGAAAATTTACAAAGCTAGCTTTACGTTAGTGACTATATTTTTGTTGGTAGTAAATGCGTGGTAAGTGTGAGGATGTAATACGTCCTCCAAACGAAGCGTGCAGAGGGGGCATTTCACCAGGCCAGTATGACGATGACGACTGTCGATACTATCTGTCACCGACTGTCGCTGTTGTTCTAGGACTATACCGTACTTTTATAGTAATTTTTCCTTGCCTGACCCCCTGACCAAAATCCTGGTTAAAACTATGGCGTGCCAATAATTACATTAAAACTTACATGACAGACAGTCATCAGCATGTGTGGCAATAACTATATATTTAGATTGTTTCTAAATTATTGTCTTATCTTACCGGGAAATGTTATTAAGGAGAATAAGACTCTATTACAACCTTTATGTACAAGAAAATTTTGTGAATTCAAATGCTGGCAGTACCAATCATTGTATTTTTTTAAATGTAAAAATGTTTATGCTATATTTGTTCGTGCTTTTTTATATGCCAATAATAAATGTTTGTATGTGTTCTTGTATTTTAGACCTGTGTATAATTCTAATGGCAAAAATACATCAGAGAAGAAAACAGTAAAGAATACCCAAAACCATCAGCTATTATGTACAAATTGCTGGGTAGGACACAACAATTGGGTTTTTGATTTAAAAAAATGTATTTTAAGGCTTTATCATAATTATATTAATAGTAAATTGGAAAAACTCTTAAAGTATTTTTTTTTTAATTATTAACAATTGAAAATAGATACTATTTTAAAAAGAATCACATGACTACGAACGCGCCACGTTTGGTCGCCTCGCCAGGTTTGTGACGTAATAATGTTAAAGAAATTTCATCGATTAAGAGTCAAAACACTGTATCAGCTGTGTGCTAAAATGAGTAGAAATTAACATTGTGACATCATACGCGCTCGAGTTTGTTCGGGAACGATCGGCACGTTGTCGGTACTGGATTGAAATTTTTAATTTGATATAACTTTTTAATTATAGCGAAAAAAAAACGAAACATTGTTTTGCTATAAAACTTGTATATCTTTTATTTACAACAAAAAATATTTTTTTGGTCTGAAGTTGGTCTAAAGGATTTTTTTTTATAGTACTGCAAGTTGCTAGTATTGTCCCTAATGGTTAGTACAGTACCATCCAAACACAACAGCGACTACCAAAAGATCGTAACCCATCGACGGTCGCCGCTGTCATGCCGGCCTGCATAAACGCGATACGGATCGCGAGCATCAAACACCAGGTATAATAATACCAACCATAGTAGCACGCTAGGCGTTTCACGTTCCGGGATCAGCCCATGTACCTATATCCAGTAATCAAACGGGTTTGTAGGGGTCGCGACCGCTATACACATAGCTTTAAACCCATCACATTTATTTTCTTTTGGTTGTCGCATTCAAGGATTAGCAGGTCCAGCTTAAAATAAGCTAATAAAAAAATAATATAGCGTCAATGATAGCTTCTTTATCTATAAAAATCCTACGTTTTAAAAACTGCTATTAGGATTCAATAGGTACTTTTTTCGTTACCCAAAAAACCACTATTACACATCACAACCTATTTAGCGCATGAACTAGGTATATAGCATGATTTATACTAATAATTGTAATACCAATAATTATACTAAGTTACAGAGTCAATGATTGTCCTTAAGGCCAATCACTATGTATTTGTATTTTAAAAAATCTCGTTCTTTTATCTAATAATAAATAACATAAATTCTTAGTTATTTCAATGATCTTATACTGTTAGGGATAACCTATAACAGTAACAATAAACAAGTAGGTCATTTCAGTTAAAATTTTAAAAGTTTGGACACATTTACATTCAGTTAAAAAAGTATCGGGAATGGATTTGTTTATGGTACCAAATTCATTCATATTTTTTGTTGTTAGATTGGCACAACTGCTTTTCGTTTTGGCGCTGAATTTGTTTGAGTTGCATCTGTCATTTAGATTAAATACAGTGCTGTTTTTAGTTAGGTCATATCTAGTGTGTATTGCGAATTTCATGATGGACAAACACATCAAACAAATAAATAGTTTGTCTTAAATTTTGCATCGCCAATGGAACTTCGTGTTCGGAGACACTGAAAATGTAACAGAAGTCTTACGGTGAATCGACTTTATCAGAAACACGTGCTTATGAGTGGTACAAAGCGTTCAAAAGTGGTTGAGATATGCCGGAAGATTTGCCTCGCCCTGGTAGCCCATCAAAGTCTTCAACTGAAGTTATAATCGCAAAAGTGAAGGAAATAGTAACTGAAAATCGTCATTAAAGTTTGAGAGAGATAGCCGCTGAACTTTCTATCTTACGAGTCGATCTGCATGATTTTAAATAACCACTTTGATATGAAGTATGTTGCCGCTCGGCTAGTCCCAAAAGACCTGAATTTTCTCCAAAAACTCAATCGCGTAAGAGTTGATGAGGGCATGCTAGAACGAGTCGATTCTGACCCAACATTCAGGAAACGCATTATTACTGGTGACGAGACGTGGGTTTACGAGTTAAACATGCAAACTAGTCAACAAGCTTCGGAGTGGCGCCTTCCAACTGAATCGAAACCGCAAAAATCATGCCAAAGTCGATCAAAAGTCAAAGTCATGTGGACTGTTTTCTTTGACTATCGCGGTGTTGTGCACTCAGAATTCTTACCGGAAGGTCAAACGGTAAATAAAGTATATTATTTAAGCGTTATGCGGCGTCTAAGAGAGCAAATTCGACGAAAAGGCCAGATTTGTGGAAAGAAGGTTCTTGGATTTTTGACTAAAAACTCAAAAAATACCATCGAACAACCACCTCATTCACTAGGTATGGCTCCAGCCGAATTCTTTCTTGTTCCTAAACTTAAATACCACTTTGTGGCACCCGTTTTCATTCAGTAGAAGACATAAAGGAGAATTTGCGTCGTCCGCGAAATCTCTTTGTCGATCCCGATGACGACATCGAGAACGCTAACAATTTCTACGCGTCCGTTCCCGCAACATAACGCGTGCTCGCGCCCACGCCCGCGAAACCACCGTTCCCTCCGCAGGGGACGTAGCTTTCACAGCCATACATGACACTGCATTATACACACATGCACAACACACATAGGTACATAGGTTCTGTCCTTTTTTTTTTTCTTTTTTTTGCCTAGTTAGAGTAGACAAAAATTTCAGACCACTAAATACACATACACATGTTCCTTCCCTCCTCACAGGGGGCAGAAACATGTATATATGTATAGTTAGTTTAGATCGAATTACGGATAGGGAATTAGTCAGATCGCGACTTGATTGCATACGCGCAACAGTCCGAGCCGAGGTTCGGCCACTTTGGCACCCTCGGATGTTGTTGCTTAGCTTTCGTGGCTGAGTGCCCTAAGCGCTCGCCCCTAAGCCCGGTAAAGCTGTAAAAGCCGTAAAGGCTCCAGGGCCCCTAAGGCTAACAGTATAGTCAGTTCGAAAAAAAAAAAAAGAATTTGCGATGAGAAGTAAACTCAATTCCGGAAAAAACGTTTAAAAAATGTTTTCATGATTGTATTATTCTTTGGCTTAAGTGTATTGTTACTGAAGGAGCATACTCTGAAGGCGATAAAATAAATTTGGATGAATACCTAACATTTTGTGTATTAGTGATCTTTTCTTGGTACTTTTTTGACATAGTAGTATTGCCAATCATTGTTTGCTTTACAGTACTTATAAACATTTCCCTATCTAATTAAGAATATTTGTTATTGAATATAAAACTCACAAAGAAATCTAGATTATGTGTCATGTTGTGGAACAATCCTCCGACCATTGCTGCCAGATGAATTACATGAGTTGGTTTGTATTTGGCAAACAATGCTTCTGTCTGTGCTTTATCCCTGCAAAACAATTTAAACTATTTAAAAAAAAATACTACTATCATTGAACCATAATGTTATACTTAGATATTTTTTTTCTATCAAAAAGCTAGTAATCAGTAATCTTCATCAGTAATTCAGTAATCTAATCTCATAACTATTTCATAAAATGCTATCATTTGTATGAAAAACACATTGCTATAAATGTATAATATGTCTATATAAGCCCTTAGCTTTAAGTGAAAGAAACCATGTATTGTGTAATGGCATTTTAAAGTCACAGTCTGGATAACTACCACCTTCAAATTAAGTCCTTATACTTGAAAATCAGTCTCTTATTTTGGTTCAGTGTGCTTGCTTCAGCTACAACATTGACCTATAATGCCCTACGACTATATATGTATTAAATTTAACATTATTCTTTTCACAATATTCTGAAAATTATTACAATTGTTTTATTCATACCTTTAAGTGAGGATTTTTGGCATCAAACATTTTTAGAGAAAAAAAATTAGGTTGGACTTCTGATTAGCTACCGCTAGATTTGATAACGTAAAAGAGCGGGAGGGTGAAGAGTAACTCCTCCGTGAAGAAAAAAGTGTGGAAAAATTTAGTTTATGAGTAATTAATTTTTCAAATTTTTGAGGTTATGTCTATCAAGGTCTTATAAATGAATTTTCAATGGATAAATATTTATTTCTGATCAAAGTACAAACCAATTTTATCGCCACAACGGAAAAAATATAATATTTCACTCAAAACATCACAAAATTTTAAAGTAGGTATTTGACGTAAACCAAACAATGATCATTCAAAAAACTAACATGAAAATACATAGAAAAAAATTTAAATCTTTGTTTACCTATCTTGCCTATCATGACTATTACCTATTATGACAAACACTAAGAACTGACATACATATTGTCAAATTTAAAAAAACGCAATAAAAAAACATTATATATCAAAATCTATTTATTTCCACAAAGTGAAATTTTATATTTAACCTAATTATAGAGTGATCTAACTGTAATAAAAATTTGGAGTCTGAACTTAAAGGTAGCAAGTCTAAATTGAGTCAAAAATGATTAATAAACAAACTATTGACAGCTGTAGAAACATTTATTTCGGCTCAACTTTAGAATTGCTACCTTTCTGCTCAGACCCCAAATTCTCCAAATAGCATTTTTTGTAAATTTGACAATACAAATGTCAGTTCTAAGTAGTTGTCACAAAGTTCCTTTTGCAAGATAGGTAAAGATTTTTGAAGATCGTAATTATTTTCTATACCTTTTTTGTTACTATTTAATGATTATATTTTGGTTTATGTTAAATATGATCAACTTTAACATTTTGTGGCTTTTTGAGTGGCATATTTTCATTTTTCTATTGTGGTGATAAAATTGGTTAGGTTTAATGCATGAACCGAGCGAGCGAAGCAAAGGGACCGCTTTAGCAGCCGGCAAGTGCCAGAAATAAATAATTATCCATTGAAAATTCATATACAAATCCCATATAAACATAACCTCAAAAATGAAAAAATCTCACAAACTACAATTGCTCAAATTCAGCCGTGGCAATTCTAAAGTCCAACCTTATTTTCTCTTAATTTGTTAAAACCAAATGCAATTACGACATAAGGCTAAAATGCCCTCACAACATATTATGAATATGTAAACCTCTGTAAATGTCAAAAAATATCTTATATTGCCCAATCCATAGAAATAAGGCATATTCGTATAAAAGTTTTACAAGTTGATAAACTTCGATAGATATAATCTTAATTAACTTTACTTATACCACTTATCTTACAATGAATATAAGATAAGAAACTCACCGAAGGTCGCCGTCTTTGGAACCAGAAAAAATCCACTCCTCATTCGCAGCGGATTCGAACCCTTGCCGTTTCTCATTTTCTACTACTGTCTTTATCGCCTGTCCGACAAGGCCTGAGCCCCCGGTAACTAATACCACAAGTCTTCCACTGGACATTTTCAACACAATAATTTATTAAGTAACAAACAATAATCAAGATAGGTCCAATACGATTTTTTGTTCAATATACAGAAGGGTATAAGCTTTGAATCATTTTTTAATTATGAGGCTAAACAAACGATAAGACAAAATACAACAAATAACACCGATAGGACAAACTACTGAGACTACGTATACCGAAAGTAATAAGTACGACTTTCTATATAATATGAAGTACTCTGTGAGTGTGACTGTATAACCGAAACCAAAAGATAACTTTATATTTTATAATATACTTTATTTGTAACTTGAACTGTCATTACTAACTATCATTCATCTACGTACTCTGTGCTAACTATGACAACTACTGACAAACAATCTACGGTGTCGGTGAACCGGTGATAAACCATAGACCTAATACTTCAATGTGATAAACTCTGTTGTCGGTTGACAGTGATGACAGCTGTTTACGGTTGACAGTGACGCAACCTCAGATTAAGGACACCATAGATTATTCTTCTTGTTTTGGCACCGCAATAAGTACTTGCTAGTATTAATATGTTTGTCTTCGTAGTTCTTTTTTTAGAATGTTGGTCCAACAAGATTGTGGCTCCTTTGTTAGAACAATCTAGGGAGTTTTTGTGAAATTTCAAAATACATGCTTCCAGTTAATATTTACAATCCGCTTCACGAATGCAAAATAACCAAACTATATCATGCAAATTGCCAATAGTACATAGTATAGGGTCAAAGAACATGAGTTAGTGAATTAAAAATAAAAACAACAACATGGCGGCTTAAAATCCCGCCAATAACTCTCATACCATAGATTAGACATGAGCCTACTACCCAGAAGGACAGCAATAGAGTACATCTTATCGTGGGGCTACCAACGATAATATTTTTACCTCGCACATCATAAAATTTCATCAATCATCATATAGTTACACCCCTATATTATTAATAATATTACACTTCAAAGTTAAAGATTATTTATTACTACGATAGCATTACTGTACTGTACTGTACTGTACTAAAAAGGTATTGCATTCGTCTGGAATATGGATGAATAATTTATTTTGATAAGGATTAATACCAAGGTACAAAATAAAGAGTTTTTGAAGGGACGGCATTTGAATTATTTAAAAAATAAAAGAAAACACTTATTGTGAGATTTTTTGTAAACAATCATATGTTCTGCAAAGTGGTAGTACATTGTTTTATTCTATAATCAGTAGTTTTCGCAGCGCACGCCGTGTAAGAATTTTTTCGGGACATTTTTTACACCTTGGGTTACATTATTGGACTTTTAGTAAGAATCCCTATTTAAAAAAATAATAATATAGCCTATAGCCTTCCTCGATAAATGTACTATTCAACACTGAAAGAATTTTTCAAATAGGACCAACGGTTCCTGAGATTAGCGCGTTCAAACAAACTCTTCAGCTTTATAATATTAGTATAGATTATATAAATATACCTGCCATTAGTATATAAATATTTCTACACTAATTAAATTGTCTTAGACATACCTTTGTATCCGTTTCCACTATCCTGGTACTCTGTTCGTCACTTAACGGAAGACTCATTAAAAAACCGTAATATTAAGCAAGATAGGTATCAAGTAGAAAAAAATTATTACTTATAAATAAATTCATTGGACACATATATGTTTGTAGTGTTGGAATTGAGAATAGATTTAAAAAAACATCCGCTGAGTATTTCGTATGCAAGTTTGGGCAAAATGTTTTGAACATAGTTGACTATACTTCATAGGTTTCCAGTGAAGTGCAGTGGTTAATATTATCCATAACTCAAAGCAATTAGGAACTTGGGAAAATCTACAAAAAAGGTGTTAATAATTCCTAATATTTTAGTAAATCATATTATTTTAGGCTGGTATCCCTATAAGAAATATAACCCGACAAATTAAATATAAAGTACAAAATGGCCGCCTTATCGTGAAATCCCTTATATAATGGGGAAAAACAAACAATAATAAACAAATAAATAACAAAGGGTGTATAAGTAGAGGTTGAGAGTTTCTTTGGTAGAAATAATTTATGAATAGAAGTTTTTGGCGGGATTTCAAATTGTCCTGTAGTGATTTATATCATTGGTAAATTGGCCTATAAGAACTTCAACAAAATTTTTAGAAATTGTAAGAAAAGATTTTTAATTAATGATAACCGATTTTGACGAAAGTTTGTACGATTTTGTTTGACGGAATTTTCACAGGCAGATAGCTGATGTTATAAGGAGTAATTTAGGCTACTTTTATTTTAGAAAAATAATTAGGGCTCCGCGCAAATATAATAATAAGCTTTTTAGTAGACCACGCGAGCGGTGCCGCGAGCACAGCTACCAATAACTATTATTTCAGGCTATATTCAGACTTTCTTAAAGTGTAATTAGAATGATGACTGTTACACTGCAATAGAAATATCGCACTCTCATTCTTACTCATTCACAAGGTGTAAATGAAATAATTTCGCATCTTCAATAATTTCATTTTTAATGTACCTAGCTAAGGTTATGGTTAATTATACGGTTGCATTTTTATAAATGTTTTTATGAACTTCTAGAATTGTACAGAAGAAGAATGATAGAAGAATATCTTGAAAGAAGGATCTGTATGGCTTTTCGTATCTGTATGGATCATTACGCTCGGTGTCTTGCAAGTTAAAAAATACATCTACGTAACTAGATAAATATGGAAAGTAAAAATTAACTAAATACACAAATACATCCAAATCGTTAAAATCGATTCCTAGAAAGCCGTCCCGTCTGTTGTCTATATATTATTGTACTCTATGACGGTTGTCCATTAAACTTGCTGCACGCGAATAGAGCAGTCTCTTAGTGTCTAATTATTTTTACACCATGCGATTTTCAGATAACGAGCCAGTTATAGCCCGACAGCTGAAAGCGCGACCATCCTAACGGTTTGCGGAACGCGAAGGGGAACAAGACTAACCAATAAGCTAGACGTTTGGCGTATGGGCCTACTGAAGGGTATAGGGAATGCGCAGAGGAGAGAAATAAACCTTTTATATTAATAATTTGTGTTATTTTTTATTCCCCGTTTTTTACTTTCTTTTATTTTTATAACATAACATGGTTACTATAGTTACATATCAGTGTTGTAGAACACTTAATAAGGATGTACCTACGAACACCTACACTGTTTTATTTTTGTGGCTGCTACATATGAGAATAATTAAATTATGTACGCTAAGATTAAAAAAAATATGCAGTCAATCAAAAGTAATGCTTTAGCGCGTTTTATATTTAATTACTAGTTGTGCCTGCGGATTCGCTCGCATGGTCTATAGAATTATTTTGTGTGAAGATATCGTGTTTTTTTAAAAGGGTCAAGTAAGTATCTAAGGAATAAAACAAAAAAATAATCAAATTCAATTTAATAGTTTATGAGTGATACGCGAACGAAGGCAAACCTCAATAATTTTATTTATATAAATAGATATTGTCAATATATACCATTAAACACTTAGAATTTTCATTTCAACTGCATGTAAAGGTTACACGTACAAGTTTCTTTCAATATAATAGTGTTCTGATTTGCATTTTAATAATGATAACAATATTATGTGTATTAAATGTATTATTTATCATAACATATCTGTCTCAGTTACAATAACATGTATAAACTATTGACCTTAAGATATAGGGTATCATCTCAAAACCCTGTATACCTGTGCACATCCACCACCCCGTATCCCGCAAACCAACAGGAGGGTCAAGCTTACAGCGATCGGCCTATAGTGAAATCGAGTCTGTTCGATCGCTCTGAATTTAGGTTTAGATGTACTAATTAGTGTTACTATATTACTCTTAATCAGATTTCGTCAGCCTGAATAAAGCAAGATGTAATAATCGCTTAAACGTTACCCACAAGCATTTCCAAACTTTGTAAATATGCTTTGAAGAAAATATAATATAACCATTCAACGACAACAACTTTTATGGTAGAAAGTAATTATTATATGATTACCTCTAATCAGTTATTGCAAATAAATAAACACTAGGATTTAGGTACGATTAAATAAAAATTCTTATGATTAAGAAAGGATTAAAAGTTAAACATTTTATTTAAATAAGAACATGATAGGTTTCACAGAGAAAACTGAATATCGTCGATATGCTATTTTGATTAATTTATATCCACAGAAAAATTACAAAAACATGATTAAAAAAAAGACTAGTTTTGGGATCGGGGATTCCAAATTTAAAATGGTTAGATAAATTGTGACTCATTATGAGTTATATGCAAATTAAAAAAAAAATGCTACTCTATGCTTAAATTCTTACAAATGATTGGTCAGTCAACCGCTACGAGTATTCGTTCTCGTTCCGAAAACGCCAAATACGTTTTCAAACCAAAATGGAGGATTTGTCGGTCGAGGTGTACGGTGATAATGGTGCTTATTATAAGGTTTGTAAGTCGTGAAGTACGTTTAATTTCTATAAACGCTCGTTATATTTTTTTGGTGCAAAACCCTATCATCTATTTCCAATTGTTAAGAAAGAGTTTTGTCTCATACTTACAAAAATATTTTTCCGGGAAGATCATCACGGCTGGAATGGACGCCATGTCCGTCTGTCAGGGCGTGATTTTTCCATGTGTTATAACAATTGTGTTACTTTCCATATTTTTAGCCATATTAACGGATTAAAAAAACTGGAATGTCAATAACAACGTTTCTACATTTGCACATATTCAAGTAAATGACCTAGATAACTTATTTCTAGCGCACTACTAAGTTCTGTATCGTTTGAATGTGCTAAAAAATTCTTTATTTTTAGGCCATTGTCACCGACGTGCTCGACAACGAGGTTCTCGTAGCCTTTGAAAATGAGTGAGTTTACGTTTTGATTCACGTAACATTGCGGTATTTTTCTTTGTATGCGTACCTAACGTAATGGTTATTTATTTACATTACAATTTATCGGCTTTTAGCTGGCAGCCGGAGTCGAAGTTTCCCTTTTCCCAAGTATTCTTACCACCGAAAGACACCGGCAAACACACAGAATTCGTGGAAAACCAAGAGGTGGAGGTATATGCGAGGTCTAACGAGAAGGAAGCATGTGGGTGGTGGACTGCTAACATCAAGGCAAGTATTATATTACAATACATCAAGTACCAAATACTTTGATAACTGAGTACAGTGTAGAATATTATTTTCATAAATATCTGCCTCTTTTGTTTAGGGCTATCCTTACATGTATTCTGTCAAACCTGTATTTCACCCTCTGGTGTATTTTCAATAAGCAGGTTTTATTTAACATAAAACTATGAAGGCAGACATACCAGCTGTATTTGTGAATGTACAAAGGCTACTTGAAGGCTTGAGCAATGAAGATTCTGAAATAAATATTTGTGTTATTCTAAGTTTTTTCTAGGGTTTTGTATTTAGTTATATGTCTCATTAATAATAATAATTCTTATTAAGCTCTTTTTTTTTACTTCTCAAGCTATGTTATTAAATATTTACATGTTTATGTACATGTCATGATTATCTATAAGGCTGGTAGATTTTAACAAAAAATATTGTGGAAATTCAATGTTGCAGTAATAGCTAAATAATTAAATATATATTTTTGACCATAAAGTTTTTATACAATTGACAATTGGCATATGTAATCAAAGGATTTAATTAATAGAAATATCACACATATCTTTGGTAGTTTTTGACTTATTGACCAGATACTGACAGTGGTATTTTTTTTAAATGAAAATAATTTCATACTAGATAATAATTTCTGTCATAAATATTTGATTTTGAACATTATTTATGTGTCTTATTTTATACTTTTATTAGCTGTGCCTGCGACTCCGCTCGATGGACAACTAAAAAGGATTTTTATTTTTTGTGCAGAACCCTTTTTATTTTTATAAAATAAAAGTAGCCTAAGTCATTCCTTATAACATCAACTATCTGCCTGTGAAAGGCCCGTCAAAATCGGTCCAACTGTTTCTGAGATTACTGGGAACCAACAGACAACAGCCATAAATAAAAAAATGGGTTTTTTTTATAGGTACTGTATACACTTTCATACGGATTTAGTAAAAATGTGTTATTTTGACATTGCAAACAGACACTTCAGTTATATGTATTGATTAAAATTTATAAAGTTTTTTAAAAGTAGCTAATAATGTTAATTTTGATATCTAATAGTTTCAAACTGTGGCTGCTAGATGTAGCTAAAAGTGGCAATAAAACTATAGATGATGTAGAAATTTTGCCTGATACAATTAAAAATATTGTCACCCTGTGTTGCATTTATGGTTTTCTCATAAATGAATAAGTGTATAAGTTTGGTAATCCACTCACCATGTAAATATCTGTTACATTTACATTTTTGAACAAGATTAAGTTCTGTTATTTAAATAGAATTTGCAATTTGGTCTATTTATCCAAAAATGATTTTACAAATCATAAATAAATAATCTTTCATTTCAAGTAGTTTTTTAAGGTTTGGTGGTCTTTAGAATATATTTGTTATTTGTGTTATAATTGGATAGATGTTAGTCTAAATGGTTGATGTTAAAGTTATTTCTATTTCTTCACATAATTGCAGTAAAAGTCAAATTTACTCAAATTAATAATATTGTCATTTGTTTCCGAGTTTTTCTCTGGTAGTAGTTTCAGTAATATTCTGAATTAGTGATAGAATTTAAAGCTAATAAATTCCCCATGAAGTCTTAATTTGAATAAAAAATATTTGATTTTATTAAAAATCTAGTACGATGATAATCAACTTCAAACATTAAACTGCTACCACATAGTGAAATGTTTTGTTTTGGTAATTTGAGTTATAAGCAAGAAAGAAAAATCTGTAATGTTACCACTTTTCTCTGTTTTAATTGCCTGTGTTAATAAAATACTAATAATCCTAATATCTCTTTGGTTTTTGATAACTAGCTGTGCCTCATGGATTCACCTGTGTTAAATTTAGTTGACTAACTCTTCACAGTGCTGTCACAAATTGTTCCACTTCCCGTACCTGCCTACAGCTTGTCAGATTTCTGAACGTTCATAGTTACTGTTCCGCTCCCTAGAGTCGTAGCGTGAAGTTATATAGCCTATACTATTCCATATGAATATGGCTATCAAATAAAAAAAAATAAAAAAGTTTTTTTCGAATCTGACTGGTAATTCCAGAGATTAGCGCTTTAAACAGACAAAAAACTCTTCCACTTTATTATATTAGTACAGATATAAAAACGAAAGCATCTATTGACATCTTCTAGGTATTGGAGTTTGATAACTCAACACTCTTAAACATAACCATGTGTTTGTAGACACCCTGATAGACTATAACATGATAATATTTAATTCCAGATGATGAGAGGTGATTTCCTTGTGATAGAATATCTAGAATGGGACAACTGTTACACGGAAATAGTGCCAAAGGATCGCTTGCGGGTCAAAGTGACGAAAACTCCCATTGACAAAAATACTTTTCACAAGTTTGAAATTTCAGTACCTGATGATCTCAAGGACTAGTAAGTACATATATTTAATTAAACATTATTTGTACATAGAAATATGCAACTAAGTGAAACATGGCTTTAATGTCATACATTTGAATTTAATGATCCTGAGCTTCCAGCAGACATGATGTGACCAAGACAAGGTGCCAGGGAATCTTCAATAAAGGATTATATTAAACATAGCTTTTACGGTTAGTAAGAGTATTAATATTGCAGCCTCCACGACATCCACAGTGCGAAGGTGGAGAACGCCCACAAGGAGTTCCAGAAGGTGATAGGCGCCGCGCTCGTCTGGTACGTGCCCGAGCGAGCCGTGCTCGCTGTCATCTCGCGCTGCGAGACGTCTCAGAAACGCGCCCAGATGCTGCAGGAGATGCACTTTAGGTATGTTGTTCAATACATTATATACCCTGTCTGCAGTATGTAAATTAGGTAGAGCAAAATCAAATGCCAACAAAAACTGAAGTCTTGTTACCCCTCCCCTCACCACACTTGCGTATCTTATACGGAACGTATGTATATGCATATAAGTAATATTATATTAATAATTTAACTTTGCCTATTGTATATTTTCCAAGATAATTGTTCTTAAAGAGTAAATTCCAGTCGCACGTCGAAGCTGACACACCATTTGTTTATATGATGGCCAATGATATTTTGTGTAAAATGTTACACAATTGATATTTTTCACATTTAATGGGCCCTGAGAAGTTAATTATGAACGTCAAAACACTAGCACCGTATGGAAAACATCCCAGTATGCAAGAAACTAGCTGAAGATTATCATTATATTTCTTAGTATTTTTTTAACTAACATTCTGAAACATGACGCACTGTTGGAATAAAGTGCCTTATCATTTCACTATAACCTTTGGACAAAAGTAAAATCGTAAAAGAGAGTAGAAATGAAAGAAAATAATAATATGCATAAATCTGATTGCCTTTCTTACTAGTTATCACTATGTAGCACATGTCAAGAATCTTATTTCTATAGTATGATTTGAGATTCTGTTGATTTGGGCAGCCGACTCACTGGCCAAACAGTGCAAGTGCTTACAGTAAACGAAAGCTACAGGGCCGCTGGCATTGAGGCCTCTTGCCGCGATGGTAGTATTAAGCTTTCAACATACTATTTATAATGATTTTGACAATCATTTACAGTACCTACATCATAAGAAATGTTATGTAAATGTAACATAACATAGTTCAAAAAATGGCATAATGGTCTGAACACAATAAGCTGATGTTGAAAGAAAGAAGTCATTTGGAAACTGGCAGGAATTCACGTAATTGATTAATTTTTCCACAGGAATTTAACTCAAAAACTAATGCTACTGAAAAAAACTGAAGAGGCAGCTAGGCAGTTGGAGTCCACTAAAATACACAATCAAGGAGGGTGAGTTGTTCTGTGTATTCTCTCCTACTGTAATTGAACAAGTTTCATGGTGCTGTTGAGCCAAGAGGTAGCGAGTTCACTTTTGCACTATACCTTGTTCTATTAAGAAGGCTTGCATGACACATGTAAAATGTTTCTTTTTAGAGATGTAGCATAACTTAAATTAAAAGTTGGTTTTACGATTATCAATTACAATAAAGCTAAATATAATCAATAATACGATTATGATTTAAATCAATTGGGGATTGTATAAGCTGTGTAAATGAAATAAACAATTGATACCACAATCCGAAACACTTGAATTATTGAATGCCTAACGCCAAACAACAAGATTAATTCTACCAGTCAATATTTTTTGTTGCGTGTTGCTGCAGTAAAAATTTAAGAATTACTTAATTATATATTTATATTCGGAATTAAAAAGAAACTACTAAATTAAATATACAACAGTGTCGATAAATTTTCAATAAACGATTATCTTTCGATTAATTTGTTTTTATTATTTTGATCTACTCTAAGGGCGGTAATGGAATTCGAAATATAAAATGTAAACAATGGTGTTGCCAATTCTATTCGAATAACATATTTGTGTGCTTTTTTGAAAAGTATTAAAATATCGTTATAAAATTATATGCATAACTTAATCACCTAAAAAAAAATATTGCACATCGATTTTAACTTTTAAAGTGATGACTTTGAAAATGCTATCCAAAAATGAAATATAATTGTTTGATATGAAATCTTGCAATTTTTTAGTGATACTCGCAATAAGGTAGAATCTCTAAACATTTGGCCCTCTTTAAGGAGAAAATGAATACAATAAATTGTTCATGATCAAAATTTCTGAATGTACCTTTATTTTATGTAATGTAAAATTATGAAAAGAATTATTAAATAAAGAAACATGAGCAACTTGTTAATAAAAAATATTTATTTATAAGTGGTTGCCAACATTAACTAAATAGGAAATACGTAGTTATTAACAATTATTAATAGAGAATTAAATCTACTTAGAGTTTTACATTACATTTTTTAACAAGTTTTTACATTACTTACTTAGACATTTTAGGTTATGTCGTAATTTGCACGACATATCAATTTTCTTTTATCGACATACAGACATGACACCTGCATTTCACATAAGCACACCACTCAGGCTAGGTACATAGGTTCTGTAAGGGACCTTTTTTTTTGGCTAGTTAGAGTTACACCTTCCTCCAAGAAGGCAAAAACATGTATTATATTAGTTAAATTTAATTTTATGGATAGGGAATTAGATCGCGATTTATTTGCATGTACGGCAACAACCCAAGCCGAGGTTCGGCCACTTTGGCAACCTTGAGCTTGTTGCCTCGCTTCCGCGGCTGAGTGTCCGCGCTCGTCACCAAGCCCGGTGAATCTGTCAAAATCATTAATGCTTCAGGTCCCTTAAGACTAAAATTATAGTCAGTTCGAAAAAAAAACTGTTCTAAGGATACTTCATGCAGGTTTTTCTTATGATGAACAAAGTATAGTAATTTTCTTACTGTTTCGAAATTACCATCTAATTTTGATTATAAAACTTGTACTTCTTAACATAGTAAATAAACTCTCTTGTCCCAGATACACAGAAGAGTTCTCGGTGCGTGAGGACCTTATGGGGCTAGCGATTGGGACTCACGGTGCGAACATACAGCAGGCACGCAAAGTGGCGGGAGTCACTAACATTGAGCTGGAGGAGGTCTCCTGCACTTTTAAGATCTGTGGAGAGGTGATGATACTACTGCTTATCTGTTAAATATTTAAAAACAGATTCGAAAATATGTCTTATAGTTGTTTCTTTCTTGATGATTATTGATAGCGAAATAATATTTAAAAGTATTGGTCCTTGTTAACGTTATCCTTTTAGTATAAAGAGTTTGGAAAACCTTACATTTTCTGTAATATCATTTGAAGTTTCTCTGCAAGACGAAGCAAGTGAGCATATAAGAAAACTATAAAATTAATATAGATGTATAAACATATATATAATAAGAGCCTTTAAGTGTCCCACTGCTGGGTAATGAGGTTTCTTCCCTGGGAAGGTATGGGCTTAATCACTATGCCAATCCACGACATATTGGCCATTGCCAACACTGATTCAGGTTCCCTCACGCTGTTTTCCTTCATTGAAATCATCAAATATTGATATCCAATATTGAATTTGTGTTTTGAGTGGTATAGATTCTGCATGTTCAATTGTTACGGCACCACCTATCTATTACCACACTTAGTAAAACAGTAGTGATTGTTGTCCTCTGATTATAAGAATGAGGTTGGTAGAGTGGGAACTGGCACAAGCCATTCTGATACTTACAAGGATAGCAACCTATAAGTGAGTGCTCAGGCAGAAACCATAATACTAAAAATAATGAAGCAAGCTGGTTGATATTTTTCTTTTAATGCCACAACAGTGCGTTCCACTTGATGGTAAGCTGTCACATCAGCCTAAGGACCCTTGCAACACCAGAAGCATCACATGTGCGTTGTCTACCCTTTAAAAACCTATTTACTCCCTTTTTGAAGAACCCCATACAGTAGCCCCGTGGGAAAACCTCAGCAGGGAGCTCATTCCACATCTGGAGTGCTTGTAGAAGAAAATTCCTTTGGAACCGGACTGGCATTTAGGTTCCAAAGTTTGAGGATGAAGTCCCTGCTGATGGCGAGTGGTGCGATGGTGGGAAGTAGCCGTTGGCATCATGTCGATAGCTGAAATAGTGTTTGTCTGTCAGTCTACGGAGGCGGTGCGGGAGGCGCGGTCGCTGCTCGAGTTCGCGGAGGAGTCCATCAAGGTGCCGCGCGACCTCGTCGGCAAGGTCATCGGCAAGAGCGGGAAGGTCATACAGGAGATCGTCGACAAGAGCGGGGTCGTGCGCGTTAGTATTCACACCTATCTTCAGTTACAATGATGTGATGCGCGACTGTGGAAACTCTCTCTTCAATATATACTATAGCCATATTTAATATCTATTACTTACGTATACAAGTAAGTTGAGTATATACATATACACGCATTCACTATAACTTGCGCGGAGTGACAACATTATGACTTACTTTTTATTAAAACATCAATTTCAACTTTTTTTCCTGGTCGATCGATTTTTAAATGGTAAACTTCAATAATCCTTTAGTAAAGTTAACAATATTAACTATGTACTTGTTACTTATATACTATTTTATTCATTCATCTCTCCTTCTCTTATCCATGTGCGATTCGTGACACAGGTCTCCCCCAAATGACTTTATGATTCCTTACTACTAAGTCAACGTTTTTCCTGCTTCCTTTTTTATGTCTTTTACTAATTATTGAAACTTGAGTTTTCTTATTGTTGCTAAGACGTATTTGTTTTAAAAAGTTCTTAATAGTTACAAGTCTTGTTTGGTAATGATTCCATTTGTTTTGAAGCTCCATACAAGGAGCCTAAAGATTTTTTTTTGACACTGTTACACTGTGAGAAGAGGCAGTTGATGTTGGGACCATATGTATAATAAAGTTGAGGTTGACAGGTGAAGGTGGAAGGTGACAACGAGCCGCAGCCGTCGACCCCGCACGAGGAGGGTTTCGTCCCGTTCGTGTTCGTCGGCACCAGAGAGAACATCGCCAACGCTATGGTGCTCGTCGAGTACCACGTGGCTCATCTCAAGGTAAACCCCGACCGACTCCTGGCTCTCTCTACTCTACTCACATTTAACCATATCACAACTATTCAACGCACCTATTAGTATTATATTAGTAAATTTTATTGTTCATGTTAACCTAATTAGTTTAATGATCTTCTACGCAACATAGACCAACATTGCTCATTTGCGATTAGGTTCACATAAAAATAATGCTTTAAAAGAGAATATTTTTAAGTTAAGATTTTAAAGTTTAAAATTGAACCCAGCGGCTCTCCAGTATTCAGTTTAAAATATTGTATACTTGGCCAGGTAGATGTACTCTTCATGATATTTAAATTCAGTGTAGGTGCGTGGTTTTTTTTTTCCTGTTTGCATGTCCAATTTTTTTCTCTTAGGCAAGTGTAAAATTCAAATGTCCGTTTATAAGGTCAAAATAACAGCTTTTCACTAAATGCATATGAAAGTATGCACAGTACCTATAACAAAAACCCATTTTTAAAATTGTTCTATGTCTGTTTATGCGAGCGGAGCCGCGGGTACAGCTAGTCTAGAATAGGAATGATCCTTTTGAGATTCCATATGGATAATGTTTGCTTAGTATTAACAAAGTTTTAATGGTGTTTCTGTTGCAGGAGGTGGAACAGCTGCGCGCGGAGAAGCTGGAAATCGACCAGCAGCTGAGAGTGGTGATGGGCGGCGGCGGGCAGGGCTCCGCGTACCAGCAGCCCCGCGGGGCCGCCGCCTCGCGCGCGCGCCGCACCAGGCCCCCGACAAACCGGTACCCCACAGGTACGATTACATTCAATGATAATTAGGTATAATAATTAGGGTACCTCACAAATAAATTAATAAGCCTTTTTAGTAGTTCACGCAAGCAGAGCTACAGGTACAGCTAGTCTATAGTAATATAATAAAGCTCATAATATTATTTTTTTGAACGCAGTAATCACTAGAGAAATTAGTCAGATTTCAAAAATTTCTAGCCTATTTATTGAGGAAAGCTATAATAGACTACGCTACGACCCTAAAGACTCGTAAGTATGTTCATGGGAATGTCTAGCAATTTTTCAAGCTATATAGGCAAGTGAGAATAATTATAAGCACAGTGAAGAGTTAGTCAAATAAATTTAAGAAATGTGAAATTGTGAGACATAACTAGTTTACTATACATATTTCCCATCACAAAGTATAGTTATAATTTTTATATTATACTCGGCGACTCAGGTCAACACTTGTTTAGACACCCTAGGTCACATCACTCTCGCTTGACTGGACGCCAACCAACTATGCATTGCTAAATACACACTTAAGTCTGCTGAGACGTGGGTAGTTACATAGTCACTTCACCCGGGTCTGTTTTTAGGTCAAACTTAACGACGCCGTCTTTTGAGACTTTTATTTATAGAAACCTTTTTGAATCATTCAGTGCAACTCATGGCTATTTTGTACCTGATCGTGGATCCCATGCCCTTAATTGAGATTAGTCACTGATAGGTTGCTGCTACTCATGAGTATTAAGTTACCTTGTGTGGTGGCAGTTGTCGCGGGGACAATTGATAGATATAAGTACTGAATATTAAAAGAAAATTAAATGCAAAATTGATTTATAGGGGTATTCCGAAGGCATTTAACATTAAAATATAAAATACAGAGTACCTTTATTTTAATAGCCTATTAAATTTACCAAACCTTCACTTTACTAGCCAATCTATGTTTATGCATCTATCAGTACCAAAGTTGCATGTAAAAATCCGTCTTGAGAAGTTTGTGTGTATATGAAATGAATTTGGCAAACAAGCATCAGATAAGCATTCCGCTCCAATTTCTATAACTGCATCACCAAACCAGCATGAATGAATGTGTGCACCAGGTCTAATTATTCTTGGCCCTTGACAATATCTGGTAAATAGTTTAAAATCTTTCGAATACCGATTACAATGTGAGGGGTCTCTTGCAGTGTAAGTATGACTCCAAATAATAAAGTAGAATCAGAAATTATAAATAAACTTATAAAAATCTTATAAAAGACTGCACATGTTTAGCCATATACTTCTGATCGGGTAAGTCAGCATGCATGATGTCTCATTTCAATTATTTTCTAGTATCCTTATATATTTTAAATTTAAAAGTTTCTTACAACCTTTGTATATGGTCTTCTTAATTAATATATATTGCAACGCAAAAGAAGTTTGTCATTAAATATAATAAAAGACTTATAGACAAGATGCCTTCAAGAAAGCAACCAAAAACAATAAATGAAGTAATGAGGAAACAACTAAGGTGAAATAAATATATATAAATAAAAAATAAAATTGATTGATTAAACAATTATTACACAGTGTGTGTTGCTAAACAACATCCTTTAGACTGGAACACCACAACATCAATGTGTGCTTTACCGATACTACAACAGACGAACATTGCACAGCAACTCTTATTTATTTTTTATTCAATACAGGTTTAACGTTCGGTCACAATCTTGCCTTGATATTAAGTGACGATGTGTCCCAAGATGGTAATTGTTGTAGACAAACTGGCTATTTTGATTGCAACTGTCGGAACACACACACAGGTGCTTGGTGACAGATTTCCAATTTGGGGTTGGTAGCTAGCCAGGCGACGGTATCCTTCACTGAAAGCCCAGGCTCATTTCAGAGATACGAAGTTGATGAATATAGTGTCCATGGCTACCACTGAGCCAGCATTGCTTCAACAAACTCTTATGGGCTTTGTGCTGTTTATTCACTGAACGACAATGTGTTAGTATTTTGATGTTGATAACTGGCTTTTATATTGATATATGTGTTTGCAGGCGGACGACGCATGACGCCGGAGCTGGGTGAGGAGCGCGGCGAGCGAGGCGAGCGCGGGGACGGGTACAGGCCGCGGGGGGGCCGACCGCCGCGCATCAACAGGTTGTACCTCCTCCGCACGTTTAACGTTTACCTGGGCGATGTTTGCACCTTTTAGAAACAGTTTTTTTTATTCTGGCGGAATAAAAGTATCATACACCTAACACGTTTATGGAAGCTGTGTAAGAGATAGTCGCTGAGTGCTAGTCTGGAAATATAATGTCTAAGAATATTTCATTTATTTTTTCACTGTTAAAATAATTAATTTCAAAAAAAGTTACATTAATATTGGTGCGGAAATTTGTTGACTGAGTAGTAACGAAGAATGTCATGTAACTATTGCAGATCTAGCGAGCGCGGTGAGCGCGGCGAGCGGGGCGAGCGCGGGCGCGGAGTCGAGAACGGGCGTGCGCACCCCTCACAGCTAACCCAGCGGCAGCCGCGGACGGACCCGCGCGCCGCACACCATCCGCCGGTTAGTCGCTCTGCATAAAAACCTCGAAATGTGTTCCCGACAGCTGCACTTGTTCAGAACCTATACCTTTGTCTTATCGTCTTACAATCTTCGGTTATATTGTTACTTAACATCAGCTGAGGTTGTCAAAACTCTAAACTTATAAACTACATTTAAAAAAAGGGAACCCCTGCAGGAAAATTATTCTATAGGTGCATTATGAAAAAATGTTGACGGTGAAATTTTATGATGCGAATGCTTATAGCCCGACCGCTATAAACGCGACCTTCCCTAATGTTGGCGGGACGCGGGGCGGCGGGTGTGCACGGATATACACGGTAGTAGATTGAGCCCTATATCTTCAGATAATTTTACGTATGTTATCGCGAGTGTGAATAAAAAGATACTTTAATATAAATCATATTGTTGTCTTGTTTATATGGTAAGCAAAATACTACTACATCAATCTTGGTAACGCGTTTTCTCTTTTTCAATGGCGATTTTAGGACATCTGTAATACCATTCGAACAACTTGGAGACAATAACTTTTTGATTATTCTTAAAGACACGCTAGTAGCCACTGCAATAGCCTTATTTACATTATAAAATTGTTGTTTACAACATCATAGGTAATAATTTAATTCAAACTTTTTTGGAACATGGTTCCTTATCGTAGGTTGGAGCTATACTAGAAAAGTACCTGACTGACACTAAAAAGAGACAAACACATATATCTATAGGATTTAGCCTGTGAGAGAATAACATAGAATATATGCGGTTAAAGCAAATCCTGATTTTCAGGACTGTGATTGTTGTTGATTTGTCCTAGTGGTGTGACAGACAGACTTGTATGCACTGTTGTATGCACAGTACGAGCAGTTCGTTTGAGTTCTGCTGATTGAGAACCTTTTATATTATAAACTTACTATTTATATTTCAAGTATTTATTATGAAATTAAATTTTATTACTTGATTTAAGTTTGGAAAATAATAATATGTTTATTTAAATAACTTTATAAACAAAAAAATATTTATTAAATACAATTTTAGTACTATTTCATCATTGTGCTTTTTATTTAATAATACATAATATATAGGGAAAAGAACTTTGTTCCTACCGGGTGTTCCACGACTCCTCCCGAGTTTTTTATCTTTAAATAGAACATTTCAATCCAATATACAATAAATTTCTTTCTATCCAATACAATCAATTGTCTTCCTTTTTTTGAAATAGTTTACTGCTATAAGAAGCATTACTTTTGATTGACTATTTAAACGCAGCGTCGGTAATTCTGTCTTGGTAAAATAATCTCATGTGGAGCAGTCACAGAGACGATATCGCGCACTCTCTCACGTGAAACGTGTATCGCTGCCGGCGGCCGGCAACATACTAACTCATCCGTCGGTCTTGTCCCCCCTCCCGCGTCCCGCAAACATACCACTACTTGGTTGCGTTTAGAGCGGTCGAGCTATAACAAACGGACTACACTATAAAGTTGCATGTGTTTATTGTGACGAAAGTCAAACGATACTAATCGTTATTGAAGTGTCGTCACGTTTGATATTAGAACGTTACGTTCGTATTGCAGAGCGGCAGACGACGCGACGACCGGCGGCGGCAGACCGACGATGAGAGCTCCGTGCTGGACAGCCAAGACGTCTCCAGTGCGGACAGAGGTACACCCCTACCCGTACACGTACACGTATAGTTCAACTAAACATTTTAAATGATTTTTGATGTTCAGTTGAACTCGTGAAAATGTTCTGTCAGTTACTTATTAGGTTTCAGTTAGTTATTTGTTAGGTTTTTTCTATGCTTTATAATATAAATTCTATAAATATTTAATAATTTTGATTATTATACATCGCAACCGCCTTGTGTGTGGTAAACACGGAAACTACACGTTTTCCTTTGGCCTATTTGACTGGTAGTACAAATGATGCAAGAGGAACCCAAAAGCCGAGCAACCGATATAGTTGCAGATTTATTAAATCCTGAAGGAGAGAGAGATCAGCATTTCTAGAGGCACTGACGTCTCTTCTCAACTCCGCTACTCCCAACCGGTTTTAATACTATTTAAATGGATGGGTTTTAATGGTATATAAATCGGAACAACTGGACATTTGATTAAAAAATATTCTAGAAATATTTTACAAGAATGTATTAGTTGCTACATCATGAGGATTTATCAGTCGAATATGTCAATGAAGGGTTCATTTTTACAAGATTTAATATAACAGTTCTATTAATTTCTTATCTCTAAATAATTTACAGTTTGCTAAAATTAATTCTTAATAATCTCCTTAAAAATTATCTTACTATCAGAATAAGAGGTTAACTTAACTTTACAGATATGTTAAGTTATTGAACCAAATTTTTAAGGTATATAAATTGATAAAAATAAAAATTTAGTAGTTACATAATAATTTAATAAATAAGAAATCTGAAAATATTACTTGAATGTGCTAGTTAAAATGTAGTTTTAGTGGTTTTTATATTTGATCCTAAATAGTATGTAAGTTTGTATTTATGCATTTGTTATATATATATATATAATAGATAGATATATATTATGATTTTACTTTTGCATCCGTCATGTATACATTTTAATTAGTACATAAAGCTCTCTGTAGACGTATGAATGGGATTATTATCGGATTTACATTTATTGGTGTGAATAGTTGTTTGCTATTTCTTGTAGTTTCATACATATATATGTTGTTTTCTCGTTCTTTGGTGATGGGCGTCCCCAAAGATAATATCATGCAGTTTGTAATATTGTAGATAGGTTTGTTTTCTCAATTTTTCTATAAAATTCTTGTTTTGTCTATTAATATATCTAATCTATCAGTGTTGCTAAATATCTCAGGTGTGTGTGTTGGTATTCGTAAGAGAAGAGAATTTTATTGATTTTATATCTTTTCATAATTTTCTACGTGTTCTTTAAAAATACTTCTTTGAAAAGACTAAGTAATCTGGCAATACTCGAGACATTTAATCACTTGCACGTATCCAACTAGGAAGATTCTGTAATTACTAAATTGACTCTACAATAAAGAAAATACTAATTATTTCATTAATTTGTAACGAATAATATTTGCCGTAAACAAAATTAAAAGGATGCTTATTATATCCATCTCACTTACTCCTATACTATGTTCATCATAAGAAAGGGAGCGCGACAGATGTCCAAATTTATTTTAGGTCTGTTTTATAACTTGTATCGGAAGGTCGTTTTACGACTATCAATAACCATTATGCATTAAAACATTTGAGGAGTATGTAAGTAAGGTGTTTAAATGGAATAGGGATTGTAATCTATTGTCCACTCCAATATACTTTGTACCAAGTCGCTGCATCAAAAATGTACAAATTGCATAAATATACATTACAAATGAGACTACTGTTAAATTTATCTGATTAATTCGATATTAATATCGATTTTTGTCTAGCTAACTTGAAGAGCATAAAATGTTAATGATGCATGTAGAAAGTAGATGAAAAAGAATTCTCAAAAAAAGGGAGAAGTTAATTAGGATTTTGTTGTATCAAATGTTTTTATATCATTTATTGAAGTGAAACTTCTTATGCGACTTCCAAGCGATAAATGTTAAACGTTTAACGCACATTATCGGTCTCTCCTCTTTGTGTGAGCCAGAGCGAGAGAGTAAATGTCGGTGTGTTTGTATATTGCACATTGTTTGAATAAAATAGAAAATATCTTTTAAAATGAAGTTTCACTTCTATCGTGTGTGAATCGCACACACACCTTTTTTAGTATCATTATTTTTATAATCATAATTTGCAGTCGAAATGCATATTTTGATGTATGTTGAATTTGCCGTGTGGTTTAGCTAGGAGGAATATCGATTCGATGTCTACAGGTTCGAACCCCGGCAGGTTCCAGCGAATTTTTAAATTGGTAATATTATCGGCTAGCAATGAAGGAAAACAACCTGACCACTTGAGAAATGTTCTTGTAATACCACTGTTTGTGAGTAATATATAGAACTGTTGATTTCTCCGTGTTTGAAAGCACCAATACGTCGTGGCCAGGTCATTCAAGGCCAAGCCCACCATTGAGAACAGGCCTTCGCCCAACAGTGGGACACTTGGGCTAATATTATTATTTACGTTTATGGGTATGCCATGCAACCTTTCTTATGATAAACATAGTATAGTAGAACTATTTTACTCGCGTACTGCCAACAATGACTACAATATTATATAATGTCTGTGCCCCGCCCGACCCACACTTCAGCCAAGCCCTTTAAAAATGGTGATGGCTTTTCAATATTTTGGCGGTCTGTCTATGACGCCATGCAAAACATAGTTCAGCTTAAACCGTATTGCATTTTCCAAAGGGTGATATGTAATTTATTTACTAAGCCATTGATTGATGTATTATTTAGTAAGCAGTTGGCAGTTTTTTATAATAAATTTGGCACTGTTCTGAAGAGTTGTTGTGTTAAGATAGTTCTATCATTAAGAGGATTGTTGTCGTCATCACTGACGAGCCCAGGTGTCTATGATGTGGATTAGTTGATCTGCCTATAGCATGAGCTTTGCTTAAGTTTGAAGAAATCTCATAAATTCCTTTTACGCTTTCTACTGTCACTTGTCAGAAAAAGGGTTTGACATCCCTGTTGTACGTGCGGGAGTTTGGAGTACGTAGATGATTATTACCACGGGAGTTGTACGAGGAGGGATCAAAAAGTAGTGAGAATGAGATAGAATATAATCACTATTGATAACTTAATAATTTATTTTTCTACATAGTTTCCGAGTCTCTCTACACACCGAGTCCAGCGCTTTTCAAAAGCTTCAATGCCTTTCACATTTTTTTTTTTATCTTGGTCCTGCAAAAAACTCTCCTCGGCATCGTCTTCGTACCTGTTTCCCCTTAAGTATTTTTTCAATTTGGGGAACAGATAAAAATCGCTAGCCGCTAGATCTGGTGAATAAGGGGGGCGGTCAACCGATTCGAAGCCAGCTTGCTGAATGGCAGCCATCGCAACTGCCGACCTGTGCGCGGGGGTCGTTGTCGTGATGAAACAGCGCGCCCCTTCGAAATTTCCCTCTCCTTTTCTCTTTGATGGCATCCCTCAACTTGGGAATTAAAGCTGCATAATATTGGCCTGAAATAGTGATTTCACGCTTCAGGTAATCAATCAACAATATCCCTTCTGAGTCCCAAAATACTGAGGCCCTAATCTTGCCAGCCGATGCCACGACACCAAACTCCTTCGGGGTCGGTGATGATGGCCGTTTCCATTGCGAAGATTGCTGTTTTGTCTCGGGATCAAAATGATGGACCCATGTTTCGTCCATTGTTACGAAACGAGACAAAAAGTTTTCAGAATCTTCTTGAAACTTGTCCAACAACATCTTCGAAATGTCAAGTCGATTTTGTTTCTGACTATCAGTTAACATTCTCGGCACCCATTTTGCGGAGACTTTTCTCATATTCAAAGATTGTTTCAATATGGATTGAATACTTCCATATGAGTTTCTTGAATTAAGTATCGGATGGTAACTCTTCGATCGCTCAATACAATTTTCTCGACTTTCACAACATTTTCTTGTGTGACTGACGTCGATGGACGGCCGCAACGATGTTCGTCTTCCGTGCTCGTTCTTTCTACTCGAAATTGAGAAGCCCCCAACTTGCGACAGTGGAATACGGCGGAGCAGAATCTCCTAATGTTGCCTCCAAATCGCAATGAATCTCTTGCCTCGTTAACTTTTTTAAACCGAGGTATTTAATAACGGCTCGCACTTCGTTTTTCTCCATTTTCGAGAACAGACACGAAGCAAACAAATTACTACATTCAGAAAAAAAAACAAAAGAGAATCGAAGATTTTTTTCTTTATTAATATTACAAATATGTATCTGAGCTATGTCGGCCAGTGTTTTTTTTCTTACCAAGGAACATGTCGTTCTCACAATTTTTTGATCCCTCCTAGTATACTATTTTTAACTGTTTCGAGTGAGGTTTTTAATTTAGGTATTAACATAGAATGTTAGGGTGTAAGGGAAGAGTAGCAAACGACTGTTCCTCGGTTTGTGAGTAGGAGGACGATTGTGTGGGAGGGAGAGCTAGTAGTAGAGTTTAGGGCAAGGCAGAGAGCGCTGAGCGCTGAGCACTGAGGTTGGCGCGCGTGTGTTGCGCAGACTCGGCGACGTCGGAGGAGGGGCGCGCGGGGGGCGAGGGGGGCGCGGGGGACGCGCCGGCCGCCAGGCGCCGCCGCCGGAGGAGGCAAGGTACCGTCACACTCACCACCACCACCGGCAGCACGCACACGCACACACACACGCACACTACGTCTCTAGTTACACGCGCGTACACTATCGACGCTTTCGTTTGATATCGACACTATTTATTTATCAATGATTACATTACAGCGCACGTTATTTGTAGCTTATCTGCCGCTGTGTATGATAAAACACGATAAGTTAGTATGTTCATATTAATGATGAACAAATGGTTAAGGAATAAGTGACACCGATTTTTATGTGAATGCTAAACAGACTGTTTTGATTGAGCAATTTAAAGAAATCAAAGTTATCAAAGAAATCAAAGTTATTAAAACTTTGACTTGGTGCATTTTCTTTCATGAATGGTTTTAGGTCAAGTCAAATGTGTGGTGTGGGTAGTTTTTCAATCCACACGATTTTACGATATTTACACATAACTCACATAATATACATATCAATGTTACCATGATGTCGATCCAAATTTCATGATTTTAGGATTATAAATACTCTATGCTTGTTTTACCATAGTTACTTTTTTGTGAATGCATGTTATATCATTTTTATTTACAATCAATGTCCCTTGGCTTAAAAAAAAAGTTGAAATGCAAATGATTACTTCTAATGGTCCTTTATAAGCTAATATTTTCATTTAGATTATAAACTTTTTGGTTATTAAACAACTGACTGTTGTTGACGTGTTCCTCATACCTATTAAGAAAATAATTATAGTTGTGTATATATGCTTTTGTAAGCAAAGTATGATGATATTTTAACTTTGTAGTAATTTAGTTTAGAAATTAAACTTAAAACTGATCGCATGCAGCATTCCCTGACACTTGAAACTTAACGGGCCGCTTGTGGCACTGTAGTGATTATTGCATGTCTAGCGTTAAACGTCGCATCACATAACGTAAGATTTTCAGATTTATTTACACATATTCATATTTAACATGTTTGTGAATAAAATAGATTGAAGCTGCGAGCTCGGGCCGCTTCTTGTTAATAACATACATCACATCATTATCTCGAACCTGACTCTGTGTTATTGACTGTGCTTGAATTTAATTCGCATTCGAGTAGGACGAGGAAAGGGTAATGAGGTAGTAATGATGTTATACGTGTGCAGGAGGCGGGTGGAAGAATGGCGTCAGCGGCGGCGGGACTGCACAGGTGAACTCCACCGGGGCCGAGTCCGGTGTCGCGGCGGTCTCTCCCGCCAGCGGCGCGCTACCGGGGGGCGGCGGGGGCGCGGGGGGCGGTGCGGCCGGCGGCGGAGGCGCGGGCGGGGCGGCGCCGGTGAGCGAGGCGCCGCGCGACAAGCGCTCGGGCAACAAGCGGCGCTCGCCGCTGGCGAAGCCGAAGGCCGAGCCCGTGCTGAACGGCACCGCGTAAAGCGGCCTCCCGCTGCGGCCCGGCCCCCCTCGCGTGCCGTGCGCGTGCGAGTGCGGACCGAGCGCGCCGGGCCCCGCGCCCCCCACTCGCGCTCGGGCCCGCCCGCCCTGATTTGACCGCCGCGATGATTCGCCGATATTATTATCCTAACGTAACGTAACGTAAAGTATCGTGTATCGACTTCGGGCGCCGCGCGCGTCCCCGAGCGCGCCGCGACCCCGCGAGCGCCCGCAGGCCTCGTGCATCGACTAGACTTACTCGTATTATGCTTTTGTAAGAGATTCGTGATTTGTATTCCTGATTATTCGATAAATATGAAAAATTAAAGATGTGTACGTCGCTCCCCGGACGATAGCAACCGGCCGACGGCGGCCCCTAGCGGCCCACGAGCGGCTCTAGTGGCCCCCGAGCGGCCCCTAGAGGCCCACGAGCGGCCCTTCGGCAACTTTATGGGAGATCGGACATAGCGCCAGTACATACGTGTGTCGTACCGTAGCCTGTACTCTATGGTTATGTGATTTCCTATAAAATAAACGTTTCTGTACATATTTTCAATTGTATTTTTATTTGTACAAACATTATTCGTTCCATGACGTTCGAGCGGTCGCCGTCTACACGAGCACGGACGACCACAATGTTACAAATACATGGCTTGATACAGTTTATTATAAAAATAGTACAACTAGAATTGTTACATAGAATATGATATATTTAAGAACTAATAATACTAATAAGTTGGGAAGAATCTCGTTTAGGGAAGGTTCTAAGTACATTCATTAGTGTGACGCTGAACTTTAAACATTGATTACACAAACTCTAGAAATATTTACAAGTAGACACTAAGTATCAGTCATTATTATTAACTTACGATAATGTGATATGCATTATTGCCGGGATATCACTAGACAATACTGTGGTGATATGACTCGAGGAAATAGTAATTGAGCCACGTTGAACACGAACACACAAATAGAAATAAAACTGTAGTATAATCCAAGTTGTAAATTGCAATAAATAATTATCTTTTTCACAATTGTCTTTATGCTAAAAAATACCTTTAGTGATTTTTTAAAAGGTTCTGTATCAATAAATTACAAATGACACAGGGCTGTAGAGTATTGCAAAAAATTAATGTCGATAAACTTGTTATGTGAACAAAATCATTATTTTAATTTATTATTTGATGTCTCATTTTGACCACAGAAACCTATCGGTAAAGTCGATTTTTTTTTAATGGAATTAACTGTATAACTGGTACATCATTTAATGTTTTGAGTCAATATCGTAACACATATTTAACTCTCCAATTTGGAATGAAGAGTAAACCTGGCCGTATTACTAAAATTAATTCTGAAGAATGTCAAGATCTTTTTAATATTGCAGCTAAATTTAACTGCAAATTTACTATTTAAATTAAACTGCATTGATCTGCCGTTTATCAAAAAAAAAATATTGTGCTTTCCCGATTTAATATATAAGTAATTGGTTTATATACATATATATATGATTTCCTTATATAATGCGTATAGATATTTTCTTTTACAAAATACTATATGTTTTTATTGGTTCTAAATAATGAGTACATTTTGACATCGTGATATGTGAAAAGTTTGTTTTACAAAATATTTGGCATATAGGTATGTTATGTAGAATAATTCTACATTCAACTAGAATTACAAGAAGACATAATTCGTTTGAAAATACACTGATACAAGATTTATAGCTAAATACTGACGATATTCAATAAACAGGTACGTATTTTTAAATTACAAATTTTAGGTATAATTTAATAAATCGATTACATACATACCTTATGACAAGTGATTATATAAAAAAACAGCGCAAGAAGTGAAACTTCTCTGGCGATGTGCAAATAAATTTGAATTTTGAAATAAAAATGTTACAGTCGTAAGGTTTGCATGACACATGACAAATGTTTATTTTAGAGATGTAGCATAATTTGATTTGGAAGTTGATGATTATAGATTATTTTTAGAGCTTAATATCGATTATGCTTTAAATCAATTGGGGTATGTAAGCTGTGTAAATTGAATAACGAAAATAAACTACAACAACAATTGTAATCGCATTCTGGAACACTTTAATTATTGAATGCCTAACTCCAAACAACAAGATTCATTCTTCCAGTCAGTATTCTTAGTTGCGTGTTGCCGCAAAATGTAGGAATTACGTAAATATTTTTTTTTATTCGAAGTTAAAAAAGAAACTAATATATGTACAACGACAATTCTTTTAATTGTCGATTCCTCGGTTTTGTTATTTTAGTCGGCTCTAGTGTTACTGTCTGAGTAAGGAAAAAATAGAAAAATAATCATCATTCTCGAAATCTTAAGAATCGTCCGGAATGTACCTGAAATATCGTGATTTATCATAGTGTAGTCGTGTGTCGTGTAGTCATAGGTTCGACGACGCACACAAAAAATGCCTTGTCAACAAACGATGCAGTATAAATCAAACGCTCGTCTCGTTTTAAAAGCGATGAAGTAAGTTGTTTACAACTTGTTAAGAGTTCAGGGATCTAGAGATATCGGAATCGAATCATTTGGATATATAATCAAGCCGTGTCGCGAGTCACAACAGTTCTAAATTCGAAAGCGAAGTAGCAACAATAATCGAAATAAAAGAAGAACTATAAAAGGAACACACAGGCTTATTCTGTGAGTACATACTAATGATTTTGCGAGTACATTCGGTGAGCGATTTATGAGTTTGTTTTAATTTGTATTTCTTTGAGTACGAATAAATTGTTTTCGTGAAACACTACAGTATTTTAATATCTACGGGCGTAACACTAAATAGAAAGTAACGCAGCACGTAGTAACAAAAAAAAAATTGACAAAAATTAGAGGAAGTTATTTAGGATTTTGTCGTGCATAATGTTTTTGTAACGTTTATCAGTATCAATTTTTTCTTTTCATGATAACTGCTAGTCGATATGCTTGTTTTTAGATTTTGTCATAATTTGCACGTCGTAACAATTTATGTTCTGTAAATATGTCATGCAAGCCTTCTTACGATGAATACGGTAGTATATAAACAAATATGAATGAACACTACACCAATAGTTTATAGATCGGTAATACGAGGTGAATCAAAAAGTTCTTAGAAGTGTATATATATAAAACATTTTAGGAGAAGTTCGATATTCAAATTAAAGGGTGTCGGTTACACAATATTTATGCCAACTGTCACTTGTTTTTGTCAGTTCGTTTGCACATAATAAATTGTTTAGTGCAACGAGTTGCTAAAACGCAAAATTATGCATAAAAGTAGTTCTCAGATTGAAAAAAATGTCTACGAAAGAAATTTTTTTGGACATTCAGTAGATTTTAGGGGATGATGCTGTACCCTATTCAAAAGAGATAGATCAAGCTATAAAGATGACCCTAGTTATGAGCGGCCTTCAACTTCCGTTACGGAAGAAAATGTCAAAAAGGTTGAGAATGTGGTTTTGGAAGACAGAAAAATAACTTTAGCTGAGATCCTAAAAATATCTTTTGGTAGCGTTCAATCCATTTTAATTGATTCACTGGGGTTCAAAAGATAGGTGCCACGAATGTTAACCGAGGAAAACAAAAGGCGACGTTTGGAAATTTCTAAGCGTAATCTCGAAATGTTCAGCTTTATTTGGATAATTTTGCCGTCGCCTTAAGTCACTATGGATAAAAAATGGGTCCACCATTTCGATCCTGAAACTAAAAAAGCTGGCAAAGTTATGGCCTCCGTGTTTTGGAATAGTAAAGGAATCCTTTTTATTGATTACATGCCAAATGGCGACACGATTACTGGACCCTATTATGTAAATTTAGTTCAGAAAGTGCGTGAATCTATTTGTTTCTTCACGATAACGCTCCCGCTTATCGATCGGAAGTTGCGCTCAACGCAATCCGCTGTGCTGGCTTCAATCTCCTTGACCATCCACCATATTCTCCGGACTTAGCCCAAGTGATTGTCACTTATTCCCAAAATTAAAAGAGTAAATTCGTGGAACGAAATTTCACGATAATGACAGTGTTATGGCTGCCGCAGAGGAGTTTTTGAGACTCAAGAAAAACATTTTTTTAGCAAGGAATAAAGAAGTTAGAAACGCGTTATTTTAAATGCATTGCATTGGTGGGAGATTTTATAGAAAAATAAAATATTGTTAAAATTTTTGCTTATTTAAATATTGATTCCAAGAACTTTTTGATTCACCCTCGTAAGATGAATAAGAAAAGACTAAACACGGAATACACTAGTTCATAAATTTGTTACAAACTATAAAAAGAAAATTTTTGGGTGCTGCTTTATTTTGAGTGTAGTGAGCAAGGTCGTAGTACAAGAGTACTTTGCTTATTTATGTTGCTTGATTTCGTGCATGCTACACTTGTCTTATTATATCGCGCTGAGCTCTCTCTCTCTGCTTATAGCATAATCCTTTCTTTTTCTCTCTCTTTAGCAAAGTACCTATGTTTAATCCCACTTGCATTATGCCTAAAAATTTCACTTCAAACGGCCATTGTCATATATTATTATATAGTTCATAGCTTACTTTTACATTGTTAACGCCATTTAAAAAAAAAAGTATTGTTAAGGGGCTTCCAATGTGTCGAAAAATTTACGTGACATAATAATTAATTCTATTCCTGGATTAATGTGCGGTGGGGTTTCCAATATTAATGAATTCGTAGAGTTTTGTTATATTGATTTGAATTTACTAATCAATTCCAAATATACTTTAAAAAAGAGAGGTATATATTTTATCGATAAATCGATTTCTTTCGGTAATATATCGTAGCGGATATCTTTTCAAGACGATCAGTGTGAAATCACTTTCACTGTAAGAATGAAGGTTTAGACGAATGTTCCCAGTTTAGTGGGTCTCTCCCCGGCAATAATGAGATGGTGGCATTATAGGAGTCGATGGCGGTCCTCATGGCAGGTGTCCAGCTCGCTGTCGTCGGAGTCCGAGTGCGAGCAGTATGAGGAGTCGCTCCAGTGCTGAAACTCCTCCTTGTGGTGTTCCAGCGCCATCAGTGACGGGAATAGGCTGTCGCATGCGCTGCATCTGAGGAAGGTTTTTTATATAATACAGTTTAGAGTTTAATCATAAACACCTTACGTTATGATGATGCTGTTAAGTTTCAAATGCCAATAGCTGCCATAATACAGACTTAGAGTATATATAGGCGCTTCTAGCGTGGTGGTATGGCTTTTTCTGATGCCCGTCTGGATAGCTACCACCCTCAAGTTGAAAATCTGTCGCCAAGCACCAATAGGTGTCTTGCGGCAGCTGCACTTGAGAGCCAGTCTTCCACTAGGTTTAGCGTTTACCATCTTGGGCCACATCGTCACTTAACATCAGGTGAGATTGTGGCCACTAAGCCAAACTTATAACGATAAGAAAAAAGGATCTTCGTTTACTAACTCAAAATGATTGAACTTCGGTTTTTGTTTTATTTTATATAAGTTTTTAGCCTTTGCCCGCAATCTCCTATGACGTTATAAATGACGATATGGCCTGAGATGGTAATACACCAAGCTAAGAAAAACCGATAGGTGCTTGGCTATAAATTTTCAAACTGAGGGTTGCAACTATAATCATGCGGGCCTTAGACATAGACCTAACGCCATGTTATGGTTTCATCTCGATATTTCATTTACCGAATTTGACGCTATAGATGTGTTCCGGTAGCTGCACTTTAGACCCAGTTCCTCCTCTAAGCTTAGCGTGTTACCATCTTGTTCTTGAGCCACATTGTCACTTAACATCAGGTGAGATTGTGGCCAAACGCTATACTTATAAAAAAATAAAAATCTACCTAAAACTATATTATTTAATATAGTATTTTGTATAAACGCACCCGAAATGTCGTTTCTTTTGTTGATGGTCGCCGAGCTGACGACGCGTCGGGAATGACCGGTCGCACACGTTGCAAGTCAGAGCTTCATCTGGAAAATATATAAAACACGTACATAAATACCAAATTTATACAGGCGATTCACATCCGACGTTATTTTACCTAAATCAGTTTCAAATCTCTTCTCAGACTGGGTCGATAAAATAACTGAACTATTAATAATGAAGCAGTAGCATTATTGGGTATAACGGTAAGATAACTAAGCGGCAACGTATAGTCTGATAATTAAAATAATCTAACTTGAGAATGAAGGTTCTAATATTTTAATCGCTTGGGACTTCCACTACGCTACCACTAGGCGCGGACGTAAGGAGGAGGGGAATCATAAAGAGCAATGACCCCTCCCTAAACTAAATAAAGAAAATTGTTATTGTTTTTATAATGTGTTCAATGTTGAACGTCCGAGACATTTCATCTATAAACCCCTCCAAACTTAAACTCTAGATTCACGCCTGGCTTTCACCGAGCAGTATCTATTAATCATAGATTTCCTATACTGTTACGGAATATTCATTAACAAGCGTAATCATGCAGTGTTAGCATTTGGCAACTGTTTAATACGGTAGTTGCGCGCCGCAGATGGTCAGTAAGACGAGGTTTTCGCTCGTGTTTAGTCTTTTGACGTCAATGTAGATTAAACCATAACTCTGCTGATTTACCTCTCATGTTAAGTAGACAAAATTAAATTTCAGTTTAATTTTTCATCTTCTCTACTACGTCAATAGAAGTAATTTTCGTGACTAAGTTGTTACCTTGCGACTATTGTATGTATCCATAGTATCTACAGGAAATATTTCATTAGTGTGTGCATTATTCTTAACTATAACCACATTCTACGGAGGTTATGACTATAATACAGCAGATATCGGAAAATTGCGAGTTGTGGGAATACAATACGAATAAAAAAAGCACCAACCCACACTACTTTGATGATTAAATTTATTTTTCACTGGAAATTGGGATCAAGGGACTCTCAACTCAGACCTGAGTTAGGCCGAATAAACTTTGTCTGACATTGTAGTTTAGGATGCCTCGGGTTTCTCAAAATAATTCCACAACAGCTGTTAAACCGCTATACGTATTTTATGAAATGTAAGAAAATAAATAAAAAAACCATTTTTCTTTATATATTTTATTTACAATTTCTTATTAAAAATACAAAGATAAATCGATTCCAGTCATATAATCTATAACCCTAATTTATCCGATAAATAAGCAGTTAAAATAACGTAAGACAAAAAGGCTTCGATACTTGAATAAAACTGAAAGGAAATAATTACCTTGTAAGTTACAAATAATCTTGACAATAACGCTTTATACAAACGTAGTCTCTAGCACCGAGATTCACGTATATCAACCATCATTAGTGTATTTATGTATAATTAAATTTAAAATTCATCGTCCATTTACGAATTTACTAGATTAATGTGGCTGTACCTACTCTGCAGTGCGCGTGCGCATTACGTCCGTCGCCTCTACACCCGCCGCGTCAATTTAAAACTCTTATTTCGATGAATGTAGTCATAGCGCCGAGTGTATTCATTGAATTTCTTTTCTGTTCGAGATTATTAAAATATTTATTTGTTCTTTTCATATTCGGATTGTTTTCTTATTTGTAACTAGCTTCTGCCCGCGACTTCGTCCACGTGGACATCAAGATTGGGTTGTCCCCGTGGACTTCAAGATTGGGTTCAAAGAGTAATATGTCATTTACCGGTATAAATGTATCCTATCCTAGTCCAGGTTATAAACCGTGTGCCAAATTTCATTAAAATCCGTTCAGCCTTTTTCTGTGATTGAGTAACACACATCCAAACGTTAACATTTAAAGATAATATTAGTAGGATAATTAGCAATTAAGAGAAATAATGCTAGCGCGTGTATTTTTGAAATTATAGTTTTAGGCACGTTATAAAAAATTCGTGATTTTTTAAGATGCGCGCGCACTTTGGACAAAGTCCACATTGTGATGTTACTCGGTAAACCTCTCGATTTCTTCTGGTGAAGAAAGTCACGTAACATCGAGCGTGACAATAGAAACTATAACATCGGACACGCGTTCATAAATAGGTACTTTCCTACACGCGTCCACTTTTTTAATCTTATTTCGAATCCTTTCTTCAGTATACTGTCTTCTACTATAGAAATCGGTAGTGTTCCTACAGAATAATTTCCATCAAATTAGTAATATGTCGTAACATAGTCTCTCGCATTTTTCATATCAGAAGAGTCGAACATTACTACAGTGTCGGTTACACTGTTTGGTTGTTTCACTAAAAATGAGTTCAATTTCGCAACTCTAAGTTCAATGTCTTAGAGTTGAATTTCGAAGTTCGAGTTAGCAATAATTATCATAAATAAAATTAGTTCATAACTAGTCGACCCACTGAACTGTTTAGACTAATTAGTAGTCAATTCCAAATATATGAATATTTATGTTTAAATAACATACATTTTAATGCAATAAATAATCATATATTTATCATCTGTTGACATTTGGCAAGATGACACAGAAATGTTTTTTTATTTATTTAAGTATTTGATTGGCGATTGGTTATTGAAATTCTTGCATGTAAAGTTATACACATATGTAACAAGCTAGGCAGTTAAATAAAAGGCCAAACAATAACCGCCACATAATGTTTAAATATTTATCTGATTAAAACAAGTCATTATTAAATTAGAATATTATTATAACACTTATATTTACTTTTTAAAATGTCCATAAATAACAATAATTAAGTTTCTTAATAAAGAAGATCTGCTAGCGACCCATTAATAGCCAATGTTACAAAAAAAGAAATCTTATCATGCTAATTTACCAAGTTTGGCCCACAATTTTATAAACTTATAAACACAATTAATTGATAAGAGTAGTTTACAAAATTCCGTCCTTTCAAATTCAGTACAGTAACAAAGATAAGGTTTATTGAATTCTTCCCTTCAATTATTATAATAATTAGGTACATGACACTGGCTGAATTGTAAAATAAAGAAATGTCATTTGAAAAAAAAACTGGTTTTATATAATATAACAATTTAAGAAAAAGGCATGAAGAAAAAACGTTAAAAAATTAAATACCTGCTAAATAAATAAAATCCATTTGCAGTATTGAATTCCAAAATACATTAATCTAAAATGAAGACTAAGCCTAAATAATTGAGCCTTGCGTTATATCGGCAGCGTATTTGAAACTGAAGATTTAAACATGCTACCGAATAACCTCATGCCGGACGAACCACCAGGAATTGATCCCATCATCATCCAAAACAAAGCCATGACTTGAAGCACTGCACATACAATAGTCCACGGTGTACTTTGTAGATGTAATGCACAGTACAATGTACCTATCAAAGTTATTCCATAAATAGATGTTGTCAGTGCTCTTTCCTTAGAAAACATTGACTTGAGGTGTGACCACGGACCATACAAGAAGCTGAAACTGTTTAAAAAGGGTTAATTGTATTCATCTCCATGACTGGCTTAAAACAGAATTTTCCTAACAACACTAAATAAAAAAAAACCTATACGGATGTTCCTGCGGTTCCTGTGCTGAGCAGGGTTTCCAGATTTGTTTGGGAAGGGGGTTCAAGGTTCAGCAATGTTCTAGTGTGATATCTCTGGTGTTACAAGTGTCCATAGGCTATGGTAACTGCTTACCATCAGGTGGGCCGTAAGCTTTTTTGCCACCTGAGTTATATAAAAAAAGCTTATCTCAAAGTGCACTTTACCTTTACTTTATATGAAAAATGGCACATCCATGTTGCCCTATAGTGCAAAAGCCAAATGTTATTATAATTGTAATTCTTTTTAATTTCAAATTAAAACTACATATCTGTAGTGATAAAGGGTATTTACTGCCTACAACATTTCCTTATAACTAATTATATTGAACATCATGAATTATCATTGTAATCTACAAATATCAAATTTTATGACAACTACATTTTTCTGCAACATTTTCACTTTGCTTCTCCACATCCCTTTAAATTCTATATTATTTGTACAGTAAATAAAACTAAACCCAATTGAGTTTCTTGACGACTTTTCACAATGACTGGGATGTTTTTCAATATGACGTGGTAATTTTTTGACTTTCCTTGAAGTTCCTTCTTAAGGCTTAAATTGAAAAAAATATTTTTTATTTGATTTAACCAAACTTCTAGTGAAATATAATGATGTAAATAGAACCTAGGATTTGAGTCTCTAGTAATCAAAATCCCTATAATGTTCCAGTTGTAATATAATGTAACGAGTGGAAGTGGTCAAGTCTCATTTTTTTTAAATTACAATCCCTAATTTTATGACTAACTCTTGTTATTAGCTAAATTGATAATGCTTACCTTAGTATAAAGAACAGACTTCCCAAAGTAAATAGTAGAGCAAATTTTCTCGCTTGTAATAACAAAAGTGGAATGTAAAGGAATGAGAGGATGAAGCATAGTATTCCAAAAAATAGACATATTCCAAAACCGAGGAACCTCTGTGTTCTTGTCTGAAAAGTTAAAAAAGCATTGATAGAATCTACTATATTTGTTATAAACAATAAGGAATGTACATAGTTTTATTTGTTTGTTTTTACTATCCTGTTAAAGTATTCTCTTATATCTGGGCGTCCTACTGCCACTGTCAATTATGATTTTATCATAAAATAATTTCAGTTACTTTATAAAATGAAACAAGTAAATAAAGATCTGAATAAGTAAGTAATTTATTATCAAAGAATAAAAAAACTAATGCAAAAACATAATTATATATTAATGATCTAGTTGTTCAGTCGAGTATTCATAAATAAAAACTTTTTATCAGTCCTCTCTTTTTGATTTATTCACATCATGCATAGATATTACACTTTATGTCACTCCCGCACTTAAGAGAAATCTTACTTAGAACGTCACCACAAATATTATAATCCATCAAGTCATTAATACTGCAGATGATGCCAAATAAATAGACATCCACTCGATAACAATTATTTCTGTTATAAAACTAATTAATTTATGTTATAAACTTAAGTTAAACTATAATTAGACATGAAGTTAAAGAAAGTTGATATATCTAGAGGGGGTCTGAAGATCAAGTGCAATTACTGGAGCACAGTGATAAATATTTTAAATTGAAGTTGGTATTTGGTAGCTAGCCAAACGAGTCCTCGAAAATGGTCTACGTCCATAAAGACGTGTAGTAATTAGGTGATTTAAGAAACAACTCCACGTGATTAAATAATCATATATTATCACGAAATAGGTCGACTTTGTTTGTGTCACGTAAAGTAAAATATTTAATGTTTACACGATACTTACCAACGTGAAGTACTCCTTCTGGACATTCTCGAACCAGCTTTCACTCGTACTGGTGGGCGTTTCTTCACTACTTCTCGACATAAAGCTTGGAGTTGAAAAGGGTAAACTGAATTTGTAACTTTTGCGGCTCTCATTTTGTAACAAGTATTGATCTAAATCAGACTTCAAGTTGGCCATTTTAATTGTCGCTCACTTTGTGAGTATTTAAAGTGTGGCAATGAATAATTCTCGCGTCAGTAAATTCGCGTGTAAAACATACAAAAGGCGGTGATGACTGTTTTCAATGACATATAAATACATTTCGTGATTTACAATGACACATGACACTGACAATTGACATATAACGCGCATAGACAACTTACTTCAATATAAGCTAATGGCAAAGGTTGCTTACCTGTGGTCGTGCCGCGCATGTCCAAAGCTATATATCATTTCGATTCGTACTTTAATGTATTTTTGATTCATCTAATTTAATTTTAAATTAATTAGCAATAACTATTTTACTGAAAAAGGAGTTAGTAAAAAACATACCATAATCTGTATCATCACTAAAATCATCGTGTTGGTGTCGTCGCACATTGTTGTTGTACCGATCATGCGCACAAGGTGGGCAGACACCTCGGGTATCACGTTCATCCAGGTCAGTGCTGCTCGCATCTGATTCTATCTCCGCCTCTTCGATGTGAATATCGTCCGTCTGTCTATTGTCGAGTTTCTCATTCGACGATAATTGATTGTAATCTTTCCTAGGTGGGCGTGATTCTGTAAATAAAATAAATGGATTACTTTTATGTCATTTACTATGAATAGTTATTAGATGATACCCGAAAAAAAATACATTAAAATAACAGGCGTACATACGTATTTTTATTAAAGTACGTGTTTTTTTTAAATAATTTTATTTATGACAAGTGGACCGCCCCGGCTTCGCACGGGTATTTAACAAAAAAATCAAAAATTATATATTTTCATACGGATCCCTAACTTTTTATTCTATCGCCTATGTTCACCAGGGATAATGTAGGATTCTAATGGTGAAAGAAATTTTCAAATCGGTCCAGTAGTTTCAGAGCCTATTCAATGCAAACAAACAATCAAATATTTCCTCTTTATAATATTATAGTTTAGATATTGAATTACAAATGGCAAAACTGTAGCGCTATAAAATTACAAGAAAACTTCGATATATAGGTTTGCTTGTTATTTGTTTTATTTTTCAGTAGGTAGTACAAAATGACATTCTACTTTTAATGTAAGTAAATTAAAAAAATATGTTCTCTATACCTAAGTACTGCAACTTGTTTTACCTAAAACTTTTTATTAAAAGATAAAGGAAGGTTATATTATAAATTATTTTATACACCTACACAATTATTATGAGTAAATGATAAGCGTTGATACAATATTGATTAGGTTTGAAAATTATTGTTATAAACTATGAAAATAGTGATTTGTAAAAGATTGTTTTTTTTATGGCTTTGAATGCACAGCATTGTGGTAGAGGATATTTATTCTATTTTATTGTAACCTTTCCTACGGCATCGCAGCGCTGTTTATTGTGTAGGTAATATATGTAAGTCGGTACTTACACTTCAGCCACACACTATAGACACGATTTAATTAAGTTTATAAATACTTAAAATGAAATAAAAAAAAACCGTGATATCGATTTAAAAAAAATACGGCCAGTTTGAAATGATATTGGTTCATTATAAAAACTTTCATGTAATAGAACAAAATATCTTATATTTTTAAACAATAATTTTATTGTACAGTCTATAATTATTCAGGTGTGCTCATGTACAAGTTACATAATGCTTTTAGATCAAAAGTCTCTTAGTGGACTGCAACTGCAACTGGGCCCTTCAATTAGTTTAAGCTTTTGGTTAAGCAAAATAGTATCGTTTTAAAACCCTAAATATCACTTCAGAGTAGCATACATTTTCTTATGTAAATTTGACGAGTGTTTGTCACGAAGTGGAAATACTGTTGACAAACGCCTATTACCGTCTCGGCAGTACCATGTAAGAATCAGTTTGCTCAAACCCATCCTCACTTAGCAACAGTAATGTGGTCACTGACATAAAACACTTTATGTATAAGTGATTATTAAAAAAAAAAACAATAAAACCAATGTCTTTTTATGTAGGTACAGAATCTGGTGTTTTCGTTTTTGTCTTAAATATAGCATAACCTTAAGCATTCAAAGTAAAAAAAATATTTGATACATTTTGTACTTAAGAGGAGTATTTATAAGCCTTGCATAAATTTATATGTACCTAACTAACTGTGACCGCGGCTTCGCTCGCGTGGACTACTAAAAAAGGTTTTTTATTTTTTGTGCGGAACCCTAATTATTTTTATAAAATCAAAGTAGCCTAAGTTATGCCCTATAACACCAGCTATCTGCCAGTGAAAGTCAGCCGTTTCGGAGATTACTCGGAACAAACAGACAGACCGAAAAATTAAAAATTGGTTTTTTGTTATAGGTAGCGTGTATACTTTCATATTGCACTGATTAAAAATCTGTTATCTGTTACAAACAGACAACTCAATTTTATTATATGTATAGATAATATAGAAAGTATCCATCTCGGGATACCTAAACCGATCTCGCCAAACCCGACTATAATATCTAATGAATACCGTAAAACGCATTACTTAGGGGCTTTTACCGTAATGTTTCTAAGTCTGCATATTGGCTTTGATTGTCTCTATGTCCTGATGATCTCCCCTGCTATTTGACTGTTCTAAACATAGGGCGATATATGAACATTTAACTTAGTTTTGGTGGCAAATTAAAAAAATAAATATACCTTGATTAACTAGGAATAAACGTGATAATAATCAAATACGGTCATTCTCAGTTAATCTGCGGATACATGACTTAGTTTTTTTTATTTACCGCCAATTTTCACTTAGTTTTCTGACAGACTCTACCTATGTACGCGTGTTACAAGTTATAAGTACTTTTTTGAATAGTCACATACGATATTATGTGACGCATAACTTCACATCTTTACCCCAATAAACAACAGCATATTTAGTGTAGACTGTTCGCTACAATGTCGCGCACATTGCATCGCAGAATTTCACTCTTTTAATTTTTTAAAAGCGTGCGTAAGGATCTACCACTTAAAAAAATCTACATAATTAAAATTTTTATATGATTAGTAGCGTAAATTATAATTTGTTTAATTCAATTAAATAAACATTATGTTATATATGTAGTAAATATCTTTTATTTTGTAGGTTATCTATCGTGAACGAAGTCAAACGGATAAATGTGTTTAATGTAGCCAGCGTCACTCGTGTTTGTGACATCATGAAGTAAACACAATTTGCATTTGATTGTTTTGAGCTCATCTGCGTCCCTTTGCGAGATCGTTCAACGTGTGTATTGGTGCGGTCATTAACGACAAACGACAACTTTAACATCGCATAATTCTGTTTCATGACACGCGGTTCAAATTACGTAAGTACTCTTTAGATTCTAAAGAAATAGTTACAGTGTTTATATATATTACAACTGATGATTATGTCTCCTCTGTGGTGTACAGTGTTGGTCTACTTTTAGCATAGATATGAATATGTACAGTATATTTTTACCTAAACTTCGGGTAAAGAAGTAACATAGATTGTATACAAAACTAAATAATCTCCGAAGTTCCGGAACGATAATAGTAACATTTTGCATTCAAAATTTTATTTTTCTATATTATAAAACAAACCACTTTAATTTAAGAGTTTATAGTACGGAACCCTAAAAACGTAACAAGATTTTTCGAAATAATATTTTATTCTAAATGTATTCAAACCTAAACATGTTTTTTAAGGTAGATATATTTGTATATGTTACCTAGATAAAATGATTTCACCGTACCAAAGCTGACGGTAAGTAGGTACAGTACATGACTATAAACAGTCATACTTAGCTTGCAAATACCAGAACGACAACAATTACATGACTGAAGATTATATTCGTTGATCTCGAAATACAACGCACTGAAACAGGTTATAAAATATTGTCTTTCTTACAGAGACACTTGAAACATAAACAAACATGAACAAAGATAATATGAATATAGCAGTATTAGGCGCTGGAGTCATAGGATCGACAGTAGCTAAGTTTGTACAGGAGGAACTAAGGAACACAAATGTGACAATTATAGCGGACAGTTTTGGAGAAGAAACAACGAGTTGTGTCGCAGCTGGGATTTTCAGACCGGGACCAAGCTTCAAAGGTCCCACTAAAGAGGTAACCAAGAAATGGATCGAAGAATCATGGCGTTTTTGGCATGAAATTATGCTATCTCCAGACAGTTTAAATATTGGCGTTATACCTTTGCCTACATACATATTTTCAAAAGAAAATTACCATGTAACCAGAAACCACTTGATTGAAAACGTTGTTCCTATTTACAGAGCAGTTGAAAACGATGAGCTTAAATTGTGCGGCGATGGCTGGAAGTACGGATCATATTTTTTAACATTAAAAATTGAATGCGATAAATATTTACCGTGGAACGAGAAAGTTTTTAAGCTAAATGGAGGCAAAATAGTTAAATCTAAAGTAGATTCTTTCACACCACTATCGAAATACGATTTGGTTTTCAATTGTACAGGAATGGGAGCGAAATACCTGTGTAACGATCACGATTTAGTCCCGATACGGGGACAAGTTGTTCAGGTTAATGCACCTTGGATAAAAACATCGTTTTATGGAGACTACGATACTTATGTCATACCTGGCTCTAATGGGTTGGCTACTTTAGGAGGCGTGAGACAGTACGACAGCTATAATTTACAAGTATGCACACATGACGCGGCTGCCATATTGGAAAGGTGTTGCCAGCTCGTTCCGTCTTTAAAGAAAGCGGAAATAATTTCGCACAAAGTTGGCTTACGACCGCACAGGACACCGGTGAGGGTGGAAGCGGAAATTGTCGACCGTTTGAAAGTGGTCCATTGTTACGGACACGGTGGTTACGGTGTTATGTGCGCTCCGGGTACTGCGATAGATGCTGTGAAATTGGGCGTTGATATACTGAAAAGTAATTTAAGAAGTAAGATATAGAGTTCTTTTTCCTATGTACAATGTAGAAATAATTATTAAAAAAACGTTTATGAAAATCGAATCTCTAAATTATTCTAAAACGCTAAAGTCTTGGTATTTCAATTATTTATCGTTGAGAATGAGTAATTATTAATATTAGATTATAAATCGTTTGTTGTTTTAATTTTAGACCTAATCTATAAATGCTGTTATCGTATACAGTCTAAATAAGGATTGTTGTTTATTTATTACTCGATTTAGTAGTAGTGATATATTTCTTATTGGAGACTATTGTCCATTATCGTTTAAAAAATTATAAGCATTATAATTAATATTTTTTAATACGTCGTCGTACGATAAGACACAGAAGTCCGATTGAAGCTAACCTACACGATTTATTTAATATATCCACGTAGTAAGTTTTTACTTTGTATCCCAGTACACGAATGAAAGCCATTAGCGTCGCGTCGCCTAGCCTGTGACGTCAAGATACCGCGAAACGACTCCAATGAACTCGACATAATGAGTTTGTTCGTGGAGTCATTTAGATAATGCATTACTTTTTTATTTGAATATATGATTATAAAACACAATTTTTATTGTAGAGCAATATATATATATATATATATATATATATATATATATATATATATATATATATATATATATATATATTGGTAATTACTTATAAGTAATGGAATTTAATGTGGATTTAAAAAAATCGGAATAAAATACCCACTTTAAGTATGGAGGAGGAATCGCCATAAACAATATCAATAGTGTTTCTTCTTAGATATGTCAGTTAAAATTGATTTATTATTTTCAGAAATGTTATTGTAATTTCATTCGAAATTGTTCTTACGTTCTTCAATATTTACAAGCTTTAATATTTTGTAAGAAATTGTGAAAGTATAGCCATTGTAGACAAACCACGTTATATTAAATTAATACTGAAACTTTTAGAGAAGTTTGCGGTAGCTTGAAATTTCCTATTTGTGCTATTAATTTAAATTAATTTACTTTTGAACAATAATCAAACTATATCACGTAAAATGCCACCAACGTGCACCAAAATGCACGATATTAAATAATCATTATCCTCCATAATCCATATTATGAAATGGCGAACAATCTCGTGTTGCTTCATTTATAATAATTAATGTGAACATATCCCGCAAGGTTTATGAGGCTACATTAATAATTCGAATTACTAATACCAGTGTATGTCTCTCATAAGCTAGCTCAGGTATGGGCGCTATAGAATAACTAAATATTACAGACTGTTTTTTAAACCAATTTTGTATTTTTTAAATATTGCACTTATAAATTGAATTATATTGCAACAAATGTTTAAAATTTATTTTAAAGCAAACATAAATTACACAATAATTTGCTATGCATTCTCCTTGGTTAACGGAAGAAAATGTCTCTTGGCGTCAAGCCCGCTTTAGTGCAAAAGTGATTGATAATAAATTTGAATCCAGCAATGGATGAAAAAAAAAAGTACGAATGTAAGAAGTTATAGGTAGATACTTCTTTGGCTTGACAAAACAAATATAATTCTAAATTGCCGCGTGCCAATAACTTCATCAAGTTAGTCACCAATGATAATAATATGAATTCATTTTACTTACTTACTTTTATTTTACAATTTATCGATGTATGAACATTACTTTAATAAGATTAAAACCATCATATCATTAAAATACATTATCATCATTTACGTTAATTATAGCCACATCATGTCGCACTTCCGTCACATGAGCGCGCGCAAAACTTTATTTTACTCTTTACTAAACGCGACAAATGAACTGTAATTTGAAAAAAAAAAAATAATAACATTACAAAGCAGAATAAATTTCCTCTAAAGATTGCAAGTAGGTATTCAGTTTAAGATTCCCTCGAAGTCTCATTCATATTTTGATATTAAAATATAAATCATACATTCAAGACGGTGCGACCGCGGTGCGGTGGCTACAGCAGCGCTATCTACATTTCGTAAGCGCTCGTAATTTATGTAGGATCCCATCTTGCCAGACCAAGTAATTACTATCTCTAGTGAGACTAGATCTTGGATAACAGCGACCACATATAAGTATAACAAACTAGATATGCACTCAGTGCTTTGTTTGGAGGCAACTTTATAAAGCTCTGTTTTTTTTTGTTTGATCGCGATTATCTCTAGAAAAAATGAAATTTGAAAAAATGTTTCTTATTTTATAACCTATTTATTAAGGAAGGTCAAGCAATCCGGTAAGCTGTAGGTAAGTACGTTCATTGAGAAAAATGATAACAACGATAGGCTACATAGATGCTTTGGCGGCAGCGCGGCGCAGTGGAGACTTGTACTTGTAGACGAGTAAGCTTTAACACAGATGAAACCGTGGAGCACAGCTAATTTATAATAATTCCTACTTTAATCTTTGGATATGTTTAATTGTTCGATCCGTTCTTGAGATTCGAATATCGTTGTGAATATAAAATATTTTAGATATTATGATTTTCTTGGAATGGATCTCAATCGACGGATTATAGGAGACGAGTTGCCATTGTAAAAAATTGTAAAAACTATAGAAATAGAAAGACTAATTTTGTTTTATGTTTTTAACATATAAATTATGTTGTTTTGATATAACGTTCTCATAGTTTTTTTACACGATAAAATGATGGCTTTGTAGCTGAGTGTAAACACAGTGTAATTCAAAAACAACGGCAACCACAGAAAGATCTACATCCAGTCATCGTTATCGTGACGGTCAGCTCCATTTTGTCTCTTCACGTTGTGTTTGGAGAACCCGATATTGTAGAAAGGAGAGGAGGGAACATACTGGCAGAGAGACGGTTTCACAAGTTTACAATACAGCGAAGATATGAGACATCGTGTATGGAATAGTCTTATGTTTTTCTGCTAATGGAAAGGGTGGCGATAATGCTTTATTATAAGTCATTATAATGCTATGATAGATGCTCGGTTACTTTGCTTGGAGGTTGAAGGCCGTAACTAAGATGTGCTAGAATTTGTCTACAACACTGCAAAATGTCTAGTCAGTCTAGTATATTAAAACGTCGTTCACAAATTTAACAGTTAATTAGATTTTCCGTCGGTCTAAACTATTCGACTTCCATTTCTTTATATTATTACGTGGATAACTAAAGTTTTATCAGTTTATTAGTTAAAATTGAATTTTCTAGAGGATAAGTAAAATCACACATAATTTGAATCGAACTGATTACTGATCGAAAAGGGGAGGGCGACTGAACAAAATTGCTTCAGCTAAACGAAAACCTGTATTTGCGACTAGTTGTAGGTACTACATAGCTACGTCGATTCATGCAATCCTAAAATCATGTCAGGTTATAACCTCTTTAAAAATTCCACTTGTGGGACTACAAGTTTGATCTGAGTTCGGCCCTGAAAACAGAGCGACTGCTCAGATCCCAGTATTAGTAAACAACTTGGTTTAGCAGCACTCTGTAAATTGTAACTGAATTGCTTGCGTCGCTGAGTGGAGAGTTGTTAAGTGTTTGTGTCCTGTGTGCCCATTTCGTTGTAGTTTTAACATTATCAACAGCTGTAGGTACCACCTAACTAATTAGGTGGTATAACATTTAACTATAAACTCCGGTGAAGCTGAAAAACTATTATTAAGTATTTCTTTTTATATTTTTGCTTACGTGCTGGGCTCGAAATTCATTTGCAACCAGAAAAATGTCGAAATATCGACTTTCGACGTTTCTATTCATGACGTATGGATATTTTTGAGAACCTAATATAATTGTCCAACCATTATCGTTTTAAAGCTCAACATTGAACATCCCTTTATTAGTGAATTAATGAATCGACTAAATCTCAAAGAAGGTATTTATATTATATTAATATTTATATTCACTTCTTTGTTATATAAATGTACCCGTAAAAGTGGAGTAATTTTATTTCAGCATGAAATGGTAAGAAATACCATTTTTATACCTCTAAATTATTTAATGAATTGCAATTTGAAATATAAAACGAAATTTAATACTATCAAAGAAAGAAATGAATGTATTAATAGGAGAAGGATAGGATAAACTGGTTAATTTATCTCAGCTATGATTATAATAGCTTTTTTTTTGTTTTACCAACAAATTATTAAAGAACTAATAGGTCCCTTAAAGTTTAAAGGACGGGTTAAAGTGAAAAAAAATTCGCGTGTGATCATATATTTGCTACTTAGAAATTTTTGGAGACAAACTGACCCTTATACTTGATTCAATAAAGGATTAAAATGAAAAAAAATATACAGTAGGATTTTGATTTTTTTTTGTAATAGATAGGAATAGATAATGGTTAGATCATAATAGGTCTTTACATATGAAATTGCCGTTCAGCAGTACTGGCCATTTCAAATCAAAATAATTTTTGTTTGGCTAAGAATTCTAATTTCAAATTAATTTTAATTTAAAATCATGGAATTCTTTTTCCAAAAGTAGTCATTTGTTTATTGATTAGTGTTACATTTTCATCGCATTTCAATCTTTTTTGTTATCATGGATACGTTAAAAATTCGAGTAATTATGGAATCGGCACAAGCGGCACGCAACATCAACGACGTTTACGGAGCTAACACTACAAACCAACGCACCACCTGTTATTGGTTTGCTCGCTTCCGTTCTGGGAATTTCGACCTGAAAAATGAACCTCGCGGTCGTCCGAAGACTTTGGTCGACAATAACGAATTAAAGGCGATTGTGGAAGCTGATGATGATACACAATCTACGGCTGAATTAGCAGCAGCTTTCGACATTAGCGTCAAAACAATATTGATCCATTTGCGTCAAATTGGCAAGGTAAAAAACCTTGACAAATGGGTGCCCCACGAACTCAATGATCGCCAGTGCGAAGTACGCGTCGAGACGTGCCTTGCACTGCTCAACAAACACACAAATGAAGGAATTTTGAACCGCATTGTTTGTTACCTGCGATGAAAAATGGATTCTGTTTGGTAACCGCAAGCGCTCAGCAAGTTGGTTGGGTCCTGGTTCAGCACCGAAACAATGCCCTAAACGAAAACTTACCCCTAGAAAAGTGATGGTCACTGTTTGGTGGTCTAGCACCGGTGTGATTCATCACAACTTCTTAACAAACGGGGTGAGCATTACTGCAGATGTGTACTGTGAAGAACTGAACACAATGATGGAGAAGCTGGCACATCTCCAACCAGCATTGGTCAATCGCTCGTCTCCGCTGCTCCTGCACGACAACGCGCGACCTCTTACTGCACAACAGACGGTTGCAACCCAAGTTGCAAGAACTGGGGTTGGAAGTTCTCCGTCATCCGCCCTACTCACCAGACCTTGTGCCTACAGACTACTACTTTTTCCAGAATTTGGATAACTCCTTGGCGGAAAAAAAATTCAATACCTGAGAGGCAGTACAAAATGCCTTTGAAGAATTTGTTGCCTCCCGTCCAGCTGATTTCTTTAAGAAGGGCATCAATAAACTGCCACTGCGCTGGCAAAGATGCATTGATTGCAGGGTGATTACTTCGATTAATACAAATAAAAAATACATGAAAAAACATCGTTTAAATTTTTTCATACAAAATGGCAATTTCATAGGTAAAGACCTAATATTATATAAGTTTTATAACAATACAATTTTGTTTTTCTTTGCTATCATTAAAAAGGATTATCAAATTAAAACTAAATGTCAAACATTTCAGTCCAGTACTGAAAACACGCCGATAGTTCCCGTGTGTCGTCAGAATGTCAATTTTCACTCATTGTAGTACACAGCTGATTCAGTATTTTGACTTTTAATCGATAAAATTATATATTATATATATTGATAAATATATCAAAAATGTCGAATCTTAAAAGTTGTTGTGCTTGCTTCTTACCATTATGTACGAATACTACAAAAACAACTCCCAAAAAATGTTTTTAAACGTTTCACAAAACGTTAAACGTCGAAATAAATGGTTTCAATCAGTGCGACGACCTAATCTCTAATCAACATATTTTTTTTTGTTGTGAAGTTCATTTTGATGTAATTCTTTTACAATAATATAGTAATAAATAATTATCTATGTAATCGAATGAATTGAATATATAGTATTCGATAAAGTTTCGAAGTGAAGCACCGTTGTGATTTGAAACTCTATGAAACGAAAAAGCGGCAGTAAAAAAAGACAACCATACACAGCCTAAGAGCTTAGCCTAAGAGATAATGAGATAGAATACATTTACAATATGCACGGTTAATGCAAGTCCTGATTTTCATGACTGTGATCGTAGTCGGATTGGCCTAGTGGTGTGAGGCGACCAGACTTTATACGCAGTACGCACGAGTTGTCGATTATTTTTTTTAAGAACTAATTTACACTTCCTACACGTGTGAACTGCTGCACACATATATATGTCAGCATAAGCACAATGATAGTGCGTATTATGATACTTGATACCACCACTTAGGGCGGTCGTGAACTATGGCGGATGGTGAACTTGGGCGGCAGATGTACAAGGGTGGCACCTAGGACGGTATTTGGACCAGGGCGGCACCTGGACCAGGGTGGCTCCATATTAGGTTTGGCCATAATCTCACCTGACGTTAAGTGAAGATTTGGCCTATAAGATGTAACATGTTAAGGCTAGTGGGGGTCTGACTCTCAAGTGCAGCTGCCGGAACACACCTATTGGTGCTTGGCGACACAGTTTCAACTTGAGGGTGGTAGCTAGCCAGGCGGGCATTAGAAAATATCATACCCACCTTGCTATGGTTTCACCACGGTTTTTTTTCTTCACCAAAAGTTCAGGCTCATCGCACGTTGATCGACGCGGTGTCCTTAGTATTTTTTTTTATTTTTTATTGTGCGCGGGTTCGCTTTCGTCGCGACTTCGGGGAAATTCTTAATGGCGGCAAGAAGACCTTCGTCCGTGATACACTCATCGTAGGTGAGAATTTCTTGAACATCGTGTTCAAGAAGAAGCATGGACATGGAGTCCAAGCCAGAGGCTAAGGGCCTTGATAGACTGGGGTGCGGGGGCAACTGCCACCTTAGCGCGAGAAGCGCTCGGAAGGCTGGGGAAAGCCTCTGGTGTTGAGAGGCTTAGGTCGGAGGACTGAGGCGAGACGTGCCCTCTGAGGGGATTTGCCTAGTCTGACGAGAGCGCGTAGTGCGCGGGGTACGGGGACAGCCGCGATAATTCGCGGGGTGAAGTATAATTTCTCAGGTTTCCCCACGACGTTTATGTTCACTGTCAGCGTTTGGTGTTCCTAATTGGATGAGTAAAACTATTCTACTTCCGAAAAAGTCTATTGCACATTCTGCGGACACAGGTGAATGTTATTACATGCTATAATACGTAATTTTTTTTCCGAGAGCGCCATTCACTCAATGATACTTGAGTGAATGATGTTTATATGATAGCGTTTCCAGAGAGTGAATAATTTATCAACTTACGTCACCATTACTTGTGTGTACAAGGACTTTTTGACCTAGGGTTGGCACGCTGAGTATTAGTATTTTTATTATGGTATAACATCAAGCTTTATTGTCTGTATAGATAAGCAAAGATACTTATAATATTGAATAGCACACAACTGTCCTCTATTGTTCATGTAAGTATATAAATATACTTACACGTATACATAACATATACTTACCAATATACACTATACTACATATACATAATTATACACATAACATATAATATACTTATTAAATTTATATAAAATATGATATTTTATGTTTTTGAGCCATTATTTTGTGATAAAGTATGAAAAATTGTAATAGTCATCATTTACCATTTGAGGTTGAACTATAAACTCGAATAACTTTTAAACGAGTCGACTAAGCAAGAAATTATGTCACATATTTGTTGTAGATCGTTTAATTCCTACAAGTATATGTTTTGAATTTCACTGGACGATAATTGGATCGAGCGCATTAAATAAAAAAACCGTGTTATTTAAATGGAATATTAAAAATCACGATTAGTCACCTCTTAGTATTAATATTAAGACCTCAAACTCATCATCTTGGACGATATTTTCATGGTAAGTAAAAAGGTAAAAAAAAACTTTTATTTGGCCCATCCTAATATTTACTTAAATCGTACATTTTGCTGCAGCAAAAAGCAATGAAGAATTTTGACTTTAAGAATTAATTTTGTTGTTTGGAGTCAGGCATTCAATAACCCAAGTGTTCCAGATTGCGGTTTCAAATGTTGTTATACAATATTTTTGTTATTTCATTTATACTTACTTACACACCCTTCGTCTCATTTAAAGCATAATCGTATTATCGCTTATATTTAGCTGTAAAAAAGTAAACTCAACTTCAATTTAAATTGTGCTATATCTCTAAAATAAACGTTTGACATTTGTCATGCAAATCTTCATACGATGAATTAATAATAGTATAGATTAAAATTAATGTAGGTATTTAGAGTGCGTGCCAGCCCTAGGTTACGACTCATCCCCGCTCCGAGCCCCGCACTCGACCCCGGTAATGCTCGTCATTTTCCGCTTCACTTAACGGGCTAATCTTTATTTTTGTTCGGACTTTTTGCCGGCCCCGCACGGTATCTGTCTACTAAGTTTTTAAAAGCGATTCAGTGAATGTCAGCTTTTTGAATGGGATAATTATTTTACTTTTAATATGTACCATTTGGTGATTATGTCGATATAGTTGTGCCCAACGGCATGAGCGTAACCAGGATTTTAGCCTTGGCAAGGAGAAAATAATGTTTAACAATTTTTTATACTAGCTTGGTAAGCTTGGCTAGTACGGTACAATCCTAAAACAACGGTGACCGTTGGTGACAGATTCCATCGACAATAGTCGCCGTCATACCGGCCAGTAGAAATTAACACTTCAAGCCTCATTTGAATTATCCAATATCATAGAAAGAAGGAAAAACTTTAAATAGAAGACTATTCCAAATTCACACGATACAGCAAAGGTAAGAATTTGCGATTTTTTTTTCATGCCGTGATTGCCGCTACCGGGTAATAGTGGCTCTGTAAACCAGTCCGCGTGGTTTTGATAGATGATGGGATAATGTCTTCTTATTGGGATATTGTGGAAGAGCTGTCTTCAGAACATACACCATGATACAGAATAAAAAACGCTCAACAAGGCCAAGTCCCTTCGCATCTGATGCGATATTTAGTTTTTTGTTAAAAACTCAATAAACTATTAATATTTAAGAAATTTTGAACAACATTTTTGCTCATTTCATTTTGTGTTAACTTTAAAAAAAAAAATAAACAATGTATTAAACTTTTATAAACTTTCAGCACGTGATCTTGTTAAGAGTATAACAGTAAGAAGATATATAAGTTTTTGAGTTATTAACGAATAACTAAATTCCGTTTTTTTTCGTCTTATTTTGTTAATAATAATTGCAATTATTTATGTGCTAATTAATACATCTTCGAGATATATTTTTCTAAATGTAATTCGTAATCGAATGAGCTATCGATCATATTTATAGGAGCTTTATCTCGAATTAACACCATTTTGAACTTGTTGACTATACTAGCACTCATATAGCTTATCATTGTTTTCACTTCCTACAGTCTACAGCTTGACAGATTGCTTGACGCTCATGGTTACTGCTCCGCTCCTTAGGGTAGTAACGTGAAGTAATCACTTTCCACAATTAATAGGCTCTCAAATGCATAGTGAGTGTTCAAAATCTGACTGGTAGTCTAAGATATTAGCGCGTTCAAACTAACAATCACTTCAGCTTTGTAATATCAATAATATTTATCAGAGGGTTTTTTTTTACTGGCAACGTTATAATGTCCGCTGACGGTCGAGCGCACGCGCGAATTGTGCTGCTTCAAAAATGCTTACTGTAGGTGATCCTTAGAAGATAGACATATGCTATTACTAACTTTTTGTAGGTGTTTTTAATCTACAATTATGTAGTACATTAATCTGATATATCTCTTATAGTTTACTCAGCGTAAGCCATTTATTCGCCCCAAAAGGGTATTTTATCCGAATTGATAATTGCTTATTACATATGTTTACGTAACAAAATATATTTTGTGCCTGGCCAGATTACATATATATGAATGAAAGGGATAACAATTACTGTAAAAGTACGTTACAGTCTTAAAACAGCAGCGACCGTTGGTGACAGATTTCAACGACAGTCATCGTCGACATACTGGCCTGTTAAATGCCTCTTCAATCCTCGTTTGAGGGACGTTCTACATACGCACACTTAACACACGCTTACTCCAACACCTTGCTAGGGGAGGGGGGTAGCTGCCCCTCTCTGGCCATACCTGGTTACACCCAAGTATAAATCGCTACCATTCCGCTATCTGGGGATATCGGAATCCGGAATCGCTATGCGCTATTCCGCCATGGGCTGATCCTGGAAGGCGATACGCCTAAGCATGACGCTATGGTAGTTGTTACACCTAGTGTATGGTGGTCGCGACGAAGTCGAAAACAGTTATTATCGTATCCTACCACTGAACACTTGCAGTTGCCAACTGTCATTTGTTAGCAAGTTGCAGCTCAACGTGGCAAGCGTGTCGTAATGTGTTGATTTATAAAGCATATTGTTAAATTAGTTCAATTAAACTTATTGAAAGCTAGCTTTGCTTACTTAAGTATCTTCATTAAATAGCTAAAAACGATAATTAATTAATATTTAGAGATAATTAATAGTAGTACAAAATCAAAGGATTAATTTAAATCCAACAAATTGAAACGTACGCTTATTAAACTACATTATAATTATTGGAAAATATATCACATAAATTATTACATATAAAGAATACTTGAAACGGCCCAACAAATGTCAAGTACATAATAATCAATCGTTGGGTTGGTAGTCTCGGGAAGGATTGCCAGCACTCTCAGAATGCCGGGATTTCTCGAAATTTGTTGCTCAAGCAATTTGTAATGTACGTAAAATCATATTAAGTGCTAATATAATTGGTACTTACAGATTATAGTATATAAATATTAATATTAGAGCCACCCAAGTATGATACTTAATTTGAAAATCTGTCGTCAAACAGCTGTAACTGCAACTGCAACGTTCGGCAGCAGCACATGAGGAGATCCAGTCCATGAGATTCTTGCTTGACTTAGCGCACGCACTTGACTTAACATTTGGTGTGATTATATTCAAATTTTGGCCTATAAATAATACCGACTGATAGCAGTGATGATGGGACGGTGATCGAATTGATAGACATGGGTAATACAACAAAATTTCTTGCGTCAACTCAGTAACTCAATAACCGCTTACAGCGCCGGTGCATTGTGTTAACTCAAATATCATGGTGCAGCAAAATTGTTCGTGCCAAGTGAGTCGCTAGACGAGCGCCACTTGAACCTCTGACCAGTTTGGCGCTGTGCCGCGGCAGCTGCTCTAAAGTGCGCCATGCGCCAACACATTTAGAATAAGGCTATTGACTAATCCGGCGCAGTAAACTGAGTTGGCACAATTCCGCGGCGTAGCGCAGTGTTACCCATGTCTAATTGGTAGTAGCGGTCGACTCGGACGCACAGACACCGGTGTACCACCTAGTTATCTGCAGTCTCACGCCTGTCGTCCAAATGGGTCCACGTGGAGCTGTTACTAGCATGGGTTCCTGATATGTTATTGAAGACCTCTCACTCCCATTTGACTTAAAACGTTTATTGAATTAAAGTGTTTCGTGTAAAAAAAATCGGTTTTGTCCCGTTCCTGGAATTTTCCCCTAACGAGTTGGCCACCTTTGCAAGGAACAATGTAGATCCATTTATCTCGGACGTTTGTCCCCGACATCGGTTCTTAATGTAAGCAGCTGTTTTTTATGAAGTAATCTCGTAATGTGTCTTTCTAAGTACACAATAAAAGATGTATCGGACATATTTTATTTAGTTCTCAAGAGGTTTCTTTTCTCGTGTGAAATCTAAATGTATTTTATTTTCTGGTTATATATTTTTAATTAATTATAAACTTTAACATACTTTTTTCTTAAAGAATGTGCTTTTTTATGGCATGAAGTAGCGAACAGCCATGCAGTTCACTTAGTATTGAGTTATCACTGCAGCCTATAGATATGTATTATAATCAGTTTCAAACGGACTGCAGTTCGCACTATTGACCCAGTCAATAGTGGTTTTTACTCCTGAGGAATGAGTTGAATCAGCTCGTGTGCCAGTATGTGTTACCAACCACACCCTACGAACCGGAATACAGTACCGCTAGCACAGCTGCTTCGGAGGAATAGGTCTGAAGGTGGAGGACCTGCAGTCGAACTATACACAATTTCTATCTGCTCTTTAAGATGCACACACATTTTATCATCATCATTTCAGGCGAAAGACGCCCAATACTGGACATAGACCTTCACCAAAGATCGCCACATGGATCGGTCTATTAAGTTTGTAGTTTGAAACACACACACATCACAGAATTAAACAAAACCTACTCTGTTGTAGGGAGTGGATTGTTTTGGAAATATAATTCTCAACGCGTACGTCCTGTAACTATTTGATATTAAGGAAACGACTAATTACAGCTTTCTAGAACTATGAATCTCTTAAATAAACCGTGGACAGACAAACAGACTGAAACTATAAGGATTCCTTGTTGACTACGGAACCCTTAAAACATCTTGCACGTACAAAACATTGTTTTTTTTTTTTGTTTCATTACAGCAACATGTGGATGTGTTAAGCGTAGACAACAATCCTTTGTCTAGACAATAACATGTACATAATACAGTACTAAACCTAATCTAGGGTCTGGCTTTCAAATACAGCTGTCTGAATACATTATCTACACTGTATACAGCTATCTGGCGATTGGCATACCGTTGGTAATAGTTGGCTGGATTGGTAGAAAATTAATATGTACCTATTATTATTTAATTAGGTAAAAGCTTATGATCATAGGAGGATTCGAGCCAATGCTAATTCACTTTAAACGTGCTAACCTCTGATGTAAAATTGTTTCAATAATAAAACTCAACAGGATTGATTAGTTTGTAACTATATAATTTTAATAAAAACAAACTGCTTTTTATACAGGAATTACATAGAAATAATGAAATTTTGTGTGAATAATTTCAATATAAAATGTACATTTTCAACGGATTATATTTTTATATAAAGGGTATTTTTACGTTAAAAAAAATTGTTATGAAGTAATTTTACTGTTGAAGTACAGCCAAACAGAATAAAAAAAATATCAGTGTAGAGTCGTTCTAAAAAGTTCACAAGAACATAGTGATATATTTTTCATTAGAAAACACATCAAACCGACGTGGCGCGGCGGCGTGACGCTGTAGTCTGCACCAGAGTAAATTTTCTGTATAAGTATAATAGGTAATGTAGGTATCTATGTAGATATCTTATATGTTTCTAAATACTACTTACACAAGACCTTACAAGAAGCTACATTGTTATCCAGTTTCCAATAATTTACTATGAATAATTGAATTTTGTTTTTCTTGTAATGTGCATTTCTTGAATATACACATACATGCCTATACTATAATAATATTATATAACTTAAGAGATTTTTTGTTTGTTTGTTTGACTACCAAAAAATATTATTGAATTTTGTAGCCTAATTACTGAAGAAGGAAGTTTTTTGTTTGTTTAAACGCGCTAATCTCTGGAATTACCAGTCGGATTCGAAAAATTATTTTTGTATATGATAGGCATACGTATGTGGAATAATATAGGCTATAGAACTTTACGCTACGACTCTAAGGAGCGCCACTATAAACTTCACGCAGTGTAGCAAGTTGTAGTCAATTACGGAAAGTGAGAACACTGTAGGCTTGACCTACACGGGTGTTTTGACGGTGGCGACGGCGTTGGAGAGTTGTGTTTGTTGTTGTTGTATTAAACCGTGGGACACAGCTAGTAGTTCATATGATATATTGAAAACATAATTTTTCTAAAAATTAACAACTCTATTCCAGAGTGAAGATATTTGTTATAAATTTTACTTTTAGTAGTATTTTAAAGAGCACACTTTTTAAGACTTTCAAAACGGTACATTTCTCATCATGAATCGTCTTTAAGACAACAAAAGCGTTGATGATACTTGCTTGTATAGATAATTGATATTTTTGTAAAATGACAAACGTTATAAATTTACGATAACATGATGAGGATTAAGCTTAGCGTCGACTAGCGGTTCAATCGATCAAGCCGAAACGCATTAATGTTTCGGCGAAGAATTTTATACTAAAATATCATGACAAATTTAGTCAAATCTGACGTGCGTTTTCTGCTTAGGTTCTTATTTTAAACAATAATAGGTAGGCATAGATTGTCTGTTTCCACTGTCCTTAATATCACTTGACAATAGCGCTAGAGTTCTTATTTAAGCATCAATGATCTGGTAAGACTTTTCCCGAAATTGAATATAGAAATGAAATCAATGTGTAACTTATAGTATAGTGAACTTCCTGTCTATTTTGTGCAAATAAGACAGAACCAATTGAAAAAAGGTAGTCCGAAACTACGTCGTCCAATTATTAGTTCGAGATAACGCATACCATGTGGTTGTTAGTCGGAAATGATAATTATATTTATTAATTCATCGGTATGGTAAGTCCGAGAAGACCTCATTAATCATAAGAGAGGCAGAGAAATTTCTTTGGAAATTTCTCCCTTCTTGGGGCAGCTCGACTGGTGGAATACCTCCATCCAACAGAAGATTGCAGACAAATAATCTTGTGTTGCGTTCCTGTGGTAAATATGGTCCCCAAAGCTAATTGGGTTGAAGGTGGGTAAAACGCTAGTAATATATGGTGTTACAAGGGCCTATAGGTTGTGCTAACCGTTTACAATCAGGCGGGCCGTACGCTTGTTTGTAAACTAAGCTTTATAAAAAAATGCTTGTTAAAAAATAATCTTTAATGGCTTTCTGTATAGTACTAACTCGCGCTTCGTAAAGCGAGTATTAAAAAAAGAGGATACCAAATAAAAACAGCAAAATATGTTAGAAAGAGTTTATAGCCAGTTAGCAGAGTAATAGCAGATGTAATGTTACAAGAAACGACCAAATTATGACCCATTACGAAATAATAGGCTGTTAATTTCGATTTTTACGTGTGACAGCGGTTGTTGATGACAAATTTTATTCGATTTTCAAATCAGATGAAATATTTGAGGTTAATAGTGTGTGTGATATTTTTTTAATACACTATATCGGTGACTTGTTCGTTAATTATTGTTGTAAGTTGCTCGAGACGACGACTGTTTTAGAACTAATCGTACATTTACGAAGATATTTAGATGGGGAATCGAACGCGTTATCTCTGGTAAATATATGGTTATTTTCGTTAATCATTTTATTGCATACATGTCAGGTCAAATAATTTAAATTAATATTACTAACTGCGCATAGAGTGTAATTAACGGTTATTTGTCAAACTTCTCGATAATCGGTAGTTGCAATGAATAAGATCCGCGCCAGGGTGTCAAAATGGAAGTGTTGTTTAAAACTTTTCGATACTCAAGCTAGCCTCAACTACGCGTAGTATCTGCTGAATGTAATGCTGAAGCTAATAACGCTAGAGCGGGATGGTAAGGCCATTGTGCTCAACTCGATCGTAATTACCGCACATACGGTGAAAATCCTGACATAGCTGTGCTGTGCTACATTATAGGGCGCTAATTAATACAATTTACCTTAAGAGAGACTAAGAAATAATGAAATGTGTGAATCAACTAGCCAATGATTGACGTTTATTTGTATCAATTAGTGTGTTTGACTTTATAATCTGCACTAATCAGAAGGTCTTTAAGTCTGTTTTGATCTACAATTATGTTGTACATTAAGTTGATATATCTCTCATGGTTTACTCAGCGTACGCCGATTAAACCCTCTCAAGAGCGTCTATTTTCCAAATTGATTCACTATAATCGTCACTTACTTATTTTCTTTTTTACTTCATCTAATAAAATATACCCTATACCATTGACAAATAACAGAGCAATGAATTTAAAAAACAAAACCGTAAAAAAGAACCGAAGCACAGCTAAGTGGTTTTCGCGTGTAAAGAACATAAACGAACAGAGAGACGCTCGCTCCGCTCGCGTGTACTACCTACTAAAAAAAGGTTTTTTATTTTTTGTGCGGAACCTTAATTATTATTTTAAAATCAAAGTAGCCTAAGTTATTCCTTATAAAATCAGCTATCTGCCAGTGAAAGTTCTAGCAAAATCGGTCGAAAACGGAACAAACAAACATATTGTCAAACATTTTTAAAATGGCTTTTTTGTTATAGGGTTCGTGTATACTTTCATATGCATTTAGTAAAAACCCGTTATTTCGACATTACAAACAGACACTTCAATTAGATATAGATAACTTCTGAATTTAATCGTTTTATGCAATTGTTATCTCAATTACCTATCTGAATGCTCTATAGTCTAGATATCTTAATACTTGCTAAACATACTTATACTAAGCCGATATATACATTTATATTTTTATGTTCATATATCAGACTGGGCTTATGGTATAAATACAAGTGATTACACTGAGGCCAAACGTTTTTCTTTCATTTATCACATAAATAAGATTAAATGATGACGTAACGAATGTCGGGTATCTCTATCGGCTGACCCTAATTGACTCCGGAGATAGTTCATCGCTTAACATTTTTCCGGACGAAGCAATTAGTATGAAGTACTTAATTCTTAAAAAAAACTAGCCAGCGCATAATAAGTACAATGCTTTGTATTCTATTTTAAAGTAAATATGATATTATGATGGTGTTTCCTTTTATTTTCAAAATACGAGTAGACGTTTCGATTTCTATACTGACTGTTTTATTTTTTTATAGTTTTAGCGTTTGGTCATAATCTCACCTGACGTTAAGTGAAACCTTGAAACCCCCCGTCAATACTCCAGGTATTCCGAAGTATCTATAATTATTACTGGAGGTACTTCAGAAAGTAAATAGGGCGCGAGCACGCTTGGTTTACACAGACGGATGTGTACTACTCGTTTGCTTTCTTGATATCGTGATCGGGCTCGGTAAAAATATTCCGCGGTCGGCGTTTTGCCTTCGGGGCATCGGGGACTGGGGTGTAATGTGTAAAGTGTGAAATATATAAAATTCTATAGAGGTGTGACTCATATCTCTATGGAGGTCAACGTTCCGAACGTAAGGTGGGGGATCAAGTAAATGGCGGAGGATCCGATTTTGTACTCTTTGCAATCAGCAAAGTTATGTTTGGACATATTTGCGAACGCGGCGCAGCAATATGTTAAAATCGGACGGACACACGTCTTGTATAGTTTAAGCTTATGTCCTAGGGACATTTTGCTTACTGAACAGAGTAAGGGCCGCTAGCAGGAAAGGACCATGACGGCCCTTTTCCGTACTATACTGACGTGTGGAATGAAGTTGAGCCTATTGTCGAGGGTGACACCGAGATATTTAGTCCAGGTGGCCCGTGGGATTTTCCTACTGAATAACTTGAGAGGTTTGAGTGTCTAAGGTAACGGTTTTTTATTTGGGTCGAACATAATGGCAGCGCTCTTTTCAGCATTAATACCTATTCGCCATATAAGAAACCACTTATCGAGATTGATTATGGCGCGTTGGACAGTGGCTTCGAAATGAGATCAGTGCCTACGTGAGAAGACCGCAAGCGTACGAAATGGAGCTATTTTACTTTTATTAAAGTTACTAGTTATGTGCTCCGTGAGGCGGTGCACTTGATTTGTACAAGAGCGACGGGTACAAAAACCGAACTGCTCAGATGGATATACGTTTTTATCGTAAATAATGGTCTTGAGACGTTCAGAAGGAGCTGCTTGTAAAGTTTCCCTAGCACATTCAAGACACTGATCGGGTGATAGCTATCGGGAAGCGAAGCTTTCTTGCCGGGCTTGTGAATACCTATCACCTTTTCCCAAGTGGCTGGAAAGTGATAGTGAGCGATGGCTACATTGAAGAGCAAAAAAGAGCTATAAGTATAAAAACAAACCCTTATACCCAATATATAAAACTAAACAGTACTCAGCAGAAAATCGTGGCAGCGTTATCTCGTATCAAAATAATAAAGTAACCATGAAAACATCTGATCTTATTGATATATCAACGGCACGTAAAAATATGACTTGTCAGTTACGTGAAGTTATGATCTTATCGGTTAGTTAGTTTTATAAAAAACAATAACACTTACTTAATGTAACAGTCTGATATTAATGTTACATCAGATGAACATACATAAAGGCAACTGTCATGACATCAAAATTAATTACATTATCAAATGACATTAAAATTATATTTTTACATCATTATGATGTGACACAGAATGACATAATATTGACATAAAAAAACTTTTCATTTTTGTGTCATGTGTATATTATGAAAATGATTTGACTCGAGCATGACCAGTGTGTGATGTTAAGGTATGGTAACGTGTTCACTGGGAAGAATTTAAAGTATTGACAATGGCAAATGGTTCTGTGACGTCGAGTACACAAACATTAAATGAAACATAAAAATCTCGAATTATTTCACGGAAAGAAAATATTGACACTGGCAAATGGTTCTGCGACATAGATTTCATGTAATATTGAAAAAACAATTCCGAAATATCGAGAGCTCGTAAACGGAAGGTCTATAAGACGTTTTTATTATGTGCCTGTACCGCGTTGTATTTATTTGGGCCCAATTGAATTCGCACTTTTAGAAGTTCCTCGACGACTTTTATATGGATTGCTTGAATAATTTATATTTTATTCTCTACTGATTTTATATTGTTAACAAAATCTGTAATCTTAATTCTCTTTTATCCCAGTTTGAGAGAAGAATGTGAGTCACTTGATGGTGTGCAATATGATTTAAAGTATACTTCTTGAATGTTGAGGACTTTCGACACTGATCGTCATGCTGGAGGCAGTCATCAAAGACGTGCTATTGAAGTGAAGCATTTGACTCTCTCGCCCTCACCTCACTTTCTCGCACTTACCCTTTCAAATCACTTCATGTGATAAGTAAAATGTACCGTACATAAAATTTGAGGAGGTAAATTTTAAACCATTGAGGTACTCTTACATTATTTCATTTCATACATTAAAAAAAAACTAACTTCATTGGTTTTAGCGCTTGGCCACAATTTTAATTCATGTTAAGTGATGATGAGGCCTGAGATGGTAACACGCAAAATTTTTTTTTAACTGACTATACCGTTAGCTTTATGGTCCCCGGAACCATTAGGGGCTTTGACAGCTTCAACGTGCTTGGGAAGCCTAACAGGGGACTGGCTCTCAAGTACAGCTGCTAGAATAACACCAATAGGTGGGGGTGGTAGTTAACGAGGCAGGCATTGGAAACGGCTCTACCACCATGCTATGATTTCAATATAATATGGTTATTGAGGTTCAAAAATTTCACGCGCTTATCCTGTCACTAGACAGGATATATGTATTCAGGTATAACGGAAGCCGATTAAACGAAAATCAATAAGTAGGCGCAAGTATTTTAAGGACCATTTATGAAAGCTCCGAATCGCTTACCATTTCGAGAGGAGATTATAATATCTCTTTGAACGAAAACGATTATGCGCTTGTGTATGATAGACATTGCTGCTTCAATTATTATGTCGATTAATTTACCTATCATGATGTTTATAAGGACATAAGCGTTTTATACCGCCGATGTTATTACTGTAAGTTGGTAAGCTCTATATAAAATTATACTCTGTAAATTGTACTCCCGCATTGAACGGATATTTATAAAAACTAGCAGTACCCTGCGGCTTTGCACGCGTTTTTTACGCTGTTATTATATTCACCGTGTAATTTTATTTTTGCTCATATTATTGACAATTCGTATAGCATACCAATTGAGGAATGATATAAGCTTCCCGTGTAGAAAATTCCATGACAACCGGTCAAGTCATTTTTGATTTAAATCCGGACATAGAAACAGTCAGATAAATAAACAGTATATATAACATATTCGTAATCAGTGTCCTTTATATAAGATGTCTATCAGGAAATATTAAAATAACACACGTGCAGGCAGAATTACAGATTTATTACTTAACTAGCTGTGCCTGGCGGATTCATCTGCATATAATTAAAAAAAATTGCTGATTGATCATTTATAATACTACAGTATAGACAATTTTATCGGGCGGCCAGGTTTATGCGTCACAACTCACACGGCTCGTTCGCACTACTACACACGTCCATGCGTCCATAGGTTACGGTAGCAGCTTACCATAAGGCGGGCCGTATGCTTGCTTGCCACCTAAGTTCTTTAAAAAAATTGGTTAATTGCTGGGACGAAAACTGCATACGGCACTTGTATCCGACTGGATCGCGACCACCATATACAAGTTGTAATACCACACATAGTGACACGCTCAGGCGTATCGGCGTATCGGGATCACTTGGTGTAACTTTATATTCAGTAATCAAGCTGGGTGGTAGTGATCTGTCCCATAGGTGCGATCACAATGCCCACGATAAACCCGTCACAGTGATTTTCTTATGATTTGTCGCATTTCGAGATCAGCCCGAGTACATCCAGTTGCCGAAAGGCTTGCAAGCCGGCATGACAACGGCGACCGCCAATGGATAGCCGAACCTTCGATGGTCACCGTTGTTTTTAAATTGTACTGTTCTTACAATCACTTTGCCGTGCTACAGATAAAAACAAATTATAATACTTTTATGATTCCTTGTAAATGTTGAATTTATTTCACTATTTTCTCTTGTAACATTTATTTTTATTTTATCATTTTTCATCTCATTTTTGTAGGGGGCCCCACAAAGATTTTATTCATTTTCCGCTCGGTGAATATTATTAGGAATGGTATTTGTAGAGACGGTGATAACAAAAAAAGTTAGGTTGGATACCCAATTCAAGCTATTCTTGATTCACCTTTGATCGGAAACAAATCCTTAGAAAAGTGGAGTGCTGGAAGAATGGATACTAGGTATCAAATATATTGAATTGTTTGAAGGTTTGCGTACTGGAGTGTTTTTGAAAAACAACTTATAGGGTGTTACGTGGACAATTAAAAAGGTATAAAATAGTAGAATATAAATATGTAAAGATTATGGAATGAAATTCGAAATAGATAAATAAGTGTATTCCGAAGGAATTAACATTAAGTGAGGTATAAAAACAGAGTACCTTATTAAAGTCTATTAATGATAGTAAAACCTTCACTAGTTAGAAATAGTCCACGTTTTGAATATATCCGTAACAGATCTGCTAGTAAAATTCCGTCGTGAGAAGCTTGTGTTTAACTAGAACTCCATTCTGTTCCAATTTTCATAACTGCATCCTCAAGTCAGCATGAATGAATGTGTCCGCCAGGTTTTTCTATTCGTTTCACAATTTCGAGTAAAAGGTTTCAACTCCTTCGAATACCGGTTATAATTCGAGAGGTCTCTTGTTGTAACAAAATAAGTTTTATAGACTCCAGACAGGTATGTGCGAGTCAAAACAATAATTAGAATCGTAATTATAAATTAACTTATACAAATCTAATTTAAGATTGTACGTTTTCTTTCTCAGCGATCCGTGTCTCTCCATAAGTCAGAAACGATCCGTCATTTTTCAATTATTTTACCGTCTTCTATATTTTAAATTTAAAAGGTAATTTCAGCCAATAATACATTCTTTGTTTACGGCCTTCTTATTATATATATACGAACGTAAAAGAAATTTGTTATACAATATTTAAAATAATAAATTACCTATAGATGAGATGCCTTCGGAAAGGAGCATAAACACAATAAATGAATAAATGAGAAATCAAATAAAGTGAAATAAATATATATAATTAAGAGATAAAAAATGATTGATGAAACATTTTTTTTTTAATTTTAAAAATTTAAAAATAATTTTTCAAACAATTTAAAACAATCATTACAAGGGATATAAATACATGGAATACAATTGTCGTTTCATTTCAGAAAAATAAACAACGTTATTTCTTGGTAATAAATTCAATAATACATCATTCATCGTTTTTGAAATATTAATGAGATTATACTTTAAAATCCTTGAGTTTCAACAGAAACTTTCAAACATTACGCGGCTCTCTGTTTCTTGCTACGAGTTACATTAATTTACATTTTACGTTCGCTTACAATTCCTAAATTGGTTCTAAAGTATAAACTTCGCTTGAATTAATTACCTTTGATAATAAGATTTTGTTGTAATACATTTCTATCCTTATAACTTTGTTTTTTGGTTTTATTGATTAGATACTAAATATAATGTTTACCTATACATTAGATTTTACGGTATCTTGAAAAAATTAAAACACCTATGTTTGTAAAGTTTGAGAAATTTATTTTTATTATAAAAGTAGCTGTGCACGCGGCACCGCTAACGTGGAATACTAAAAAAAAGGTTTTTTTTTTCATTTTTAGTGCTGAACCCTAATTATTTTTCTAAAAGAAAAGTAGCCTAAGTTATATCTTATAACATCAGCTATCTGCCAGTGAAAGTGCCGTCAAAATCAGTCCAACCGTTTCGGTGATTACCCGGAACAAACAGACAGACAGACAAAAATTAAAAAAATGTCTTTTTTGTTATAGATATCGTGTTTACTTTCATACGCATTTAGTAAAAAGGTGTTATTTTGTCATTACAAACAGACACTTCAATTTTATTGTATGTATAGATTTGACAACAGTAACGATTGCCAGGAGTCGTGGTTTCACGCCAGAAGGCGGGCCTTGTGAATACAACCGCAAAAGTCTCTATGTAACTTAATTTATATTACCTGATGATTTCGAAATTGCGGGATAAATGTATTAAACCCTAGCTGTGCCCCGCGGTTTCTCCTGTTGTAGACTTTTTTCTCACTTCCATAAATTGCCTACAGCTTGGGAAATTACTTGACGTACATGGTTACTACTCCGCCCCTTAGGAACGCAATGTGAAGTTATTATTATTATATTATTTATTATCTTCCTCAATAAATAGGATATAACACAATAAAAAAAAACTATTCTGACTGGTAGATCTAGTGATAAGCGAGTTGAAAAAAAAACAAACAATCATTCTCTTAACCTTTATAATATTAGTATAGATGAAAAATAAATTGAATCAACTGTAATAACGATATTGGACAAACTACTTTTACGTAATTTGTTATTTCAGGGACATTCTATAGATGAGAGTGGATGCGGCGCGCGACTCGTACAACCCGCATTCTGAGGGCGCAGCGCAGCGCAATGACACCGGAAATACCGGAACGCTTCGCTCCCGATATTGGCTTTTATAATTAAATCAATTCGCTCCGATATTTCCGACCTGATTGGTTTTTTATCGCTATTTCTCTTTGATACCTATATATATTTTAGGGTTGCAAAATTTCTAACCAAGTTTTTTCAACAAAAGTGACAAGCATTTGTACCACCTGTCTGATGTTAAGCGGCTACCGTAGCATATGGACGCTTGTAATACTACAGGTATCACTAACGCGCTACAGACCTTCCCCTCTAACCAAAGACACTCTGGAAACCCTATTTGCCAAAGGAACACAACACAAGTTTATTTGGCTGCGATCTTCTGTAGGGTGGAGGTATTCCATCAGTCGGACTGCCCCAAGTAGAAAGAAATCTCCAAAGAAAGTTATATGTGCTCTACTCCTCTTGAACTTGAAGTTACAAAAATTATAGTTAGTTTATGAATACGATTAAACTGTATCCATACATTAACATTAATAATTAAAGCACATATATGAAAATCATTAAGACAAATATAGTAGCTAAGAAGTGAGAATATAAAAAAATATTTAATAAAAAAAAACCTTTTATTTTTACATTCACATCTACTTCGCAACGAATAAAAAATAATAGTATCTAATGTAGTACCAGCTCTAGCTTCAATGTATTGAACACTGAGAATGAAGACAATGAACTCTAATGTTAAGCACCTTCCACTACATATAGGTAGTCGTTTGTCGGCATAATAATATATCTTTTACGTCAAACGTGCCCTGAACTGTTGGCCTTATAAATAATAATTAAGAAAATAACAACATAAAAAATAATAAATATGTGTAGGTTATTTTGTAACATGTGTTAAATAAATCTGTAAACTGAAATGAATATATTTATATATATATAATCCTTATGTAAGTGTGTATGTGACTTAATTCCTCCTAAACGGTTAGGCTGATTTTGATGAAATTTTTTGTACATGGTTTAGATTCACAATTGGACCTAGTAGATGGCGCTGTGAGCGAGTTCTAGAATTTTTATTTTTTGGCAAGCTAAGGTTCGAGCAGGACAACGTCTATCAGGTTCGCTAGTGTTATATAAAAACAATTCCAAGCTAAACTCAAAACAAATGTTAAAACCACACTCCCGCTAGTTGTCCTCAACCGCTTGACGAAAATGGTGTCGATAGCGTCCTTCTTTGTGTTACCAGACAAAATAAATAATTTGTATTCGAGCATCCTTAGAAATAGGCATGAGTCAGATACATTCAATCCTACAAAAAACTGTGTTCCCGATGGATCTCTCACAATTTAACTGAGACTAAAAAAACGGATTGTGTCACTTCGTACAATACCATGTATTGCGATAAAAGTCGTTCACAATATTGAATGGTACTAATATGTAATTATTAGTACTTGTTTATTCTTCTTTCTTAGTTACAATGTTACAGTGCAAACATTTCATACTATCGATACATTATTAAAGGCTATCATATTCATTTTGGGCTCGCTGTCCGCAACACCATGCTTACCAGATTCAACGAAGGGATGTCAAATTTGGTGTGGGACATAGTGACAGGGGACAGGTAGGGCAGGACGAAACATGAATTTACAGCTACGATCCCAAAACAAAGCAGCAATTGACTGTTTGGGTCTTTCCAGGTGAGGCGAAACCAACTAAAGTGGAGAGTGTACGGTATGCCGCTAAGCGGATGATTGCATACTTTTTTTAATGAAACTGGATACATGGTAACTGTCGCTTTGGAGGATCGTCGTACAGTGAATAATGACTGGTACACTACCATTTGTTTCTTGCACCATGAGACACAACACATGTATGAGCTCTCACACAGCCAGATATACAAACGAATTTTTAAAAGGGAAATGCGTAAATATTACGGTTCATCCTGCATACAGCCCCGACCTGGCACCATGCGACTTCTTACTGTTTTCAGAAATCAAGAATTTACGCGGTCAACGATTTTCAACACCGGAAGAGGCTGTTGAAGAGTATTAAAACCATGTTTTCGAGGGCACCACAGAAGAGTGGCATAAATATTTCCAAAATTGGTTTATTCTTATGTTGGTTTGAAAATTCAAACACTTTGGTAATATTTCTATTTATGTTATAAACCTACATACATTTTAAATATATGGAAATTGTAAAAACTATGATTTATCAATTAACACATTATTTCTATTTTAAACAATTAAACCCAATACAAATCATTAATATGTGTGAATAAAACATCTAATATAATTATATAAATAATATATTTAAATACCCCTAAAGCTTATGAAAAAAGGCATTGAAGCTAAGGGACAATATTTTGAGAAACAATAAATTGATTTTTAAACAGCCACTGAATTTTTTTCTCTTTCATTCCAATAATGTTTAGTCTGTCCCACGTATATTATTTTTATTAAATTTTTTATCCTAATTAACGTGTGCGGTTGCTGATGTAAAAATTAAATGACAGTCAGATTTATTTCCCAATGATTTGATAAAATATATATAAAATATATTTGGCAACAAAATTTGGCAGCCCTCACATCACTTACATACATGATACCTCGCAAGGCGTCGCGTCACGTCACGCCGCGCCGCGCCGGTAAGCTGATTTGTAATATGTTTATATTCAACGAAGTTACCTCATTCCATCAAAACGAATCTTAAATCCAATGTTATTTGCCTCTTCCATATCTGCTTGCCCCTTAGTGTATAGTATTATAGTGTATTAAGAATGTAACGAATAAATCTAAGAATGGACGCAAGGATAAAACTATAGATGAGAGAACGAATGAAAAATACATCAACGAGGAATGAATGGACGAATTAATAGTTTATTGCAGTTTTAAGTTAAGACGTTTTTTTACTGAAGTAAATACTGTAATATGTTTTTGTAAAAGTAAGTACTGAAATATGTTTTCTTTTTTGTAATGTCTCTCAAAATTGCTACACTGCCTCTTATGGTAAGTACGCTTTAGTCCACAAACAACGGCATCTCCCGGTGACAAATTCCATAGAAACCGAAATGCCTATTCGCGACCCTTTTAAAAAACCCAATATCATAGAAGATTCTGGCCGGCATGAACATACAAATTCACGAAAGTCAGCAAATTCTTCAGTATTTTATTTAAATTTTTAGACAACAAAGTAGCTATGACAAGCATTCACTAACACGTTACAAAAGACTACGAACAAATGACAATTGGCAACTGGACGTATTTATTTAGTATTTTTATGATCTCTATATCATAAAGTTTTACGAATTTATGATTTCTTTTAATTTATATATTTTAAGTTCACATCCTACGGGATTCACTTAGTAATAAAACGATTGCATAAAGTTAATATTATGTTTTTATTTGGCGTTAAGTCTATTAAATTCCAAAAGCTATCTACAACAAATATTTCCCAGTAACTTGTACCGGATACACATTGTGTGTGATGATCAGAGTTGTAAAGACAGTACCGATCGTCGATGGATTCTTATGATTTGAATATCATCGTTTGGATTGTACTGTACGGTACCATCGATCAATAAATTATTGATTGCGATAATTACATCATACTACAGTTCTTTCAACGTTAGTAAGGTACTTGCCGGTGACATGTCACGACCATCATCTAAAATATAAATTAATATTAACATCAAATAAAGTTACTGCTTTCGAATTATAGCCTATAGATATATAGATGTGGTTCAGTAAAAATACTTTAAAAAGATTAAGATTCTCACAACAAGTTCAATGAAAACGTCGAAATCGTTCACGGAGAATTATTTGAACTCATCCAATTTCAAAAGAAGTAGCAAGCCACTCATCTATGTAAAAGGATCAAATAAGAAAATCTACTTGCAAATAGAACGAGTTCAGTTACACGATTTAACGAGACGTCCATGTACCAACAAATGTACCTAAAATGTTGAAAGTAAAGATGAACACCGATAGCTTTGCACGTTTATGTAAAACCAATTACATTATATCAGTAATAATGTGGTTGTTGGAAAAAATACAATAATAATTGCAAAAGGATTAATTTGTTAATTTTTTTTTTAATTTAGTAGATTATTTGCATAAATATTAATTAAATATGCAGCTGAAGATTTCAAGCGCTAAGCATACAATGTGTACTGGTAAGAATTGAGCGACAAGTATTATATTTGATGATGTCGGAAGCTAGTATTAGAAAATACCTTTTTACTATACAAATATTTATAATTTTAAATTTTATTACCCAAGAAGTACCTAAAGAAGAACGGGTTATAAATTCTTGAGCTATAGTTAATTATTTTATATCAAGACACTTATAATTCTCATTTTTTGAGACGGGGATCTGAATGAGTTTACATAGTACGCCGACCATCGCTCGTATATAAAGAGAATGCAGAGTTAAATACAACATTAATATTAGACTTAATTTTGAAATTATCGCCTTATAATGCATAAGCCACCGTTTTTTCGACATTTATTGTAGAATTTTATAGTAGTTTTCTCTTTCATTTAAGTTGTATCATTATTATTGCGAAATTAAGAAATAACTTGGTTTATTAAAATAACAATGGGCAACGTTATTAATAAATTTGCTTGTATAAAACTCTATATTACTTACTATATTTAAACTTTTTGGCTAACTATGTACGTAAAATATTTTTTAAATAAAACAGTAGACTTTGGAACTCAAGATATAGACAAACATTATTTTTTACTATGTCGCCAAGATGGCTGCTCTACTTATAAGAGTAAATACAAATTCAAGCGTCGAGTAACAAGTACACATCAAAATGTATCCTTCTCATACTGGCTTGCATTTGCAAGCTTGTTTCACGCTGTATTAGCCGCCAACGTCGGTTATGTTTTTATCAGGTACATCGGGTATACCATAAAACTCATACAGTTGATTAATTGTACGCTACGGTTTAACTTGATAACTAATATTTAGTTAAACAAATAAAACTTCATTGTTATCAAATCTATGGTTAGTGCCAGATTTAAATATGTGACTTGAGAACAACAAACCAAATTAGGGGCACTATTACGGATAGTTTTTTATATATATTGTAAATCCTACTACCTTCAACCGATTGAGAGATAATTGCAAAAATTGATCACAAAAATCATGCATGCAAGCTCAGCGCCCGTGTACCGCTGTCTATAAACGTCTGAAAGTTTTAAAATGCCACTTGCCGATACGGTTTGTTTCAATCGGGCTTAATCTCTACCCGGAGATTGGGTTAAGTACTAAAATCTAAAGGTTTAGTCTTCCTAAACATGTGAAACGTTATCCCTTTCCTCGATGTAATAAAGAATATGAATTTAAGATTGGTATCCATATATCTCCCCCTTTAACTTAACTTGGACGAAAATATGTTACGTAGCTTCTCAAACGCTGCCCAGCCGAGCAGGATTCGACGACTTTCTCGAAATTGGATCTACCTAACTGGATAGTTTGTCCCAGGTAAATATAATCATCAACAATTCCAAGCGTATAGTCTCTGATCTCTGACATAATCTTCATTTTGTCCATGTTTATTCTAGGACCAACTGGTTCAGAGCCCTTACTGAGGCCATTGAGCATTGCACGGAGGTCCCCTATGGTTTCAGCCAAGACTACTGTCGTCGGCAAACCGAAGGTGGGTGATGTACTCGCCGTTCAGTCGGGCACAACCTTGAAAACATATTCCAGTGCAGCGGTGAACAGTTTAGGAGAGATAACATAACAGTTTAGGAGAGATAACATCTCCTTGTCTGACTCCCCGCTGCAACAGGATAGGTTTCCAGGTCTGATCCTATAGTCGGACTGACATAGTGGCGTTTTCATACATAACATTTCGATATACCGATAATCATCTTGGCACCGCTGGAGAGACTGTAGTACAGCCCAGGTCTCAATTGAATCGAAGGCTTTCTCGTAGTTCACAAACGCTAAGCAAAGGGACAAGTTATACTCATCGGACTTGTGTATAACCTACCGTAATGCGTTTATGTAGTCTACGGTACTGAAGTCCTTTCCGAAACCAGCTTGTTTGGGTGGCTGGAAGTCGGAAGCTTTGTTGTTTTAATCTGTATGAAAGTCATACTAATTTCGTACAAGCTGACGTCCGGGATGTCTTCTGTGTAGTGTCGGGTCGATCGAGCTCTTGGGTCTTTAGCTAGATTCGTAACGGGTTCCTGCTCTGATGTGTATAACTGTCCATAGACTTCTCGACCTCACTCAAGAGCTCGGGTTTGGATGACACGTTTCTGCCGTCGTCAGGCTTCAGCTTTGTTAGCTGGCTTTACCTAATAGACAGAGATAAATTTAACAAGAACTCAACGAAAATATCTTTATTAAATCTCATAAAACCGTAAATCAGCCCGTAACGAAATAAATCCGCGTGAGACGATCCGCAAAGGGTCGGCTATCGTAAAGTTTAAAAAAGAAACTTTACAAGAATTCGTAGAAGAAGCTAACAATTTCAGTAGTATAAAATTACGCTTGATACCTGTCTACCGTAACGGCGCGGCGTCGTAATTTCGTAAATTTATCATCCACTCGTTTCTGTTGGCAGAAGTGAGGGTGAAACCGAAAACTTATTTTCGTTCTAATTATAATTATGGTTAGTCTTTTATAATTCTTAACTTGTCCCAGAATATTTTACCGTGTGCAATTACTATTCCTTTTATTCTTAGATCCTTCCACACGCACACAGTGTTGGTATAAACAGTACCGTAACTGTTAAGGTAGGCATTAAAATATAAGCTTTACCGCGATCTTCATGTAGTCTAATGCTATTCACACGCAGACGGACGCGACAAGGGCACGATATTAGGTATTCAACAGAACGCACGGGTGCTTCAGTGCGGCACGGCTCTTAACGCACGAAAACTGCGTGTGAATAATGCCTTAAAGTTTGATTTTTAAAAACATGCTTTATCACATTTCTCATTTACAGTCTCACTGAACCAGTCACTGTGATTCTGTTAAGTCTTTATTAGTATTAGTAAACTTTAGTGGACGGACATATATAAGGGGGGGATAGTCGACCTACCACCCCTTAGTCTACGCAATATGTTAATTTTCGCCGAATGTTTGGCTTTCCCATTTCGTAAAGAAATCGTCAAAATGAAACCATAAAGTCAAGTAGGGCGTAAATATTCTTTAGCACTTTATATAAATAATTCAACGCTATTTACTTAATTATATATATATATCCATTTGAATACAGTCAAAAAGAATATTATATAAGAATAAGAAAGTTATTAAACCTAATTTCGGAGTATAAAGAGATAATAGTCAATAATGTCTAAAACATTTCATTATTCTAAGCGGCGACTAATATTTATTTATAAAAACTTTTTTTAAATCTTATATTGAATGGCTTCGGATGCGTGACATCTGTCGAAACAGTTTACGCCCCAATACTGAGATCTCTTATGAGTTATAATTAAGCATGGAACATTTCATGTATCATGTGATAAGATAAATCACATGCCACGTTAGTCACATGCATCGAAAATGCCTGTTAGAAATCGTGCGGACGTAATTTAATCGCCCGACCGCGAAGGCTCTATGCGTGGGTAAGCAAAGAAATAATATTACAGCAAGACGTGCCACCACCTAGAATATAGAGTCTGTATGAATGAAACTGAATCTTATTTACTTGAAGTTTTTTATAACCATGAAACAATATTGAAATGGTGAAAAAAATATTTCACTTGCAATCTACATATTTCTTGTCTCCGTCTGCTTCACGGCTCAGTGTTATAGTTAGGTAAAATATTACTGGTAGTTAATTATCATCTGTGATATAGCAGTGACAAAAATCACATTACGACGTTTTAGTTAAAGTAGCTATAATTAAGGGCTCCGGAGCCATAGCGTTATGGTAACCTCCATGTCCGTACGAACAAGAAAAGTTCTGTACGTCATATCTTGACGTATATTGAAACTATGGAATTGTTTCCTGGCCAGTGTGTTCTCTCCGTCCTACATAACAAGATAAATAGTACAAGTTTTTCAAATTAATGATATGTAAGGATTGCCACATCGTATATAATATATGGAATGTTTTAACAACATAAATTTATGTAACGCGATCCGTTGGTTTAATAAACTGAATAAAACTGCGGTCGATTCGTTAATTAAAACAATTGATGGTCGTAATAATTGTACCTCTCAATTTCGCTTTTGTTATTAAAAGTTATTCGGGTTTTGTTTGATGTTCGGACACGTTAAATTTTGTTATAAAATTTAATATTTGTTTTTGAAATGATATAGAATAGTGAATTACACCACGTTTTTTATATTTGTACTAGCTTTTCACGAGTTTTTTATGCTATATCGTTCTCCACGCCCCAGGACAAATTTCATTGCGATTATTTAAGAGGTTTAGACGAAAATGTTATAAACAGACAAATATATTAGCATTACTTTTGCATTTATAATGTTGGTGTAGATACACTAAATTCATGGTGCTCGAATGGTTCAGACAGATAAAATAAGAGCCTGAGTCCGCTGGTTTGAACCCTCAGCATGTACCAACAAAGTAACGATTTCGACTTACAGTGAAGAAAAACATCGTAAGGTAATCAAATACATCGCTCTGTTAATTTTTCTTCGAACACTGTCACTTACTATTGATTCGCCACGGACTGATATATTATAATATTTTACTTATTTTATAAATAGAATAATAAACCAACCGAATTTTATTAGGGGTGTAGCGTTAATACATTATTATTTTTCTGCTTTATAATTAACAGTCTTTGTTTTTTTTTAATATAATATAAATTACTAGCGACCTAAACTAAATATACCTACCTACTACAGAATGTCCTTAAACAACGTTTACAGCTTTTTTGTCATTAGACAATACAAACATGTTTTGTTTAGAAGTTACTCTTGAAAGAGCGACATAATTATAATTGACCATGGTATTACAGAAATATCTAGAAAAGTCTAGAATTCTACACAAACAATGAGTATAAATTCATAAGTAAGATAAGGCGTCACGGTACCACCGATCACGCACCCATTGAAATATCAGTTCGGTTACGTCAGCAAACAAATAATTTCTAACAATATCCTGTTTAAAAATTTACCTTTTCTTTAAACGTTATTGGTATGTTTCAAATTAATCAAGGTTACGTTAGAAATTTAGAGCCCTTGTTTGATCGGATATATAAGCAAGTAACATTCCGATGCAAGACTGTTCTCTTTTGGACATCCAAGCGATTACAAGAAGCGATAAAAGGAATAAATCTACACACACCACAGTGTAGTGTGTGTACAATCACAGAGTAAGTATATAAGATTTCTCTGCAACTGCGACTGAGAACATCTAAAATGAATTTATTGCCAATGGCATTTTGTTACCTACGGTATAAAAAATTGAAATAAATTAATGAGGTATCTAAAATAAAGTTAAATCATGTAAACATGATATTTTTTTTACTAGATTCTGCCCGCAACTTCGTCTGCGTGGATTTCAAAATTCGGTCTATAGCGGGACCAAAAAGTATCCTATGTGTAAATCCAGGTTGTAAACTATCTGTGTGCCAAATGTCACCTAAAACATCTAAACATTCACATTTATAATTTGGTGAGTGTTATGAAGAGCTGTTTAATCTAATTCCCTCGTCTCCTTTCCACAACAGAATCACACGCGCTGGGTTCCAGACTCACAGTTTATTTTATTTATTTGTTCATTTTCTGGAAACATACAGATTATTTCATTTATAGCAAATCTTAACAAACAAACTAATACACCAATTATTATTACAAACATTATATATTATTACAAACTGCACGCCGTATTATATAGGTTCAATAATAATAATAATTTATTTACTAAATATATATGTATTTTATCGGTGACCTCCATCTCGGCACGAACTAAAAAGTTCTCTATGATTTTTTTTTTCGAACTGGCTATACTGTTAGCCTTAGGGGCCCTGGAGCCTTTACGGCTTTTACAGCTTTACCGGGCTTGGGGGTGAGCGCTTAAGGCACTCAGCCGCGAAAGCTTAGCAACAACATCCGAGGGTGCCAAAGTGGCCGAACCTCGGCTCGGACTGTTGCGCGTATGCAAATAAGTCGCGATCTGACTAATTCCCTATCATTTGATCTAAACTAACTATACATATATACATGTTTCTTCCCCCTGGGAGGAGGGAAGGACCATGTGTATGTGTATCTAGTGTTCTGAAATTTTTTGTCTAAACTAACTAGGCAACAAAAAAAAAAGGTCCCTTACAGAACCTATGTAACTATGTTCTCTATGAGTTATCTTTGTCGTACCGTGAAGCAGTGGAACCAACTCCCGGCTAATGTGTTCCTTTTTACGACATGGGGTCCTTTAAGCGTAACGTGAAGAGATATTTATGCTAGCGGCGACCACCGATGGATTTAGATCTCTTGGTGGTCGTCGTTATGTTTGGATTGTGCTGTGCTTACCATCAGGGACAGAACCTTCAATGTGCCGAACTAATATATATAAATATATATTAGTAAGATTATATCAATGATTGTACGAAGTTAAACGAAGTAAACAGTATTATTTTCGTGATTGCGATTTTAACATTTTTATTAAAAAAAATGTGTGCAGCACTTCACACGTGTCAGAAGTGAAACCTTCAGAAAAATTATGCTCTTTAAAACCCTTCTTAAATATACTTAATCAGCGGGATTTGAACTATCGACCGCTCGTGCGTAATGCGTATGAAGTCTGGTCGTCTCACACCATTAGGCCAATCCGACGACGATCACAATTATGACATTCAGGACTTGCGTTAACCGTGCATAATGTAAATGTATTCTATCTAGTTCTCTCGTAGGTTCTCTCGTAATCCTATAGATGTATATGGTTTTCTTTCATCGAGTTTCAAATCAGTTCAAAATTACTTCAAAATCTGTCTTATCGGTTACGTGCAAATAACTATTTGGGATTTGGTCAATTTCTGTTGACCGATGCCCTTATTTTTGGCTCGTAACAGTGCGTCTAGCGTAACATAAAAACCATTGCTTAAAACACCAATTTAAATATTCCGTCAATGAATTCAAAATCATAAATACCATTTGTTATTACGAAAACGAAATCTAATTTAATTTAACGGTAAATATTCGAAGCGAATTTAATAATTTATTGAAGATTCAAAATTGTAAATCACTCTTCTGAGAATTAGGAGATCGGGTGAGAATTATTGCTTTATATTTCGTGTCTACTATACACGAACCCTTGAAACTAAATTTAAAAAATCCTCTCTCGTTATTAAATTTTGTCAAATTCTTTACTGACTATATTTATATACTAGCTGAGCCCCAAAATTCAGCCATATTAAATTTATTGGACGCCACGCCACGCCGCGTCGCTGCTGCTCCCATGGTACAAGTATAGCGGGTAGACTCCTATAGTTGTTCTGAATTCCAGTACTTGCCTACAGCTTGCTAGATTGCTAGACCTTTATGGTTACTGCTCCGCTCTATAGGGTCGTAGCAGAATGCTAAATATACCATAACCTTAATTAATACTCTACAAAATGTAAAAATACTTTTATACCTATATCTGACTGGTAGTTCCAGATATTAGTGCATTCAAACAAACAAACAGTCTCTTGAGCTTTATAATATTAGTATAGGTTGATAAAATTTGTTAAAGTATAATGCCATCATCGACGACGAGACCTAGGGTGGCGTCGGTTATGACGGCGTTATCCTTCTATTGATTTGCGCTGAAAAATATTAGTAGAGATAGTTGCTACTTTTTTAGACGTGAATACGTTTTTAAATTTGTTTCCATAGTCGAAGGAAGTCCAAAAAGCTGATGATAACAAATTGGGGGATACAGTTTGGAATTGCAGCTATATATCTATCATCTACATCCACAATTTAATTAATCTACTCGGTAGTTAAATGGTATATGGGGTAAAAGTATGAGGTCATTTCACCTTGTCACAAAATTGCTATTTTGTAGAAATGAGAAGCTACGATGCTCGTTTTACTTTGAATCGAAACCGCTCGTCAAGGTTTATGTGTAAAGTTAGTACGGAATAGTTATAATGAATATACATAGTATTAAAGTTAAAAATTAAGAAAACTTAATACAATTACTGCTTATACTTGTTAAAAAGCCAAATCAAAATATAGGAATCGTCTACGGTTGGAAAGGGCTTCTCAACAGCAATCCAGAGATACCTGTAAAACAACATATAATAGAGTGACTGCGATGCTGTGAACGTAAAAAAACGTCCGAGCTAACACGTATTCACGCCCCTATTTTTTCGAACTGACTATCGTAGTACCTTTACGCTCTCAACAGCTTCACCGGGCTTTATGACAAGCGCAGATGGTACTCAGCTAAATAGTTGATAAAATAATTGTTCACATACTTACCTCGTTTTACTTCACAGCACTTAAGTTTTTATACTAAAAGTTAAAATGTAAATTTAAGAATACATTTGCTGGAAAAATGTAATAGTTTTTTAAAGGTATATTACACAGCCAATTTATTCATTCATTATTATATTGCAAAAAATAAACGCATTTTTGAATTATCAAAATTTTCATAATATTGAAAATATTAATAATTTCGCTTACGATTCGATTTTAGGTATTTATAGATAAACCCCACACACAGCGCGGCCTAATTAGAAATTATTATATTTCAAGATATCTATAGCATATAATTTACAGAAACTTCACTTAACTTTAACATAAATAACGCCAAATAAACTTATGATTTAAAATACAAACCCATATATGATAGATTAGGATACCGTCAAAATCTCCAACGAGTAGATAGGCATAAAGAACGGCTTAATTATTTTATTTTTATAGGTTTTGGCGTAGTGGTCAGAAGCTCACCAGACGTTAAGTGACGATGTGGCCTAAGATGATAACACGCTAAACTTAGTGAAAGACAGGCTCTCAAGTGCAGCTGCCGGAACACACCTATTGGTGCTTTGCGACAGATTTTCAACTTGAGAGTGGCTAGGCTAGCTAGGCGGACTTTAGAAAAAGCCCTATCACCATACTATGGTTTCCTTACGATATTTTCCTTCGCCGAAAATTCACGCTCATTGCAGGGATTCGAACTCACGTCAATCGACGCGAAGTCGTACACGCCACCACTGAGCCATCATAGCAATATATGGTTGATCCCTCACTCAACGGTTTCAAACGACGTCCCTCTGACTATTTTGTAAGGACTTACACTGTAAACAATTATGTTAGCTTGTGAACTAAATTATGAGTATAATAAACGTAAATTCGCTATAAAATTTATAAATAAGTAATAAAGTTGCAACATTTTACTGGTATCCCTTAGGGCTATAATTTATATAATGGCTTGGCATTTTGCATCTCACCTTTATTGAGTTTTACGATTCGCTGTACGAAAACAGACCTCCAATTATCCATGTAATGAAAAAAAAAAACTTTACTTTCTTTTTAGTATCTACTGAAATAAAGCGTGTGTAGGGATACTATTTAAGTGTGAAAAAGATTATGTCAGATGTTTCAGCGCAAAGTATGTGAGCGACGATCGTCAGTTAGTAGTTACTGCGCACTGTCCGTTCAGCTGTCAGAGTGCTTGTGATTTAGTTTTAGTCTATAAGAAATAAACAACTACATACAAGTTAATGTTTTAGTTTGTGCAAGACGCAAGTCGTTGTAGATGTATATGGTTGTCTCTTTTTACTGTCGTTTTTTCGTTTCATCGAGTTTCAAATCACAACGGTGCTAAAGAAGTCTTCACTTCAAATGTATAATTCTGGAACCACGCCAGAAAGAAATTAGTAAGCAATACACAAAGTTTTTTTTTTTTTTTATTACATGTCTGTTTTAATTACGTCATTTACCTGTTATTTCCGTTAAGAAATTAAAGTGAGATAATCTTAAGAAAGGTTATCTTTCAATTTGAATAATCCTAACGAACTTGACAAAGCCACGTTTGCAGGCCATCGGGGGATGACGAGATAAGCGCGACGATTAAATCACCGGCTGGGCTTTACATATCTTAAACAGAGCCTCCTTAAGCTTTACCAAAAAATTTTAAGATCAGAAACGTTTTACTAATGATAATACTGGAAGATTGTTTAGTAAGAATATTATAACTAGCTCAAGCGTTAAAATTAAGCGTTAGATCCGATTTCAAAGCACTATACTAATTTGCACGACAATAAGTTCAAGGACGTGTCTAGCATCATTATGTGAATTATAGTGATGTCAGGAAGTGACTTCCTCTCTGTGTATCTACTAAATTATTGATATGATTATTAACTGTAAAAAAAGAGACACCTAATCACGTTTTTGTCGGTTTTTCTCGATGACTGGGATGTTTTCCGAACCGGTAGTAGTGTTTTTACTCTCACGAGTGCCTTTTTAGGGCCTAAACTGAAAAAAACTATTTCTTGATTTTGCTTGTAAATGAAGTCGAAGATGCACTACGGTTCTTACGGTATTTGAACTTATCAGTTGAATCTTCTTCGTCTTCGTTATTTGATTTGACATCCCGATCATTTTAACTGAGGACTATTTCTGCGCAGTGAAAACGTGAAAATTTATGACCACAATCTCACCTGATGTTAAGTGATGATGTGGCCCAAAATTATGACACGCTAAGCCTAGTGGGAGAAACACCTATAGGTGGTTTTCTACTTGAAGGTTACCACCTTCAAGCTAGCCGCTAGCTAGGTGGGCAATATAAAATTCGCTACCAACATGCTATGGTTTCATCGTGTTGTTTCCCTTCGTCGAAATACAATCGTTGTAGGGATTCGAACTCTTAACGATCGATGCACGCTATGCTGCGCAATCATTGTACACTCTATCACGCTTCACTGTGACAAATTTATTACAACCATCGATCCGAAAAAAAAAAAACATTAGACACATGTCAGTCCGCTTCACTTATGTCTATTATCATATCTTTATTGAATAAAAACCAACATAGAGAAACATGAAAGAAAAATACCAACACACAAAAAAAAGAGTCACAAAAAAATTAACGCTAAAACGTCGCCAGTTCGTTCATAATCGAGACTAAATCTGCGATCCTCGGGAAGACAGTGACTTACCTACATTATATTTGATGTGAGAGGCAGGGGCAATGGGTTATAGCGTTACATGAAACAGTTATGTCATGACATGATAAATTACAACCAGCCTTAATGCCGGGACACGCGAAGCGGCGTCTGTCATACCAAGGTGAACATCGTGACACAAGGTAGTTTTTAACATAAAATTACATCAAAGTATAAAAATATTCATTGTTTGTTATGGAAGGTGAAAAAAAACTAAAAATCCCAGTATGTTAATCTCCCACTGCTGGGCAAATGCGTCTTATTCTTGACGGATGTCTCGAGGCTATTCAACGATGTATTGACGTTTTCTTTATTGTATTACGGTAAGCCAGTACCGCCAGGTACTGTAATTACCGCACAGTCCAAGACAAAAACAGCAAAAAAGCATGCAAGTGTCTCGGCTGCTGGATGTACACTGTCTGATCCCAAAACGCGCCAAATCAAGAGGGTCACTGTGAAGGGTTTATTACCAAGGTAGTCGCGAACCAGTCTGGTACAGTGAAGGCTCAGTGTCAGCGTGTATGGATATCGCCTCGATCGACTTGAGATCGAATCCCAGCAATGAGCCTGAGCTTTCGGTGAAGGAAAACATCGTGATGAAACCTTAGCATGGTGGTAGGGCTTTTTCTAATGCCCGCCTGGCTAGATACCACCCTCATGTTGAAAATCTATCGCCAATCACCAATGGGTGAGTTCCGGCAGCTGCACTTGAGAGCCAGTCTTCCACTAGGCTTAGCGTGTTATCATCTTGGGCCACATCGTCACTTAAAATCAGGTGCGATTGTGGCCATAACGTTAAAACTATAAAAAAACACTAACCCTCTTGATTACTGAATATTACACCGGTTCATCCCGGAACGCGACACGCTCTTGCCACTATGACAGACGTCATCATTACCAATTAGTTCTATATTTGGAAATAATCATTTGTATTTGCAATGGTTCGTTTAGAAATTAGATATATGAGTACCTTCGATCAGTATTCCTACATTATAGAGTCCTTCAAACATAACGTGAAAATACATTTGAGCAAACCGGTATGACAGTGATGACTGACGATGATTTGTAGATGTTTCAGTGGTAGCCGATATTGTTGGATTACGCTGTGGCTGGTCTATTGCATCAGGTACAGTGCTGTCACTTTGCCGTACTATAATTAAAAACTATTCTATAACCATTTCTAATTAACGACAATCAAATTCACTTACCCAGACAGCCTCGACAGGAAAAATTAAAGGAAAAGTAATGCCTGCTACTCGTCGGAATTCGCATAATTTCCAATTTACTCACAACGATAGACAGATAAGATTCTGTAACGACACAATAGCCGTTTTTATCTCACAACTAGCGGTCCCGCGCCGGCTACGCACAGGTATTTAACATAAAATTCAAAAATTATAAATTTTCATACGGATCCCTAATCTTTTATTCTATCGCCTACGTTCATCAGAGATAATGTAGGATGCTAATGGTGAAAGAATTTTACAAATCGGTCCAGTAGTTTCAGAGCCTATTCAATGCAAATTAATAATCAAATCTTTTCTCTTTATAATATTAGTTTAGATTTAAGATAATAGACTTAATTACTATGTCGTTTATTGAAAAGTGTTTAAAGTAAGTAAGAAAGTATTAAGATAGGTAGGGCACTGAGTATGTTTGAAGATTTTTCTCTAATTGGGGTAGCCCGACTGGTGAAATACCACCACGCTACATAAGAACGCAACCAATTAACCTTGTGTTGTGTTCCTGCGATGAGTAGGGCTTCCAGAGCTCCTTGTAGGCGGGTTCAAGGCCGGCAACGTGCTTTGATACCTCTGGTTTTACGATAATGTGTCGCGATAGTTATGTTTTCGAAGCCTGTTTCTCTTAGCTCTCATCGTCACTTAACATCAGATGAGATTGTAGTCAAACGCTAAATATATGAAGTATATAAAAATAATATGAAATTATATAGAGAGCTGCACATATGCTCACCCTACTTCTTTTTCTTTATGTTCGCAATTAATCTTCTTGATTAACGATTATTACTGCCATTACCAAGCTGGGAATTGTTTCGTGTGTCCGATCATGACCGAGTTAAAAGGTGGTAAATTTATGGTGTTTATGGACGTTTATATATTTCTTCGTCAGTACCACATTTGAGTTAGCACTGAAAATGTAGATTTCGAATTATATATATTTTTTAAATAATGTAAGTATAACTCAGTACAGGTAGCAACCTTAAGAGCTTGTGTAGGCGGAGCCGCTAATGCGCTGCCACCGCTTAATTTCCCATATCACTTTAAATTTTAAGTAAAACATTTCTAGCCACGAACATCATACGTCTAGGCGTATGTAATATATTGTTTAACTAAAAAATAATGTTACGGCTTGAACATAAAGATAATAGAAAAAAAAACATATTTCTCGAAATTTCCAGGAGTGTCCGTAAAGATCGTGAATTTATCATAGTGCAGTAGTGGTATATAGTCTTGGGTTCAACGACACACACATAGAAAGTCTTATCGCTAAAACTGTCAGCAAACAATGGGCTATAAATTAAACGTTCCCCTCGTTTTAAAAAGCGATGACGTAAGTTGTTTACAAGATGTTAAGAGTTCCGGGACCTTCCAGAGATTTCGGGATCGAGTCATTTAGATATATAAGGGAGCTGAGTTGCGAGAAGCGGCAGTTATAAATTCAAAAGCGAAGCGACAACAAGAAGCGAAATAAGAGAGAAACAGTGTTATTCTGCGAGTGCCTACAGGGTTATTCTGTGAGAATCTGGTGGACGATTTATGCGTTTGTTTTGTTCTGTTATTGTTTTTATTTGTATTAGCTGAGTACGAATAAATTACTTTTGAGTGTCACTACGGCATCTTATTACCCACGGACGTAACAATAAAAAAAATAGTATGTACATACTATATGTACAGAAATGGGCAAAATTAAAGTAATAAGTCAAATAGACGCTTATGGGTTCATCCTATTTTGAAGCAAAGACAACGCAAATAACCTAATACATATTTTAAAATTGTTACTGTGAGTCAAACTTTGGAGATAGATATTAGCGCGGACTTTTATCTGAGCTTTTTAAATAAAAATTCGTAAGATTAGAAGAAGTAAGCCGACAAACAGAGAGACGCAGATAGCAACTTTCTTTTATACTATTTATGTAATTTGTCGACTATCTTGATATTCATCCGAAGATAATCACAAAACTTGCACTTCTGTTTTTGTAGATCTTCATAATCATTGTTGTCTTTGCATCAAAATAGGATGAACCCATAAGCGTCTATTTGACTTCTTATTTTGAATTTTTGTACACAAAGTATGCAATCACTTAAATTCCTTTTTTAGTTCAACTCAACATGTTCATTATGCCTACATGTATGATGTTTGTGGCTAGAGCAATGCATTACTAAAAATGTACAGTGATATGGAAAATCAAGCGGTAGCAGCGCGGTGGCGGTGCAGTAACGGCCCGTCCGCGGCGCCGCCGTCTACACAACATATATGCCAGGCGACGCGGCGGTTGCGCGGAGGCAGTGCGTTCACGGAGTATCCGCGGCGTCGTCTACACAAGCCTTAAAACATACATAGTGTTATATCCGCGGGTACTATATGTTAGCCTCAAGTGCCCTGGAGCCACTAGAGAATTTGACAGCTTCACCGGGCTTGGTTTTGGCTCGGAATACAGCTCGATTATATACTCAGAAAAAATAAGGATCGAAATCACTACAATGTCCTTAAACTTTACGACATCGCTTAAAGGGGAAGTGTGCTATTTTTAGACATTACGTAAACGGACCGATAACCTTTGAATATGTGTCTAAACTGCGATTACTTTTCGTACCTACGAATATATTCGATGTTTCGAGTAGATTCTACACGATTTCAGATATTTATCTAAAATGTGATAGTGAATAAAGTGATAGTAAGTGTTCAATTGTAATATTTTCTATATATTTAGTTCTGTTCGTAACAATATAAGTATATATTTTCCTACATATAAATAATCGAAAAAATAACATGTATAATCTACAACCAACTTACAGGGCTAATTGTATCTTATTGCTCTCTCTCTACACTTGGTACTAATGTTTTAGGGCTTCCACCTATTTTAATAGAAATGAAACTATATAGTGGAACAAGCTTATATGAATGTACGTGACAGCTGTTGAAATAATTCAGGGCTGACACCAAGCTTAATTTATGTACCTAAACTTTTTGCGGGCTATTTTATTTTTTAATTAACTTGTTTTATGATAATAAATAGCTAAAGCTTTCATCAGCATGGATATATAAAATAGTATATATTCTCGTTCATTTGAAAACAATAATTTTCAAACAAAGTAAATACAATAATAAAACCAAAATAATATATATATATTTTAAATACACCGACTTCGTTGAAGGTCTGTCTATATTGAGCACAATAATTATACGTATAATTCCGTACATCAGAATAGTAACTTTCTTGTATATACTAAAATCTTCATATAAGTGTATAAGTTCCTCAGTAAAAGAATCATAATAATTGATTCAGTAGTATCAGAAAAAAATACGCACATACAAACTACTTCGCAATATTAGGAAAAATATTGTTTTTTTTTTAAGTCGGTTAAACACAACATAACTTTGAACCGTAGTTTATATTGTTTATTTCGAAAATTAGTATCTATCTTCTTCTTCCTAACTTGGTAACTAGTCCTCTTTATTAAAAACCATTACTGCCATTATCGAGTGAATATATTTTCCAGTCTTATGACGATTTCAGGATCGGAACAAGATGGTGGCTCCCTTGTTAGAACTTTCTAAGGGGTTTTTGTGGAATCTCAGAATTCATGATCCGTGTTATTATTTGCAATCCACTTCACTTGTGGATACTAACCAAGCTTTATTATGCAAAACGTCACCTGTATTACTCAATATAGGGTCAAATAACACAAATTTATGAATAAAAAATAAAAACACTACAGGAACGTTTAAGATCTCACCAAAAACTCTAGTATGTGTTTTTCTCTTCTCACCATCAAAATTTTTATATGGCGTCTACCAAGTAGACAATTTCACTAATATCAAAGTGACAAATATTGTAGAATAACCTAAAAAAAATACACATAATGACAAAACACAAAGCAGTCAACAATTTATAAATATTAGTGTGTTAATGTATCTAGTTATGCCGTCACGAGGACGTAGAACCCTTTCAGTTCACACACAACTTCATGCCGAATCGGCGTAACAACTATTGGGATTATCGTTTAACCTTACGTTACGTGTCTTACGTGAACTGACCTACGTTTCGTACCGCCGATAGATATCGACCTCTCGCTGGTCGCCGTTGTATTTGGATTGTACTGTGCTTGAATTGTGTTTAAAAATTGTTGACATCCCTAGCTAAAGGCACAATTAACGTAATGTATCATAGCCCGTGTCGCCGCAGATAATTAACTTGGATTTATGACGTGCGCGGATCTACTTTAATAACATTTTGGGGTTGGTTGATATATAAATTATACTAATATACCCACTAACCTTACTAGTTGTGAGGATATAATGTTTATTTATTTTGCTGAGTAGTAGAACACGACAATTGTGTTCAAATGAATCGCGCTCACCACACACCACGTGTAACACCCGTCAAAATGTCACGTTTAGGCGTGTCGTGTTTCCAAATCAGCTGGTGAATTAATTAAACGGGGTATTAGGGTTCTGTGCGACCACCATGTAGGTACATGGTAAATCCGTTACAGTTACTCTATTGGTTTGTCGCATTTCGGGATATGCCAGTGTATATCCAGTGGTCCAGGCAGACCGGCATGATAGCGAGGACCCGCAATGGGTTGTAGATCTCTTGGTGGTCGCCGTTTTTTTTGTAGTGTGCTTACCAACAGGCACAGTGTCGACACTTTGCAAAAAAGTCGACAAAAAAAAAACATAAACTTTTATAATTTTAATTATTCTTCAAGGAACAGGAAAATAATGTAAATTTTCCTGAATTTGCCGTCGGTTCCTCCCGTGAACGCGAGATAGGAAGATTCACCAAAACCTGTCCTTTGCGTTCTGCTCGTTAATTTTAGTCCATGTTGAGAAATTGTAAGCTTCTAGCTAGCCTATTGAAGTTTATTATTAGATCGACTCCTAATTAGGTACTTAGAATGTTAGCAGATAGCAAACCGACTAATTTTTGTCCTTGCCTTGAAATGGGCTGTCCTACAGTGTCTAGAAAGTGACATATATATTAGTTAAAAATGTACTTGTCATTTTGATAATGAATGCAAATACATATCATAAATTTTTTTCAGTACCTGACATATCATTATGTTGACACCTAATATAAATAACATCGTAAATTTAATTAAAATAAAATACAAGTATACGCTAAATAAATACAAAAAAACTCTTTGATTTTACATCTTCATAATAGATGTAGTGATTCACTAATAGATTCATTTTTAGTTAATTAAAATTATCATTGTAAATTTTAAATTAGATATTTCATATATAATATCATCTCTAATTAATTAACTATAAATATTGAGTCAGAAGAGCTTAACAAAAAGGAATCATCATCCAATGTATATTTGAATTCTGATGCCAAAAAAATAATAATGAAGTTGATATTTAACGATCGACGTCGATTTTAAGCGGGTCTTTTGAAAACTTACATGCTTTACATATATGCTAAGTTACCATGTTATTTATTTACGGTGTCGATGTGAATCACGATACTTATGTGCCTATCCAATTTAATGAACGGGTGTGCGATGTTATTTTTGATAGCGCCCTTGATAAATAATGTTGTCTTTTTGTTTTTAATTCATAAACTTGAGTTGTTTAAAACTTCATCTTGTAACCTCAGCGACGTTTCACTTGATTTTATTTGATCATTAAACATTTTATAAAAATACAAGCTTAATTTGTTACCATTAAATAAAAAGAAGACCTTAGTTTATTTATATGATGTTTTCTAAAATCTGAATATATTAATATATATGAATATATATATTATCTATCATAAACATCAGGTTTTTAAGGCGACAACTAAAAATGTTTTACTAAAATAAATATGAACCCAGAGACCCGTTAGACGGGTAATGTCTCACGTCCCGGCTGTCTCAACCTTAACATATCCGAGCGCAGTTTTATTCGATTTTCTTTTCAAACGAAGCGAGGGGATGACGCCGTTTCACGTATGAAAATAACACCTGGATGATTCGACCTAGATCTTTAGATTTAGAATTTTTGATAAATATTAGTCGGGGGTTTCTTTGTACTGTCACTCATATGCCTTGGTATTTGTTATGCCACTTAAATTATATAATAATGACGTTAATTTTTCTCCAGTTGTTATTGCAATAAGCTCTCTCACTTGTGCACGATATCCAAAATATGTAAATTTACAATGAAGTTACAGTTAAAAAAGTCATCTTTAATAACTATAAGATTAATATTATAAAATTCAAGAGATGTGATTTTTGTTTGAAAGCGCAAGTGTCTGCAACTACTTGTCACATTTTTTGAATTTCATAGCGTTCTTATAAAGGAAGGATATAACTTCACGCTACAACCGCTTAGGAGCGGAACAGTAACCATGAACTTCAAGCAATCTGGCAAGCTGTAGTGTAGCTGGGTACGCGAAATGAGAACAAAGATTTGTTACATGGGTGCGTTGTTGATGGCGAGTGAAACCGTGAGGCATAGCTAGTAATTATATATACCATTTCGCTCGGGTGGACTACTACCAAAGTTTTATATCTTTTTAGTTTTCTTAGAAAAACGCCACATGTCCGAGAATTCTTCACCAAAATTAATGACGTAAACACCATTGTAAAGCTTATATCTCCCGCTATTGACGAAAAATAGACAAACACTTTATATTTAATAATATCTTAATTTTTTATTTTATTTCATATGGCATTCCTAATGAAAATATATTCAACTATCATGTAGGAGGTGCCATTTATTAAAAATCTAACCAACATGGGCGCTGTGAGCACGAGAATATTTTTCTGGTGTTCAGGCTTTCTTACAGTTTGTTCTTTCAAAGTCGAGCGATAGTTTTAATAATTAGATTAGTAAACGTACACGACTTTCCTAAAATTGTTTGGTCCATACAGAGGCTAGTTGCTGACATTCGATCAACATTCCACTTCAATATTTTTTGAAGTGAAACTTCTTATGCGACTTCCAAGCGTTAAACGTTAAATGTTAAACGTTTAACACATTATCGGTCTCTCCTCTTTTTGTGAGCCAGAGCGAGAGAGCAAATGTTGGTGTGTATGTATATTATACATTGTTTGAATAAAATATAAAATATCTTTTAAAATTAAGTTTCACTTCTATCGTGTGTGAATCGCACACACACCTTTTTTTATATGGTTATACATATGTAGAAAACAAGCTTGTAGTCCATCCAATGTTAAACGGGTTTTTGTCTGTCTGTCTGCCTGTCTGTCCGTCTGTCCGTCTGTCTGTTCTCTCTGACATGTGGTGTTTTTAATAAAAAAACACATTTGAGAAATAATATATAAGATAATAAGTGTCTCAACGTTTCAAATCGCCAACACCTCGTGGGTGATGTGGTAATCAAACCGGTGCCTTCCGGTACTCACAGACTGGTATTATATCGTTCATTTATATAAATAAAATGATTGAGGTTTGCTATTGTGTGCATCACACAAAAACTACTGGGTAGATTTCAATAAAAAACATGTTTTATTCCATAGATGTATGGTGCCTACATATAAAAAGAAAACGATATCTTCATAAAAAATAATTCTGTAGTCCAAAAAAGCGGAGCTGAGGGCATAGCTAGTATAAAATATTACAAGAGACCCTTGTTAATAAAATTGTATTTCGTGAATATAAAATTTCAAATATTCAAAGCGAATTTACCCTATTCTGTGTAATATAAAAGAGTTGGAGGAATTTTAATAAAATTAAACGGACTAGCCTCGGTGGACTTTTTTTTTTCATGAAATAACTGCGAAAATTGGTTGACTGCTTTTAAATTATCTTTCTTTATTAACACATTCACTGCGGCAAAAATCTTTCTGTAAAATTGTCTGGCGCGACGCTATGTCAAAATGGCTTCATATTTATCTTAACTAAATGAGTTACTAGAACTTTATGACCCCTAGATGAAATACAATTTTATTTAACGATGGTGGAAAACGCTTTGTCTTTATAATCTATTTATAAAGAAAAATCCTGTTTGTGTTGAAAAATGAACATTGATTTCTAGAAGGACTAATTCCAATTTATTTAGAACTCTGCAAGAATGCCCTCGATCTATATGCTCTTTCGTGTTGCTTAACTGTGCCTGAGGGTAAGCACAGTACAATTCAAAAACAGTAGCGACCACCGAGAGATCTGTCCATCGCCAATCGCTGCTGTCATGATGGCCTGCATATATAACAACTGGATATGAATCGGCTGACACCGAAATTAGACGCGTATGAGTATCACCCTAACGGACTTATCACCATACGCATGTTGGTTGCGATACAGTCGAACCGTACACCTATACCACACCGCTATAACTATTTTCCGCGTCGGTTGCTCAGTAGAGTGCACCACGTGCAGATGACATCGGGTGTTCCATGTCTAAAGATATTATTATTTGAATAAAGAAAATTTGTGTACTGCAACTGATACCAACGTGGGCCCGCTGTAAGTGACATCTGCCATGTATATTGGGTTTTGTTGCTATATTGTGAAAGTTAAGACTCTAAATGTTGTGATTGGTAATACCTACAAATCACACACTGGCGTATGCGACTTTCCAACTCAGTTAACCTACCATTACTAGCCTCAGGATTGCAGTCTTATTGGAGTTTGTTAAATATAGATATAAGTTGCAGTAACCACTTAATATCAGAGTGACTACAGGCCTGTTTGTCATTTCATTATATGTAATACATCGTACATATATGTACCACATAATACCATGGAAGCACACGATGAAATCTCGTCACTGTGACTATATTTTGGTTGGTCGCGTTTTCAACGACGACCAGCGAAGGATTACCGATGTCTCTATCCTACTATAAAAAGGCTAGTATTACGCCTAGACTGGTTCTCAAATGCAGATGCCGGAACACACCTAAAGGTGATTAGCGACAGGTTTTGAGAGTGGTAGTTACTCAGGCGGGCGTTAGAAAATGCCTTATAATCATACTATGGTTTCATCATCCTTCACAAAAAGGTCAAGTATATCGTTGGATTCGAACTTAAAATCCGGTACACATCCGTCACAATGACATAAAAAATACCTTTAAGAAGTAACAATAAGGTAATATAATATATTCTAGTTTTATGTAAAAGGACATTGAAATTTCAATTTGTTCAGCGAATCCTAAATAGAGGGCGTCTCATTTCATTAATGAAGAGGTTCACTTATGTCATGTCAACAGCGGCAAGACTATTTCTTTTTATAAACATAATCCAACATTCTGCAAACGATTTCACTTCGTTACCCTTATTGGGTATAGGGATATAATATGACACTTTTTTCTACCGAACATAAAATTTTCTGAGAATTTTATTTTCGTGTATCTACTAAACAAGTCGTAACATATAAAAGATTAAAATATATTTACTATATAAAAATGTTTTGTAATTATATATTTTGCGTACACAGTAAATACATATTTACTATTGCCTGGACACCATTTTAATATATCTGTGAAGAAGTGTGTTTGTGCATGTGTGCAAAGACGTGCCAAAAGACCTATTAGAGATGATTCTTTAGTTGAGGCGAGGCTGCAGAGCCTTGAAAATCGACGTAAAGTTGCCTATTTATTGGTTTTTGACCGAATTAAATTCGGCGAGTGTGCGTTGGAATTGCACAATTTAATTCCCCCATACCCATGCCACCATCGGACAACAAGAGACTCGGCTAAGCGTCATCGATATATCGTTCATATTCGAGCAGAGCGCACGAAGCGTTTTGCTAGCACATTTATCATGCGCACCGCTAAAGAGTGTGGAACTCTTTGCCGAAGTGCGTATTTCCCGATAATATTACAACGTGAGTATCTTCAAGTCACGAGTGAATAAAGTACCTTCTAGGCAAGCGTGCTCCATCGTAGACCACGTCATCACTTACGATCAGGCGAGGCAGTTGTCAAACGGAAGCTTATTTATAATTTGGTATTTATAATGGTGTGATGATGATGATGTGAATATTGTTGGAAAATTCCCCTCCATCACATCGTGATAATTGGTTTCTATTGTATTAAGACGTAACTTAAAAATTACATACTTCAGCGTTTTTACATAATTAATTAAAAGGATTGACCTAGACAGAGGATAATAGGGAACAAAGTTTGATTTGATGTGCTTTTAGAATTCAATTGTGAACAATAACCAAGCTCCAAGCAATTAAATAAAATGTCAGTATAGTTACGAAGGTAAAATTACGCAAGACTGTGAATTTAAAATGAAAGTACTGAACGACCTATCAAGTCCCCTATAGAAACCTTTTTATTAAAATTTTATTAAAACACGCAATTAGAAAACATTACATTTTCATATTTTTTTTTGAAATTAATATTTTATTATTAAACTGTATGTAAAATGAGCTTAAAAACTAATTAGTTCTAAAGTTCACAGAACTAAATTTAATTAATGTATCTTGTAATAACAAATCATAAGGGCTGTAATGTTACAACTAAGCATTAAAAAAATTAATGAAAATATCAAAATTAACTCGAAATTTACAACAAAAATACTTTATTAAGTGGAGTCCCTAAGAAATCACTTATAAAATTATAAAAGTTTACTACACTCCTACCGGTACAAAAACATCCCAATCATCTAAAATAGACCTTAAGAAACACTATTATTGCTCAGTGTAGTGTGTAAACTCCACGTCGATCGACGTGAGTTCGAATCACTGCAATGAGCCTGAGCTTTTGGTGAAGGAAAACATCGTGATGAAACCATAGTCTAAAAGTCTAAAAGAGATGAGACCATAGTAGTTAAGTAGTGTATTTTGTCATGCCACCTAGCTAGCTACCACCCAACCCTGTCGCAAACCACCTATACGTGTTTCTCCCACTAGGCTTAGCGTAACACCATCTTGGGCCGCATCGTCACTTAAATCAGGTGAGATAGTAGCCATAACGCTAAATCTATAAATGATAAATAATAATAATATCGTGATGTAATTATAGCTTAGTAAAGCCTTTTCTAATAACCGCCTAGTTAGCTATGATACTCAAGTTATAAAATATCGACAAGAAACTGTTGGTGTGTTCCGGCAGCTGTACTCAATAAGCCAGACTAGACTTAGCGAGTCACCATTTTCAAATATATTATCATTTAACATCAGGTAATATTATAGCCTATAAACTGATAAATAAATTAAAACAAAGAGGATATACCTATCCTCTTTGTTTTAATTTATTTATCAGTCCTACTTCAGTCAAATCCTACTTGGTTAGTTATTGAGCCCCTCTCCATGTAAGTGGTGAAAAGCTTACAACTGGTATCGATCGGCCAGTGTAATTTCAACTCACTAGAGGGTTTTACCATTTTATATCTAAGCCACTGACGACTATTATTGACGTTAGACACCGACTGTTGATTGGTTGATAAAATAAAACATATAAAAAAAATAGGTTTTTATGCCTAATTAAATAATTCGTGTAATCTAATAATGTATGTAAGTTCGTTTTTAACAAAGTATTACTAAACTAAGATATTTGATATGAAAGTTATCTATATAAATATAAAAATGACTGGATAGATTTTTATACATTTTTTTTGTTTTCTCTTCTATATCATAAAAAATATCACGATAACTTCATTCAATGAAAAGTTATTAAAGTTTTAAGAAACAAGATTTTTATAAGCACTACGCATACTTCTCTTATCCACGCGAGCGGAGCCGCGGGCACAGCTAGTATATAATAAAACAAAACAACTAACAATTATTTAAGAGATCGGAAACAGCGTTCATTTGCTATCATGTCTCGATACGTAATAGACTTTTTTTTTCGATCTGACTACACTGTTAGCCATAAGGGTCCTGAAGCATTCTTTTACAGTTCCACCGGGCTTGGGTAACCCTTACCCACTTGTGCTCCTATGTTTATAGTTTCCCCACCAATCATCTTGATATTGTTAAACCACTTGATAGCTATAACAAACCTTTTACAATTGGTACTTTTATTATTAGTTATCTATATATATATATTTTATACTACAAAGGTGGCAAACAGGCATAGGGCCCGCCTGATGGTAAGCGGCTACCGTAGCCTATGAACGCCTGCTATATATACCCCCTACCCCAATGAGCTCTGGAAACCCTACTCACCGCAGTAACACAACACTAGGTCATTTTGCTGCGATCTTCTGTAGGGCGGAGGTATTCCACCAGTCGGGCTGCCCCAAGTAGAGAGAAACCTCCAAAGAAATTACTCTGTGCCCTATCTCTCTTAATTACATTCTCTCTTATATTACAATTATGCAGCATTAATTATAAAATTAATTATTATAAAATTAAAATTGATATTTATGATAATATTGGTATAATCGGGATGTTACGTAAGCCAAGAACAAATATACCTCAACACGTAATTTTGAATCTTTAATAAGCAGTTTTATTTTATCTACATACTGTTTCTGCTAATGCTATGCAAACAATATGAACTTATAGCAGAAATAACTATTCTATTGATACTTAGTAAGCATATAAGACAAAGTAAACCTTGAGAGGTAAAAAGCCAGAGATAAAGATAAAATCAGATAAAGTACACTCGGGCAAAATCCCATTTGTAGTAGTAATCTAATATTTGATATAAGAAAGTTTTTGAATAATTAATAACTTCGATGGATGTTTGAATAAAGTTCAAGAGATATGCCAGATCAAGTTAGGATTACGGACAATGTTTAAATATTCATATTAAATGCTACAAATGTTTATTTACTCCGCTTTTATTTGTCAGTCGCAAATATATTGAAGAAAACAGTTGTTAAATAAAACAAGAGTATGTATAATTACTAATATATAAGACTACAACACTAATAATTAATTTTATACCATCATAGTTAAAATATACAATACACCACGGTTTTTTAATACAATAAAGGTGGAAAACAAGTACGGTTTACCTGATAGTAAGCGGCTACCAAATACCTGCTACCTTTTTTTTTATTGTTATAGGTTTGGCATAGTGGCCACAATCTCACCTGATGTATGACGATGTGGCCCAAGATGATAACACGCTAAACCTAGTGGAAGAGTGGCTCTCAGATTTTCAACTTGACGTAGTTAGCCAGGCGGGAATTAGAAAAAGCCCCACCACAATGCTATGGTTTCCTCACGATGTTTTCCTTCACCGAAAGCTCAGGCTCATTGCAGGGATTCGAACTCACGTCAAACGACGCGAAGTCGTGCACGCTACCACTGAGCCTTCATTGCTTCAAATACCTATATATCTATAGTGGCTACCTATGGACGCTAGTAATACCTACCCACCCCGAAGAACTCTGGAAACCCTACTTACCGCAGGAACACAACAAAAGGTTATTTGTCTTCGATCTTCTGTAGGGTGGAGGTGTTTCATCCGTGCAGCTAATTGTTTTTTTTAATTATTTTACCTACTTTCCTACAGTTTGCCAGATTTGAAGTTCATGGTTACTGCTGCCCTCCAAGTAGTTGTAGTCTGTAGTTATACAGCTTTAAATCTTCCTCAATAAAAAACTATAAAATGGAAACATATTTTTTCAAATATGACTGGTCGTTCCAGAGTTTAACGCATTCAAATAAATAAACGAAAAACAATATCTCAAGCTTTATAATATAAATTTTATATATATTTTTTAATAGAAATTAAATTTGGATGCGTATTTTGGGTGAGAGAATTGTAATGTAAAATTGTATACATACTGTTTTTAATTTTAATTTTAAAATGAACATATTTATTAAGAACTAACTGAGTATAAGTGTACCGACACCTAGCGGCATTTCAACGTTCTTTGTGTTTTTGTATATTTGTTAAATAGCTTGGTTAACTGTGATGTTATTCCGTACGAATTGTAAATCAAAAATAAGTTACTATATCTTATTTCAAACATATTTATAAGTAAATATGTTATAATATTAGTAAACTGAGAAATCAATTTGTGAGGAGAGCAAACCCGCGCCTGCCTATGAGAATCAATAATAATGGATTAGTTTTTTTGTGACTTTTTCTATAAAATAGACGTGGGACCGTCGGCAGAAAACTTATACAAATACAAGGAAATCTTTTTTGTATAGTAGCTAGGCATATTGACGGATGAGATCGGCAATTCATCGGCGGTTACCGGTGTCATGCCGATTTAGATAAATATCCCATCACGTTACGCTAGAAGGACCCGATGTCATAAGAAGGGGGGAACACACTGGCCGGGAGACAGTTTCACGGTCTTTTTACTGTAAAACTGTAGCTCCGAAGCCCAGAGCGTGTGTTTTTATTTTGGAACGGAGAGGGGAGAATTAGGTATTTGATAACGTCTGCATCATTAACAATGCGGACAGCCCGTCACTCTAACCTGTCCAGAGCATCGAGGAGGTATTTTACGGATCTATCCCAGAAATGCGAAGAGAAAATTCGAGAAAATAGAAACGTCTACAGCGTTCATAATAATTATGGAAATAGCAGCATGATCTGAATTGCAGATAACGTATTTTTTTAATAAATATATATGCTAAATTAAAAAAAAAAACATGGGGAAAAACAATAAATATTCATTGATAATGTACGAATAAAGAAGACGGCTGTAAGTTTAGTTAACTTGTGTGGTTAAGCCATTACGTAAATATATTAAAAAGTCGCGTCATAGGTATGAGTAAACCTTTACGTACACGCAAACAAAACTCGTGCGCTAGTTCTCACACACGCACGCATAGTCACGCAAGCAAGCACGCGCGCGCGCATACTCACGTATTTACATACACACGCGTGCGTCACTCTCATACGCACGCAACCACCCACGCACACACGCAAGCTCACACAGAGACACACAATTGCATAATACTCCATTTAATTTTTTTCTTTGTTTTTTATTTTTATTTTTTTGTCAGTTACCTGTAATCATATATGTAATTTAAAACGTAAAAATTCGTTACTGACTGAAGAATCTATTTATAAATTTAGTTTATATCATTTATATTCAAGCTGTAAATTATGTTAAATAAGTAAATCAATCAGGGTTACAGAACGGAATGATAAAATAAAGGCATTTATCAATATATGCTGTGTGGTAGAATTCGACGATTGTGTCAGACTTGATCAGGATTATCATACATCAGGTGCATAGTCACAGGGGTCATAGTGGCGTGTAGCATTCCGGGATCAGCAACTTGTGTATATCCAGTACTCTAGCGGAGTGGACCATGCATTTTGTGATAAACCCGTCACACTGACTTTCTTTTGGTGTGCCGCGTTTCGGGATCACCGAGTTGTGTTTTTTCCACTTTCCGAGGTACCACTCTCAAGTTGAAAATCTGTCGCCAAACACCTATAGGTAACAAGCGGCTGCACTTGGGTCACATCGGTACTTAACATCAAATGCCGGTACTCTCATCCCCAAATTATATCCTTTAAGACGAAATGCGTGCGGTTTATAGTCCATACAAACGTATTCCTCTATTTTAGACCTGGACTTGCACACTATATCAAACATTTATATACTATACTATCTATATTCATATATATATATATATATATATATATATATATATATATAAACATAAATTAATTATAATAACAACTAGGAAAATTACTAATATTGTCCAGTTATAATGCCGTTATCAGACATCCAACAAACAAAGATGAATAGGTACAAAACCTATAAGAAAAACTTATAGGCATAACCAAAGTAGTTAACATATTATTCTTAAAAAAAAATAAAAAAAAACAAATTGGTCCATTTTCGACAGAGGAAATAGGGGAATACGAACTGGAATTTCGTCTATTTTATATAGCAGATCGAGCTGAAGTTGTCTCCCTCTCGCTCTATTCGTTCGTTAAAGCACAACGCGACAGCAATTGATTTCTATTAAAACCGATCCTTCAAAATGTTTTTTATATGAGATGAAACTAGAGATAACATTAACTGTTTGGTTGTCATAGTAACATACCGTTAGTAAAATCTAATAACCATGTCAGACGGTCCCCAAATATTATTATTATCATGACTGTATCACTTTAATAGATAATAGAGAAGTTGGACTGCGAGTGATCATTCACTTTGCCGTGACCTGACTTTTGCTCTTAAACAGTTTCCATAACAAACATCAATCAAGCCAGTAAGATTGTCAAACTTCCGAACTTTCTCCAACTAGCTTCTAATTAGACCGAATTAATTCCTCGTTGGATAGCTCAATAGGTAACAATGACATCTCGAAGGAAGTTTCGACATAGTCTTTTTTGGTTTGTAATATTGACTAGCTTTCGCAGACGATTTTGCCGATATCGATGTCGCAGATAAAAGTATTTAACTTATTGATAACGATTTTAAATGTATCTATTTTAAGTATATTTTAAAGAGATGACGTCTCAGTGAAGTAAAGCATTTTAATGGAACCACAACATGCTGAGAAAACATTATCTACTAGCAAATAGCCAAATGTCATGGTGTTAATATGTTCTCAAGTGTATCGGTGTGTTTTGGCAGTTTACTTTTTTACAACTTTTTTTTTTAATGGCAATTATTTCTTCTTCTTTTTCTTCTTCTTCTTTTCCTAACTTGGCAACCGGTCCTCCTTATTGAAGACCATTACTGCCATTATCGAGTGTAAATAGTTTCCAGTGTTATGACGATTTGTGTATCCTAACAAGATAGTGGCTCCCTTGTTAGAACTTTCTAGGGAGTTTTTGTAGCATCTCAGAATTCATGAACCATGTTATTATTTCCAATTCACTTCACTTGGGGGGACAATAACCTAACTTTATTATGTATAACGCCACCTGTATTACACAATATAGGGTCAAACAACAGAAATTTATTAATAAAAAATAAAAACCACTAAATGACAGTTTGAGATCCCGCCAAAAAATCTCTTTCTTTTCTTGATTTGACGCCGAAAAAAGCAGTTGCCAGTCTCAATGTATTTAAGCCTTCGTAGTATTATCTAATATTCAAACTGGATTCAATAAGACGGTCCTCGTGTTAGAACTGTCTAGGGAGATTTTGAAATGCATAATATAATTTATAAAATACTTCACGTATACACAATAACCAAACTATATCATGCAAAACGCCACCAATATTACTAAGTTAATTAATGAAAATGTAAACCTCGATATGGCAGCTCAAAATCCCGCCAAAAATTCTGGAAAATTTTTATGCCTACAATTCTGCCAACGTCGAGGAAATAGAATATTTTCCTAAATGTTCTTGTAATTATCAAACATAGCTCTAATAAGATGGCGGCTTTCTTGGTAAAACTGTCCAGGGAGTTTTTGTAACTACTTAAAATGCATGATCCTTGTTTATTATTTATAATTCACTTCATTTGTGCACAATAAACAAATTATATCACGCGAAATGCCACCAGAATTACATAATACAGGGTTGAATAACAATTTTGAATTACAATAAAAACCACCATATCCAGCCAAAAACTTGTGTGATGTTATCAAATACTATCCTATGACGTAATAGTACAGGATGTTGGATGGTACGACACGAAAATTGGGTCCGACTGCATCGCAATCACGCTTAGTTGTGTCGCGTTCTGGGATCAGTCCTTGTGTAGGTATATAGTAATCAAGTGGGGTGATAGGTATCTGTACCCAGCTGGGCCGCTACTCCCATGGTGATAAGTCCGCCACAGTGACTGACTCATTTGTCGTATTTCACAATCAAGCAGCAGGTATGACAGCGACGACCAGCGATCGTTTGCCGATCTCTCGGTGGTCGCGATTGTTTTTGGATTGTTCTGTGTTTACCAATAGCTACAATGCCGTCACTATGCAAAGCTACTAAAAAATATATGATTCAGCTAAAATTATCGATTTTACTCTTAAACGTACCTTTAATAATTGTAGAGACAAAAACGTGTAGAGTTCAAATACAATTCTTTTGTCAAATGAATATATAAAAGTTATTTTCTTACCTACTAACCGTACAAAGCCGTTTCGACGCAATCGCCTAACTGAACAGTCTGGAAATGAAAAACTAATCTAGAAAGGATCGCATCCGAGTGACGCCACGTACGTACGGTGGAATTGTTTGGATTGAGGAGTAGATTAGAACGGTTCAATCGATATAGCGAAATCGGGTTACTCTTTAATACATTTTTAACAGGTTTCTTCTTATGTTTATATCGACTATTTTAGGTCAAGTTTATTTTAAAATACTCAGGTAACAAATACTTAATTTATAACTATAAAACTGTACCTTGGATGATTGAATGAATACTTTGGACTTCATGTCGAACTGGCGAGCTTGATGTCATTAGGTATTCATTTCTCCAAGGTAAACAGCCAGTATTGCAGGATAAAAAAGGCCGGTTTTAGGTAGTGCAAATAGAAGAATCTGTTAAAAATAAACAAAACTGAGCTAACACTTTAAATATAAGTATTTATATATAGTCTGAAACGTATAAATACATAAATCTATATAAATAAAATGATTGGATTTGCCGTTGTGCGCGCGTCACGTAAAAACTACTACATAGAGTTTGATCATTTTTTTGTATTAATACTTAAACTTGATCCTTGTCAAAAAATATATCACGATATCTACATGAAATAAAAAGTTATTACAAATTTAAGAAACTACGATTTTATAAGTACTACGCGTTCTTCTATCATCCACGCATAGCTGGTGTTAAACAAATACATTAATATTTTAAATTAAATTTTAAAAACTGCATTAGGGGTTCAAATGTGACAATAACGACGTAATTTTTAAAAGGCCGAATGTTAATTTTTCAGTAGCTTTTAGAAGTAGTTCACTCAGAGTCTACATAATCAATATATTGAGTATCAGTCATTAATTAATAAAAGATGTGGAATATACGCGAACCTTGAAAAAATATAAATCAGCATATTCATATTTTCAACGGAATAAAGAAAACAATGAAAAATGTATTCCCTTGTTTACACAAAGAAATGAGCGCTTCGGGAATTAATGAAAAATTTTGATCGATAATGAGTCGGTGATAAAATAGTCGGGAGCCATGACAAGGAATTGAGTTCGGAAAAACGTCGTGATGAAACTGTAGCACGGTGACATGCGTAATGATCACCTGGTTAGTTACCACCCTCAAGTTGAAAACCTGATGTCAGTTATGGCATCATGTTAGGGCAGCTGTGCTTGACAGCCAATAGATATGTGCTATCGCTGATTTTTTGTAGATCTTTTTAAGATCAAGACTTACGTAGAACATTAATTTGATATATCTCGTAATGTTTACAAAGCGTAAGCCATTTAATAACCCCATAAGCTTCTTTTTGCCTGTTACATTATCTTTATCATGTGGTTATATCCTATAACCAGACCAGATAACATAGCTATGAATTAAAATAAAAAAAACATATACTTAAATCGGATTAGTGGTTATAGCGTGAAAAGAACATAATCGTACAGACAGACAGAGAGACGTTGCGTTTTATAATATGTATAAATTATAGGATGATATTGTAATCAAATAATGGCAAATACAACACAATTAATATAAGTTTTTACCTATATGTAGTTAAACCACTCTCACTCGCAATCTATCATTTAAATCAAAAAAAATTTTATTCGATTAATTTCCTAAGAGGGAAACACTATCGATGCATTGCAATAATGAAGCAATGGTATCGCGTAAGGACATCGCGAAAATTGACGTGAGTTCGAATCCCTGCAATGTGCCTGAGCTTTCAGTGAAGGAAAACATCGTGATTCAACCATATAGCATGGGCTTTTTTAAAAAACCTGACTCGCTAGCTACCACTCTCAAGTTGAAAATCTATCGCCAAGCACCAATAGGTGTGTTCCGGCAGCTGTGCTTGAGAGCCAGTCTTCCACTAGGCTCAGCGTGTTATCACCTTGGGCCACATAGTCACTTAAGATCAGGTGAGCTTGTGGGCACAACGCTAAACCTATAACGATTTAAGAAAATATCACCAGTTCGAAAAACATCTTAGTCATCGAGAAGCGACGGCAAGAAACTCGATCGGGTTTTTTATTTCACTCTGTAAATAATGTACGTATATTTAGTTAATTTTAGTGCCTTTAAAGAAGGGCAGTCATTTCCAGACTTCACTTCCAGACGACAGTCTCATAATGTCCATTTGAACATTTGACATTAAAACTCTTTAATACGGCTTTGGTTTGAATTAGCTGTTTATGGTATAAAGTACTAAAGTGTTAGGCCATATGATAAGTGGTCAGTCACTGCACCGTAGTCCTAAGTGAGGCTAGTCATAGGCTAGTCGGCTCGTGTGTCAGCGCGTACAACGTTCAGAGCGAAACACACCAGCGCGAGCACGACTGCTTTGCGGCAAAAGTAAGCGTGACGAACCCTGCAGTTTCTACCAATTTCAAAGCTTTTTAGAAATTTCATGTGATACGCTTTTGTTTAATTTCCTAAATTCATGTTAGCTCAAAAAACGAACACCATTATTCATGCGCTACGAACTGCAAGCTTCGTAGTAGATTGGCGCTACGTTAACAGCTACACTCTAAGCTACGCGAAGCTAGACCACGCAATTGCTACGTCGATGTTCTATGATTACAATCTTTATACAATATTAAAGTAGAAGAGTTTTTATGTTTGTTTGGTTGTTTAAATACGCTAATGTCTAGAACTACCATTCCGATTCAAAAAAATATTTTTGTATATTATATCCACATTCATGAGGAATAGTATAGGCTATCTAACATTAGGCTACACCTCTCAGCTAGCGTTAAATATTATTTTCGTTAAGTAAGTCGGAAGAAACAGCACACCCGAACTGCTTCATCCGGGTGCGCTGGCGTAATGGTTAATGATACGTAAATACAATGTTCTAATAAATATTGTTTCTTAGTACATCTAAAAAAGTCAACTATACCATATGCCTATTATATATATATATATATATATATATATATATATATATATGTCTATGACTATATGTGTAGTGGTGCGAACGAGCCCTGTTAGTTGTGAAGCATAAACCTGGCCGCCCGATAAAAATGTTATATGTACTGGAGTATTATAAATCAGCAATCAGGATATTTTTTTAATTATACGCGGATGAAACCGCGTTCCACAGCTAGTCTTCTATATTAATAAACCTGTTTCCAAATTTCTGATAAACATTTAATATAAAAGACACTGATTACGAATATAACAGTATTTTTTTAATCTGTCTGGGTGTTTGTATGTTTGGATTTACAGTGAAAAATTGAATTGATAAAAAAAGAAGTGTAAAACTCTATAAAAGCATCAAATTATTACCTATACAGTATTTATATAGCTGGTGTAATCCAGAACACTCTGTATCGACTGGCCGATGAAAAATATTACTTCCAATTTCGACGAATTTCCAACTCGACATTAAATCTTATTTGTATATACCTTTATATTTATTTATATTTTTTTGTTTATTTATGATGACTCGTAAATTGCACAGCAAAATAATCCAGGTATAGAGGGACGAAAGTACGGTAGCGTAATATATTCTGACTAATTTAATTATGAAGATACATAAGATCAGGTAAGTTAATGTTATTAGGTCGGAGGGTTCCTGTTTCGCTCCAGTATCTCAATAATATGTAATATATTGCGTCCAATATTTTGACTTTTTAATGTAAATTTAAAGTTATCTTTTTACGTCGCTCTTATTAGAGGATAAAATGTCGCACAAAAGAAGTGTCGTGCATAAAAGAAGAACTAAGTAATGAAGTTAGCAATCAATGATAAATAAAAATGTTAACAATTTTGCTGACTTTAATTTATTTTAATTATGTAAAAAATAATGTATGGATGTACAAATAACCATGTTGTAGTCAAATTAAAAATAATGTTTTTTTTTATATCATTGAACTATTTCCGACTGGTGGAATACCTCCACCCTACAGAAGGTCGCAGCCAAATAGCCTAGTGTTGTGTTCTTGCTGTGAGTAGGGTTTCCAGAGCTCTTTAGGGTAGTGGCTCCAAGGCGCCAATGATACATATGGTATTACAATCATTCATAGGCTACGGTAGCCGCTTACCATCAGGCGGGCCGTATGATTATTTGCCACAATTGTTGTATATATAAAAAAACACATTAAAAAAATAGTGCATGTCAGCATCGATGCGCGACTGGAGCTTACTCTTTAAGACGATTGTCTTGGAATATAATTATACAGTAGGCAAAATAAATCTATACTAATATGATATATAATATAATAAAACGGAAGAGTTTTTTGTTTGTTTGTTTGTTTAAACACGCTAATCTCAGGAACTACTAGTCGAATTCGAAAAAATATTTTTGTATGTGATTGCTAGATTCACTTGGAATAGTATAGACTATCTAGAATTAGGCTACGCCTCTCAGCTAGCCTTAAATATTAAATTATGTTGAGTAAGTCGCACGAAACCGCGCACTCGAACTGTTTCATCCGCGTGCGCTGCCGTTATGGTTAGTGATACATAAATACAATGTTCTACAATAATATTGCTCCTTAGTACATCTAAAAAAAGTACGCGATACCATATAAGGTATTTTGTGTTTTTTTTTAATTGAAAATAGAAAAGTGATTTATGAGCATTATTATTAGGCATGGCATATTAACCCTTACGAACGAAAGTTATCTCATCATCAAGTCAATCTAATACTTGTTCTGATTCCATAAATTTCCAATGTGTGTATTTTATTAAGGGTTTACAAACATTTATTTCGAGTTTAGTCGAATGGCTTACGTATTATTGAGTCACGGCTGTATGATTCTTATGAAATTTTCTAACAAATATATTATTAGAGCCATGCGTGTAGTTTATTGAATTTACGCATATTATGTATGGAGGATTTTTTATTACCGTAATAATATATTGATCTTCTTAAAATGTAATTAGAATGAATAGTGGCATCACTTCATGGTGTAGAATTACATATTCGATACAAAGGTCAGTCCTATTTGCTCGTGACAAGTCCATCCAGTGTGGTCCACTTGGCATAATTTATAGCATTTTTAATCGGCTTAGCGTGAACAACTCTCACTTTAAGGAGCATGAAATGCCCACGCTAAAATAAAAATAATGATAAATGTGAACAGACCAAAATGACGTCAAATTTCGTAAATATTAGATACACATTTAACGAGGAGAGAGGAAAACTTCATTGGAAAGGAAAAAATATGTCATACTCCCGAGGGCGATATTCATCAAATGATGAAAAACCAAACTTTATATAGCTCTTCCATTTTCTCGTACAATTATCAAAATACACAGGTACTTATTTTTATAACATGTATATTCTCATACGGCCTCATTAGTGATGTTTCTGTGTGTACATTATAGGCGAACATCATTTTATACGAGTATCGTACATAATATAAACGAATGTGACAAGATACCGCCTAAAGGTAAGATGTTTCCCAGAATCTATTAAATATCACTCAGTAACAAGTCCCGGAGTTTATGTCAAGGTTTTGTGTGTACCATCTAAAAGTAATTAATATTTGAGTCTTTCATCTAATATGTACGTACAATGATTATTACATTATTACTGTACCGTATATTTCTTACTTTGAAGTTTTTAATTGTTTTGTATTCTTGTTTAATACTATATTTATAAACGTATTGTATTATTTGGAGCGTAAGGGATGTAGATTAACATAGAATAGCTGACCCATGCAAATATTTTACACATTATGTACAATCTAACATCTGTCATGTGAGCAATGATAGCTCAGTGGTAGCGTGTACGACTTCGCGTCGATTAACGTGAGTTCGAATCCCTGCAATGAGCCTGAGCTTTTCGGTGAAGGAAAACATCGTAAGGAAACCATAGCATGGTGTTAGGGCTTTTTCTAATGCCCGCCTGACTAGTTACCACCCTCAAGTTGAAAATCTGTCGCCAAGCATCAATAGGTGTGTTCCGGCAGCTGCACTTGAGAGCCAGTCTTCCACTAGATTTAGCGCGATATCAATTTTGGGCCACATCGTCGCTTAATATCAGGTGAGATTGTGACCACTACGCCAAACCTATAACGATAAAAAAAATAAACAGATTGTTAATAGGTGGTGCCTCCTATATGCTAGTTAAATATATTTATTAATCAATGTTTAACTAAAACATTACTTTTAAAGTATTGGTAAATTATTTATCAATAGCCGGGAACGTTATCATTTTAATGATATTTGAATCATTTATCTTGGTGAAGAATTAAAGGAGTTTTTTTTTTACATATTAGCTCGGTACATTGGCGGTACTGTCTCTGATGGTCATTAAGCATAGTACAATCCAAACACAACGGCGACCACCAAGAGATTTTGTTCCATCGGTGGTCACCGCTGTCATGCTGGCATGCATAGATATCTCTTCAGGTTACGCTTAAAGGACCCGACGTCGTAAGAAGGAGGAATCATATTAGCCGGGATTTGGTTCCACAGTTTCAAGGTACGACAAAGATAAGGCATGGAGAACTTTTTAGTTCGTACCGAGATTCATAGATCACTATGAATATGGTCTATACAACTAAACAATAAATTAAGCAATAATCAAAATAGGTCAGAGAGTCCTATTTCCAATAAACATATTCTCACTATTGTAAGACCAGTCTTAATGACTCCCTCCTTTAACTTTGAGTGCCAGTATCCACCGCCTTGTTAATTTTACTATTTTATTTCTCAATTCTTGACAGAACATATTATCCAGAAAAAGTTAAAAAATTTGCAAAACAGACAAAAAAAAACAATTTATTTATAATTACATGTGGCCTGGGGTTTCACTCGTGTTAAATTTTTTCGGTTCTCGTCGGGCAGCCAAATCGCCAATATCCGTTACCGGCACACACGGCCCGCACGCACTATATATCTATTTTTATGATAATTGCTTCGCTTCTTTGCTTCGCTTCTAACGGTCGTAGCGGGATGTTATATAGCCTATAATATTCGTTAATAAATAGTGTATAAAATAATTGTTCAAATCTGACTTGTAGTTCCAGAGATTAGCTCATTTAACAAACAGAATACAGACTCTTGAGTTTTATAAAATTAGTATAGATTACCATAATCTGTTGTTACGAAATCGTATATGAAAGTTAACAAGAGAAATATAATAAATAAAATTAAAATTTTATCAGGTAATCTATATTTTACTGATAAAAGGTATAATATCAGCAATTTAAGATTAATCGTCTGGATCCGGCTGAAGGGAAATGGGTCAAGGCGCCTCGTCGTTTGCAGACATAATCCTTGCCTCGGGGATGTAAGGATTTCTTGTGAAGGGTATTTAAGCTATTTGTTATGTTTTTAATATTACATAAATTTTTATTCTAAAACAATAGGTTAAAATCTTCGGTCACTTGGTCTATGAACGTGAATTCGATTACTATATTATACTATAATATGAACTATTGGTAAAAACAAAATGTTAGGTTATTTACTAATACTCACCTGGCTTATTACCAATCTCAACATCATCATATAACATTTTTCACAAAAAAAAATTGTAAAAAATTTTGCTTAAAGGTAAAGAGAAAAAACCTGAAAATTTTAAAAGTAAAAAAAAAGTAAAAATTTACGTTTGCGACCATTGCAGTTTTTTCTTAATTTTCACTGCTACATGAGTACTAGTATATCGTAAACCGGTTGTAGCTTTGACTTCATAAATGACTTCTTCAGCAGACATCCGTTCTTAAGCTACATAACTACTCGTAGTTTTTATTTATTTATTTATGTATATGAGTAATTGAGTAATACATTGTAATAAAATATGTCTAATCTATCTATTAAACATTTGTTGGTGTGATTATTGACTCTGTACTAATGACCTACTGTTCATACTATTGACCCGCACTATTGGCTGGGCGTGGTAGCAACAGGTGTGCTCTGTGACCGCACGCATTATATAAGACGGCAAGACGGGCTTGAAGGAAATTCTAAGCCCGGTGAAACTGTCAAAGCCTTCTGAGGATTCAAGGTCCTTAAGCAAAACAGTAAAATCAGATCGAAAAAAAATTTGAAGGGGCAATCTCGCTCGACCAACCGGAGCGTTTACATAACTTAGTAGTCGATTCGTAGTACGTGATTTCTAGCCAGGACAGTATTCTTATAATAGTACGAGTACTTTTATTATAAAGTCTTATAATTTGTGGATGTCTTTGTAGGAGGTAATGTGTGATCTAATGGTCCGATTATAAAAATGTATTCACTGATAGAAGACATTCACGCTATGTTTTACATTATAATTAATGTATAGTAAGCCGAGGTTGGATGCTAGTATATAATAAATTTACTAAATGTAAAATATGCGTTATTGTTTAAACTTAAACTCATAGGAATGCATTAAAAGACGATTTAAATCTATAATTAAAAGAGGATAACAAGTATACACGTGCAAGTACTGAGAAGCAGCGATTAGAATTGGGATATTCGCATCAAGATAAATTTGACCTGTTAACCTTTATTATGCCTTTTTTAGAATCCTTAGTTTCAAGTAGGTATTTTAGTATATTGATACTTAATTACGAGATATTCTTGTAACAATTTTTAATAATGTCTGATATTGTAAAATGAAATATCGAAATTGTACAACTAATAAATCGCCATTATAGTTGATAATTATAGTAACTGACACAAAAATACGCAAACTCTTTTTTAATTTGGTTAAACAAATAAAGCGAGATCTCCCACACAAATTAATGTGTAAATTACTATATGACGTAATACGCTGTAAGATAAAAGAAATCAATAGTAATTATTTCGACGTATATGTGTACCCAGAACCGTAATCAGGATGAAGCATGAGTGCCTATGCTCCACTTCGCTAGCAATGAAAGTTATAACACAAAATATATTTAAATAAATGTAAATACATAAGGCGCACTAAAAGTTTCCAGAACTGGCCACTTACATTAATATTTAAAAACTAATTACGACATATGTAAATGGAACTCTTTGGCTTTAAAATGCAGTTTGTTTCATCTATTTGTCACTTGTTTTTACACTTTGGCGCCATTTTAAATATTGCGTGTCTACCTTACCATGGATTTAACTCGTGAAAATTTTCGTAGTACAAGTTATTACGATTTTAAGTGTAGTTTGATGTTTCAGCATAGTGTCGCTTGCCTTCACACTGCTTTTGGCAATGAAGCACTATGCAAGTCGACTGTTTATAGCTGGTTTGCAGAATTCCAATGTGGTCGTGTTAATCTCGGTGACGAATTTCGCGATGGTCGTCTATTTACCGCTGTGCACAACGAAAACATTGATGCTGTAAGCCATATGATCGAAACAGATGGGCATGTGACCTACCATGAGATTCTGGCATCCTTAGGTATAGGCATGAGTTATATACAGTCAATCCTTCAATAACATTTGGATGTGAAAAAACAGACCGTGTTACTTCGTGCAATGCCATGCTTATCAGATTCAACGAAGGGACGTAAAATTTAGAGACAGGTGAGCAGGTGAGTAAGCATGGACTTACAGCAACAATTCCAAACCAAAGCAGCAATTGACTGTTTGGGTCTTTCCAGGTTTCCAGGTGAGCCGAAACCAACCAAAGTTGGGAGTGTACGGTCTGACGCTAAGCGGATGATTGCTACTTTTTCGAATAAAACTGGACACGTGGTAACTGTCGCTTTGGAGGATAGTCGTACAGTGAATAGCGATTGGTACACGACCATTTTTTTTCTGAAGTTATTGACGAACTCCGTAAAAATGACTAAAAATGGCGTATCATCTTGCATCATGACAATGCCAGCTCTCACACAGCCAGACATAAAAACGATTCCCATTTAGACGCAAGCAACTTCTTCCTAGTTTCAAAAATCAAGAATTATGAACACGGTCATCGGTTTTCAATACCAGAAGAGGCTGTTGAAGAGCATAAAAGCATGTTTCTGAGATCACTACGGAGGAGTGGCATAAATGTTTTCAAAATCGGTTAATTCGTATAAAAAAGTGCACTGAAGCTAACGGAAAACATTTTGAGTAACAATAAATTGTTTTTTTTTGACCATTCATAGTATTTTTTTCTTATTCATTCAAGAAACTTTTAGTGCACCGCAGGTTTGGGCCTCGATATGTAGACTTGAGACTTTTTCCAAATTCACGTACTTTTACTAATTTAATTTGGTAACACTATCGACTGACTGTCAAGGAAAACGTCGTAAGGGAAATCGCCAATACACCGTGGGCTAGTGTTGTGATTGAACCCATTTCTCTCCGAAGGCCTCTTGCCTTTGTCCAGTAGTGGCCCATGTACAGGCTACATCTCAAAAATAATGTTTTTAAAAGTAATAAATGATTTAATAAATCTATAATAAAGACTTTAATTTATATAATTACATTTTCCTTGAAATTGTTGAAGTTAACCCAAATGTTAAATGCCTAATATCATTGCCACGCAACTCCGTGTATTATTTTATATAATAACTAGCTTCTGCCCGCGACTTCGTCTGCGTGGACTTCAGAATTGGGTCCAGGGAGAAATGAAAAATATCTCATTTACCGGGGTAAAAAATATGGTTATAAACTATCTATGTGCCATATTTCATCCAAATCCGTGTTCGTTTTTGCGTGATTGAGTAAAAAACATACAAACTTTCACATGTATATTATCACTCACTTTTCATAAACCTTGATACATCCCTTGGCTTCTGGCAAAAAATCCTCGCTGTGAGCTAAAGTGGGTGACTGAGCTTTCATTAATATTTCATGTAAATTATGTTTCGGAAACATTCTACCTATTTACATACATCACCCTGTTTTGTTTGAACTCGATTTTACGAGGTCACCTTCACTCACGGTCACTGTTTATTCCAAATACCACTTAAAGGAGATACTTGCTCTTATAATCATATGAGATACATCTTTTAAACTTAGTAAGACAAAAGTTAGCTTGTAAAATGAACCGAAATAACCTACCTAAGCATATTACCGATTTGCCGGACAATCAGTTTAAGAATCATGTAAAACAAGTCGAAGTTATTGTCGAAAGGGTATTATTATAGAGAAAGATCAATGAGGGTAACTCTGAAACTTTAAAAGATGAAGAAATATGTTCTAAAGAACCATGACGTTACAAAATCTTGAGACCTAGCTCAACAATTACTGAAGAGGTGTACTATGAAGAATTGAAAATGATAATGGACAAGCTCGCAACAAAAACCAATACTAGTTTATTGTTCTAGTTCACTCATTTTTCAGGATAACGCTCGCACAACGAACCATCTCAAAACTACACGAGTTATGACTGGAAGCTCTCCATCACCCACCATGCTCACCAGTCTTTGCTCCAACTGATTTCAATTTTTTCCGAATTTGTATTGTTTGTTATAGAGGAAAATACGATAAAGCGATTAAAAGCGACTTTAAAGAGTTCATTGATTATTAATTCCCGTCTTTAGGATTTCTAAGGCAGATACATCAGTGAACTTTCATTAAAATGGCAAAAGTGCATGGACAATAATTACCAGCACTAGGTCTTATTAAATATGTACTTTTCATACATAAAAAAGTGTTTGGTCTTTTCTATATAAATCGGCTATTTCGTATTTATTCTCCTATTACTTATTTACATTATAAATAAATAAACATCAGATGGACTGAAATCCTCTTTGCTATTTCAAAACATAAAATGGTTTATAAAGTCAAGTGTCTTTTATATAGTCTGAATCTTTATAAATGAAAAACCAGTTGGTAGGAAGCGAATTAAAAACAGAAAACTTCTATCGTAGAAAACTGAAGAGTAAAATATGAGTTTGTGTTCGACAACATTCAAAACTTTTTCATCCGTGTACCGCTTCTACGCCATTTGACCGGATCGAGCCGATTAAATACGGTACTTGGTCCGACCGCTTGAGGATAACGAGCGCGATCCGTAACGGACGGACGTAGTGTTATCCGGCAATTTACCTTACCCGCTAACTCGGTACTACTAAGAAGTTGCTTTATATATTTCTTTTTTATACACGTTCGAAAATCGACTGTAAGTTCGTGAAAAAGGAAAATTACTTACTTTTTGGCATTTATGTACCTATACCTAACTGAAAGTATAGATACACCTTGTACGTGTGGCAAAATCAAATAACATATATAGGTCCGAACTTCTAGAAATCCATCATGGACAAGCAACATTAAAGTCGCTCAACAAGCTATGGGAAGAGCTATTATGCTTAGATTTTTTTTGAAGAATAGAATTAGATTTTATGTAATCAGACAAGAAACTAGGGTTATTGACTTAGCTCAAAGGATTAGCTCGCTGAAGTGGCAGTGGGCTGGCCACATATGATGATGATGACCAAAAATTAAGGAATTTATTTAATGAAAAATATCATAAATAATTGTTAAGAATTCATAGAAATTTATGATTTTTAAACGTATTATTGATGATTATTATAGGCAATCAATTATTATAGAATGATATATACTTCTCATGTACGAAATTTCATAAAAGATCGGTCAAGCCGCTTTTAAATTAAATCGGGACATGAATTTTTTATATCATATTCGTGACTAGTGTTCTTTATAAAAGATGTATGTCGGAAAATTTGTAAAAAAGTACATGGCCGTGAAAAAGAATGATAGCCGATATACATCGGACTCAACGTAACTTTCTATCAGTCAAATAACATTTAGAATTGGATCAGTAGTAAGAATTAAAAGTATATTTATGAGAACTCGTGAAGTAAAAAGCTCGGAATTGGCATTGGTTAACTGAAAAACCTGTTACTAAATACTATGTACCTGTTCCACATACTAGTGTGTGACAGAAACTAAACTGTGTCAGTTCGGAACATGCGCTTCTTTATTCAAGCTTAAAAACCTTTTACTATGTTAGAGAGAGATACAAACTTTTCAATTATAGTAATAGGAAGAGATATTAACATGTAACAGACTGTTATTTCAGAACATGAATTTGGAAGTGCTATTTCTCTGGAACAGGAACAGGTGGATCAGCTTTCTTATTTGACCGGTTATAGCTACACCTAATCAGATTACCTCCTACGAACTTTACCTCTATATAATAATAGTATCTAGTGATAAAAATAAATATACCAGTAAATTTATGCGTAAAATAAATTAGCTCCTTAATGGAAGGTAAGGCGAAGCAAAGTGGACACGATATCAATTTCCAACATCTTGCCAGATATTTATTTGTAAATAGGATCTTTCTTTCTCTTCCGAACACTTGTGTTTGTTTCCATATGATATCTGAGTTTGCGAATAAAGTTCTTAGTACATGCGTAACTAAATTCCTTTTTTATGTTTTCCTTGCTTTACAAATATATTCATGTGAATATGTATTTAACATTATAAAACCCAAGAGATTGCTTTTTTTTGTTAAATGTGCTTATCTCTGAAATTACCAGTAAAATTTTACAAATTATTTTTCTGCTTATAGCCTGTTTATTGAGGTAGGTTATATAACTTCACGGTTCGACCTTAAGGAGCGGAGCAGTAACCATGAACATCAAGAAATCAAAGCAAATACGGTGAGTGGGAACAATATGCTACATGGATGCATCAGCAGCGCGACGTGGCAGTGCAGTGGACAATTGATCGAATAAATGTAACACGGGGGAAACCGTGGAACGTCATGCCTATAAATCAAGTTACGTTAGCTAATTGGTTTTACAACCGGACGAGACACAAATTCCTAGGTTGATATGTTACACAGAATTAACAAAAAAAAGAAAATTGTTTGTACTTATGTATCATCAAACTAAAATATCGCTTATACTATAATTATATTATAAATTTTAGACGTTAAACTGAATTGCGTACATTTACTATACGAAACGCGGCTTCAGATTAAAAAGATTTACTAGAATGATTTTCCTTTAGCAGCTACAAAGAAGTTAGCGAAGTCAAGAAAATATTCATCCAGAATAATGAATACCTTTTGAATTTAAATTGCCACGCCAACGCTTTGGCGCGTTGCTAATCTCACTACATAAAATATAATGTTATATATTTATATATATACAACAAGATAAGCCCCTCAGGTTTGCTAGATGAAAGATAAAAGTGAAAGAAGCGATTAAGATTTACAAGGATTTGATGAATGATTCTAGCGATATATTTTCCATTTTACTTCTAAGAATGCTTATCATGCCATTATAATATTTCGGACAAAAGTCCATTTGGTTAGGTTAGTAACACAAATTAAAAACTAGTGTACTAGAAAAAATGATAAACAAATTATTTATGAAACGCCACAGTGGCATGTAGGCGTACCCAATGTCCCAGTATAGGACAGTTTATTATAAGTTGAGAATAAAGATATAGGGATAAAATGGGAGGTTAGGGCCAAGGCCCTTATAATATAGTTTCAAAATTTTGTGTAAACTTATATTGTTTGTAAAGGTCTTTTGATGTGAATTATCTGACGGCGGTAAAATCAATTTATTGTGCATACTGTGACGTATGTAAAACAGTCAGATTAATTTTAAACTACATGTGTCCGCCAAATTATCCTACTACATTGTTAGCTGTACATGTCTTAATTGTTTGACATTATGTATCGTCATGATGAAGTCAGCCATCAATGACAATAATATAAATTAGTTTTGCTGGCTTTCATTACTGTATACAGGGTTGGGCAGTATTTGAATTACTTGTAATTAAAATACGTGGTTGAAATACAAATACATATTTTGTATTTGTATTTTAATTACTTCTTAAAAATGTATTTTGTAATTGGTATTTCAAATACCTGACGCAGATGTATTTTGTAGTTAGTATTTCAAATACTTTTGGCTTGAAAATACATTTTAACATAAATACATTTAGCGATCTTATTAATGGGTGCGTTTTTTTATTATTTAAGTGACGATGTGGCCCGAGATGGTAACACGCTAAACCTAGTGGGTCGACTGGCTCTCAAGTGCAGCTGCCGGAACACACATATTGGTGTTTGGCGACAGATCTTCAACTTGAGGGTGGTAGCTAGCCAGGCGGGCATTAGAAAAAGCCCTACCACCATGCTATGGTTTCCTCACGATGTTTTCATTCACCGAAAGCTCAGGCTCATTGCAGGGATTCGAACTCACGTCACTCGACGCGAAGTCGTTCACGCTACCACTGAGCTATCATCGCTTCCATCGCATGGTTCTGCAGAAAATAGCACTCGATAGCTTTCGTAAGCAAAATGGCGACCGCTAAATATGTCAATCTTTAAAGTTGTCAACACTGCACCTGTACCTACTGTAGAGTTTCTGAACGCTTACTAAAAAGCGCCCTCCAGTATGAAAAATAATAAGTATACATATCTGTCTGTCATGGCTATTGTAGAAGTTAAGTATAAGATGTTATAAAAATAAATACAGTTTGGGAACAGATTAAATTGTTGTTCATTGTGAAGAACCGTACACCTACTGTACGTCAAATTGTGAAATATCTTTTCAATAGTCATTTTCATTCTTAAACGGTTAGTTTCACGAAACTGCTATGTATTAATTAAGATTGTTAGTACGAATGTTGGATGTTTGGTGGGAGCTGTCATGTTGTGGTTTTTATTTTTAATTCTAATAGGTTTTTTGACCCTATATTATGTAATATTGGTGGCATTTTGCATGATATAGTTTGGTTATTATGCATTCGTGAAGTGGATTATAAATATAACTGAAAACATTGATTTTGAGATGTCACAAAAACTCCCTAGATAGTTCTAACAAGGGAGCCACCATCTTTATGGACCGATTTTGAATCTTTGAAAAATACTACGAAGATTTATACACATTGACACTGGCAAGTGCTTTTTGCGGCGCAATATCAAGAAGAAGTAGTATGAACGTCACGATAGATGATCAAAATCATTCTTATTTTTTTTCGAACTGAGTATAGTGCCTGGAGTCATTAGAGGCTTTGACAGCTTCACCGGGCTTAGGAGCGAGCGCGGAAGGCTCTCGGCCGCGAAAGCTAGGCAACAAGCTCCAAGGGTGCCAAAGTGGCCGAACCTCGGCTTGAGCTGTTGCCGATCATGCGAAAAAGTCGCGATCTGACTAAATAACTATCCATAGAAATTCGAGGTAACTAACTTTACAAATATACATTTTCCTGCCTTCTGGGAGGAAGGAAGGAACATGTGTTATGTATTTAGTGATTTGGCAATTTTTGTCTAAACTATAAAAAAAGAAAAAGAGGTCCCTTACAGAATCTATGTACCTGAGTCATGTGTGAAGTGCAGTGTCATGTGTGTGTGTGTGGATAGCTAGTGAATGCAGTGTCACTGTATCGCGCGAGGGGCTGCTGGCTCAAGGGTTCCATCCGGAGGACCAAACCTAGGCTTGAGTTCCCGCTGGTGAGGGTGGTCGTGGCGGGTGTGCGGGAGCGAAGTTAACCGCCTTTCCCCTATGGAAGGAACGGTTGTTTCGCGGGCGTCGTCGCAAACATGCTCAACTTGAAGAGACTGACGGATATGACGCGTTAGCTACCGTGATTTCGTCATCGGGATCGGTAAATATGTTCCACAGCCTACGTTTTGCCTTCGGGGCGTCTGGGACTGGGTAAACGTTGCGGCACATGCTACTAATGAATTCGGAAGATTTGATCGAAGGAAGTTCCATATATAGTTCTATTCTATTTACCTAACCTAACATCGGACTGTATTTTGTAATTTGTATTTTAAATAAAATAGTTAAAATACTGTATTTTGTATTTTATATTTCAAATACACGACTTCAAAATATTTTGTATTTTATAATTTGTATTTTAATTAAAGCAAAGCATGTATTTTGCCCAACTCTGACTGTATAATTTTGTAAAAATCAGTAAAATGAATTCACCTTCATCATGTTGTAGGCTCACGGGGGTTTTATTGTTCTGTTATGACAAAGAAGTATTACTTGTTATTTGCGTACGTACGTACAATAAGTACATAACAAAATTTTATGATTTGCTTTTATATAACGAACTAATATTATTATTTAATATAAAAATAATAAGACAGGTGGGCGTAACCTGAATAAAGTTAAAAAACAAATATAAACGTCGAACATAGGCAATTGAGTTCGAATAACAAAGCAAATCGAACAATAGTAACCACCTACACGTGAGTCACTGGAGCAGATATTCATAGAACTAAATATTTTAACATTGACTGTACCAAACAGAGTTAATCAATCCCTGACAAAACTCAATAATTTCGTTTTGCTGAAAACCAACATTGAAAGTTCGTGAGCCGCCGCGCCGGTGCGTTGCCAACACAAAAAACCTTTCATGACGGAACAGCAAAGGGAGTACCTTCTACTGCTTTATTTCACTAAAGATGCGATATTGATGGGTTTAAAATGAACCTTCTATCCTTTATATCACATCAAAATCTAACTAGTTTAACGTATATCTTATACCAGTTCCTACGATGTTTTGTAACAAATAACTATTTGCAAAAGCAAATTATATTTTAAACCCTATAATAACTGAGAAAAATATTTTATATTCTAAAATATATTATAATATTAAAAAAAAACTAAACATTTTTAGAGGATTCTATGCGGTGGGAACACTTTTACGAGACCTATTATCTGCTCGGGTACAGCAATAAATTACGTGAATGGCCTCCTAATGTCGTGGCCTGGACACCTTCGTGAATATTTATGAAATAGTACGTACCGTTTTACTGACCCCGTCTCAGGGTTTAGGGCCTTTTTGTTTTTGCTTTTGTACTTGCCCAGCGCGGCGTACTTAACGTAAAAGGTAAACGAGGACCGATTTTTCGGTTTTTTTTTTCAATCGAGAGTACAAAAAATTCATTTTTAGAAATATTTTTTACTATATGCTAAATTACCAGTGCTTGAGATATTTTCTTTATTCTTTACCTAGATATAAAATTATTAGTAATTCAATAATAATTATCAATACCTAAATAAATTTGTCAATAACTAAAGGTGCCTTGTCATTCCTTAATAAATAAATAAATACTGTAGTAGGCTAAAGTTACTAGTCCGCACTGAATGTGGGTATAAATCAAAGTTACAAAAATAATAGCAACCACAGATAGATTAATAATCCATTGCCAGTCGACACCGTCATGCCAGATTGCGTATTTATGTAAATTGGTAATACACCGACTGGATTATCCTAAAATATTGTCTCGTTTATGACATTGTAAGCGCAAGAATATTGAAAATACTACTTATATACGCATCATTTCGTTGTAATTTAAATGTTCCGAAATTTTACAAGTAACTAACTGGTTTATTTATATTTTCAATTAAAAAAAATGTTTATTCATAGATATTAATAAACCTGTAATTATGTTTGTAGGTACACGTAATTAGTTCTCGATATTTATATGCCAATGATTTCGAATAAGTTTTTTTTTTTAATTCGTTCTCTCTGTCGGTTTGTTTAGGTTAATCTCAGAAACGGCTTCACCGATTTTAATGAAATGTTGTACACTGGATGTATATGTTATTCCTCACTTGATATACTATAAAAACTATCAATGATACTGAATTCGTTTTTTAATTCTCAACCAATTTTGAAGTATATTTTATACAGTACTTATGCAATTCCGAAATTAAGTGGGTATGAAATTATTAATATTAGCTTCAAAATATTAGTAAAATGATATAAATGATATCAGATCTTTATCTTTAATTCCATAAAATGTATAGTCGATTTTTTTTTAATGAAGAACTTTATGAAAGATAATTTATTAAAATATTACACCATTGGTAACACAAAATTACCGCGCCTCGAGCTGAATTCGTTTTATAAACCATTCTCTTACAATTACTAAAATTAATGAAACTTATCTCTTAAATGTATTATTTATTTCAATATCATAACGCCGTACACGCGCATTGGTAGGCTGAAATAGTAGATCGTGTTATGTTTTCTTTTTGTCTTTCATTTTTTTTTCGTATGTATCAATAAACAGCATAAGGTCGCAAGCTCGGTATCGGAGAAACCGAGTTATATTCCTCTTCTATTCCTTGAACAATCCTGTCTTTAGTATGATTCAACAATGCTATATATTACAATTCCTGTTTATCGATACTATGCACAGATGGCGTGCCGAAGCAACTTCCGCTTTTGAATATCATAATTCAAACCGGATACACTGGTATCCAAAACATAACACGATCTACTATTTCAGCCTACCAATGCGCGTGTACGGCGTTATGATATTGAAATAAATAATACATTTAAGAGATAAGTTTCGTTAATTTTAGTAATTGTAAGAGAATGGTTTATAAAACGAATTCAGCTCGAGGCGCGGTAATTTTGTGTTACCAATGGTGTAATATTTTAATAAATTATCTTTCATAAAGTTCTTCATTAAAAAAAAATCGACTATACATTTTATGGAATTAAAGATAAAGATCTGATATCATTTATATCATTTTACTAATATTTTGAAGCTAATATTAATAATTTCATACCCACTTAATTTCGGAATTGCATAAGTACTGTATAAAATATACTTCAAAATCGGTTGAGAATTAAAAAACGAATTCAGTATCATTGATAGTTTTTATAGTATATCAAGTGAGTCAGTCAGTACTGACAAAGGAAGTCGTTAGTATTGAATAAGTCTCGCTTGAAGCCAACATATGTTTATTTATTATTTATATACGCAATCTAACAATTAATACTTTAGGTACTATGTACATAAAAACACGTTCTCTAATTACTTTTCATCTACACTTTTTACTTAACAAAGTGTAAAAGGCCTCAAGTAAGAAAAAATACCATCGAGGCCACGCTATTTGGGCGTCAAAAGTTTGGGAATCATTTTTTTTAGCAAAATACATAATTACAAGTCTAAGAATAACAATTATAATTGTATAAAATTAAACAAAAGAACAAAACCTCTTTGTAAATTTCTGTGATTACTTTGAACGTCAGGACTTCAAACAAAATTTGCTCATTATATTGTGTGGTATTTAGACAAAAATAAAATAATGAACTATACAAATAACAGGGTTTACTAATGAACTCGTCTTATCTATATATTAATACGTGAAGCAAAAACTTTGTACCCCTTTTTACGAAAATTGCGCAGACGGAAAAGTATGAAATTTCCCACACTTATAGTTTATATAAAGAAGGAGTGCAAAATGCTAATATTTATTTAAAATTATGCATAAAAATACAAAAAATCAACAAAAAAAAGCATTACACAACCTACCATGTATTTGACACACACACACTCATTTGTTTATTGTTAAAGTCTGTGGTCATTAGTGAAATACTGCTCGCTCAATATACAAATATAAATCTAACATAAAATCACAATATAAAAAGAAAGTTGTGTAGCAATATCATTTAGGTAAAAAATATATATATTTGTTATTGCTGGTTCAAAGATCTTTTCGTAGGCAAATTAACAGTGCAGTGTAGCCTTGGCGAAATGTGCGATTATAGTAGTATAGTCTTTGACAATAGAATCTTAATAATGTTCAAACTTATAATTTAAATTAATTCTGGTCGAATTTCGACCACTGGGCGACCACTAGTATTGGTAATTATGAAATTTTCTATGTTAATTTTATTTAAACTAAATCCCAAATAGCAGTTAAAAAATTTTCTAAATATGTGTAAGTATTTTATTGTCATAAAATATACCTTAATTTATTTAAGTTTTATTTTGTAATAAATGAAAAAATGTACTGACTAAACGTAAAAAACGTTTTTTTACTTGCTACATGAAAATGTGTTAAATTAACACGTTCTAAGAATTTTCACCAAAATCAACTCGAAAAAATATAATGTGTAAATTCCAAAATGTAAATTAAAAAAATGACTTTTTTTCGTCATATAATTACGACGGTCTGCGATTGACATTGTAAGTATTACATTAACATATATATATGACATATAAATATGACATTATAAGAAGTCACCTATGATTTTTTTCATTATTAACCTAGCGTACTTTATATGTTTCCGAGCGGCCTGTAAATGTAAATATTACATAACTTTTCTTTACATGTAGTGGATATGTTAAGAAACAGAAATAAAGCCCGTAACATTTTTTTAATAAGTACCAAATTTTTGGAGGACTTCAATTGACCTAATTGAATTCAATGCCAATTGTAACCAATTATGGCTCAGTGGTAGCGTCTACGGACATCGCGTAGATCTACGTGAGTTCAAATCCCTGCAATGAATCTGAGCTTTCGGTGAAGGAAAATATCGTGATGAACCGATAGCATGGTGGTAAGGTTCTTTCTAATGCCCGCCTGGTTAACTACCACCCTCAAGTTGCAAATCTGTTGGCAAGCATCAATAGGTGTGTTCTGGCAGCTGCACTTGACAGCCAGGCAGACAGGCACATCGTCACTGAAGATCAGAAATTAAGTTCAAGAGTAATTATGGTATTTATGTTCTTTCTTTATGTCTCGTGGTTAACTAACTTTTATTTTCCTTAATTACTTACTTTAAAACTTTAATAAAAAATATGAGAAACGAATGCTGATAAAGTCGACTTATTACTTGATAAGGTTACTCTTGTCGACTTATTTTACTTAATTTCGTTTTTTTTTTACTATTTGTAATGAAATTTTGAACGCCATCAAAATAAATGTTACAACTAAAATAATAAATTAGAATAAATACCATGAGATAAAAACATTTATTGCTTGTAAGCCGTTACTTTTTACCACATATCGTTTTCTCACGTCACAAAACGAGACAGGTAATCTCGGTCTCATTTATATAAAGTAATAATATTCTCAAGCACTCTACTGCTGGGCAAAGGTCTTTTCCCGAGTGAAGACGCGGGATTAATAATCATGCCAGCCCGTGACGTATTGGTAACTCAAACTTCGAAAAACCAAAATATTTCTCAAGCGAATATGTGATGAGTTTTTATACCGTCAGCTGATGGTGCTACCGATTCAAGTTAGTAAAAGTACGAGAATTCCAAAATATTCGTTGATACATGCTGACTCTCGAACCGGCGAACAATGAATCGATATACTGCCAGTCGAAACTACTCCTTTATATAGGTTGGAGATTGTTCTTAAATCTCAAAATACTACAATTTAATATTCAAATAAATTAACAAATATCCTCTGTTAGTTATCATAAAATTATTATTCAAGCTCAAAGCCATCTTCGGGTTCATCAATCATGGATGGATGAAACGGAGTGATGTTACAAACGCTCAATCTAGTACACAGTACATTCATATTGTTCTGGAAAGCTTAAACCACGGAATCCACACGAACAACTCGACTTATCATTCAGTCATTCACTCGGAACGGGGTCGAGTGCGTCATTAGAATGGTTTACAATTTCCAAGTGTGATCTCTCACGTCATAGACACTGTAACATTACTTGTGTTGCTTTGAAGTGGTTTAGAATTGAATCGCTATAAGCATGTAAATTAGATCATAATAACAATAGCAGCTTTCAAAAGTTATACTGCAGGGCAAACGCATACTCTTCCCTGGAGCAAGGCTATATTTCATTAGCATTCATTCTCTATTTCAAAATGTATTAATAGTTATTATTATATTATTATTATTTCGATCTCTCGGTGGTCGCTGTTGTATTTGGATTGTACTGTGCTTACCATCAGGGACAGTACAGTAAATGTGACGAGCTATTATAATAATAAAAATATTGATAAATAAATAAAAATAAAGTAGAAAATATTAATACAATATAACATGCATTTTTTAACCATCAATGTTTGTTCAATGCTCTAATGAGAATAACTGAAAATAATGTTTTTAGATTTTGGTCCTTTTAGCGCCAGACCACAGATATAGTAAAAAGAAATAACACAGACTGGTTATAAAACAGTTAAACAAATTAAAACTCTTTCTAAAAACACCACGTCTGTGTTCAAACTCATATATTTTTACCTACAAGCGGTTTTTTAATAGAACATCTGCATGTTTTAGTCTATGATTGTATATGGCCGTAGTATTTTAATAAAGAAATATTTTTCTATTGTGTTATTGGGTTATAATTACCTATTTATTCACCTGAACAACGCTTTGATTCGAATTATCTAAATTATCTTGTTATTAGCGCCGCTCCGTACGTGCCCACACTGCATAAATGTGAAAACCAAAGTAAGCTGCACGGTTTGAACTGCAGTTCATACGAACTGCTCGGATCGCGAATTCTAATACGTAGTACATATATATCGATGAAATTCTAAAGGTGTTCAGGATTCCTCACGACATAAAATATTATTGACAATTCTTATAGCATATGAATTGAGGAATGACATTATACTTCTTGTGTACCAAATTTCATAAAAGTCAGCAATCTACAATTTTTATGTCGTATTCGTTATCAGTGTCCTTTATCCCATAATATCTATCAAGAAATAAGAAAAAAATAAGTACATGTACTACGTATTTATCAATATACATAAACAACAAAGTTTTATCGGCGCTGCCGGTGCTCTGTACTACAACTGTGATGTGATTAATATTCAATGTACCTCCGCGTCCGCGATCAAAGCTCCGGGGAACCTTTCAACTTCCCGTACATAAAGCAATAACGTCCAAGAGCAAACACTATGCTTAGTATAACTGTGTTATATTTTACTATAAATAATTAAAAGCTGAATATTGTCTCTATGAAGCGGTAACGTATAGGTACAGTTAATAGGTAGATGAATCCTACAAGGAGCAAGGATGTCGGTAATGAAATATACTATGCGCTTGGAGTTTTTAGCGGGATCTTGAGGTGTCATATGGTGGTGTTTGTTTTAATCATGTATAAAAGTTATACTGTGTACAAGTGAAGTGGATTTTTAATAATAACTGGGAACATGCATTTTAAGTTGTCCCAAAAGCTCCCTGGAAAGCTTTAACATGGGGTCACCATCTTGTTAATGCTGTGTTTGAAGATTACAATATATTGGAATTGATATAATAATAATTGATTTCATAATTGATATTATTATTGGAAAAATATTATATGTACGTGACTTTGGCAAAATTGTTCAAGAACACAGTTGCCATTAAATACAAAGAATAAGAAGGAGACGATAATTGTAACACCGCCATCTTGCTGAGTATTTCGCATGCAAATCCAGTAAAAAATGTACGAGCGGAAAAACAATAACATATGCTGTAAGTATGTTACGTAAACGGTCATAAATTTATAAAATACAAAAGGCATATAATGCTTTTTTTAAATAATAGAAATGAAAAATAGATCAAAGAGAAATACAGTTGGCGGTAAAGGGTGTATAGAATTTTGTATGTTCCCATTTAGATTTAATTAGATTATTATATTGTATTGCGTTTCTATTTTTTTCTATGGTAGGTATGTACCTGTCCATTTATATATAATGTGTAAAATACAACAAAAATTCAATTTTTATATTTCTAATAGGAATAAAAATTTGTTTTCTTTACTGGTAGTACCGTTTTGGTAAGTAATGAGTGGTGTTGGCGCGGTCGCGATTCTCATTTGTAATCCGTCCAACTAGCTTTGGAGGAGTCCACATCGATATGTAGGTGTCTCGTGGATCGGCGAAGCATGTGTAATTGACTGTTGTTGATAATCGTTTTATCGTGTCAGCTTCAGCACAGTTGAATCTATGGGTTCGAGCTTATCTCGTAATATTTTTATAGTTTCAGTTAACATTCCATAGTTTTCATTTGTTTCAACTTTTAACAAAATTAACTATACTTCCTACTAGCTCTGGAAAATAACTATACAGTACCTATTGGAATGTACTTAGTTCTTTACCTGGTTAACCATCACTCTCAAGTTGAAGATATGTAGCTAAGCACACACAAGAGTATGCATGATAATGAATGAAGATATGAGATGATGAAGATTCTACAAACTATTTACAAATTATGTATGGGTCATTTGAATTAACGATGTAACTTAAGAAGTATTGTTTGATTGATTAAATACTAGACAATAAGCAAAAACATTACTAAGGCTATCCGAAGTTTTATATGGAATAACATTGCTCGTTAATAAAACACGATATGAATGATGATAAAGGCATCTTCATTTTAGTGCCTTTTCCAAGATTACCGAAGCATTAGTATAAAGTAAGTAATGATATGAATTCCAAATTTCAATTGTTAAATATCTTCCTAGAATGTTTCAGTTAGGTAACCACCAAGAGTGGTAGAATCTGTGCAAGGTTCGCCTGCAGAAGCACCACCGCTACGCCTATGCTTGCAATGCTCTGTTCCGCGTCAAAGTTTGTAGTTAGCAATACCATCTGACACTCGAGGCGTTACAACTCAGTCCTAAAGGTTAGCAAACTTTTATGACTGCATCGACTACGGTGCTTTTGAGGTTAGCTTTACATATCTATAGGCTGCAATGACCACTTGGCTTATGTTGACTGCATGTATCAGGTACTTCATATAATAATTATGGAAAATGTTACTAAAGTGTAACTCGAGTAAGTTAAACATACTGATCGTGATGCACAATGACTTGTACAATTAATAAGGGGTTAATATTAAAGTCTGAGATGAACAAATGTAAATTCTTAGATGTCACAAAAACGTCCTGAAAAGTTCGAACAAATAGACACCATTTTGATGGACCTTTGAATTTAACTTTATAATAGAAACAATTGACAATTGCTGAAAAGCGAAATGTATGGAGATAACCTGTTCAAGAGAGAGAAAACGCGTTTGAGGATCAAAGAAGGCTAGAAATAAGATTATAAGCGGCGAACACTTTAAAAATAAGCAGCCTTCAAGTATACATAATAAGTTTGTCAACGGAACCGTATCTAGCTCTTTCTGCGCTTGTAAATTTACTCCAAAAATTGGGTATATTAGTAATTTACGGGATAAACACCCCAGTCCCTAGATGGAGTTTGCTCGCTGTAGCCGAAATCGGCTAAGAGGAATATATAATATGAAAGAATTATCCACTTAGTAATGACAATAATGATGAGGATTACTTGATAAAGATGAAGAATGTTTTGTGGAATCAAAAAGTAGAAAGTCGCGTAACACTTCCTAGATCACTTTAAAACATATTCGTTTCTCTCTTGGCAATTCATAAACCTTGCATTTAGACCTTAGCAACCCGACTCACAGGGTCCTATCGATGTGAAACAATTAATTGAATTAATTAATTATCAGCCACATTGTATTATTGTACTAGGAATTTATACAAAGGACGTCCTTTGAATTGATTTATGATTCGGTTTTAGTTTTGGATTAGGATCTTCGAATTAGATTGAATTTTATGGTTATTCATTAGCAGGGTATAGGATGTCAAAGAATATAATATTTAGACAGACTAATTAGATTAAAGGCTTAGGTGTCTTAATAATTAAAGTGTTGACATCTGAACTGTATTGCACTCGAAGGCTTTGAGGTGTTGGACTTAGTTACGAACCATACAATAAAACTTTGTGATCTCGTTGAAGTGAAATATAACATGTTGGTAAGGTGTTAAAATATGTGGTTTCAAATCCTCTGGAGCTTAACTTTTGGTTAAGAAAAAGTTAGTAGAGTGTTTTAAAATGTCCATAGTTTTGGCTCACCACTTTCAAGTCGAAAATGTCTTTAAGCAATCGGTGATGTTTTCCGACAGCCAATAAAATAAAATTAAACACTGGAAAAATAAAAGTAAGTAAAATGAACTCACGTTATTATTATAGGTTGCTAACTTCATCGTGTTGTTGGCAAGAGGGATAAAGTTTATGGAGTATTTTTTGTTTTGTTTCACCAAAGAATTTTTGTCTGTCTGTTTGTATGTCCAGATTTAACTCACTAACGACTTCATTGATATATGTAAAAATTTTGTACTGGCTTATGTAATTCCTCAATTTATAGGTTATAAGAATTGTCAATAATGCTTTTAAATATCTAAAGTAAGTAATGCGTAATAAACACGTGCTAAACCGCAGGGCACCGCTAGTATGTAATATTATTGTAAATTACTTATATAGTACGAATGCTTACAAACAGTCCTCGTAATTATGTTATTTGGATTAGATATTTCTAACATATACGTAGTATCTTAAAATTCGCTGTGAAATCGAGCAGATAAATTCAAATACAATTTTTGGATGTTTTATTTCTATTCTTCAAGTTCGAGTTAACTCCGGTTCGAAGAACGATCCGGATTTACTCGAGCGTCGCGGGCTTCGCGTAATCCTCTCGCTACGACTTCACCTATCTGCGCTATATATTACATAATATAAGGTACTTTATTTTAGTATCTCCCTTTTTTGTTTAATACTCACAAACTTATTTTCTTTAAAATGACTTTATGGTACAATTTTCAGGGGAGAATTTTCGCGACTAAAAACATAAGGTGAAAAATCTGTCAATAGTAACTTGATCAGTGCATCTCATTTCTGAGTATATCCTACAACCTAGTATACATATGTATATACAGGTATGATAAATTAATCTTAATTTCAGAGTGAAGGTGCTTAGGTCAGATAATAAAACACATTACAAAGTAAGTACAGTGATGTCTGATCAGAATTTGTGGCGATCGTCGTGAATTATTTCACCGACTGATATCGAAACACATCGCTCTAGAGCCAGTCACTAGAAGAGAATTTCACTATTTGATCTGAAACGACGGTACTAGGTACTCATTTGAAGTAATGATGGCTCAGTGGTAGCGTGTACGACTTCGCGTCGAGTGACGTGAGTTCGAATCCCTGCAATGAGTCTGAGCTTTCGGTGAAGGAAAACAGCGTGAGGAAACCATAGCATGGTGGTACGGCTTTTTCTGATGCCCGCCTGGCTAGCTACCACCCTCAAATTGAAAATCTGTCGCCAAGCACCAATAGTTGTATTCCGGCAGCTGAACTTGAGAGCCACTAGGTTTAGCGTGTTACCATCCTGGGCCACATCGTCTCTTAACATCAGGTGAGATTGTGGCCACTACGCCAAACCTATAACGATAAAGGAAAATGCCATAGTTTTGTTCTATATAAGAGTGTACTAGTCAATCCTATTGAAACTGGTCCGAGTATCTTAGTTGTGCTTTTTTATCCCCTTAAACCTTCTACAACCATATTTTTTGTAGAGTAATGGTGTTATTCAAAACCTATCTAATATGTATGGAATTTAGATGTTCACGGTGCTTTAATCACAATATAAAACAAATTATATTAATAATCCATTACTCAGAACGTCTGCTCGTACTGACATCTCGACAGATAATAACGGACGTTGCAAATTAGATATTTATTTTTATGACGTAAATATTTCAATCTACCCTCAGTGTAGCTTAATAGAGGAATCAACTCAGTCAAGCTCAAACGAAATGAACAAACTACAATTTCAATTAACCCCGACAACAATCGATCCTGTGACCTCGGGCGACTTAGTAATTCTTTTATCTCGTGTGACCCTATGTCGCTAAGTATCATTCAGAGACAAATGCTGTGTAATATTTTACATAAATAAAAACAAAAGATGTTTCATGTCGAATTATTTCATTTTATTCAAATATTAAGTTTAGCGTTGAAAAATAAAGATGGTGGATATTCATGGTTCATTTTATCGATATAGGTATTCATAATTAATAGGTAGTTCTATATAACATGTCAGACAATCGTGTCAATGTTATTATTTAAAAAAAAAACATGTCTCATAGCAACGGCTTAACAGATCCTGACAGATACTCGAAATACTGCGAATATAAAATAAATTGAAAGAAAGTACAGATGCCGCGAGCTAAGCGTAGCATCAGGTGTGCTCTGTGATCTACGCACCCATATAAGCAGACAACGACGAGCTTGAAGAATGGTTCTAGCTCGAGCCCTCGCACCGGGAAAATTTCCGTTAATATTGGAACCTAAGATTGTTCGAGGCTACCTACTTAGTCGGAACCCGAAGAGAAGATCATTTTGGCTGCAGCTTGACGTTCAAGATTAATTACCAGGTCACCCACGGGCAGCGATAACATCGTACATGCGAGGCATGGGGAGGCTATATAGGGGGAGTAGGAGGCCACTGGGGGCAACCTCAAATAAACAGACATCATGCTCACTTGGATTGTCGGACCATGTACATCTACAATGCTCACACTTAACTCAGATTACGCCCACAAGCTCTATGATTCCGTAATAAAGATATTAAGGAAAATCCTGGTGTCTCCAACAGTCTATACTGATGTGTTTCTCTTTGACAAATATAGTATAGTTCTATATAATATAATTTCGTGGACGTATAATACAGGCTGTTAAAAACTGCTGACACTACGATTGTGTACCACTGTCCTGTGACTACCATACACAAGATGTAACAGCTGCTGTAGTGGCACGCTTAGGCGAGTCGCGTTTCCGGATAAGCCGGTGTATATCCAGTAATCATGTGAGATGTTAGGACAGTCACCTAGATCCGACTGGGTCGCGACTACCATGCACATGGTGATGAACTCGTTATTGTGTCCTCTTTCGGTTTGTCGCGTTTTGGGATCAGCCTGTAGATGTATATCCAACTGGCGAGAGGCTTTCGGGCCTGTATGACAGCGATTACCCCCGATGGTTTGTCGATCTCTCGGTGATCACTGTTGTTTTTGTATTATACTCTGCTTACCATCACCATCGTGTACAGGAATTGTTTGTAAACTTTAAGATAACTTAAGATGGCGCAAGCTAAGCCTACATATGTGATTAATTAAATTCAGTAACCAAAATATATCGTGAGATTCTTGGCGACATATTTTCAAGTCGATATGTGTGGTGGTAGCAAAACATTGGAGTACTAGAAAAATGTTCTACCGTTAAGATTTTTATCACGTTTTCCTTCATCGAAAGCTCAGGGTCTTTATAGAATTTGACAAATAAGATGCCTATATAATGGACACTCTTTTAACAGACTTAATAAAAAGTGAAGGTTCTCTGTTTTTTGTTATGTATATGCGTGTTTTTGAAGTGAAAGCTTCTATAACATCGTTGTTATTTGAAACCCAATAGAACGAAAAAGCGACAGTAAAAAGAGACAACCATATACATGTATAGATTTAGCCTACGAGAGAATAAGATAGACTACATTTACATTATGCACGGTTAATGCAAGTCCTGATTTTCTTGATTGTGATCGTCGTCGGATTGGCCTAGTGGTGTGAGACGACCAGACTTCATACGCAGTATGCACAAGAGGTCGATAGTTCGAATCCCGCTTATTTAGGATATTTAAAAATAATTTTTGAAGAATATTCTTTTTTCTGAAGGTTTCACTTCTGACACGTGTGCACACATATATATTTTTTCTTCTTCAGAAAGTACGTAAGCGAATTCTTTTATACATTTATGTTTTTTTTTTTTATTATTTTGAATAGGTTTTTATTCTTTATATGTTTTTAGCGTTAGGTCACAGTCTCTCCTGATGTTAAGTGACGATGAAGGCCAAGATGGTAACATGCTAAACCTAGTGGGAAGACTGACTTTCGAGTGCAGCTGCCGGAACGTACCTATATAAACTTGGTGACGATTCGACTTAAGAGTGGTATCCAGCCAGGCGGACATTATAAAAAGTCCTACTACCATACTACGGTTTCAACACGATTTTTTTTACATCACCGAATGATCAGGCTCATTGTAAGAATTCGAACTCACGTCGATCGCACACCTTACCACTGAGCCATCATTTGCTTCGAAATATAAAACAGGTACCATTGTTATACATCAGGGATGCACAGACTTATTGGAAGTAGGGGCCACTCGGACAGATTATGAGCTAAAGGCGGCCCGTTACAAATAAAAAGAAGTAAAGAAAAGTTTAAAAGCATTTAATGGCAATAATTTTTAATTGGAAGCATGACATTACATTGAACTAACAAGTTTTTTGATATTTGTTCTAAATTAATTGTCGCCACACGTAAAACTGCTTCTAAATTTTCATTTGCTTACCGATTGCGATGTTTAATTTTATCAACTTCCATAATAGAAAACGTTTGTTCACAAATATACGTAGATCCAAATAAGCTTATGCATTTCAATTCATTTGTTGGTAATAATTTACATTCTTTTTTATCAATGCAGCGGTAGAAATTAAGGAAGTTACCTTCGCTAAATTTGTTGCGTAAATTATTATCATTTTGCATATCAATCAATTCAAGCTGCATTGATTCTGGTGCAGTTTCAGGCAAATTGATAAAAAGATTGTTAAATATGTCCAATGGCGGTTTAACTTTTTTTATATCAGAAAATCGTTTTTGAAAATCTTGTGTCAAAATATGTAATTTGTGTACCTAGACAAGATCGACCTCAGTTTTGTTAAATTTTTCAGCTATTTTCTTGTAATTAGGAAGATGGGTGTGAATTTATTTGCGATTTGAATAGACTCAACTTGTATTGAAAAGATGAAATATGAGCTTATATGCGATATCAGTTGATCTTTGCCCTGAAATCGTGTATTAAGGATATTCAAGTGATTTGTGAAGTCAACTAGAAATGCTAAGTCACATATACAATCAGGATTTTTGAGTTCAGAGACATCCTTTTTCTTTTCCGACAGAAATATTTCGATTTCTGCAATTAAATTTAAAAATAGTTCCAGCGTCAATCTGCTGCTAAGCCACCTTACTTTACTATAATACACTAAATCTCCATACTCGCTTTCAATTTCTTCAAGAAATTGTTCAAATTGTCTGTGATTGAGACATCGGGATTTTATAAAATTTACTGTAGAATATACATAATACCTAATTGTAATGAAGTCGTTATATTTTTTTAAAGACTTATTTAAGACACTAGGAAATAACTAATAGCATAGAAGAGTTAAATCAATTTACTATATAACGCTAAGCCATTAACAATATTCACATGCCTGGGGCGCGGGGCGGATCGATAAGCAATTTCGATCGGGAAATAATTTCCATCGGCCCATGGGATGTTATGTGACCCGGCGTAAAAGGTTAATCATATCAAATGAATTAAATATATTATGAACTAGTTAAGTATATTTGTATGAGGATGGTTGTAACGAAAATTACACTTACTTCATTCCTAGTTTCGTTGAGAACTTACTATACTGCTTTCAACATTTTATTAAATTGTCATCGTGACAGAAAGACACGTAATATGTAACTACTTACATGTCATATGTCTCTTTCTGTATTGCTACTAGCAACGGCCTGCGACCTTGTTCGCATTAATTATAATATATAAAACGTAATAAGAATCTTGCCTATATCATTCAGCGATAACGTACCTTTCTATCAGAGGTAGAATTTTTAGAATCCGATCAGAAGTTCTGAAGATTATGTACCTCCTAAAAACAATAAAACCTTACCTCTATATAATAATAGTGTAGAAGTAATAATTTAATAATTAAAAATCTAGAAGTCATAATCTCTATAAATTTTGTAAAGGATGCTTGTAAGGAAATTTTCACTGTTCTCCCCCTTAAAAATATTCTTATAAATTAAAAAAAACTTTCCTCATTCATTAATTACGTCATAAAAAGAATAATACTGTCCTAATTTCTTATTTTAAGCAGTTATGCGTTCTTCTCTTGATTTGCTAAAGATTTGATTATTATATTTATATATAATTTAATTTATCTCATATTAACGTGTACATTTACTGAATAGGCTCACTTGATTACGTCAAGTCGAAGTATGAGCTCTATTTTGCTCTGGAATCCGTTTTGAGTACGCACTTAGAAACTCTAAGACCGTGAGCAGGTTCGTACTCACTTGTACACCTTTTTGGTAATATACCTTCCAGTCCATAGACAATATATAGGTTTTTTTGATAATATCAAATTACTAGCTTCTGCCCGTGATTTCGTCTACGTGGATTTCAGAATTGGATCCAGAGAGAAATGAAAAATATATCATTACCGGGATAAAAATTATCCTAAGCGTTAATCCAGGTTGTAAACTATATATTGACAAATTGTATTCAAATCCGTTGAGCCGTTTTTGCCTGAATAAGCAACAAACTTCAAACATAATTCACTTTAATATTACATTATCATATTAGTCATGTTTTCTGTTATAAAAATAAATAGAATTTCTGCGGGGTGGTAGGACTGTACAGTCCGACCGGGTCGCGGCCACCATTCGTACTGTGAAAAGTCGGTCATATTGATTTACTTATGCACGTTGCGTTTCGAGATTAGAGGGTGCATATCCAGTTCTTATTAACCGAGGCCGGCATGACAGCGGAGACTGGTGATGAAAATTTGATTGATCTTTCGGTGGTCACCATTGTTATTGGATGGTGCTTTGCTTACCATCAGATACAGTACAATCAATTACTTCTTTTAAAAAGTGCGTAAGCCTTTGATAGAATATAGTGAAGAACATGTAAGCACTGTTGGCGTATATGGTTTGGTAATAGAAATTAAACATTTGGCGGATTTATTTAATTATTTAAAAGAGTATAAACGGACTATATAAGAGTATTACAGACTTATCGTAAAAACAACTGGCGCGTCTCTAAGAGGTCGCGGGTAGCGCCAGTTAGCGTAAATGCAATTCTGAAAATTTTACATTCGAGCATCTAAACAGTCCCCCCCCCCACAAACACATAAGAGTGGCTTTATTATGTTGACGTTTGATATAGAAAAAAAACTGAAAAGAGCGACATAGACAAATGTTCCTTTTTGTTAGGGTTCTGTAGTCAACAAGGAACCCTTATAATTTTGTCCGTCCGTCTATCCATCCACGGCTTAGCTCAGAGATTCTTAGTACTAGAAAGCTGTAATTTGGTATGTCTATACATATTAAACATGCTGACAAAGTAGCAAAATGAATTCTTGAAAAAAAAAATGTATAGGATTCCTACCCTACATGTAAAGTAGTCATGATTTTTAAATATGGCCTGTCCACTTATTTCTGCAAGCCGGTATAACAGCGGCGACCGCAGATGGATTGCCATCTCTCAGTGGTCGCCGTTGTTTGGATTGTACTGTGCTTACCATCAGGGACAGTACCGTCAGTGTGACGAGCTACTATGAAAAAATATGAAAATGCTTTTTAAGTAGGCAATGCTTGGTTCATCTCAAATTAAAATATTCATGGTAAAATACAAATTATTTCCCTGCCGAAAGTTTTATACGACTACGTGCAGTGAATTCTAAATGACAAGGACATTTAAAATTCATTGATATTTTCATATTAAACGAGTATCTTAATGTTTCGTGTTACAGCCAATAAAAATATTAATGTATATAACATTAGCTTTTTCTATCCAATTTTGATCATAAACCACCTTAAGTTAGGCTCTAGTGCTCCGTTTTAGATTTATTCAATTAATTAAATAGATTTTCTTCTTCAAATAATTAATCTTTAAGTAATTTTGCTTAGTCTTTTGTCTTCGATGTCAATTATTTAAAACATTCATTGTACGCATTAATGCTAAAAATTGAAAACTCGTTTATTATACATTAACAAAAACTAAAAATTTACATATATCAAAAATCTTAGCGTTAAATAAATTGTGTTATTTTGAAATTATTAAAATAATTTGACAGGCCTCATTATGCTACATACGTCTTACTTTTGAGTCGAGAGGGCAGAGTACTTACTTCTATGTGTGGGCATTATTGTATAGATCTGTATCTGGGTGTTAAATATTAATATATGTATATATATATCAGCTGTTTTGTTATCATACATCATTTGTATATATATCATACGGCTGTCACATTGTGTCTTTGTATTATTACTTCCCCTCGTATTAAATATCCTTACTTCCACTCTATATGAACCAGGCAACATTATATATCTAAATCTATTCTATTATATATCTATTTAATTTAAGCCCTAAGATGGGACTTATGAACGTCATAAAACTACTACCGGTTTGGAAAACATCACAGTCATTGAGAATTGTATGAATGTATAGAGTGGAAGTCATTTCCAGACACACTATCATTCACGTAATAATCCATCCTATAACAAGCTTTTGACAGTAAAAGTTCCCAAGCCCGGTAAAGCTGTAAAAGCCCTAAAGGCTCCAGGGCCTCTAAGGCTAATAGTATAGTTAGTTCGAAAAAAAAAAAACAGTAAAAGTAGTTTGACATGATCCTTGATGCTTTTGTCCGCAAGCTGTATGGCGCATAGTTTTTTATTCTGATTTTCTATATTTATTTCGACGATCCATATTATATTAATAAGTAAGAATAGCATCAAACGATAATGAAGTTAGGAGAAGTCTGCTCTGGGCACAACATTTATCAACATTAAACAAGTTTGTTCCCGATGGAATAGAACTTCGGCGTGAGCTCGGGTAAAAACTGAAGGAATTGTCTGCAAACTCGTTCTATCACTTGTGGGATATACGAGAATTGAAGAGACAAAGGAATTACCACGACTTATATTTTATATATTCATTTTATTGCATGACGCGGTTAAGCGTAAGTTGTTATTAATGGAAAATTGATTCGTCAAGTAGTGGTTTTGTTTTTAAATCATTAATTTGAATTATTTTACTTTTGTTGAAACAGGATAATTATATAAGACAGTTGAACAAATTATAACTCACGTTGTTTACATTTCAATAATGCCTCAGTTATTATGATCTCGCGGCGGCGCGAAAAGTAAATCAAGCCCCTCCACTTACTCCCCCTCGAGCCCGGTGAAGCTGTAAAAGCCGCAAAGGCTCCAGGACCCTTAAGGCTAACAGTATAGTCAGTTCGAAAAAAAAATCCTCGTATCTTTCTTTCACTCCGCTTTATCTCTCTTCTTCATTCTGCTCTAGACTCTTAACAAAGTCACGTCTAACTGTCCACCATTAATGAATATAAATACTTCCTAAACACATTATAATTATAATCTGTAACTTTAGTAGCATGTTACGTGGTAAACTTTGGTTATTTTGAAAAGTTTAGCGAGTCCCAAATAATAGCGTAAGTTAGGCACTTCTGTATTTAATGTAATCAAGTTGAATATACTTGCACCATTGTACAAAGTCTTTTTTTATCGCTATACGCTATAGCGTTGTGGCCACAATCTCACCTGATCTTAAGTGACGATGTTGCCCAAGATGGTTACACGCTAAGACTAGTAGAAGACTGGCTCTCAAGTGCAGCTGCCGGAACACACCTATTGGTTCTTGGCGATAGATTTTCAACTTGAGGGTGGTAACTAGGGCAGGCGGACATTAGAAAAAGGTCTACCACCATGGTTTTATCACGATGTTTTCCTTTACCAAAAACTCAGGCTCATTGCAGGAATTCGAACTTACGTCCATCGACGCGATGTCCATACACGCTACCACCGAGCCATCTGAGCCATCATCATTTCTTCTAATATTATTTTACGACCTTTAATATCTAAGCCAATATTAAAAAAAACCTTTTTACCTTGTTTACATTAAGCTTTCGATAAACACATCAAATCTTCTCCTCTTCAAGGCGTAAGACAGTTTAAAAACCTTCAAATAAAATAACAAAGAGATATAAAGTTTATTTATAATACTTCACGAGGATTGAGTTCGAAATGAAATATTCAGTACACGAAACTCGAAACCAGAAACTCGTAAGAACTTCGTCGTTTCTTAAACATCGTTTGATAAACAAAACCTATGGATTAAGATTTATTCAGATGTTTTATTTACTCTGAAGATATTCGAAACTGATTGTTAAGACAATTAAAAACGTTTTAAATTATTTTTTTTTCGTATTTTCTCATCAATCACCATTATTTAATACTCATATCATGAGAGTACTTTAAAAATAACTGGTCCGCTATCTTTGGATGTCCGCCATATTTTATTTAGAATGACGTCACTTAGTTAACTATGCATTGTCCTCCAAACTAAACGTTTATGCAAAATTTCAGCTCAATCGGTTGGGGATAACTATTTTAAAATTCAGTTGCAAGGTTTGACCCATACTAACAAGGCAAGATAAATAAATAAAGTTTGTAATAAACATACATTTTAAAATAACATACCTACTACGTACATAGTAGTCTTCAATTTTATGTACACAAATAAAGTTACATAACCTAATCGGATTTACAACCGGACTAGACGCAAAAGTCATAAAATCATACTCAGAATTAATAAAAATAAATTTAAACATTTCAAAGTATTAGGATGTATATGGCATTAAAAACGAATTTACTTATCTTCTATGCATATTATAGAACTAAACGTCTCTCTGTCTGTCTGAGCATATTTTTTTTCGCACGAGAACCACTTATCCAATTTACATGTTTTTAATTTTAATTCATAGATATGTTATCTAGCCAGGTTATATTTTTGTAACGTGCGAAATAAGCAGTGACGATAATGATGAATCAATTCGAAAAAAAAAACACTTTTATAGCGCTTAAAGAGCTTACGCTAAGTAAGCCATAAGAGATATATCAAATGAATATACCACATAATTGTAGATCTTAAAAGGACTTATAAAAAGTCAGCTATATGTATATCTTCTAAAGATCACACACAATAAGCATTTTAGGCTTTAAAATAATCGGCGTGCAACTAACGTGGATGGGAGCGGGGGCAACACGATTTTCCTATGCGCTTGACTAGCAAAGTTAGTAACATATAAAATATTTAGGACATTTACAGCTAACACAGTAGTACGAAGAAGGCATTAAACAAGTGACAACTTGTACAATTGATTTTATCTTCAACGGTGCCGTTAGTGTTTTAAGGTGAACGTCCCAATATTCGGTCGATTTTGAACTTTGCTGACTTTGCTGCACTACCACGCTGAAACTAGTAGAGGTGCAAAAATTAAATTGCTAGATAGGGAATATATTCAAGCTTTATCACAGTGTTTTTTTTTTAATTTAATTTATGATTTAATAGGAATTAATATACAAAATGTAAAAAAGGACCCAAATGAACCAATGGCGGGCATTAGAAAAGCTCTACCACCATGTTATGGTTTCCTTCACCCAAAGCTCAGGCTCATTGCAGGGATTCGAACTCATGCCAATCGACGCGAAGTCGTACACGCTGCCACTGAGCCATCATTGCTTCATCACTTTTGCTATTGTGTAGATTTTATGCCTTACTCGATTTGTTTAGTGTTGTCACTATAATTGTTTGAAATATAACGAACAATTTATTGCCATTCACAAACTTTAGTTTAACATTTGTAGAAAAGCATAAAAATCCATAGACCGCCTAGTGTCCGAACTCTGGGACACATCCGAACTTGCGTGTATTTACCCTACATCAAATTGTGATAAGTGCAAACTCAGTTCTTCACAAAAACTAACGCTCATTTAGTTTTCGAGAAAATTCCGCGCGCCTTCTTTTGTGCCCTCGTTTATTCCTTTTGCAAACAGGCTATACAAAAAGCCGTGCGGTAACGAAATCCGTATGCACTTTGCCATATTCACGATCGCGTAAACCACATACACGTCTTTTACATAAAAGTTTTTCATTTAATGAATTAAAAAATCCGTGTATATTTCTCGAGAAATCAAAAATTAAAACGGAAACGCTTACGATGAATAATTATAAGACCTTTCATGAATGGCCAGAGACCTTCGACTGCGTACTTTGAAAGGATTTTTTGAAATGTAAAAATTAATCATGATTTTCTTTCAAATAGAGTGTCTCGTTTAAAAAGGACTCTGTTTAATTCATAACTACTCAACCTTGCTGTAAGCCTGCTTTTTTAAAATTTTGTATATCAAGCTGTACAAAATATATGTAGATTTGCTCAAGCCCTGTTCGTGCTCAACTATTTGTGAGCATGCCGTCTTCAGTTGATTTCGGGATGACATGAAATTTATACATTACTATGATCTTATCCACAATCATTCCGAGACTGTTGAGATACTTCGTTAAGTTTTTTCAGCATCTGTCGTGGTGTTGTGGTTACTGCAATGACTCAGTCACGGTAATGATGTCATAGGCTAATCGAAGGTGTGAGATATCCGCGGGCGGCGTAGATATTTAATTTTCAACCGTTGCAACCCAGAGATTTAAGTATACCTCCGAACGCAGAGATTAACAATATCTGGGGTATTCCTCTGTCTCACTCCTCTACGTAATTAGTTAGGTAAAGTCAGCTGGTATGTCGTGTGTCTGTTTGAATTAAATTATTAAGTAAACATTATGTTATTTTCAAAGCTTTGGTTGGCTTGTTTGTTGCTGTATATCAAGGACCGTAAACACAAAAAGGATTACGTACATTTGTACCGAAATATCAAAAAGATTTTTCAATAGATATAAATAGTTTTTGACCACAATCTTACTGAATGTTTAGCGACGATGTGACCGAAGATAGTAACAAGCTAAGTCTTGAAGTGAGATTAGCTATTAAGTACAATTGCCGGACCACGGCTGGGTAATCTAGTACACCCTAACACATGCTGAGTGGCTGAGTAACTGAGTGTATCATCAGCCATAGTGTCACTAGGTGTGTGACGTTTCGAGATCAGCCAGTGTATATACCGCTGCCGAAAGTCTTCCAGGCTATCAGGTACAATGCAGCCATACCAACAATTTGATCGAAACGATTTCCGAGCTCGCAACTACTGCAGATACAATCGCTTTACCAAGTTAATTTACAGTTATAACAGCCACTTTGCATAATTCTCTTCGAAGTCACCTCTCAATTAACATAGACAGACTGTACGATATTAACTTCGAGCGGTTTCACCAGCTCTTCAGAGATGCTCTTGTCATAGTTTATGAATAAAATCCTCATTTTAATTTAAAATTCCAATATTTGAAATAAATTTGTATTTTATAATAGAATTATTTCTTATCTATTTCTTCTCTATTTATTTTATATTATACAGTTTATCATTTACATCATAAATTAAAGCCAAAAAGTAAAGTTTTACCGTCTGTATACTTATTATTTATCGTTTATCGTGTTAAGACAAATAATAAAATATATGTCTGATGTCTGTAAGTTGTAATGATTGTTTATCAATCATTTTTATCTTTTAATTATATATATTTATTTTAACTTAGTTGTTTCCTAATTACTATATTTATCGTGTTTTCTGTCGCTTTCCGGTCTTTAGGTCATTTATTATTTAAATATTGTATGACAAACTCCTTTTACTTTCATATATATAATAATAAATGACCTAAAAAACTAAAGATGCCTTCGGAAAGCGACCTGAAAACACAATAAATGAAGTAATTAGGAAACAACTAAGGTAAAATAAATATATATAATTAAAAGATAAAAATGATTGATAAACAATCATTACAAAGTCGCACCATAGAAGCTACCAAAATGTTTTTCAGAATTCACGTCCATTTACTAATTTCAATCAAACTAATAATACAATCGGCTGACGGTAAAAGAAAACGTCCTTGGGAATCCTGAACGTTTGAAAAATATTCTCGTACTACCCTTTATTGGGAAAAATATAGAAATTGAAATCTTAAATACGTCGTAGGCTGACTGGGTGATTAAGCTGATCCGTTTCAATAAGAAGAGGCCCGTCTGTGGAATATTTACAAGCTTTTAATTATAAAATATGAAATCTTTTTTTTATTTATCAACGTGCAAACATAATTCAACTTTATTTTCATCGTACTGTTTGTAGGACCTAAACAAATAAATAAATATTGCTTCGACAAGAGCGTTTCGTTCGAGACGGCTCGTGTACCGGTAACTTGGGAAAACATTAAATTGCTTTCCACGAGGTAACTAGAGAATGAGTGACCTTAACAAAACGCTTCTAAACAATGAAGGTAGATTGGAAAAAATAAGTTGCACGTGAACAGAAGCATGGCATCGAATGAGAATTTAGTAGAGGGTAGGGACGTACTTAAGTAGGTACGTACTTACGTATTTGTAGGTGGATGGATTTATTATGTTCATTGAGCACAACGATATTGAAGTCTCTGTAAACAGTGTAATAAGAATGTCAATCAATATTTTCATGTTATTAGAATCTGAAATGTTCCGTTCGAATCTGTTTAATAGCATAATATAAAAAAAAAACTATTGTGTACGCCGTATACTACTTATATTTATATCCATCACTCAAACACTCATTCTCGCATCCCTTTCTAGTTCCTAAAAAAGTCACTCTGTCAACGCGCGCCTTGTGGTCGTGTTGCAATCGCGCAAAGAATTAAGAACCGACAATACCCTCATCAAACTAACAGTGAAAACGCTCCGCTATAAAGTGTTGTAAAAATTATATCGCGCCCGCGCTATACTACAAAAAGAAAGTGCTTATTGTGTGTTAAAGCTCCAAATTCATGTGCAAACCCATGTGCCAGTGGATATAGAAACCAAACGAACCTGCGACTTATCACACAACAGGAGACGTGTATTAGCAAGGTACTTCTTTTCCTTTTCCTCATAAAACCGGCGCCTTCAACTATTAAATAAGTTTTAATTTTAGATATTGTAGTGCACATACAATTATATATGTACATATAATTGGTTTCTCTCGGAAATGAATCTAACAATATATATGAAATTTTGTATGTAGATAATGTTTTAATTTCAAAGTTTATTAGATATTAGTATTACGTATTAGTAGGTATTTCAATGTCACCGAGCAAATATCGGTCACCCAGATATTTATATGTTAACAAGCAAAGCTGACGCATTCATTGCAGTTTTAATATTATGTATAATGTTGGTTAAAAAAAATAAACCAAGTTTCTACATTCACGCGTTCGATAAACTGTCAAACACTTTGTAACTGATAACTAACAACTTACTGTCAACCATAAGATTTTTAGTTTTGTATTTCAAATGTTACATACTAGTATGTATTGCTTTTATGTTACTATGCAGTTATTATGCGTTCAAGCCTTACTAAAGGATAAATTATTTTTAGGTCTTACTAAACGGAGGACCTCTGAGCCCCTATTCACTCGTTCGATCCGAACCTGCCAGAGAAGCGCCCACCGAGAGACAATTTCATTATACTTTACTTTTTGCAAAAGAACAATAGCACAAGTAATTGAAACCGTTCCCCAGTGAGTCCTTCTTGTAAAATATAACAATGTCATGCGACTTCTTTTAAGTATGACTTCTGATTGTAGATTTTTTTTTGTCGAATTATATTTTCTGTAACTTAAAAGTTAATTATTACATTAAGAGTATTCAGTTCAATATGGAAACACATTTTTTAAATTCATTACAGTTTCAGTATTTCTCCAGAGTCTCAAGTGATGTTAAGTGACGATGTGGCCCGAGGTGGTAACACACCAAGCCTAATGGGAGTACTGGCACTCGAGTGCAGCTGCCGGAACACACATATTGGTGCTTGGCAACAGATTTTCATCTAGAGAGTGGCAGCTAGTATGCATTAGAAAATCTACCACCATACTATACATACACCATATACATTTCATCACGATGTTTTCCTTCAAAGGTTAGGCTCATTGCAGGGAATCGAACTCGCGTCGACCAACGCAGTGTCCGTAGATACACTACGACTGAGCCACCATTTTTCCGTTATACAATATAATAATTATTCTCGTCTGAAACTTTGCCTATAACCAAGTTGGATACGACCGAACTATCCTCGATATCTTAACTCTCCTACGTGACAGGATACCTTTCGGAGAATACGTGAAAACATACGGGCTGTTAATTGGTTTTTAAAACGCTAATATATGCATTTAATTCGCTATATAAAATCTATTAATATCATGCAAACAATTGCGACAAAGATTTTAAATTTTATTCTCTGTCAGTCTATAGTTTACTATACTAAAATAATTAAAAAATATACTTAATTTTGAATATTAATAATAACTGTGGAATAAAAGTGAATTGGAAACAATAACATGGATAAAAACTACTTGAGAGCTCTAACAAGACGCCCACTATTTTATTAAGTGTAGGTAGCCTGTACAGTCCAACTGGGTGAGGCACCATGTGATGGAAATCTTGTCATAGTGGTTCGCTTGCGAGTCAGCTGTCACTGGATCAGCTAGTGTATATTCTATTCATTTTTACACAAGCCGACATGACAGCGGGTGCTGGAGATGGATAATTGATCTCTCGATGGTCAAGACTGCTTTTGAATTGTACTGTATTTACACCAAATGGCACAGTTCAGCCACTTTACCGTGCTACAATAAAATCCTAAAAAATGTTCTCGTAATATTTGTAACTAGCTGTGCCCGCAGCTCCGCTCGCGTGGATTACAGAATGCCGTCAATCAAGCGCATGGGCGAATCGTTCTGCCCCCGCTCAAAAGACGGAAGACAAAAATGCTTATTATGCGTGGTGATACTTAAAAAATAGATATATGCTATCGTTGACTTTTTTGTAGCTCTTTTGAAGATCTACAATTATATAGTAGAAATAAATACATCTCGTATGGTTTACTCAGCGGTAGCAATTTTGGAGCCTCAAAAGCATCTTTTTTTTTTTAAATAGATTCACCATTACCGTCACTGCTGATTCCGTATATTACTTTATCTTACAAAATATATATCTTATAACCTGAACAGATAACAAAAGTATGAGTTAAAATAAAAAAATAAAACATGTAAATCGGATGTGGTTTTCGCGTGAAAAGAACATAAACGGACAGACAGACAGAGAGACGTTGAGTTTATATTATGTAAGATGAGACTAATGAGAAAATGCATAACTGGTAGTGATGGATCAGATATGTGATGCCTGATAATGATTAAGGCCGTGTCTATCCTCGGAGAAATGCCTGCATAAACTTGGATTACTATTATTATAGTACATAATATCTAATTATCCAGAGCGACGGTCACGTAGACAAAATACATTCGTATGTTTACGAATAGTTATAATACATGGCGAGTTCGTCATAGATCTTGTTCGGATAAATTGGCTTTGAACGTATAACCTTCAACTACAATGTTGTTTTATATTTATCGTATCAGTTTTATTGTACCAAAACAAAGTTATCATTGATTTGTTTGAATAACGCATACATTATGTTTGTTTCCGAACATGAATAAAACATATTTGTTATTTTACATATGGTGATAAAATCGTAATTCTCTTTGCGATTGTCGCGTTTCGGGCTTGCATGGCAACGACGAACGTATCTACGTTGACAAGTAGTACGTTGTAGGACAAAGTTATGTTATTAATGTTAATATTTTGAAATTCATCTATCTGAAGTGATTTTCCTATTTAACTCACTAGACGTTATAATATTTTGTAAACTGTAACAAACATTTAAGTTATTTCTTTAAATTTAAATTCGCTAAAAATTATAATGTATAAGTAAACAATATTTTTAAACTTCAAAAAACCTAAAAAAAGAAAATATTGGTAAATCCAATTGAGTTTCTTGTCGTCTCTTCTTGACGACTGGAGTAGTGTAGACGTTCATAATTGCTTTTTTAGGGCCTCATGCAATAAAATATTTTTGGAATTGAGCGTCAAGTATATGAAAGACAAAAACGTGTTTGCGTAACGATTAATAAAGAACAACATTGTAGATTTTTAAATAGAACTTTGTGATATATTTAAAAAAAGTACTGTAAAATCACTAATTAATAAATATGTCTAATGAATGCTAAAAGGGTTTCAATATAAACACAATGCTTTGGTAAACACGTCTCCTGTCTATCAGTGGGTAAAAAATATTAAAACCTAGAATAGTTTTTATGGCAGACTTGTCTGTCGAAAATTATGCCAGTCTGTCCAGACAAAAATGAAGGGAACATAAAACAATGAGCTCTAATAAAACCAGTTGTTATCCAACATTATTTGTTCGGCTGTAACAAAGGAATCTTTTTACAAATACACAAACGTTCGCCATTCGCTAATGTCCGGTGTCCGGCGTACAGCGGAATTGTGTAATTTCTGCGAGCACCCTAATGGACTTATTTCTTTGATGAAATCTATCATCTTTCATTGACGTAAAGTTTTCGCGTATCGATTCTATACCATTTGTTTTTTTATCGATTTGTATTTTATAATATTTGAGAGAAAGAAAGAAAAAATCGCAGCCAAATTACATTGTGTTGTGTTTCTAAAGTGACTTCAGAAGCTCCTTGGGGAAGAGGGATTCAAGGTCGGTAATGCACTAGTGATACCTCTGGTATCACAAGCGTCCATAGAGAACGGCTTTTTTTCTTTAAAAAAAAGGTTAAAAGAAGCTACTACAAATAATAATCATGTAGGTAGCGCCATCTATTAACAATATATTTAATTAACATGACAGCTGTACATTGTTTACATTCTATAACACGCGAAATAATCGCAAGAGTCAATTAGTGTACATTAATTTTAACATCACACAACTAGACCTTCAGCTATACATATCATAAAGCTCAACGTCTCTCTGTCTGTCTGTCCGTTTATGTTCTTTTCACGCGAAAAACACTAATCCGATTTACATGTTTCTTCCTTTAATTCATAGATATGTTATCTGGCTAGGTTATAGGATATATTTTGTTACATAAATTCACATACGAAATAAGCAGTGACGATAATGATGAATCAATTCTGAAAAAAGACGCACTTGGGGCTCTTAAATGGCTTACGCTGATTAAACCATAAGATATATATATCAAATTAATGTATGAAATAATTGTAGATCTTCAAAAGAACAACATAAAAGTCAGCGATAGCATATACCTATCTTCTAAGGGTCACCCACAATAAGCATTTTTGAGGCAGTAGCACTAACGCGTGCGCTCGACCTATATTCTGTAGTCCACGCGAGCGGAGCCGCGGTCACAGCTAATGTATAATAAACATGAAAACATCACCTACATAATTATTTCGTTCAGAGGTCAAAAAAATGTTCTAATTACGATCACAAGGATTTACAAACAATTCCAAGGATGATATAAAAGCTGAAAACAAAGCTCTGGATCCCCGCCGCGCCGTATTCACAAACCGCAGTACAAATTATTACAGCAATGAAACATGGTTTATTTTTGACGGTCGTAAATAATGTTGAAATTGTGATTTTTCAAATTGCGACATACCCAATAAAAACATTTGATACACGAAAATGGAATAAAGTGTCGTTTTGTTAAACAACATAACAGAAATACCGTTGGTGTTGCACTTCCCATAGGCGACGGTAACCATTTAAAAGGGTCATAGCGATTGAATAATTAAGACCGGTGGAATATCATACCCATTGTTTATAGGTTTGATCCTTGGCATTTATCAACGAATTTTCCGGAATTCGTGTACATTACTCAATTGAATTTAATTAAAAATAAAATGAGCTGACGGTGAAGGAAACATCGAGAGGAAATCATAGCATGGTGGTAGGGCTTTTTTTAATGCCCGCCTGCTTAGCTAACCACCTAGGTGTGTTCCGGCAGCTGCACTTGAGAGCCAGTCTCCCACTATGTGTAGGTTTAGCGTGTTATCATCTTGGGCCACATCGTCACTTAACATCAGGTGTGATTGTGGCCACTAAGCCAAACTTATAACGATAAAAAGAAACGAGAGATGTTCTCGCATTACATTGTGGTAGGAAAATACATAAATATATATTGTAAAACCTCCATACGCCGTGGGCCGGCAAGCTGATTATCCTCGAACATTCCTTAGGGAAGAGGCCTTTATCCAGAAGTGCAACGGCCGGTTTTATTATGTTATATGCCTATCTTGCTTTTGAATTTAATTAACTTTCTTTTCTCTAGCAACAAAATTTGTAACTAATTTTAAGCGGGCTTAATAACTTTAATTAAACTTTTTTAATCCAAGCTATGTAAAATCATTGACTTCAATTGATGGTAAGTAAAGTACGAATTTATAACAACGCCAACAACCGAGACATCAGTCTTCAATGACAGTCACCATCTTATAAAGCGACTTCTTTGAAAGCTAGCTAATTCTGAAACGCGAGAGCTAGGGCATATAGAAATTTATTTGGAGATTTCTCTCTACTTGGGGCAGCGCGACCGGTGGACTACTTCCACTCTACAGAAGATCGCAGCTAAATATCATTGCGTGGTATTCTGCGGTGATTCGGGTTTCTAGAGCTTTTTGGTGCAGGGAGGAGAGTTCAGCGTCTGGAACTCGCTAGTTATAGTATTACAAGGTCCTTAGACTACGGTAGCCGCTTACAATCAGGCGGGCCATATGCTTGATTGCCACCTTTGTAGTATAAAAAATAAAATAAAACATAACCATTTTTTGGGGTACATCTTAAGACTCGAAAGACCCAAGCAGACATCATATGGTACACCCTGCTGGTATCGAAAGAGGAAATTCCATAGCGGGGGGGGGGTAGAGGGTCGCTACCGCCATTCATGTGGTGAAATACCCGTCATATTGATTCGCTTATGCACATCGCATTTCGCCATCAACCGGTGCTTCTATTTACGCAGGCATGACAGTGTCGAATAGCGGTGGATTGTTGATCTCCCGGTGGTCGTCACTTTTTTTTCGAACTGACTATACTGTTAGCCTTAGGGGCCCTGGAGCCTTAGCGGCATTTACAGCTTCACCGGGCTTGGGGCGAGCGCTTAAGGTACTCAGCCGCGAAAGCGTTGCAACAATTCCGAGGGTGTGGTCGTCACTATTTTTGGATCGTCATATGCTTACTATCAAGCACATATCTATACTTTACTATTCATAAGTTGGTTGCAAGGTTTGAACTACACAGAAACTGAAAAAGTAATATCTAAAAGTATATAAAGCTAGGTTAAATTAAACTAAATCACTGATATACGATTACTTACAAGCTTACGATTACTATGTCCATAATACTAAATAACTAGTACATATAACATTTACGCGCACACTCTTACACGGACCCATACTTACACCAACCTCTGGTTGTTCCGGTGCTCGAATAACAGGTTCTTTATCTAATGGAATATTGAAGTTCTAGTAATATTAAAATTCGGGTTAGCAAAAAAAAAGAAACGTAAAGGAACAACAAACTAGTACTAATTAAAAAAAACATTAAACTGAATCGTTACGACACACTGATGGTGCTTGAAATTGGCTAGTGTGTCCCGAGACATCCCTGAATTGCGACTATCGTATATTTAGTATTATTGCTCTAGCCCCTTTAAAATAAATGTAGACAGTACAATAACAAACCAGAAGTAAAATAACATGTTACATAAAAATAATTGTCTCTCGCTATTTATTTTTAAAACGTATCGTTTCCCTGCGCGAAGGAATGAGTAGCTAACATTATTCGTATAGAGTTTTCATTCTGTGGTTACTCCTACTTATGTCTTTTAGAGATAAACATGTATAAAAATTAAATTAAAGGATGTTAAATAAAAAGTGTTGTGTGTAGGTACTTATATATATACGCGTGACACGTAATCTAAAATAGTTTGAATGATTTTTTTTATTGTGTAAAATTAATTACATTCTACAATTAATAAACAATATTTTTTATAAATTTAAACAAATTAAAATAATGTTTATTTTTAGGTTAAATTACTTTTATACAATTAAAAAAATGAATTCACATTATTATTATTATTGTTGGCTAACTACCGTCCATCTGACTATATGGTATATATGGATATATGCGAGTATATATATCATATCATAAGAGCCCTGAAGCCTCAAATGGCTTTTACAGCTTCACCAGACTGGGATTGGCAAACTACATCGTGTAGCACTTCCGTCACATATTGTGCGCGCAGCTCTCAGTTTTACTCGACAACTAAACGCGACAAAAGAAATATAATTCAAAACGGTATTATTAAACTTAGCGTCATGGAACATAGTTTCTGTTTCTTGTTGAGCTCTTGACGGTTGAGCAATTGCCACTGTTCTCTATCCTATGCCTTTCTTTTGACCTCTTCATACGTAACGACTCCCACTTTATCCTTCATATCTTGGAAAAAGCTTCTTTTAGATATTCCTCGCTTTCCTTCTAAAATTGTCTTAAAGAACTTGTTGTGCCATATTAAGTGGCCCGTCATGTTTCCTCTTCTATTATATATGTTTTCCAATAATTGACTTTCGTCATCAACCATTCTCAGCACTTGCTTCCAAATGAGCATTTATAATCCTTTCTGTCCAACTAATGTTCTCCATTCTCCGCCAACACCACATCTCAAACGCAGCCAACCTTTCTCTATCTTTTTGGTTTAATGGCTTTACAGCCTTACAATGTTGCTTCAGATGTAGATCTTAGTGAGCCGTTTTCTAATCTTGGTTTTTATTTGCAATTCTACCTATTATGCCAGGTGAATATCTAGAGTCAGACGTTATCTGGCTACGTATTTATGTAGAATTTGAATATCTTTTCTCTATGAAGATAACAATGTAATAAAGCTTATGACTTGTAGGACTTGCGGCTATCATAAAATGACAACTTCAGTCAAATAGATTGGATCTACAAATGAAATGTTCCCACGTTTATATTGTTTTAACTGGTAAATTATTTGAATGTATAAACACAGTATAATTAATGTTGATAAGTTTCGTGAGGATCCTTTGAAATGTATGTACCTATTACGATTTTAATGATGCCTTCTGTCTATAGATATGTGCGGTATTCAAACAAAATAACAATACTGTATGACGGGGTTTTTGCACCCTTTTGATGATATTCTATATTAATCCTTATATGTATATTTTTTATATATTGAACCAGGTCAAAGTTACGGCACAATGCGTGATAGTGCCTGAAGCACAATACAATCAAACACAATGCCGACCACCGAGAGATCAGCAGTCTAAGGACAATCGTCACGCCGGCTTGCAAGCCTCTAGGTATCTCGATATTCCTGAAACTGGCTGATTCCAAAACGCAACAAACCAAGAGAAAGTCACAATGATGAGTTTATCACAATGCACATGGTGGTCACGACCTAGTCGCTATTTAGTTCGAGATAACCGACATAATTGTCAAATCCCACAATAAAATTTTATTAAAAAGAAAACATTTAGGTACAAATTATAAATTCACATTATTCTCCTATTTATTTTAAAAGAGAAATAACATTACATAAACGTTTTGATAAACGTTTGACATTTTAATGACATTAATCACATTTAAAAATGAGAGTCTCATCAGAGATTACGCCGCAACAATGTTAGTTCGGAACGTCCTCTTTTTCAAAGGCTATGACTTTGTAAAATTGTTTTAAAAGCTTTTAAAGTATTTTATTTTTATAAGTATAATGAAATAAAAACTGATATCTAATGTAATTAAATTATCTAGTAAATTTCGCCATATAGATTCAAAAGATTGCATTGGTACGGTTAATGTTAGTAAACCGCGACAGTCTCTGTTCTTGAAATACAATTAAATACCATCAGATGAAGTACAATCATTTCACGAATATTCAATAAATAATGTTGTTAGAATCATCTTAATAAGTACAATGAAGTTCAAATAAGAGGACAATTGTCAAACCGCCATCTTGCTTCGTATTTCGCATGCTACTTTAGTAAAAAATGTACCGTCAGAAATCGATAACATGTGCAAATTATGATACACGTCACGTCGCCGGCCATAATTCATAAGATACAAAGGCTTATATTTTTATTTAGATTAATTTTAAATAAACCTCTATTGTGTCAAAAATCATTAACAATACAAATAAATTGTGCGGCCAGGAGAGTTACATTTTAGAATTCATAGCACCTTTTCTAAATTTGTTGTCTAATTGACATAATTTGACGTAGTGTCAATTCGCTGTCTGGGAATTCTAAATCTCTTCTTGGCTTAGCAAATGTTATGTTCAACGTAGGCTCTTCAAAAGATCATTTTTTATTATATTTTATGTTTTCGTTGCTAGCTGTACATTTTTGACAAGCAGTGAGTGAAGTGGGCGCGGACGCGATTATCTTCTCATTTGAAACGCTTAGTAATTTAATTTAATTTGACAGATGTAGTTTTGTGCAGTGGCGAAGAAAAGGCCCTCTATTTTACAATAACTATAGAAGGTTGTTGGACTTCCCCTGAACCACCCAAGATCGCTGACGTATGTATGCTGGCATATACATTACTAGCAACCGCCCGCGATTTCGTACGCATTAATTAAACCTTTGGTCAATTAGTTTGGTCAGCGCACGCTGATATAGCAGCGAAACGGAATATTTTTTCCAATTTGGTTTACAAATAGATCCTAATATTCATTACAATGAAACTTAATAAAAATAAGACCTAGCCTATAACTATCAGGACGAACGTAGAGATTACCCTTTACTCCTTACAGACAAACTTGCAATAAAACTTTACCTTTATATAATAGTAAGTATAGATTACAAACATACATAAAATATTTTTTTTATTAATACACTTTATAATATTAGTGCAGATAGTAACATTTCTGTTTACCTAATTAACATACATGCATTGTTCCATAAAGCGGTTTTCAATATCGCGCACCCGCCACGACCACCCTCTCCAGCGGCAACCCAAGCCTAGGTCCGTTCCTCCGGCATGGAGCCCTTGAGCCAGCAGCCGCTCGCGCGATACAGTGACACTGCATTCACTAGCTATCGACACACACACATAACACTGCACTTCACACATGTACACCACTCAGGTACATAGGTTCTGTAAGGGACCTTTTTTGTTCTTTTTTTGGCTAGTTAGTTTAGACAAAAATTACCAAATCACTAAATACATATACACATGTTCCTTCCTTGCTCTCAGAAGGCAGGAACATGTATATTTGTACAGTTAGTTAGCTCGAATTTCTATGGATATGGATTCAGTCAGATCGCGACTTTTTCGCATGATCGGCAACAGCCCAAGCCGAGGTTCGGCCACTTTGGCACCCTTGGAGCCCTGTCCGTTCCTCCGGCATGGAGCCCTTGAGCCAGCAGTCGCTCGCGCGATACAGTGACACTGCATTCACTAGCTATCGACACACACACATAACACTGCACTTCACACATGTACACCATTCAGGTACATAGGTTCTGTAAGGGACCTTTTTTGTTCTTTTTTTGGCTAGTTAGTTTAGACAAAAATTACCAAATCACTAAATACATATACACATGTTCCTTCCTTCCTCCCAGAAGGCAGGAACATGTATATTTGTACAGTTAGTTAGCTCGAATTTCTATGGATAGGGATTTAGTCAGATCGCGACTTTTTCGCATGATCGGCAACAGCCCAAGCCGAGGTTCGGCCACTTTGGCACCCTTGGAGCTTGTTGCCTAGCTTTCGCGGCTGAGTGCCTTCCGCGCTCGCCCCCAAGCCCGGTGAAGCTGTAAAAGCCGCAAAGGCTCCAGAGCCCCTAAGGCTAACAGTATAGTCATTCCAAAAAAAGAAAAAAAAAAAAAAAAAACCCTTCGAGCTTGTTGACTAGCTTTCGCGGCTGAGTGCCTTCCGCGCTCGCCCCCAAGCCCGGTGAAGCTGTAAAAGCCGCAAAGGCTCCAGAGCCCCTAAGGCAAAAAGTATAGTCGTTTCGAAAAAAAAAAAAAAAAAAAAAAAACAATATCGCGACAATTTTTATTTTGTTATACTTATCATAACTTAAAAACTATTGTACTGATTTGAATAATTCAAAAAGTAATTTACTCCTACGGAAACAGCATAATGTAATACTATACTAAAAATACTATACTATACTATAATGTATAGTATTTTTTATGTAATACCTACAGTTTTTGCAGCGCACGCGAAAGAAACATATTATTAGGCAATTTTTATACTTTGTGTAAAACTATCGACTTTTTTATGAGGAATTAATTAATTTTTCAATTTTTTTTTTAATCAGTCCAGTAGCTTTTGAGATTATCCATTACAAACAAAAAAAAAACAAACAATAAATCAAATCTTTCCTCAATATAATGTTAGTATAGAATCTATACTATACTATATCTATATCTATACTATAGATAAACATCTGCTTCAACGAACATAATCGATGTACTATGTCATGTAAAGTTATATTACTTTGACATTATTAAAATCTTTAATTAATACGAAATTAATTTATTAAAAATGAAAGATTATTTCAACAAGTGTAATTTATTAGTAGGTGACACTGATACAGCATTTAAAAAAATAATATCGAGTGTGTCCTATTTTCACCACAATAATACAAGAGGTTGAGAAGTTTAGCAAGCAACGACTGTCATTTATATTAGACTAGCTGTGCCCGCGGATCCGCTCGCGTGCACTACAGAATGCCGTCGGTTGAGCGCACGCACGATTATGCTGCCTCCTCCGCTACCAAACACGGCGATCGCCCGCCAGTTACTTTAAAGACAAAAATGATTACTGCGAGTAATCCTTAGAAGATAGACATATGCTATAACTGATTTTTTGTAGGTATTTTTAAGATCTACAATTATGTAGAACATTAAATTGATATATGTCTTATAGTTTACTCAGCGTAAGCCCCAAAAGCCTCTTTTTGCCGACTTTATTCACCATTATCGTCAGTGCATATTCCGTATGTTACTTTATTTAAAAAATACATCATATAACCTGACCAGATATGATATCTATAAATTAAAGGAAAACCATGTAAAACGGGTAAGTAGTTTTTGCGTGAACATAAACGGACAGACAGACAGAGAGTTTTATAAGCTATGGTCAGCTGTGTATGAAATGTGGCTATCTTCACAACAATAAAACAAGAGGTTTAGCAAACAACTTCATGGTGTACCTTTTTATTACGGTCTGTAAAAAAACTCTCTTATCATTTTGTCATAACTCGTCTACAGATGTAGTTATAACTTGTAAAATACCAACTATCACTCCCATAAGACATTTTCTAAACAGTTTCAACTCAATAACCGTAAAAAGGACAACAAACCCTCGGAGCCGTTAATTATTAAGGGGGTAGTTGGCAGTACCTGCCGCTTATACATCAAAATGTCACATATTGACGGGGGATATTCAATTATAAATGACAATGGATGTGATATAGGTCAGCGTATGGAATCTGAATTACGGAACTGTCTATATTACTCTGGAATATTGAAGTCCAGACCGATTTATTTGTTGATAATATTTGTGCTCGAAGCATAAGATATATTTACGAGTTGTTTTATATATTTATGAACTAATCTTTGACCATAAGCCTAAATGGAAAGTGGGCTCGTTTACAAGTGGAATAAGCCGTTTGGCAGCAAAGCTTTCGCGGCTGAGTGCCTTAAGCGCTCGCCCCCCAAGCCCGGTAAAGCTGTAAAGGCTTCACAGGGCCCCTAAGCCTTACAGTATGATCAGTTCAAAAAAAAAAAAGAAGCGTTAGGCGGTTGATAAAAAAATTTCAACTAGGCTAAACTAGAAAATGGTTTGTTCTTTGATCAGGACGTTTTCCGTCACCGAAACCGCCGTTTGAAAGATTGCAGGGTATTTTCTAAAACTGTCCTGACTAGCAAACGCCTTTAAGTTTAGCACCTTGTCTAAGAGAGTTTCGGCAAGTTCATTTAAAAGCCAGTCTTACTATTTCCAGGACCCGCGTGTTATATTTTTTTATATATAGTATCACGGCTAAATTACATTGCTTGATGATAAGCACGTACATTATATACTTTTTTATAATAGCTCGGCACATTGACTGGACGGTCCTTGATGTTGTAAGCACAGTACAATCCAAATACAACGGAGACCACCGAGAGATCGAAATCCATTTGAAGTGATGATGGCGCAGTGGTAGCGTGTACGACTTCGCGTCGATTGACGTGAGTTCGAATCTCTACAATGAGCCTGAGCTTTCGGTGAAGGAAAACATCGTGAGGAAACCATAGCATGGTGGTAGGGCATTTTCTAATGCCCGCCTGGCTAGCTACCACCCTCAAGTTGAAAATCTGCCGCCAAGCACCAATAGGTGTGTTCCGGCAGCTGCACTTGAGAGCCAGTCTTCCACTAGGTTTAGCGTGTTACTATCTTGGGCCACATCGTCACTTAACATCAGGTGAGATTGTGGCCACTACGCCAAGACCTATAACGATAAAAAAAAACCATCGGTGGTCGCCGCTGTCATGCCGGCTTGATCTTTAAAGCACTTTAAAGCTTAATATTTATAAATTGGTATTCGCACACCTGCATTATTTTTTATTACCTATCCAATGACATCATAAGACAGACAAGAAACAAAAATTATTTTACCACTTTGTTCTCGTGATTAATATGTATACCCATGCCAAATTACAGCTTTCTAGTACTAAGAATCTCTGAGCTAAGCCGCGGATAGAACGACGGACATACCGATACTATTGTATATATTTTGACTATTCCCCATTGGCCTACTTAGAGATTCTTGTTTCATTATAATATATGGGACATATTGTTACCGAACAAATCAAGGCCTTTCACTCCATTGAATATATTATTTTAACATTCGAATATTATAACTAAAACCTTAAAATTATAAATCTTTATGAATAGCCTTGCTGTATATAAAAAATCCGAGTTGTTTTAAATTTCCATATTAAAAAGCATTTTTTTAAATTATACTCTTAAAGTTTATTGATGCAGATTTAAAATATATTTAAAAATAATCTTTAATACAAATGAATGGAAAAGGAAAGGAAATTTTTACTACATGCAAGTAATATTTATACATACAAAGTTTGAACACTACGGCGAGAACATTAATCTTAAAAGTTAAATCACAATAAATGTATTATTATTTATTACACTGAAGTGTAACAGCAGTTCAAAGGTCATAACACGAGTTTGCTATCCTTTTCATACCTACTACGGAAATAATTAGCAGCTCTCTCTTTCACTATTCCAGCGGGCAATGTGCAAAAAGCTGTGAAAAGGGAATAATATAAATTTGGAGGTCATTGACTTCATATAACTTGGCACTTACCTGATAAGTATTGTTATTTTTCTATTATTAATATTGAATACCGCTCCCTATCCGATATAAAGCTCTATTCACAATGAAAGTGTAAATGCTGCCTTTATGTAGCGGGTTTGTAACTTGTAACTACCAAAATTACTATCTTTAGTACGATTAAAATTTAAAACAATTTTTTTAATTCTATTTTATAAATAGTACATACAGTACAAGGAAGTTAAGAGTTTTAGTTGACAAACTATTTTACTCGACTGATTAAGATTAGTTTTCGTGTTCGGGTAATCAATAATATCAAAATATACTGTACGAACCGTTGACAATTGGCAACTGGACTTGATAAGGTTTTTTTTATTCTGAATATATTATCTATACTTATAATAAAATTGAAGTGTCTGTTTGTAATGTCAAAATAACACCTTTTTACTAAATGCATATGAAAGTAAATACGATACGATACAAAATACATTATAAACAGACACTTTAATTTTATTATATGTATGATATAGATTAGTTCTAAGTATCATCATTTAAATACGAATTTATACGTTTAGTGGTTATTTTATTTAATAGTATTTTACAAGACATTGTTAGTTCTAAATAAATCTGAAGTATTATATCCATATAACAATTTAAATAACATTGATGCTTAAATAACAAAGTAGTTAAATTCAATAAATTAAAAAAGGTGAACTTACATGAATTTTATGAGCCAGATATAAATTATCCTAATCACTGAGTTAACATGTTACTAGTGGCAGAATACGCCCTCCGCAGACCTCGGCCGGCGTAAATAATTTTTTGGTGTTACTTCTAGCCGCTCAGAATAGAAGAGTTAGTGAATACAGAAAAGTCAAGTGAAAACCTTTTTCCAGGAATTCGGGAAATCATATATTTTATAGTTTGCATACATATGAGGCCACGGAAGTGGTCCGAGAGGCAACCACATATTTCGAGAAGACTTATGAAGATTTAAGGCCCTCCAGGAACAGAGGCAACAGAACAGAGATAACACGCTTTACAGTACATGAGCAAAAACCGAATAGTTGCAACTCACCGCCAGTGCACCATCTTTCTTAAAATATTTGTTCACAATATCCATTTCAGTACGTTAAACTTCAATGGATAATATCCGATATTACATATAAACAGCACGCAATACCATTTGAAAGATGTCATAAAATTTCATAGCTTCAGAAACAATTCCAAAGTGTAATATACCTACAGGGCTTCGTTCAAGATAAGCTTTTTCTATAAGAAATCAATATTTCAAGGTTTTTCTCGTGTTTCTATTAGTTTTATAGGTTCTATCAGCTGCGTCTCTGGTGAAGGGTGCATGGGTGTAGGAAAATTCAACCCGAATAATTGCTTGATTGGTTCCTTCGATAAACCAGTTTGTTTTATGGTATGGTATGCTATGTTATCAAACTATACTGGCCTATAAGCCGTTGTAACGACAGTGACTGTCGGTGGATCTTAATCTCACAACAGAGTTCTTTTTCTTGTCATTATCTTACCAAAGTAGGAATGAGATAACATGTTTTCCCCTTCTACTCTCCTCTATGAAATACTATCTCAGTATTCATGCATATTATTTCTCAAAAAGCCATACCTTCTTCGGTCTTTCTCTACTCTTATTATTTATCTCTCCTCATGACATGCCGACACCACGCCAACCTATTACCCCTCAGCTTCTCTGTGACTGGTGCTATTTGTATACTTCCTCTGCTGTGCTAATACCTGATCTAATCCATTCTAGATACACCATAGATACATCTTAACATTCGCAACTCTGCCACATGTACCTAATGTTCTTTCATCCGTATCTTTCATTGTAAATCACTCGAATCCCTACATCACGACAGTTTTATAATGATTGTATACACTTTTCCCTCACGATGGTTATCATTGTTTCCTCCGGCATGGAGCCCTTGAGCTTCCTCCGGCATGGAGCCCTTGAGCCAGCAGCCGCTCGCGCGATACAGTGACACTGCATTCACTTTCCTCCGGCATGGAGCCCTTGAGCCAGCAGCCGCTCGCGCGATACAGTGACACTGCATTCACTAGCTATCGACACACACACATAACACTGCACTTCACACATGTACACCACTCAGGTACATAGGTTCTGTAAGGGACCTTTTTTGTTCTTTTTTTGGCTAGTTAGTTTAGACAAAAATTACCAAATCACTAAATACATATACACATGTTCCTTCCTTCCTCTCAGAAGGCAGGAACATGTATATTTGTACAGTTAGTTAGCTCGAATTTCTATGGATAGGGATTCAGTCAGATCGCGACTTTTTCGCATGATCGGCAACAGCCCAAGCCGAGGTTCGGCCACTTTGGCACCCTTGGAGCTTGTTGCCTAGCTTTCGCGGCTGAGTGCCTTCCGCGCTCGCCCCCAAGCCCGGTGAAGCTGTAAAAGCCGCAAAGGCTCCAGAGCCCCTAAGGCTAACAGTATAGTCATTTCGAAAAAAAAAAATGGTTATCATTGTTTTTAATCTTTACTTTCCTTGCCGTCCAACGAAGAACAGCCATTGCGTCGGTACAAAAATTGTGTGTCTGTGTGTAGGTACATATGTACGCACATAAGAGGTTAGGTACACTTCTTTGTTGTAACAAAACAACAATAACTCCCGTGTACCAACAACATGATGAAGTTAGCCATTAATGATGATAATGTAAACTCATTTTACTGACCTTAATTCTTTTTAACTGTGTTTAAATACTTTAATCATCTTCTTCTTTTTATCCTTATCCCACTTTACGTAGAGTCGACACAACATATTTCCTCTTCCACTGTACTCTATTAACTATCATCTCAGTAATAATTTTAATTATTTATCTAGACATATTATAGAATAAAGTCCCCTGCCACGTCGCAATAAACTCAAAAATTACCGAACGGATTTTCATACGGTTTTCATCAATGGACTGAGTGATTCATGACGAACGCGCCAAAATTTGTATAACTTCAAAAACCCTATACCATTTGATTTTACATATCGTGTAATTTATATTCAAAACGTGCCAACTCCTATAACAAATGAAACGTTGCAAATACACTTCTATATTTTATTATAGTGTATATATCATATAAGGGCCATTAACGTTGGTGATTATGAGACGAACAGCTGAAACTGCGAGACAAGCACATCGGATGAGTGGATGCCGGTTGCGACTAGGGCTGTCAACTTTTACACTGATTATTTGGCGGAACCTTGATCCGTCATGTGGTGGTTTTTATTTTAATTTATAACGTTATATCTCCCTTTATTATGTAATTTTTTCAGCTTTTTACGTGATATAGTTCGGTTATTATACACAAGTGAAGTGGATTATAAATAATAATTAGGAATATGCATTTTTAGTTGCCACGAAAACTCTCTAGACAGTTTTGACAAGAGAGTCACCATATTGTTATAACTACGTTTAAAGTTTACAAGAATAATAAGAAAAATATTCTATCAGCAGAATTGTGGATAAACACAATTGCCATTAAATAAAAAGGAGTCTTTTACACGCCACATAATGTCGGATCCCTGCAGTTTGTGGCGGGATCTCAAACTTTCTTGTAATGGTATTTGTTTTTTATTCATAAATTTGTGTTGTTTGTCCCTATATTGTGTAATACAGATGGCATTTTGCATAATAAAACTTGGTTATTGTGCACAAGTGAAGTGGATTGGAAATAATAACATGGATCATGAATTCTGAGATGCCACAAAAACGCCCTAGAAAGTTTTAACAAGGGAACCACCATCTTGTTAGGATATTCAAATTGTGTTTTTTATATGACTTTGAATTTATGAATTTATTGATTATTATATATTAAAATTGTTAAACTAATTATATTTATAATCACTAGTATGAAATATAAGAAACTGAAGAAAACATAGAAGAGTTGACAATCCTAGATACAGCAATCCCTGAACCTCCCCCAAGTCCTTCAAATCCCCTTCACAAACAGCGTCTCTCAAACTTACTAACTCTAAGTTTACTTACAAGAGCTCAGCGAAATAACAGTGAACACCAAAAGGTACTATATTCGAATCGACTGTTTTATGACAAATCGAATCACCAATAATCTTGAGAGTTTAAAGTACACATATTCTGGCCGCTTACATAAGTGGTCAAAAGCAAGTCACTTGATACTATATTTTGAAAAAAATATTTTAGTGATAAATTACAGCCATTTAAAAAATATATTTACTAAACAGTTACAATATGAAAGATATATCGTAAACCGATGCAGAAGGAGATCTCTACTAATACACTGAAACGCGGTACATCGAACTGAACAATAAATGATCGATTAGCGATAAAAAGGTAATAAAGCTCTTCTAACCGGTGGGATTGCGAACAACAGAATCGTGATAAAACCCGTCATAGTGACTCGCTTTTGTATGACATATTTTGATGCTAAACAGTGCATCTCTAGCACATATTTGTAGTGTACCTATTCAAACTTTATATTTACGTATAAAATATTTCTGCCAATTATATCTAAGTAATTGTAACACAAATGTGTATATAGATGAATAGTTACATAATAAGATGAAAAAAAAAGTATTAAATGAGTGTGAATATACTAGTAATTGTAAAATGACGTATATTTCCAGTTTACAAAGTTTCATCGAAATCAGTTTAGAATTAATAAAATTTAATTTTTTGGATATATTATTACAACTAAAAGTGAGTAATATTAGCAATTCTTATAGTTTATCTTGTTTATATAGCTCAAGTTTATCAACTTGAGCTTCCCATGTACTATATAAAAATCGATCAATCTGTTTTTAAGTTCAATCTAGAAATACAAAAAAAGTCTGATTATCAGGAAATTTGAAAAAAAAAACATGTATAGATTTTACTGCAATTTTATTAATATAGATATAGATAATTATTGGTGTGTCATGTGTTAGTGATCACGTAACTTCTGAACTACTTGACCGATTGAGATTATATTCACACAATCAATTTGTTTTGTCGAAACTATAGTTTATATGTATGATAAGATCCGATAGGTAGCGCTGTCGTTGAATTTATCACGCCACCTACCGTAAAGGGAAGAACAGTGTCTATCCGGCCAGCTAATTTAATTATAAAATAGTCCAGTATCGCTAGGGGCAACAACAACCGACAACAGCAATGAGAAACACTGACCTCGACCTCTCAGACTAAGCTTGGCTTTAATACGGAACACTGACAACGTATTCTAACTACTTGAGAGGTAACTTCTTAAATGACATAATAAACAATAACTTAAAAATATAAAAGAAACAACAAGTAACTCTGCGTATAAGAACATACATGTGGCATCTGATTTAGTCAGTCAATACTATGTCTAACTGACCAAGTTTATCACGACGGTTGGTTTTTTTATGGAAGCACGGCAAAATGACGTGAACTTAACGTAACGTAACGTAAGCGTAACGTGAAGAGATATTTATGCAGGCATTTTCACCTGGGCTTAGATCACTTTTCTCATATATCGCTCGTAATTATATGCATTTCCCCGATAGTAGGATAGGTATCCGAACCAAGCCGAATACGTCTAACATATTTTGACTACAATAAAGTAATTTGGTGTTAGACGGGTCATTTACGACGAAGCTTTTACACCGACATATCTTTTGTAATAAATAAACCAGTTCAAAATCTATCGCTGCACTGAGTCTAAACTTGACCAGTAACCATTTTCGAAACATCCACTTAACATAATTTGAACTAGCTGTGCCCGCGGCTTCGTTGGCGAAGATGACAGAAGAACGCGTAGTGTTTAAAAAATCGTAATTTCTTAAAACTTTTTATTAAATAAGAATATCGTTAATAATTATTTTTTTGACAAGGAGCGTGATGCGCACTCAACGGCAAATTTCAATCATTTTACCTATATAGATTGCTAATACACATATAAAAAGATTACCGAAATTTCTCACATATTCCAAAAGTATTGGGTATATATTTATATTTTCTTCGTAATAATTCCGAAAATATGGAATATCATGCGTCATTATACTTGCATTCCGAATCGATTACCCTTTCCACCTACAATGGATATGTGGAATCTAATAGACGTGTCAAATTCACGAATTATAAATATTAAAATTAAAAAAAAAAAACAGAGCATAAGATTAACCTTATCGGGTGAGGGTTTTTTTTTCGTACTGACTATACTGTTAGCCTTAGGGGCCCTGGAGCCTTTACGGCTTTTACAGCTTTACCGGGCTTGGGGGCGAGCGCTTAAGGCACTCAGCCGCGAAAGCTTTGCAACAACATCCGAGGGTGCCAAAGTGGCCGAACCTCGACTCGGACTGTTGCGCGTATGCAAATAAGTCGCGATCTGACTAATTCCCTATCATTTGATCTAAACTAACTATACATATATACATGTTTCTTCCCCCTGGGAGGAGGGAAGGAACATGTGTATGTGTATTTAGTGTTCTGAATTGTTTTGTCTAAACTGACTAGGCAAAAAAAGGTCCCTTACAGAACCTATCGGGTGACGATGAAGGAAGCCTCATGAAGAAGACTGAATGATTGAGAAATATTCTCGTATATCACGGTCTAGTGAAGATAAAAATCAGAACTATTGATTTATCGGCGTTTGAGATTGCTAAATAGTCGTGGGTTGGCGAAATGAATAAGCCCGTGCCTTCCTTCACAAGAACACACAATAAGGCGTATAATATGGACACTTATAGAATGTTAATATATATATAGGGCACAGGAATACATGGCCCAGGCAAGTCGAACACAAGGCAAACCATCTTTACAGGAAGCATTTCGGCGCATCTTCATGGCACAAGTTATATAAAACTCCTCAACCTTATTGTCTTATCATTAATTAAAATGTTTTAAGTTCATATAATTAGGCATAGTAGATAAAAAAATAAATAACGAGTAAAAGATAGGTCAGATTTTAATCAAAATTACTGATTATCTTATATCCACCTACCAGACTTGGCTTTTTATGAGACTTCAGTACTTTTTATAGACAAATCATATCAATCGAGACTTGGCACGTTTTTTTCTGCTTGTTTTTATTGGGATTATAATAATATTATATCATTCTTACTATAATATAATAATATTATAAAAGGGAAAGTATGTTTGTTTGTTACTCAATCACGGAAAACCGCTGAACGGATTTGGATGAAATTTGGCACACAGATAGTTTATAACCTGGATTGACACATAGGATTTTTATCTCGGTAAAGACACAATTCTAAAGTACACGCAGACGAAGTCGCGGGCAGAAGCTAGTATTATTATATTGTGGTGTAAGGGCGTGTCAAATTACATCTTCAGCACTGAGACGCCCAAGCCAACCTCACCTGCACGTAGTGCACCCTGCTGATTAGCGAACGAGGATACGGTGATAGCGAGGTGGTATGGTCATTTTGCCCGACTGGGTCGCGACCACCATGCACGTGGTGAAAAGTCCGTCATAGTGACTCACTTTTGCGTGTCGCGTTTCGGAATCAGCCTGTACATATTCAGTTATTTATGCAGGCCGGTATGACAGCGGCAACCGCCGATGGATTTCGATCTTTAGTTGGTCGCGGTTATATTTGGATTGTACTGTGCTTACCATCAGTGACAGTACCGTTAATTTACCGAGCTACTATAAAAAAAAATAATACATCAAATAAGAAACATACAAACAGTCGAGGAAAAGAGAGATATCGCATAACCCAATTTGTATCTAACGACAGATCCGGAATATCCGATCGCTCAACATGAATACTAAAATATCATTTTCAAAGATACACAAATTTTCTCATGTATTCGTACGACAAACTAGATGTATTCAGGTTTGTTTAGTGGGATCATTTCTTCCTATACATTTTTATATTGATAGGATTTCACTTAAGGATTTTCAAGTTTTGTAATGTAAGACCTGGCCGCGTTACCACATCACAACTATAGTGAAGGCTGCTTGGATAAAATATAAAATTTCTAACTGATAGAGTTGAAGCTTATTTACGAATCTCTTAGATAATCAGATATTTTATTTCTTCTGCAAGCAACTTTCGTTAAAGTAGTGGCGTGGAAACGCTGCCACATCCTACAAAATTATAAAAATGGCGACGCTCTGGCGATCAGTCTTTACATAGCGAAGGCTTTTGATAGGGTCGTGCACATCGCTCCAAACTTCCGGCGTATTGACAACTCGGAATCCTATTCGAAGTTCGGCCGTCTATCTACTGTTCGCATCTCTGGGATGCAAAACACCTCCTCGATACTCTGGACAGGTTGCAGAGACGGGCTGTCCGCGTTGTTAGTAATGCACTTATGCACAATAATGTTGTGTAATTACTTTATATAGTCTATGGTATTATAGTTTTATCTATTGTGATTGATGATGTACTATGGTTAAAAGATTAGAGTGAATTGAGTTTTATAAAATTGTTTTATTTCATGATTAATTCTAAAACATACGTTACCAAATACATTGTGCCACTTCAGCTGCGCAGAAACATTGCTTTGCTGGGCATGTTCTATCGTATATATTATGGTGAGTGTTCTGAAGAGGTGTTCAATCTTGTTCGCTCCTCTCCTTTCCACAACAGAACCACACGCGCTGGACTTTGGAGTCACTGTTTTATGGTAACTTTCATCTCGGTACGAACTTAAAATTTTCAATGTATTATCTTTGTCGTACCGTGAAACTGTGGAACCATCTCCTGGTCATTGTGTTCTTCTTACGACATCGGGTCCTTCAAGCGTAACGTGAAGAGATATTTATGCAGGCCGGCATGACAACGGCGACCTTCGATGATTTTGATTTCTCGGTGGTCGCGGTTGTTCGTCCTATGCTTGCCATCAGGGATGGAACCGACAATTAGCCGAGATACTATATAAACAAAATAGTGGTAAATGTTATCATTCTGCTTTGCCGATGTGATAACGTCGACGCTCTATGGCTAAAGTATCTTGTAAATTATATTCTTTTCACTTATTGATAGCTTAATTCCGTCTGTTTCTTTCTGTTAAGCTGTTTTTAATGGGAATGTTCCCCTGCTGTCGAAACACACAAATAGTTTAAAATTAATGTTTTCGTTACAAGAATGATTAAAAAACAAATGGAATTCCTAATGAAAATATATACAAACAAACATGTAGGAAGCGTCATCTATTAATAATCTGTCAACTAACATGACATCTGTTAGTTATATTGTTTACATGCTATAATGTGCGAAATATTCGCATGGATGAGCTAGTTTAGCTATACTAAGGTCTATTTATTTTAAACTTAAAATAAAATAGTAGATTATTTGAGTTACGCTACTTTTCTATTTAATGGATGATATCAGAGTATATTCTCTAATATCGGCCACAAAAATACACTATCCAAAGCATGCAAAAAATAATAATAATTAAGTACCCCATGAAATTTTTGAAATACGTCTCTGTACACGACAGATTTTCCGCGAAAAAGTTTCAGCACCTGTTGAATGATTAGGTTTTCTTGTCCAATTGTTTTCATATCAGTTTGTTAACTTGTTTTGATTTAACATTCTATAATTAATTGTTTAATCATATTATAATACTGTTCTTTTTTTATACACTGTTAAGTTATTTTTACACGATATAAAATTAAATTCAGTATAATGAATTTAGGTACATTATTATCATTGATGGCTAACTTCAACATGTAGCTAGCACGCCCAATAAAAATTGCTGGGTTTAGTTTTGTTTTGTGACAAAAATGATAGTCTACAGAGTGTATAATTTTTCAAAATATTATTTTAGAAGCATATTCTATTCTTTTGATTCCTGTCTTTTGAAAGATTCAAATGCTTCGAATAAACTTCAAGAGGCATTACCGCAACCGGGTTCTTTCATTATTCGATTATACCAGTAAGTTATTAGACTTATATAAATGTAAAAATACCATATACTTGCTCAGTGGTAGGACACGACGACTGTGTGCGATTGGATCGCCACCATCACATACTAGCTGCAATGGTTGCAGATCTCTCGGTGACCGTCATTATTCTTGGATTTTACTGTGCTTCCCATCGCACACAGTTTTTTCACTTTGACGTATTACAATTTAAAAAAAATGATGATATAGTCGTCACGCTTATTTACCGTGCATGAGATTTATAATTTAAATTTAAATACATGTTCACTTATTGCATTCGGCTTTTATATCTGTTAAAGCAAGATGGAAATCGCAGCGTTAACAAACAGTATACTTTGATTTATATATACGTAGGTACATAAAATGTGATGTCATTAGGTTCAGCTTATTACAAAATGAACATTTATATCCTAAGAGTTCTTTCATAAATCCAACGTAGAGTTCCTTCCGTAAAAACATCCTTAATAATTTACTTATTAATAGGTAGGACAGCCTCACAAATATCCCTTGAGGTCCTTTGGTAAATTCCGTCTCATTAACTCGACGTGATTCCGCCCCGAACGTGTCATATCCCGAGGGACTATTTCGGAACCTTTCATTGATTTTTCTTGCAATTTACCCTACACTCACGCTCATTCTAACATAGATGGTTAAGCAGAAACAGATATCATCTATATTTATATTGTATACTAGCTACTATCCGTGACTTTGTACGCATTCACTTATACTATCAATACTCTATACTATATGAATATAATAAAACTGAAGTTTTTTTGTTTGATTGTATTATATTTTATCACGCTAATCTCTTGAACTACTACCAGTCGGATTCCAAAAATTATTTTTGTATATGATAGCCAGATTCATGAGAAACAGTATAAGCTACCTAGCAGTAGGCTACACCTCTCAGCTAGCCTTAATTATTGATTTTTGTTAAGTAAGTTGAAACAAACAGCGCTCCCGAATTGCTTCATCCGTGAGCGCGGCCTAATGGTTAGTGATACATAAATACAATGTCCTACAAAAATATTTCCTCTTAGTACATTTATAAAGAGTTCACGATACCATATACCAATCTCTTAAGCCATAAGCCACAATAAGGTAGAGAGTTAAGAGAGGTAGGGCCCAGATAAATTTGTTTCGTGATTTCTCTCTTCATGGGGCAGCCTGACTGAAGGAATACTTCGGTGGTAAACAAGCATACGGCCTGCCTGATGGTAAGTGGCTACCGTAGCCTATGGACGCTTGTAATACCATAGGCATCACTAACAAGTTACCGACCTTAAACCTCCCTACCCCAAGGAGCTCTGGAAAACCTACTCACCGCCGGAATAACACTAGGTCATTTGGCTGCGATCTGTTCTACAATAGGGGTATTTCACCAGTCAGGTAGCTCCAAGTAGAGAGAAATCTCCAAAGAAATTTATCTGTGCCCTATATCTCTTTTAAAATCGAAATTGTTTCTGCCATTTGAGAGCTACGATGCCACAAACAAACACACATGTTAAACTTTTAACACCCACACCCATCTGTTTGTATCGGGGGGTAAAATTGAATATCCCTTTGGTGAGGTATTGTGCGCACACCCGTTAAGGTGTCTAAATTAGTGCAACCACTTTCTAATGGGTGGCGCATGAGTCGATCTTTTGGAAGTGAACGAGAGCGAAACTACAGGTAAAAACTAGTATTTCAAGAAACACAATTATTACAGGGTTAATTTTGCCTGACATGTATGTACGTTTTCTGGTACGGGTTTTACGTACAAAATAAAGTTACAAGTGAACGTTAAGTAATTAGTAGACTTGTAAATGACTTTTATAAAATCCTAAAATGAAAACGTAGTATATAAATGTTACATAGGTGATAACGATAAAACATATTATATGTAAGAATTTAAATGTAGGATGTAGAACTGGAGCACTAACGCGTGAAACGAAATGAAGAAATAAAAGGAGGCTTTGACGGGATCTTGTCTGTCATATAGTGGTCTTTATTTGTTGCTCATAAATTTTCGTATTTTGACACTGTATTTATAGTATAGGTTGGTTAATATGGATCATGAATTGACACGATTTTGTTAAAAGATTGAAATCATCAGAAGATACTAACGTTGTAAAACTAAGCAATTATCCACTTGAGAAGAAGAGGGAAGTTTTTGACGGGATGTCAAACTGTCATGTAGTAGTTCTTGTTTTTGTAACGAAGTTCCTTATGGAGCGTTGCGGAGGGGTACCCTAGCCGGCAAAAAACGTCCGTAACGTTGAAAAAGCGTTAAGTATAGTCTACATATTATGGCTATGTATAGTCTAGAACATAATTAGGCTTAATTATTATTATTCAAGTAAATAGCTGTTTCTTTGTATATTATTATTACATATTTTTATAAATCATTGTAAATAAAATAAAGGTGTTAAGATAATTTTGTAAATTAGTTTTTTTTTTATTTTTATAGAAAAAAAATCATAATAAAAATGTATACCCGAATAATTATTTTCTTTATACCTCGAATAGCTAAATATAAATTGAAATTAATATTTTATAATAAGGAACTTCGTTCCTATCTGGTGTCCCACGACACCAAACGGTTTTTTTATTCATAAATTTTCGGTTATTTGTCCCTATATTGAGTAATACAGGTGGCATTTTTCATAATGAAGCTCGGTTATCGTGCACAAATGAAGTAGATTGGAAATTGATAACATGGATCATGAGTTCTGAGGTGCCACAAAAATTTCCTAGAAAGCTCTAACAAGGGAGTCACCATATTGTTGGTATCATAAAATCGTCATAATACTGGAAACTATATTCACTCGATAATGACAGTAATGGTTTTTAATAAAGAGGACCGGTTGCCAAGTTGGGAACAAAAAGAATCTCTTCTTCTACAAAGAAGAGAGAATTTTTGTCATTTCATTATACTAAAGATTTTTATTTTGTGTAAAGAATGGAAATTTTATTTTAAAAATTGCATATCCTAGTAAACAATTAACAAACACAATATGAACCTAGCAAGTGCATGTAGATTAATTGGAAAATATCTGTATATCCACTTATAGGAACATCATAGGAAACACTGCATTATTCACGAGCGGTTATTACCTGCTAAACTATGATCCATTATTACAAGCGTGAACACAAGCGCTATTTTACCGCCATCAATTTTCTACGAACAAAAACTCAATAAAATTGGCGGCTATTAACGGCGCGTGTCTAAACGCAGCGCGTAGAAAACTTAAGCCCTTAATAACGCCAGAACATTTCCAGAAAACATTTCGAGTCATAAACCCAAGGCGGAACAGCCTCTAAGTTCGTGAGGTCCCGAGAGGCCGCCCGTGACCTTTATTTGACGCTTCGTATATTCCAGGTCAATAGTTTCGAGTCTATACATATGTAAAAAGATTTCGACCTTCCTGTTTTATTACATTATATATGTTTCATTTATTTGTATTTTTCTGACGACATTAATTTATAACATACTCGTACTAGATTGCATCGTTATTATATTCAAATTAAATCAAAAATTAAAATTCCTAAAGTGTACCTATGAATGTCAAAAGACCACCACCGATTCAGAAAACATCCCAGTCATCAACTTGATTGAGTTTATTTTTTAGGGGATGTGCAGACAGTAAATTACTTTCAGAAATCACTATCATTGACGTAAATGATAACTAGAATACCTATTCGTCAATAAAACTTGCTTTACATAATTCTTGAACTCATTGTTCGGCAAATCGATAATGTATTTATGAACTTGATTGAAGAACCTACTACCTACGTACTACTTACTACCTAAAAAAACTTTTATTTATCGAAGTCCAAAAGACGGCTTAGAAGTGTAGATTGTGGTTCCGGAACCAAATCGACCAAATAAATTTATTAAAATAAAAAATACATTTCAAACCCGACAATTGCCATTTCAAATTTCTGTGAGACAATTAAGAATCTCTTATAAAGAATACTAAACTAAGAATATTTGATCTAATATTGAATTTAAATAGTTTGATATAATAATAATAAACATTACTTTCTATATACAATGTGAACAAAACAAACGTTACTCGTCTCGTCCTGTCACATTGTTAAAGGATGTGTGTTAAAGAGACAGGAAGAAAATTTTTTGCAGACGCGTTATAATAAAATATTAAAGAGTGAATTTTCACAATGTGCACGCACATTGTAACAATATCCCTACACTATGAAGTTGCTTGTTAAGCCTATTGTTCTATTGTGGTGAAGATAGTCAGTTACTGTCAATGTTATACGTCATATAATCTCAAATAGCCATAACTATTTAAAAAATAACTTCTATCGCGCGTACACAAACACGCGCATCAACTTTTTATTCTACACTTTTCTATTGCCTGGATTATCTTTTACAATTCCGAGTTGATCTATAGGGCAGAGCAAACGTGCAGTCATATTTGTAACAAGATTTTAATGTTCTGCCCTTTCCTCGATAATGGCTCGACCACGGTGCCACCTATTGGATCCTAACATAGTTATGAACCATCGTCTTGATAAAACAAATATATTATGTAAATATGAGCTCAATCAGCAAGTCGTTCAGAAGTTATAGACAAGACGCACTCAAGATTTTTATATGTAAGATTTTTATTTAATTGTTTATCACAAATTTGTATATTATTGATGACTTGGCGAACTTTGTTTTTTTTTACTATCTGTCTCTCCCTCGTAATATGTATTTACACAAGAGAAGTATCCCTCAAAGAATAAAAGATCAATTGATTACAAATTAAACTTACTAAAAGTCAATTAAGAGTTAAAGATCCCTAACAAAACCTTCACAATTTTCATTCCACGGCTGTTCACAGAAAATCTTTTATCTGATAATAATTTATGTCTGGATCTAAAGACGCACAAAGGTTGGCTGTCTATCGATGAATTTGCGAAACTTTTCGTCCGAATTCCCTTTGGGGCGTGATATTTGTCAAACTTTGTTTCCATTGGTACAGTTTGCTAAAGAAAAACATTTATGAGAGAATAGTGTATAATTTATTTGTATTATTGACGATCTGCTAACATTTCATCCTTTGGCAAACAATGACACGAATAATGATGCCTTTTAACAACTTGATTATTTCTCCAAGCAAATTATTAATTTATTCACCTAATAATACAAAGATATATAATAATATTAGAAGAGTACTGTTACTACTTTAATTACGTACTTTTTAAACTCTGGATGGCCTTTCTGAACCAATTGTGAGCTGTCGTGAGAATTGAGATGAATATTATGACGTGGTCGCTAACTATGGGCCTTATAAGAAAGCTCAAAGTTACTCAAATGCTCGGAGTTTCTCTGCGTAATCAAATCAGAATTGAGGAGATCCGCAGGAGAACCAAAGTCACTGATATAGCCCGAAGAATAGCTAGACTTAAGTGGCAGTGGGCGGTCCACGTAGCTCGTAGAACGAATGGCCGACGGGGCCAAAGAGTTCTCGAGTGGCGGCCACGTACCAGGAAGACGCAGCGTGGGCAGACCCGCCACAAGGTGGTCCGACGACCTGGTAAAGGTTGCGGGAAGCCTCTGGATGCGGACAGCACAGGACCGGTCGTTGTGGCGATCTTTGGGGGAGGCCTATGTCCAGCAGTGGACGTCTTTCGGCTGAAATGATGATGATGATTATGCCTAATTGTTTTCAATGATGTGCCATTGCCCATGTTAAATTTATTCAACCAATTTTCCATCCTGCCGCCAACTGACACATGTGGCCTATAGTTGTTTTCACTTCCCAAACTTGCTATAGCTTGTCAGATAACTTGACGTTCATGAATACTGCTCCGCTCCTTAGAGTCGTAGAGTAAAGTCAAATAGCCAATAACCTTCCTAAATAAATTGTCTATAAAATGCAAAAATATTTTTAAATCATTTTAAAAATCATTTTAAAAATTCAAATCATTTTAAATCAAATTAATTTGTTAGTTCCCGAGATTAGCGCGTTCAAACAAACAAGCAAAAACCAATCTATTGAGCTTTATAATATTAGTATAGATTATATGCTCATATGTCAGTGAAGTGATTTATTGACATAGTGCACTATGATCACTTTCTAATCGAATAGCCATGCGTGAGATACTCCCCAAATATTGAAAAAATATGATTATTAAATATGCAGACGTTACTAAGTTCATCGAACTGCTTCAGCTGCGTAGGAGCATTACCTCGCTGTGTTCTACCGTCTGTATCATGGCGAGTGTTCTGAAGAGCTGTTTAACCTAATTCCCTCTTCTTCCTTTCATAACAGAACTACACGCGCTGGGCTCAGGAGCCACAGGTAATCTCCATCTCGGCTCAAACATAGAAATTTGCTACGTCGTATCTTTGCCGTACTGTGTATTCACTATGCCTTACTTCGAAAAAAAATAATTAATTCCATTAATACCTACATCACTTTTCCTCAAGCACGGAAGCTGTTATCAGCAGTAAGGCGGAGTAATTTTAATGCATTAGTTTCACAATTCGCGAAAAGCTTCACAAAGGTAAATGATAGGTAAATTTTCCTTGCTAGAAACTAAGCCGTTTTTACTTAATTCTATTAAATATATTTTAAAATATTTCAAATTAGTTTGTTACGCGTAATACGCAGACGTCTGACAACTACAGATGTCTTCACGCTTGAGAAACTATGAAAGGCTGAACTCGAAAAACACTAGAAAGTAAAAAAAGTACATCTCTCCTAAACACCTTTTATTTATATATTTAATTAATCTTACTTCAATAATATAATTAAAAGATAATCTCTAATACAAAAGGCTGTATATATCTCAAAGGTATCTTACATCAAGATAGAGTGCAATCCGTTGAGATACAACAATAGGGGTCTGTTATAAAACATTCCTTGTAAAAGTCTTGGACATAACTCTATTTTAAAGAAGCGGACAGGGTCAATTCCTGTAGCGGTAGCGAGAGCGTTTATTAAACTAGACACAAAGCAGTGTGTCAGCCAAGTTTGGAACGCCCAGTGAATATTTATGTGAATTTATTATTTATTAATTTATTACGTCAGTAAATATTTACGTTAATTTCTAATTAAAGAAGTGAATATTTTTTATCCTAATTTATTGACGATTAATATTTGCCAAGTAAGAAATCCCATATCAAAGAAAGTATCAAATTGTTTTGTAAATGAATTAAAAAACGTTAATTCCTACAATTATAATTAAATGAACTGCTATGGAACTTAGCACCCTTAGATTTGAGTTCTTTTATCGGTGACGACAACTGCCCTTAATGTCGTTTCTACAGAACTTGGCCCCTTTTTGGGAACACCAATAAAAAAAATTTTAATATTATTTCTTTGTTATTATCATATTCTAGTATAACCATTTAGTCTGAGAGATTTTAATACTAGTACTATCGTCAACACGATCATTAATATATTATAACTATTTGATAAATGGATAAAATGATCTATTATATTTTCTATTTTATTCTAACTACTAGCTGGTCCAGCAGACGTTGTTTACATTTTCCAATAGTCATTAACTCAACTACAGCGCATTCTGTTCCTAATTATTTTCTCTAACAAAATTTCCAGGACTATAACGAAGAATACAAAATGCCTAATGAGAACTACGCATATCCATCTTTCGAATCGTGAGACTTACGGTCTTGAACTCATAAAAAAAATAAAATAAAGGAAATTCAGTTTTTCCAATATTTCGCAATACATTAAAAATTTTCTTTCTCTAAAGACCTTATTCGAACTATTACTAAACAAATCGGCCCAGCCGTACTCATGTGATACGCTTACTAAGAACAGCATTTCATTTTAATTATATAGATATAACTTTGAAAACTCAGCAACTCAAATGAGTCTTGGCTTCCAAACTTAATCGCCACTATCGTTTTCTGTCCCAGGCAATACAACCAAAGACAGTTTTTAAATAATAATAAGTGTTGCTGTAACAAAATCAAATTGTAACTATGATAAATTCAAAAAACTAGTGACATTTTTAAAAACATAATATCATATTCATACTTTTCTTTTTTCTTCCTTTCCTTAGTCACTACGTTCGATACCTTATTCTCATAATAATCAATAGTTCACAATAGGTTACCTACTCGGACCTTCATGTGAATTTACCTGAAGCAAAAGAAAACAAGAACTGAAATGTGATTCGTATTATTTTGATTTATAAAAATATATATTTAGGGAATACCTGTATTGATAATGTTTTATTAATATGTTACCTTCTACATAAACAACTAGTTGTGCCCTCTGCTCCGCCCGCGTTTTCTACAGAATTTTTGTTTATAAAAATATCGTAATATATTTTTGTAAGGACTAAGTATCCAAGGAGCAAAACAAAAAATATATTAAAATTTATCCAATCGTTTTGCGTGATGCGCGCACAATGGCAAACTTAAATAATTTTATTAGGGTTCCGAAGTCAAAAGGAACTCTTATAGTTTCGGTATGTGTGTCTCTGTCCGCGGCTTAGCTCAGAGATTCGTGGTACTAGAAAGCTGTACTTTAATATGGGTATACATATTAATCACGACGACAAAGAGATAAAATAAAATCTTTAAAAAAAAATGTAGGTTATCTTCGCTACACGTAAAGTGGGAATGTTTTTTTTCTCGTTTATCACATCGTGTGGGTTTCGTTGGATAAGGTCTGTGAAATATTGTAGGTCTGTGAAAACCATTTTTTGATTCAAGGTTCCGTTTGCGAAATATTAACCTTTAAAGTGCAGTTTTTTGTTAGAGACAATTGCCCCCCCCCCTGCCAGCTAAATGGTTGTTTTTGGATATGTGAAAAAACTCATGGTAGTAGTATATATAATAAAATTAAAAGGAAAAGTATCAGATGTTATAGGTATTAGAGGTATCAGAGTAGGCTTTACAAGTTTACGAGTAATAGTCAATCAAATTATTACATTTATTTGGAGAAGTAATTTCATACAAATTCCATTGAAAATTACTTAAAGACCCCCTATAAAGGATGATTCATGTTACACCAAGCCGGACGCTGGCCGGGGCACGGTCAAACATCTATAGTATAGTTTTGTATGAAGTAATTCATGTTACCCCGGTCCGGGTCCAGCCTGATGTAACAAAAGCATCCTTAAGTCTATATAATATATTGTGACGGGCAACTACGGAAGCCTACACTGTGCGTAACCCGACTCGCACTTGGCAAATATGTTTTATATAGATATCTCTATATCTATGATTCTTCTGTAAATGTGTAGGTGACTGAACTCCTCCTAAACGGCTGGACCGATTTTGATGAAATTTTTTGGGCGTTTGCGTGGGTCTCAGGATAATTTAGATTCACAATTGGACCTGGTAGATGGAGCTATGGTCGTGATCTAGGTTTTTATTTTTATGCAAGTCAACGTTCGGGCAGGACAACGTCTGTCGTGTCCGCTAGTATCTTATATAGCGATATCTTCATAAACAATAATTCTGAATTCACACGAGCGGAGCCGCGGGCACAGCTAGTTGTATCATAAAGATATTCCTTTGAGTATAAGAGTCACAATAATGACATTAGAATTTGTTGAATAACATTGGACTAAAATGAAATATGATTTATTCCATTTATACCCTGAGGAGCCATTCGTGAACGTCAAAAACACTGACTATCTGTCATCGTGAAGAGCTGACATCGCGGCTTTAAAAAAAACAAATGTACAATATTTAAAAAAATACATGGTATCACGACAAAATGAAGACGCTATGCATAATGGTGTAAGCACAGTACAGTTCGAAAACAACGGCAACCATCGTGAGATCGACAATCGTTTGTCGATTGTCGCTTTGATGCCAACCAGCAAGTCTATCGGCAGCTTGATATGTACTGCCTAATCCCGAAACGTTCAATTAAGAAGAAAGTGCATGATGGCCGCGACCCAATCAGATACAGATTCCTACCATACCCCTTGATAACGGATATAAACCGGTTCATCTCGGATTAGTCAGATCGCGACTTAATTGCATACGCGCAACAGTCCGAGCCGAGGTTCGGCCACTTTGGCACCCTCGGATGTTGTTGCTTAGCTTTCGTGGCTGAGTGCCCTAAGCGCTCGCCCCCAAGCCCGGTAAAGCTGTAAAAGCCGTAAAGGCTCCAGGGCCCCTAAGGCTAACAGTATAGTCAGTTCGAAAAAAAAAAAAAAAAAATCATCACGTAACGCGACACACCTATACGTGCTACTATTTCAAGTTTCACACCTTAAGTATGGTGGTCGCGATCCAATCGGAAACTATTGTCGCACCCTTCCACCCAGCAAATTTGTTTTCATATCGAGCAATAATTAATTATAGTGAATTTTCAGAAAGAAAGTCACTTTCTAGGTAATGTTATGTCACGTTATTATTAATATATTCGTCCACCGTATGTTTAAAACCTTTTGAAACTAGAACCAACTTTTACATGGTCCTTGTACTTACTTTATTGTATCAGGAGCTGTTTGTAGTAATGTTGAGTAGGACTTACAATAACCCGTACATTTGTACAGATACATGGCAAATAATGTAAGAATGCCTTAATGGTTTGAAATGTACCTCTACAAATTTTATGTACGGTACATTTTACTTACCACATAAAGTGTGCGAGAAAGTGAGGTGATTGCGAGAGAGTCATATGCGGAACTTCAAAAGCACGTTTTTATAATGTCAACGGATTTTTACGTCACGTGACCGAGAGACTTTTTATTCACTCTGTTGGCGAATTTATTAAAATCGAATTAAGTATCTACGAAGTTTTGTTATTTCAGTTGTCTTTTCTGTGATATAATTGCTACACTTTCCTGATTTTAATAATATTTTAAGAGTAAAATTCTGAGATTTTAACTGTAATTTATCCAAGTAAGTCTTTGCAACTAATAACTTTGCAATAATTATTATATTACATAATCGACTTGTTTTGATGTTTGCGTATTTAAAGTAGGGTATGTGTAAGCGTATTGAAATTTGAAAAAAGTAATATCTTAACAGAACATAATATAACTCTGACAAGAATAATAAGAAATACAGTATTAAGTAATGAAAAGTATGGAATTTAAGGAAATCTGGCGATCGACCGAGGCGTTATTATACATTAATAATTATTATTAAAAAATAAAATACATTTCAAGAATTGAATATAATTTATCCAGGTAAGTCTTCATCCAGGTAAATTTCTGATAATAACTACTGATTTGTTTGGTGTATGTGTAAATAATTTAATGTTTTTACCGTAGATTTAATTATTATTTTAACAAACAAGTTACATGCACCAATATGTTTCATTACATATTATTATCATCGTAATCATATTATATTACCTAGATAGTTAATTAAAATCGTCACTCTTTCGATCATAGTCAATTGTTTCTTTACTAATACTATATAATAGTTACGTCAAAAGTTCTTTGACAGATGGTCAATACAAACAGAAACACTACATGCCCTACTTATTACTTAAATTTACCACAGAACTTCAAAACGCTTCGCTTCACGTATTACTTCAAATGTACCGCTGATCTTCAGAACGCCTCGCCTCACTTGAAGTGCCTTGAAGTGCTTGAAGAGGTTACTCTTACGATTTCAATTCAGAATCGTGTCCAACACTATTTTGTAGAACGTGACAGTATTACCTAAGTAACTTTTACTAGTTTTGTTTACTATCGTAAATTTCCCCAAAACTAGGTCAAAGACTGAAGGAATTTACTAGCTTACACCTTAGACAACGCCAGCCTACGGCCTAATGGAATACCGTCCGATATCCACAATTTTGAACTTCAATTTCGTTAATTTATTTATGATATTACTACTTTTTTCACACAATAACTCACTAAAGAAAAATCGGAAGAATGATTTAGGAATGCATAGGAGACAAACAAACAAGTATAAATTCGTATATATGTCGTAGGAAATAGACTGTATCGGGCTTATTGCCGGTTGCATAACGTGACACATCGGTTGCTTACTAAAATACTTTGTAAAAACATAATTTAATTTAATATAATTTGATACATTTTTCTATTGTGTAAAATCTTATCAAAAATAAGTTATATTATACTTTATTGTACAGAAGCCTCGATTGGGGTTGAAACACCATCTGATTCGGTGTTTATAATATATGGTAGTCTTGGTGTTCGATCGGACAGTACATTTTGATAAGTTTTGAAGACGGTAAGTTCTAGTCAGTGTCTGAAGGGTGGTTGATGGAGCTGTATCATGGGAGAGATATTTGTTTTATGTAGTGAGAACAGATCGCGAACCCGCTGCTTGAATATAATTATCCAATTAACCTTTTAAGATAGAAACTGTGAAATAACTATTATTTTGGTGACCGTGACATTATGAAACTAAATTAAATTGTATGGAACAGAGAATAATTTGCTTTGTATTTATATTTAACCCTGATAACGCCCACGAGACCTGTGATCGCTAATGATGATATCGAGGAAAATGATGTATCTCCGATATATAATATATATTTTGTAGCTTTTTTATACTAGGTCGGCAAAACGACTATACAGCACGGTACAGTTCACAAACAACGGTGAATGTCGGTGATACAGATTTTATTGGCAGACGTCGATATTATGCCTGCTGAAATGCCTCGTCAACTATATGTTTCAGAAATAAAGGCTGTTATTATTATGAGGGTTTTATTAAGTTAGGTATACATTCTAAACAATTAACTCATAACCTTGGCAATGTCCTCATAGCATGAAAAGACATTATAACAGGGTGAAGGCGAGTAATGGCGCGTTCACATTAGTTCCGGGCTGTTGATGGACAAAGTGTGTCAGAAATGTCACGTTAGCAATATTTACGTTATGTCAGATCTACGTAAAAATTAAAATGTTATATGTGACACAGCTTAGTGACGGAACTGTGCCTATTGGTAAGCATAGTACAATCCAATAACACTGATGACCACCGGGTGATCAACAATCCACCACCAGTCGCCGCTGTCATGCCAGTCTGTGTAAATAGAAACTAGATATGTACCGGCCGATCTTCAAACGCGACACGTATACGCGAATTATAGTGTGACCGCTATACCACGCCTTAGGTAACTGCGCGGCGCGACGCGGGGTGAGACGCGGGGTCGGGACGCCATACGCACATGAGATAGAATATCCAAAGATGGTTCGTGCTTATCTCGTGATGTGAAAGTTGTCATTTATAATGTGGTCGTATATTTTAGTAAAGGAAAGCAACTAAAGAAAGCTTTAAAGTAAAATTGACGCAAATATCAGCAAAATCGTGTCCGAGGCTACGAAGTACTTTGAAAAAAACTGTGAGAAATTTAGGAGAAGCGAAGGAAATTTTATACACTGGAAATTATAGTCGTTTTTTTACATATACTACAAAGGTGGCAAACAAGCATACGGCCCGCCTGATGGTAAGCGGCTACCGTAGCCTATGAATGCCTTTAATACCACAGGTATCACTAGCACGTTGCCGATCTTGAACCCTGCTACCCCAAGGAGCTCTGGAAACCCTACTCACCGCAGGAATACAACGTCATTTCTGTAGGGTAGAAATATTCCACCAGTCGGGCTAACCTAAGTAGAGAGAAGTCTTCAATCTTTCTGTGCTCTACTTCTCTTCGCAAAAAACTCAAAAGCCGTAAAGAAAGAACATGTTATTAATGATTTATTGATGAGTGCTTTTCTAAACAAATAAAATATTTTATTTAAGAACTTAAAATATGCATATCACACGTATCAACATCTTACTTAATAAATACAAGTAAATATCATAACTATCACAACCATGAAAATATTGGGAACTAAATACCTTGAGAACTATCTTGTGTAGTATCGATCTCATGTAAACTTGTGCCTTTATTTTTCATCCATTCCATAGTTTTTCGAAGAGCTGTTTAAAAAACTATCAACTTCATGATTCAAACGTAAATTACTTATTATCTAAATTAATAATAAATGATACCTATTTGTTTATGCGAAACTCCCAAAAACTTTACAGAAAAAAATTATAGAATCACTAACAGACACATACAAGATTTTTATATATAAGATGTATTTACAAGGATTAGAAAATATCGCAAAAAACACTGCGGTCCATTTTAGTTTTTAACTGACTGACCGTCTAAAAAAGTGCTAGCCGCGAAACCCAGTATCGCAATCTACCCACATAGTGAGTGATATAAATGCTCGGACATTATTTTTAAAGCTCTTTCGGCTTAATTTTTATTATTTTAAAGAATTAATTACAACCATATTTTATTTATTTATTTACAATGATAATTTTAAAGTAATATTGAAACTATGAGTCTTTGATGTAGGAAAATTAGCTTGATGTAGTATATAAAATATTCTTTTGTAATTTCGTTTTATTACAACAGACAATCTTTTTAGTTACAAGTGACAGTAGGAAGAAAACGCCATATGTTAGAAAAAGTAACTAAAAATGATTGCGTTCCATATTCCACATCAGTAGAGATATCGTAATACAACTCAAATATAGAGTTTTTTTTCTATATATGCTTAGCGTATGTTAGTATTATATTGTAATTAAAGTTACGATGTTATTTCATGTCGAGTTTCGATATGCAGCTATGTAACGAACCATATACATAACAAACCTATATAGCCAGTACGTGCGAAGCGGACTATATATATATATCAATATTAATTTAAAAAAAATTGACAAAAATCTATAAATAAGAACACCATCACTGGATTTTTTTTAAATCGGTGTCATGCCGGCTTATTCAAATGTCTCTTCGCGTTATTTTTAAAGGACGTCATGTTGTAGGAAGTAAGGAGACAATTCCACAGATTCACAGTAAGGTAAGATTGCTTAAGATAAGCTTGTTAAAAAACATATCGGCAAATGTTACATTACAATCGTTCAAATATGAAGTGTTATCAATCAAACATGCAAGCTGTCATACCGTTATTGTTTATGAGAAACAAGAACTGGTTTGACTGATCATAGTTCATATTTGAGTGAATGTGTTAATTTATTTACACCTGGGGGTTCCCGATACTACACGTCTAGTCATAACTGATCTGTATGTTAACATACTTAGACACATCATATTCTAATATTTGGACGACGGAACTTTGCTTAGTTTTAAAAAAAAAACATCTATTACGCAATAATTAGTTTTATTCCCTAATTTTATTATTACTCATATTATTGACAATTTATATACAGTAACAATTGAAGAATTAATCAATGAAATACTTCTCGTGAATAAAATTACATAAAATTGGTTGTCAGAAAAATATTTTTCACAATCTCTAACATTGTTTCTGTTCTTCTAGCCTGTCGATAATGAAATTAGGTATGCTTCTCGTCTACAAAATTGCATAAATATCGATTAAGGATTATTATTTACTTTTTACATATTTTTTTAATATTTCTGCAAAAAAAACATCTATCTAGATAATTAAGTAAATTTTACACAAATCTTCACAGCGGTTTCCGAAAATCGAAATAGGTACACATATAAAATACTTATATAGCAGCTTCAGGCGTTTATTACGCAATAATTAGTTTCATTCCCTAATTTTATTATTACTCATATTATTGACAATTTATATACAGTAACAATTGAAGAATTAATCAATGAAATACTTCTCGTGAAAAAAATTACATAAAATTGGTTGTCAGAAAAATATTTTTCACAATCTCTAAATTTTTTTCTGTTCTTCTAGCCTGTCCATAATGAAATTTGCTTCTCGTCTACAAAATTTCATAAATATCGATTAAGGATTATTATTTATTTTTTACATATTTTTTTACTATTTCTGCTAGTATTAATTCCAGTTCTTTTAGCCTATCAATAGAGCAATGACGTGTACAAAACTTTTCGAGTACAAATTTTATAATGATCGGTCATGCAGTTTAATAACCATAAAAACAAAACAGACAGACAAAAAAAATGTGTGCAGCAGTTCACACGTGTCAGAAGTGAAATCTTCAGAAAAAAAAATGTTCTTTAAAACCTCTTTTATTTTATAAATCCTAAATCAACGGGATTCAAACTATCGACTACACGTGCGTACTACGTATGGAGTATGGTCGTCTCATACCACTAGGCCAATCTTACGACGATCACAATCATGAAAATCGGGAATTGCATTAACCGTGCATAATGTAAAAGTATTCTATCTCATTCTCTCGTTGACTAAATCTTATAGATGTGTATGGTTGTCTCTTTTTAGTGTCGCTTTTTCGTTTCATCGAGTTTCATATCACAACGGTGCTAAAAAATAAAAATGTATCACGTATTTATGTAATAGTTTGAAACATTCCATAACTTTATGCTCCTGAAATAATCCAATCGCTTCTCATTTGCTGATATTTCTTAGGTCCTTACCTGTTTTCGTGGCATTGTTGTTGTTAGTCCCCGACGCTTGACTGAAGAATGAAGCGCCGGTCAATCTAGCACGTCGCAGTATCCACCACATTTTAATTAATTATAACAACAAATCCAAGATGTTTTCAATTCAAATTTATTAATTACGAAAACAGAATTATACAATTAAAAAAATATTAAGCATACTCGTTTATGAAATATTATTTTAATAAATTTAAAATTATTTCAGCTATAATTATACGTAGATATAGATTGTTATTGCCAGTTTCGATTGTGATGTTAGTAACGATTGAGTTTTATGTCATGAAATTGTTTATTTCGTATGACGTCGTTTATACGCGCGTTGAATATATTTGCGATATAGACTGGTATGTCCTAACCGAGAGGATACCGATGCCGTACTACCCCGAAACACTCCACGAGAACATGCGCATTACGCTCGGACCAGTGATTTGGATAACAGGTGAGATTTTGTTAAAAGAAATTACTCTCGAAAACAGAATAAACTCATTAAATAACTTTTTTTATTTAAAATTCAGTTCTACACTTCTAATAAAAACTGGTATTATCAAGAAAAACAAAGGTTTTAATCCTTTGTAGACTTTACTTCTTTATAGACGTGTTTTTATAAAACTCAAATGTATTAATAAATGTGTAGTTCTGTACGTTCATGCATTTTTTCTCCAAATCTATTGATAGCCATATATTATAAGACCCATTGATCACGAATATAACATTACAAAAAAATATACGATTTTTTTTTGTATGTATTTAACTCAAAAACGTTGTGTGGGTTAATAATATCACTTTCCAATCTTCACAATGGACTGTATATTTATAGGATTACAGAGAAGCCAAGCTGTTGTTACAATCGCATCGAACCGTAGTCTGATACTGAACTATTAATTTCGAGCCGTTGTTCGAGCCGTGCCGTTCAACAATTTGGCACTATATTTAAATCATCTGGGTACTTACATCTAGTGCATGGTATGCTTAATAATATGACATGCCGTTTTCCTATCGTAGGCTTTATATTTACGTGTCAGGTTAACGTAAAGTTACATAACACGTAGGTATTTTACATAACATAATGTATACCAAAACCTCGAAATAGTCATCACATTGAGAAATACTTACGTTATAATGAAACACAAACCATGTAAACTATTTATTGAAGTGAAACTTCTTATGCGACTTCCAAGCGTTAAACGTTAAACGTTTAACGCACATTATCGGTCTCTCCTCTTTGTGTGAGCCAGAGCGAGAGAGTAAATATCGGTGTGTATGTATATTGCACACTGATTAAATAAAATAGAAAATGTCTTTTAAAATGAAGTTTCACTTCTATCGTGTGCGAATCGCACACACACCTTTTTTGTACTTCCTAGTCTATATAGATATGGACGCTTACAACTATGCATAAGACATTCGTAAATAACATCTCATAACAAGTAAAAACCCATACATATAACACGAAAGACACCTAATCCTTATCCTAACAAGAAAGATACAAACCTTAATCATAAATCATCGTATAATGTTCCCTATTATAACAATAAACTACGTAGACACAAGATATCGAACTACGTTACGCAGACTATTGGTCTAACACGTTACTATAACCATTTCTAAACATTATATTAGGCTGTGAACTATCAAAATACGTACAATACCACGTCGTATATAAGTTATAGTAAAAGACATTGAATAAAATACATTGGTGTATACGCAAACTCTTAAGGATCAAAACTATGTCTCACAACTTGTAAACGTTAAAAACTATATAGAATTTGTTGTGAGGCGACATGCTCATCTGTCCTCAACAAACGGCTTGTCCGATTTTTTTATTTATTTTGGACACGGGAAGCTTATAAATCATTCCTCAATTGATAGGTTATAAATAATATTAAGAAATAGTACTTAAAAGAAATCAGTCAGAATCAGTTCAGAAATCTTAAAAAATACATATTTCTCAAACGATTTTTATAAAATTTTGTAGCCGAGAAGTATTAAGAGAGGCTATAAGATTTGTCGATAATATAATTGAATTAATATAATTATACGAGTCGAAACTAATTATTGCGCCAATAAACGTTAGTATAAAATAAATATATGACAGTTGCGATAATATGAAAGCGAGGTTGTCCTGTTTTCCATTGCAGTATTTTTTGGTTCTTCGTCTGGTTATTGGTTCTTAACACCAAACTTGATGTTAATTGGGTCAATCAACTTTTTTTTGTTCAAACTTTCCTATGATTTAAGAGTAAAGAATTATTTAAGAAAATTACTCCAAAAGCGAAGTTGCTTTTCCTAAAAATAACTGTTGACTGAATTAATGTTACAATAATGCAATAAATTCAAGGGTTTCAATAATACATCGACTTACATGAATTTTTAAGGTTATCCGATGGGCGTAGCCCCAATTTTTGAGAAAATTTCGTACAAATATTTGAGATTAGTTTTAAACAAAGAAAAATAATAAATACCCAGTGACGGTAAGACGTATCCCACGTTAAACATAGAATGGGGTCTTATTATTAAATGCAATTGCTGGAATATACAAAAAAATACTCGGTTCCAGGATGCCAAGCACCATGCTATGTCTTCCTTTACCGACATCTCTGGTTCATTGTAGAATTCAAGACATCGTTTATTCCAACTCTAATTAATTGTTACTACAACCTTCGCGGTAATTACATACTGACCTTTGAGAACCTTTTTTACGGGATTGTTGTAAGCCCCCTAATATTGAGCCAAGAGATCGTGGGCTTATAAATAGTAGTGCAGGTTAATTAAGTCCTCGATATGTATATATGTAGGTAAGTACAATGTACGTAGTTTCACTACCATGTTTAGCTAAGTATAAAGCTAGTGCTGGATACACAGTGCAAGTGGAATTCAGTCAGAAATAAGTACTCCACTAAGCCGCTGCAACTGTTTTCACATCTCAGAAATCATCCTATTTTTAACCGTTATATGAATAATTGAAAAAAAAAATTTTTTTTGGTGATGGTCTGTGTAATTCGTATTCGATAGTATTCGGAGCTCCTGTGCAAAATTTTATTCTTCTAGACTCGCCGGTTTAAACTATGCGTTGTCTGTCAATCATTTTTAAGAATCGTATTAAGGAGATGTTAAAAAAAACATTATTTGTTTCGTTCATATTTGATTGTCAAAACAAACAAGTAAAACCATTTATCTCTATTTTAAAATGAATAAAATATAATCGCCATTAAGAATATAAAAGGCGCGTAGATTGAATATATAAAAAAAAACAACATCCAAGTAATTTGTTTTTAACGTAAAAGGGACCTATTCCAATATCTAGGGGATTTATGTTAATCCCAGTCTAAACAGTACAAAATTTGTGAAACATTTTTAATAAAAGCGTTTTCTGGGTCAACTTCACGATTAAACGGCAAATTGAGGGGTTTGAGAAATAAGATCCGAAGAAAGATTGGGGTGTATATCAAGAAATTATAAAGGAATTAACGCTTTTCATGTTTATAAAAGGCAATTGCATTTTGTATAATAATATGTGCAGACTTTGCACCACTTCTTAAAGAAGTCACAGACAGGAATACTGTCCACCCATTGTAAAAGGACTACTGTAGCACATGACTATTTACAAATTATCCTAACTAAATAGAACCGTTATTTTATCCGTGATCGAGATAAGTTGCTATTTCTGAGGGCTGTAGGTCTGCAGTGGCATAAATTTGTAGATTTTAAGTGGTTTAAAAGTAAAAGTGGTTACTTTGCTGCTGAAATCTGACTTAATCCTATGCAATTCTCCTTCAATTACTCGTACAATAAAAAGATGTGCACTGCATAATGCGTTATTCTGTTATATTATCTAACTCTTAAATAAGTAAAAACAATAGGTCTTCTATTGGCAGATATATTAATATTCTTTATTATAATCACAAGTTCTCTTCTTAAATGCTTTCACTGTCCCTTGTCAAAAATAAACGAACATCCGTACTCGAATAAGGTAAAACAAGTGGACCAATAAACAATCTGTCGTAAAAATCAATTACCGAAGTCTCATGGCATTATACCTAGAAAAAGGTCGACCATTACCCATCCGTTGTTTTAGCTAAGTGGCACTTACCCGTCCTTCGTGTCGGTAGGTGACACCTGATCGTGACTGAAGTGTACGTGAGTTGTCCAATCTCGGATGAAATTGTAAGAAACGGTGAAGGAGCTCAGACATTGTTGCCACTCTTACCTACTTTTTAGCCGGATTTAGGCACATTTTGAAACGTATCAGCTTAAATTTAATAATAACCTATTTGCCAAATAAATGAACAACTGTTTCGACTCACATTAAATTAAAAGCTCATAAACCATTGTTTAGCTTTGAACTATTTACAAAAAACAATATTCTCAAAAATACAATCGTTGAATCAGAAATCTGGGATTACGAAACAAAATCTAAACATTTGTTTCTTTTTTTTAGTTCGTAGTTTTTTTCTATACAGCGTACTTTAATTATCAAAAAAAGTATTTTTAGCGTCTTACCTACTAGGGGTAGGTAGGTAGGTGAATTCTAATAATCCAGCACCCTTTTAGATACGTAACATCTTAACAAATAAGACAACCATTTTGTTAGAACGCTATTTGAAGATTAAAAAAGAGTACAAAATCAGGCTTTAAGAAGTTGTATTCAGAAGCCGTAATCTACATTAATATTATAAAGCGGAAGAGTTTGTTTGTTTGAACTCGATAATCTCTGTAATTACTTGTCACATTTTTTGTATTGTATAGCCTAATTATAGACGACGGATATAATTTCACGCTACGATCCTTAGAAGCGGAGCAGTAACCATGAACATCAAGCAATCTAATAAGCCGTAAGCAAGTACAGTACGGGAAGTGGGAACAACGATAGGGTCTACACGGGTGCGCTGGCTACGCGTGCGCGGAGGAGAGTTGGTTAAATAAATTTAACACGAGTGAAACCCTGGGGCACAGCCAGTATATTACAATACAAAAAAAAGTGATAAACAGGCACAGAACAAAGAGGAAAAATGGAGCGTTAGAAGATTTATTACCAGGTTGATGAGATCATAAGACGACGGAAAGAGCTGACAAGGTTTGTTTGTACTTTTTTTTATGCCAAAGGGCGCAAACAGGCCGACGGCTCACCTGATTGTAAATGCTTACCATCGCCTATGGACAACTGCAACACCAGGGAAATTACAGCCATGTTGCTGACCTTGGAGACTGTATTTCAATCCCTTTTTGAAGAGCCCCATGGGAAAATCGAGCTGGGCTACCCATTCCACAACCCTAACGTACGTGACAGGAAGGTTCTAGAGAACCTTACTGCTGTCGTGTTTCGGCTAGGATTTAGAGTGTGAGGATGAAAAGCCAGCCAACGGCGGAAGGTGCGAGTTTGAAACGGTGATGAGGGCACCATATCAAAAAGTTCCTCAGAGCATTCTCCATTGTACATGCGGTAAAAGACACAAAGAGACTACTGCATAGACAGAATACAGTAACATGAGGCTTATAATCTATAGTGAAAAGATAGCAGCTGTAAGTAATGAATTACTATAATATCAATGAACTTTATACATGAACTAAATCTACTGTGTAATATAAAACTACTGTGTATTTTTGTTCTACACAAAACACGTCGGACAATGTTAAAGTTAGAAAATGTAATTTCATTTAAAAGGTTGAAACTTCAGTGAACCGAGTTCGCGAACCCTTTTAAAAAGAACTGCTCTAGAACTTCAAATTACCTTTTATAGAAGCAGAACTTTTTATATTATAGCAAATATCTTTTAAGTTTATAATTTTTTTTAAAGTTTTAAGTGTTTTTTTAAGACCTATGAAGCTACTGGACGTTGGCATCTTCTTGCATTGTGTTATATGGTGTCCAATTTTAGCCTTAACCTTTGCTACACAAATTGAATAGTGATACATAACTAGAGCGCCATAACTGTATAATTTATATCAAATTTTAAAAGGTTTCTTCTAGCTAACAAATGTTTACAAGTTGAAATATAGTTATGTGGGAAAATAGAGGCGCATCGGTAAGCAGCGGTGATTTCATATCAAGCTGTGACAGCGGGTAGATGCCATGTCTAACCTCTTTATTGAATTTATATTTTTATAAGGTATTGTCGCGTGGTCAATTAAATAGTTATAATTTCCGAAATAAATATAAAAGAATAATTAAATTAAATTCAAAATTAGTTTAAATGTGTAATTCCGAAGGTATTAACATTAAAGTAAGATATAAAAACAGAGTACCTTATTAATAGTATATTAATATTAATAAGCCTTCACTAGTATAGTTAGTCATGTGTATGCTTCTATCCGAACCAGAGCTGTTAATAAAAATCCGTCTTGAGAACCTTGTGTATATATGAATTTGGTAAAAAAAGCGTTAGATATTCATTCCGCTCCCGTTTCTATATTAGTTGCATCGCCAAGCCAGCATGAATGTCCACCAGGACTTTCATTAATTTATAAACAATCTAGTCTCTCTTGTCAATTATTAATTAAAAGTTTCAACTCCTTCGAATTCCGATTACAATTCGAGAGGTCTCTTGTAACTAATAATAAAATAACTTTTGTACAGACTTCAGATACGTAAGTGTGAGTCCAAACAATAAATAAAATAGGAATTATAAATAAACTTATACAAATCTAATTAAAGATTGTACGTTTTTCTTTAGAGATCCATGTCTCCTCGGTAAGTCAGAATGAATGATCCCTCCTTTCAATTCTTTTCAAGTATCGTTCTAAGTATTAAATTTAAAAGGTTCTTCCAGCCAATAAATACAATCATTGTATACGGCCTTCTTATTATATATATACTAGCTGTGCCCGCGGCTTCACCCGCAGGGTTGATCGTAGAGGGGTGAAAATTTAGGGTTGTATGTATTTTTGTATGCTGTATCATAAAAAAATAAAAACAAAAAATTTTGTCTAAAAAATAAAAAATTAATTAGGGTTGGACCCCACCCTTAACATTTAGGGGGATGAAAAATAGATGTTGTCCGATTCCCCACTCTGGCCTGGCCGATATGCACGCTAAGATTCACGAAAATCGGTCGAGCCGTTTCGGAGGAGTTCAATCACGCACACCGTGACATGATAATTTTATATGTTAGATATGAACGTAAAAGAAGTTTTGATACAATATCTTAATATAATAAATTACCTATAGATAAGATGCCTTCGGAAAGCAACCGAAAACACAATAAATAAAGTAATGAGGAAAGAACTAGGGTGAAATTAAAAGATAAAAGTGATTTATAAACAATCATTACAGTATAAGGGGTGTCAAGTAACATTTTCAGACTTGAAACACACGAATCAACGTCACCTACATGCGGTACATCTCGCTGAGTATCGAACAAGGAAATTGCGATAGCGGGGCGGTAAGGCTGTACAGCCTGAGTTGCGACGAACCCGCATTTGATGAAAAGCTCGTCGTAGTGATTCGTTTATGCATATCGCATTTCGGGAGCAGCCGATGCATATCCAGTTTCTAATCACACAGGCCGGCATAACAGTGGAGACTCTCGATGGGTTCTTGATCTCTCGATGGTCGCCGTTCTTTATAAATTGTACTGTGCTTATCATCAGGCACCGTTCCATCACTTTGTTATTCCTTCATATCAGTATATAATGATACTCAAAGTATTTATTAAAGATCTAGTGCCTATATTTTTTCAACCGCCTGGTTTCATATAGCTTGTAATATATAGCATAAAATTAGACTAACTAGTTTGTTGAATTTGTTGTCCAATTAGGTTGTAGAAGTGATCTTAGAAATTATAGACCAATTTCTGCATTTCCGTCGGTTATTAAGATTTTCGACAAAATATGCTTAAGCAGCTAGTAGATTATTTTATAACGCAGGAGATTTTGGATGATCGGCAGTATGTTTTCACAAAATCAAAAACAATAATTGACTGGTATAACGCTGCTAAGTCATATATTTAGAGCCTGGTAGGTGTCGCAGGATACAATAGTTGTGTTCTGTAATCTCTCAAAGGCCCTCGACTGCGTTGACCACGGTACGCTTACACTTAAGCTGAATCACTACGGTGTGCGTATAACTTCTCTCGACCTATTAATCTCTTATCTAACACACTGCTGTTAGAAGGATAAATGGAGCAATCTCTACGAGATCATTAATTATAATCGGCGTTCCTCAGGGCTCGATTTTAGGATCATTTTTATTTCTCGTATACCGCTAGTGGTTGAAAACAGTGCTGACATGGTCATTTTTGCAGACGACACTTCACCTATATTCAAAGTGAATCAAAGTAAATTCAGAGGTTAGGTAATTAAATAATTCTGAATTCTGAATGGTTTACTCTAAATAATTTACTGCTAAATGCAAACAAAACCAAATGTATCAGATTTGCCTTTTCCAATGTTCAACGTGTTGATAGTAGTATTAAAGTTAGTTAGTTTATAATAAATAGTGTCTTCTTGGGTATTACACTTGATTCATATGGGGTCCACAAATTAAAACTTTGACGTGAACATTAAGCTCTGCCAATGGCACTGCTAGGTTAGTTTACTTTACTTATTTCAATAGCTTAATATCTTACGGTATTTTACTGTGGACTTCAGCAGCTGTGGTTATCCACCTCAGCTATCCCATTTAGCATCAGTATGGTATCCCATATTTATATATCAAAAGCGGGCAATTCGAATAATGTACAACATGAGACCTCGCCAATCACTTAAGAATAAGTTCCAGGAATGTAATATCTTAACTTTCCTCTCCCAATACATCCATGATAATTAATGTATGTCCGTAAAAACTTTAACCAGCTTAATTTGAATACATGAAATAGACACAAATTAGTCGTACCGTGTTTTAGACTCTAGTAAAGCTATAAAAGTTTTTTATTTAATAGTGTTAGGTTCTATAATAAGATCCCGAAGCTCATTACTGATTTTCTGGACAATAAGTGCAACAACCATAACCTGGCAAAGGATATAATAATAGTTTGCATTATTATGTGAATGTTAGTGATGTCTAGAAGTTACTCCCTCTCTGTGTATCCACTGAATTAATAATATGATTAGTAATAGTAAGCGTTATTTAGTACAGATGGAAAATTTAAACATAAAAGATTAGCCCGATGGAGTTTCTTGTCGGTTCATATCGATGACTGGGAGTTTGTCCGAACCGGTTGTATTGTTTTGACGTTCATAAGTGCCTTCTTAGGGCCTAAATTGAATAAGTTTTTATTTTTATTTTCTTATTTTGCGGATAATTATATTGCAAGGTACCCATTAATTTTTTTAGGCCTAGAGGGAAACAAATAGTAACGAAACGAAATGTGAAACGATGAAAACTTTTAAAATGAATCCGCCCTTTGCAGCATTTGGATGGAAAATACGAGAACTTCCCTTTGACGATTGCTTCATAAAAAGAAGATACACGCTCCAGTGAGCTCGAAGGGTGGTGTAGGCTTTTTGTATGAAAAATTTTCTCGCATATTTCCACGGCTCGATGAAACGCGTCATTTTTCTTACGCTTTGTCAACGCTTTTATTGTTAAAAGAGAGATTGTAGCCGTTTATAAGGATAATAATATATACGAGTACATTCTAATTTTCTTTTTTATGATACTTACTTAGCGAAGAGATTGCACTGCAACTCATAATATAGTATATAGTAATGAGCAAAGGAGATGAAAGAGGGGGCACGACCTACAAAAATTAACCTATACGTACGAATAATTATGGTAAAAGTTAATTTGTATTGATTATCAGATCACAGCATTGATACTGAATCTTTATTTGAAAAGTATCTGCGAAGTTACAAGTACTTTTGTACTTCATCACTTCATCTGGATAGAGCCTACTTGTACCTAAACTAAAAAAATACTATTTACTTTCAATAATATTACGACATCGGGTTCTTTAAACGTAACGACAGTACCGTCAATGTTACCGATCTAATATTAAAAAAAAAAACTAAATAAGTTTCGACTTCCTTCTGGCTTGTCCAATACTGGCTATAAAAAATAACGCTTTTGTTGGCTCATGACAGACGTGATTTTGCCTGCCTTATTCGGTATTCACTTTTGGAGAATTCAGTGTTGTCTTCCGAAAAACTTAACAATAGGAACAATAGCTCAATAGTTTTACGATTAGTTCGAATTGGTCAACAACACTATTTTCAAAATCTAATTACTTAGCAACACTCGAATTTGTGGAATTAAAAATGTACTTTAGGCAAATATATGTATATTATTATTATTATTTTTTGTATCGTTATAAGTTTGGCGTAGTGGCCACAATCTCACCTGATGTTAAATGACGATGTGGCCCAAGATGATACACGCTAAACCTAGTGGAAGACTGGCTCTCAAGTACAGCTGCCGGAACATACCTGTTGGTACTTTGGTGACAAATTTTCAACTTGAGGGTGGTAGCTAGCCAGGTGAGCTTAGAAAAAGCCCTACCGCCATGCTACGGTTTCCTCAAAATGTTTTCCTTCACCGAAAGCTCAGGCTCAATGCAGGGATTCGAACTCACGTCAACCGACGCGAAGTTGTACGCGCTACCACTGAACCACCATTGCTTCAATTGATTTAGCTTAAATAACAACGCACGAGCGTATGAAATGTTATTCCCTTGTCGCTGTCTATAGTTTGATTATAATTACTATTAACTGGCCACGTGACGTGCTCAAATCGAATGAGTCACGTGACGCCAGAATCTCGTTCGAAACCTTTCGGCTATAAACGAACACCAAGCAATCCTGTCTAGACCTACAAAGGGCTTTGTAAAAGCATTTAAGAGATAAACGTGACTCTTAAGTTATCTATAGTAACCAGCTTGCCGTGTAATTTATTTTTTAACATATTATATAATTATTTTATATTATATATACGAGTATCTTATATTTGAAGTTTCTTTTATTCCAAAATAAATAAATTTAAATATAATAATGAAGTATTTGACTGGCTAAAACTTAGTTTATATAATTATAGAAAATTTAATTTAGACGATTTAAAAAATAGATGTAACTATGAAATAATAATATATATAGAAGTAATCAAGGATAAGCAATAAACAGACCACAATTCCGCATTTCCTCAGCGTTTCGACATCCTCCACCCAGGGTCCTTCCTACACGGGTAAATAGAAAAACCCAGTCGAGTAAAAACTCAAAGGATGCGACCCAAATCAGGCTTTTCCTAGCCGGTGCTTGATATAATATGGATCTTTCGACTTCAGCGCACCCACTAGTCTCTCAAAGAATTGTTTGTCGATTCCGAATACTTTGTTAGTACCGTTATTAAAATAACAATACAATTTTTATTATTATTCCATATAGGTTTAGCATTTGGCCACAGTCTCACCTGATGTTAAGTGACGATGTGGCCCATGGTGGTAACACGCTAAGCCTAGTGAGCCTATTTGGAGACCGTACAGAAAGTTATTTTGTTACTGCAAGAGACCTCTCGCATTGTAATCGGTATTCGAAGGATATGAAACTATTTACCCAAAATTTTCAAGAGCCATGAATTATTATTAAACTAATGGAAGACCTGGCGGACGCATTCATTCATGCTGGCTTGGCGATGCAGCTATAAAAATGGAACCGAATGGATATCTAATGCTTGAATGCCAAATTCTTATACACACAAGCTTCTCAAGACGGATTTTTACAAGCAGCTCTGGACAGATGCATAATGTGGACTATTTTTACTAGTAAAAGTTTAGTAAAATTAATAGACTATAAATTAAGGTACTTTGTATTTTATATTTTACTTTAACGTTAACTGCCTTCGGAATACACATATAAATCTATTCTGAATTTCTTTTCATAACCTTTTAATATATATGTAAGCTTTGTGTTGACATTGACATTTGGGTATGTATCTGTCATTTCGGCCACAAGAGTGGGGAGAATGTGAAAACGTATTTTTTTTGTGTTCGAATCGAATAGTAACAGATAGTTAAATTACATTTTTTTTTTATAACTAATTTAATTTAAAAGTGCAAAAGACGATTTAAGTTTTATTATAAGAATAGTAAAGCATGAACATTTAATTGTCGATTCTTTGTTTTAGGTTAGTGCCTACCTAATTATTTCATAGTGTTAATTATTATGTAAAACTTATCTGTATTTAATAAATAAAACTCTGTTTTAGATGAATCAAATTGTGTTATGCTTCAACAAGAACTTATGGTCTTATATATATATTTCGGAACCTATATCTATAAAATTGTCCACGCGACATCTTGTATCCTTAGGTATCTTTGCAAAGTTGAGACGGTACTTCACACCGGGTCAGCTGTTTGATCTATATCAAGCGCAAGTTCGGTCCTGCATGGAGTACTGCTCTCATCTTTGGGACGGATCGGCCAAGTACCAACTTGAGGCTTTGGAGCCAATTGAGAGATGTGCCAAAAGACTCATTGGCAACGATTCGCTAGTTGAGTCAAGGCTGCAGAGCCTTGGATATCGACGTAAAGTTTCCTGTTTATCGGTTTTTGACCATATTATACTTAATTACATAATTTAGTTCCCCCCTCCCCCATTCATCATCGGATGTCAAGAGACACTGCGACACGTCATTGTTATACGGTTGATATTACATCAGTGCACAGGAAGCGTTATGCTAGCACATTTGTCATGCGCACCGCTAAATAGTGGAGCTCTTTGCCAAAGTTTGTATTTCCCAATAACTACAACCTAGTTATCTTTGAGTCACGAGTGAATAAGTATCTTCTAGGTAAGCGTGCTCCATTGTCGACTACATCATTACTTGCGATCAGGGGAGGTAGCCAATTTATGCTAAAAAAAAACTTCAAAGGACAATTTCGTCTATTAGACTTCTAGAACTAATTACAAAAGTTACAGCGAAAACAGTTTAGTTTTATCATGGTAGCGTGTAACCTAGATCGAGCCTGTATTTGAAAGGCTGACCTCTGATGACAATACAACGTAGGCTGTGCCCGTTTAACAACCTTGTAACTTTAAAAATACATTTTTCCTTTAATAAAAATAAATTGTACATAATAACAAGATAACCAAATGAATTGGACACTGAAATTCACTTACTTCTAAATGACTGTTTTAAACACCCGATGCAAAAAGAAGGGTGTTATAAGTTTAACGTGTGTATCAGTGTGTCGGTTTGTGGCATCGTAGCTCCCAAACGGCTGAAATGATTTTGATCTAGTTTTTTTTTTTTGTTTCAAAGATAACCTTATCGGGTGTTTTTAGCTATGATTCAAGAAAATCTGTTCAGCTATTTTAATATTATCCGTTATTTTCTAGAGATATAATGTTTAAAGAAGAAACATTGTTGTGTAAAAAAACATTCATTCACGTTGTGGTGTGAAAGAAGATATAGTGACATGGATTGAGAAAGGGATGCTTAGATGGTTTGGGCATATAGAGAGGATAAATCAAAGAAGATTGACTAGACAGATTTATAAGATGAGTGTAATTGGGAACGTTGGAAGAGGAAGGCCTAGACGAACGTTCCACGAACAAATCGGGGACGTTTTGGAGAAAGGTCAGGTCAAGAGTACGCTAAACCGACGAGTATGCATGAAAAAATTGATTAATGTTGAGGAAGCGAAAGTTGTATGTCAGGATCGTAGCAAGTGGAAGGACGTGGTCTCTGCCTACCCCGTTGAGAAAGAGGCGTGATTTATGTATATATGTATATCATGTTTGGGCTTATTGGAATGGTCTCAATGTAAATGTTATGTCGGGGTTTCTTGTATTTTTAATTTACCTTGTTGGTATCACGTCCACGATATCAACAATGTTGAATAGTATAACTCTTCGTACAGAAGACTGTATCTAATACTTTACATCCGCATCTCCAAAGAGAGACGTTGTCCCGCTTAACTTTGTTTAACAGGATCATGGTGAATGTTCTAAACAGTTGAGACAGGTTTACAAAACTACAGCTACACGGTAGCCTCCATCTTGGCACGAAAGAATTTGAAGACTTATTATTTTTCCCTTACCATGAAGATATGAAATCTTCTCCCGTCTAGCATGTTTTCTCCTTCCTATAATATCAAGTCCTTAAAACGAGGAAAAGTAAAAGATGACGACAACAATTTTGTTATAGTTTTTGTATATCAATGAACGGAGTCACGAATAAGTACTTCAGGGGCGTAATATAAAATAATTGAATTCGCCCGTGTGTCTGCAATCCGACACGGCCTATCGAGCCCGTTGGGTCGACACGTCGCGTAGGTACCCACACCTACCTACAATACGCATCACTGAATGTCAATCTAGTTTCATCTTTACCAGGAATGGCAATTGGTCGCTTTGGTTAGTCTAATCGTAAACATGATTCTCTTTTAACCTTTATAGGTATATTGTTTCACCACAGTCTCACCTTATGTTAAGTGGCGATCTAGCCGATGATGGTAACACGCTAATCCTAGCATGAGACTGGCTCACAAGTGCAGGTGCCGAAACACACAGTTGCTTGGTGACGGATTTTCAATATCAGGGTGGTAGTTGTCAGCAGAAAATACCCTATCTACCTATGAGTAAATCACAATGTTTTCTATCAAGAAAGCTCAAGCTCATTGTAGGATTCAAACCCACGTCGATCGACGTCATGTCCAAATACGCTACCACTGGGCCATCATCGCTAAAATTACAAGCCTCTGCATAGAATTTTTACCACGTTCTACAACGTATGAAAAATGAACTAGATACTGCACAATAAATAAAAATACAATTACACATTTTAAACTATCGCTCTTTGTGTTCTACATTATAACATATGCCTATAGTCTGGTCAACAAGTACAAAATGGTTTTAATTCGAGATAAAACTCCAAAAAATATGAGCGATAGCTCATTCTATTTGAAATCACTTATGGAAATGAGTATCTCGAGGATTTATAAGCATATAAAAAATTGCAATTGTTATTAACAAATTAAGATAAAAAACGGAATTTAGTGTTTCGTTAATAACTTAAAAACTATCAATATATAAGAAATTTTGAAAAAAGATCCTTAAAGAGGACGTCATTTTTTGGACATTTCATTTAATGCGGATCTAGAACGCGTCTTACTTTTTTTACCTACACAAGGCCTTAACGTTGAATAATTAAAAAGTAAAAATCTTTCTAGATCCGCATTGAATACATATATTTAAAAAAAAACCTTAAATAAAAAAGGAATACAACCGAGAAACGGTGATAATACTTTGGAGCAATTATTTGAATGAGTCAAATCTTGGGTACATTGTGTAAAACACACACTTAGTTATGGTAAAATAAAACAACAGACGGCAACATTAAAATTCTCTCGATATTAGAATTATTTTTGCTGCGAGTTTTATTTTTAACCAGCGAAAGATAATTTTTCGATAAAAACCACTGTGAAAATATTCAAATTGCTTATTAAGCTTAGAATCGATTTGGATTGGTCACATAAATTAAAATTGCATTAAAAAAACAACATAGATAAAACTTAATAATGAATGAATAAGTAAACTCGTCTAAGTCACGTAATATAAAGCGCATATTAAAATACGAGAACCTTTAAAAGCTTCAAAGAACTCTCATTTTGAAGCCTAATATGAATATACGTCTTCTTAGAATAGCTTAATAATTTATTTACACGTTATTTGTATTTACTTTTCTTATTTTTATTTCACTAGACAATGTTATACCCGTGGGTAATAAAATACCGTTTCTAGAATAAATTTACTATTCAAGTTTTTAAAGTCGTAGGTGTAGAAAATATCTATACAGAAAGTATTCCGTGGCTGTACTTACACAAAACCCGAGCTCTTCTTTTGAAAATGTATTTATATAGGTTTAGCATTTGACCACAAACCTGATGTTAAGTGACGATGTGGCCCAAGATGATTACGCTAATTCTGTTGGGAGGACTGGCTCGTAACTGCAGCTGCCGTAACACACTTATAACTGCTTGACAACAGATTTTCAACTTGATGGTGGTAGCGAGCACTAGAAAATGCCCTACAATCATGCTATGATTTCATTACGATGTTTTCTTTCACTGAAATCTCAGGCTCATTACAGGTATTCGAACCCACGTCGATCGACACGGTGTCCGTACACTTTACCACTGGGCTATCATTGCTTTGGCTCTTGTATATTTCATCCGTTTGTCGCTTCTTGTATTTGCTTTGATGGCCTCGATCGGAATGTGGCTAGGTTATTTAACCGATATAACGATCAACAATTTAATTGATTTATTTGACGTGCGATAACGTTTAAAGGAAGGAAAAAATTCGAGAAGGCTATTTTCAGAAATTATATATTGTTTATAAAATTTCAATTTTTTCATTGACCGCAACGCCTTATCACTTTTACAAATTTATTATTTACTAGAAATGCCCGCAGCTATGTTCTTGTGAACAAAACTTAGTAAATGTCTTAATACGGGTTATAAGCTGTCTGTGTACAAAATTTCATCCAAATCCTTTTAGCCATTTTTGCGTGATTGAGTAACAAACAAACACACTCACTTTGTCATTTATAATATTTGTTAGGATTATACTCGATGTTTGCAGTGAAGTCTAGATTTTTCCACATATTTCTGTAATGTTCGTAAAATGGTGAATTTTTATACAAATCGGAATAACATGTATGAGGTAAATTATTTCTTTAACAAATAGGATTAACTGATCATACTGACATGATAGATCTGTGAATTTACATCGTGGTATAGGAACCTTTGCAGGGGAATAGATCGTGCTTGAGATGGACCGATCTTAAAGCTGTGGTCGGCAACACGCACTGGGCTCAGGGGATAGCAATTTACCTGCTAATTGTTGCCTATTCGGGCAGCTATCTTATTGTACAGTCAAAGACTGTGTTTAACTAAACAAAACTTACATGTTCCAGAATAGACCTATTTGATTGGAGAACCGCGATTGCCAAACATTTTTATCGCCCTTTCACCCCCCAAGCCCGCCTATTCCAACAGTCTACACTCTAGAAACCGATCCCTATAAAAATTATAAAGAAAACCCAAAAACTGTGAATCTGGTGGTTTCCAAGTGCCCTGACCCTGACCTCTGTCAGTAATTGTGATCTATCGAACACACATTTTATTTTGATTACAGTTTTGACATATTTTGTTTTTTTTTTTTACAAAATTGGCTATATTTATGTTAAATCCTTAATATAATGTGAAAAAAATAATAATTTGAGAAGTTGGTATAAAACGCGGTTCTCATACGCTGGCAATTATGAATTTCAGAGGAAAAGTAAATAGATGTTCGTGCTCTAAATTATTATATAGCTTAAGATTGTTTGTTACTTTCAACGCACTAATCTATGGAACTACCAGTCAGATTTGAAAAAAAATACATTTCATAGGTTATTCATCAAGGAAGGTCTCATAGGATATAACTTCATGGTACGACCCTAAGGAGCGGATCAGTAACCTTGAATGTAAAGCAATCTACTTGCTCTTGGCTAGTTTGGGAAGTGAGAACGATAGACCTACTCTGATACGTTGGGGGCAGTGCGTCGACGTGTTGGAGAGTTCCTCAAATGGATTTAACACGGGTGAGACCGTGGGGCACAGCTAGTGTATACATAAATATTACGTAAGGGAGCTTACATACTCATTTACTTAGTATGTTTAGTCCGAGATTAAGCCAAGCCCGTTGATTACTTCAAATTAGTTTACAATTAATTTACGCATTTAAAATGAGGGTATAAATAATCTATTTGTTCTAGTATATTGGCTTGTTAGCAGCTACTATTGAGATCCTATTATGAGAGATTTTTATGGAATTTTGTACACGGGAAGTTCACGTCATTCCTCAATTAATAAGCTATAATAATTGGGTTTTTGAAATATTTTTTTTTTGTGATAAATGTAAAGATCATATATACGTTTTATAACAGAACTTTTTTTTTCGCTATATTTCATAAGTTATTTCAAAATAAAAATTATTTTTTGAATTCAGTACCGAAGAAACGCCAACAGGTCCCGAACAAACCCGAGCGCGTGTGACGTCATAATGTGATTTTCTACAGATTGTAGCACACAGCTGATACAATGTTTTGACTCTTAATCGACGAAATTCCTTTAACATTATGACGTCACAAGCCTAGCGATCAATTGTGTCGCGTTCGTAGTCATGTGATTCTTTGTTAAAATATCACAATTTTCAATTGTTTATTATTAATTAAAAAAAATATTTTAAGTTTTTCCAATTGACTATTCATCATAATTATGATGAAGCTTTAAAATACATAAAAATATCGATATTCTTTTTTTTTTCAAATACCCAATTGGCAACAATACTTTTAGCAATCGTAAATGGAAAGTACTCGTATAAAAGTCGTAAATAATACTTTTAAAAATCATAAAATAAAAATAAAATGAGGAAACTTAATAATTACTACGTAATAATAAACACGCTCGGCAACAGCTATTTTATACTCATGCATATATTTAGTAGTTAGTTGAATTTGTTTGTTATAAACAAGCTTACATAACATACAAAGTTTGATGGGCCAGAGGTAATCAGAGGCAATTTGTGAGGGAGTACGGCGAACAGCGCGTAATGACGGTCGCACCGGACAATTAACCAAGTTTGATGAGTTCCCAGCTACTTTTAGAACTGGAATTACGAAAACCGCTAAACAGTATATAGTAAAAGTCATGATTTATATGGAAATCGACCCTTAAATAGAAGCATCAAAGATAAAAATTATGGTCATTTTTTCATAAACGAAGTAGATAGAGGCTATCGCATATAATTTACTTGATGTGAAAAATGACGGTTTCATAAAAAAATGCCCAAATTACATACTACCTTTTTTAAATATTTTTGGCTTTTAACCTTTAGGTTTAAATCGACCCAGTTGTTTTTGTATATAAAAGCTATAAAACCTTGTTACATACCAAAAGATCGCCAAAACTCTTAGGTTCTAATATAACATGGAAATCTCCCTGATTCCATTATTAAAACCGTATTAAAAGCGCCATATAAAATTTTCCATTCTGATTTCTTCTGGACACATTCCATGAACACGTACTGAATAAAATACTACTTAAAAATAAATTACAATATTATCGAGTTACAGCAATTTTTTTAATTCGCATTACGAGATTTTTGTTTAGAAAAGTTAATTTATATTCAACTAACAATCAAATCTTAAAAACAGCATTAAATGATAGTTGTTAGGGAACTGTTGTACAACAAGAATTAATGAATGGTTGAGTGAATATTTGAATGAATGAATAAATCTTTATTACACTTTTTGGTTCGTACACTGGCAAGCGTAATGCCAAAAGCTTTTTTTTCAGCTAACTAGCTTGACTTCTTTTTTTTTTCGATCTGACTATACTGTTAGTCTTAGGGGCCTTGGAGCCTTTACGTCTTTTACAGCTTTACCGGGCTTGGGGGCGAGCGCTTAAGGCACTCAGCCGCGAAAGCTTTGCAACAACATCCGAGGGTGCCAAAGTGGCCGAACCTCGGCTCGGACTGTTGCGCGTATGCAATTAAGTCACGATCTGACTAATTCCCTATCCGTAATTCCATCTAATCGAACTATACATATATACATGTTTCTGCCCCCTGGGAGAAGGGAAGGAACATGTGTATGTGTATTTAGTGGTCTGAAGTTTTTTGTCTAATCTAACTAGGCAAAAAAAGAAAAAAAAAGGTCCCTTACAAAACCTATGTACCTGTGTGTTGTGCATGTGTGTATAATGCAGTGTCATGTATGGCTGTGAAAGCTAGTGATTGTAGTAGAGTCACTGTATCGCGCGAGCGGCTGCTTGGCTCAAGGGCTCCATGCCGATGGATCGGACCTAACTAGCTTGACGGAGGTAGCGAGTTTTTAAGCGTTAAAACGTCCCATACCACAATAATTTAAATATTAAGCCTGATATGTAAAGAATATTGAAGTTATTAAGTATATAATTTATGATCTCATTATTAAAAATATATTATAAAAACATATTAAAACATGATTTTTATACAATAAATTATATAAAATCACTCAACAATAATTTCTAAGTGCGGCATAGAATCTAATTCAAATTGGAAACCTTTGATCTACAGCGAAACCAATGTCTACAAGCTCTAGGTATATAACTTTATACAAAGGCCTATTAATTATTAAGGTTACCTACCTTAACCTTTATTACGTTATACGAAATATCTGCAGAATGTGATCTCAGAATTCCATCAAACGATCCCTTTATAAGCCGGGGATTGTACCTGTCTATATAATTAAATTCGTTAATAACCACCAATTACATATATAAAATACGTATATGAATTAATACCTGAGTAGGCGTTTTTGAGTGAAAGATGATTAGATACTTATATATCATTTTTATTTTTGTATTAAGTAGTAAAGGTGGTATGTTTGTAAATATGTTTGTTTGTTTCTAGGAGATAATCTCTGGAATTACTGATCCGATTCTAAATATTATTTCATTCATAGTCTACGTTCAGTTTGATGGTTATATACAATGTTTTAATGCTATTAAAATTAACGCGCACAAAGTTGTGGATGAGTGCTAGCAATTCACAAACCTATGGTATCTAGGCACACGGCAGTGTGTCAGTAGAGTTCGGAACGGGTGACAAACTAGCAAAGTAACAAATTGTTTTGTAAATGAACTGAATAACGTACATTCCTACAGCTATAATAATGACTAGACTGATTTATAATATAAGTTCGAATGGGAAGGTCGGGAGAGGAACGCCTAGACGAACGTTCCACGTTCTGAAGAAAGGTCAGGTCAAGAGTACTCTAAACTGACGGGCATGCATGAAAAGATTGATGAATGTTGAAGAAACAAAAGAATTATGTCAGGATCGCAACAAGGACGTGGTCTTCGTTTGTCTGTCTGGTGTTTATTTGTCGGGAAAGCGGCGTGTGTATGTATAGATAAAGGAACTGCTATGGAACTTGGCACCCATTAGATCTCAGCTCTTTTATCATTGACAACGACTACACCGAACTAGGGCTTTTTCACATTTATGCTTTTATTTATATTATTATAAATATTTAGTAATTTCATATTTTAATATATTGGCACTAATGAGGATAATTATTTTTAGATATTTATTTTGTATTTACTGAAAGACTTAATTATGTATAATTAATAAATAAAATCTAAAAACGTTATATTTCCGAATGCTGGTCCCTGTGCCAACCGCGAGCTACCCAATTATCGACGCTAGGACCAATAATTGTGCGTGAGTGTACTAATAATGCTATCGAATTCATTTTTAGCCTACCCGACCTAAACAAGAGGTAAAAGTTCTGCAAAAAAATTAAAGAAATACTCTGGAGTGAGATCTATAATTCATAAAAGATACACGAGGCCTTAGAAGCTGTGAAAGAAGTTGGAAGACAGTTTACTAGTGATCATTTATGTGTCAATAATTGGGCAGTTTACCCTATAATCTAATTATTGTGCAAAAGTGAAGTGCACTCTCGAGACTCTCAAGTTGCCCCATATAAATTCTCTCTCTAAAGTTTTAGTAAAGTAGCTCTATAAGTTTACTATACAATTAATTAGCCACCGCGCTTATAATTAAAGACTAGATAATGTTTTAGTTAATAATGTTAGGTTCTACAATAAACTTCCTAAGCACTTTACCGATTTGCCTGAATAAGTTCAAGAGTCATGTAAAGCAAGTTTTATCATTTTGGTGAATCATTACGTGAATGATAGTGACGTCTAGAAGTAGATTTCTTCTCTGTACATATACTAAAATTATAATAACTGTAATCTATACTTTAACTATATACATATAATAAAACTCAACGTCTCTATGTCTGTCTTCCGTTTATGTTCTTTTCACGCGAAAACCACTTATCCGCTTTACAGATTTTTTTTTCAATTCATAGCTATGTTATAGGGTATATGTAATTAAATAAAGTAACAAAGAAAAAAAGCAGTGACGATAATAATGAATCAGTTCGGAAAATATATGCTTTTGAGGGGGTTTAAATGGCGTACGCTGAGTAAACCATAGGAGATATATCAAATTAATGTACTACATAATTGTAGATCTTAAAAAGACTTACAAAAAAGTCAGTAATAGCATATATCAATCTTTTAAGGATTACCCAAAATAAGTATTTTTGTCTTCCATCTTTTGAGCGGGGGCAGCACTATATGCGCGTGCCCTCAATCGACGGCAGTCTGAAGTCCACGCGAGCGGAACCGCCGTCACAGCTAGTAATATAATAAAGTGGAAGAGTTTTTTGTTTGTTTGTTTGTTTAATCACGGTAATCTCTGGAACTACCTATCGGATTCGAGAAATTCTTTTTATATATGATAGCCAGGTTCATGAGGAATAGTAGGATTAGACTACACCGCTCAGCTAGCCTTAAATATTGATTTTTGTTAATTAAGTCAGAAGAAACAACGCACCCTAATTGCTTTATCCGCGTGCGTTGGCGTAATGGTAGTGATACGTAAATACAATGTTCTACAAAACGATAGCTACTTAGTTTAAAAAAAAACTACGATACCATATGCCTATCTCTTATACATAAGTCACAATAAGGTATTTTGTGACAAACATTTATTGGAAATTGAAAAGTGATTTATGCGCTAATGCTCCATAATAATAATAATCATGATAATAATAATTTATTAGACATGGCATATTAAATCTTACGAACGAAATTAACTTCATCGTCAAGACAATTTTATTAAGATAAACTTTGGTCTTTATAGCAATTTATTTGAACACATAGTTTGGGAGATAATGGAAAATTAAAATAATTCAACTCTCCCCTCGGGTACTATGACTATAGGTACAGTGGCGCGAACGAGCCGTGTGAGTTGTGACAATTAACTCTGGCCGCCCGATAAAAATATTGTCTATACTTAAGTATTATAAATCGTCAATCATCGATTTCTTTTAAATTATACGCAGGTGAATCCGCGGAGGACAGCTTGTAGAGGTATATGTGTTATTCTGCTACCCGGCTATTAAATAATACTAATAATAACATAGTGTAAAAACTGTTAGTAGGACAGATCGAGTTTCTTGCTGTTTCGAATCCGTGGTAGTGTTTTGGCATTCATAAGTATTTAAATTGAATAAAATATTATGTGTTTTTTCAGAATCAAAAATTTTTACTACCAACATGTTCCAATCACTGTGTGCTCCGAAAGCACTGGCATTGAGCCATCAGACTTTTATTAAGTTTTCTAGAATAGATCTATACAAAAAGAACTTACCGTAGTTAAAACTACATTTTTATTTTGTACTTTACTTACACACAAGCATAATGTCTGATGAAATGAAAAATCACTACATTGTAAGCTGGAACAGCCACCAGTGGTTATAGTAGGAAAACAAAGGATTATTAATGTTCAGATGTTTTAAATCGCCAGTACCCCTAGCGTAGTGATTCTTGTGCTCTTCTTCGTGGAAGGAGGAATCGGCCTATCACTGGAGGATTAGCGGCCTTGTGCATTTTTAAATTAATTAATTCTTTTATTAGATGACGCAGTGAGTTTCGTTACACGCAAACCGTATTGCCCTTTCCGTCTTCTCTACTCCCACGCCTTTCATTCATCATGATTAATGATATACAATGAGACAGCACAAATTTTGTCTTCGTTATTTGAAATTAATTAAAATACGTTTTAATATAAATAGTTTTGATATCCAAATTTCAACACTTGAAACTTGAGTCTATGGGCGTATTATACTAAAGAACAATTTATTGAGGAAAAAGGTGTCTGGAATTTATTTACGCAACTTGATGAGTTTTATTCACCTTTTTATAGTGTTAAAAAAGACTTGTTAGATAGAAATATGAAGATACAGCTAATTACGTGCATAGATGGAAAAGGACAGTCTGAACCTTCGCACTTGCGAGTTCATCCTTAAACTCCGTCCTCTTCCTCTGGTGATTGGAAGCAGTAATATCTTCTTTCCCCTCAAAATACTCAACTTTCAAGGTTGGAAATGGTGGAAATTGTTCAAGGCTCGCCATACAATGCAATGCTCTTAGCGATTTGAAAATCAATGACCCTTGAGATGCCATTGAATCCTAGAGACTCTGATCCATTCTCTGCTCCCATTAACTAAAGCCGTGAATAAATATTCACAGTAATATTATAAACGAAAATAACTCTGTCTTTCTGTCTGTCCGTCAACTTTTTGCGACTAATCCTCTGCATCGACCACAATGAAATTTGGCAAAGATTTGGCAAAAATTTGGCCTGGGAGGCTAGGACTTAGAAAATGGAAAATACGAAAAACATAGATAAAGTCGCGGCAACAGCTAATATATTGTTACGGTCTGAGTAAGAGAAAAATGGAAAAAGAATCACCATTCTCGAAATCTCAACAATCATCCGGAATGTACCCGAAATATCTTGTATTTATCATAGTGTAGTCGTGAGTCGTGTAGTCATAGGTTCGACGACGCACACGTAAAATGCTTTATCGCTACAACTGTCAACAAACCATGGACTATAAATCAAACGTTTCCTTCGTTTTAAAAGCGATAACGTAAGTTGTTTACAATATGTTAAGAGTTCAGTGACCTTCTATAGAATTCGTGATCGTCTCATTTGAAAAGCGAGCCGCATTGTGCGTCACGGCAATTCTAATTTCGAAAGCGAAGTGGTAACAGTAAGCGAAATAAAAGAAGAACTATAAGAGAAACATACAGGCTTATTCTGCAAGTCTATTCGGTGAGCGTTTTGTGAACTTGTTTTGTTTTGTTTTAATTTGTATTTCTTTGAGAATAAATAAATTGTTTTCGTGAAACACTAAAGACATTTTAATATCCACGGGCGGGTCAATATTAGTTATGTTTTAAGCTTATGGTAATTTTGTAATATCTATACAAATACTTTGTTACGCATGATTTTGTGCAATGTACTGGTAGGCTTGTAAGTCACATGACTACTACTGTCGTTGGATCCCTCAGCTCTCAGCGATTAACACTCTTAACTGGGTTTTGAATAAAAAGAAAATCGCGATGCGTCTATTAGCGTAATTGTAAATCTTTGACTTAAAAATCTATTGCTGGCCATTCCCCACCAGTCTAGATTTAATGTGATTTAATGTGTGTGTGTGTGTAATTTAATGTGTTACGTTCTATATAATATACTTTAAAAAATACTAGTTTATACTAATACCCGTTTAAGAAATAAAGAAAAAATAAACGTCATCAAATATATTTTTCTTTTATTACAAATTTAAAACAGATACAAAAACTTAAAGGCAAATGATATTAATTCTAAAATTTTCGATAAAAATTTATTCAAACAACAGTCTTCTGTCTTCGTCAGAGCATTCTATATCTTTGTTACCCGGAAGTCGTTCCCTTTACGGACTCCTTGAGCCTGTTGTTCTCAGCCACCAGCGCTTGGACCCTTTGCTCATATTTTTCTCTCAATTCCTGGAACGAAGGTAATAACTTTTTTCTGTCCTATCCGCTTACTTTTAAATTCATAACTTAATAGTGCATCTTTAACTTAAAGGATTTGTTTCCTGGATTACGGAAAATCAATTGTATGTATAATGTTTTTGACCGTTACAAATAAGGTTAATATTTTTGTGTTATCAAAAAATTGGTCCCTAAAATGAGTGAAATTGTGTAAACGTTTGTTCATAATTATGGTGGTTTGTAAAAAGATTGTCCAACCTTTTATAAATCATACATAAGGTACCTTGAATATTTTTAACTGAGTCTCGTACTCCTTGCGCAAGTCGTCATTGATGTTGTTGCTGGTCTGTGCGCGTTTCAGCACCAGGTCGTACCTCTCCTTCTCGCCTTTGAACCTCGCCTCCATCACTTGGAGACGGTCCTGACAAAAAATCACACATCACTTTGATATAGTTACGTGAACAATTTAATTTGTGTATTCTCTTGATACTCGGTACTGCACTGTTGTTGTTAATGTAAATAATGTCTTGAAAGCAGCGGATACAGTTGAGAGGATTTATTGACGGTTGCGGATGGAATCATATATTACACCATATTGTTATGGCCATAGTAAATTTAGACACGAGTATACTATAAGATTCCGCTGTCATTGTGTCTTCTTTTGTTCTGTAATAGGGTGTATCTACCACGTGAGGTGAAGTTGGCTTGGATCTCTTTATATGTTATTTTACACCCTCTCCTCCATTTACTTTTAAAATTATCCCAGAACTATACACATGCTGATTGTGTTAACAACAAAAAAGATGATTGTAAAACGGTTTTATGGAAAACTAAAGAATTCCTAATTAGAAGCTTTATAAACATTGTTGCTGTTCATGAAATAAATGTATATACTGAATATTTATTAATATTTTTGCAGGAAACTCATCAAAATCCACTTTATCATACAAAGTGCTTCAAAATATTTGCATTTTAAAGTCAATATATTTTGAGAAAAAATAAGCAATGCAGAATTTATTCTTAGTATAAATATCACCTCCATAGCCTTAACTTCAGAGTTTCTGATCTCGAGCAGATCTTTAGTGATCACATTAATATCCTTCAGAGACTGAATTTGCGTCGTTAGAGCTTCGATCTGCAACTCTTGATTCTTCACCATCTTTGTTTTATCAAAGATCATGCCACGTGCTTTGCTGAGTAGCTGTAATATAATAATAAAATTATAGACTAATTACTTCAATGCTCCAAGTGGTTTATGGGGTTTAGGTATCATGTAGGTGTCTCACATAACACTAATAAGCTACCCAATGTGGGTCTCCTTACATCAAAGCCTCAAAAACTGGGCGCTTAAAAAAGGACAATAGACAAATAATTAAATTACATAATAAGTATACCTCCTCATGCTGCTGTTTAATCTTTTCAATCATCTCATGATTCTTCCCGCTCGGTTTAGACAAAGCTGCTTGAAGTTCTGTCTCCAAGTTCTTTACCCGCGCCTTTAAAAGATCGATCTCTTCCTCGCGAACCTGTAAAAATACCAATTTAAAATAGTTTGAATTTTTAAGGTTCTTAAAGAAGCTCTTCTAACCTTAAATTTCTGTACGCCATCCTAGCGTATGAAGTTGTTCTCTGTATTAGCGATTTATTTAATAATCGGAGAAGGCCAGATTTATTAATTTTACCTTCAACTCTAGTTTTAAGCCGTCCTCGGTCCTTTCGCTCTTTACTTTTTCCAATTCTTCTATCTTCTTCAAAAGTTCTGTTTCTCTTTGCTGCCAATCGCCCTAGAATTAAAAAAAAATATTTCATGATAAGACCATTCTGTCTTTATCGCCCATGACAAGCCAATAAAGATAAATTAAAAAGTACTGAGTGAAAGACAAGGACAAAGTACGTGAAATCGGCGCGGATACAAAGAGATTAATTAATGTGGAAATGAGTGGAAATGGAATGTTTACAAGGTTATAGAAATGTGTCAATCTATTCTTTTGTTAGATGATAATTAAGTTAGTCCAACTATATATTCTATATAGTTTAAGAAAAAAGTAACTATAGAGAAACATAGGCTATACAAGTAGCGTTATTTCTGTTGTCACGTAGCTGGTTAAAATTCAAATAGATTAGATATAAAAAATATTACAGGTTAATTATTATTGGTGATTATAGGAAATAAATTAGCTGATCTTGTTCAGCCCGCTGCTCCATCGATATGTCGGTATAGTAACAATAAATTATAAACAACTTTTATTGATTAGTCTGTTTACGTGGAAATGTATTTTGTATGCTGCGAGATCCGATATTATTTTTTTAGATATTTTTTTATACTACAAAGGGGGCAAACAAGCTTACGGCCCGCCTGATGGTAAGCGGCTATTACCCTAACATTGTGAAGTGAGTGTTAATCCTGATCAATTTAGTTATAACTCCTTTATCGTTTCCAATTTGACTATGTGCTAAACATGGTAAATTGAAAAATATATCCATAAATATAACGAATTTTTTTCAACTAAGGAGGCAAACATGCGTACGGTACGCCTGATGGTAAGCGATTACCGTAGCTTATAGACTCTTGTAACACAAGAGGTATCACTAGCGCGTTTCCGACCTTGAAGCCCGCTTCCCCAATGGTATCTGGAAACACCACTCAGAGTTATTTGGCTACGATCTTCTATGGGGGGAAGTATTACATCAGTCGAGCTGGCTCGAATAGAGAGAACTGTTCAAAGACATTTTTACAATTACGCTGATTAGGTATACGAAACAAGCCTCTGAAACTTTTTACAGGGAATACGGAATAATCCAAAAAGGGAATCCAAACGAGACAGAATGAAATTTTGAAATTTGTCTCATTTTACTATTAAAACTCACTGTGTCTTTAGTGTTCACGTTGGTTTCTGATTTAACTTCATTCACAGTTTCTTGTACTTTCTCTTCTTCCCTTTTCTCTGTTGGTGGTACTGGTGACTTTTCATTATTTTTTTCTTCTGGTTTAGCTTCCTCCTTTTCTTCAACTTTAACTTCTGTCAATACTTCTACGACAGCTGTCACTGCCTGATATATTAAATCAAAATAAGTTTCCTTCGTCGATATATTAATCATTTTATATATTTTTTATTTACTCTTAGGAAAGGTAACGGAATTCGGCAATAGATATGTTAATTGAATGTATATATCTATAAAGTACTTTCATTTTATTTTTGTCCCAAGAAATATTATGTTTTGTTGAGTATATCTAATAAATAAATAAAAATACAGAAATATGGTACACTTACAGGTTTGATCTCTTCAGAAGCTGCTTGCGCCGAAATTGACTGTGGTGCTGATGCTGTGGCACCTTCGCCACCACCAGTTTCAGTACTCTGCACTGGATCAGACTGTGAAGTGATAAAAATGTTATTTTAAAATGAATCATTGTTGAACATAAGACAAACGTTTTCAAACAACACAGATCACTTTAATTATCAATAATTAATTATTTATCAATCAACCTGCAGATTCTGCCATTATTCTGAAAGAGCCACTACAAGTCAAATGATTAAAAAATTGTTTAATCATGAAAAATTAAGCTAATGTCCAATAATCATTGACGACACAAATTCTTTAATGTAAAGTAAAGTTAGATTATACTTACAAAAACTTACAAAAAAAATTGGCATGGTAAGAAAATTAGTTTGTATCATAGCTTCAAACATTCATTTCTTTACTTTACAAATACGAAAGGCTTTTCTTACAAGCCAAAAAATATATGATAAAAACCTTGCAGATTTTACTTTTGTAACTAAAGCATTGCGTATGGTTAAATGAGGCTCTACATATTTCTTTTTAATATTTTGGTCAGGTTTCAATTAGCTAATTAAAGTTTAAATATAAACCACAAATGGTTTTTATATTATAATTTATACGATAAAATATTTTACACCCTTTAAAGCTCTAAAGACCCATCGAAATTTATTCAGAGGTCCTGATATAAAGTTTCTAAGCTTTTAAATACACTAACGGGCATTATTTAAAGCTTAATAAATCCTATCTCGACCACCTCGTAGCTTTATGCTTAAACTATTTGAGTTTTTTGCACATTATTAAAAACAATTAGAATATAACCGATGTTAAATATATTACAAGGGCATTGGTGAACTCCATGCAAATAATGAAACTGATAAATATATATAAAATACAACAGTAATCATTCAAATTTCAAACGGTTGAATACCCGGTAAAATGATCAATCAAAGCCAATCTGTGGGCAAAGTTTGGAAAATTCATATATCTTTGCTTCTTCCGTCTATATCACTAACAATAGATTCAGTAGATTTAAGCCAAAAATCCTCAGTGGTAACATGTTCGGACATCACGTTGGTCGTCCTAGTTTCGATCCTACAATAAGTATGAGCTCTCCGTGAAGGGAAACCATCGTGAATAAACCATATTACTGGTTAGCTACTATCCTACAGTTAAAAATGTGTCACGAAGCACCTACAAGTGTGTTTTTGCAGTTGCACTTGAGAGCCAGTTCCTTTGGACTTATCTGTTTTCATCTTAAGCCAGGTTATCACTTAACATATTTTACTGGATAGTAGGACACGACAATAGTGTCTGACTGAATCACGATCACCATAAACCAAGTGTAAGACCCACAGTAGTGGCACGCTTAAGCGTATATCATTCCGGGATCAGCCGGCGTTTATTTTCACCCGACTAGTTCTCGAACACCATGCACATGGTGGTAAACCCTTTACAGTAACTGTCTTTTGGTTTGTCACATTTCGAGATCAGTCAGTGTATATCCATATACGACTGGAAATCGATTGCCAGTCTCTCGATGGTCGCTACGGTTGTGGACTGCACTGTGCTTACCACCAGACAGAAGGACCAACACTTTACGGTGCTACTTCAAAATAAAACTTTTTGTCTCATATTATAATTAGCTCATCATTTACTTTAAGAAAGTATCCAGCAGGTCTTATATCCAGCAGCGAGTTATAGTTGTTCTTCACCATCAGCCGATTGTATTACTAATAATTTCTCCCCTCTAGGCTTTAGCGTGTTACCGTCTTGTCTCACATCGTCATTTAATATTAGGTGTGATTTTGGCCAAATGCTAAAACTAAAACCAATATTTAAAATAATGGAGTTCACTTTTTAAGAATCGCTTTTCATAATAATATAGGTAACCCGGCGGTACGTAAATTAGATGGGGAATAAAACCGACTGTTAGATTATGTGGTGGATCATTACTGATAGTGATATCTGGTTATTGTATTATTATTATTACTTACTATATGCGGAAGTAATAATATATGCAATATATTAATAATTTAACGTTTCCTAATGTATATATTTGATGACAATCGTTCTTAAAAAGTAAACTCCAAAAAGAGCCCATGTTTTCTTTAATCTAATATATTCATATTTCGAAAACAATTGTCTGTACATGCCGAGGTTGTACCTAAACAGAAGTGGATTAAATCAACCCTAAAATATGATACCGCGGTCTAGAAATTTCCCTCGGAACTTTGAACGAACGATTAAACTCGCAAAGTAAACTTTCTAACTCGGCGAAATTCGCTAAAATGTTACACGCGAAATATGTTCGGCACATAAGAATTACGAGAAGCGGCGTGCTAGAGCATTAATTCGGTTAGAAAATTTTGCGCTCCCTCGGATTTGGCTAATTAGATTACCATTCTCCTTTCATGGGTCGATATGACGGAGACTGACGTCCAGCTAAAACCATAGAGGTCACGGATACTATTACAGTTAAGACTAATGATTTGGATGTATACACTAGCTAAGCAATTGAAATACTAAAACTCTGTAATAATGTCGAAGGGCTCTGCTGCAGTGCTAGTCATGGGAAGCGTGGACAATCTATAATAAAATTGTAAAACTCAAGAGTTTTTTTTAAATCATTTACAGGTTAGTCACCGTATGTTAAGTGACAATATGGTCCAAGATGGTGACACGCTAAGCCTAGTGGGGGGACTGACGCTCAAGTGCAGCTACCGGAATACACCTATAGGTGCTTGGCGACAGATATCAATTTGAGGGGAATTGGGAGCTGAAGGCGTGCTGGCCGCTCGACGAAAAATAAATTAATCGCGAGTAAAACCACGGAGCACAGCTAAGCTTGCATAATTGACGGAACTAATCGCAAATTAATAAGTCTACTAATGACTAAGCAACAGTGATATTAAATTTAAGTAAATATTGTAAAAACGTCAAACACACATACTAGGTTGACCTAATTGGACATGGCTCATTTTTTTTGAAGTCTCGCATAAAAATATATTAACATAATTGTAATCAAAGAGCCCTTTTGAAATTTTTGATGGTTTAAATGTATTTAGAGAGACGTACTATCATTTTAAAATTTCGATAATGTAAAAAATTTTTTTTTTTACCTAATTGTATTTCAATGCAATGCAATTTCATTTTTTTCTCGTAAGGGTATTTGTTTGTACATCTTTCAATCTCTTAAGTCTTGAGGAATTACTATAAATTTATTATATTAATTAAGACGTTTTCGACCGGCCTTTGGATATAAATTTGAAGACTCTTCCTTTTTCTACATTTAATTAATGTAGGTAAGTATGAATATTTCTAAACATATTTATTTAAAACTTCGTATCAATACACTTCGATACATATGATGAGAACCTTATTTCTGTATTTTTAATAAATGTGTTCAAAATAGATATGAATATATAAAATTAAAATTAAATCGAATAACTGGTCAAATCTTATATTCTACACAAGCGAAGCCCTAAAGAATAAAATATTACTTATGTAAATATTGACCAGTAAGAAAAAGACCAAATAGTGTGACTTACATTTTATTTAAAAGCTTTTAAAGAACAAAACATTATTGTTTTTAAGCATAAAAATGGTAGTTGCTGTTTCTCAAACAGAGAAAGCTTGTTTAACGTTTACAAAAGCAAAGGGCATCTTCAACTGTGAAAGATTTACCTAACATTTTATTATGTGATAGAATTGTATTCCATCTTTGAGATTTAGTAAGACAAATAAACGTTTTTAGGTAATTGTATTAGATTCTACAATAAACTTCCTATGCACATACACCAATACGCCGGATAATAAGTTCAAAATATCATGTTAAGCATATTTTATTGTCCAAAGGGTATTATAGTGTGTGGATCATTACGTGAATTACGGTGATGTCTGGAAGTGATTCCTTCTCTGTACATCTACTGAAAATGACAATAGTCATAAACAATTAATATAATAAACCCGATCGAGTTTCCTGCCGTTTCTTCTCGATGACCGATGAACCTGTAGTAGTATGCTGACATTATTCATAAGTGCCTTCTTAGGGTCTAGACTGAATTAAAAAAAATATCACGGTTTTTTATTTTGATATAGAAATAATTGGGTTATCCTTTGATTATATGACATGTATATAATCAAAGTGGTTATCATACTATTTATTCTATTTAATGTCCGTGTAAAGGCCTTTAAAGTTGCCTATATTCTGTCTGCGTTCTATTTCGAAGGGTTTGATCTATAGGAAAATATATATAGGTACGTATGCTACTTATATAATTATATTGTATTTACTACGTATTTTACAGTTAAAGAGGTCAAGCTACGATTTAACTAAATTATTAAAAAATTTGAAAGAATACAAACACCTGTCCAGAAATCCTCATAACCCCTGACTCTCGTCCATAAAGACCTCATAACGAAATCTAGAATACACCCAAAATTTAACAATATTTTTTTTTAAACCAGTAAAAAATTGCATACACTTCTTTCACGTGGATCACCTATGACGTCTGCATAGCAACCTACACCGGCCGACATATAAAGAAACAATAACGGACCAAATAGGTTTTACTTACCATGTTTTCGAAATAAAATACTCGTTTAAACCACTTGAAAATGCACGAAACACAAAAATTATTGACCGAATGAATCTCAAAAACTACACCGACCTATTTTAGGATGCGCAGGCGCGTTGTTTTAAAAATAGATGCCTACATCGCAGGATGATTATACATATTCGTTCGAAATTTCCCGCGTCATTTTAATTTTCAATATGGCAGCACTTGACTGTGTATGTAACGTTCATGAATAATAAAAGCCGGCTCGGCGAGTGTTTGCTAAATAAATTTTCCCGGCATCATACGAGACGCTTTTACCGTAAAGAACACTTATATAATAGTCCTCCGTTCCTCATGTATATTTACTTAACTTGACTTTAACGACTCACTAGATTTTGAATGTAATAATTATGTCATATTTTATTCAAATTGCGAATATTTAATCGTACTAAAAAAATGCAATAAACCTAGTAATCAACTCTTTGCAAAGTGATATTCAAATTTTCTTTAGTTTTTGCGAACTTATTTGTTTTTGTAGTTAGGCACTTAAGTAATACTTTATATTGTACTCAAAATAATTTGCTCATGAAGCACATTAGAGCAGTAAGTAAAAGAAATTCAGCTGCGGTCCTTGGACCACATAGACTTATTCTTTCTACAGTGTATTTGTGCAACAAAGAGCCGATGTATCAATACTTTTAGTACAAGCAAAAATTTCGTTTACATAGTGACGCGATGACGGTTTGTCTTTAATTTGCGCGAGACATAAAAAATATTTTTCGAGAATTGTGTTTCAATGCCATCTATTGTAAAATTACGTAAACTACCAATGAAATTGACACTCCATTGATAGTATAAAGTAATAACATTATATATATTAATAATTATACATAATTCACATCAAAATATCAACAATATTATATCATCAAAATACCCTGACTTGGACAGTATTGAGTGAAAAACATATTCTTTATAGATCCGATATTAGCTAATACTAGCTACAAATTTGGGTTTGCAAATCGATTAATTATTTATGATCATTTGTCTACGAGTAATGTGTGCTGACAGGTCCACGGTCGCCAGTGATGACATTAGGTGCTGACTACTGGGATGTGTTTGCTAACTATGAACCTCATAAGAAAGCTCAAGGTGACTCATAGGACAATAGAGAGGATGGATGCCCGATGTGACCGAAGAGTTCTCGAGTAGCGACCTCGTACCGGAAACCCCGAAGTAGACAGACCTGCCACAAGTTGGACCGATGGCCTGGGTTGACAAGGTCGTGGGGAGCCGATCGATACGAGCGCAGAGAAGGTTTATGTTCATCAGTGAGATTTTTTTTAGCTGAAATTATTATGTTATATGAAGAATTTATATATTATTGTAATTAATTAAGGCAAGAAACTGTTAAATGGTGAATGAATATATTTCAAATAAGTTTATGATGTCTACAAACTAAAAATGTTCCAAGAACTGACAATTTCAATTACAAATTACATGCATCATTCTAAATTATTTATGAAACATCATAGGTAGCGAAATTCAGTTTTATTTAATAAAATTATGAGCCACAGTTTTACTTGAGATTGTAAAACGTTCAAAAATATCTCGTTCTAGATCAAAAAAACATTTTAAACAATAACCAAATGAAATGCAACGATTATATAGAATTTTGGTAAAAATACCTAATTTATATATATGAAAACAATAAAAACATATTATTCTATTAGGTACTATCAGGCACAATAATATAAAATACATACGAATTTTGTATTTTATATGTGAAAAAATTATAAAATATTTTCAAAATATATAACTTTATGGTCGGTCTGAACACAGCGACGAGTTCCAACTTGCGAATTGTACAGTCGAATTAATAATACTTAGAACGCGATGCTATATTATCCTGTTTTTATTATTAACTTTTATAATTGTTATTAAATTATTTTTTTGGAATATATTGTATTTGTACCTAAATTTCTATTTTGCGCACCCTAACGTGCCTAACGTATAGCAAAACGCTATTGTGAATAATGTGGCCACATGATAATAACAACTTGTTGTCTGGCTTAAAGGACTTGTATCTAGTGGGCATAATAATAAAATATGACATTTTTGAAATCTGACAAATGACAACTGACGTTTGTGCTTCCCAGCGTTTCACCATTTGTTTTGGTGGAAAAAATAAAAATTTCAACTAAAACCATACAGAGGTACACATTGTTCGTTATAAAAATTTCTGGAAGTTGTTTAATGAACTTTGTCCATACACTTCATCTTTACTACGAAGTAAAATTTAAAATCCTGTGTTTTTTAAACGGCGAATATTTACTTCAAACCTTTTGATTTCTAAATTAGTGACCATGACATCAGAAAACGCTCAGATTGGACAAGCGCGGGAAGCGTTTCAGATGATTCATCAAATATCCCAACTACTGTGCACTGGTTTGGATACGGAAACTCTGTCCATTTGCATCAGGCTGTGTGAACTTGGAGTAGATCCAGAAGTATTAGCTCGAGTCATCAAAGAAATACGAAAAATGGGTGAAAATGTGGCCCAAAATAGAGATATTAATGTACAGCCATGACACTATGTACATAATATTTTAACCAAAACTTACTATATGGTAACCCTTTCATATAAGAACAGATTTTTATCATAACCTAATTTTAAAGTAAAATACTTTATCGCAAAGTACATACATATTATGTAAGACTTATGGGCCATTTATACAAGAACATTTGACAATCCATTTACTATGCCAGGTCATTAAGCCAATCAAATGAGTAGTTAGAAATTATTCTGATTTAATGGCCTAAAAAACTCCATTGAAATATTCTAATTTATACATAACCAATATTGGCGTGGTTCATCAAATGGTCTCATGTAAATGGTCCATTCCTAAGTATTGACAATATACAAGAATATACAATACCTTAAGGTGTAAAACCTGTTTGGCAATAGGTGTTGTAATATTCATGATTTTAAAGTTTAGTTTATTCATTTGATTATTAATACATTAGATGGGAGAACAACTGTGGTCAAAGAGAAATATGTAACCTTTTACAATCATTATCAAACCTATAAACAAACATGGACCTTACAATTTTTCTGTACTTGAGCAAAAGCTTGATGTAGTATTCCTGTTCTTAATAAAAATTTTAAGCAAGTTTGGCTTCAACTCTGGTTGCCAACCAGAGTGGGGTATCCCATTTTGGATCTAGAGATTTGACAAAGTGCTAGTGATTCCCTTAATTTTTTGATTTCACTTATTGTCTTCCTTAATTTTAAAGAAATTGTATCTCACTTAACATGGGTTTTAAAAAAAAACAGACTCTAACAAATAAGTATGACAGCTTATGTTAATTGAAGAGCTATATCTGTCAATATTTCTCTTCAAATAGAAAATTTCCAAACATTTTATATTTTTTAAGTCACAGTTGACTGTTTCAGCAACTCTGGTTTAGATGGAATGTAATCTCTTATCACTTAAGTATTTTAATAACCTTGTAAAACTAAGTCTGAAAAATGTCCCAATATCTATTAATATAATATTAAAATAGGAAAGTAAAGTATTATTTGTGACAAACTAAATGTTATATTAATTCTTGTATCAATGTAACTAGCGAATAATTAAGGTTAAAAAAAAAAAAGGTAAAAAAATAAAAATACTGTGTCATATTTACAAAACAAATGTTTATTAATTTCTATTCAGGTAAATTAATTGTGGAACATACTTCACAGAATATTATTTGCTAAAAACTACAACTAAATAATATATACCTAATAAATTTACAAGATTAGCATTGCTGTATAAACCAATCAGAAGATGGGAATATAATCCTCATAATTGGCACTAATATAATCCAATGCTAAATACATGCAATACTCAGTCGCCACTCTCAATTTTATGGGAACAAATAATCGAACTGAGAGAGACGCGCACAAGAAATATTCTGTGAAATAAGTATTTAAAGAGTTTTTTTTTCCAAACTATGTATTAGGATCCACAAAACATTAAAGAAACAAGTTTTTTTTCTGCTTTTCATTGAGAAAACAATTGTTTTTTATTATACTGAAAATTAATCTGCCCTGATATGTTTAATCTATATTTTCAAAGTATGTTCTCATATATGTTTCTATATTTTAATCAATGTATTAATCTGCAAAGAGGCTATAATATTAGATTTTATTGAACTTTAAATACATAGAGAACAATGTGTGTGATTGCATCAATCATTATAGCAAAAATCTCCAGTTTATCACAGATACCACTACGTTCACTCATAACAGTTTATAAATCAAGTAGGGCTAGATAGTCAAGGATACAGCTAAAAATGAACATTATGCCTGATGGCAAGAGACTTATTTAAGAAGTTTGTACAGCTCAAATGGTTATCAAATAAACATGCATATATTAATAAATTCCAACTACCTTCTCAAAGAAACATTTGTTCAGGATTTAAATCAGGGATGCACAGACTTATTGGAATTAGGGGCCACTCGGACAGATTAAGAACGAAATGTGGGCCACTACAAATAAAAGCAACTGAATAAAAGTTTAAAAAGAATTTACTGAAATTACAATTTTTTAATCGAAGTATAGCATTGCATTGAGTTAATAACTTTGCAGAGCGTACACAGCACAAACTTATGGTCTCAACAACATATTCAGAATTATTAGCATTGCTTTTATTTGTCGCTTTTTCTTTTAATTCGTTGGCGGGCCGCACAGACATTCACAGTGGGCCGCATGCGGCCCGTGGTCTGTGCACCACTGATTTAAATGTTTACAGATTGGTATTATTATTATTAAAACCAATTCATTGTTATATGTATAGTTATTTTCACATTAGATCAACATACAAGATTGATTTGTATAATACTATATAGATTTTACTGGTGATCAACATCACAATATGCATGTCACACATCCTGCAAAAAGTTAAAAGGTTTCTCTTCTGTAAAATCAGTTTTACAGTATTACTCAGGGCTAATGTAGCTTTTTATCAGTGAATAATTATATGAATTGTTCGAGTAGTTCCAGATGATACCTCTTACGAATATGCAAACCTGACCTCTTTATAATACTAATATAGAAAACAACCTATTGTAACCCAAATCAATTTATCAACATTGAGCTGTACAAAACATTGATAAAATTACATTTAATTTACTGAAAAGATTGACTTTGAGCCTGACTCTGCCCAAGGACTGAGGGATCCTCAAAGATTGGTTGCTGTGGTTTAAATTGCTCTGCCGTTATCCTTGTGAACATTATACCGATTCCTTCAATGAGAGCGAGAAGTATGCCACCAATGAGAGCACTACCGGCCATAGCAGGGACACCTGTATTCGGAAAAAAATAATGTTACTATAACTGAATTCAAACCTTCAATAGTGAACTTTGGGTAAATGATCTACAAGCTTACCATTTCTGGCTGCGAGGATACCTCCAGTAAGAGCTCCACTCATAATAGAGTTCCAGGGATCCTCCTTCTTCCTAAGGTAAACTAATGAGCAATCAATTGTAGAAAACATGCCTCCCCATACAGCAAAATTACCGGCTACTATTGGTGATCGCTCCTTTACTGCTGCTAAGCTGCCCAGCTGTGAATAGTAAAAGACTTTATATTTGCATATATTATGTAGCTGTTATTTATCACAGTAAGGCCTACAGTTACCAGTACAATATTAGGGTTGGCAAAATCAGTTCAGTTGGTTCAATCAACCCAATAATAAGATTATGATGCAATAAAACACTCTGAATACTTTAATTTACGAACCTACAGTAAATCTCTGGAAACCAAAATTAACATTTTGTGTTTATAATTGAATCAACATTTAGAATTAGTTGCGAATCAGCTGAAGGTGTCTCACATTCATGGTCGTTCGATAGCTGGATTCATGTACGTATTTTAAGCATTTCCTCGCAATTAATCTTTATCCATCGGAACATAAGCAAGATAACTTACCATTTTTCTACTGAATCCTACAGGTGCATTTCTAAAACCTTTTATAGAGTGAAATATGCCGCCACCTATGGCACCCATTATGAACGCACCACCGGAGTCATCAAGAATACGCCATGGACAAGGTTCTCTCGTGTATTCATCCATTTTTTATCGATTATACCTGTAACACCCAAAATTAGGTAAGAATGTAACCTCAAAATGCACTTCACTCGCTGTAACCATAGAAACAACTTACTTTTAAAAAAGAAACTAGAACACTATTATTATTTAAATTCGCTTTTGTTACACTGACTAAAAGTTTATTGATTTTTATTTTTCACTGTTACACCATGTACATACTACCAGTAAGTACATCAAAATTTTTGACAAGAACCAAGAGCAGGATTTCAACTCGGTACTTACGACGGGTGCTAAATCATATCTCAAAAAGTGCTAGATTGATAGGTATTTTCAAAAACAGTGCTAAATTCTGTTTGAAATTGCATGGAATTTGAGGTTGCAGCTGGGTAATTACTTTTTAGGCTTCCGAAATCTAAAGGAACCCTTATAGTCTCGGTATGTCCGGTTATCTGTAAGCTCAGAAATTCATAGTACTAGAAAGCTGTAATTTGGTTTGGGTACACATATTAATCAAACTGAAAAGTAGTAAAATTAAATCTTGAAAAAATAAATTGTTTTTGGGTACCTCCCCTACACGTAAAGTGGGAATTATTATTTTTCTCATCTAACACCTGATGTTCAAAAATATTGTGGGTCTGTGAAAACCATTTTTCGATTCAAGGATCTGTTTGCGAAATATTAAGCTTTAAAGTGCTAATTTTTGTTAGAGTCAAGTTCCCTCTACCAGCTAAATGGTTGTTTTTGAATATGTTATAAAACTCATGGTAGTAGAATATATAATGAAATTAAAAGGAAAACTATCAGAAGTAAGCAGGCTTTACAAGTTAACGAGTAATATTCAATCAACTTATAAAATTTATTTGGAGAAGTAATTTCGTACAAATTCCACTGAAAATTACTTAAAAACCCCTATCTAAAGGATGATTCATGTTACATCAAGCCAGGATACGGTCAAACATCTATAGTATACTTTTGTATTAAGTAATTCATGCTACACTGGGCCAGGGTCATACAAAAGTATACTATAAATGTTTGACCATATCCCAACTAGCGCCTGGCCCAGCCCTGTCCCGGTGTAACATAACATCCTTAAGTCTGCATATTGAAACGGGTGACTACGGAGCGCTACACTACTTATGACCCGACACACACTTAGCAATTTTTTTGTATACTGAATAAGACACGATAGCGATAGTATACGTTTTGGCTATGAAAGTTTTTTCCTAAACAGAAAAAAGGTAGTACTTTATTAGACATGAAATAAAGTAATTTTAGCAACAATTTTCGAAGAAGACGGATGAAAAATAACAAGCTCAATTTTGAATCTCGAATTTATATGTAACATTTTATTGAAGTGAAACTTCTTATGCGACTTCCAATGCGTTAAACGTTAAACATTTAACGCACATTATCGGTCTCTCCTCTTTGTGTGAGCCAGAGCGAGAGAGCAATATATTATCGGTCTCTCCTCTTTTTGTGAGCCAGAGCGAGAGAGCAATATATTATCGGTCTCTCCTATTTGTGTGAGCCAGAGCAAGAGAGCAAATGTCGGTGTGTATGTATATTGCACACTGTTTAAATAAAAAAAAGGTGTGTGTACGATTCACACACGATAGAAGTGAAACTTCATTTTAAAAGGCATTTTCTATTTTATTTAAAAAGTGTGCAATATACATACACACCGACATTTACTTTCTCGCTCTGGCTCACACAAAGAGGAGAGACCGACAATGTGCGTTAAACGTTTAACGTTTAACATTTAACGTTTAACGCTTGGAAGTCGCATAAGAAGTTTCACTTCAATAAAATATCTTTTAAAATGAAGTTTCACTTCTATCGTGTGTGAATCGCACACACACCTTTTTTTTTAATCTATAGTTGATTTTAGAGGCTTAAACAAATTTTGATATACAAAATATTTGATCGTTAAAGCATTTAAAATATTATTTTTATTAAAAATTAAATAATAGGTCTAAAAGGGTTTAAATTTTCAAACCAGTCAAATTAATTCAGCAAAGTGTTGTTTTGTAAAACTATTTTTATTCATCTTCACTGCCGTAAGACATAATAACATAATAGCAAACTATACCAACAAGTCACAACTAAAACTTAAAACACTAAACAAAGCATTTTTGGTGCACATGAATAACCAACAACTGTTAATAAGTACGCCAAACAACGGAGTATATTATAAGAAAAGAATGAATATAGCCGTGTCTTCCTTAGCCTTTTTATTTCACGGGAAATCTTCTACATAAGTGTAGCGTCCTATAAAGTTAGAGCTTTTTGTTCTGCCAGAAAATAATAATCATAATAATTATTTAGTGCTCGATGCTAAATATTAAATTTCATTGGGTCTTGTTAAAGTAATGCCAAATATAGCACTGAAAGTGCTAAGTTGGCAATAGTGACCAAGAACAAAATCGGTGTTGCATTGTTTAACATGTTTTACATTGATTTTTGTTGAATAGGTAAAAAGTCAAAGAGAACATATCAAAAAATGTTATTCAGCTCAGTTATTATTAATATAATATGTACTTAAAGATAAACATACAAATTTGACTACTGACAGTCTTCTATAATTTCGGCCTTATAAAAATAATTGTTACTTTGACCAGAGAGAATGTAATCAATACGTTTCATTATTTTTTTTCGAACTGAATAATATTCTGTTAGCCATAAGGGCCCTGAAGCCTCAAACGGGTTTTACAGCTTCACTTGAGCTTACTACGTTTAACTTTGACTTCTTGTTTTATAATAAAACAGCAACGTGTGTGTGTTGTCACACTGATCAAAGTCGAAAATGTGATGATTCAGACGATTGTGTCATTCTGTCAGACGTCAAACTAGTGTCAATATTCATTTAGAAATTGTCTCAGATCTAAAGTATAAAAAATAGACCTACGAATATGTATGAAGAAATTCGCAATTTGTAAATATTAGTGTTGAACATCGATTTTTGGGACAATCGATAGTAATCAATTGTCTTCTATATATCGTTTGTTGTTCAGTACGGAAATACATGTTAGCCGATCGAGGAATGACATCGAAATCTCGCACTCTAGTAACTTGACGAGCTAAAAATAGGTCATTCGCGCAAGTCTTCCTTGTAATCACAAAAAACTTTGTACGATGTACAGAAAATTAACAATCGATAGTTTTATTTACACAAATGATTAATCGATAGTGCTAAGGCCTATCCATTAATCAATAGTTCATTCATATCTTGTTTTACAACACCAGCTATGAGCTATGCTAATATCAGCTAATATTGATCAACATCAATTCACAGAGTACATCTGATAGTCTGTGCAGAATACTAGCCGTAAACTGCAGCAGTTGGTTATTGTGATTTGGAGTTGTTTTGCCAAATTCGTGCTATTTTAGAGTATTCTGTGAACAATATTTCCAAAGCCTTAGGATATACAAGTCAAAATTATGACAATTCATAATTTATATATCTTCGATCGTTATGGCACCCTTTTATATTATGGTGAATGGAATAGAACAAAACAATCAGGAATGTCTAGAGAACAGGTAAGAAACTATTGAAAACATGTAAGGTATATCTGATAAAATTTTGATGTAAATGATTTAATTCATTTCAGGAAGGAAAGCTGATGTATGGTATGCTATTCTCAATAAAGTCATTTGTAGCAAAAATATCACCATTAGATCCTAAAGATGGTTTTTTACATTATAAAACATCGAAATACACACTCCACTGTCTTGAAACACCATCCGGTTTAAAATTTGTAATGAATACAGACACCCAAGCTCAAGGAGTTCGGGATTTATTGAAAAAGATATATTCCGAGATATATGTTAAATATGCAGTTCGTAATCCACTTTGTGGAATAGGTGAACCTATTGACAGTGAATTGTTTAAGAATAAACTTGATGCATTTGTTAAACAAACCCCTATACATGCAGTTAGAGCATCCTGATAAATAAGAAAATTTCTTCAAACAAGACATTCTTCAGTTGGTGTTTTTAAAAATTATACATTATTTGCATATCAGATCTGTCTGCAATTGAGGCTTTTTATAGTTTACAAGAATTGACTGCTATTGAGGAAGAAAAATAGAATATTAAAGAACTGTAAAAATTGCTTATTAAGGATTATATCTTTTGCTATTAATCTGATTTGTACAATAAAAAACTTGTAAGCTTGTGAACAAATGGTTCACATATTATACATTAAATTTTTATGTTTACAAGAATGTATATACTGTTTTAATATATGAGAACTTTAATTAATCAGTTAATATGGTAAAAATAATTTAGTATTTGCTATTAGGATATATTGTATAATAATATTAGTTAAGATAATAAATAAATATATTTTTTATTCCTTAAGTTTTTTTATTCCCTTTATTAAACATCTTGTAGGTATTAGAGATTAGCAAGATCAAAAATTATTGTAATCACCTATAGCAAGATATTATGTAAAATATAAAAATAACTAGCTGTGCCCTGCGATTTCACCTGCATATAAATTTAAAAGCTGATTTTTAATACTTCAGTATAGACAATATTTTTATTGGGTGGCCAGGGTTATGTGTCACATGGCTCCTTCGCACCACTGCACCTATAGTCATAGACCTGAGCGAGTGTATAATTATTTTAATTTTCCATTATCTCCCAAACTATGCATTCAAATAACATCCTATAAAGGGCAGAATTTATCTTCAGAAAATTGTCTTGATGATGAAGTAACTTTCGTTCGTAAGGATTAATATGCCATGCCATTTATAGTAGTCATAATATTTACAATTATTTGTGTAGTCAGTTTTAAATTGTTAGTTTCTTGTCGAAATTATTCTAAACTGCCAGGGAAATCTCATCTCTGGCTTTTTGTATATTACTTGTAAGAGCCCAACAGAGCCAATAGTAATCTACTGTACTATTAAACACCATCAAAATTGTAACCTATAGATGGCAAACGTACGTATTAAGTATTGAATCTTTTCTACCACTTTATACTCAGAAACCCATAGCAGATCAAGGGCCCTTTGATAGAATTTACTACGGGCCCCGCGCTTGCGCTTAATCCGGCACTGGTTAGCATTATGCTGTTTATAATTTTTTTACAGTGTTTTAACAACGGAAATGAGTTCATGGTGTTTAGGGTAGCGTACATCATCATCATCATTTCAGCCGAAAGAAATCCACTGCTGGACATAGGCCTCTCCCAAAGATCGCCACAACGACCGGTCCTGTGCTGCCCGCATCCAGCGGCTTCCCGCAACCTTTACCAGATCGTCGGTCCACCTTGTGGCGGGTCTGCCCACGCTGCGTCTTCCAGTACGTGGCCGCCACTCGAGAACTCTTTGACCCCATCGGCCATCTGTTCTACGAGCTACGTGGCCAGCCCACTGCCACTTAGGTATAGCTATTCTTCGGGCTATGTCGGTGACTTTGGTTCTCCTGCGGATCTCCTCATTTCTGATTCGATCACGAAGAGAAACTCCGAGCATAGCCCTCTCCATTGCCCTTTGAGTGACTTTGAGCTTTCTTATGAGGCCCATAGTTAGCGACCACGTCTCAGCTCCATATGTAATCACTGGCAACACACACTGGTCAAAGACTTTCGTCTTGAGACACTGCGGTATCTTGGACGAGAATATGTTACGTAGCTTCCCGAACGCTGCCCAGCCGAGTTGGATTCGACGATTGACCTCTTTCTCGAAATTGGAATTTACCTAACTGGATTGTGTGTCCCAGGTAAACATATTCTTCAACAATTTCAAGCGTATAGTATCTGATCTTCACGGGAGTTGGCGCTACATGGACGTTCGACATAATCTTCGTCTTGTCCATGTTCATTCTAAGACCAACTCGTTCAGAGGCTTTACTGAGGTCATCGAGCATCGCACGGAGGTCCTCCATGGTCTCAGCCAAGACTACTATGTCGTCGGCAAACCGAAGGTGGGTGATGTACTCGCCGTTTATGTTGATGCCTAGTCCTTCCCAGTCCAGAACCTTGAAGACATCTTCCAGTGCAGCGGTGAACAGTTTAGGAGAGATAACATCTCCTTGTCTGACTCCCCGCCGCAACAGGATAGGTTTCGAGTTCTGGTCCTGCAGTCGAACTGACATAGTGGCGTTTTCATACAAACACTTCAACACTTCTATATACCGGTAGTCTACTTGGCACCGCTGGAGAGACTGTAGTACAGCCCAGGTCTCAATCGAATCGAAGGCTTTCTCGTAGTCCACAAACGCTAAACAAAGGGGTAGGTTATACTCTTCGGTCTTCTGTATAACCTGCCGTAATGCGTGTATGTGATCTACGGTACTGTAGCCTTTTCGGAAACCGGCTTGTTCGGAGGCTGGAATTCGTCGAACTTGCGAGCGTACACAAACCACAATAAAAATATTTCTGTGTCTAAAAATATAAGTAAAAATTATATTTTCATATGCGAGCGCTTACGCGGTTTTTTTAGTAATTTAAATTTATTTCTCGATTTTTATTGAAAATATACATAATTATGAAAAAGAATACTTACCTATTGTTGGCATTGTTATTACACTATTGATAATTTTAAATGATTTTTCAAAAGCAGTCAAATACCATATTCTGTATTTGCTTAATTTGGAACCAATCAATCAACTTCTTCGTCTAGATTACCTGCCTTGTAGTAGCAACAAAAATAACAAACGTCTTTCTTTGGATGATATTGCCCTGTTTCTCCTCTTCAAAGACATCATTAAACAGTTTTCTTGAAGCGATCGGATCAGATCTCGATGCTGTAAACACTAGGTACATTCTGTATAGCTCAGATTTACAATTAGATTTAGATTAAGCTCTAGGTATAGTTTTTTGCTAGATTTACAACAATAATGTAATAGTAACTTGGGTAACTTTTTACGGCATATCGTGTAGTCTCAGTATTAAATGATATATTTGCATGTTCTGTGTTAAATTGTCCTTGATTTTTACAACCTAGTGAGTAGCGGACAAAATCCTACAATTCAAAATACTAAAAAACATCACAATTCCATTTGTCATATAATACAAAATATTTATCGTATTACATCAAAAATAATGTACTTACTAAATACATTTTTTTAAATTCAGTTGGTGCTCTAAGCGACTCGCACTCTAACTCTAAGCAATTTGCGCAGATGGGCGTTTTTTTTTATTTTTTATTTTTTTCGTACTGTCTATACCTACTGTTAGCCTTAGAGCTCGTTCCCACTTGTCGGATGTCGGACCCGGATTTTAATCGGATGTTCCAGTGGCAGAGCATTTTATTATGAAGCTATTCCCACTTGTCGGAAACCGATTTTGTGTCGGCGCCGACAAGAAATGTCGGGTGGTTTGTCAGTTCTCTACGTCGGGACAAAATCGTGTCGGATCTCGCTCGCCTATGAGTAAGTATGGCGCTGTTCAAATTTGTCGGATGTCGAGGACGACAGCCTTCTCCCCGCTAACCCTTGTTCCGCCCGTGCGTGCGTCGCTGCAATCGTGCACATATAGGTACATCGCGGCGCGCAAGCAGAGTTGTTGTGTTTTTATTGTACGCACGTTTGGTGTTTCATAATAATGGAAATAAATATAAACCCTGAAGAATTGATCACACTAGTTTAGGAAAGAGGTGTCCTTTGGGACAACACTTTAAATTTTATCCTTAGGAGTCTTTATTTATTTTCTTCCTTAATAATAGCCGGTATATCACAACAACTTCGTCAATGTGCACAGTCGCCTCGCGTAGAATGTTAAATATTGGCAGTGAACAGAGGCGCCGATATCCGATTAGAATCCGGGCCCTGCACCCGACAAGTGAGAACGAGCGCTTAATGAAGCTTGGAAGCCATGAAGCTTTTACAGCTACACCGGGCTTGGGAGCCCAGTTTGTGTTGTAACTTGTTTGACGATAGGTCCGCGGTATTGTTATTTATTATTTTCTCATCTACCCATCGGTCGATTCAAAAATTTGTCTTATTGTTTGATGCCAATCACCATCAGCTACATATCGCCGCGAAATATCAGTTTTGTTTTTTTTTTCTACATACGCGGTATGGGACTATAAACGACGATATTGCATTTATGTAACCAGCTATGTACTGTATTTAATATTTTTGCTCAAAAAGTCAAAACACCATCTTCAAACCAAACGTAACATGGTAGCACTGACTCGGAGAAGTAGCAGTAGTAATATTAGAACTCTGTGAGACGTAGCATCCTCTTATTAGTCCACAGAGCAATACACTCTGTTTAACGAGTATTAGTCTGTGCTCTGGTAGTATCCTTTTAGTAGTCTGTGGCTCTGTCTGTGAGTATAATCAAAACAAACGGTTGCTTCATTTTTGTGTTCTTTTCCTGTTGATGCTGATTTTTTTATAATTATATAGAAGTTTCTGTAATATAATAAGTCCCTATAATTATTAATGTTTTTATATGATGGCTTTAATTTCTTATATAAAAGAAAGGTGTAACTTCTGTGATGACTGACACCGACGACACCGATGTTTTATTATTGATTCCACCAAACTTCTTCCTAATTCAGAGCTCAGGATCTGATGATTCTCTTTTAGAATCATCTAGAACTGTTGTGCATAAGCCGAGTTCGTGTACCGCGCAAGTAATTGGAAAATTAGTGAATCAGGTTCAAACACTGGAGGCGAGGTTAGAAAGTTTGGAAATCACCAGTGATATATCAACTGTTGAGATTATTTCGAATCGTAATAAGACATTTAATAGTACCGAGAGCTTCGACAACGGCAGTTTAGGACGTAAATGTCATACCTTCCCTCGTAGACGAAGAAGAAAAATTCTTAAACGCGAAAGACTACAAGATTTGTCTATAACAAGCATTGACTCTGTAAGTGCGCTACGAAAAGGAATACCACGTTTAAAATTAAGAGACGATATAGCTCCTTATGATAATAATAGTCGAAACAGTGAAACGCGCAGTATGGATGGTGATATAAGTAGTATAGTGTCCACTCCAAGTAAAAAGAATGATAAATTACTTTTACATGAAATCGATGAGTTTCTCACTAGAGTAGAAGCTTATGAAAGCCCTGATTCAAAATACAATAGTCAAGACAACATACTGAATGTTGAGAATGTTATAAAATCTGCAGGTGATTATATCACTCAGAAAATTGACTCAAAAATTGAGACAGATGTTAAACTACCTAGTGGTAAAGTAGTACCAAGCAGTGTATTAGATAAGTATATATATTTGGTTAAAAACTCATCACATGTTCATTCGGATAAGTCAGATCAAAGTAATAACCCTACAGAAGTAAACAGTCAACCAGACAACTCACAGAAAGCAGTAGATATGTCTAAAAGTGGTGATGGAAAATCACCGAGTATACGTAGATTAAATTTTGATAAAGACCCCCAGCCCACTTCAACTCCGAAAAGACTGCAGTCTGGTACAGAATCTAGTACGAGTACTTTCAGGCCAACTTCAAATAAAGTTTATGATAGAGCATCTAAAATATTAGAGCAGTATAGATCAAATTACAGTCGTGACACTCAAACCTCCGTTACTGACAGTTATTCAATGTCTCCAAAGAAGGAATTCAAAATGCCACAAATGAGACCATTTCCAGATAACTTAAGATCAATACAAAATAAATTTATGGACTCCATAGATACAGATTTATTGAGTTTGAATGATATGTGGGGAGAGAGAGCAGAGCGAGGTGAAAGAATGGATAGTGTGAAATTAGAAGAGGAAAGACTTAAAAGAGAGGTAAGTAAAGGTTTTATAAATCTGAATTGGTTAAAAATGAGATTATAGTGTTTAAAATTGCGAAATACAAAATGGACTGTCCAAAAGTATGTAAGTTGTTGGAAACAAAATCTCTGATTTTTTCACTAATGGTTCTCAGTTCTGATACTTGTAATAAGTTTATTTTATTTCATCTCTAGCGATTTTCTATACTTGGAATGAAGTATATAGTAAATCTGTCATTGCTTCTTATTAGTTTTCAGATATAGTTATTACTAAATAACTAATATCAATAGTGAATCCCATCTGCAATAGTGAATAAAGTAGATTATGTATTTTAAGATTACATAATTTCGGTATATGTAACACTAGCTCTGTACCCAAGGCTCTACTCGCGCGGACTACAAAATTATTGTTTATGAAGTATTGTGATAATTTTAATCTAAGGAGTAAAAAATTATCAAAGTCTATCCAGTAGTTCTTGTGTGATGTGTATACAGCATCAAACCTCAATTAGTTTATTTATATAGATTAGTAGAAAAAATAATAATAATAAAATTGTTTAAGTAAACAAGAACTGTCAAATCGTCAGTAATATTGCAATATGTTCTATATCAAAAGAATCCACCACAATTTTATTCATTGCAAAATGTTATATTTCTAGTTATATTCACATTAGATCCACATTCAGAACTAATTTGCATAAAATTATATAGATTTTACTAAGGATATAACACCACAATATGCATGCCACACACCTTGCAAAATGTAAAAAAAGATTTCTCTGACTTCTTTCAAAACAGTTAAATACAAAACAGTGAAATAGCCCTTTTTGATGTATCAGACATTATTTTCTATCCACTGGTTTTTGTTATACAAAAAATAATACTATACTTACTGCATTTTTTTTTTGGTTTGATAATTTGAATTGTTAGATTTTAAATACTGAATTGAGGCTTTTTATTTTTGAAATATTTTCTGTTATTCAGCATACCTGATAATTTACTATTATCAATACATAATTTTAGGTAGCTATAAAATGTATATATAGCCAATAATTTACAAAAGAAAATAAGGCAGCCATTGGTCCACAAGAGATGGGATAACATTCAGTCAAAAAACTATTGGGAATGGATGATTTTTTTATAGTTCCAAATAAATTTTTTTTGTTAGATTGGCACACCTTTTTTCATTTTGGTGCGGAGTTTGAGTTGCATCTGTCATTTAGATTAAATATAGTGCTGTTTTTGTTAGATCATATCTAGTGCGTATTGTGAATTTCGTAATGTACAAAAACATTGAACAAATAGTTTGTCTTAAATTTTGCATCGCCTATGGGCGTTCAAAACCGATCGAGATATGCTGGAAGATTTTTTAAGCCCTTTTTTTCTCGTACTTAATTAGCATACATTTTTTTATGAAATTGCCAGAAATAAAATAAATAAATTAAAATATTTAAGACTTTTTAACAATTTATCTCAAACGCTGGAGAGAGGATCATATCCTATAGTAAATCGAAGATACTGTGCTGGATCAACCTTAGAATTTGTTGAAAAAGTTCATGCACACAGTTATAAGATTTCATTTCCATTGCTTTTGCTCCTAACAATTTGTCTCAGTTCTGTTTAAATGTATGTTAGAAGTATTATTATGATTTGACCTAGCTTCAGTGTGCACTTGTTTCTCACATACAAAAAAGCTTTTGAATGAAAATGTTGTATGTTATATTTCCAACTACAATGTGATTTTCTTTTTACATAATATTTTTGTAGGATACTTTGATTTTCGTTCAACAGTAGGACAGTACAGGTTGAGTATAATAATATTATATTTTAATAACTATGATATAATTGCAGCACTGTGAAGCAATGATTCAACAACTTCAAAAAAAGTTATTAGAACAGCAAGAGAAATTGGCAGTGGCTATCAGGGTTGATCGCGCCAAAGACATAGCCATAAGTAAGCTACGAGAAGCATGGCTCAAGTTGACAGGTAGTTTGGATAAAGCTGAAGTACGCCACCAAAATGCATTAGAAAGAATGGTCAGGGAGGTGGATAACTTTAGAACTATTGCAGACGAGGCACAGAAGGTACATATAATACATATTATAAGATCCTTAATATTATCAGAACTTAGACACATTTCAGAAGGCCCTTTTGAAATTGGTGGCTGTTGATGAATCCTTTTAACAAATGCTTTTAATTTTGGATTATTTACTATCAGACGGAGTATGAAAAACAACACTTAAAAATCCACACTGTTTCTATAGTTATAGTGCTTGAGACTCTCACTAGGTAACATCTGTGTTACAAAAGTGAACTTTATTTAGTTTGGCATCAAAGTTAATATCTTTAATTCATAATGCAGCTATACTTTATCAGTTAATGCATAGTGAAAAACAAATTAATCTCAGTTCTTCAGTAGGAAAAATTAACATCAGTTTAATCTATATAAAAAGATGCATCTACACTTTGTAAGATTTATGCTATTAGGGAAGTTCCAACCCGGATTTTCTTACTTGTTTAGTTAACCACTATGATGAATACTGTTTGTACTTTTCCAGAAAACTTCACATTTTGAATCTGAATTATACAAAGCGTTAGACTTGGCCCATGACTACCAAGAGAAATGCAAGCAACTTACAGTCGAGAAGAAAGAGCTTGGTGTATCTCTTGAGAAAGTTATATCAAACAAGAATGACATTATATCTAAGAAAGAGCAAGAGGTAGAAGTGTTAAAAGATAATTATGAGACTATTATGAGGTTAAACAAGCAGTCAACAGATTGTGTCAAGAATTTAGAGGATGCGTTGACAAATGTAAGTTGCCAAATTATTTATCTTATATTATTTATATTCTTTTTTAAAGTGATTGAACTGTAGCTGATGGTAAGCAAATCGCAATGATAAGCATTTCACCATATATATGGTGGTTGTGACTCACTCCAACTGTACAGCACTACCACCACCTATCGCTATTTGAGATTGACTTGAATATTTCAAGACTTAAGGTATTTTTTCACCCCTACTTGTTGTGTCTACTTAAACAATTATACACTTATTACTTTTTGTTGTTAGTATGTGTTTAATGTATTGGGTATACCCAACAATGAGTGTCAAATTATAAAAAGTAGTAACTAATGAAAATTCTACATAAACTTAATTATTTTATTGTAATCAGAAAATTAAAACCAAAAAAAAAATGTGACTACATATGTACGCATTTAAGAAGTTCTACAAAGTTAATTTCTTTTTACATAATGAATAAAAGTCAGTAAATTTAATTTACATTATTATCGTTGATGGGTAACTTCATCATGTAGCACTTCCGTCACGCGATTACTAAAGAAGAAGTATACCTACAAAAACATTAATTTAAAATAGAAATAAAATTAATAATAAACTCCGGACAGGAAAAATTGGCTCACGAGCAAACAAAGCATAAATCGAATGAGTTGGTACAAAGAATAAATTCACTTAATGATGAGAATTCTTTAATACTTCAAGAACGGGACCTGCTCAAAGACAAGGTAAATGAGGAAAGAGGGCGATGCAATATGATTGAGAGACAGTTATGCGAAAAGCAAAATTTGTGCAGTGAACTTTTGAAGAAATGCGTGAGTATTCAAACTTTATACATTTACCGTGTTTATAAATGAAGCATTCAACGACAGTCAGGACTGATGTTAGATTACTATGTGCGGGGGACACGATTTAAGTGGACTGTATTCATAGGTATCATATGATCTTATTTTTTATAAATAACAACGGAGGCAGATTACACTGAAAGGAACTGAGAAATCTTCACAAGTAAGGCAAGGATCACTCACCTGTTTTCCAGCTCTTCTTGCTATCTGGAAAGACGGTTTTGGCTTATAAATGTTTATCTTAATAAACATTGATTCAAGGACGAGTGTCACACACGTATTGCATAGCACAGTGTCGCTACACTGCCGCTGCAAATGTGAGGTATTAGTGTTGTGCCCCAAGCCGACACGACAAGATTTTGTTATTGTTCAGCAAGGGCATTAGACCTTATAATAAGTGAGTGCACTTTGTGGCGCAAACAATGTGCTTGAAGATGGTAACACTGATGTTACCATCATGTCGATGTGGAGTAGGTCTCAAGTGTAGTTGCTAGAAGGTTGGCGAAATTATTTTTTAAAGTATAGTATTGTGACCTGAAATTTTCTCTACCACCTACAACCTACACTACAAATACTAATCTAATTCTCAGGATTTTCTTGACAACGAAAGTAAAACCCTCCGCAAACATCTGGAACTACAGAAATGTGAACTGAAAGAGCATTATCAGAAACAGCTCGAAGACGCTGTGCTTAGCAAGCTGCAGGAATTCCAACACCAACTTGACCAAGCCGAGAGGGAAATGGAGAACGATGCTAGAAATAAAGAAGATGCGTTAGTGGATAGCTATAATAAGCAGATATTAAGGATTAATGAGCAGTGAGTGACATTTTTGCATCACCAACATAATTATTTTGGCCGTAAATCAGCAGTGTATTGTGCGTTTCAAATAAGAACATAACTGCCAATCCGCCATCTTGCTTAACATTTCGCATACAACAGAAGTAAAAATGTTTGACTGGCCATAATGAAATAAAATACAAAGGATTATATTTTTATTAAAATTAATTAACAATAGAAATGAAAAATAGATAAAAGAGGAATAAATTTAAGGCTCTTCTTCTTGTTTTCCGCAGAAGCACTTGCCAGTGTCAATGATCTTAAGTGTTCATAGTATTTTGTAATCTTCAAAGTGAGGTCTAACAAAACCGTGGCTCCCTTGTTAGAGCTATCTAGGGAGGTTTTGTGGTATCTCAAAATGCTTGTTTCCAGTTTATGTTTATAACCCGCTTCATGCCAATAACCAATCTATGTCAGGATGCAAAATGCCACCAATGTTACATAATATAGGGTCCAAGAATCTAACTTAATGTATTAAAATGAACACCACAACATTGTAGCTCAAGATCCCGTCAAAAACTCCGATTGTGGGGTTAAGGAGCTTTAGACTTTTTAAAGTTCTTACTTAGATTTACTTACAAGAGTTGTTTGTATAGCATTTGTATTTATTACTATGGTAGGTATGTACCTAGATAATGTTTAAAATATAACAAAAATATAAACTAAGTATATTATTAATTAAGCATTTCTAATAATAAATACATTTTACGTTTTTGTTGCTGGCGGTACAATTTTGACAAGTAGTAAGTCATTTAAAACAAGTAGTATACTGTGTTATTAACTGTGAAAAAATTAATTGTATAGTTAGCGATTTTAATATGAGAGTTTTATTTGTGGTAAATAATTATTTATTTGAAAATTTTACATTAATTTTCAGGCACAAATTAGAAATTAAAGTTTTAGAAGAGAAGCAGAAAGAAGAGAATAAACTTTATAGACTACAGCTAGCGCAGGCCGGGGAGAGAATTGGCTTGCTTGAGGTAAGACTTGAGTTTATGTGTCAAATGTAATAATTCATTTAGAGCTACAGGGAATAAATAAAAAATAACAATTTTATTGAGTAATATTTAAGATTTAATTTAGTTCTTTTAAAAGAAAGGAAAGATGCACAGTGCAGTGATTGCTGCGATTAGCTTATGGCAATAAACCACATTAAACAAGAAAATGTGATAGTAAAGACTCATAATATAAGAATACAAGTGTCTCAATTTGACCGGATTATACAGTCATAACTGTTGTTATCTATATTATTATATATTAATCTAAAACGTGTATTTGTCACACTTGACATTGGCGAAAGTGCCTACATAGGCAAAACGATTATTTGACTATCAATAAAAAAAAAATCTATAATATTACTTATAAAGTTCAAGAGATTGTTTGTTTGTTTGAACGCGCACATTAGAAAAAAATGTTTTTGGGATTTTATAGTCTATTTATTGGGGAAGATTATATGCTATATTACGTTTTTTTTATATAATAGCTGGACACATGGACTGCACTGTTGGTTAACGGTCACGGTCTAGAGTTAGTTGAATTAATTTAATACGGGTAAAACTGTAGCACACAGCTAGTATTGTAAAAAGGTAAATTTTGACAGTTTGTAAAAGCCACTGATCTGATTGTAAAAATTATTTCATTATTATCATAACACAATTTTTTTTTTATCGTTGTAGGTTGGCGTAGTGGCCACAATCTTACCTGATGTTAAGTGACGATGCGGCCCAGGATGGTAACACGCTAAACCTAGTGGAAGACTGGCTCTGAAGTGCAGCTGCCGGAACACATCTATTGGTGCTTGGCGACAGATTTTCAACTTGAGGGTGGTAGCTAACTAGGCAGGCATTAGAAAATGCCCTACCACCATGCATGCACTATACTGAGGGCTATAAGCTATTATTTATTGTTATTAAGTTATACATATTATAATTAACAAGCTGTGCCTGCGGCTCCGCTCGCGTGGACTAGAGGATGCCGTAGGTCGAGTGCACCCACAGCACTCACCCACCAGTTATTTTAAAGAGAAAAATGCTTATTGTGGGTGATCCTTAGAAGATAGACATATGCTATCGTAGAATTTTTTGTAGGTCTATTAAAGATTTATAATTATGTGGTACTAACATTAATTTGGTATATCTCTTATGGTTTACTTAGTTTAAGCTCCAAAAGCTTTATTTTTTCAGAATTAATTAATCATTACCGTTATTGCTTATTTTGTATTTTACTTTATCTTACAAAGCTATGATTTAAAAAAAAAACACGTAAGTCGGATAAGTGGTTTTCATGGGGAAAGAACATAAACTGATTGACAGACGGAAAGACGTTGAGTTTTATAATACGTATAAACATTTACAAAATCGCGGACATTTATGTAGTAGGGTAATATAACCGCGAATTCAAGTACATACTTTTGGATGGACTGTTTAAAAATCAATTTTTATGATATTTTTAGAGTAAATTGGAGTGTTACCGTCGCCGAAGAGGAGAGATCGCGTCGCAGCTGCACAGCGTGATGGAGTCGCAGTGGCGGCAGGCGCTGCTCATACTCACCAACGGAGCCGCCGCGGGCGTCGACAGCGGTACGGTCCAATACTACTGTCCTTATGTTGGAAATCTGTTCTATGATCTAAGTTAACTTCTCTATAACAACGATGCATCGATGTTATGAATAAAAATGTCAGGGACACGGCCGTCTATTTTGCGGAAAGTCGCTCCGACGCTTACATTTTTTACGTTTCCGACATAGCTTCGCTCTATCATTCCAAATGAATAGGCCATAATATACTTTCACGAGTATAGGCCGATATTGTATAAAGTTTTTTTAATGTTTTAATTTTATAACCATATATATTCACAATAACTGTTCCACATTAACATCTTGTATACGTAATCGATAAATCTTTACGAGAGCGGTCGATTGAAACTAAAACGAACGTCGTAGTTTTTCTGAAATATATAATGGAAATCTGACGGTCGGCGAAACGACCTTAAAACGTTGGCATCCTTTTCCCCGAACTGTACTCCTCGATTTTGATACAATTAGTCTTTTAAATTGCCTACCACTATGGAAGTAAATTTAAACACGTATTCACATCAAAACATAGCACGTCAATGTTTCCACATGTTTTTTGCAATGAAGTTCGAGGAGCCAAGGAGAAATACAAACAAAATAAATTAGGGAATTTTCGTGACAAAGAAGGTCGTCAATCCTAGATGTAGCATCCAACAAGCAGGTGCCCCGTCAACAAACGTCAATGTTTTTCTTCCGATATATTTGCCAACACCATTAAGTTAACATCGATGTCAATTTCGATATTTTTTCGATATAGCTCTTCCCTAATTGTATCCTGTATGTGTGTTCAAGCAGCCACACTCGGGAACCGGTATTTTTTTTCATCTTTTAAGCCTACATATGCCTTTAAGCTTAATTTCGTATCGTTTTTGTAATCTTCAAACATCGTCCTAAAAATATGATGACTCGCTGGTTGGGGAATTTACCAGAGAGTTTTTGTGGCAACTCAAATTACACGTTTCAGGTTATTATATGTATTATATATTATATTACATATAATCCGTTTCACTTGTGTACAATAAACAAACTATATCATGCAAAATGTATCCATATTACATATTATAAAGTCAAATAACGTAAGCTTATGAACTAAATTAAAAACCACGACATGATATATCGAGATTTCGTAGACATTTTCCAGTTTTCGTTTCTTGTTTGCTCCGATTCGATGAAAATGTTTTAAAGAATGGAATGGTTGAAGAGGCGTCCAATTAATTTTTCTGTATCTTCATTGATTTTATTACTTCGTGTAGCTTTACTTTATTATCACAGCCCTCGACGATGTATTTATTGTTTCTACTTTGACAACTTTAATATATTCTTCGAAAATAAATTAAAATAATATTTGAGAATGGCGGTACGAATATCCAAGTGTAAATGGATTAGCGACATCAGTTTTCGTTAGCAACAGTGTGCTTTTAATTTTATTATAATTTTATTCCGGCTCGCAATATAATATGTTACAGGGGTAGTTATATAATATGTAGTGAGTTGTTTGTTCCCGCAGCGGGCACCGCGACGGCGCCGCCGCAGACCCCCGCCGGGGGGCCCGCGGGACCCGCGCGGGGGTCTGACCCACCGGACCTGTTCAACTGCGCCAGCCTCACTGATCACGAACTACAACACTATGTCCAAATGGTAACGTTCATCTCTCATACTTACATACTTACGATACTAACAAATTCTTCTAATCGACATGGATGGTTAAAGAGTCAAATCACTTAAAATTGAGCGAAAGGAACTTGAGATTATAAAGAAAGTAATCTCTCGTCATCTCTCTGTGATGTCTGCCTTCCTATGCGGGGATATAATCACGATAAATTGTCTTGGGAGTCGATAAACCCTGAGAATGTAGTATGGAACAGTCACTGTCACACTCTGTTTCCCCGCAAGCCGTCCTGTGTTCCTCGCCAAACGTTACCGTTAACGTTAACGTGTTAGAGTAAGGAATACATATAGAAAGTAGTCAAAGCCCTGTTCAGATAACGCGCCTACACGTTCTATAGAACACAAACCGTACGCGTGACAACACGCGGCCCTTACGAAATAATACATCTATAATAAAATAGTAATATAATCAATTGGAAATAACGAGAAATTATACCTATTGATAAGTTATTCTGAGAAAACATTGAACCCTCCCAGTGCAGAAGCCGAATAGAGCAGATAAAATCGCCTCTCTCGTGGGCCAACCGAAGCGTTCTTTTTTAGTCATGTAATTAGTTCTCCATGTATACATTTTATTGTTTCTTGAATTATGTAATGATAATGGTTAAATATCGGGTATGTCGGATAAGACAAAATATCCCAATTGGTAAATAAAAATCCTCAATTCACACTTCAATTCATCTCAAGTAACACATTTAAATATGATTAAAGTAGGACTAAACGCATTTAAAGTAATTAAACAAAATTAGCGTATTGCACAAAGAAAATTAGTTACTAAATATGTTTAACGAACTGTCAAAGTTAAATAGTCAAAAATGGCAATTTAGTGACGCTTTGACAAACAACAAACATTAACATCCAACGACGCACGTTTCATTCTATGCACAAGTTTATAACTCGTCAAGACGTGAAACGGAACGCAGAGACCGTTTTACCGACTCGCTATTTATGTTTAGCTTAATCAACGCATTGTATGTCTCGTGCAAGATAACTAAATGCGTTTACGATAAATACAATTAAGAGGCTAATTGTAATTAACCAATATTGTTTAGCGACGAGTTAAATGAAATATTACGCAAGCAATGTGTGCTACTAGTTTAGGTCACATCTGACTAGATTGTGGTACAACATAATAGTATTAAAAAAAGTAGCATTGTTTTGCAGCTGCTAACAAAAGCACCGAACTTCGATGGGAGCGGCGACGGCGCCCTGAACGAGGAGCCGACGAGCGACCGCCCGGACCGACACGACCGGAGGGACAAGAACGCGAAGAGAACCCTCTCTCTAAGTAAACCACCTTGGAAATCTTAGCATAACTACTATACTTTGTTCCCGTTTCATCTCATTAAAAATGTAAACAAACACAAACAACAAAACTTTAATTGACATATTTGCTTTGAAATAAATTAAAATACTTGTGTTTTCTATAAATTAAAAATGTGCTCTAAATATATGTATATGTTCTTATCGGACATGTTCGTTTACTTCTGTTAGTCTAGTTAAATTTGAACAAGGTGCACTACCTGCGTAGAAGCGAGTTGTAGAATGAGAATAGTTGTAAGATATGATGGGTTGTGAAATAGGAAGATTTACCACTAAGACTAGTTGCGAGATAGGACGAGTTGTGAAATGGGAAGTTGCGGTTGCGACGATTTAAAGAATGATTTGAATATGAAGAATTAGAATTGGGGCCAGTTGTGTGATAGGTCGAGTTGTGAGATGGGACGTCTTGTTAGAAGAGACAAGTTGCAAGATGGTAAGAGTCATGACATGGGACAGGTTGCTAAATATTAATGGTTGTGAGGTGAGAAAATGATGAGATATGGAGAGTTGTGTGTGGGGATTATTTCGTAATGGTTCACCTCAGCGCAGCTCACATAGTGCAGTATATAAATGTACTCAAACAGCAGACATTTCTTACTCTGCGTCATCTCTCTCTACATTAATTTGAAATCTAAATATTGTGACGTTAATTTCATAAAACGTAAGGGACATGTTTACTAAGGACTGGTGTGTCCCCGCGGCTTCGCTTACGATATAATTAGTCTATGAATACTTAATACTTTGCATGAAATGCTCATTGTAATTATATATATTTTTGAAATGCATTTTGTAAATAAGAAATATTATTGTAAGTATATTTTAAGAGTATTTTACGACATTGTTATGAATTTAGCAGTTTGCATTCCTGATATTCAATACACTCCCATGTTATATGTTGATAAATATATTTCATTTTATAGTTATTTTGTTTTAATTATTAATTATTTTTTTATGTAATATTCATTTATGTTAAGCACCTGAACTATATATCCAAGTTATATGGTTAATATAAATTGAAGATTTCTATAAAATTTCCCTTTTTTATTGACTTCTCCAAGTACATTTTATAAATTGGTCGACTATTACTTGTTAACTTGTAAAGCTTACTTAGCTGTGATAGTTTTCCTTTTAATTGAGTTATATGAAGTACTACTGCCGGGATTTTTTTTCATATATCCAAAAACAACATCAAACTTACATTTGACTTATTTTGCAAACAGATTACTGAAATAGTAAAATTGTGTTCATGCGCCCGCAATATTTTTGAACGTCCTATCCAAGGACACTTGGCGTGGACCACACGAAGGGATAGACGAGAAAAAAGTCATCCCCCATGTTATGTGTAGGGGAGGTAGCCTAAAAAATGTAAACAATGATGACTCGGTGGAGGCGCGTACGATTCGCGTCGATGGACTCGAGTTCAAATCCCTGCAATGAGCCTGAGCTTTCGGTGAAAGAAAATATCGTGACGAAACTCTAACATGGTGGTAGGGCTTTTTCTAATCCCCGCCTGGCTAGCTACCACCCTCAAGTTGAATATCTGTCGCCAAGCACCAATAGGTGTGTTCCGGCAGCTGCACTTGAGAGTCAGTCTTCCACTAGGTTTAGCGTGTTACCATCTTGGACCACATCGTCACTTAACATCAGGTAAGATTGTGGACACAACGAGTTTTTTATGATTGTATTTTGCCACTTTCTCGACATGATCAATGTGTAGACCCATACCAAATTACAACTTTGTTTTGAAACTGATACTAGGGTCTGTAGAACATTGAAAAACAATGTTTCTAAATTTTTATGTATATATATACATTTGAGATCTCTCACCAAAAAAAACGATGTGTACTTACCGATATTTATATCGATGTTTTTTTTAAATATTGCTCATCTCTAGTGAGAACACGAGATTATCAATACATAGAGAGAGAAAAACAATATTTTTATTGAAATATTTCATTTTCCCCGCTGGCAACGTGTAGGTAGTAAGCAGAGTGGTGGCTAATGACTTGTCACCCAACACAAATACCCCAGCAATATGTGTAACGACTCTGGATGGAAGAATATAAGCAATCATTGTCTATAGAGAATTTTTATAGAGAAGGCGATGCTGTGCTGTAGGTGCTACTTAGCTATATACTTGTAGCAAAATACCGAGTCGGTATATAAAAAGGGTTTAGATAAAAATATAAATACTTTTTAAGATTTTTATTATTAAACATAAATGCGTATTACATTATTATTATACAAAATCACTCGATTACAATGGCATCACAATATTTATACAATACGTACAATCGATTTACTCTTATTTAATTACGTTTTCAGGCAAGAAAATAAACAAAATAAAAAAACATAATAATAAACATTTACAACTTAAAATTTATCTTTAAATACGTTACAATTAAAAGCAAATTAAAACGATATAAATATATCTCTGAACTTGACTGAATATAACAAGTGAATAAAAAATATATTTATTAATTAAACTTTCATCAAAAACCTATTAATAAAATTATATTTTTAATATCATTTTAAATTAAATATTAACACATTAGTTCTATTTACTATTATTACTGTGATTTATTATATAATATTTTCTTTAAATAAATAACTATATAAACCTTTAAAAAATGCTGTGATTATATATACATATATAATAATTAGACCATTTCACCGATAACCATAAAAATCGATAGATCTGTTTTTCGTGGAGAAGGTTTTTATGGCGTCCCTGAACGCTATAGGTGACACACTGGTCGGGTTACCGACTACTGAACATCAACAGTTTGCAGAGTCGGCTGGTAATAATCAAATATTTAAATTCGAGAAACACGAGTACGGACAAAAATCAAAGCTTTATAAAAGACATTAATGTTTAAAATATTCTTTTCACCAACGGCTCCTAAACTTTTAAAGCTACGGGACACTCGGCCAAATCCACTATATTTTATGGAACTTCATTACAAGATAACAAATAAAAGACGGCACAGTTTGAAACGAGAGTAAAATAATATAAAAGTGAAAAATCATTCAATATTATCCTTTTATATGCTATCTGTAGAATTTTTGTTAAATGCTGTCAATCCGCGAGTTGACAGTATGCTTAAAAAATAAATTATTTAATCGTGTTGATCTCTTGGAATAATTAAGATGTTTGTCTATGAATCACTTGACTAGAAATGCCAATCAGAAAATGTGACGTCATCATACAATTGAGTGTTATTAGGTATTTTTATCTTTGGTGACTCTAAATTATTACTAAGTATGGAAATACATTATTTACAAATATATAGCTGCTAAAAGTTATAAACTTTCTTAACTGAAATTCTAGTAAATCATTTATTTACATAATACCTTCTTCAACTTTAGTGTTATCTGTTCAACAATGGCGTCATGCGTGGTGATGTGCTATAATGGCGCGTTCTAGTGGCATATTTGTATATTAAATTGAAAAAAAAAAAAAACTATTTTTATATAACTTTTAATGGTGTAGTAATGAAGAAATATTAATTTTCGGGTATTATTTTCAAAAGTAAAAAAAAATCAATAAAGTATTTAATATTTCAAAAGATGTCAACTCCCGGATTGAATAAAATTTTGATCAAACGTAATCAATTATTTTTATTACATTTTTAGAGCTATTCAAAAACCTTATTTGCAACAGAAGAACAACTTAAAAAGCCAAAATAATTCAATGGTTTAATGATAAATGTAACTAATTCACGGAGCCCTGGTGATATTTCCACGGAACCCATTTGGAATCGCTGTTCTATCTATATATTTCATTAAAATATTCTGACTGGCATTCACTAAAAACCATACTTGATTTAAGGAATATATTAGTCTTTCTGAGAAAACTGAACGCTCCGATAGTATAATATAGAGAAAATCGCGAATCGAAAAAGTAACATGGCAACATTATTTTTCAAGTGTCACTTTAGTGATTGTCAATGTATACTCTACGGGATTAAAAAACGAAGTATATTTGATATGCTTGAAGATGCGTAGACAGAAACCTTTCGCTTTCTATTAGTACATCTATTTTAGTACTCATACCCAAAATCTAGAACCCAACCGTGAAGCGGTCTAATTTGATACAATAATCCAACTCGTACCCCTGTGACAATGCACCCCCTTAAGAAGAATTATTGAATCGAAACATTAAAATTCTTAAAATCATTCCATTACACCTGTTATTAAAGTACGAGTCACTTTTCTAAGTCGATTAAAACTTATCCACAATGATACCGAAGATATGGCAATAAAGAGACTCACCAGACTACTGTTTTATATAGCTCGGAAGCCTCCTACTCTTTCACATGTATTCAGCACGTAACATGTAGCTTTTAATAATTAATGTTAGCAACAAATATTCAGATTTCTCAATTCAGATTTTAAACTCGAACATCGGTGAAAGGAAAAGAGGAAACAAAAAAAAATGGATGATGTTTCATTCTCCATGTGATTGGCATACGTGCATATTCAGCCTAAATAACAAATTTTACTAAAATACATTTTATAAAAACATACAGACCATACAGATTAGTTTTAATAGAATAATCTGCATGTTTCTTAAAATACTTTTTGTTATTTGTTTAGGAAAAAAAAATACAAAAAGTGACTTGTAAAGTAACAGCGAATGGCTTCATAAATGCCCCAAATATCTTGAATATTAATAATGAATATGTCTTTTGATGACAATTTTGTGAATATGAACTTATTTTCTTTATCATCACGGGATATAGCAATATTTGTATTATTTTAAATTCCCTAAATTCCGATAATTATAAGTGTAGATCTACGCTCCGTAGATGTCATGAGCAGTGATAAAAAAAAATCTATTTCTCATAATTAAAATGTTTCGAGAAGACTGTTATATCTAATTCCAATCTAGAAGTATTTATATATGTATATAGCTATTCACATATCGACTGTAGAGATTCAGGAGAGAGAAGTAAATAATTTTCTTGTTTTTTCCGGGGAGCAACTCGATGTTTGTTAGTGTTTACCCTCTGTGCCCACACTCATACCGGTTCAATTCGACATGTCTAAGACATTGTACGAGCCCGGACTGTATTCAATGTTCACTGTTTTATGTGACGTCATAATCGGACTTGTTTCACTGTTTGTTTTTGATTGTAAAGGCCTCAATCCTCATTAAGGATGAGTAGGTAATGCGATATAAAGCCAAGTATTCACCTGGAATCTGTAAGTGGTGGGTCTAGGCGAGGGCGGAGGCCGGCAGCGAGCTGTGCTTGGGCTTGGCTTTGTGCACGAACACCTTGATGCACCCGTTGAAGTCTGCGCTGACGAGCACGTGCCCGGTCTGCGAGGAGGACACCAGCCCGCCCTCGCCCGCCTTCTGGAATACCGAAACACGGACATATACATGGCTATGTCAACTATATTTTTGAAGTGAAACTTCTTATGCGACTTCCAAGCTTTAAACGTTTAACGCACGTTATCGGTCTCTCCTCTTTGTGTGAGCCAGAGCGAGAGAGTAAATGTCGGTGTGTATGTATGTTGCACACTGTTTAAATAAAATAGAAAATGTCTTTTAAAATGAAGTTTCACTTCTATCGTGTGTGAATCGCACACACACATTTTTATTCATAGAAAGTCACCATCTATGGATGGTTATTGAAATTCAAGTGTATAGACATAACCGAGCTAGTTATTTATATATTCTTATATAAAATGATATGAATATGTAGGATATGCAGTAAATCAATATAATATTATGATTCCTCAATATAGGGGTTATAGTTAGGGATGTAACGATACATAATTTTACTGATACGATACCGATTATTGTAGTGAATAATCTCGGCCAATATATCATATCGTTACATCCCTTGTTATAATAGTAATTATCTTTATACTTTCCTATTATTCAAGTATTAATGAAGATAAGAAATAAAAGTCTACTAATAAGTAGGTGCTGATTAAATCATGACCTCCTTTTTACCTCTGGTAATAAAATAATGAAAACTGTCATTAATTCAATTACCCACACTAGGTATCGCTAAACAATAAAAAAATTTAACGCAGATAATAATTATCTCAGCATGGCTGCTGACTATATAGTGACGTCACAAATCAAGACATCATGGCGGCTAGTGTTTTCGCGCAGTTTGAGATCTAAACTTAAAATGCCATTACAGAGAACTAATTAATTTAATAAAAATAGAATTTAAAAACATTCAGTTGACTTATTATTAGTACCAAAGAGTAAAATCAAGAAACATTTCAAAAAATGGTGTAACACCCTATTAAATCATGTAGGGATTGAACATCTAGTTAATTATGTAACTAAAATGAACCACATGTATCTCTTTTTCAGCTAGATAGAATACAATGTTATTAACATTCATGTCAGAAAACTATAAACACCGACTCAGCTCATAAATTTTATGGATATAAAGTAATCTTCTAATAAAAGTCATGTCGGACTATAGGTTAAGTAAAATAAGTTAGTTATCGATTCAATTCCAGCTCGTTGGAACTTCCTCGACATGCAACAACAGACGCTTCTAAAATGTGATGAAAGGAAGATATGGTAAGGATAACTACTTATTAAAACTGGAAATATCTCAAACTTTGTAATCAATATAACACTTTTCTGTGTTTTATAGGTACAATGCGATGGCTGTTCACTCTTCGGTTGAAGAGTCTCCAGTTATAAGTAGACGGTCGCATATTAAAGGAGAAACGAATTGGTTCGTAGGAATCGGAGGAATGTTCATCATACAAGAATGGAAACTGAACAACGTCTAGTTGTCCCATGGTGGAACGAACGGGTGGTCTTGTGTTGTGATGATAGAGCTTGTGAACGAACGGGTGGTCTTGTGTTGTGATGATAGAGCTTGTGAACGAACGGGTGGTCTTGTGTTGTGATGATAGAGCTTGTGAACGAACCGGTGGTCTTGTGTTGTGGCGATGAAGCTTCTGAACGAACAGGTGGTCTTATGTTGCTATGATGAAGATTGTGAACGAACGGGTGGTCTTGTGTTGTGATGATGAAGATTATGAACGAACGGGTGGTCTTGTGTCGTGAATATGAAACTTGTGAACGAACGGGTGGTCTTGTGTTGTGATGATGAAGATTGTGAACGAACGGGTGGTCTTGTGTCGTGAATATGAAACTTGTGAACGAACGGGTGGTCTTGTGTTGCGATTATGAAGATTGTGTACGAACGGGTGGTCTTGTGTTGTGATGATGAAGATTGTGAACGAACGGGTGGTCTTGTGTCGTGAATATGAAACTTGTGAACGAACGGGTGGTCTTGTGTTGTGATGATGAAGATTGTGAACGAACGGGTGGTCTTGTGTCGTGAATATGAAACTTGTGAACGAACGGGTGGTCTTGTGTTGCGATTATGAAGATTGTGTACGAACGGGTGGTCTTGTGTTGTGATGATGAAGATTATGAACGAACGGGTGGTCTTGTGTCGTGAATATGAAACTTGTGAATGAACGGGTGGTCTTGTGTTGTGATGATGAAGATTATGAACGAACGGGTGGTCTTGTGTCGTGAATATGAAACTTGTGAACGAACGGGTGGTCTTGTGTTGTGATGATAGAGCTTGTGAACGAACGGGTGATCTTGTGTTGTGATGGTGAAGCTTGTAATCTCGTAGTAGCTAAAACTACATTAATGGTAAAGTCAGTAGAACTTACCACCTCATCTTCTTTGTCATCAGGACCTTTGCTCGCCAGCCTTGCCTCTTCCTCCCTCTCGTTTATCATCCGAATCATGTGATCTGGTTTCGGTGCGAAGACAGCGCAGGTCACCACGGCGTTATGAGCCTTGATACCCTCCCAGAAGTCGTTCCTGTCGCGTCGCACCGACGTGAACTTGGAGTAATCATGATATGTCTTCCATATATAGATGCACTGGTTCTCCGATCCGCTCACGATATATTTACCGTCGTGTGAGAAGGAGGCTTTGATTTGACTCGACACGTTCACGTATCCTTTGTACTTGCAGGATAGATTCAGATCCCTCAAGTCGTACAGCCTGATGCGGCTGTCGTTGGACGTGACGAGGATCTTGTCGTCATTGGGTATTGGTTCGATTCCGCTTATCTTCCGTCCGGTCGAGTTCTTCCCCCGGGTGGACCGCACGTCGATCTGCGTGTGGTATTTCAGTTGGTCCGTCGTGTAGAAGATACAGCGTCCGTCGTAAGTGCCGACTACGGCAAATTTACCGTTCTGGCAGAAATTCGCTGCGGTTATGAGTTTCGTCTTACCGTCGACTTCGTTCCATACCGCTACCTGGGAAACAATTTGACCTCAATGTTTTTAATTATGTTGTTGATATACAAAAATCAGAAGGGGGATTTACGCTCGAGGACAGCAGTTGGAATATATAAAAAGATACTAGTGATCTTTTCTTTTTGCCATTATCTTACCTGAGTAGGATCGGCACAACATGATTTTCTCTCCCAATCTCCTTTATCAACTGCCATCTCAGTATTTACAACCTTTTGCATGCATATCAAACAAACCATTCGTACCTTCTTCGGTCTTCCTCTACTCCTATATCCTACACCTTCATTTATTTAACGTCCAAATATTGCTCAGGCAACATCCAGCTAGTTACTAGAATTCAATTAGATCTCCACCATTACTAAAATATGAAAAACTACGACATAACAAATCGGACCAGCTCAACTTGCTTAAAGTTCCAGCGGCCGTCGTTTGCGTTAAATTGTAACATCAACAAGCTGAGGACACAAGTAAACTAATAGAAATGTTGTTGATATGTGAATGCTTAAAATTATGAAATAACAGTGGCTTTATTTTTGGATATTTAAAGTAAGAGAAGAATAAAAAATACTATGAAAGAATTAATGCGAAAGATCTAGCGGCAGGCCCAAAACAGACTATAAAACTGTAAGATAGGAATGGACCGCAAAGTTGATGTCAAAGAAAGAGCGAAGTGGAGGAGGAACATAAGGCTTTACGGACTTTTTTTAGGGAGTTACAATTTTATTTCATATTCCTTACTTTAACAGCATTTGTATCAAATCTTAAGTTTCTTCATGCAATTAGTGTACTTTTCCTTAGCAAGGTTAACAGCAGTGCAATTTTACCAATTGAGTATCAAAAATCATCAAACTAACCTTTTTATCTGGAATGTTCCACAGCCTCAACTTCCCATCGAGGCTTCCGGACAGGAAGTACCTGTCGTCCCTCGGGTGGAACACGATGGCGGTCACGAAGTCGATGTGCTGGAAGCAGCACAGGCACTCCCCCCTGGAGATGTGCCAGAGCCGGACCGTCTTGTCCATGGAGCTGGACAGGATGAAGTAGTTCTTCGACCAGGACACGTCGAGGAGGTCGGACGTGTGGCCGGAGTAGACGCAGAACGGCTTCGGGCAGAAGGGGGCGGCGGGTCCGAGGGGCGGGTCGGCGGGCGCGGCGGGGGCGGCGGGGGGCGCCAGCGACGCGACCGACTCCTGCGACGGAGTCGGCGACGACTTCTGTTCCGCGTTGTACTTCGTTCGCATGTCCTGAGGAATTCACTTATACATTTGATTTTAATTATGAAATATTCATAAATTTAAATTAAAAAATAATCACAGTATATTATTTAAATAGATGCGCCAATATAAATAACACCAAGAGAGAGGAAGTGAGAATCGAACGTTGTGTTTCTTTTGGCGCATGCGGTGACTGCAAACTTACCAATATATGTGCCAGGACTAATAAATTTCATCAGAATCGGTCAAACGGTTTTTGAGTCAAGTCCTGACGTACAAAAAGACAGACAGCAAAAAAATATATTCGTGATCAGTATATTACAATAGATATAGTATTATATTATTAATAGATGTCCATCAATAAAATTAGAAAAGATAAATGTAGTATAAGTGACCGACAAGAACGGTCAGTAATTTAGAATAGTTGGTAGTAGTGACCTGGAACATGTGGTAAGCGTCTCTCGCCACCCAGACCCTGAGCAGCTTGTCCTGGCCGGCGGTGGCGAGCAGCCGCCCGCACTCGCTGAACTTGCAGCACCAGACCGCGCCGCAGTGCGCGCTACCCATCTCCTGCGCGGACCGCACGCAATTAACAAATAACGATCAATGTCAAACGTAACAAACAAACCAATTAAATCGTTAACATAAGCAGAATTATACAGAACATTTATTATCATAATAATATTCTCAAACTCTCTAGGAATATTAAACGGGTATATAAACGAATCGATCATACAGTTCGGTTGAGTGCCATAAGCGCTCGCCCCCAAGACGCTAAGTAAAAGCCGCCTTATGGCTAATAGAGTAGTAAAATCGAAAAAAAATAAACACTTCAATTATAATGTGTATAGTTTGATCAAATGTATAGTATAATTAAGTGTATATTACGATCAAGTATATAGCATGGTAAAATATGTAGTGTGATCAAGTGTATAGCATAATAAAATGTATAGTATGATCAAGTGTGCATGATCAAGTGTATAGTGTGGTTAAGTGAACACCGTGATCTGTGAATAATGCGATTAGGGACTAGTGAGGTGTGTACATGTGTGTGTATGCTGTATTCGTGTGAACACAAAATAAATTATTAATAACTTATTGTTATCGCAATATGCGGCATTTTGCATTAACCGCGGGCGTAACATATTAATAATGACCATTAAATTGATTGATGTGTTATTAGAAAAATCATCAATAGTAAGCCGTTAAATATTACCATCTAAGTAACTGGATAAAAACTGTCTGAAATTTAACTGGACGCTACAAAGGGAGCAATACGATTTTTGATACTTCTGAAAATAATACTACCATCGTACCTGCACATGTCGAATGCATCCGTCGAAATCGTAGGGGCCCTTGTGTGAGTTAGACGCTTTTAACTTGATATTATGCTCGCCCCTGACATCGTCCGGTATATCGGCTACGTCCTCTTTATGTCGCGCGTGTGAAACCTCCTGGGCTAAGGATTTCGCCGCGTCGACCGTCCTCTTCATGGTGCTTCCAAAGAAACGTTTTAATCTGGGGGAAACAACCCGAAATCTTCATCATCATCTAAAGGCGCAGTTGAGGACAAAGTTTATTGTAAATTCCGTCAGTCTATGGACCTTAAAGAAAGCTCAAGGTCACTCAAAGGACAATGATACGGCAATGCTCGGAGTTTCTCTGCGTAATCCAATCAGTAATGAGGAAATTCACATAAGAAGTAACCGCCATAGCTCTAAAAATGGCTAAACTTAAGTGGCAGTGTGGGCGGGACACATTGCTCGTAGAACAGATGGTCAATGGGACCGAGGAATTCTCGAGTAGCAGCCACGTACCGGAAGACGCAAGCAAACAGCGCAGGACCGCTCATTGTGGCGATTATTGGATGAGGCCTATGTCCCAGCAGAGATGATGAACCAACAGATTGATTTTAACGCCATCTATCCGTTAATTCCACGTACTACATCGACAGCTGTACGTGTTTTAAATGTTGATGTTTTTGTTGATTTTTTGTTTTATAAAAGCCAAGATATTTATTTTTAAATTACTACCTATTCACTTCTTCCCATAACTAATCGGTTTCGATATTTTTTTTCCAAACAAGCATACAGCCACTTAATGGTAAGCGTTTACAGTAACTTATGGACGCTTGTATTTGTATTAGCGCGTTGCCGACCTTGAACCCTTTCCCAAGGAGCTCTGGGAACCCAATTCACCGCAGGAATACAACACAAGGTTATTAGGCTGAGATCTTCTGTAGGGTGGAGTCAGTCGGGCTGCCTCAAGGAGAGAGAAATCTCACAAAAAAAAAATTCTCTGTGCCATATCTTAACCATCTCACATCTGCCAGACATCCCACGACGGCCCACGTTTTTCGTATCAACTTTTATCGAAAGACAAAAAACCCAATGATCGAAGTTATGAAATTTTAAGTCGCTTGGCATAGCAGTTCCTTGTCGCTCTAACAGCTATTTAAGAAGCTATGTATACCCATTTGACGATTGAGCTGCAATTATTAATTTTAAGAAATGTTTTATTGTGTACACAGTTAAATGTAAGCCAATCAAGATTAGGAATTAGATAATTATGTATTACAAAAATCCACTTTATATGCACAACTTAAAACATTTTCATACATATTCTTAAAAAACTAATTGGTTAGATCAAATATCTCAACAACAGTTAAATTTTAACTCCTGAAATTCTTATTATAAAATCTCTTGCGTTAATAATGTCATTTAAAAAAAAAGTAGAAACTCATTAGCATAAAGCGAAATACTCTGTTTTTAAAGCAAAACATCGGATTTTATCAAGACTCCAAAATTTGCATTTTGTTAAATTTAACTATTAATTTGGGAATAGACAAGTATTGAAATATTGTTTAACATTTTTATATGTTGAAAATAATAACCATGAATTAATTTTTATGCATTATTGAACTTTTAAAACGCGGCATTATGGTTATAAGACCGCGCGTGACGTCATCATTCAATAAATAAAACTACGGTTAAATGTAATATGTGCAAAGTTAAATTTGCTACAATTTCAGTTTAAACTTACTATGAACTTTATTCTCTATATCATTTTTAATATTATAGTGTCAAAGAATAATCATAATAATAAATCCATAGTCAGAATAATTTTAGAGTCACTTGCGACAAGATAACCTAATAAGAATAACACTTAATTGTGTATATAAATATTGTACGATGACGTCAAGTTCTCTGATTGGCGTTTCTAATCACGTGACTCTCAGACAAAATATCTCAATTTTCCCAAGGGAACATTAAATAAATGAACAATTGCTTATTCCAAATTTTTAGGCTTCTTTATTGAAAGAAAAATGAAAAGAATAAAAGAAAAATGCTTTTTATCAGCGAATTATTACCCTCGCTGGAACAGCGTTCGTAATATTCTATTCCCTGTGGGAGTTTCATATGAACTGAGTTTATTATAATTCCTACACACTTCCAGTTTCCAGTCCAGTCGTCAAGTGAAAAAAACAACATCACTATCGAAATTACAAAGCAGCTAATAAAATAACTCGATAAAATCCGATGAGAGAAGTTCGATAAGGAATATATCCGGTAAAGAGACCGTAAAGCTCGCTCGAGCGCTAGTCACTGATGCAGTCACCTGATATTCATATCGCGCGTCAGCCTCTTGTTTATGTTGTCGTGGGAGTGGCTTTTCATTAAATCGATGGCTATTATCCTTCATAAAGGCACAAAAACAACAACACCAAATAAATATATCACAAATCAAAATTAAATAAACTTAATTTAATTCTGACACAACAGAAGAGTAAAACCGGCAAGGAACTGGACCTACTAAACTATTTTTCAATATTTTTTTTTATCGATAATTCGATTAATAGTAGCGGCAATTCCAGAAATTAGTAAATTAAGGTTCTTTGAATCGTTCTACAATATCATTCACAAGAAATAAATGAAACAAAAATAACTGAATACAAAAACAGAAGAAGAATTTATATTATTTTTTAAATATTTGATTCAATAAACCTTTTTTTTTGTAAGCTTAACCCTAAACATGAATCAAGTTTTCTGAAAAATTGTTGTGCTTTTTACTGTATTGTACTTTGAGTAACTACTAGCTACTATTAGTTACTATTATCAGCTATAGCTACTGTTATTACTACTAACTAAAATTAAAGTAATACGCAATACATTTTTACAAAAAATAATACTTATGGCAATATTACAATATTATTTATTCAGTCAATATTAATTTTCTGAAAAAGCAACTTCACTTTACAAAAAAAAACACAATTGTTGGGGACTACTAGGCTTGAACAAAAACGAGTTGATGGACCCATTTATTGTATCGAAATTTTCATATCGACGAGGTATAAGATCGATGTTACTCATCCCTAAGGTTACCCAGGGTTTGTGCCACCTCACAATACTATCTCAAGAAATCTGTTGGTAGAACATTGTGTACTTACTTCTCCGTTTTTCTCTTGATGGATGTTGTCTGTCTATCAGTTGATTCTCTTTTCGTCTCCTTTGTCTCATCCTCGGCGCCGCCAGCGCACACGCTCTCACTCTCTTCGTCAGTTTCCCTGTTAACAAAATATTTATCTTAAAACAACTGGCAAACCTATATACATTAAAAGATTTGTTTTATTTTTTATTATATTTATTAAAATACCAACTTTTTTTATCGAGTTTATGGAGTGGCCACAATCTCACCTGACGATGGGGCCCAAGATGGTGACACAATAAGTCTAGTGGGTCGACTGGCTCTCAAGTGCAGCTGCCGGAACACACCTATTGGTGCTTGGCGACAGATTTTCAACTTGAGGGTGGTAGCTAGCCAGCCGGGGATTTCAAAATCTTATTCTTATCACTTTTAACAGAGTACAACACTTGTTTTAATTTTTTCAAGAAGGAGTCCACGTCGGGAAGTAGGTATTAAACAGTCGAATCCATAATAATTTTACATTACGACCAATTTTGCAGATACATGGGTCAATCAACTATTTTACCCACACTTTGCTGTCTCTGACATATTATTATAAATATGCACTAAATTGATAATAGTAATACACAAAAGTAATATCACAATTGCATCTAACTTGATTACGTTATCAAAAATCTTCTGTTTCTATGAAATTTCACGGTAACTCAAGATACGAAATATGCGTTTCATACAAATTATTCCTGTCCGAAAACCACATTAACTTGTAAACTTTCATTATAAATAAACTTTTACTCGTCACTAGCAGTTAATTTTTATTATAGAATAAGACGGCATGATATAGCTTACCGTGTTTAATACAGAATACAATAAAGTAAGACCATTTAAAAAAAAAAAAACATTTGTGTCCTTGGCAAAGTTCGTATACGTAGTTGCATTCAGGAATTTTGCCAGAAAACACGTAGATGGGATTTTTCGCCGTACGTAGTTTCCATTCTTTGTCTTCACTTTTGTTCACTTGTTGATTTAAACAGTGTGCAATATACATACACACCGACATTTACTCTCTCGCTCTGGCTCACACAAAGAGGAGAGACCCCGATAATGTGCGTTAAACGTTTAACATTCAACGTTTAACATTTAACGTCTAACGCTTGGAAGTCGCATAAGAAGTTTCACTTCAAAAATGTTACCAGTCCTAGATTTTGGAGTAACACAGTTTTTTTTTAACACAATATTATTAGAATAAGAAATCGATTTTTACTGTGAATCTAAATGACATACGAATTTTTAAAAGTAAAGCTTTTTAATTCAAAATCCAATATTAGATTTAATTTATATGGTTTCAGTTTATTTTTTATGTGAGTGATAATTTCACCGCACGACATACTTGGATGTAGTCTGTTATATCCACGATCACAACGAATATCCCGCAAAACCCACTGCGACACTTCTATAGATGTTACTCTATTTAAGTTTTCGTCTGAACATAATTTATAATACGATTATCTAAAGGACAGCAAAAGAACACAATTAAAGAAAGAATTTCTTGAATAATTAGGAGATTTTAAACGGACGCATAAAGATTTTTAATGTGAAACGTCCAATGGCGCGGTTGGGTGTAAAATCGATTGTGACCGTAACCGAGAGATTTGTTTTAAACGCCATCTCCTGTTCACTATTCGTACTTAATTGTTAGGTGCACATGTCTTAAATGTTTCATATTTTTATACCATTAGTAAATGTGTTGTTAGTCATTAAAAATGAAAAATGACTTTTTGATACTCTTAAGGAGATTTTCATTCCATGATTTTTGCGTCTCGTTCGATTGTAAAACCAATTAGCTAACGTAACTTTATTCGAATGCACGAAATGGACAATGGCTATGTAAGGTACATAGCATTTTTTTATTTTAATTTAAAACTTTAAAAATAACCATTTCAAATCTTTTATTATATTTTTAATTATGTAACAGGGGGAAATCCCCAATTTACATTCTAGGATAGTAATATTATAAACCGAATCCTGGCAAACCATAAAACCCCCATGAAAAAAAAGCAAACAACAAAAACAATACTGAAATCAAGCGAGAAAATTAGCCAAACCCATAAAACTACCCAACATTAGCGAACACGGAACACGACAAATTACAGAACGAAACTTAGTCGTCAGACTGAAGTAAGAGTCGACTTGGTGGAGCGGCCTCGACGCAGACTTGTTAAGCAGACTCAGCCTAGACCCGTACAGGGTCACCGAGAGGCGCTGCCGCCACTTCAGCTTACCCTGTACCTGTGCCCTGTGAATTGTCAAGTCATAACCACATCCCAGACATGCCAAAACAACAACAAAAGAGAGCATTTTGATTTCAGCCGTAGAATAGTAACATACTTGTACGAGTTTTTGGATAGGTAGTAAAGATTTGCAGTTATTAATTCAACTACAAATAAACTCAGTTCCTGAGTGACGTCACGGTGCTTATATCGGCCAAGCTATACCTATTATTAAGAGTCATGCATAAAATAACTCATGCAAAATCTTATCGCAGCCGAACTTAAAAAGCGATATCGAAATTAAAATCTAATATCTATCTTCAATTTGAGTAATTTCTGTAGTGTAAATTCCTATTGGTTGTCATGAAATAGACTTATCTAAACTTATCAAGTGCTGGCTGCCATTGGTTTTTCTTTCATCCGACTATACTGTCGTTAGCCGCTGGGAAAACGTGGCGATAATATCGCTATCGAGTTAAAATTCGTTATACGCGGTTACCGAGAGGAAAGATCATTGTTGTCTCGTTCCCACACATAGGAATGTAGACCGTAGACGGTAATGATTTTTATCTATAGAAATGTGGCCTTGATACAAATAACCGCACTTATAAGCATTTGTAAAATGTGGAGTATAAAATGAGGTGTTTGAGATCGTGTTGTTTTAAGATTTTAAATGTGAACGTGAATATAAGAAAGACACTATTCATTTAAAACAATAACTGTTATTATTTACTAATTATTTTTTAATTATTATTATATTACTATAATATTTATGAGTATTATTTACTAATAAAAACAGGGAATTATTTTATAATTATTAATAATTAATTGTAACAATCACGTTTCGTTTACAAAAAAAGCCGCTATTACCTATCACTAGTAATTATCCGGACGGATATTAGTATATATCCAGCTAAGGTTTCACTATGATGGTTTTTTTCACTGAAAGGTTAGGCTCGTATTAGGATACTAAGCCAGGTGGATTGTTATTTGAGAACTTACCTACTGCAAAGGGCTACTTAATTACTTAAACGATTTAATGATTCGTGTTATCAAAAAGCTTACTTGTATGTTTATGCACTACCCTTCCATAAGTCGATAAAAAGGCAATAGTTTTGACTCCAAGCGATAGGGACTCAAGTTTCGATGTAAATAAACAGCGAATACAATGTGAAACGCCCGTGGATCCAGCGAGAGTAAAGGACCTGCACAGCGCCGGCAGGATTGTGATAACGGTACAGTGCCTAGTGGTGACAATGACAATCGAATAACCTACCCTCACTGGATCTCATATAGATCGACGAAAAAAAAAACAACTGGCTTAATCCTTAGCATGCACCTTCGTCGCTGTCACACTTTCAAAAAGAAATAGGACCAAAACGGTACATTTTTTACCTGACACCATTACTATTTAAAAAAAGTAAAAAATGTCAACACACTGGCAACAAAACTAAAATATAAATTGAACGCAACGTATCGTTTTCCGATTCTGAGGCGGCTGTGAGTTGGCATTTGATGTTGTGATAGTTGAGAGAGAGAGAGAGAGTGAGAGTGTGAGTGAGAGAGAGAGAGAGAGTGAGAGTGTGAGTGAGAGAGAGAGATATGTCACCTGGTGTTGTCGTCGTCGTTCGCGCGGCCGATGTACTCAGAGGTGAGCCTCATGATGTGCAGGCTGAGAGGGTTGATGCACTGAGGCAGCTTGTGCTCGGCCACGCTCAGCGGCACTCTCTCGCCTGCGAGTCAAGTGTTCAACTGTTTCAGACACACTTCAAACGGAAATACACACAATAACATCGATAAAATCATAACTCAATTATTTTCATTTTATTTAACTGGTGAAAATGCCTTATCAACAACTGGATTCCAAATTTAATGGAAACAGATGCGAAAACACCAGAAACGACGTTTTCATATTTCTTTTTAGGGAAAACTATAATAATTTCTTGTTCGATAAATATTATTTTATAATTAAAAAATACCTATTGCGATTTTTCAAATTTTATTACATAAACGTTGTAATTTTCTTAAATAAATAATATAACACTCAAAATAAAAATAAAACACAAACAATTTAGGCTCTAAGAAGGCATTTATGAGCGTCAAGCACTACTATACGGCCACCGGTTCGGACGAACATTCCACTCGTCGAGAAGTACCGGCAAGGAACTCTATCAGGCTTCCTCCTGAGGGAGGAGCTAAACCACCAGGCCAGAGCACGACGTGTAGACGCTTTCAAACACCCGACAGATCTATGACTTTGTAATTTACCACTGTATCGTGATACCACGAAAAGCAGTTCCCAAGAGCTCGGGTTATTTACACGAAGTTTTCCTTTATCTTGACCTGATTTTTTTTATATTGTTATGGATTTGCGTTGTGGCCACAATCTCACCTAATGTTAAGTAACGACTACACATCTATTGGTGCTTGGCGACAGATTTTCAACTTGAGGGTGGTAGCGAGCCAGGCGGGCGTTAGAAAAAGCCCTACCACCATGCTATGGTTTGCTCACAATATTTTCCTTCACCAAAAGCTCAACCTCATTGCATAGGATCGAACTCACGTCAATCGACGCGAAGCCGTACACGCTAACACTGAGCCATTATTGCTTCAATTAATTAATTAAAACCATAAACATAAGCGAATTATCGATGCCGAGACTTGTATTATAACCGATTTCGGTATTCCGCTAGTTTTAATTCAAAACCGCAACATAATAAACGGCACAAACAACTTCAACGAACAAATACATTGTTTATGGCATCCAAAACGGGATCTTATTTCTTGTACTGTGAGTTCATAATATACAATCCCAATAAAAAAATTAAGCAACAACATCCGAGGGTGCCAAAGTGGCCGGACCTCGGCTCGGACTGTTGCGCGTATGCAATTAAGTCGCGATCTGACTAATTCCCTATCCGTAATTCGATCTAAACTAACTATACATATATACATGTTTCTGCCCCCTGGGAGGAGGGAAGGAACATGTGTATGTGGATTTAGTGGTCTGAAATTTTTGTCTACTCTAACTAGGCAAAAAAAGAAAAAAAAAGGTCCCTTACAGAACCTATGTACCTATGTGTGTTGTGCATGTGTGTATAATGCAGTGTCATGTATGGCTGTGAAAGCTAGTGATTGTAGAGTCACTTGTATCGCGCGAGCGGCTGCTTGTCTCAAGGGCTCCATGCCGATGGATCGGACCTAGGCTTGAGTTGCCGCAGAGGAGGGCGGTCGTGGCAGGTGTGCGGGAGCGAAGTTAACCGTACGTCCCCTGCGGAGGGAACGGTGGTTTCGCGGGCGTGGGCGCGAGCACGCATATGTTGCGGGAGCGGACGCGTAGTAATTATTAGCTTTCTCGATGTCGTCGTCGGGATCGACAAAGAGATTTCGCGGACGGCGTTTATAACGTTTGGCAACGGGGATCGAGTTGTCTGGGACGTAGTTCACGGTGGATTTTACGAGCGGGTTGGGGTGATTCGAAGCGCTATCGAAGTATCTCCTGGTGAGATATTTCACATAGGCTTCTATCGAGGGAAGCCTCATGTCCCTGTGGAGGTCCATGTTCCTAACGAAGGCTGGAGGGTCAAGCAGGCGACGGAGAAACCGATTTTGGACTCTTTGCATGCGGACAAAGTTATGTTTGGACATATGTGCGAACGCTGCGCAGCTATATGTCAAGATCGGACGGACGCACATCTTGTATAGTGTAAGCTTATGTCTTAAGGACATTTTGCTTACCGAACTGAGCAAGGGTCGCAAGCGGGAAAGGATCCAGACGGCCCTATTCCGGACTATAGTAACGTGTGCGTTGAAGTTAAGCTTCGAGTCGAGGGTGACACCTAGATATTTAGTCTTGGTGGCCCAAGGGATATTCCTACCGAATAATGAGAGGGGTCCTACCGTGCGTGGTAGTTTACATGTATGCGGTTCGAACATAATCGCGGCGCTCTTTACCGGATTAATAGCTATTCGCCACGTTCGAAACCACTCCCCGAGAGTGGTTACGGCACGTTGGACTGCGCAGGCGAGATTTTTTCTGTGTCTGTTTGACGCGTATATGACTCTGTCGTCAGCGTAGAGCCCTACCTCGACCCCAGGGGGCTTCGGGAGGTCGCTGACGTACAGATTGAAAAGGCAAGGCGCCAGAATGGAACCTTGCGGGACGCCTGAGCGTATAGGGTGGGCAGTAGATAGTACTCCTTCCACTCGGTAGTGAAAGGTGCGGTCGCGTAGAAAATCATGAACTAGGTGAACTAACCTATCCGGGATTTCTAGTTTATGTAGCTTGTGGACTAGTCCGGCATGCCAGACCTTATCGAAGGCCTTAGCTACGTCGAAAAAGACCGCAAGCGTACGGGCGGGGGCGATACTACTTTTGGCAAAGTTACTCGTGATGTGCTCCGTGAGGCGGTGCACTTGATGTGTACACGAGTGTCGGGCGCGAAAACCGAACTGTTCGGGAGGGTATAGGTTTTTAATATCTATAACGGTTTTGAGACGGTTCAGAAGGAGCCGCTCGTAAAGTTTTCCTAGTGTGTTTAAAAGGCTGATCGGGCGATAGCTATCGGGAAGCGAAGCTTTTTTGCCGGGCTTGTGAATACCTATAACTATAGCTTTTTTCCAGACAGCTGGAAAATAGCAGTGGACTATGGCTGCATTGAAGATGCAGACCAAAAGAGCTATGAGGTGATCGGGAAGAAGTTTAAGTACTTCATTCCTGATACCGTCGGGGCCGGGGGACTTTCTAGGCTTAAGGCCTTTAATAACAGAACAAATCTCGTCATGCGTGACCGGGGTTAACGTTTCCGCGGGGGGAATCGACGTTAGTTCCTGAACGGCGGTCTCGATAGTTTCGATGTGGGCAATGTCTACGTTGTCGCAGTTTGGGGAGCACTGGCTCTCCAAGCTTGCGGCAAGGCATTCTGCCTTATCGTCGCTATCGAACCCGGGTGGGAGATCGGGGTTCGGGGTAGTCGTTGTCACCGACAACAGAGCTGGGTACCAACTGGGTAACGGGTACCAAGTTCCACAGTAATGCCTTTAGTTACAGCTGTAGGAATGTACGTTCTTCAATTCATTTGCAAAAAAATTCGTTACGTTTTTTTATATGGGATTTATAACTTGGAAAGTCTTAATTATCGATAAACTACAGTAAAAAAATTTAACTCTTCTAATTACAAATCAATGTAAATGTTTATTGAAATGGTTCGTGTCAATATACTCACTGGCCGATGTGTCACTCTTTTCTTCTCCTAACAAGTACTACGACGGATTTGTACTAAACAACGAAACAAGCACAGACCAGGATACAAGCATACACTAAACAATACACGACTTACAAACAAAATACTTTTCTATGGAAAACTTACTATACTATGTTCACTGTAAAAAAGTTGCATGACAGAAGTCTCATTTTTATTTTATAGTTTTGACATTACTTGAAACGGAAACTGGTTTTACAATTATCGATTATTATGAAGGCTAATTAATATCGATAATACAACTATGCTTTAAAACAATTAATGGCTGTGTAAATTGTGTTAATTAAATAACAAAATAAACTATAACAACAATCCGGCCTCGTTATCACGTATTTCCCAATAGCAAAGCGATAGCAGAAATCGCTGAGAATTGCTTCGGAATGGCAAATTCCGATTGAGTATAGTGCATTGCAGATATTACTTAATACGAATTTTCGATTTCAAGGCAAACATTTAGCGATTATTGCCATCGGTTTGCTTCGATATACGTCATCAGGGGGCGGAACAGCTAACTATAGACGACTTTCGTATATGTAATAAGTACCTGACACCAAACAATAAAATGCCGGCATGTATGTTTGTACAGTGAAATATACTTCGTTCCGTGGTGTTCTAGTAAAAATGTACGAATAACGTATAATTTAATATAATAACGTAGAACGGCATTCGATTATATCGGTTTTTTTTTTTTTTTTTGTTTAGTCTAGTATTGAAGACCAAAGAATATAACGCTGCACGTAGTAAAAAATAATCGAACATTCTCTAAAATCATTATATTGTGGAAGCTATTTAAGATTTTTTGGTGCAAATTGTTTTTATAGCGTTTATCAGTATCTATAACTTTTTTTAAATGAAAATTGAAAGTCGAAATGCATCTTTTTAGGTTATGTTGAAATTTGCACGACTTAACAATTTACTTTGTATGGATAGGATAGGATAGATGATGCAACGTTTCTGATGGTGAAGATAGTATGTAAGTATAGTGAATGAACAAATAGATACGGACACTACTAACAGTCACACTGACCGGTATCCAGGTTGAGGACGGTGACCTGCTCCAGGATCTCGATGTCCGTGAGCCGGTGGCCCGAGGTGGTGCGCGTGCGGAGCGCGAGCCCCAGCTGCTGCTCGTCGCCCGCGGACCGACGCCGGGAGCCCCCCACCGAATCCGAATTACTACGTCTCGAAACCAAATTACAACACTTACACGACTTACTTACTTCACTTTAACTTACTTCTAGTTTTTTAATAATCTATACATTTAATAAAGTGTTTGTTTGCAATATGAAAATAACAAGTTTTTACTAAATGCATATGAAAATATACTCGACACCTATAACAAAAAACCCATTTTTTTAATTTTTATCTGTCTGGATGTCGGTTTGTTCCGGATAATTTCCGAAACGGTTGAAGCGACGGGACTTTCATTGGCAGATAGCTGATGTTATAAGGCATAACTTTGGCTACTTTTATTTTAGAAAAATATCGAGGTTCTGCACAAAAAATAAAAATAACTAATTTAGAACTCCACGCGAGCGGCGCCGCGGGCACAACTAGTTATAAATAAAAACCATCACATTATAGATGAAGACCCCGCCAAACATGTCCGTCACATGATGCGCGCGCAGCTCTCAGTTTTACCCACAGTTTTACACAAAAGTACGACTTCAAAAATGTACTTATGAGGAATAAAAAAAGTGCGATAAACAAATAATTAAAAAAGAATTATTTGTTGTGAATAATTCGCATAATTATTAAAGAGACCACATTGGATCGGTAACAACAGTGTTGGCTACAAAAGACTCTGACCCGAAAATTTTGATTTTATCAGACGAACAAAGTTGTTTTACTGTATTGAAAAGTCATTGCAGATGAGGATTTTGTAGGCGCAATAACGATAAACTCAAGATAGTGCTGCATGGAAAACTAGATAGGATTAACATACCTAGTGGCGGAGCCTAGGCTGGAGTGTCCTGTGTGAGGAGTGCGACCCTCGCTGTGAGTGCGAGACCCTCCCGACCCTCCCGCCCGCGCACTCTGCTCTCCTACAAAACGCAAAATAATATAAGGTCCTAAAAACAATCGTTCCTGTACTGTAGAAAGAGACAAAATACATCGATGGACTATACTACGTTCATCATAAGAATATGTTTATTTTTGAAATTATAACTTAAATTGTAAGTTGATTTTACGATTATCGATTCTTTTTAAGAACCAAATATAATCGATAGCACGATTATGCTTTTAATCGATTGAGTGGTGTGTATACTGTAAAAATGATATAAGAAAAATAAACTATAATAACAAATGAAATCGCAATCTGTAACAGTTGAATGCCTAACGCGAAACAATAAGATTAATTGTTCAAGTCAATTTTGTTCGTCGAGTGTTGCTGCAGTAACAAATGTACCATGAAACAACTCGCACAACAAAACAATTGGCCCACGAGAGACGCGATATTGTCTATCTTATTTGGCCTTTGGGGGGTTCAATGTTTTTTTCAGAAATAATGTCTCGTATGATTTTAAGATTAGCTCGGATTTGTGTAATCACTGTTTTAATAACACAATAAACTAGCAATACAGGAAATGACATTTCACTCCGTGGGAATAAAAAACGCACTTTAGTGAGATATGTGTATAAGTTATTGTGCCCATGATGATTGGATAGTACATTAAATCAGAAAATCTGTCACAAAACAGCTATGGGAGTCTAGTGGTAGTTAAGGCCATATCTTCACTTAGCATTAGGTCAGAATTGTAGTTAAAAGCTAACATATAATCAATTATAAAAAAATACCATAGTAAATTCGCAAATATTCAGAATTACCCAATAGAGGTAGCAAACCATTTAAATGTTTCTTTTTTGCTCCCTGTTGCTGAGAATCGACCAACTAGAATGAAACAATAAAGTAGATCTTCATCATCTTCAGCCCATAGTCGCCCACTGCTGAGCACAGGCCTCTCTTCTTTTAAGCGCGATCCTGAGCTAATCTCGTCCATGTTTTACCCGCGATTTTTAGTATACCGTCCACCCAACGAGCTGGTGGCTATTCGTTTACCCACACGTGGCCACCAATCCGTCTACGCTGTAGGTCCACGTGCCGTCACTCTGCCTGCCAACTGCCAACATGGCCTGCCCAATTCCATTTTACTTTTGTTATAATCTCTCAAACGTCTTAGTAGATCTTATCAGGGAATACATTCAAATGACTTTTAGCAAATAGATAAGTGGGTAAACTGAAGCAAAAAAGGTATTCTAAGATTCAGCAAATGGCAGAAGTGGTTATACATTACGATACTAAGAATCCTATTTAAAAACAGCCTTTTGAGTATTATAATATAGTCGGGGAATAATTACGTTTATTCGTTTGGTTGAGGTCGAGAGGCGCGCGGGACGGGTGCTTCGTGTTGGGGAGAGCGCGGGCCGGCGTCGCGCGCTCGCCTTCGCGGGACGAGCACGCGCTCGTGGACGACAGGTCACTCGCTGCAACATCACTACTCTTGTACCGTATCACACACCATATTATTTCCATTTGTTTATTTTCTCGATGACAGTCCTAATTTGATAGTTGTAGTGTTGTGACCAAATAAGCAATGATATCGATCGCATATATTTATTATGTTTTGAACAAAGACAAATACAACAAAAACATTCAAATGTATTTGTTCAAGCTGGGAACACTCAATGGCCCACCGCCATTTTGTGTTTATTTTAATCTGTCACTCGCAACAAGACAGTCGTGCTATATAGTCACTACATTTCTGTTCGCTGAGTTTACAGTACGATACGTTGTATATTTTGTGTTCCTCCGTGTTGATTGCTGCCCAGCTGTCAAATATAAAAATGCCTAAAGTATCTGTTCTGAAAAGGCAGGCGAGAGAACTGGTGAACAAGGTTCGTAATTACTTTGAAGCAGAGTATCAAAATGGTGGCCCGCTATTACCACTGCCGCAAGTGCGAGAGCGTGTTGCGGCTGCAATAGGAATAAGTGGACTGTTTCAAAAATTACTAGCGAAGCTTACGGTAAAAGCGGCATGCAGGAAAATAAGTTTCGTACGCCGAAGAAAAAACGCCAACAACGTCGTGTGACTTCGGTTGACAACTTCGACGCTGACGCTATTCGCCGCCATATATACGACTATTACTTGCGCAAAGAAATTCCAACACTTAAAAAACTTTACGTGAATGTGGTTTGTTCCATGGCCAAAAATCGTCATTAAGAATGGTTTTGAAAGAAATTAGATTTTCTTATAAAAAATCGGACAAACGTAAAATATTGATGGAGCGTCACGACGTTGCTGTGGCTCGCTGCGAATTTTTGAGCGAAGCCAAAAAGATATCAGATTAGTCAAATGCTATTTTCACTGACGAGACTTGGTTAAATGCAAACTACACAGTAACTAAGAACTGAACTGACGACACCGCCGCTTCCACTAGTTCAGTGCCAATGGGAAAAGGTGAACGCCTTATCATATGCCATGCAGGGTCTACGAAAGGATTCGTGTCAGATGTTTTACTGGCCTTTAAATCCAAGAAAACAGTGGACTACCACGAAGAAATGAACACGGAGATTTACGAAGGATGGTTTAAAGAAATGGTGCAATCTCTGGAAGAACCGTCGATAATTATTATGGACAACGTTACATATCACTCACACACAGAATCACGCACAGAATATTTTAAAATAGAAAAAAAGCATCCCTAAAAGATATATTACCGACGAAATAGCTGCCGAATGTGGTTATTGGGTTCTTCGACTTCCGCCGTATCATTTCCAGTACAATGCTATAGAATTAATATGGGCACAAATCAAAGGACACGCCGCTCGAAACAATACCATCCCACTTTTACGGCTAACAAGATGTTAGATTTATTAAAAAATGCATGTGCGGAAATAACCACCGAACACTGGGAAAAAATTGTGAGAAGAACCCAAAACATTATAGCGTCGGATTGGGAAATTCATGTGGCATTCGATAATATAGAAGTACAGGAACTTATAATAAATGTTGGGGAGAGCTCATCGAGTGACAGTGACGAGTCATCAGATTTTGATTAAAATAAATAAATAAAGAATCAACATAATATAATTACATCTTGTAATGAAATGAAATATTAGTCAATAAATTTGTACAAAATTATCCGGCAATAGTTTAGTTTCTTTCTTACATTTTGTAAAAAAATATCGGGTCTGTTATCGTGTTACGTTTATCGATAGCTCCATCCCTATCAGTTTCTCCGACTCTGCTATGACCTTGTACGTGCGTATGCGTCATATTTTTATTAAATAATGTATACATAATGTAAAAAAGACGCTCGTTCAAGTTTCCACCGGAGCTGTCATCGAGAAAAAGAAATGGAAATAGTATAATACTCCGACTTACGCTAAAATGCTAAAATTTAATAAGACATAATCCCCAACGAAAGCGTAATTTTGTTAGAAGACAGCGATAAAAAAAGAAGACATTATGCATGACAAAAAATAGTTGTTAATGATACTAGTGCGGTGAGCTAGTTTTTACAAAAGACAGACTTTTACCACAGTCACGAGTTTGTAAAAACCATCTTTCTTACGCGTCTCATACAATGTTTATCAATTTTCTATTTTATCAATTTCTTGTTTGCGAGAAAATAGTACTATAACGAAACAAACTTGATTATTTTTAATAGAAAATAAGAAATTATACAGATAGGAAACTACTTTTGGAAATTAATAGTAAAATTTGAACAATTATTGAAATTCAGTGAAATTTACTGCATTGGAAGCTTAACTGACTGTAATAATATTATAATTATTTACCATATTTGGACTGTGACAGCTCTAAGGAGTCTTGGAACTCTCTAGTAAGTGACTCGATGGTGCTCGCGGGGCTGGGCAGAGCCATTGACTGGTTCACCGAATTCGATTGTGGAGGCTGAAACAAATTTCACACATTCAAGTAAAATAATACAAATATCATCCTGTTCAATTCAGAAGCTGTTTTTTTTAATACAGCTAATGTGGCAAACAAGCGTACGGCTTGCCTGATGGTAAGCGATCACCGTAGCGTATGGACGCTTTTAACACCAGAGGCTACACTAGCACGATTCCGACCCTGATGCCCCCATCCGTAAGAAGCTCTGGAATACACCACCGGAATACAGCACAAGGTTATTTAGTTACGATCTTTAGTAGGCTGAAGGTATTTTATCAGTCTGGCTGCCTTAATTAGAGATTACTACAGTCACTTACAGACAACACTATGATTTATGTACGTAATGATCTGTCCTATAGTAACCTTTTGACAGTAAAACCTTGACACGGTCCTTGAACCTACTGTTCAGCAAATCAGTAATGTGCTTCGTCACTTTATTACATATTTTTTTTAATTCTAAATTTTTAGAGGCTTTTATGCAATTCGCATATGTCAGCCTCATCGTAGCGTAACCCTAATATCTGGACACACGTAACATAATTATACATTTAATAATAATGAGCAATTGATTTGAACAGACTAGCCGCCTCCTCAGTGGACGTATCACCCAATATTTTATTATACATGCCAACGTCTAGTTTGTTCAAACAAAATTATTACATAATCAAACACTATTAACTAAAAAAAAATGTCTATGTCTATTTCTAATAATAAAACTGTGCTGATCTTCGACAAAAGTGTTTGTATGTAATTAAAGTTGAATTGATCGTGTAAATCCAACCACAAAGTTTACAAAGATAGGACCAATAAATAAAGAGTAATACCTCTACAACCAAATGTTCCAATTGCGGCTTCTCGATAGTTCGATGGGCTACATATCTATATTCGTCGGTGTCCGTCGTGCACACACTCAAGTTGTCGCCGTCAGTCGTCGACAACGATTGTGATCCGTGTAATTTATCTGTTAAATATATTATTTAACATGTCATTTTTAATTGCGATCTAAATATTTTACACTGTTTTAAATAAAGCTTGCATTAAAAGCGCGTAAGGGAGCCTTCAAGTATTACGCAAGCTTTGTATGTGGGTGGCAGTTCAACGTTGTGTTACTTTGCCTGATAAGGAAGCGAGAAGGGAATGATAAATCTTATACAAAATTAAAACAAAACCGTTGTTAATATTTTTCTGGAATCCGGCATTGTACCAAAGTCTTGGAAACTTGCGAACGTCCAACCAGTTCCAAGAAAGGGGAACCGAGCCGAAAGTAATGGAGCGGGTAATAAAGAATGTTTTTGCATACCTAGATCTTAACGATATCCTTAGTGTAGTGTAAGCCACCCATTACTGGGGTGATGCGCTTGAGAAACACGGGAAGGCTCTTGCTTTCTCTTTAAAAGTTAGTAAGGCGTTTGATAGGGTCTGACACGCAAGCCTCTTAAGCAAGCTATGAGCTTATGGAATCTCTGATCGCCTGCGGACCTGAATCAATGCTTTTCTGAGAGACTGGGTAATAAGACTGTTTGTTGATAGTTGCTCCTCTGACTCCAAGGATATATATGCCGGAGTTCCTTAGGGATGTGTACTCTCAATTAAATCTGGTATCTTTGGATATGCAGATGACACATTTGTCTGAGAGATACTTATCCAATCCGCAGGCTAACTTACAGGAAGTCCACAATGAAAGAGACACATGGTCGAGTGCTTGAATATGACCTTATGATGATAAATTACCTTTTTTTTGGGCTACTTCTAGCGTAGACGTTATTTTTTTAGGAACTTGTTAATATTTTTCTTACGTGCGACTCCACAAACTCTATTTACAATACACATATAGAAAAAATCTATTTTCGATGAATCGACTACCTGTAGCAATGTGGATGGTCTGATATTCACGTAGAAGAGAAAACCTCCATGCCCTAGCCGTTGACTGCCATTAAATAGCGTCCAGTCAATAGTACGATCACTAGGTCACTTGTAGTCAATAGTATGGATTAAATAATCAAACCGACATATTTAAACATTTATATTACAAATTATTTAATAAAATATTTAATATTTTGTCTAAAGAGGAAAGTCTTTGACCAGTGTATTGTGCCAGTGATGGCATATGGTGCTGGAGACATGGTTGCTAACTATAGGCCTCATAAGGAAGCTCAAGGTCACTCTGAGGGCAATAGAGAGGGGTATGCTCGTAGTTTCCCTGCGTGATAGAATCAGAAATAAAGAGATCTGCAGTAGAACAAAAGCCACCGATATAGCCCTAAGAATAGCTAGATACAGTGACAGTGGGTAGCCACGTAGCTCGTAGAACGGATGGCTGATGAGGCCAAAGAGTTGTCAAGTAGTGGCCACGCACCGGAAGATGCAACGTGGGCAGACCCGACACAAGGTGGTCCGACGACTTGGTAAAGATTGTGGGAAGCCGCTGGATGCGGGCAGCACAGGACCGATCATAGTGGCAATCTTTAGGGGAGGCCTATGTCCAGCAGTGGACGTCTTTCAGCTGAAATGATGATGATAATATTAAAAATAACTTAGTTATTAAATAGAAATTTTCATTACAATGTTTAATTTTAAATTGTAATTATTTAAATTTAAAACCTATTTTTTTACTACATCATTTGGGGGTGAGGAATCAAGATTTTTTATTTTATACGGGAAGGGTCCCCTACTCTTCCGATTACTACCCACTAATCACTGAAAAATTGCTTACGTAATACTTGAAAGTCGCCAGGTTGTATGAAGAATATGATATGATAGATTCATTTTATTGCAAAATTGATCGATATTCGGGAAAACTAGAAAGGATTATCCTTTTGTAATATGACCAATATAGTCATAGTATTTCCCCATATGACTAATATAGAAAAGATGCCTCTCCTCTTAATAAGAAAAAAAAACAACAATGTAATTAGATGATAGATTATGTGTTATTTGTTAGTACAAAATACAGATGTACAAATTTGATATTAGTGACACTTTTCTAGTAACAGCAAATTGAGACTTCTTTCCCTAGAAGATGACAAGCATACGTTAGGCGTGCGGATCTAAATAATATTGCGCAATGTATATGTAAGAAAAATACAAAAGCAAAACAATTAAAAAACTAATTAATTTAAAGTTTTGAGTTCAAACATATGATTTCGAAATATTTACAATGATGACTAAATTATAAATAATATATATTTATTAATTTTCGTAAAAATCTATATACCTCGCACAAGATTAATTAAATGTGACTTTCCTTACAAATTCCAAATTACTTAATTACAATTATAGATATTATAGATATATTATCATGAAGTTGGATTGGAATAAACCTAGAGATTTTTCCCTAAGTATGTACAATTGGTGTCTCTTATATCAGATTGGCCAAATAGTTATCCAAATAATTTCTTACTGTTCTTTTCTGTGATGGATCATTTTTAAACCGGTGATAAATTCGATAGCTTGAAGTCCCGTCTTATGGATTACAATTTAATGTTATACTAAAAATTAAATTGTCAAAATAACCCATCGAATCATTTACAACTATCAACGTGGTTATTATAAGTGCATGCAAGAAAATCTCACTCAAAAATCATGTTCTTGGAATGCCCGCCAAGAGTTGTGAGAACGGAACGTCGGCGGAGTAAGAGAGGGATCACTTCGGTCACACGTACTACAATGCATGTGCGTTAGTGACCAATTAAAGAGGACGAGAATGGACATGACCCAATCGTGTTGCAGTATCAGACGAGGTTATCCCCTCCCGCGACTATCAATCTTATGCTCACGACTTTTGACGGGAACTATACCAGAGAGCTTCTATATTCTACTCAACGAACAGAGTTAATATTGCATTCTTTCTTTTGCACTTCTCTATGCAAGTAATAAGGACATATGACTGCATATCGAGCTCACTGGGAATAAAGTTTGCCAAAAAATGTAAAGATGCGTTTAAATGGTTTACTTTATTTTCGACTTTTTATTGTAGTTGTGTCAATGCAAGAAAACATGTAAATCTGTTAAAAGTAAAAAAAAAAATTTGTAATTATAATTATGAAATTAATATCATTAATATTCTATGTAGTAATTTATGAGAATTAAAAAATAGTAGATATAATCAACTAGACATTAAGTTATCGGTGCGAGAAACACGCCGAGTCGTAAGGTAAACAGAGACAAGAACAATAGACACGTCCGCGCCGTGCAAGCGGCAGATGTAGACTGGACGGTATCTCGCTGCTATACGAAGCACGTTGTGACTTTTCTGGTATTAGCTCTGTTCGGTGAATAGAGTATAGTAAAGTGTATATAAAACTGACTTCGCTTTTTCTTCCTAGGCGGTGCGACGGGCCCGCTGTGTACGAGGTGCCCGGGCGGGCGCGCGGCGGACGCACCGGACACCGCCACGGTGGCGACCGTCGAGCCCCGGTTTTGCTTAAGGCTGTTCGCCTTCGTGCTCGCTATCACATCTGGTTCTGCCATAGCTAGAACTGACAACCGACTTTTTAATACTAGCCTCATTCTTTCCCTAACTATTCAACTATGTAGAATTTTTATCGTATTTTAGCATAATGTTATCACACTAAACATTCGACAAAAAGATAATAAAAGATGTTTCAGGAACGTAATTAATTTCGTAGGTATAATGTATTACATGTATTTTAAAATATCACGCTAGTTATCATAGTTATAGTATATCGATATTTCAATTATATCGACATTTTACTCGTAAAGCATATAATTAAATGACACTGCCGTTTCAATTTGTCCTTTCAAATAATTATAGTGTTTTATCAATCCGGTATAAAATTATGATTTTATCCGCAACCATTGAATAGATTTAAGGCAAGTTCAGACACGACGGTAACCGCGCAGATAGAATCCCAGCGACGAACCGTGTGGGAATTATTTACATAAGCGTCTTTATATTTGTTTACATCAAACCGCGCGGTCCACGAAACAGCGCTATTACTGCTACTCAACCGCTGGAAAGTACAATCAGCCGATCTCAGCGCGGTGCTATTACTGTGACTCGCCTAGACAGCTTTCAGACGGAGACCGTATGTTTCCGGCATTGATTTCATAAAGTTATGAAACTTGGAATTTCTTTCCTGATAATTTCAAGTAGTTCATCAAAATGCGTTATCAATATTCTCAAATAGTTAAAGAACTTCGTTTCAAACTTTCTTAACTTAGGATATAAAGATACAAATAGACTATATGAGGGCCCATCACTTATTGGATGCTACCAATACCTACTGCCATTTATGTTTATTTTATTAAACAACAGATATAACATAGCGGCTCCTCAACTTCTATCTTGGAAAAGAGGTATATGCAACTTCTCCTCCCGAATATCCGCACATACATTGTTCTGTGGACGATATTATTGTGTGGTTTATTAAACCGCGCGATTTCCGCCATGTCTGAACATGCTCTAATATAATAAAATCAGTTAATGGAGATAGAATATAAGAAAGTATATTTTATTTAGATACGTTAAATTAGTTACGATAAGAGTTAAAATAAGGAAACAGATAGTTAGTCAGACATTTAATTTGATACACTATATTTTGTGACTCATAAATCAATGCCTATTTACAAGTATTTCGGCCTAGAAAATTTCAAGAACCTAATAAAAACCTTATTTCATATTATGTGCACTCCACATAATATCGACGGTCGAAAAGCTAACTGACTAACGTTCATATATGACAAACTTTAGATATTAGTCGATTAGCCCTTCCACGGTCGATATGATATAATGTTATGCCCAGGTTTCGTTTAGAGGCATCGTCATATTTTTATATTTATAAAACAATAATTTAAGCTATAGGCTGTAACCGCTGTAATCGCGACGTTCATGATAGTTTGCGGGACGCGGAGTGGCGGGTGTACACGGATATACATGGTATTAAGATATTACCCTATATCGTAAGATCAATATTTTATGCATGTTATTGCAACTATGACAGATATCTAATAATAAACAACGTAATTAATATCCATTATATTGTTCTCTTTACTAAAATGGTAAACAAAAACTACTACTATATAGAACAAAAATTATACGCATAGTCTTTACACGGTGTTAAAATAAAACTTTCTTGGATTTAATATTACATATTGGCAATATAATGCTCAGAACTCTTTTAGTAAAATACTTTTTTTTTCTTTTTACCATTACTGAATAGTTTTTTAAAACGCAACGTCAGTAGTTTTATCTTGGTAAAATAATCTTGTGCGTAGCAGGCACAAAAATGAAACCGTGAAATCCCCCAAGTCAAACGTCTATTGCTCCCTACAGCCGGCAAAAGACTAGCTTACTGGTGTATCTTGTTCCCCTCCCGCATACCACAGACTATAAGGAGACGCTCTTACGGCGGACAGCCTATAATGTATCTATATCGAATAACAGGCTATAAAAATAAAATCCAGTAAGGTAAAACCACCAGTAATTGACACTGCACCAATAGTTGACACTCTGACGAAGAAAATTAAATATTAAGAAAAAAAAGGAAGCCAAAGATCGAAATGGCCAAAATCACTGATTACTGATATATTTTTAATGCTATAAATACATATAGATACAGTCAGTTATAAAAGTCGGTTAACAAACTCAAGACTTCAAATCAATTTAGTATCAAATATTTAATTTGAGTGTCAACTATTGGTGCAGTGTCAATTACTGGTGGTTTTACCTTAAAAGTAAGTTACCAAAGTGGGTATTATGTCCATCGACAAAACATAAACATGCAAATAAAAAACCAACTGCATTATCAACTAGTGTATGATTTTAATAATGATTGGTTTAATCGATGTAATGTTATGCAAGCGATTTAAACGAATTATAATATTATACATCTAACGCTCACCATTCTGATTCCTATTCTCTGACGTCAGAGGGTCATCGGATATTGTCGACGGCTCCCTTGATGTTGCAGACGGCATGGCAACCGTATCACGGATGTTCGCTATAAAATATGAAAATATATCGCTATTAGGTTTGTCGCGTTTCAGGTTCATCCAATGCATTTTCAGCTGCCGAGATGACAGGGACAACCGGCGATAAATTGCCGATATCTCGGTGGTAGCCGTATTACACTATGCTTACCGTCAGACAGTCACAGACACTTTGTCGTGCTAGTATAAAAACAACAAACTATTATAGAATACACTTTCTCTCTACTTGGGGCAGTCGGACTGGTGGAATACCTTGAGTCTACAGAGGATCGCAGCCAAATTAGGCTATGATGTGTTCTTATGGTGAGTAGGGTTTTCAGAGCTCCCTGTAAATTTGTTGTAAGTGGGTAATGACTTACGGTGAGATTCAGAAGCTCCACTAAGCAGTCTGCCAATTCTGCCCAATGACGTCATACTCTGCATGCTCATTGTGTCATGTGATATTATTCTGAAATAATAATGTACAAATAATTTAACTGATAATTTACCATTAAACCATATTATACAAGATACTGTCTGTGATAAGTGGATAACCCTATTACCAGTTTATAGTTTGTATGGCATGTTTGTGACTGAGTATAAGTTTTTTAATTTTGTAAACTTGCGAGAATGTAAACTCTGTCGTGATTGGATCTAGTTCGATAAAAAGGTGTGAAATATTCAACAAGAATTAGGGCTGTTAGGGTGATTTAACTGTCAACTGACTTGAAAGGGTGTTCTAATGTGATAGTCTGGTGATCCGTTGCTTCAGCAGCATCAGCTACGCCATCATACTCCTCTTCTGTCTGCATGCAACGTCGGAGCTCTTGAAATCTTCGACGACCTTGAACAACCTAAAAATGAATAAACCGCACATTTTTAGGTAATCATAATAAAAATAATTATAAATGTGAATAAATTTAGTAGGATAATTTGTGAACCGTCATGGGACGCTTGGCAGATGTGAATTACCTAAATTTATTCATATTTTAAAATAAAAGCGGAAAAAGATGACAAGATACAAAGCTAACCGAATAAGAACATTTTTAGTCCCATTCCTACACGCCATTAGATGTTTCAGATAAAAATTCCTTTAAAACTCAAATTTATTGATATGATGCCCTCATCACCGTCCCTACCACGCACCTTCTGCCTAGGATGACGATTCTTACCGATAAAGATTGATTTTTAAAAATGATTTGTATTGATATCTGGTGAATCTATTAAAAAAAAATGGAGGTCTAAATGATTGCTTTCTCAAAACTCAATCTTTTTTCGATTTGCTTTTCGAGTATGTATTTACAATATAAATCCCAATTATGGAATATAAAAATTACGCCATAATAATCGATCTTTCAAAATTTTTAACTACCTATTCAAATTTGTTTCTACATCCATACCAAAGTATCAGGTATAAAAAAGACAGAAAAGTTTATAGAAAGAGCAGAATTTATTTCAGGTATAGAGAAAGAGAATATATTTTTACAAAATTATAAAATGTTGTCGATATTCTGCTGTTGGGTAATTAGCTTTTATATATCGTTTTATAATTTGCAACAATGACACTACTAAATGAAATGAGTAATGATAGCAATCGTAAATCGGAACATTCAATATTCGTATCATAACTTTCGAGTGTGGGTGTGTGAAGTTTTCTCTCTTACACACCTATTGATGGTTGCATGATGCATGAGAACATGTTACGATAACACTGGCCGATCATTGTCATTGTCAACAATAGTAACAAATAATTATGTCTTCAATAATTTGTTATTAGTTGCGTACATTTGAGTTTCAGAAACATATCTTTTTTTATTTATTCATTAAAGAGAGGCGAAGGAAACAGAGCACACAGCCAATACAGCCATATCGCGAGTTTTTGAGTACTTACTTAAGTCTTAAGTGAAAAACTATCATTTTTTTACATAAATTTGGGTACATTCAACTAATTGTAAATAATTTTATGGTTCTTATGAAATCAGAAAAATCGAATATTTTATAGGTTGAAATATTGATTCACTGGATTATTTAGTACTATGTATCAATTAAAAATATTTTTTGCCCATAAAGTCGATTCTTCGATTAATCATTGTCAACTCTCTCTATAATCGTAAACGCTAACAGAAAACAAAAAAAAAGGAAGGCATATCTGATCAAGTGATTTAACATTGGGATATGTCATTTTCATACATTTTTGTAGAAAGGCAACTTGGCTAGGGCCCCTAGTGTTGCAGTTGCCCATAGGCAATGGTAACCATTTGGCAACAGGTAGACTGTCTGCCTGTTTAATGCACTTTTAGCATTTAAAAAAAGACGAAAATAAAATTGCTGAACATACATTTTTAATAGTGGTTCTGTCATCTTCAGGAGTAAGTTCGGGAGCTGGAGCACTCGTTACACCTGTTGTAGATAAAACAAGGTCCCCGGTCTTGGGTGTTGGGGTTTTGTCCTTGTCTGTAGTGTCTTTGCTTTCTGTCGCACATATACTTTTGCATAGTGATGATCTCCTGAAAATATTTGTAATATAATTGTGTATCAGCATCTATCAAAATTCATCAATAAAGGGTTGAATAGGGGTTGAAAGTATATTTGGTAAAATATTTTTTTTGTTTATAGTTTTCATGATAATTATTAACCACATATGAACCAAACCACATACGCTCCCATTGAAAAATCCAGCTTTTTTTTTAATTCTTCATCTAAATTAAATTAAGGGAATAAATTTGTGTTGTATGATTATATAGAAAGTCTATGGAACTTTAATTTTTTTACTAATATTTTTTTAATCTACATATATTATTATTATTTAATCTATTTGGTAACTATTGTTTGTTAACCTTTGCTATGGTAAGCGTTGCCATGGTAACCGTTGCCATTTTAACAATAATATAATAAAGTCTGTCATTTTAATTCTGTGTAGTTTTTATATCCAGATTTAACTCAATAAAAAGGGTTTGATCGATTGTTATGAAATTATGTACACAGGAAGCTTATGTTATTGGTCAATTGACAGGCTATAAGAATTTTAAGAAATACTTTTACATAGTTATTTTAAAAATGTTTTTATTAATTCTTAACTGATTTTGATGAATGTTTCTATACTTCTCGTATATGTAATTTCTCAATTGATGAATGAATGAATTGTCAATAACATGAGTAAAAGTAAAATTACGGAATAAAAATAACTACTGTGTAACAAACGCGTGCGGATCCGAGGATACCCGCTAGTTGCTTATAAAAACAAATTATAATGGTTAGGGGTGAATTATGCAAAAATATTTATTTATTTATTATTGTGATGTTTTTTTATTAAAAGGGTCTATTTCACTGTATTTTTAATTCTATGTATGCAATTATCTAAAAGTTAAGTTATTAGCCCCATAGTTAGTCTGATATGTAGGGATGTGAAACAGTTGTGTATGTCGAGTGTGGGTATTAGGTGCATGTAGTCATAACATCTTGTTAATGAGTGTGGGACAGACGAGTTATAACAGTTTAACTGTACTGCTTACATGTTTTTAATTTGAATCCAAAGCACTTGTACAAGTCTCCATGAATTTTCATATAACTTTTATTTAGAATTGTTTTCTTTTTAAGATTAACTGCTAGCACACAAAGATAATGATATGGCAACGATAAACTTATCATCAGGTAAAATCCTTGATTAAATTGTGAGATGTATTATCCTCTTATTTAATACAAAAATAAAAAATAAAGAACCCTATAAAATTGGATCTTAACATATATAACTGAATAACATCATGCTTTAGTGGAACAAATATCAATTAATATTCAACACATATTATTTAACCATAAGATGATAATGTTAAAAAATTATATTTGTTTTGTATAATGGTTTTACTGTAAAAAGTACGACTATGATTCTCAAAATAATGTATGTATATTATATAAACAAAATTTTTCATTTAAATGTTTACAGCAAATACAATTTGCAGTTTCAAAACTTTTTAAATAGAGTGTTAACGAATATCTTCGATATATGCTGCTCTTATGTGACTCATTCTATGCGTATGTAAAACGTCGTTAACTAATTACAAAATAATATCATTTTATGGTCTAATAGCTCATTGTTTTCCAGTTGAATGCGTTTGGCAACGATAGATGACCAAATTTTTATACTAAACAACCTGTCGCAACCACCAAGGACGATAGGAAATTAAGAGTTCGAAACAACTGTTTGCATATTTAATATTACCTTTACCACTCGTAATGAACGTATATTTACGTATTAATGAAGTGTAACAACATAAACTTGTTTATTATGAGTTTATGCAAAGTAAGACATCATAAAAATGCTGAAATACATCGTTATTCACGCAACTTTACTCACTTTGAGCCCTTTATGGGTGTGAATTCTTCAGCATCGTAAAACTCATCCGAATCACTACTGTCAACCATTGTAACGCTTTACACTATAGTTTTTATTCCAAATATAAAAATTATTGATAGTAATCACATATTAATAATTGGAAACTCAAGTTTGACGAAAATAAGAAAGTTTTACTTTAATATTCAATAAACCATTAATTTGACAGATCAGAGATCTACTGTCTGATAAGTTGTCACAAGTGACAACTGTCATTTATCAGCAGCGTTTGTGACAAATGACAATTTACAGTAGAAGTGGAAACCAAAGACCAATAAATACCAGAGACAAATAAAAATTACAATTTTCTTTAAATGTTCTGCCTCAACGTTTGTTGCTCATAGCCTAGTTACTAAAGAAATATCAAAACATCCCGTCTTCGGCCTTCCCCACGGAACCTCATTTCTTGTTCTTATAATATTATGCCTATCTTTGACTTTATGAAGTCCACGCTTGGAAATATTTAGACAAATATTGAAGATCAAAGAGATAAATTAGAATTTGACTATTCATTAGGACTACTTTAATAAGAAAAATATATATAACACGATGAATAATACATTAAAATAAATATAAAAGACAAGGCACTTGTGCCTTTTAAATATTAATTTAGATAGAAGAAATCTGGATAAAGACTAATTAATCATTTTATTGACAAATTTGGAATTGGTAGTATGGATCAATCGCCTGTCCAACTGGCGAATATTATTAATACTACTACTTCTGATAGAGATCTACTTAGGTAGGTACCTGTTCTGGAGATAAAATATTGATTTAAATTTTAAAATGTTAGCTATGTTTTTATATTTTGTGTTAGGCTGCGTGCAGGGCAATGAGCAGCTTGATAATTACTTAATAGGGGATGAAAGTTGCTCTACGTCATATCTTTGCCGTGCAGGAAGCTGTGGAACTGTCTCCCGATTAATTTGTTCTCTCCTTCCTACAAAATGGAGTCCTTCAAACATAATGTGAAGCGACATTTGAGCAGGCCGACGCGATGTAACAGTGACGACTTGCGATAGACTTTAGATCTTTCGGTAGTCGCCTATGTTATTGGATTTCACTGTACTTACCATCAGATATACTGCCCTCACTTTGCCGTGCTACGATAAAAAAAGAGTATATTTTAACCATAGACCTATACGCTATTGTATAATCATTATGCCACTAACAGTGGTCGATAATGATGGAGTTTTGAGCGGTAAAATAATAATAATTTATCAGTACGCTTGAAAAATGTTTTAATAATACCGCTGTTTAACGCAAAAAAGGAATCATAGAGATACCTCGATACGTTCTTGCAAGTTGACGTACTATATAATAGGAATCAGTACTTTTTCTCGGGGAGAGGTCTTTACTCAGCCGTACTTCCACATGTTTATATAAGTGGCACATCGCCTTATTGAAGTCTTGCGGAAAAGCCGTTTCGATCTAGACATAATTCGTAATACCGCACCGGTTGTTAATTTTTTTTAATTTTAGCTCGGGTGGTGCTTCTCTGATCGTTAAATGGTACTTCCTTTGATTTCTATATTTTCCTATTGACAGTAATAATATTGTACTTATGTGTTGGGTAACAGGAATATAATTCATATAAATATATATTACGCTAAGTATTTCTACTACAAACAAATTTAATAATAAATAAGGTACGAAAAATAAAAATAAAGATATTATCAAAATCTTCAGTGAAATTTGTTCCATTAATTTCCATGTTTGTTTTTCTAAAGCCTCTTAAAAATTCAACGATTGCGAACGAAAACAAACGCAATGGCTAACAAACAAACGCTAGTTCGCCACACCGTTTTGCACACATTCTTCACTTGCATCCATCGATCACGTCTCTCGCACACAGCTCTCGCTTTTTTGTATGTATAAATACCTAGATACAGTTCCACCAATATAAGTTGGCGGTGGTAATTTGAGGAACTAAACCGATCATCTTGCAAAGTGACTATTCAGAATAGTATAAATTTCAACTAAATATTCTTGTGTATTAATTTCGTATCGAAGTTAATTCAATTTTAGAGTCGATCATGATAGTAAAGTCTAAATATTGAATACAGTTTATGTGGACAGTGGCGTACTGCTACGCCACCTTATACTGATGGCACTGTACGCTAGCCCTTTTCCATCAGAGCTGCGCTAAGTGAAGCTAGGAAAATGAAGTAATAATCGTAATGGTGGATTTTTTCCTCTCGCACCGCTAAGCTATCTCCCACATCTCTAGTGGATACACAGCCATAGACCACAAAGACTACTTATAGTTTTATTACGTCTACGGTAGTGTATCGATCGATTGTTTTGAAAAGAAACATCGATTAATCGATTAACGATCGATTTTCTTTATATCTCATTTAAAATTTATTCGACAGAGCGACTGAGAGAAAACCGTTATTCACGTTATTTAATGGGATTTGTTGGAGTACAATTAGTGTATTTTCCTTTTAAAATAATATTGTAAATGTATACTATAGAGTAGTTTAAGCTAGATTATCGATTGTTTGATTGTGCAAATGAGCATTTATCATGTTTAATGAACACTAGTTTAAGGTTCGAAATCTAAAAGCATAACCTGTAGAACGAAAAGAGAAAAAGTTAAATGTAATATAACACTAACAACAAAATATACTGTTACCTAAATCTTTCAAATTTTAAACAAAAAAAAATACAAAGGGAAAATCTAAATAGGTACGTGGTCCAAAACGGAACAACATCGTTTACAAAAGATTCAAACGCATAGACAATAGTGTTCACGGTCGGCGCACGCGTAGTGGACCTGTCTGCCTTGCGCGTGAGGCCATATGACACCCGATCCCCGAGGTATTGGCCACGGTAAGGTCGTGGAACCTCTATACATACGGGACGAAGCTATCCAATTCATCTATTCAGGTCACATTCGTACTGAGACAGGAATAGACTTATGCAAGTTTGAAGATTTTTTAAAAACCTAAAATACACAAAGGCAAACTTGTTTATCCGAGACTTCACACTATGAAAAAGCAGAGCTCTAAACGGTAATAATAGGAGCCTGTAAGTGTCCCTATTAAAGATTGTGAATATTAGCTTTTCAGCGCAAACTAGGGTCTGAACTAGGGTTGCCAACTTTTTTTATATCAAATATAGTATTTTCAAGGCTATTAACTGAAAAAAAAAATAGTAGATGTGAAAATACAAAAAAAAGAGTAGGTTTCAAATAAATATTTTATATTTTAAAGGAATATACTTTACTGCTTGACAGAGAAATAATAATGGGAATGAGAAATAATCAATTTGACAATAATATACAAAGTCTCGGTCAGAAAGAGATAAAGCTCAGATATATTTTTTATATGGTAGTCTGACCCCTAACATAGTACGATAGTATATTATATAGTAGGGTTGGCAACCCTAGTTTGGACCCCAAACATCCCCTTATATACGTTCATGGTTGCCACCCGTACTTTATACACAATTATTACAAAATTTACAAGTAGGTACTCATTAATATCTGAGGGCACACATTATTTTGATACAATTAACTGTTTTGCTGCTTCCATCAACAACCAAATGATGTACACAATATATATATTTGCTAAAATAAAAGATGACAACCCTACATACGATTGGCACGACCATTAGACAGCATTAGATTCAAAACTAAGCATAGCTTTTATTTTACTGTCTTCGATCAGTGTATTATCAGTATATTATTTTATAGTATAGTATTATCAGTGTATTAATGATCGAAATTTACTATGGTAATATACCAAATCGTTGAACCAAAATAAAGAGTACTAAAAAACGATGCTCATTATACACATTCCCGTAAGGATATCGAACCCGCGATCTTTACTGGCTTACTATTAATGCACCCCGAAGATTGTGATTTTTTTAAATATACGGTTATGTTTCTTTATTTAAGACAATACAAGATAATAATATATAACAGATAAAGAGGAAATGCAGGGGGCGCGCGCGTTTAACTCATAATAATGTATTCCTCTGTTTTATTTCCAGATAACGGAACTTATATGTACCATTACCGTTTTTTTTAATAATATAATTATTTTATGAGTCTTCTAATATCACTATAATTGCTAAATTATACCAGATCATATCAGAATCAGATATCCAGCAAATTTCACGAATATAAATAAAACTAGCAGTGTCAGCAGCTCTGCTCGCGTGGATTTCAGAATTTTTGTTTCGATTTTTTAAAACAAATGACAAATATCTAATTGGAATCAAAATTCGCATATTCTGCTCGACGGTAAGCGCGAACCGACTGAATACCGTCTTGCGCGCGCTATTCGTACTGCCTCTGCTGCTAACCGCCACCCACGGCGGTCGCCAGCCGGCTATTTTAAAGGCAAAAATAGTGTGTTATATTTAGAAGAGAGGCATATGCTATCTCAGACTTGTTTATATGTGTTTTTAAAATCTACAACTATGTAGGACATTAATTTGATATATCTCTTCTGGTTTACTCAGCGTAAGCCATTAAAACGCCTCAAAAGGATTCTTTTTTTCCGTATCATTACTGCTTATTTCGTACGTTACTTTAGAATAAAAATATATCCTATAACCTGGCCAGATAACACATACAGTTATAAATTTAAAAAAAAAACATGTAAATTAAATAAGTATTTTTCGCGTGAAAATAACATAAACGAACAGACAGAGAGAGAGCGACGTTGAGTTTTATACTGTGTATACATAGGCAAAGGCATAGCCAAATTATTTGTTATATTCTTGAAAAAAATATATTAGGAGAAGCTAACTGTGGAATACGAAATTTTGATTTTGTTGATTATAGCACTGCTGCTACGGCTGATTAGCGACAGCAAAAATTTTTCACTATACGTATTGTTAAATGTCTGGCAAGTCAAGCGTAAATTACACTTAATCACGAAAACGGTCTCATATCACACAAATCATCATGACATGAAGTACAAACATATTTACCCAACGTTTAACAGCATATGTGGGTTTATTTATTATTAATTATTTTTTATAATTAATCCGCAGTAAATGTGTTTGTACATCATGTCATGATGATTTGTGTGATATGAGACCGTTTTCATGAGTAAGTGTGATTTGCGCTTATTAAATCTCATTGATAACTATTAATAAAATGATAACTATATCAATTATTCTACCTTATCTCGGATGTCACCTGATCGTCGTATGATGTCACTCTTTGTACCTACTTTCTTTGCCATAAAACAAAAATAATATGGCAAAAAAGTTTTGCCGGTAAAACTATTAACGTTTATTTTATTTATCAAATTAATTTTAAGGTTAAGTTGTGTTTACAATTTTTTCTATTGTACTATCCTTACCTATACTTGACAAAAATGTTTAGTTATATAAATGAGAAGGAAACTATATAACGAAGTTCATTTTAAATAATATGAATTGTATAGTTTTGGATATTTTGTATTTATTTATCTGTAAAGAGTTGGTTGACCTAATAAGGTTTTCTATGTATCAATGTGTAGATTTTAATTTTAGATAAGTAGGTAGGTAAGTACTTGAAATTTTGGATTCGGGCTGTAATTTTGAAATCACTTCATAAGCAAAAGATAACCAAACTTTATCACTTAAATTGTAAATAAATGAACTACATAAAGTTTCTTGAAATAATATTATTTAATAATAATAATAAATATGAGGACACAATTTCACACACGGCCATTTAATTCCAAACTAAGCATGGATTGTATTATATTAATAGCTGATAGATATATAGATATTTGATACACAGACATACAACTGACAATTACGCTCAGTATACAAAAGTCAGTCACGTGCGACCTTCCAAAATAGTGGGGCTTATTACAACTGCGCCACGAAGTTTGTCGATTCATTTGTTTGAGCTCTGGTTTGAGTAAATGTTTTGTACCTAAAAATAATAAAACCACCTTGTAAACATTCCACTGCTGGGCATAGACTTCATTCGCAGGGAAGTAAGGACTTGTTAAAAACCATGCTACCCTTCATCGTGTTAAGAAATTCCCCGCTACATGATGGTATTATGAGAACATTTCTCAAGAATTTTAACATATTTACGATGTTTTTCCTTATTTGTCCTAAAAAACAAATTATAAAATTAAAAACCAAAACTCTCGAGCCTGCGGACATCATAACGATATTTCATAGATCTTAACCATTCGACCACTCGGCTTATGCAGTTGTGTTAAAACACACTAGATGGCACCACTCGTATTTTAAATCGCACAATCGTCTTGTAACCTATATTGTTGGGTATCATACATAATGCCCAGAAAACTTAACACTGCGACTGCAGATTTTCAACTTGAAATTTTTTCTACGAGAGCGCTAGCTGTATAGCTGGTCGTCCTCAAATTAGAGATGTCCCGATTAGGCGTGGGTTATAACAGGACAAGCGTAATATCTGTTATTACTGTTACGCGATAATAACAGGCACCAATTTCTGTTATTAAATAACAAGCGTTATTTTTTTAGAAATTTCATTAGGAATGGAATACATACAAATATAAGAGTGCTAGACTACTAGTAGTTTGTTGTCTTTCTAAAATAACGTATAAGTTCTCAACCGAAAGAAAATTTCAAAATTGAACGACAAAAAGCAAGACTGATACTATACAATTCAGTGTCAAATGAATATCACCCTTATTTCTACAAGGTAAAGTCGAAGTTACATTGAATATTTTGTAACCAATGCAGTAAATGGTGATATAGACGTTCGGATACGCACTATTATTTTAAAAGTTACATTAGAAGTAAATTCTATTGTAATTTTCTTTGGAAGCAATAACTACTTCACCATTATTTAGATCTTATTAACATATCTGTACTATGTTTCTACCCATGTTCAAAATAGACTTTGAAACCATTCAATCGATGTGCCCCAAACCGGTTTCATTTGAAAGTCAATAATGCGAAGATGGTTTTAGACCACCAAGCATTGTATTAGGCATATTCGGTCCATTTACGAAGCCGATTTTCAACTTTTCACATACAAACGTTTTCAAATGCATCAAAGAATGGAGTTATCAAATTATGTGACAATTTCATTGTCATGGCTGCTGTTGTTGAGCTCAGATATGTCAGATATTTGTAATTACGTATTAAGCTATTAACTTAAACGTTGATACAAATAAAATCAGAGAAAGTCACAGTGAAGCGTAGCCACGCTTAACTTGTATAAAATATGCAAATTGTTTGACCAATTTATATTATATACCTACTTAAGGAAGCAACACTTCACATAAGACAATAAAATAATCATGCTAACATTAGTCCTGCAGTGTTTCCGAACACAAAATATGTAACAGATAACTCACAATACGACTTACGTACGGCAGAAACATGTATATATGTATAGTTAGTTTAGATCGAATTACGGATAGGGAATTAGTCAGATCGCGACTTAATTGCATACGCGCAACAGTCCGAGCCGAGGTTCGGCCACTTTGGCACCTTCGGATGTTGTTGCTTAGCTTTCGTGGCTGAGTGCCCTAAGCGCTCGCCCCCAAGCCCGGTAAAGCTGTAAAAGCCGTAAAGGCTCCAGGGCCCCTCAGCCTACAGTGTAGTCAGTTCGAAAAAAAAAAAAAAAAAAACGAACAAATTAAGGAGTGACGTTTCGAGGATTATTATCTTTTTGTAAGATTACAATTTGTATTTTTCGTGTTATAATACTAAATCTAGATGCTTCTCGTTTGTGCAACAGTCTATCAAGTGGGTATGAGCGAGATAGATTAATAAGCGAAATAACAGATAACAGGATCTAATTGAAGAGTCACGTTTCAACAATGATATCTTCTTGTTAGATTACAATTTCTATTTTTTGGTTATAATACTAGGTGCTTCTCGTTTTAACAACAATCTATCAAATGGGTGTGAGCGAGATAGATTAATCAACTAAATAACAGATAACACGATCTAATAAAGAATTCGCTTTTCAAAGAGGATTTTGGTTTATTTCAAATAAATACTTGGTGTGTCTCGTTTTAGCGTATGACAATATTATACAAAAGACAAAGACAAGAATAGTTGTTTCATTTTTGAAGTGAAACTTCTTATAAGACTTCCAAGCGTTAAATGTTAAGCGTTAAACGTTTAACGCACATTATCGGTCTCTCCTCTTTGTGTGAGCCAGAGCGAGAGAGTAAATGTCGGTGTGTATGTATATTGCACACTGTTTAAATAAAATAGAAAATGCCTTTTAAAATGAAGTTTCACTTCTATCGTGTGTGAATCGCACACACACCTTTTTTATTCTTTTTTATTGGCTGTCCTGTTATTTCAAGCTATGTTAGTGACCGGCTTTTATCGAATACTGAAAATGTTGATTATTGATAGTGGTTGAATAACTTGAGTATGGTGAATTGTTAATATTTTAACAGATATAATGACATCGCAAAAACAACTGTTATCTTCGAATACTTGTGATTTATATATGTTATGATAAATACACCTCACTCCTAGTGTTGATTCGATTATGTCAATTATTTAATTTTAATTAATTAGTTGAAGACTAATCGATCAAAAACCGATTGATGTCTGGTATTGCTTAATGACCGCTTGGTCTAGTGGTCAGTGACGCTGTTCTTCTGTTTCAACTGTCATTAATTTCATTCAATCTGAACATTCTGAAAATCTAAACCTGAACAGCAACCCTTGAACCTTGAATTTTCAAAACATATTGCATAAAAAATAGAGACATTTCTCATATAAATTTATATTTATTAATTTCATGCTATATTATTACTAGTGGTGCGCCCGCGGCTCCATACGCATTTATTACGCAGTAGTTATTTTTATCCCGTAATTTTATTTTTACTCATATTATTGACAATTCATATAGGCTACAAATTGGAAATATTACTTCTCGTGTACAAAATGCCATCAAAATCGTTTTTTTACGATGCATAAATGTATTATTAACGTTTCTTACAGCATTTCAATTATTATGGAACGACATAATATACTTTTCGTCTAAAAAATTTGGTCAGAATCGGTTGAGAATTGATAAAAAATAAATTTTATAGGCATACCAGAATCTGATGGAATGAAAATATAAATGTGATTTTCATATGGCAATTACCAACTGTCATCTGTCTAATTAAATTCGAGTGCTTCTTCTTTATTTGACGCCGTAAAAAGCACTTGACAGTGTCAATGTGTGTCAGTCTTCGTTCTTTTTATACGCTTTTATAAGAAAAAAATATTTTTTATTGTAAAAAAAGCGTGGGGTGCTTTTTAAGGTATTATCAAAATGTTAATCCTTCTACTTATGTCTGTCAATAAAATATGTATAACTATTGACAACATGCAAACCACGCTTTTATTACAATATTTTTTTTTTCTTATATACACTGTTCTTAATTGAAATTTTTAAAAATTTATTTTTTATTTTTAGTTGGATTTTATATAAAAGCGTATTTTTTAGTTTTTTTGAATTATTATTTATTTTTTAAACATTCAAAGTTGGTCTAACTAGATGGTGGCTCACTTGTTAGAACTATCTAGGGAGTTTTTGTTACATCTCAAAATGCATAATACATTTCACAAATGCACAATAACCAAACTATATTACACAAAATGGCACCAATATTACATAATATAGGGTTAAAGAACCTAGGTTAATTAATTAAAATAAAAACCACAACACAAATTAAAATAAAAAACACAAGATCCTGCCAAAAACTCCTAAATTCGAGTTGAGTTTTGGAGTTTGCATTCTTTCATTGGCCGGACTGTATATAGTAGACGTATTTTTATAGGCGTTGAAAGTGGGATTGCGCTTTTTTTTCGAAAAAGATCGCTCATTAGATCTATTCGAATATCAAAACCTATCCAGTAATTTTTGCGCGAGGCGCGCACAACGGCAAACCCCAATTATTTCATTTATATAGAATATTTTTTTATATAATTTACCCCTACTATGAAAAACAAAAAGAACACCATAATATGATTTTTAATTAATCTAAGTTAATCTTATAACCATACTAAATTATCAGGTTTAAAAAGATAGAAAAGTATAGGTAAGTGTGCGGAACGTGAAGTTCTCTCCTTTAGACACCTATTCATGGTCACATTATGCTTGCTTGTTCACACGTTGCGATAACACTGGTCGACCATTGTTACTATCAAGAATAATTATATCTTCAATAATTTTTCATTCCTTGCGTAGGAATAATGCATTCCATTATTCTTTGTTGTAACAATGGCCACCTCTAATTACAAACGTACCAATTTTTTATCTATTAAGGATAAGCGAAGGAAACTGAGCACACAGCCAATTCATCCATCTGGCGAGTTCTTGAGTAATTGGGTGAAAATCTGTCAATTCTTTAAATGTATTTGGGTGCATTCAACTAATTGTAAATACATAATTATATGGTTTTTATTAAAACAGAAATAATCGAATCTCATTTTCTAGTGTGAAGTATCTATTTAAAAAAATCAATGTTTTCACCCAAGAAAACGATTCTTCAATTAATTTAGTGCTAGTAGACTCAGATTGCCATGCCTAGTTGAAAGCCGCTGGTTTATTGAACGTAGGAAATTAGGTTAATGCATGTTATAGTGGTTGTACTAACAATAACAACACCCTTATGAATAGTGCAAATCAATATTTTTTATACTTACCTTGTTGATATTGATTATTTACTGTTTGGTTGCCGATGAGCCGATAACGTACACGAAATATTATGACGGCCATATTCCTAGCCTTAGTGTGTTACCATTTGAAGAAACTAAGCTTAGAAACACAACTGGCTTCCAATTGTAGTTATGTGACGGCAAACTTCTAAATTATAGGAAGTTTACGGCCAGGTGTACTATAAAAAATTACCTAACACCATGTATTTTTTTTCTCACACTGATACATTTTGAATGGACAAGATGCGGGTAGAGAGAAGTGGCAGCGATTTGAAGCAATGATGGCATATGAAGCAATGATGGCTCAGTGGTGGCGTGTAGGACTTCGCGTCGATTGACGTGAGTTCGAATGCCTGCAATGAGCCTGAGCTTTCGTTGAAGGAAACATCGTAAGGAAACCAGAGCATGGTGGTAGGGCATTTTCTAATGCCCGCCTGGCTAGCTACCACCCTCAAGTTGAAAATCTGTCGCCAAGCACCAATAGGTGTGTTCCGGCAGCTGCACTTGAGAGATAGTCTTCCACTAGGTTGAGCGTGATGTGACGGCAAACTTCTAAATTATAGGAAGTTTACGGCCAGGTGTACTATAAAAAATTACCTAACACCATGTATTTTTTTTCTCACACTGATACATTTTGAATGGACAAGATGCGGGTAGAGAGAAGTGGCAGCGATTTGAAGCAATGATGGCATATGAAGCAATGATGGCTCAGTGGTGGCGTGTAGGACTTCGCGTCGATTGACGTGAGTTCGAATGCCTGCAATGAGCCTGAGCTTTCGTTGAAGGAAACATCGTAAGGAAACCAGAGCATGGTGGTAGGGCATTTTCTAATGCCCGCCTGGCTAGCTACCACCCTCAAGTTGAAAATCTGTCGCCAAGCACCAATAGGTGTGTTCCGGCAGCTGCACTTGAGAGATAGTCTTCCACTAGGTTGAGCGTGTTATCATCTTGGGCCACATCGTCACTTAACATCAGGTAAGATTGTGGCCATTACGACAAACCTACAACTATAAAAAAAACCTGCCAGGTTTTCACCAAAATGTTTGCCAGCACATGAAGCTGTCAAAACAAAGACTCTTGAGCTTTAAAACATTACTAGCTGTGCCCGCGGCTCCGCTCGCGTGGACTACAGAATGCCATCGGTTGAGCACACGCGCGAATCATACTGCCCCCGCTCAAAAGACGGAAGACAAAAATGTTTATTGTGGGTAATCATTAGAAGGTAGACATATGCTATGAATGACTTTTTTAGGTCTTCTTAAGATCTACAATTATGTAGAATATTAATTTGATATATCTCGTATGGTTTACTCAATGTAAGCCATTTAAACGTCCCAAAAGCGTCTTATTTCCGAATTTTTTCATCATTATTGTCACTGCTTATTTCGTACGTTACTTTATCTTACAAAATATATCCTATAACCTTGGCAGGTAAAATGCTATGAATTGAAATAAAAAATAAGTAAACCAGATAAGCGGTTTTAGCGTGAAAAGAACATAAACGGACTGACGTAAGAGTTTTTTAATATGTATAGAAGATACAGATATATTACAGTTATCGTATTAACTAAAAACTAGCATGATGGTAAGGTAATTTTTAATGTTCACCTGGCTAGCTACCATCTTTAATTTGAAAATTTGTCGCCAAGCATCTATCACCTATCCGGCAGCTATACTTAAGCACCACCACTAGGCTTCGCGTGTTATCATCTTGGGACATATCGTCACCAAACATCAGATGAGATGATGGTCAAACGGTAGAACCCATAAATAAAACAAGTAAAAGAAAAAAAATATGTTGAATACCACGTTCTCGTATGTGAGCCCCCTTTATTTTTTTTACTTTTTAGTATTTTTATTATTTATTAAGACACATACCGTTCACGAATTTTATTTAAAAAAAAAAAACATTGTCATTTCGAAATTACGTACATTAGAGGTACGTAAAAACACAATGGTGTAATGATATTATTATTATAATTTTTTTCTGTTTTCTATAATAAATGATATAAAGTAGCTAAAAATCAGTATTTCTAGGAACGCGTGTTAGGAATATTTCGTGAATGTATAAGTCATGCTGTTTCATTCATACTGCCTGTAGGTGTCCTTCACCGAGCGTCACGAACACCGGACTTTGACAACAATCACTATAAAAACTATGAGCTCCCTCCTCCTGCGTTATTCAGTCTGAGCTCGTTGCTGTGGCAGAACGTGTTCTCGTGTGCAAGTTTCCTATTTAAAAAATCAACTGTCTAACATGTAAGTTTTTTATAATACACTAGGTACATATATACATAATAATGATGCAGGTATACTTTTCTTAATGAGTTTTACACACTTGTGTAATCGTTTAGATAGGTTATGTATTGTATTGTATGTATGTTAACTATTTTTTTAAATGTATTCTTGTGTAAAAAATAATTGCTTCCTGGTGATCGATATAAGTAAATTTTATATTCTTAGAACGGTAGGGGAGAAACGGGTAATGGGGGTCAGCGGGCAATGGTAGTCAGTACAATAATAAGAAAACTAAAAGACGTTGACAAGTGAATATCGAGCAAAATGATCGGACATACTACACCCGGTACCTAGATCTAATCACCGTTTCAATTGGAACGTGACATTTGGACGAAAAAGGTATATTATTGTCCGCCGCGATTACATTATAATTTATCCTGTGTATAACATAAGAGATGAGATATTTATTTAAATATTTTTTTAATTATAACTTTTCTTTTTGTTTTAGTAAATTACTAAATAATCTTTTTGTGAGACATTTTTAATGAAATATTTAACGATTTATTTTCATTTAGATTTTTTAAATTTCATTTCTATTTTGGGGTAATGGGAGTCAGTTGACCCCCACGGAATAGAAAAAACGCAGCAAAGCAAAAAACCTTTAGGCAAGGCCAAGGGACGTGTTCTTCAGGATAAACACTCCTCCTGAGAGTCAGATAGAAGTTTCTGTAATATATGTGATGTCGATAAAAATGACGATCCAAAGTAGGTCCTTGATTTGTGATGAGTTTAGTTGCAAGAATGAGTTATGGTAACGCGCTGGTGCTGGGCACTTCGTGTGGTTTATGGGCACACGCTAACTGCTTCCCATGGATTCAGCAAAAGGTTATGCGTACGACAAGTGTTGACTCTCATTGTCTAATATTATGACTACCATTACCCGCATGTCAGGGCAATGGTGATCAAATCGTTATTTTTATAAAGTGTAATTATAAGTATATTACTATCCAAAAATAAAAAAAAAAACTGCTTTAAATTGATAAATTATTAGTTATAGTAATAAAATATGTTTTTTTAATTAACCCGAAACAAATAACTTCAGATTTATATCGATTTTTGCTTAAGTGACTCCCATTACCCCATTTTCCCCTACATAACCATGGGCTCGAAGTAAGATACTACTTTCTTTGTTAGTTTACCTAGAGTTTTTTTTTGTTCGGAACACGTCGTGTTTATTATTTCCACCTAAGTACTAAATACATTATGCAAGTAAAACAATGTGCCGGTAAGCTAAATTAAGTGAAAGCAACTAAACTGGGTGACCGGCACAGGCACGCAAATACATAAACGTATTTGTATCTCAAATTGTATCATTTCAATTTAGTTTCGTACCTTACGAAATCCGTTGGGTTAATAATTTGTACCTTGTGCAATATATTTAAGTGAAATTATTAATTAAAACGTGTACAATAAAAGTAAAACAGGGTAACAATTTTAAAAACTTTAGATAGGTAGGTAGGTACCTACCACTTGTATTTATTATAGATATTTTTAATATATTGTCTATATTATTACTCTTAGTCAATATCACAGGAGCTGAAGAATTGCAAATTAATGTTTTAGCTTATGGCATTTCTTATAAAAAATCTGTTTTCTACTTGTTTTCCTGCCGTTCGATTTTTCTTTGACATCGCTGTTTCTGTGACCATGGAAAAAATTTAAAGTGATTCGATATTAATATAATATAAATAAATATGTATATACTTTTAATAAAAATAAAGGTTTGATTATTTCCATATAAAACTGCAACTTCATGTGTCAAATTTGTGTTTAGAAGATGAAACAAAAATCTTTCACTAATAAGAATCTAATTATCCACGAGTGCTGTTGACTATATTATTCTTATTGAATTTTATTATTATAATCAACGCGAATCAGGCGTTTGCTAATTTAATAAACGTCTGATAAAAATCATCTTATGTTAAGTGGCCCGATTAAATATTAATGTCGATTTTCAACTGTAATTACTTAGAGTTAAAGTGCAGTCATTGTAACAATCCTAGGAAAAAAAATGACGTAAAATCAATTTCCGTATTTACTTTGCCGATATATATTTTTTTTGTTGTCAGTGCACTTCCGCGCTTGGGTAAAAGGTAAAAAAGAAAACCTTGTAACTTTGAATTGTTCCCGAATGGCAATTTATCGCTTAAATGCATCACGAAGTAATACAAATGGTTTTGGTTACAATATTATTGAATAATTTTTATCTTGATTATCTACAGCATGCCGTATTTAGACAAAATACAATATTTAAATCTGGGTTGCCAGAGCTGTTTGTGTTACGGGAATACTATTAGAAGTGTTAATAGATTTATATCCAAAATTTCAATATTAATTACAAATAAAATTGATGAAAATTGACCATTGATTTTGGAAGAAGTAACAATACTTCAATCGGACATCGGGTATCATTTTATTGTTTTTTGGGAAAACCTTCATTGGTAGCTAAAACGAATTAGCTATTATTTCCGAACTGATTTTACAAAAGAAAATTATATTTTCATATCCGTCGTTTTAATTGATTTTTTTTTTTCAAACGATTAAAGAAGTGTTTAAAGTGTCAATTTATCAAATAATTACAATTTGAATATTTCCCTTACCAAAATAATAATTATTCAGAGACTATAAATCTCATGTGAGATAGAAAGGGGATTTCATCAGGTCATCAAAGTCATACCAAAATTCATCAAAGTGGATAAAAAAAATAAAGTAATTTTAGTCCAAACACGATATGTCTGCTGTAAGTTGGTGAGGAATTACGTATCCTGTAGATTTCAGATAATGCGGTAGTATCTGGTAAAGTGTGCCATATTTTTCTAATATAATTGAATACACCAGAATACAAAATGTCAACTTGATCACATCTATTCGTCAACTGGAAAAGAGCTGATAATCTAAGAACACTCTTGATCAAAACTAAATCAAAATAGATTCAGCTGTTTGGGAAATAAGATGCCACAGACTTCTGTGCTAGGCGCTTGTAGGGCAGTAGGTAGCTTACGAATTACTCCATAGTGCATGAAAGTTTTAAATGTCACCAACTCGGTACGAACAAAAAATTTTACGTTATACTTTACCGTGCGGTGAAGCTGTGGAACTGTCTCCCGGTTAGATTTGTTCTCTCCTTCCTACAACATAGAATCCTTCAAACATAAAGTGAAGCGACATTTGAGCAGGTTGTCATGACGACGATGACTGACAATAGACTGTAGATCTTTTGGTAGTCGCCAATGTTATTAGATTACACTGTACTTACTAAAAAAAAGTATATTTTAACCATAAACCTATGAATACGCTATATAATCATTTTGCCACCAGCAGTGATCGACAATGAAGATATCGTGTTTTTTTTTTATAATGACCAAGTTTCTAATGAGTAAAACAGGAGTTTTTTTTTATTCGATCTGATTATACTGTTAGTCGTAAGAGCCCCGAAGCCTCAGACGGATTTTAAAGCTTCACCCGGGCTTGGGCAGTAGTTTTTGAGTGATGCGCGCATAACGGAAAACTTCAACAATTTTATTTATATAGATTTCTTATTGATTACGATGTTTAAAAAAATCCTAAAATTAGCATATTCCTATTGTTTTGTCGGCAGTATAATGACCATCGATTTGTACTACGTTCCCGGATCGTCGCCCTGCAGAGCTGTCCTGCTCACAGCCAAGGCGCTGAACCTCAATCTGAACCTGAAGCTGGTGGATCTTCACCACGGAGAGCACCTGAAGCCTGAGTACTTGAAGGTGAATTAATGAAATTCTTTAAAACTGTACTGAGTTTATTTTAATTTGTCGCGTTTCGGAATCGGCCAGTGTATATATATCTAGCTGACGAAAGGCTAACAGCTGTGACTTGCAGGTCGGTATAACAGCGTCGACCGGCGGTGGATTTTAGATCTCTCGGTGGTCACCGTTGTTTTTGGAGTGCATTGTTCCGTCGCCTGCTTGACCCTCCAGCCTTCGTTAGGAACATGGACCTGCACAGGGACATGAGGCTTCCCTCGATAGAAGCCTATGTGAAATATCTCACCAGGAGATACTTCGATAGCGCTTCGAATCATCCCAACCCGCTCGTAAAATCCACCGTGAACTACGTCCCAGACAACTCGATCCCCGTTGCCAAACGTTATAAACGCCGTCCGCGAAATCTCTTTGTCGATCCCGATGACGACATCGAGAAAGCTAACAATTTCTACGCGTCCGCTCCCGCAACATATGCGTGCTCGCGCCCACGCCCGCGAAACCACCGTTCCCTCCGCAGGGGACGTACGGTTAACTTCGCTCCCGCACACCCGCCACGACCACCCTCCTCTGCGGCAACTCAAGCCTAGGTCCGATCCATCGGCATGGAGCCCTTGAGCCAAGCATCCGCTCGCGCGATACAAGTGACTGTACAATCACTAACTTTCACAGCCATACATGACACTGCATTATACACACATGCACAACACACAGGTACATAGGTTCTGTAAGGGACCTTTTTTTTTCTTTTTTTGCCTAGTTAGAGTAGACAAAAATTTCAGACCACTAAATACACATACACATGTTCCTTCCCTCCTCCCAGGGGGCAGAAACATGTATATATGTATAGTTAGTTTAGATCGAATTACGGATAGGGAATTAGTCAGATTGCGACTTAATTGCATACGCGCAACAGTCCGAGCCGAGGTCCGGCCACTTTGGCACCCTCGGATGTTGTTGCTTAGCTTTCGTGGCTGAGTGCCCTAAGCGCTCGCCCCCAAGCCCGGTAAAGCTGTAAAAGCCGTAAAGGCTCCAGGGCCCCTAAGGCTAACAGTATAGTCAGTTCGAAAAAAAAAAAAAAAAAAAAAAAAAAAGAGTGCATTGTCGATTTGTCGTGTTATTAAGTATTAAGAAATATATAAAGGAGATATATTTTTTTTTGTATTAGCTTAACATGGTACCTAACACTCTAAACCTAGTGGGGGAACTGGCTCTCAAGTGCAGCTGCCGGAACACGCCTAAAGGTGCTTCGTGATTGATTTCAACTTAACTTGACAAACTTGTTAGCTAGACAGACGGGCATTGGAAAATGCTCTGCCACCATGCTTTCCTTCTACCTCTTGAATCCTCTTAAATCCTTTCACCTCTAGATATTGAAATACAGACATGGTTAAAAAACATCGTCAGGGAATTTAGATTACTTCTCGTGTTATTTTAATACTGATACTAAGGATTATTTGAGGCACAATAAATTTATTAAATTGACGAAAGAATTGTGGTTAACTATATGACTTTATGAGAAACATTATTCTCGTGTAGTATTGGGCTCAGTTAAAGTGAAACGGTATGTACTTTAATATTTATACAGTTGCACAAAACATATGGACTAAAACAATATGTAATTAAAACAAGTATTTAATATTAATATGTAAAGGTCGTTCGAAAACATCAAACATAAAAAAAAAACCTGAGCGATCTTTATTAATTCCTATTTTAAGCTATTTGATGAAACTTATTTACTTTTTTTGTGTACGGGATAGAAAAAAATTTCGACCATTTTTAGAACTTCAATTAGTGAGCAAACTCTAAGAAATTAAATTAACTTAACATATTTTAATACTACACTCGGAAATATATTTTTTGCGCCTGTCTAAAATGTATATAGATACATAGTCGGTATATATATATATATACGTATTTGTGTTGTCTTATCGATGGATTTGTGTGAATAAATCGATCGGTTTTCGAATAAACCGATGCATTTCTTCCAATATTATAGCAGCAGTATTCACATTACTGTTCCGACCTGGAAGAATGGTTTCCAACAGTTGTAGCATACGAGCCGTTCTAACGTAATTGTATTCCAAAGTATTATTACTTGAGTTTGTTGTTCTTAAAATGACCATGAATTACAAATGCAATCAAAATAATGGCTGGCCGTTTAGGTTCTAGGACAACTATGTAGTTAAAGTTAATTATGTCACAGTAAAAAAATATTATTATTAGTTTAAACTGTGGTTTTATTATTATTAAAAATTTCAATGTAAGTAGAGGTATATACCCGTATACACCTTAAACTATTTTTATTTGACAATAAACTTGTTGGTTAATCTCACGCATCGGCAACAGATTGAATCGGTTGCATAGCATATTAATGTCATACAATTACTTATTATTAAAATATAGTTATTTATAGATACATTGTATTACAATCTTTATTTTTATTTTGTTATTTTAATGGCAACGTGTGTTTATACACATTTCTGCCAATGTCATCTGAACAAAAAGAACATTTATTTTATCTTCAAACTTTAAAAAGTTTTAGCAATCTAACAAGATAGTGGCTTTTAGTTATTATTTTACCCAATTATTCGGTGAACTCTCAACCGCGCGACGACGCATGTATGTGTAGCCTATTGTTGTTTTTCTCCCATGCTTGCATACAGCTGACCAGATTGCTTGACATTTATGAATAATCCTTCGTTCCTTCAATCCAAAAAGGATTGTAAAAATTCTACTTGTAGTTCCAGATATTAGCACGTTCAAACAAACAAAATAACAATATATTGAACTTCATAATATTAGTTATTTATAAAAAAACTTCAATAATAACCAATAACAAAATATATACGAGTATATCACGCAATATGCCACCAATCTAATGTCAAATAGCGTAAGTTTTTTTTAATTTCAAGCATCACATGGTAGATCTATATTCCACAAAATATTCTCATGATTATAATCAAAGTGCAGGTGAAATAAAGTTACAGTTAAAGAACGAATAAAAACTTGTTGTGTTTATTGAACCAGTGTTTGGAGTTATTGCTACAAGGAAAACTTTTCTATTTTGTATCGGTAAATTAAGTAAACAATCGACTACATTGTTAGAATTACTGCAGATTAATAAGTAGGTATACCTACAATTACCTAATATATTTATTTGTGTCTTAAGTTCGAGACAAACAACAAAAATAGGTATATCTATTACTAATTACAATAATATTAAATAATTTAGTCAAGTTTCAAGACGTGAGAAATGGAATTCATGGAAGTATTTTAGGTAATGTTTAATATATAATTACTTTATTAATTTACTTATTATATAAAAGGTCAAAAACACGATATATTTACTCTGAAGTTGTCTGCAGGTATGATAAAAGAGGCTCCAAATAATTTAAATGTACATTATATTTTGAACTTTATTACCTAAATAATGGATTATAAATTATTAAAACAATTTTTTTTTTTCGAATTGCCTATACTGCTAGCTATAAGGGCCCTGAAGCCTCAAACGGCTTTCCAGCTTCACCCGGGCTTGGATATTATTAAAACAACTGACAAAGGTCATTTATAAGTAAAGTTCCTATGTAAAGTTCCGATTGCGTTGTGGGATGAATGAACCTTGAAGGAGGCCGTTTGTTTCCATTGAACGAACAACATCCCATTCTCTAGGTAAACAAGGTGTGGCGAAATATGTGCAATATCACGTAATCTTATCAGTTGATGCAGTAAATTGTTTGTTATTTATAAAACTGTTATCATATGTCGCTACAGTTAAACAAAATACTCATTATTACATTATGTTTTCGCGATGTTTATAGTATCTAGAAGTCATGCTCCACTATAGTGTTCTGTGGAGCCTACGAGATATCCATTTTCAATATATATCGATGTTTTTACTTGATACTAGCTGTGTCCGCGACTTCGTCCGCGTGGAATTTCGTGAATGAAAAACAGTGATAAAAAATGCTGGTGTTCTGAAATTCAACATTGGCGATTTAACTGTATTTCGTGCTTTGTAAATGTCTCGGATTCTTGAGACACAGCGTGGTACTCTCAGTAAGCAGTCAGCATTGCTTCACATTCACTACTTTCGATCGATTGATATTCTGCTAGCTTACGTCTTCGCTATGAATGTATCCTAATACATCTTTCCCTACAGGTTTCTCGGGCGCATAATTTTTTTATTATTATCTCGTTCAGTCTAAACTCTCACTTGACAGTATTCCTCAGTTTCCTGATTTATGAGCATTATTATTAAGTATCCTTAGTACGTTAAAAAAAGGTCCGCAATATAATATGCCTATCTCTTATACATAAGCCACAATAAGGTATTTTGTGACAAATTTTGAAAAGTGATTTATTTGCATTCTTATTAGACGTTGCATATTAATCCTTACGAACGAAATTTACTTCATTTCAAGACAATTTTATGTAGATAAACATTGCCCGTTATAGCATGTTATTTGGATAAAAATTTGGAAGATAATGTAAAATTAAAATAATTCAACACTCGGCTCGGGTTTGTGACTATAGTGTGTAGTGGCGCGAACGAGCCGTGTGAGTTGTGACGCACAACTCTGGTTGCCCGATAAAAATATTGTCTATACTGAAGTATTATAAATCATCAATCATTGATTTCTTTTAAATTATACGCGGTTGAAACCGCTGAGCACAGCTATTATGTATACTATAACTTCACGCTACTACCCTAAGGAGGGCAGTAGTAATCATGAACATAAAACAATCTGGCAGTCTGTGGGCAACTACTGGAAGTGAAAGCAAAGATATAATACACGTGTGCGTTTGGAGCGGCGCCCGGAGGATAAATGGTCGAATAAATTTAACACGGGTGAAGTCGTGGTGTACAGCTAGTGTAGTATAACCGGGATAAAGGAGCCTTCACTTACCTTAAATCGCCTATATTGCCGGCGTTGATGAATAACGAGTACGCCCAGGCTCCAAATCACTTTTCTTCAACTCTCAAAATTTATAATTATATACCAGGTGTAATACGTGAGACGCACGCTTAGGTTTGTCGTCTCAATCAGTCGGTGTAGGTATATTCAGTAATCATTTCTCATTTTCTTTATAAAACATGGAATGCTATTCGATTTATTTATCAATAACATCGAGTAGTTTCGAAATATCTATAAATATCGATTATACTTATTACTTTGTAAACGGAAACGAAATCTGCGACATTCTTCGAAAACTATCAAGTATCAAGAAAAAAAATAAGTTACATCAATTTTGATAATTTCTGTCCAGTGGTCGATCAGCTGTGTTATCCAAGATAGATAACATTTTGTAGTTAGCAAGTTCATTCATCTCCAGTGAATATTGAAAGTTGATGGTTGTTTTTAGTTTTTTAGGTTTTCGCTTTATGGCCATAATCTCACTTGATATTAAGTGACGATGTGGCCCAAGATGGTAAAACGCTAAGCCTAGTGGGAGAACTGGCTTTCAAGTTCAGCTGCTGGAACATAACTCTAGATGCTTGGCGACAGATTTTTAAATTGAGGGTGGTAGCTAGCCTTGCGGGCATTACCAAATACCTTACCATCAGCGGTAGTGTCAACACGATGTTTTCCTTAACCGAAAGCTCAGGCTCATTGTATGGATTCGAATTCAAGTCGGTCGATGCGGTGTCTATACACACTTCAAAATATTAACTTGATACTATTGACTTGACGTATATAATAATGGGCAATGACTCACAAGTAACAAAATTCCCCACGACCGGTCTTCGAGGCTACGAAAGTTAATTGACCGTGGGATAATAATACTTTGACTGGTTTTTAACGACGATTTTTACATCATAGAAGTTTCTAGAAATGTACAATTACGATTTAAGATCAAATATTTTTTTTATATACTACAAAGGTGGCAAACAGGCATACGGCCCGCCTTATGGTAAGCGGCTACCGTAGCCTATGGACGCTTGTAATACCATAGGTATCACTAGTGCGTTGCCAACCTTGAACTCCCCTACCCCAAGGAGCTCTGGAAACCGCAGAAACACAACACTAGGTCATTTGGCTGCAACCTTCTGTAGGGTGGAGGTATTCCATTAGTCGGGCTGCTCCAAGTAAAATTGTTTCCAAAGAAATGTCTCTATACCTCTCATTCTCTCTACCTAATTTCTAGTTTCACCGGTCGGACTTAAAAACTAAAATCCTCAAGGTTGTTGGATAACAACTAATTGGTGCGTGAGACGCGTCCGACTATGACGCATTGTGACGGGTTTTTCCCTTGTATATGGTGATATAATGACATTCCAGTGGTTTAGTTCTAATGGGTTTTAATTTAATGGGCTAGAAGCTCTACTATTGCGTAAACTCATAATAACATATTGATTTTCATATTTGTTATTTCAAAACTGATAGGTTCGCCCATAGAAATAGTTATTTTCGTGTTTATCTCCATAATATTTTTTTATACTTTGTGACAATATATCCAACAAGTTTGTACGAGATTTTCGCTCGGGTAGCAGATCATATTATACCTATACTTTATTTTTTCCGTATCAGCTTGTTGCGTCGAGATGTGGGTTAGATTAAAATGTTACTGACTATCATCCCACTAGGAGTATTTTAATGTATTTTGTTTCAATCCTTAAGAGGAATAATTCCGTAATACATATATTATGACCCTATTGGTTTACGCGGCGCACGCCAGTAATCCTAGTCGACTAGTCGGCATGATGTTTTCCGATATTTTTAACAATCATTGTTCTATTTCAGCTCATTTACACAAAACTTAAATGAATTATATATTTAAACCTATCTCATGAATCATTCCGTCTACTGATGAAAACCGTATGAGAATATTTTCCAATTATCTTGCAATCTTCACACGTTGCTTTAACGAAATGGCGGCCCCTTTTTAAAACTTTCCAGGGAGTTTATGTGGTAACTTAAAATACATGTTCCCAGTATTATTTATAATGCACTTAACTTGTACACAAAAACCCAACTACATCACGTAAAATGCCGCCAAAATTATATAATATAGTAAAAACAAACTCCTTGTTTGAACTTTGGAGACAACAGAAATATCCCTATTCACGTGGGGCTGCCATCACCTAAATTGTTGACGCCGGACAATAATTTTATTTTTTCTTTGCATCTTTACTAAATAATAGAGAATTAAATGTCTGAAACACAGACTACTGAGAGGATACTATGTAAACAGAAACTTTATTCTAATAATTAGTCATAACAAATAATATACTCCTCTCAAGCCCTAAATATATGACTTAGCAGCGTTGCACCAGCGTCAGTCGTTGATTCTGATTTCGTGAAATAATAATATAATATGTTATTTATGCAATATACAGTATATATGATATAAATAAAAATAAAAATCTTACCAAAGACATGTTTGTTATTCACAGCTGAACCCCCAGCACACAGTTCCTACGCTGGTAGACGACGGTTTCTCCATCTGGGAGTCGCGTGCCATTATGACCTACTTGGTGAACAAGTATGGTAAAGGCAGTAGCCTGTATCCAGAAGACGCAAAAGCTAGGGCACTAGTTGATCAGCGTTTGTACTTCGACATCGGGACCTTGTATCAAAGTTTCGGAGACTATTTCGTAAGTACCTATTAATTGAAATCGAAGTGGACAACACAACACAAGGTTATTTAGTTACGATCATCTGTAGGGTGGAGGTATTCCACTAGTCGGACCATCCCAAGTAGAGAGAAATCTTCAAATAGTTTTCTCTATACCCTAACTCTCTTAATATATACCTCATTTATACGGGATATGAGGAAGTAACAAAAATTTGTGATCCAATAATAATGTAATTAATTTCCCATGTAGGAAAGTAAACTAAAAAAAAATTTTTCAGTACCCACAAGTATTTGCTGGAGCGCCGGCCGATAAAGCGAAGTTGGCTAAAGTCGAGGATGCTCTCCAGCTCTTGGAGAAGTTCCTCGAGGGCCAGAAGTACGTTGCCGGACCAAATCTGACCCTCGCCGATCTGAGCCTCATCGCCAGCGTATCCAGCTTCGAAGCTTCTGATATTGACTTTAAAAAGTACCCTAACATTAAAAGGTAATCTTTTCATCAGGAAATTATTTATAATATTGGATTATCTTCATCCGAGAAAGAAAGTGAAACTAATGTGTGTCTAGATGTTTAGTAGATTGACGAAGGTTTTAAAATTTGTTTACATTAAACTTCTTATGGCGCGTTTATTAGTGTATAATTGAAAGCTGTGCGCGCGTTATGTGAAGGAACTGCGACATCATGAAATTAGTCAAGCCAATGATAATTATTAAAAATCATTTTACTGACTTTTTTATTGTTGCTGACTAATGTGAGTCTATTGCTAACTTCATCATGTTGTTGACACGCAAGCTAAAAATGTTGGAAGTTATTTTTGCTATGTTAAGCTATGGAAGTACCTATAACTTCTTAAGTGCGTACATAGTACACACATTTATTTTCCTACTTAATGGATAATTAACAGACTTTCCAATTAAACCTATATTTTCAAAGTAACTTACATTGTGTAATGAAATCCAGGTCCTTCCGCACATAGCTCAATCCGTTAGAGGTGCTATCCGCACACAACTCGAACCCACATTTGTTAGAGCTGTGTGCGGATAAGGATGGGTATTAGATTTTTTTAAATCGACCCTTAGGAGATACAATAAAAAATGAAAGTAAAATATACTTAACGCAATTTTTGAAAATATAGAGATGATTTTTGAGTTCCAAGTATATTTTGGAATAAAGTAAAATCGAGCCTAAATAACATTATTTAATACACGGAGGAATTCATTGATTCAATCAAGCTTCTTGTATATTTAATGGTACGATGTAGGTACCTACTTGAAATTGAGTTAAAAAATATTATGCAATCTTTTCTTGTTCAGGTGGTATGAGACAGTAAGAAGCACGGCACCTGGATACCAAGAAGCCAATGAGAAAGGACTTGAAGCTTTCAAAACTCTCGTCAACAGTTTGATGAAGAAGTAACTGTCACTATTCACAGCAAAATTTCATTTTTTGGATCGGCTTATACATCCAAAACCAGGGAAGAAGCGTACAAGGGTTAAATGGTTAATACAATGTTTGATTTTCTCCTTTAACTCTATAATACCAAGCCCGCGCATTTTAAAATATTCACAATCACTATCACTATGTTTTTCATTCACACAATTTCATGTTCTTTGAAATATTTTTATTAAGTTTTTTAGGTTATAAGGCACAAATAAAACTTTACAAAATCCTTTTTTATTTTATTTTAGCAGTATACTTTTCTTGAATATTAATTTATAAAAATAATAACTGCGCCCCACGCTTTTATCCGTTTTAAATTTATTCGATAAACTCTCCACGCGGCGGCGACACGGCCAACGAGCCCGTGTAGCCTAGGTTTAAAGCCCTATCGTTGTTCCACTTCCCTTAGTTGCCTACACAGCCTGCCAGATTGCTTGACGTTCATTAGTTACGGTTTCTCTCCTTACGGTCTTAGCGTTATATAGCCTATACTAATCCTCATGAATCTGGCTATCATATACAAGACGAATTTATCGAATCCGACTGGTAGTTCCAGAGATTAACGCATTAAAGCAAACATAAAAAAAAAACTTGTTTTTCAGAAAATGAAAAATTTGATAATCATCAAATTATTTTTTATTCATAAATCCCTCTCCTGTAGAAGTACATAGGACTAAAACTCTACATATAAATAAGTCTAATAAATCTATTATCACTAGTATTATCAGTCCACTGTTGTTCATAGGTTTCTTCCAAGATTCGCCATTGAATTCGATCTCCGGCTTACTGCATCCACCAGCATTCCGTAAGTCACCGCTGTATCTAGTTTGAAGGTGTCCTATAATACGTTGACCAAGACATGGTATACACTAAAGAACTCTTCTTTTTCATTGGTTGTCTATTCTTCGACAACTTATGTGACCGGCCTATTGTCATTTAGCTTACTTACTTTACGAGCTATATCAGTTACTTTATTTATCTAACTTAACCAAATTGAACCTGACTAAAACATTGATTCTCTGAGTAAATCTATAATTCTGTGCTATGACACTAAATAATACAGCATTCAAATTTGATAGTTTTTATTTAAGAAACTAAATTAGCTCAAGTAGGTACATAATCACAAGGTGTTAATGAATTCCTAAATGGTCATTAGAAGCGCGAACAGGACACAAGGGTGCATTGTCGAGAGTAATAGCTGAATTATAATACCAAAAAAAAACTCATATTAATTACAAATTAGCAGGTCTATGCGCATCAATGAAAGCTTTATAAAGTTCTATGCCACTTTTCATAACGTCGTAATAATACGGTAGCGTCGTTTTCAGGAAATCGAACCATCTGAAAGAGTTTTAACTTAATGATTATTTAGTAATACCTACATAAGTGGTATTCAAATATTACGTAAACAGGCCTGTCGAACAGACGTGCGAATCGTAGGTACTGCCCCCATTCCAAACATGGTAGCCTCCCGCCAATGCTATGTTATTTGACCAGGTTATAGGATATACATATTTTGTTAGATAAAGTAACATCCGAAATAAGCAGTGACAATAATGGTGAATCGATTCGGTAAAAATACGCTTTTGGGGAGTTTAAATGGCTTACACGAAGTAAACCATACGACATGTATCAAATTAATGTTCTACATAATTGTAGAGCTTAAAAGATCTACAAAAAATTTGGCGATAGCGTATGTCTGTCTTCTAAAGATCACCCACAATGAGCATTTTTGTCTTTATAATAACCGACGGGCGACCAATGGGAATGGGGGCAACACGATTTCCTCGTCCGTTTGACCGACGGCATTCTGCGAGCGGAGCCGCGAGCACAGCTAGCTGATATATAAATAAAAAGAACCTTACTTTTGAATATTTGGGTAACCTTCTAAGCTGACATCAGAAGCTTCTATAGTAGCAATAGTCGAGACTAAAGAGAAGTCGGCAATGGTAAGCTCAGAACCAGCGGCGTACTTATTCCCTTCTAGTAGACTGTTAAAAATTTTGAGTGCATCTTGTAATTTCTTTAAATCAGCATCGGTCGCTGGGGGACCACCAAGAAATTGTGGATACTAAAAAGGCAAGAAACGATCATTATTCAGTGATATGGGCACGACAACGTGGGACCCCTCAACTTGAAAATCTGCCGCTGAGTATTTACAGGTGTATTTCTGCAGCTAAGCTTTTGAACCAGTTTCTCTGGGCTATGTGGTTACCATCTTCATCACTTAACAGCACGTGAAATTGTTGTCAAAAGCTAAACCTATATTTAAAAAATGTCAGTTTAAGAATGTTAAGAAGTTTAAAACCCGTGTAGTTAATGTCGCTATTTAACTAATATACGAGTAAGTAGAGATAAGAGATAAAAGGTCGGACATAGAGGCTGTTGCCCGCACGCGCCCACGCCCGAGCGTCCGCCCGCGCCCGCGCACCCGCCCCACCCCGCCAGAGCCAGTCATGCCGGTCTGCATAGATATCTCTTAACGTTACGCTTAAAGGACCCGATGTCGTAAGAAGGAGGGAACACATTAGCCGGAAGTTGGTTCCACACTTTCACGGTACGACAAAGATAAGTAATGGAGAACTTTTTAGTTCGTACCGAGATGGAGGTTACCGTAAAACTGTGACTATCGGTACCTGTATGTCATTGAGATAGAATGTATTATTAACAGGATGTACCCTGTACGGGTGGCCCTGCCCTAATCTGGCCTAGCATGACTTAGACTGTCTTGGCCTGGGCTTGCCAAAGTACATTTAACTCTTTAATCAATTCAATTTCGTTAAAGTAAAAAAAACTTACGTAATAATCGGAAAATTTTTGATATAGCGTCCCCAAGTCGAAATCGAGCCTGTGGTCCACTATAGCTCTGGCTTGAGGGTCTTTCGGGTAAAGGTTAGTATTCTCGCCATACTTGTTCACGAGATATCTGGCGATCGCTCGGGACTCTACTAACGTGAATCCGTTATCTACTAAAGTCGGCACAGTGTGCTGCGGATTAATCTGTAAAAATAACAATAGTAAGAATATTTTTACTATCCATACTAGCGACCCGCCCAGGCTTCGCACGGGTGCAATGCTGATACTAAATATACTTACCTACTACAGAATGTCCTTATAAACAACGTTTACAGCTTTTTTGTCATGAGACAATACAAACATGTTTTATTTAGAGGTCTTGAAAGAGCGACATATAATTGACCATGGTATATAGGGCCGGTACCGCCGCACCGCTATGTCCCTGCATTTTAAATCTGTAATATCTTTGGAAATATTCATCTAAATTACATGCTGTAAAGGGCCATATTGATCTATATTAAATGGACAATGTATTTAAGGTACTTAATTGGATAAGGATTAATGCTGTATTGCTTAAAATCACTTCGTAAATAAGCCATTTTTTCCCGTAAAATGTAAAGGATAAAAAATGGTTATTGTGGGTTATCCTTAAGAGATAGACATATACCACCGAGGACTTTTTTGTTGACCTTTTTAAGATCTACAATACTATAGTACTTTATTTTGATATATATCGTGGGGTTCAGCCAGCGTTTGCAATGTAAGCGCAAAAAATGTGTTTATTTACGACATCACATTAGAAACCTCTAAATTTATCAGTGTTTCTCTACAATATTATGCATGTATTATACATATAAACCTTCCTCTTAAATCACTATATCTAATAAAAAACCGCTTCAAATTCGTTGCGTAGTTTTAAAGATTAAAACATACATAAGGACGGACAGAGCGACTTTGTTTTATACTATGTAGTGATAAACAAGAGCGCGAATTGTTTCTTGTGAAGTTCGAAAACCACCACGCGTTTTCTTTGTGTTTGGGCTGCGTTCAAGTATAGGCTTAGGGAATAGGGGGTAAAAAAATCTTACTTTTGCTGACAAATGGAGGGCAGGGAATATTATAAATCCTCATACCAAAATAATGATAATAAATGTTACGAAAGATATTGTTTTTATAAAATCATGAAAATATTGTCAAAATAATATTCATAATGTAAACTATTAATATTTTTATTATTTAGTACTATTTTTATTATATTATTAACGTCTTAACTCTACACTACTAAGTATAGAGTTTTCTTAAATGTCAACCGGCGAATTCAGATATACTAGAAAAGCTTGACGAAATATATAAATATTACTCTATTTACTTTAAAACAAATCTTACCTCTTTTCATTTGGGGAAGGGGGAGTTAATAATTTTCTTATTTTTGCCTAAAAGAGTGGAGGGAATTAAATGTGCTATAAAGGCGTTTGTAGGGAGGGGGATGGCTACCCCGTATACTACTTAACGTTAAAAATAATGTGTGAGTAAAAAGGACTGAGTAAATACACAGAAACCGCTAGTAAAGATCATCCACCTAAAGGGCCAACACATATTTTACCTTTTCTGCTCTAACCTCCACAGAAGCGTAATTTGCCGCCCCCGGTGCCTTCCATGCTTGTAGATACGTCATTGCCTTAAGTGAGTTTTTTTTTTGTATTACAAAGGTGGCAAAGAAGCATACGGCCTGCCTGATGGTAAGCAGCTAACGTAGCATATAGACGCTTGTAATAGCGTAGGTATCACTAGCGTTTTGCCGACCTTGGACCCCCTACCTGGTTGAGCTCTGGAAAGCCTACTCACCGTAGGAACAAACACAAGGTTGTTTGGCTGCGATCTTCTGCAGGGTGGAGGTATTCCAACAGTCGAGCTGCTCCATTTAGAGAGAAATCTTCAAAGAAATTTATCTGGGCGCTACCTCCCTTTACCTTTCATCTTTTAGTACAAGATTATTATTTTTTTACCAATTTTGGCTAAATAATTAAAATAAAAACCAAATAGAATAAGATCTCGCCAAAAACTCGATTGAACGCCATTACCGAATTTCGAAAGGATTCGAAACTTTTAAGGATGCTTTCCAGTGCGCTACCACTTAGCCATATTTAAATTGAATTATAGAAAGTTTACCTTCAAAAATTCAGGAGTAAGGTGGACGTTGCGAGATATATCAATTATAATAATGTTCAGCTTGAGGTTCAATGCTGCAGCAGTCAACAGCACAGTGTGGCAAGGCGGCGAACCGTTGTCAGCGTGGAGGTCTAGGGTCATTTTCTACACCTTAATCAATACAAAATGTTGGTAAAATATCTTCGAAAAGTTTTACAAAACAATAGCGCAAATTATGACATTCTGTCCGATATTTTGTATTGTTATATCCTTGGATAGTGAAAATGCCGTTAGATTTAAAGAAAATGATTTACCTATTCATACTCAGTAAAACTAAATACAAACAAACTCATTATTCAGTTGTTCAATACACTGTGGTCGTACTTACAAACTATGTACAATCTGTGGTCCTCTTGCTGATTTCTTCCTTTTATCGTGTTACTAGGACTGGCTTCTTGTACCTACACGTCATATTAAATAACATACTATTTAATATAATATGGAGAATCGTAGATGTTTCTTTTTTGGTTTGTTTTACTTAGACCAAACTGACAGATTACTAAATACATGTACGCGTGTTCCTTCCTTCCTCCCAGAAGGCAAGAGGCATGCATACATCATAGTTAGGTCGAATTCGGATAGGAATTAGCTAGATCGCGATGGTTGCATATACGCAACAGCCCAAACCAAGGTCGGGCACCTTTGCGGTTGTTGGCCTTTTTACTCGGCTGAGTGCCTTAAGCGCTCGCCCACAAGCCCGGTGAAACTGTTAAAGCCTCCTGGCCAACAGTATAGTCAGTTCGAAAAAAAAAGACACGCTGCCCGTCTAGGCCGCTTGTTGTTCGCACTTGTTTGTCCAAAAGAGAACTTTCCTGGCTCGGAACACGTCTTGCTTATATACTCAAATAAAACATAGGAAACATTTTTCTTTACATGTGGTTAGTTATCAGATGCGTTTTTATGTATATCAGATGTCGCTAAAAGTTGGTATTTGAAATATTTCTAGCTACTCTGTAAAACAAACACCAGTGGGCTTAATTGATATAGAAAGTTCATATTATTGCGTTCCAGCATAGTGTTTACCTGGTACATAGGTAGCAGACCTAAACGTAGAGTAATTAAAAAAGTATAAGTAAGTTGCGTGTTGTCCGTTTTATTGAACAAATATGTGCTATTTTTGGATGCTTATATACGAACACGGAAGCTTCTAGATTTATCTGCGTTTGAAATCACCAGTATCAGATACTTGATTTACCTTGTCTCTGCCAATAGGTACCTACATATAATAGATAGATTTACATACTACTAGGGAAAGATTGTTGCTCAATGGTAGAAAAATCATATAAAAAAATATATTTAAATACTCACGTGCAAAATACAACACTTCAAAACAGATACTGAAGTGACAATTCGTAAAAATATTATGTAATTTATAGTGCTTTGGGTAAACTACGGATAAATTACGCGACCAAATTACTAAGTGTTTTGATAAGACATAACCGCTAACATAGTTTAAATCAGCATATTTATCATATTGTATATTTATCAGATTATATATTTATCAGATTGTACCCGATTTATTGACTATCTATCTATAGATACAAAAATAATGTTTGTTTGTTTGTATCCTGTGTTCCTAAACTATTCATACGATTGTGATGAAACGTTGGGAAGATATTAAGCGCGCATCAACGAACGTTTTGTGTTAGTACAATTAATTTACAATAGGTGGTGGGCGAATCGTTTTATTTCGAAGGAAACGAGACCGAACTCGCGGGCATAAATTAGTAATTTACACATTTATTAACACGGGGTCCTGTTATCTCTCTGAACTTGAGTTTATCTATATCTGTTTATTATTGCACATTATTAACAAAAGCTTTGAATCATTTATCTCAAACATTTATTATGTTATCATTTATATATGACTATAATGTATAATACTGATTACTATGACGAATATCGTTAAATATAAAATATAGGCTAGATTTATCTAAGCGCATTGGTGTATTTGTTTTTAAAATGTTATTGTTGAGGAATGGGTAGTTATTTACTTTATTAACTACTAGCTGTGTCCGCGACTCCGCTCACGTAGACTACAGAATGGCGTCGGTCGAGCGCACACGCGAATCGTGCTGCTCCCCCCCCCCCGCCCCCGCTCAAAGACAAAAATGCTTATTCTGGGTGATTCTTAGAACATATATATATATGCTATTGCCGACTCTTTTTTAGGTTTTTTTATGATCTACAATTATGTAGAACATTAATTTGATATATTTTGTATGATTTACCTGAGTAAATGCTCAACAATGCTGCCATAAGCCATTTAAACGAGAGATTTTTCTAACAAATGTTAGAAACTTGAAGAATAAGTAGATCACTGCTACGTAATGTGTATACAACAATGTACAAAATATATAAGTTTACACAATATTGTATTTCGCAGATCAAGATCAGATCAGATCAGATAAAGCGATGATGGCTCAGTGGTAGCGTGTACGACTTCGCGTCGATTGACGTCAGTTCGAATCCCTGCAATGAGCCTGAGCTTTCGGTGAAGGAAAACATCGTGAGGATCCGATTTCAGGCCAAACTAGTTCGTCCTAGGTAGGACAGGTAGGGTAGGTAGATTGTTTTTATTAAAGAAATACAAAATGTAAATATGATTTTACTTTATATTACCTTATAAATTAAAAAAATATGATATATTAAATTAATTAAATCAATTATTGCTTTTAGCCCTATTAGCTAAAAATTCGGCAATGAAAATTTTCATTTCATCAACTCCCTTTTGATTTGCTTCTTGATATCCTGGCGCAGTGGATTTAACCAAATCGTACCACCTGTGAAAAACGAATGTATCCTATTTATTTATTTGAATGAAACCTACTACTGTAAGTTCTGTGAAAGAAATAACTACTTCAAAATATTAGCCTCTATCTGCATGACTGCATGTCTGTTTACTTTATAACATTAAAAAAAACCTTAGAAAGTTTTAGTAAGTTATTAGCCACCACTTTACTATGATTTGACATCACTTGAATACATTAAATATACTTGCACATAAGGTTCCAATACTAAAAAAGAGTTTTCTAATAGGTTTCTAATGATTGGTTTCATAAAAATAAAACTCTGACACTGGCAAAAGTTTCTACAACGGCGATTGAACAAAGAAAAATATTTTGTACAAATTGTAAATGTAGTGCAGAGATATCGACCTCTTTAATGAACTTTTTATTTGAGGATCTATTTAATGGAACTTACTTCACAATGTTCGAGTATTTGGTAATATCGATTCCAGTCGCTTCCATATTGGAGATTGTGGCTACTATAGTTAAATCTGCGATAGTGAGCTCAGATCCTGCAATATATTTGTTGCCTTCAAGGAAAGTGTTTAAAAATTCCAAAGCCTCCAGCAATTTCTTAAAAGCAGCTTCATTTGGCGGCGTACCGTCAAAGTATTGTGGGTACTAAAAAAACAAGCCGAAATAAAAACATTTGTTTTTCTTACTGAAATTTCCATGCGTTATAAACCCGTCATAGTGACTTTATTTTGGTTTGCCGCGTTTTGAGATCGGCCAGTATATATCCGAGGCTTGCAGGCCGGCCGGCCATGGATTGCAGATCTCTCGATCACTGCCGTTGTTTTGTTGGTCTGAAAATCCCTCAACAATTTCACTGGGCTTTCTGAAGAGGGGAAAACACACTCAGCCGAAATGGCAACAAGCGCAAAGTTGCCAAATCGAACGAACCTTGGCTCAGGCTATTGCCGTGCACCATTTGTTTCTAAGTCTCAAATTACCAGTAAATTAATTTTCCACTAATAGGCGAATGTTTCTTCCCTGGAAGAGTACAGTTTTAATCTCCAGTTCAGCTACGGTATCTTAGGCGTTATCTATCTCAAACACCACATAGTCGTTTTTCTCCTTTGAAACTGTTTTACAACTAGAACATTCCTCAAGTGCTCAGGTTCCCTTACAATGTTTTCCTTCAGCGTCAGCCATTTCAATTCAACCATATCAGTTCAAAGAAGAATATCAAAATCTTCGAATACCAACTTCATATTTAAACCTCTTTTTTCTCGTTTTCAATATATAAGGGCAAAGGGTTTATATATGATCAAAAAATAACGTAACTACCGCCAATTCTATTGGAGAAATCCATTTAAATACGACGAACAATCCCCCATCCTACGACATGGAGTCGTTCAAACATAACATAAGAGACATTTGACCAGGCCGGCATCACTGCGACGACTGTCGATGGATTGTAGATGCCTCAGTGATCACTGATATTATTGGATTGCACTGTGTTCACGATCGTGTACAGTACAGTAACTTTGTCGTGTTACGATTTCAAAAGAGTCGTATTTTCGCTGGGTTCGTAGCACCGGTCACATTCCTAAAGATGTTCTTTTTGGTTCACCAAGCAAATGATGATAAATATGACGCCATCTGTGATGATGATGATGACGGTGAATAAATTATTACACGAAACATATTCGTATTAAATATAAAACTTACAGCATATTGCGCATATCTCTGGTATAGGGTTCCCATGTCGAAGTCGAGTCTCTGGTCGACTATAGCTCTAGCTTTAGGATCTTTCGGGTAGAGGGTACTCTCAGCTCCACCGTATTTGTTGACGAGATATCTGATTATAGCGCGAGATTCCCATACACTGAACCCGTCGTCGACTATTGTCGGGATTGTATGTTGGGGATTGATCTGCAACAGAGGATATAGGACCAAAATCAAAATCAAAAATATTTTATTCAATTCACACCCAAAGGAGACACTTATGAAAGAAAGTAACGTTCGGAAAACATTCCAGTTATCGAGAAAACCGACAAGAAACTCGATTGGTTTTTTTTTGTAGGGTTTTTTTATATTGTTTACAGTTATTAGAATTTTTAGTAGATATATAGAGAGAGTCACTACCAGTAATCACCGTCACTTACGTAATAATCCATCATATAATAAAACTTGCTTAACATGATCCTAAAAACTAATTATACCAAATTGACCATCCATATTTAAAGTAAAATTAACAAATAACATTATTGGCTTTCGTGATTTTTTCTTTAACATATTCTTGCTTTACTTTGCCTGAACAATTTAACCGAAAAATCGGGTAAATATATCATTTACATTGATTCGATATTTTAAAGCAATTTCAAATGCTTTGACTACCTTCAAGAATTCAGGTTTCAAGTTTTCTTTCTCCATCAAATTGAGATTTATAAGGTTTAAATTAACGTCGAGCGCTGCAGCTGTCAGCATGACGGCGCGGCATGGCGCCGACCCAGTCGAGCCGTAGAGATCTATAGGCATCTTCGAAACCTGGCTTCTTAGATAAAGATTATGTATTGGATCTGAAATATATGAACGAGGTCATTTAAAAAAACAATTAAATATAAAAGCATTCTTATGAGATAACAGACTGATATTTCTACCAAATAATACATGGAAAATTATGCTCGGTGTATATTAGTTACATAGACAAAAAAAAACAATGAAAAAAAAATCAGCTGACTTTATGTTTGTGGGCGCGCCCATTTTTACTTCCTGTGCACTCTATCGCCATCTATTGATAAAATTAGTATTTCAGAAATAAAAAATAGACAATAAAATATCGTAAAATATTTTTAGATATATCATAATTTTGTATGACTAATATTTAATGAGTTTTATGTAATTTCTTTATAAACAGTTTTATGGAGTTGCCCATTATGGTAATTGATCAATTACTCAATAATTTTCTTATTGTGGTTTATTACAAATTTATATTAATCATATTTCATTGTTTTAGTCAAATTGCATAAATAATAGAAGTCGTTCGTGTTGATACTGAGATCATTCATGTATTCCAACTCGGTACAGAAATGTTGAATTATTGTAACTCTGCTGAATTAATGTAAATATTTTATCAAAGATCATTTTTGCTACTTTTATTTCCTACTATTTGCTGTTATTTCATATTATTTATTTACTACTATTATTTCCGGCCTGTAGCGCCGACATGTTCTATGCAAACCTTCTACAAATCTAATACCTTTTCTGGTAGGAATGGAATATTAAATAAATATTAATAGGAATATTGCATACTATAGGGTAAGCAGGGAGAATGGCGCTCACCGGGTAATGGCGCGCACCTCTATAAGTCTATGAAAATGGTGCATAACATGTCACAATACGTAAAACGGGGGAGGCGACGTAGGGACCAGTGTTGCCGTTTTAGTGACTTTGTCACTAGACCTAGTGAGTTTTCAATGTCTATTGGTGACATTTTTTTATGATTTAGTGAAAAAAAATATCTGGTGACTTTTAGTGACTTCTTAACAAAGAATACAGGTATTCTCTACAGACAGCTTCTTCGTGATCAACACAGGAGTTATGTGATATTTACCTTGTTAATAATATCTACTTCTAACTAGCCAGTTTTTGAGTAACGTATACTGGGAACATGAAATGATCATATGACTATCGGATTACGGACCCGGGGATTTCCACGTTACAGTATTTCGTCCAATTATACGCATCTCAAACTGTCAGGAGTAATAATAATATTGCTATCTCATCTTACAATGTTTAGAGTAATACATCAAATATAATGTACAATGTATAATAGTTTCATTAGTTTATTCGTTCGCTCCATATTCTTTGCGATAAACGTAGTTTATCGTTTAGTTTTCAAGTTTGATTATAGTTAAGTTATTTGCTTTTAATTACCACTTTAATACGTGTATTTATTTAGTGACTTCTAGTGACTTTTTGAATTTATTGTTTCTCAAAACCTAGTGACATTTTAGTAACAGTTTGGTGAGTTTATTTTTTCTTAAGCGGCAACACTGTTAGGGACACGCAGGGGTAGTCAGCTCGTGGCAAGCGACGGTAAACTGCGTTTGTTCGAACGGTGCCCTGGCACTCCGTAATTTTATTGTTACTCATATATTGATGATTCATAAAGCCTATCAATTGAGGAATGACATATACATCCCGTGTACAAAATGTTATCAAAATCGGTTGAGACTTATTATTATTCTTTTTCAATATCTAATAGGATTATCGACAATTCTTATGACTTATACTTCCCGTGTACAAAATTTCATAAGAAAAGTTTGTAAAAGTATCATTGAAAATTATTAAAGCCTATCAACTGACCAATGTACAAGTCCCCTGTACAAGATTTCTACATTTGATTCTAACAAAAATTAGCAGCTTAAAACTTAATATTTCGTAAACGGATCCCTGAATTTAAAAATGGTTTTCACAGACTAAGATGCATGTTAACAAAACCACACCGCAAATTCATAAATGATAATCTTTCAATATAAAATAAATATCTAATTCTAAAAACCTTCTTTAGAATGTAAAATTGCAATAAATCACTAAATACAAAATTAAATCTGAATTGCTGTGAATCTATTTTCAGTAGCCTGTCCAATTTAAATTTTATTAGGTATCTATGCATTTAATTAGAATGACTCCAGAAGCATAATTTATAAAAAAATTCTAAAAATAATTATTTATTATTAAATGAAATGTCACATTTCAGAACGTATCCGACAGTTTGTTTGGCTACAATAATTACCGAAGTGTCACCATTTAAACTTAAACAGAAAATTGTTTCATAACAGTCATTCCAACCGGCGCAGGGCACTGTAGGTTTTGCACAGTGAGGTCTTTTTAACAATAATCAAGACTAAACTGAAAAAAGTTTGTGATGACTTACCGTAGATAAATTAATTTGAGGAAGAAAAAATAATATTAAAAACACTGAGAACACAAAAGATGCGAACAACTGTAGATTATGTTATTATTTCATAGACTATTAACAATCATATGTCTTTATCGACGCATATTATATAGTACACATAGATATGCTCCCCCTCTTGACTTATAATCCGACAAGTTGAAGAGACGGCGATGTAACACATATTGGATAAGCGTAGCTTGCAACACATTTCGCCTGTTTAACTTTTTTAACAAATCACCATGACTTGGTGTTTCACGTTAGATAACTCGATAGTCGCTTCGTCCTTGTTACGCAGGTATTCGTATGTACCTACTATTTCATTATATTAATCGGTTGGTTTATTTCGTACAAAACTTCTAACAAAGTTTTGAATGATACAAAATTTTTTAAACAAAGTGACTAAACAATAACGTAATAATTTAGGCAGGCAACACACATTCGATTTCTCAATTCATCTTCTAAATCTGAAACAACCCAAGGTAAGAATTCTATATAAAATACCAGGATCATGATACAACACGAACCTTTCAAGCCTAGTCTGTCCAATTAATTTAGAGGTGGGCGCTATCATTTCATTAGGTTGCGGGTCATCTAATAAATAATACTTGTTTATAGCCAGAACACATTCAGATATAAATAGGTAGATATTTAAAAATAAATAAACATTCAGTTAACGATAGTTTTAAAATAGTTGGCGGACAAAATTAAATGTCTTGACGGGCGCCACTTTATGGCCCTTGGGCCTGGGATTTTGGCAGCCTTGACCTAATCGAACGAATAGAACGATGGGCGACAGAATGGTAATTAGATGCTTCATGTTCCGATATCGGGAAATAAATCCGGAAAACGAAAATGTTTGCCTTGCCTAAAATATGTTGCTTAGTGTGATGAGTTTACACTTTTACTTCGAATTTGACATCAAAACATGATAAGACAAGTTCTATTTGTGAGTCATGTGCATGTTGTGAAACACAACTGTTTATATATAACGTGACCATAAGTCTCGTTTTAAACGAGACAGTCCTTTTTTTCGGTATTACGGAGAATTGTCTCGTTTTGAGAAAACTTCTATAAGCAGCATAAGGCCGAAGGCTTGTTATCGAAGAAACAGCGTAACATCTTTACACTTTTATTTCTTGTACAATACTTTCCCTTAACATTATTCAACAATGCTTTATATTACAATTCTTCATTTCTTGTGTGGTATTTCAATGTCCTGTATTGACATCGATCTCTTCAATGTCTTGTATTGTGACCGATCTCCTCAATATATTGTATCGACATGAATCTCTCCAGTGTCTTGTATCAACATCGAACTATTCTATCTCATAAAACTAATCTCAATCTTAACCTCTCTGTCAATATAAATCTTTTCAATTTCTATTCTATCAATCTGAATTTCTATTCCATCAATCTCAATTTCTATTTTATCAGTTTCAATCTCTATTCCATCAATCTCAATTTATATTTTATCAATTTCAAACTCTATTCCATCAATCTCAATATCTATTTTATCAGTCTCAATCTAGATTCAATCAATCTCAATCTATTTCCTTCAAACTCATTTTATGTTCGTCATTCTCAAGTTTCAATCTAGATTTCATCAGTCTCAATCTCTAGATTGAGAATCTATTTCATCAATCTCAATCTTCTACCTACGTCCAAATCAATCAATTCTTTAGTTTATCAATTCTTCAGTTAATTATTTATTCAATTTCTAAAAGTATTATTGACAATTTTTGTAGCCAATCAATCACTTAAACTTTCCATGTATAAAATTTCAACAAAATCAGTTAAGAATTAATAAAAAGGAAATGTTTTTTTTTTAAGATTTGCTATAAAAATTCTTATAGCTTATCAATTGACTGATGACAAACTTCCCGTGTACAAAATTTCATACAAATCGGTGAAGCCGTTTATGAGTTAAATCCGTACATACAAACAAACAGACAGACAAAATTTTTAAGGGCACATTAGTAATCAGTGTCCTTTATATAGTATGTCTATCGGGAAATTTGGAAAAAAAATGTACAGAAAGTACTACATGTTTATTAATATAAACTAGCAGTATGCCCGCGGCTTCGCACGCGTTTATTCCACAGTAATTATTATCATTCCGTAATTTTATTTTTACTCATATTATTGACAATTCATTATTGAAATATATTTTAATAATGATGTAATTTAAATTTAGTTTTACAGTATTATTACATTCAAAACATATACCTACAGTTATATTACATTGTTTTAAAAATACGTACCCGCCATAATACAGTCAAGTTTTGATAAATAATCTAAAAAAGCAGTATCAGAGTATTCAAAATATTGATTAAAAACGTCATACTCAAATCAGCATTACGTTGCATTTTTCACTGTACTGCACGTCAGTGTTGGAGAAAAGTCCGCGGAGTATGGTGAGTGTCGGAGACATTGCAACCGCAGTTCCCCTAGTTTAGCAACCGTCTATCGTGACGTATGGGATCTAGAGTTGTCCTGAAGCAGCAGTGGGCTTGAGAGATTGACCAGTCTCGGTTGTTAAACGGCTAGCTTTTCCATCATGGTTTGCAATTGTTGACAATGCTGATCTGCCGTTATCGTCTGGTCAGATCTTAGGAAGCTGTAGTGTATGACACCAGCACTGGTCCACCAAATACTCACCAGTACCTTTTTTGAGTCAACTTTCGCTTAGGACTGAATCTGGCCGGTTCTCCTGGGTTCAACCACTGTGATGAGCCTTTCTGATTGTCGAAAAATATCAATTTTTCGTCACAAGTAACAATACGATACAAAATTCCCTCGTTATTGTGATGGTTGAGTAACGTAACGCAGCACCTAATCCGTGTTTGTTAGTGTGCTGCAGTCTATTTATGCGGTACCCATTTTTCGAGCTTATTCACTATTCGAATTTGTTTCAAGTGAATTAAAATTGTTTAATCTCTCACGCCGAAGCCTGCCGCTAACTATGACGTGGTTTGCGATGGATCCGCTTCCACGATCACCTTTAATTCCTCATTATCAACTAGGGTCTCCGGCTTCCACAGGGTTTATTTCGTAGATCAAAATTTTCTAAATACACATACACATGTCCCTTCCCTCCTCCCAGGGGGAAGAAACATGTAGGTATATATGTATAGTTAGTTTAGATCAAATGATAGGGAATTAGTCAGATCGCGACTTATTCGCATACGCGCAACAGTCTGAGCCGAGGTTCGGCCACTTTGGCACCCTCGGATGTTGTTGCAAAGCTTTCGCGGCTGAGTGCCTTAACCGCTCGCCCCCAAGCCCGGTATAGCTGTAAAAGCCGTAAAGGCTCCAGGCCCCTAAGGCTAACAGCATAGTCAGTTCAAAAATAAAAGATCAGAATTTCCAGAACGAAAACGTAGGAACCAAAAACGTACTGTGCTTTCTTTTACAGTAGCTTCCCCAAACACACCATTATTCCTTCGAGCTATTTCTACAGCGCTGATGCCACGGTGGAACTCATATTCGTAAATATCACGATATTTTAAGTTTTCCATTTTGTGAAAAGAACGATGTCAATGAAAAATCAAATGGTGCGAAGATAAATGAATCACTGAATTCGTAACAAAAAATACACAAGCCTAAATTTGAATTTGGAATTCCTAACCAAATACCAGATATTTGAAATCAAAGTGACCAGTTCATCAAAACGCTAATTTCATATGTGAGGACCTAATATTACTCGCTTACCATCACTCGAGTTTGATTATTTAAAATTTTAAATTACTGATAGCAAACTTTACAGCACAACGACTCAAACAAATTATTTCAGGAATTCACAGTTAGGCTCTCGGTTCTCATCGTCATTTAGACTATCGAACAATCGGTAGTCAAACTTAAACTGTCGATAGTTAAATTTGCTATATTTTGAAGGGAATGTATACAATTTGTCCATACTTGCAACAAACCCCAAAAAAATCACACGAATGACGTTTTTTTTCGCCGCCGTCGCTTGGTCTCTTGGGTGTTAAGCCCGTCCGCGTCGCGCTGAACCTGCACCAGCTATAACTTCGTTCTCACTTAACATATGTGACCTAAACTTTGCATGATAATAGCTCCGTTCCTAATGGTCGTGGCGTGATGACAGATAGAAATCTAACTAGTATTTTATAGTAGTAACTAGTGATAAACAAACAAACTTTTCAGCTTTATAACATTATTAGCGGTGCCCCACGGTTTTACCCCCATTAAATTCATTCGACCAACTCTATCCGTGTGGCCTATCGTTGTTCTTATTTTCCGTTCTTGGCTACAGCTTTTCAGATTGCTGGACATCTATAGTTACTACTCTGCTCCTTAGAGTCATAACCTGAAGTTATAAAGCCTATAAACTTTAATTTAACTAATAATTAAAGAGATTACATGCATAAACGCACGAGAACTCAACGTAAATTTATATTCATCAGAAATAAAAAAAAACACATATATGCCGATGCGCAAACCAACGGTATTACACTATACAAGATGTGCGTCCGTCCGATCTTGACATATGGCTGCGCAGCGTTCGCACAATATCCAAACATAACTTTGCCCGCATACAAAGAGTCCAAAATCGGTTTCTCCGCCGCTTTCTCGATCCTCCAGGCTTCGTTAGGAACATGGACATCCACAGGGACATGAAGCTCCCCTCGATAGAAGCCTATGTGAATTATCTCACTAGGAGATATTTCGATAGCGCTTCGAATCATCCCAACCCGCTCGTTAAAGCCACCGCAAATTATATCCCAAATAACTCGATCCCCGTTGCCCAACGTTATAAACGCAGTCCGCGAAATCTCTTTGTCGATCCCGACGACGACATCGAGAAAGCAAACGAATTTTACGAGTCCGCTCCCGTAACACATGCGTGCTCGCGCCCACGCCCGCGAAACCACCGTTCTCTCCGCAGGGGACGTACGGTTAACTTCGCTCCCGCACACCCGCCACAACCGCCCTCCTCTGCGGCAACTCAAGCCTAGGTTCATCGGTATGGAGCCCTTGAGCCATCCGACTGATCTTAACATACAGTTGCGTAGTATTCTACCATATGGCGAAATCAAACTTCAGCCCCTTACAAACGTTGCAAAATCGGTTTTTGCGCAAAATAGTTAATTCCCCATGGTTTGTTCGAAACGAAGACCTCCATAAAGATATGGAACTTGCTTCGATCAAATCTTACATCAAAACTCTCGCGAAGATCTATTTCAACAGAGCTTCAAACCATCCGAACCCGTTAGTAGCATGCGCCGCAACATATACCCCAGTCCCAGACGCCCCGAAGGCAAAACGTAGGCCGCGGAACATATTTACCGACCCCGATGACGAAATCACGGTAGCTAACGCGTCATACCCATCCGTCTCTTCAAGTCAAGCGTGTTTGCGCCCACGGCCGCGAAACCACCGTCCCCTCCGTAGGGGACGGGCGGTTAACTTCGCTCCTACACACCCGCCACGACCACCCTCTCCAGCGGCAACTCAAGCCTAGGTCCGTTCCTCCGGCATGGAGCCCTTGAGCCAGCAGCCGCTCGCGCGATACAGTGACACTGCATTTACTAGCTATCGACACACACACATAACACTGCACTTCACACATGTACACCACTCAGGATAGGGATTTAGTCAGATCGCGACTTTTTCGCATGATCGGCAACAGCCCTAGCCGAGGTTCGGCCACTTTGGCACCCTTGGAGCTTGTTGCCTAGCTTTCGCGGCTGAGTGCCTTCCGCACTCGCCCCCAAGCCCGGTGAAGCTGTAAAAGGCGCAAAGGCTCCAGGGCCCAGAAGGTTAACAGAATAGACAAATCGAAATAAAAAAAACAACGATATTTGGTATTAACTTTTCAATCTAACTTCAAATCTAATTAAAAATAGGTTACAAGTTAAAATGTTTCTATGATATGAACCAAACGAAATGAAATAATACAGACATAGATTAATGCGCTGTGCTTCAACTTGATACCGCGCTATCAACATGCAATGTCATGGTGAATTGCTAGAAAATTTAAACAAACAAAATCTGTTGTTAGCTACGTTTATCGAATATGTGTTACATCGCCGTGTCTTCAACTTATCGGTTGATAGTCCAAGAGAGAGAATTATTTCGGTGTATAGTATATATAAGTCGAATGATACTTATGTGATTGTTTACAATTTACGATCTGTGAAATAGATAGAATCTACAGTTGTTCGCATCTTTTGTGTTCTCACTTTCTCAGTATTTTAATATCGTTTTCTTTCTCAAATTAATTTATTTACAGTAAGTTATCTTAAACTCTTTTTAATTTTACCTTAATTACACCGGTATGGAAAAAAGTTTGTTTCCTCATTAAAAGTTTACGCATGACTAGCGCTTTTCCCGCGACTTCGCTCGCATCATAATCATGAAAATGCTAATGATGATGCTAATAATGAGTATAACTCAAGCTATGCCCCATCCTTTTTACTTTCTAACTGAATTGCTACATCCCTCTTTTCACCACTGCAGGGGTTGAATTTCCAAAAATCCTTCCTGACTGCTCACCTACAGTATAGTGTAAATGGAACCCGCATGCAAATTTTCACGGTCCTAGCCCTATTAGTTTGGGCTGTACGTTGATCGATCAGTCAGACAGTATATCAGTCAGACAGTCAATTTCTTACTTTATATTTATCTAGATAGAATAGATTTAATAATGGACTAGCGATGCTCCTCACGCGTCTAATACGCAGTAATTATTTACATCTTGTAATTTTATTTTTACTCATATAATTGACAATACATATCAACAAGTCTATCAACTAAGGAATGACATGTATTTTCGGTGTACACTTTTCATCAAAATCGATTAAAAGTTTTCTTTTTACGATTTCTAAAACATAATGATTCTTATTGTTTATTAATTATAGAATGATACTTATATATATACTTTCCATATACAAACTTTTATCAAGTACATTTAAGAAATTATAACAATTTCATATATCAGGCATTTTTTTTAATGTCATAAATGCTGAATGCCAAATTACAGTCACTGTGACGTGTTTATCACGTTGTGGATATTGATTGCGAGTCGCGACCCATTCGGGCGGGTACAAATAAATATGTTCCTTACACCCCACTTGGTTACTAGACGTCACCGGCTAATCCCGAAACCGGACACGCATAAGCTATGGCGATATTTCGCAAAAAGTTCACCGCAGCACTCGAAGATATTTTCAAAGTTCTGGAAAGGGAAGGGTTAGACATCAATATAATCGACGAATACATCGCTCAGCTTCGGTTTGCCGACGATATAGTAATCATGGCTTAGACCATGAAGGACTTCAGTGTAATATTCAAATATAGAGCCTCCGAACAAGTTGGTCATAAAATGAACATGGACAAGACGAAGGTCATTTCGAATATCCATGTAGTAACAACTTCCGTAAAGATCAGACGCTCTACGCTTAAAGTTATTATTGACTATGTTTACCTAGGACAAACTGTCCTGTTAGGTAGTTTCAACTTCGAAAAAGGTCAATCCAACTCGGCTGGACAGCTATCGGGAAGCTAAGTATCGTCTTTTCGTCCTAGATACCGCAGTGTCTCAAGATAAAAGTCTTTGACCAGTGTGTGCTCATATATGATACTGAGATAGCTAACGATGGACCTCATAAGAAAGCTCAAGGTCACTCTAACGGCAATGCAGCGGGCTATGTACGGAGTATTTATGCATGATAGAATCAAAAATGAGGAGATCAGCAGTACAATCGAAGTTATACCAACATAGTCCTCAGAATTGCCAGATCTTTGGGGGATGTCTATCAGTGGAAATTTTCGGCTGAATGGATGGATGTATTATTTGTTACAATCACTAAATAATGTACTTTTGTCGTTTTACCATTAAAAATTTATAAAATATAAGTAATTTTAGTGCAAATAATACTTTAATTGATACACTAGATGGCGCTACACGTTTATATTAATTTGTTGCATTACGGTGTCAAGATTCTTCTGCAAATATAGACGTACTTGAAGCGAAATAAAAATTGTTAACTCTGGTTTCCCCTCAATACGAATAAATCTTTCGCCTTTTACTAAAGATTTCCGTGGAGGGGAACACTCAAATGAGTCTATGATAATTTTTGATGCTCTGCTTGCGCAGAGCTTATAAAATTTGAATTAATAATATGAGAATGCTTACATTACAGTAATTACGATAATGTTAACCATAATCATGTGATTTTTAGTTTTTAAATTATAACTAAATAATGAAAAAGGTTTAAAGTATTTAAAAGGTTTGATAATAGCAAAACATAGCTAAGATATAATAATCAGATTGAACCATTCAGTACAGAGTAATTACTGTCCAATAAATGTGAACGATTCTCTGAGAATGTACTTTTTCACTACTATTAACTGTTCTATCTTTTTAAAGCATTAACTAAGATAAGACTTTTAAATACTTTAAACCTTTTTCATTATTTAGTTATAATTTAAAAACTAAAAATCACATGATTATGGTTAACATTATCGTAATTACTGTAATGTAAGCATTCTCATATTATTAATTCAAATTTTATAAGCTCTGCGCAAGCAGAGCATCAAAAATTATCATAGACTCATTTGAGTGTTCCCCTCCACGGAAATCTTTAGTAAAAGGCGAAAGATTTATTCGTATTGAGGGGAAACCAGAGTTCAACAAGATAAGACTTCTCTTCACGAACTGTGTATCGATTTTAGTCGCGTCCGTTGAATCAGCGTCAAAACTGTATTTGGGAGTTTTTACAGATGTGTTTCTGTGTGATCACGTGTATATGAGGAAAGTGGTGTGACAATTTGTAGCGACTTGTAAAATATTCATGTATAGTAATATTTTAAGATAATTAGTCTAATTTTAAAGGTAAACAATCTAAAACTTTGATATACAAAAATTAATACTAAAAGAGCTATTCATTTTGAGAATAATCAAGGAAGTTACTAGTCACCTATGCATTGCGACACTACACGGTTATGTGAATTGGGGGATTGGCATTTTTTTTTCAAGCATTTGTAATGTATTCAATTATTTTCTTGCTTTTTACGAATAATTATTGCAAAATTATTGCAATACCAGCCAGTATTGGCAAACGTACAAATTACCTTTAAAGTGTGGTAGATTGAAAGTTATTCTTTCGAAAACAAATTATTTATCTTATTAGTCATAATATTATCAAGTGTTATAATGAATAAATTATAATTCATTTATGGAATAAATACATTTTTACTAAAGTATTTATCAATACTACATATGGACGGTTTATTGATTGCATATGTTAATTATAATATTATATTGTATAAGCGAGCAAAACAATCGTTATATCGCGTACGCTGCAGAAATTATTCACAATAGAGCAAAGTGATGTACTACAATTTTATAGAGGACATCAATATCTACAAAAATGTCAGTGATGGTATATATCTAACTATTACAGTTATGTTACAATAACTACTTTTTTATGTTAAAATAAAATATGCAATAGTACTGCCGGTTCAAACTTGGCCAAGATCCCGAGCATGTGCAATGGGACAAAGCTGCTTATTAAGTAAGGAATGAAGGATAATTTAATAGTAGCGACCATTATCACCGGCCCAGCACCTGGTCAACTAGCACGTGTAAAGAGGATACCGATGATCCCAACTAATCTACTAATCCCATTTAAACGGCTTCAATTTCCGGTAAAAACATCTTTCCAAGGCCAGACCTTCGAATTAGTAGGGATCGACGAGAAGAATGTTTTACTCTTGACGCAACTGTATGCTGGCCTATCGCGGGTCGGAGCTCCTGAAAATCTATGTATTTAGCTGCCACAAAATAAAACAACATCAAATATCGTTAACAGGGAAGCTCTGAGCCAATAAATTTAATGGGATGTTTTGTAGATATGATCTTTTTACAAACATAAAAAAAAATAATAATAAATAATTAAAAACTTTCTCTATAATGTACTCTTTCTTAGTAACCCCTGACGAAAAAAGAAGGGTGTGTGTATGTGTGTGTTAAAATTTATAATTTTTGAAATTTTTGTTAAATACCCGTTCGAAGCCGGGGTGGGCCCCTAGTTCTTTTAAGGACCATATATATACAATCATCCACAGGTTAACCAGGTTAATAGGTAAAATCAACGAAATTTTACTTCTTTATTAATACAAATTGTTATTGATACAAAATTCAACTATAAAAATGAATTTTTATTAACTTTGTATTTGTTAATAAATTTCTTCACCTCTTCGACCCCATGCTGGATGAAATCATTGTAGTATGGTGATATGGATTTCACTCGTTCATACCAACTTTAAAAAGAGAATGAAAAAATATTTATAAGTAAATAAATACAAGTCAGATCACACCGCATATAAAATAATTGTCATATGATAGCATGAATCCAAAACGCCTTCTGTGTAATACCATTGATACAAGTATGATTTCACTTCACTAAATTATAATTTACAGTATACATATTCCTGCTATAATTATATCGCATAAGCATATGATTTCATTTCACTAAATTATAGCTTGCAGACCACGTGATATTATTTCACCACATTACGATTCGCAGAATTTATACTCCTGCTACACCATAGGCGTAACCAGGTAAGGGCAGGGGGCAGCTGCCCAAATAATTTTAAGACGTTTGTATTTTTGTTTCAAAATTGAAATATTTGAATTAGAGAATTAAATGAAGTAAATTTAATTGATGTGATTCTAGAGCATCAGTTTAACAGTAAAAAGAGTGTTTATTTTAACCGTTCAAAGGATTACGTAGTATATTGCTAACGACGCGTCGCACCAACTTACTTTGTAATATTAGGGTATTTCGTAAAGTTTATTCCAGACGCTTCCATATTAGTGATTGTAGATATGAAAGCAAAATCTGCAATAGTGAGATTGGATCCTGCAGAATAATCTTTGCCTTCTAGAAATATATTAAATAATTTCAAAGACTTGTGCATACTATTGAAAGCTTCTTCGTCTGCTGGCGCACCTTTAAAGAACTGTGGATACTAAATAATAAATATGCGTTAGTTTATAAACCTCGTAGCCAAATATAGACATTATAGTTGACAAATTAAGGGACATGTCGGAAGGATATTGACCATTCAACCCCCAAGAATGGATATTGTAAATACTGTAATATAATCAGAATGTCGTGAAGTTGATTTATTTGTTACATTATATTATGGGTGATAAATTAGTGATAAATCGCGGAACCGCAGCGGAGCATAGCAACGACTAACAGACCGAATAAAATAATTTCACACACTCGCAAAGTTATTTCAGGGTTTTAAAAAAACTTCTAGTAGATAAATCAAAGCCCAACAGTGTTGAGAATAAAATTTCATTTCACTCAAACAGATTTTTTTTAAATTGGTGACACTATATGTTGTGGGAATGTTAATGTTATAACTCTTTGCCACGCTTAACTTTGTCATCGGATGAGGAAATTCTATTAATAGTTATGTAACTTGGCTCGCGCGAATTTTAATTACAGTCATTGTAATGGGCATTTTCGATGGGGTATGATTTTGAAACAAAGCTATTTAATATTTGGTGACAGAACAAATTAATATGATGACAAAAATGTTTGTTGGGAACAGATATTACAATTAGGGGATAACGAATTTTAATTAGAGGATACATATTGGTGATGAATAGAAACTTTGGTGACAGAAAATATTGTTGCCTTTTCGATGCATTTAAATCACGAGACACGCGATGTTTCTTATTACTTGTTATAAACAGTGATACGTGAAATATTTCTCGAGTATCATCAGGACCATTTTTCTCTTATTAATTGTTATAATTTTTTAAATTGTCCTAGATAGTATTTATTTACATATATTTTAATATATCGTTTTTTTATCACTCCTAAAATAACATTCTGTTTTTCAACTTTAGTTTTCTTTCCACAAAGTAGAAAAACTTTATTTATTTATGTAGACAATATGTATTAAGTAAGAATCAAAATAGGACGTTGATGTAATAAAAGTTATACATACGCAATATTGAGCATATCTCTGATATAACGTTCCCAAATCGAAGTCCAATCTCTGGTCGACTATTGCTCTAACTTTGGGATCATTCGGGTAGAGAGTACTCTCTCCGCCGTACTTATTGACGAGGTATCTGCTTATAGTTCGTGATTCCCATAGGTAAAAACCATCGTCGACTATTGTCGGGATTGTATATTGGGGATTGATCTAAAATACAGATAAAAATGAGGAATTTCAGTTGCCTATATTATACATAGTGCAAAACCAGGTTTGTAAGTAGGGTTTGCCAACCCACCAGCGAGAGGCGAGTCGTCCCGATTCTAAACCCTTAGAGTAAGCGTCCTGCGACCTTTTTTTTATCGTTATAGGTTTGGCGTAGTGTCCACAATCTCACCTGATGTTAAGTGACGATGTGGCCCAAGATGGTAACACGCCAAACCTAGTGGAAGACTGGCTCCCAAGTGCAGCTGCCGGAACAAACCTGTTGGTGCTTGGCGGCAGATTTTCAACTTGAGGGTGGTAGCCAGCCAGGCGAGCATTAGAAAATGCCCTACCACCATGCTATGGTTTCTTCACGATGTTTTCCTTCACCGAAAGCTCAGGCTCATTGTAGGGATTCGAACTCACGTCAATCGTCACGAAGTCGTACACGCTACCACTGCGCCATCATCGCTTAACCTTTTTTATGACTTACTCATATAGGCTGGGGTCTATACATTTTTGCCGGTTCTCTTTTCCCGTAAATTCAGGCACAAAGGGCCGTACGGGACCTTTTTTTCTTTTTTTGGCTAGTTAGTTTAGACCAAAATAGACAGATTACTAAATACATACAAACATGTATATATGCATAGGTAGTTTAGATCGAATTACGGATAGGGAATTAGTCAGATCGCGACTTCATTGCATACGCGGCCACAGTCCACGCCGAGGTTCGGCCACTTTGGCACCCTTGGAACTGGTAGCCTTGCTTTCGCGGCTGAGTGCCTTAAGCGCTCGCCCCCAAGCCCGGTGAAGATGTGAAAGCCGTAAAGGCTTCAGGGCCCATAAGGCTAACAGTATAGTAAGATCCTTACTACTCCTGAGGACTAAGTCAAAATGGATCGTATGCCATCCATTCAGCACATGGTAATAACACATTAACAACTCTCTTTTGGTTTGTCGCGTTTCAGGATAGTGTATACCCAGCTACCGAGGGGCTTATAAGTCGGCTTGACAGCAACGACCGTCAATAGATTACCGATAAATCGTTGGTCGCCGTTGTTTTTGTAATGCGCTTACCATCAGACACAGCGCCGAATTATAATGTAAAAATGCTTCCGTATTGTATCTATGATTATTGGGGGTGATTTAATTATTATTATTTTTTTTTTTTTTAAAGTTCCTTAACGACACCCCTAACTCAGATCAAGGACCTTGTGCCTTCTAAAATAATTAACTCTGTGCACTTATTACCATGAGGAATCACCCACAATATCCCCATGCTATATTATTTGACAAAATTAAAATATAAATTAAGTGTAACGGATTTCTTAAAGTTATGCGAAAGGTTCCCTTCTCTCTATGTCTTAATAATACCCAAGCTTCGCCTTCTCTTTTTATATTTTTTATACACTAACACTAGATTATTTCCACCAAAAAAGTGTATCACATATTTTAACAAAACACACAATCATGTTGCAATTCCGGGCTTGTTGCACAACACGTCAGAATTAAAAAGTCCTATAAATATTAAAAACAAATTGATAACCTAATATAAATTGATGTAGAATTTGTATAATTATATAATCTGTAATAAGTTGAAAATTTGTAAATTGGATTTAAATTTGTTGACAAAGGTCCGAACATAGGGAAATTAAATTAAATGTAATTTTAAAACTATACAATCGTAATTTACCTTTAAAGCTTCTGGTTTCAAGTAATACTTGTTCGTCATATAGTCTAGATGTATCAAGTTGAGCTTAACATCAAGCGCTCCAGCTGTTAGTAGAACGGTGCGACAAGCGGCTGATGAAAACGAATAATAACAATCTATGTGCATATAGGAAGACTGTATTTTTAGATTTTTCAAGTTTTCTATCTGCAATTTTAAAATAATATGCTTAAAATTATATTGTTGTATATCTAATTGTCCTTGTCCTCCCTTAATAGTATATGCCTATAAGTTGCCACTGTTGAACAAAGGAATTAACAGTTCTATATTTGTCGCACATACAATGGTACTATAAGAATATTTCTCTCAGGTCTCCTTACGAAGTTTTCCTTCACCGTCAGCCCATAGCGTTACCAATTTTGAACAAGTCACTGTACGCGAATTTTAAAAAGTCGTTATCTTATGTCTGGGTTCGAACCTATGGATATCGAATCAATATTTTGCCACTCGACCACCAAGACTTCTGTATAAAAGGCCTCCCTTGCATATTACAAAAGGCAAAGTCTCTCTGTATGTCTTTTTGTCCGTTAGTATGCTTATAACTCAAGAATCACGCAACCGATGTATATGAATCATAAACATTCTCTCTGGTCAGGTTTTAGTATATATGTATTATGTTTATTATGTACTAGCTAAACCTAAAAAGCAAGACACTGAATCGAGTCGTTTAAAAAAAATCGTCGATCAGTTCTATAATTGGACTTCACTACATAGTATAAAACAAAGTCGCTGTCGCTCTGTCCGTCCCTATGTATGTTTAAATCTTTAAAACTACGCAACGGATTTTGAAGCGGTTTTTTTAATAGATAGAGTGATTCAAGGGGAAGGTTTATATGTATAATACATGCATAATATTGTAGAGGCTTCTAACGTGATGTCGTAAATAAACACACTTGCACTTTGCGCTTACATTGCAAACGCTGGCTGAACCTCACGAGATAAATCAAAATAAAGTACTACAGTATTGTACACCTTCAAAAGTTATGTCTATCTCTTAAGGATAACCCACAATAACCATTTATTATCCTTTACATTTTACGGGGAAAAATGGCTTATTTACGAAGTGATTTTAAGCAATACAGCATTAATCCTTATCCAATTAAGTACCTTAAATACATTGTCCATTTAATATAGATCAATATGGCCCTTTACATCATGTAATTTAAATGAATATTTCCGAAGATATTACAGATTTAAAATGCAGGGACATAGCGGTGCAGCGGTACCGGCCCTATATACCATGGTCAATTATATGTCGCTCTTTCAAGAGTAATCTCTAAACAAAACATGTTTGTATTGTCTAATGACAAAAAAGCTGTAAACGTTGTTTATAAGGACATTCTGTAGTAGGTAGGGTATATTTAGTATTAGCATTGCGCCGGTGCGAAGCCGGGGCGGGTCGCTAGTAAATATATATATGTATATTATTGTGCTTACCCTTTTCGTGGTAGTGGTGTTATGATAAAATTTCTCCAAATGTAATCTACGCAAATTGGAGATAAACATTTTTGAATGTTTGCGGAAGCTAAATAAAGACTAAAGGTTTATAAAATGCAGTAACAATTTGTTTAAATACGATTTGAAAATTAATTATCAATTATAATTAATTGTAAACGAAATTCAAGAGTTAGTTTTCTAAATAAATGCTAAAATGAAAAACTAATTTTAATCACAATTACATTAAAAGGTACAAACGAACAAAACTGTACCCATTATTAATTCTTGAATTATAAAATAAAATTATAAAAATGAGTTTTTAAATAAGTTCTACATACATACGTCATAAACATGTTTATGATTCGAAAATCATGAAATTGTAATAAAATAATATAGCATGATTCGCGTTAAATTCACGATTTAAATCACGAACTCGCCATAAGCGTGTTCAGTGCGAGTTTAATGGGTTTCAAATACGATCGAAAGGTCTGCTTTTCTTTTACACTGCATCTAAATGTAGCGACCAAAAATGGAAACGCATAAGAGACACGAGTTTCGAAACTTATAAAATCTATCGGTGCTCTGCGGCTCCGCACGCGTTTGTTACGCAGTAATTATTGTCATGTGTACCAAATTTCATAAAAAAGAGTTAAGAATTAATATATTTTTACGATTTCTAAAAGGATTATTGACGATTTTTATAGCCTATCAAATATGGAATAACATAACCAACTTCCCGTGTACAAAATTTCATAAAAAAAAAATATATATACTTATTACTATTTATAAAAGTATTGACAATTCTTATAGCCTATCAATCGAGAAATAACATAAGCTTCCCGTGTGGGGGCGAATATTGTCCCACCTCCACATGATGCACCGTGGGCAATAGCCAGCAGTATGCGTATTTGGGAACTGCTGACCATTGACGAAGACGACCATACCAATCGAAGATGTTAAGTAAACCGCGCCAAGGGATGTGTGGCAGTGAGTGAGCTTGGTCTCTTTCGGTGTGTGAACCCATTACCCTAGCTACTCGTGGCAACAAAATGGACGAAAAGATTTTTTTATCGGATTTACATTCTCTTGTTGACGCCCTGCAAGGTTCTAGGGCCGCCAACTTATCAGAAACGGGGGAGGTAACACCATCCCCACGCCTGGACCTAGTACCTGCTCAGAGGATGAACCTTGGCAAAGCATGAAAGCAGGAAGGGACATTGCACAGTTATTTTAAATTTATTTAGAAGACGCGAGATCTCTGATCTGCAGTGGAGATGTCGGTAAGGAACTTAAAAAAAGGACATAATTATATATTTATATACAGGAAATAATTAAAAAAATGATAACTGATATACACCGGGTGATCCTGAAACGCATCAAATCAAAAGAAAGTCACTGTGAACGGGTTTATTTTATTTACTACATGTATGGTTGTCGGGACTCCTACCACTCTGCTTCATTACCGGATATACACCGGATGATTCCGAAACACGACAAATCAAAAGAAAGTCATTGTGAGAGGTTTAGTTAATTACTATGTGTACTATGCGACCCATACCACTCCACTTTATTAATGTATATTACACCGGAGGGGTTTCTTTCATTACTATGTGTATGGTGGTCACGATCCCTACAACTCTGCCTGATTACTGGGTATACTTGAATTATGATATTTTACCATATAAAACAAAAATATGATTGAAATTCTAACTTTTGATGGCTATATCTCAACAGCCCGTCTAACCCGCCGCATCATATGTTTCTTATATCAAAAATATGTCACTGTAAATTTGAAATTTTGGAATGGCGTTAACTTGAGCTATTAGACCTTTGAAGACGTCCTGTCTTTTTTTGAGCTTGGTGGTAAGTGTAACTTACACATAAAAATAAGTTATTTAAGAAGTTATTCATTTTTTTAGGGTTCCGTACCTCACCAAACTAGTCATGAAAAAAAACAAATAAGGAACCCTTATAGGATCACTTTGTCTTCCGCCAATCAATCCAAAAATAAAGAATTTCTAATACCGTGTGAAATTATAGTGTAATAAAATTGTAATTGTATTGTTTTTTATTTGTATTGTAGGTATATAATTTAAATTAATACCGAAAACTAAGATCTATGACCTCAAGTTGCTGTAAAAAAACAACTTTCTAGGCTAACACACTAAAAATATACATACAGCTCTTCATAATAAAAGTTTAAAAGTTGCACTCAGTGACCAATTATCAAATCCTATAGGGTACTTAGTTACCGCAGGCCTACAGTCTTGAAATTTGGCCTGAGAGAGATCTTTTAACAAAATTTAAGGAAAAAATCCGAAAGTAAGGAATTTCTAATCCCGATATTATATGCAACAAAATTATATGAAATTTTATTTTTTCCCTCGATAATGGTTACAGGTATAAAGTTGAAATTAATATTAAACATCAAGACCTATGTCACAATACTGTAAAAAAAACAGATTCTATGTTAACGTAACTTTTACGTAATAAAGCGATACATCGTATAGCCCTTCATACTAAAAGTCTAAAGTCCCACTCGGGGACCGATTATTATTAAATCTACAGGGTACTTCCAAGATACATACAATTTTGAAAGCCCTCCTATGTGTTATGTATGTGATAGTAAATACTGATCCGGGTCACCATTTTAAGCACGAAATTAATTTATTATTATTTCAAGTATATTTTTAAAATAACAAATATTTTTAATTTCTTCTGTAATATTAAATTACTTATCGTGGTTTAAATATTAATGTTAGTATAGTGTATAAGATTTTAGATCTTTCTAGTCTACACAGATGTCTAATATATTGTACAAAATTTCTTTATCAGCTATTTGTATTTTGTTTCTATTGTCCTATTATTCCAAGAAAGCGTGCCGGTAGTCATCGTTACTTAAAGTCTATGAGATTGTGGCCACTACGCCAAACAGATAACGATAAAAAAAACTGACTCCCTTTCTACACTTAGCGTGTTACCACCTACCTGTCTGTTGATTTACTAAAATCAATGACATAAAAAAAAAATTTGAGTTTCTGATTTTTTTTTATGAACTCAAGTTTATAACTCACGATCCGAACGATGGATATGCGTAATTCTCATTTTGTTTTGTCTGTTACGGTCTAGGAAAAGTTTTCAAGAATAAAAATTCAGTATATGTGACGTGGTCGAGTTATTAACAGATGGAAATGGCAGAACAACGTCCGCCGGGCGTCGGGCGCCCAGCTACTTAGAAATAAAATGTGCTTAAATAATTTACAACAAATGTTTCTTATTGAAATTCCCAAATGAACATTTTATTATATAAAATAATGATTATCTAAATTATGTATTAGTGTTATGGGTAGGTAGAGGGTGGGGTGACATACATCTTTGACCTGGTTCAGCAGGGTCTTAGCCAATGTTCAAAAATAAGTTGCTGCCAGTCAGTAACCTCAAGAACATCGTTCTTGGAGTCTTATTTTATTTGACATATTGGAGTCTGATCAGTCTGCCGCTTTCCCCAATACGCTTCCGCGAGTTTAATTATAATAATATGGACAATAAGGACACGACGCCACGCAAATTGTACGGCATATTTGTCTCTGGTACGGCATACCAGAGAAAATACAATACTTGGAATACACTACTCGCTTGCATAGAATAAAAATACTGCGATAAAAATATGTATTTGTGGTGCTTGTGCGTTTAACCGGAAATAAATATTGTACGTTATGCTATTGAAGACTGGATTTTGGTCACTGTATCTTTCAATGTATCGGATAATAGTAGTAATGTCGTAATCAACGTAATTTTTCAGTCAGACGTTAGCATGATGTCATCAGTCAATCCAAGCAGATCGTTCTATAACCCAATCAATTTATATAATTTATCCATAGACAGTCTATCTCACTCCAATACATTACGATTTGAGTTGTTGCTTCTTCCTTGCGCTTCTATCGCTACATTTAATTTAATCGGATAACTATATCAATGAGCCCTGAGTCATCCGCTAAGTGGCGTTGAGCACAATTTTTATACTTTATTTTCAGTTTGAAAATTAAACTATATGTTTTGTATGATTTTCTTTATAATTAATAAATTAAGTAAATCTTAATTGAATTCTGCCTTTTTAATAATAATTATGAATAATTGTAATAATAATGAAATAAAATGAATTATGTATGTTTAAATAAAATTATCTAAACGAATTAAATTTTACAATTTTAAGTCATCAAAATATTCAAAATGATGGTTTTTCAAATTAACTTCATGATCACAGTTTATGTTTTCCGTGAATTTATTTATTTTGTTTTCTACCACATGTGTATTGAATTGCTGCCCTGACATGTGAAGAAATTTGGTAAAAATGACGACGAGAACTTGTTGCGTTCCGTGGTACAAAAAACTCGTAAGTATCATAGATATATTTTAAACATATGACATAAAATATGCAAATAATATGTAATTGATTTGATATAAGATGTCCGGATTTTATAAATTTGTATAATGTGATAAAAGTAATAATTAAATTTGTTGGTATAAGAACAGTTTCCATTATCAAGAAGTTAAATTTAGTCTAAATTTTATCTGATTATCACTTGAACACAAACTATTTTATCACTTGAACACAAACTATTTGTAAATTATTTATGTGTTTATAAAGTGTTTTTTTTATATATATATTTATAATATTATGTAACACTAGGCACTATTTTATAACTTTGATGCTTTCATCGAAGGTTAAAAGTGTTCAAACTATTTTATATGCTAGTTTCAACCCAAAAATTCTATATAACAAAACATTGTCTACCACACTTACAAGATTTATTGTGTAATTTTCAGGTTCAGACTTGATTTTACATAGAAAGATTAATGAGGTGGTCAAATTCAATTGGTGGCGATATATTATTCATGGATAATAAAGCTGTTTTTAAACAAGTTTGTGACTAGCATGTCGAGTCGAAATATTAGAGTTGCAGTGGAAAAATGAATAGAAATACTGTTCCTACACTGTTATTGTTCGGGTCAGGTAATAATAATCAATCGAATAGTAATCCTTATTAATATTTGTATGCGAATTTATGCATGAAAAAAATCTAGAACTTTCAACAAGATCAGGCAATCATAAATTTAAATTGGATGTCTTAACAAGATACTGAGACAAGGATAGAATTCTGTGTACATCATACATAATATGTTTTATATATTATGATCAATTTAAACCTAGTATTATGACCAAGCAGAACCTTTTGTTAATAATTGTAGATTACGTCTATAATATTGCGAATAAGTTTCAATTCTATCGAGCGTATGTACTGAGCAGCACGAGCTCTATTTATATTCTGTTAATTATACAGTATTCCTCCAGTTTGATTCTCACCAGCTTATCTGGATTTGAGCAATGTACAAATAAAAGATGTACTAAGTTAACTTAAAAGTCGTCATTTCAGTTTTTTTACATTTTGTTTCCCAATTTAAGTTTCTGACACTTTTTTGATTTCCACAAATAGTCATGTAGAAGATATATGTTTTTAATTCTTATATAAAATCTTTTTTTTAGATATGTTTTGAGTGCTGTCTGTAGATTATTGGAGGTTTATAATGATTTTAATACATACCGTATTTCTACTTATTACAAAAAAAAATAATTAAACAAATGATACAAGTGTTTTGTATTTTTTTTAAAATGTTATATTGTACAACTAGTGTATAGAAAAAACACATAGGTGATAACTAATTTAGGAGCATAAATACTGTTTAAATATGTACATACATATCTCAGTTGTTATGAAACGTCCACAAGTTCGCACTACTACCGTAAATTCCTCAAGCGACATCTATATTCTCCTATATACAAACGTAATTCTCCTATATATAAATGTACTCTGTGATGTACTCTGTGGACGTCAGTTCAAGCTAGCGTACGATCAGTGCGGCACTGAGTACGGCATGATTGAAGCGATCAAACGCTTTCCCCAGCTGACAGCTACGCTCCAGCGTGTGTCCCGTGCTGCAGCTTTAAACACACCAACTAGAAATGGCTCGCATTAAACCTAGGAGCCTCAACATCTCTTTTTTTAACGCGCGAAACCTCCTTCCACAACGGGACTTAGTATCCACTTTTCTTAGGGAACGGGAGATAGACGTGTTTCTAGTACAAGAAACACTTCTAAAACCCAGTATGCGCGACCCTAAGATAGCAAATTACAATATAGTCAGAAATGACCGTGCCACCCGAGGAGGCGGCACGCTCATCTACTACAAGCGTTCCCTCTATTGCATGCCAATAGACCCTCCCGCACTTACCAATATGGAAGTGTCCGTCTGTAGAATAGGCATGACTGGCATCCGTCAATCACGCTTGTCTCTGCATATCTCTCCCCGAGTAAAAGACTCCTTCAGTCCGATCTGGAGGCGCTACTTTCACTCGGTCAATCCGTCATAATAGCAGGCGACCTCAATAGCGGTCACACCCATTTCAACAACTCGCGTAACACCCCTAACGGGGTTATACTCGACCTACTATGCGATGTGCTCGGCTTTGACGTCATAGCACCGCTAGAGCCCACGCACTTTCAAGACAATTGTCAACCGACAGTACTTGACATAGCCCTCCTCAAAGGTGTCTCACTTCGGTTACGACTTATAGAAGTCGTACACGAACTAGACTCCGATCACCGCCCGGTTATCTTACAACTCGGGCAACCGTTCGACCCCAGTCCGCCAAAAGTCAAAGTAGTTGACTACGCGATCTTAAATCGCTACCTATCTGATAACGCGACCCCGTCCAGCCTAGCTAGGATCCCCGACGTATTAGAGTCAACAGCAGACGCCGACTTAGCAATCGATTCCCTGGTCGACTACCTCCAAACCGGCGTAAGGGAGGCCTCGAGAGAGGTGCAAGCGGCGAACGAACGCCGTTTTATACTCCCCCCCGGCTTACGAGCGTTAATCACGGAAAAGAACGCCGCGACACGTGCACACGATTCTTATCCGACGAGGGATAACACCCGTAGGTTACGGCGACTTCAGAGAGAGGTTAGAACTCGCATCGGCGAGTACAGAGGTCACCGGTGGAATAACCTCTTAGAGGGTCTCAAGCCGTCCCATCTGGCTTACTGGAACCTCGCCCGCTCTCTGAAGTTAGAAGCTACCGCCCTGATGCCGCCCCTCGAAAGAGGCCCCGATCTCCCACCCGCGTTCGATAGCGACGATAAGGCAGAATGCCTTGCCGCAAGCTTGGAGAGCCAGTGCTCCCCAAACTGCGACAACGTAGACACTGCCCACATCGAAACTATCGAGACCGCCGTTCAGGAACTAACGTCGAATCCCCCCGCGGAAACGTTAATCCCGGTCACGCATGACGAGATTTGTTCTGTTATTAAAGGCCTTAAGCCTAGAAAGTCCCCCGGCCCCGACGGTATCAGGAATGAAGTACTTAAACTTCTTCCCGATCACCTCATAGCTCTTTTGGTCTGCATCTTCAATGTAGCCATAGCCCACTGCTATTTTCCAGCCGTCTGGAAAAAAGCTATAGTTATAGGTATTCTACAAGCCCGGCAAAAAAGCATCGCTTCCCGATAGCTATCGCCCGATCAGCCTTTTAAACACACTAGGAAAACTTTACGAGCGGCTCCTTCTGAACCGTCTCAAAACCGTTATAGATATTAAAAACCTATACCCTCCCGAACAGTTCGGTTTTCGCGCCCGACACTCGTGTACACATCAAGTGCACCGCCTCACGGAGCACATCACGAGCAACTTTGCCAAAAGTAGTATCGCCCCCGCCCGTACGCTTGCGGTCTTTTTCGACGTAGCTAAGGCCTTCGATAAGGTCTGGCATGCCGGACTAGTCCACAAGCTACATAAACTAGAAATCCCGGATAGGTTAGTTCACCTAGTTCATGATTTTCTACGCGACCGCACCTTTCACTACCGAGTGGAAGGAGTACTATCTACCGCCCACCCTATACGCTCAGGCGTCCCGCAAGGTTCCATTCTGGCGCCTTGCCTTTTCAATCTGTACGTCAGCGACCTCCCGAAGCCCCCCGGGGTCGAGGTAGGGCTCTACGCTGACGACACAGTCATATACGCGTCAAACAGACACAGAAAAAATCTCGCCTGCGCAGTCCAACGTGCCGTAACCACTCTCGGGGAGTGGTTTCGAACGTGGCGAATAGCTATTAATCCGGTAAAGAGCGCCGCGATTATGTTCGAACCGCATACATGTAAACTACCACGCACGGTAGGACCCCTCTCATTATTCGGTAGGAATATCCCTTGGGCCACCAAGACTAAATATCTGGGTGTCACCCTCGACTCGAAGCTTAACTTCAACGCACACGTTACTATAGTCCGGAATAGGGCCGTCTGGATCCTTTCCCGCTTGCGACCTTTGCTCAGTTCGGTAAGCAAAATGTCCTTAAGACATAAGCTTACACTATACAAGATGTGCGTCCGTCCGATCTTGACATATAGCTGCGCAGCGTTCGCACATATGTCCAAACATAACTTTGTCCGCATGCAAAGAGTCCAAAATCGGTTTCTCCGTCGCCTGCTTGACCCTCCAGCCTTCGTTAGGAACATGGACCTCCACAGGGACATGAGGCTTCCCTCGATAGAAGCCTATGTGAAATATCTCACCAGGAGATACTTCGATAGCGCTTCGAATCACCCCAACCCGCTCGTAAAATCCACCGTGAACTACGTCCCAGACAACTCGATCCCCGTTGCCAAACGTTATAAACGCCGTCCGCGAAATCTCTTTGTCGATCCCGACAACGACATCGAGAAAGCTAATAATTACTACGCGTCCGCTCCCGCAACATATGCGTGCTCGCGCCCACGCCCGCGAAACCACCGTTCCCTCTGGTATATATGTATTCTTGTGGGTATGCGAGTAAATGAGGGTAAGACAATAAATGATTTTGTCAGTCTCGAATATGTGAGTTTCATTGCACGTCGCCTCCGACTAGTAAATTAAGTATATACCATTTGGCGACGAATTAGAACCGTAACGCGTGGTCTTCGGTTAAATTGAGTAATTAAAAATGACAACAAGTGTAGATATACTAGTGAACATGAGTGTTGTGAAAGAATTCCGACCAAATGTCGATAGATGGTCGACATATGTATGCAGGCTGAAGGCGTGGTTTCAACTAAATAATATTAAACCAACAGAACAAGCAAGGTACTTAGTGGCTGTTGTCGGTACGGAAATATTGGATATAATTATTGACCTATGCTATCCAGATAAGCCCGACACCATCGTGTTTGATGATATTGTCGACTTAGTAGAAAATTATTTAACGCCAAGGCGCTCTGTAATTGCTGAGAGAATGCTATTTAGATCTTGTAAACAAGTAGAAGGTCAATCAATATCAGAATACTTAGTACAGTTAAAAAAATTAAGTAAGGCCTGTAAATTTGCAAATAGTCAAATTCTAAAGGAAAACCTACGAGATCAATTCGTTTTCGGCTTATTTAGTGAACAGATTCGTCAAAGGCTACTGGTAGAAGACGATAAGCTCACATTTAAGCGCGCCACAGAGTTGTCGTTGTCACTGGAGGCGGCTGTACGAGACTCAAAAACGGCAGTGGCGGCCGGTCAGTCCGACGGAGCGGACACGGTATATGCAATAAAATCAACAAGAGGCAGGGGCCAGTGGTTCCCATCTGATAGCGGACATCAAGCGCAAGATGAGCATCGTGGGAGAAATCGCGTCCAGTTCCGAGGGGAGCGTGCCAGGGAGCGTCGAGGTGCCGTAAAAGAATCTACGCGGTGCCACAGGTGTAGCGGGTACCATCAAGCAAATCAGTGTTCGTTCATCAATAGCGAGTGTTATGTGTGTGGTGGTATAGGCCACATCGCGAAAGTTTGTCGTTTTCGCAAGCAAAATACAATAAACCGTGTCAAAGACGAGTCCGGCGACGATGCCAGCTCAACGAGTTCAACGGATTTAGAATCGGGTAGTAAGAGGATATATCAACTAGATGAGGAAGGTAGCGAGTCGAGCGACGACCGCTGGATGGTAAATGTTAAAATTAACGATATTCAATTAACTATGGAGGGTGATACCGGTGCGGCAGTCAGTGTTATTTCATATAAAACTTATTTAGAATTGTTTTCAGATTTTAAATTAACACATAGTTCATCTAATCTAATAATGTATAGTGGGCAAAAAGAAAAACCTAGGGGTCAAATTTCATGTTGCGTTGAAATAAATGGACAAATGGTAAAGGGATTGTCGCTTATCGTTATTGACAATAAATTTAGTCCATCATTATTTGGCCGTAATTGGATAAAGGCTTTTAAAATAAAATACCCGAAGTTACCAACAATACATAACGTAAAATGTGATAGCACAAGCAGTATTAAGGTATGTAAAGATGTATTAATACAATTTCCAGAAGTATTTTCTTCGGGTTTAGGTACATTCAATAAATCAAAAATTAAATTAGAGTCACAAGAAAACGTCACGCGGGTGTGGAGGCGCGCGCGTCCGGTACCTCACGCGATGCGTCCCGCTGCCGACACCGAGTTAGCTCGGTTGCAGCGTGAAGGTATTATTTCGCCTTTTGAATGGAGTGAGTGGGAGACAACCGTAGTGCCTGTTATTAAAAAAAATGGTGAGGTACGCCGGTGTGGAGATCTTAAAACCACACTAAACCCTGTTCTGGTCGATGATAAATATCTCCTTCCAAGGATTGAGGACATTTTTGCATCACTACAAGGTGGTAAATTCTTTACTAAAATAGATTTAAGTCAAGCTTATTTACAATGTTTATTAGATGAACTGTCCAGGAACTTATGTACTATTGTAACACATCAAGGAATGTTTTGTTTTAATCGATTACCTTTTGGAATCAAATTTGCCTCTAATAAATTCCAAAGATTGATGGAAAAATTTTTTCGTATACCATATGTTACTTGTTTTTTAGATGACTCGATTATTACAGGAACTGAGCAATTTACAGATCATTGGCAGAGGTTATTGAGAGTATTTCATATTTTGGCCGATAGCGGACTAAAGGTGACGCCAGGGAAATCTTTTATTCAAAAGTCACTTTCTTATTTGGGTTATTTTATAGACAATAATGTGTTACATAAGGAGCTTGAGAAGGTAGATGCTATTAATAGTACGCCGGTGCCAAAAATACGAAGGCTTTTCTCGGTTTAGTTAATTACTACGGTTTATTTGTGCGTGAACGGAGTAGCGTTTTAAATCTCTTATATGATCTTTTAAAAAGCGAAAACGAATTCAAATGGTTGAATAAATGCGAAATAGCCTTCAATAATATATATTTTTTTATTAATGAATGCATTAGTGCATTTCAATATCGCGTTGCCGTGTTCCGTAAGTTGCGACGCGTCGCCGTACGGAGTGGCGGCTGTGCTTACGCAGCGCGCGCCCGACGGTATCGAGCGCCCGGTATTACATGTATCACGCACATTAAAGACACCTGAAAAGAATTACGCACACATTTGTAGGGAAGGATTAGCAATAATTTTCGGTGTAACCAAATTTCACGATTATATTTACGGAAGACGATTCACATTAATTATTTACCGACTGTAAGCCACTTGCTTCAATATTTAATGAGAAAAGGCGTCACCCTGATGGCTGCAAATCGCTATCAGAGAGGGGCAATAATGTTAGGAGCGTACAATTATAAAATCAAATTTATTAATCGCGAACATAACTGTGTAGCCGACAGTTTATCTCGGATCCCAGCGACAGAAGTAACAGAAAGTAGTCGCGTCAACTCATTTTTGAACTTTCTACAGGAAGCAGCACCGGTAAATTACAAAGATATAGCTAAGCATATGTCTTCAGATACGGTATTGCAATAGGTAATAAAAAAATATAAAGACTAATTGGCAGTATTGTAGGTCGAATGAACTAAAACATTATCATGGTATTAAACATAGTTTAAGTATTGAACAGGGCTGTGTTTTATTTGGACATCGCGTAGTTGTCCCGCTTTAACTACATTACGCCGCCATCTATGTTATCATCGTAGCAGCATTGCGATTGCAACAAAAAGAACAATAATCAAACGCCACTAGCGACACGTAAATCAAAAAATTGCAATAGATTACGTTGCCTTCAATAAATAACCGCTCTAAATGGTTTGTAAACCGGTTGTATGAGACATTTCCGAACTTAGTTAAGCGCTCAGTTCTTTATTCATATTAAGAAAACTAAAAACGCGTAAATCCTATTTTCTATTTAAAAAAAAAAAAACGTTTATTTAAGTGGAATTGCATTACTTATTACTTTTTTATGTGGTGTTTAAATTATGTTTGTGTTTAGAATTATTTAATTTGTTTAAGTTGCAGTAATTACTGATATACTACATATAATTACCATTTATTTAAGTACTAATTTAAGTTATTTTTATTTTGATTTTTGTAATTATTATTTTGTAAACAGGGAGGGAAGAATGGTATATATGTATTCTTGTGGGTATGCGAGTAAATGAGGGTAAGACAATAAATGATTTTGTCAGTCTCGAATATGTGAGTTTCATTGCACGTCGCCTCCGACTAGTAAATTAAGTATATACCACCCTCCGCAGGGGACGTACGGTTAACTTCGCTCCCGCACACCCGCCACGACCGCCCTCCTCTGCGGCAACTCAAGCCTAGGTCCGATCCATCGGCATGGAGCCCTTGAGTCAAGCAGCCGCTCGCGCGATACAAGTGACTCTACAATCACTAGCTTTCACAGCCATACATGACACTGCATTATACACACATGCACAACACACATAGGTACATAGGTTCTGTAAGGGACCTTTTTTTTCTTTTTTTGCCTAGTTAGAGTAGACAAAAATTATCCTTATGCTTCATAAAATAATCGTGAATTTCACATATTTACGTTTTTAAAAGACTACAAATTCCATAGAATAATGTTTTTTCTGTCGTAAATAATTGACATAGGTTATTTGAACAAATTTCAAGTTCATAAAAGAGTACATTTTTTTAAATTAGATAGAATATATTCATACTAATATGTCGATATGAAGCGATGGAACTCGACCCGTGCTTTCAACTGAGAATTTGTACAAGCTTACCATTAGTAATATATTTTATTATATACCATTAGTAATAATATAATTATACTTTAGTGATATGGGCAAGCTTTCGCAATGGGACAATCAGTGTAGAGTCTACAAACAGTTGACAAAATGCAACTGTATCTATAATTTTATCTTGTATGCAATGAAATCGGCAGGATATAAAAATGATAAAAAAAGTTTAAATTTTCAGATACAACAGTTTCATTCAAAGCCCGGTTTAAAATGCCTATTGACCTTTACTATATGGTGACGTCGGCGCCCTGCCGTGCTGTCATGTTGACAGCCGCAGCACTCGACGTCCAGCTTAACTTGATAGAGCTCAATATAATGGAGAAAGCGAACTTCACACTAGAATTCCTAAAGGTAAACCATTTCCAGCGATTGCAACACCGTTCAATACTAAACCACCTAGGGATGGGAGACAATGGTCCAATAATTCTGATACAGATTTCGCTAAAAATGGTTTTGGAAAAAAGCTGCTATAGACAGTTCAAGTAATTTGTGAGAGCGGCCCTAAGTGTGCGTAAAGCGTGTATAGATACAGCGCCTACGTTATGTGTCAAGTGGTAGAGTCTTAGCTTTTTGACTTATATTATGTCGAAAAGGTTTATTTCTTATTTGTTCTTTAAAATAAATCAATAGCTTAATTATTTAAATACGTGTTTATCGAACATATTATTTTGTATCACCGCTACTAGTAATACTAAATAATAAACTTTCTATTAACTTCATTATTTCCGTCACGTTCTATTTAATTTTATGTAAAGCAATATATATTTTTAAATTCAAAATTACTATGGCCTGCCGTGGACCAGTTAACCACCTGATGCGATCCTGATGTATGGTACCTGTACTACATTTAGCTACTTCGCACCACAAAAATTGCAAACATAATGGTATATTATGCTAGTTTGTGTGTTTATCTATTTTGAGTTTGAAACTGAGACTAGGTAGGTACTAATCGATCTCTCTGTGATTACGGCTTTTCTTAGATATAGTACACAGTTTTAATAATAATATTTTGTTAGGAATGAATTCAGAGTGTATATGAAATATTTGGGAAATTTCAAAATATGTGTTGCTTTAGGCTTTTACATAAAATTAAACAGAACGTGACGGAAATAATGAAGTTAATAGAATGTTCAATATTTGGTATTTCTAGTGGTCGTGATATAGAATAATATATAAAATAAGCATGTATTAAAATAAATAAATTAATTCCGAAATGAAAATGTCAGTATTATCATTCCGGGATATTCGAGAGAGGTAGTATCCACTCTATGGTATTTCTTTCCTCGAAATTTAAATATACTCTACCTATTCCGATCTATGATAATGATAGTAAATGACGTAATTTCTGTTACAGATCAATCCTCAACATACAATCCCGACGATAGTCGACGACGGGTTCTCTCTATGGGAATCTCGCGCTATAATCAGATATCTCGTCAACAAATACGGTGGAGCTGAGAGTACCCTCTACCCGAAAGATCCTAAAGCTAGAGCTATAGTCGACCAGAGACTCGACTTCGACATGGGAACACTATACCAAAGATTTGCGCAATATTTTGTAAGTGCTCTTGTTTTTCGGGAGCGTTTAAAATAAAACTAGTGAATAGGTGTTGCTGATTTGGAGGCACTCACTATATTGAAATAGAAAAACGAAATTCTTAAAACTATCGGCGGACTTTCAACATTTGGCTAGACGATGACTTCAACATGCAAGCATTGTTTATCTAATTTATGTTGACGCTGAAGGGTGAGTGTTCATAACGTAGTTTTTTGATCACTCTAAGAATAAATATTATTATCTTATGTAATAAAAACAAATACATTAAATACCATAAGTTTGCCATAATGCCATTATGCCGTCCCAAAAAAGAAGGGTGCAACTTTAGATTTTTGCTGTGTATATAAGTTTTATTTATATACTAGCTGTACCCGTGGCTCCGCTCGCGTTGATTACATAATGTTAAATGCTGTCGGTCGAGCGCACGCGCGAATTATGCTTCCCCAAAAATGCCTATTATGGGAGATAGACATATGCTATCGTTGACTCATTTGTAGGTATTTTTAAAATGTACAATCATGTACATTAATTTGATACATCTCTTATGATTTACTCGGCGTAAGCCATTTAATCGCCCCAAAAGCGTCTTTTTTCCGAATTGATTAATCATTATTATCACTGCTTATTTCGTGTGTTACTTAATGTGTAACAAAATATATTCTATAACCTGACCGGAAAACATATCTATGAAATATTGGAAAAACCATGTAAATCAGAATAGTGGTTTTCTCGTGATTAAGAACAAACAGACAGAGAAACGTTGAATTTTATAATATGTTTATAGAGAAGGACATATATTCGAAATTAGATGAAAGAGCGTATTTGATTGTTTTTATGTTTGCCTATTATTCCGTTCTTGAATTACACCTAGTCTAAAACTAAAATATACGTATCTCCGTACCTACAGACTTTTCGTCATTTTTCCGGTTTGTGTTTTGCCTTACGGCGCGGCAGACAGCGGCGGCAGCTATTTAAATATATTACATATATAAATACAAAGAACATACAACACGTTTTAAAATGCACTAAAAGGTATAGAATCGTTTACATATAAAATACCGAAAATCTTAGGGAACATACAATAGATAAATAATTTATACATGAATACTTCACCTTAAACAAATTTTAACGGTGCTGAACAGTAAATGATATGATGGTATGTTGTGCAAGTTTTCTCAGCGGTGTCTATTCCCTTCCGTCATCCCTTACATTAATTCCTCTATATGTCGCATGCCTATATTTAGTCGTATTTTAAATTTTGCAATCGGTTTTAATAACGACTGCAAAATTTCTACCGAACAGACAAACAGACAGAAAGAGAGTTAATAAAAACGCGTTAAAATAGTACGTATATAATTAACGTTCAAAGAAGTTTTTATGGGGATCGGCACAAGGTATTTTACAAATTATAATAAACTTTATAAATAACGGAAGCAATTATTTTTCTCAGTACCCACAAGTTATGGAAGGCGCACCAGCAAATGATGGTGCCTTCAAAAAGTTGCAAGAGGCTTTGGAATTTCTGGAAGTGTTCCTTGAAGGCAACAAGTATGTTGCGGGATCCGAACTCACCATTGCAGATATAAGTATCGTAGCTACAGTCTCCACAATAGAAGGGACTGGAACCAGCGTTTCGAATTACCCTAACATTGTTAAGTGAGTTGAATTTTGGTATAATTTTGTTATTAACTCGTTCATAATTTTGAATTTTCCTTTGCGGTAAGCATGGTAAATTGTTATTATATGTATATTTTCTGATCAAGTGTTAGAAGCTTGGAGAGAAGGATATAACATTCCTATGCTATCCCATTCTATGCACTCTCATGATGACACTCCTGGACAATGCGTATACAACGATGTTAAAATTAATTTGAAATAATTATTTTCAAAGTAGCTCGGCAAATTGACAGTACAGGTACAGTACAGTTATCAGGGACAGTACAGTTACTGTCCCTGATAGTAAGCACAGTACAATTCAAGCACAACGGCGACCACCGAGAGATCGAAATCCATCGGCGGTTGCCGCTGTCATGCCGGCGCCTGCATAATTGTCATAAGGAAGGAACGCCTTGGCCGGGAGATGGTCCCACAGTTTCACGGTACGACAAAGATAAGACATAGATAACTTTAAGTTCGCGCCGTGATGGAGGTTACCGTAAAACTGTAATTTGTCTCGTTAAAAGTAGTTCGTTTATTATTAAATATATATGTATATTTCGCAGATGGTATACCTTGGTGAAATCAACAGCGCCAAATTATGAAGAAGCAAACAAAAAGGGTCTCGATGAAATGATAAGACTTGTGGCCCAACACATGGCTAATAAAAAGTAATTTATCAACATAATGTATTGTCTAGTTATTGTATGTATTTATGTTTTATTAATAAAGACAACAGCGCCACCTGTGAGATCCTATAATAGCTATGAACCATCGTATCGACAAAACAACAATATTGTGTAACAAAAAATAGATATATCATCGATCTGTCAAATCGTTCAAGCGTTACAAAGAAGAGTTGGGCCAGTGGTAATCAACCTTTTTTTCATACGTGCCCCAAACACGAGTTAGGCTTGGAGTCGCGGGCCGCAAAAAAAGGTAAAGATTTCTTAGATTTTCGCGATTTTTACAAATGAAATTAAACAACTATGAACGGATTCATCGCGTATACTTTAACAGTTAACACTCGATTGGTCGTATTTACGAAATAAATAACGTGTTGCTATGATACAAACAGACGTCTGCTGTAAATTAAAAATAAATCAATAAATTGCCATATGTTATGGCAAATTACCGTATCAATAATAACAATGCACCACGCGGCGCGGTAGTGTTATGTAGAACCTATTTTCTAAGCGCGCTCTCAATTTTTCTTATTGGCTTGAAATTTAAAATGAAGTAACATCAGATGGGCCAACCACAAAAGCCCGGCGGGCGCATGCGCATCAAACGTGAGTCGCTTGCAAATAGCCTCGTGGGCAAAAGACCTTACAAGAGTTAAAACATTTCTGTTATAACGTTTATGGTAATCTTTAAAATAGCAAATTGACTTGAATATTAATAAAGTATAAGATTTTACGAAATTATCAAATATTATGAAAGAGGTAAAAAGGTAACTTATAAAAATTATGATTGTATTTAGTTTTAAATATAAAATTAACAAAACAGACATATAACTATCTGTTATATTATAAATATACGTATGTATCTATTATTTGTGTTTTATTTATTTATTTCGATAAAGGCGCGGTTCGTATCGATAAAATATAATCATGTGCTATCGTTTATAAATTTGAGAAACCCATTCATCGTAAAATATCACAATCGGTAAGATGACAATTAAGAAAATTCATGAGCTTGTTTGAATGCGCTAGTCTTTGGAATATAGTGGTGACCGTCGGGGTGGTGGTGACCGTCGGTATGGTGATGACCGTCGGGTTGTTGGTAACCATTTAAGTTTTACTTCAACAGCGTGGGACGGTTACACGCTTTAATTTTTTTTATTTTAGGTTTATTTCTATTGGATGAAATATAAAAATAAAATTACTTTTATTAATAATATTAATTATTCTTATATTTTACATCTTATATATGATCTTTTAAAAAAATATCTAAATTAAACCCTTTTTATCATTCTTTCTTTACGCAAAATCATTCACAACCCCAACACTATTAGTTTTAAATGGTAACATTATTTTTCTTTGAACTGAATACAATTAAAAGTCCAATAAATGAATGAAATACTTTTTTTTTGTTCATAGTTATGTTATCTGGCCAGGTTATAGGATATATTTCATTACTTAAAGTAACGTACAAAATAAGCAGTGACGATAATGGTGAATCAATTCGAAAAAAAGACGCTTTTAGGGCGCTTAAATGCTAAAATGCGCTTAAATAAACGCTGAGTAAACCATAAGGCATATATCAAAATAATGTATGACATAATTGTAGATCATAAAAAGTGCTACAAAAAGTCAGCGACAGCATATGTCTGTCTTCTAAGGATCACCCACAATAATTATTTTTGACTTTAAAATAATCGGCGTGCGACCTGCGTGGTTGGGTGGTGGTTGTATTTGTATAAGTGTACAAATACAGTAACGAGATTTAAATTGCAACAATATCAATGCTTACAAAATTGAATTATTATATGTATTTAAGTACAAAGAATAGATTAAATAATACTTTAGTTAAACTGTCTGAATGGTTTGCTCTAAATAATTTACTAATAAAAGCAAACAAAACCAAATGTATGAGATTTGCCTTGATCAATGTTCGGCGTGTTGATAGTCATATCAAGATAGAAGGGAATTGAGTATGTTTAGTTGATAATACTGTCTTGGGTATTCAAAATTACAATTGCATTAAAATTTTGGCGAAAAGATTAAGCTCTGCTGCATTCGCAGTACGTAAGATTCACCATTTAGCAGTGAATGTCTTACGTTATTTTGCTATGGGGTTCCGCAGCTGAGATAGATACCTTGTTTATATTACAAAAACGAGAAATTCGAGTAATCTACAACATGAGAACCTCGCGAATCACCTAGACCAATCATTAAGGAGACAATAAGAGTTGCCATACAAGTAGAGACGGTTGCATCACAGATTGTTCTATGAAAATACACCTCACTCTTCGGATGTCTACAGAAGAATGTTCTCTCTTCGATATAGCAATACGAATATTGCTAATGAAAAAAAAACTGAACTTGATGTAGCATTATTACAGTGCATGGATGAAAGAAAAAAAATATGTTAGTGGTTTTTATAGGCTGAAGTTTGAAAAGAATGCAAACAGAAATGCCGTTCGTATACTGGCAGGAATTGCGTGTCTTCCCGTTTAGTGGCAATATATCGGTAACTTGGGAGACTTTAGCGTAGTGAGGATAGACATCTGTTGGGTAAGCACACTCTACCGTCGACCAAATATTCACTGACCATCGAGTTATTTTTATCCTATTAACACTGTTCAAGGTCGAGTTCAATGCGATGTTGAGATCACATTTGTGTTTAACCAGAAAAAATATTGTAGGTCCGTTACGCTATGAAAGGCTGATTTTGTTGCTGTATCTTTCAATGTGTCGCATAATAGAAGTAATGTTGTAATCAATCATTTTAGATCATCAAATGTTGATTCAATGACAGTTCAACTTCAGTCGTTTGATAACACAGTTCACACAGGTACTCATATATTTATTAAAAAATAAAATATATTTGTAATTAGAATTTAAGGTAAGTTTATTGTTGGATTAGAAGTTAACTTTGAGAAATTCTGTTTCAAATATTCTCAAATAATTAAATAATACTATTCATTTAAAAAAAAAAACTTTAGCCTGTATATGTTTCTTTAACATTTATTATAGTAAATAATAACATATTAAGTACTATGAAATAAAAATAATAAAATAAATAATTATTTTACTTGAAAATTTTATTAATTACTGTCGGATTTATAATTAAAAGGAGTTAACTAAAAGTTAGGCTGTTAGACGGTAAGGGAATATTGCTAATATAATATAATATAATTTTATCTTATAGACCATTGTTCAGTTCGCGTTAGTTAAAAGCTTTTAAAATTAACTTTGTCGTTATCTCTCTTACCAGAGGATAAAGCAAGGCAATTCATTTTGGCGGTGGACTATAATTTCGATATAATGTCATTCGGCGCGCCATCCAATGCGTACAGACTCGATGGATTCAGTATATTAATGTTTATAGATAAAAACGTCTTTATATGTACTGACAAAAGAGGTTGCAGTGGTATTATTGCAGAATATTTGAGACAACGTTACTATTTGTAACGTTAAGGTTAACGTTGCGATTTAGGTTATATTATAGGTTCCCTTGTTATTTATGAACGGTAATGTGTCGAAATGAAACGCCGCTGTATAATCCATGCTTTCAACATCGCGACCTAGCTAAATTCCTATCCGAATTCGAACTAACTAACTATACATGTATGCATGTCTCTTGCCTTCTGGGAGGAAGGAAGAGACACGCGTACATGTATTTAGTAATCTGAAAATTGATCTAAGGCTAACTAACCAAAAGGAAAAGAAAGAAAAAGGTCACTTACAGAACCTTTGTACCCGAGTGTAATGCATGTATGTTCATAGTACAGTGTAATGAATGTATGTTGGTAGCTAGTGATTGCAGTATCACTGTATCGCGCGAGCAGCTGGCTTGAGGGCTCCATAGCGAGGGAACGGACCTAGGCTCAAGTCGCTGCAGGAGAGGGCGGTCGTGACATGTGTGTGGGAGCGAAGTTAGCCGCCCGCCCCCTGCGGAGTGAATGCTTTTTACTGAAAGTGTATACGGATTTATAGCTCGAGTTCACCTAATAGGTATAACTATGTACTCCTTGAGGCAACCGATAGTTTACAAGCAGTTGAGAATTAGCAACTGTACAATTTTCTTCTATGTTTCATTGGCTGTTCTGAAATCCGCAAGATATTAAAAAAAATGAAATATAATTAATTTAAAATTTCAGATCCTATCAGTGTAATTAACAAAAGTACAGTTACTTAAAATGCCTATTGACCTTTACTACATGGAGCTGTCGGCGCCCTGCCGTGCTGTCATGTTGACAGCTGCTGCGCTCAACGTCCAGCTTAACTTGATAGAGCTCAACATATTAGAGAAGGCGAACTTGACTCCAGAATTCTTGAAGGTGAGCTATTAAGTGTTATCGCAACACCGGTAAATATTAAACTATCTGATACCTAAAAGTAGCTTGCGAGTCTTCTGAATTTACCGTGGTGTTGGAGCAAATTACACCCGGCTGGATCATAACCAGCATACAGGTTGTAAAAACCTGACATAATGATTTGCTTTGGTTACGACGTCAAACATTGTACACCCAGCTGTATGTTAGTTGTATTCTGTTAGGTTTGTTAAATTTTCACGACAAGCCTCTGAACCGATCACAATGAAATTTAGCATCGAGATAGCCTGGGATCTGGAGAAGGACATAGTACAAAAAACACACAGACGAAGTCGCAGGAAAAAGCTAGTTTAATGTAATATTAATAAAAATAAAACCATACACCTGAACGTAGCTTTCAATCAGTGAATGAATTTTCAGAAATTGGATCAGTACTTTCGAAGTATCTTTTACAATTCTACATGATACATCCCAATTCCCAACTCACAAACTATACCTCTTCATAATTTTTGTATAGATTATAGAAGTATCCATGGATATTACATTGGTTACTTCATAGTCAGAATTATTTGGGTTTGTTTAACCATTTCAGTGCCATTGACCCACGTAGTGGTCTCACTCATGTCATATTCGAGCGCCAGGTACCCACGTAGTGGGCGCTTATAATTTGTTTTTAGGTTAACACATTGTGAAGACAAGAACACCTCCAAAGTTACTGTATTTATCATAATTACCACCTTAATACACAACATATTACATATACGTCTTTTATATCACGAGGACATGCCATATACAACTAACCCACGTGAGCTCTATTTTTCACTAGTGAAAAATATTGCGGCATGGCATATGACGTCTTTTATTTTTCGAACTGACTATACTGTTAGCTGGAGCCTGGAGCCTTTACGGCTTTTACAGCTTCACCGGGCTTGGACATATGACCTCTATGAAAACTGTAGAGGAAGCGAATGTGTTAAGAGAATACCTATAAATTATGTTTGCAGTACCATGGCAAAACCGAAAAGTAACTGATATGACTTCAGATCTTGTTTAGCGAAAATAGAAAAAAAATTTTTAGCAACATGAAATACATATAACTAGCGCTGCCCCATGGCTCCCCACGTGTTTATTACCCAGTAATTATTTTCGTAATTTTTTTACACGTTTTTATTTTTCTTGCAACGTTCGTATGTAAGTGTGTAACATCAAAATTTGCAAACTATTTTTCGAGTACTTCCTGGAGGCCTAGCCAAGTTGTCATTGTACAGTTCCAGTGACGATCGTCTGGCTCCATCTTCAGACCCTTGTTATAATGCGTAATGGAAGACACTCATGAAAACACAACAAACGAACCCAAACCAATTCCCCAGATTCCATCAGAGAATTCCAGTGGCAATCGTCCAGCTCCATTTTCAGACCCTCGTCATCATGTATTATTATGCTACCATGGAACTGATATAATGATGGGAGACGATGGGATGGGACGGGCTAGTTGGTTTTGTTCTCATGAGTACCTCATCGACACTAGAAATTTGTTAATAATGACCACAATAATTGTATGTTCATCTTACTTACTTTCTTAAGGGAAATCACGCCACAGATTTGTTTTTTTTTTATTATTAACATCTTCCATGAACTAATCATCTACCTTAGGGATTGGTCAATTCTCCGTTTTTATCATCTCCCTGCGACATATAGATTATTGAATGAATTCTGATACAAAAAAATATAAACACAAATTTTATAAAGCGTAATGAATTATACACCTAAACCTTCCTCATGAATCACTCCGTCCATTGATGAAAGCCGTATGAACATCCGTTCTGTAGTGGTTGAGTTTATTGCGTTCCGACAGACATACAGACAAATGCGGCGGGGGACTTTCTTTATTTTATAATATGTACAGATGTTTATCGGGAAATTCGGAAGAAAAATATACATTTACAGATTTGTTAATGTGATAATCCAAATTTCAGAGAACAAACAATCATAATAAAAAAATTTCAAGATCAGAATCTCATCAAGGCTACATAGTTTTGTAATGATAAGAGACAATTTAACTTCTGTTGCAGATCAATCCCCAACATACAATCCCGACAATAGTCGACGACGGGTTCACTCTATGGGAATCTCGCGCAATAATCAGATATCTCGTCAACAAATACGGTGGAGCTGACAGTGCCCTCTACCCGAAAGATCCTAAAGCTAGAGCTATAGTCGACCAGAGAGACTCGACTTCGACATGGGAACACTATATCATAGATTTGGTCTATATTTGGTAAGTCATTTTTGAGAGTAAAATAGGAAGCGTTACGAAAAACTGAGAGTACAAAGTTTGCCGCGAAAATCCGACCTAGTATCAAAGATTATTTTCAAGTATCTTTTAAAATTATAATCCACCATCAATTAAGAATTTGCTGTAGGTACTTTAAAGCCTTAGTTGCATCTGATAGCATCATCTAGTATTTCAATTTATATGTATATCGCAATGCTTTATATATTTTAAAAAGCGTTATTCTTGACACTCCTTATATGGCTTAACTTGCCAATATTAACTAACAAGTTAACAAACACTGGCTTACCTAGGGGGTTGAGGCAGTGGCGGCACGTCCCAGTGCCACTCTTTTGGGGGTGACACCCGACCGTGGAAAATAAGTCAGTAAAAGTGGAGATAAAAAAAATGTTGTCGACTTGGAAGGCCCTAAAATATTTTACCCTTTCTGCTCTAGCCACCCCGACAGCGTGATTTTTTGCCCCATGTGCCACTCCTGGAAGCTACGCTACTGATATTAAACTCTTAACAAATAACACCTGGAACATAATTTTAAAGATATAGATAGTTAATTTTATTTAGGTATAACCATCGATATATTATATATGTATGTAGTAGATTTCGCGATCCGAACATTCACTTTGTTCGAGTTAACTGCATGTCAAACCATGCAGCTTACTTTAGTGTAGCTTCGACATTTATGCAGTGCGGGCGAGTACTGATAATTCAAATCAAAGCGCGAACCTGGACCTAAATACCAGTTCAGTAGTCAAGTAAGTAAAATTATTTGTTGATTAAATGAATAATAACACAATACAATTTGTTTATTGAAATTCCACGACATATACAATCATAGACTAAAACATGCAAATGTTTATTACCAAACCGCTTGTAGGTAAAAATATGTGACTGAACACAGACTTGACGTGGTGTTTTTAAAAAGTGTTTCAATTTGTTTAACTGTTTTATAACCAGACTGTGTTAGTTCTGTTTAGTATATAGTATCAACTAATATTTGCCAAAGTTCAGATAATATGCGTATTTGAGTTTAAACAAATGAATAACAATTCATTTTCTTTTCAACTTTATTTATTTATAAATTTTAAAATAGTGTATGAATTCAAATGAAGCATTGTAGGTAAAAAAGCTGTGTCTCTTCTGCGATGTGAAATCTATAGGAACGACTGCCATGTTGTTTATCAGTACTTGAACAAATTGTTTCTATAAACGATCTTGTCTATCGGTAGAATATATGTCAATGTGTATATCTGTGTGCTTCAAAGAAATATATATTTATTAACTTCCAACCCGTACACATACCCAAAAGCACCATTTTAATATATTACCTACTCTAAATAAGCCAAATAACCTTATATTGTGTTCCTACAGTCAGTAGGGTCTTCAGAGCTCCTTGACGGAATGGGTTCAAGGTCGGCAACGCGCTACAAGTGGTGTTACAAGCGTCTATAGGCTACGCTAACCGCTTGCCACCAGGCACCTTGTCTCTAGGCTTGTCGGCCAACTTATTTGTTAATTTTACAGTTTTTACAACAAGGTAAAACAATGAATCAGCCTTTCTAACTTCCCTAGATATAGGCCTCTACTAATCCGCGCCACTCAGCCCAATCCTCATTATTCTGAAACAAATCTCCTCCCACTGTCCAATTAAGTTCATTCAGGTCATCACTTCATCTAGGCCATCTAGGCCTTACAATGACATCACGGCGTACTCCATTTGTCTAAAGAACATTAACTACCGTATACCATTATGTATGGAACCTGTATTTAAAGCAAAAAGTGTTCCCAGACTGATTCACTTTTCTATGAAGAGGACACAACAAATTTGGCGAATTATAATGGTTTTATTTTTCATAAATAATGAAAATATTTTTGTTCTCAGTACCCACAAATGTTTGATGGTAAGCAAGCAGACGAGGGTGCTTTAAAAAAATTGCAAGAGGCTTTGGAATTTTTGGAAGTGTTCCTGGAAGGCAACAAGTATGTTGCGGGATCCGAACTCACTATTGCAGATATAAGTCTCGTAACTACAATCTCATCAATAGAGGTGACTGGAACCAGCGTTTCGAATTACCCTAACATTATGAAGTGAGTTGAAACCTGACAAAATTTTGTTTTGAATCATTCATAGTTTCTAATTTGACTCTGCGGTGAACATGGTTAATTGTAGTGATATATTTTGTGAAAATATTATGTACTAGCTGTGCCCGCAGCTCCGTTCACGTGGACAACATAATGCTGTCGGTCGAGCGCACGAGCGAAATGTGTTACTCCCGCTCAAAAGACGGAAGATAATGCTTATTGTGGGTGATCCTTAGAAGATATATTATGCTATAGGTGACTTTTTGTAGGTCTTTTTAAGATCTACAGTTATTTAGAATATTAATTTGATATATTTCGTATGATTTATGCTGACATAAGCCATTTAAACTATAGATAGATGTACTTAACAAATGTTACAAACTTGGAGAAGAGTAGATCATTGCTAGGTAATACGTATACAACAATATAAAAAATAAAATATTGTACTTCGCAGGTGGTATAACTTGGTGAAATCAACAGCGCCAAATTATAAAGAGGCCAATCAAAAGGGAGCCGAGAAAATGAAAAGTCTTTTCATACAATTAATGGCTAATAAAAAGTAACTTATTAACATAATTCTATGTCTAATGAAATAAATGAAAAGTAATGATGACTTCCGACAATTTCTTGTAAACGGTAAAAAATGTCATTTCATTTATTATATATGTAGAAAAATTAAAGAAAATTTTTGACTGTTTTCTTTAATTTTTTCAACAAGAAACTCCAAAGGAAAAAACAAATATGCCACTCTAAATTTAAAGCTCCGTTTTAGCTTTAACTTGAGCCACTAGAGTTTTGAAGGCATCTATGCCTTTCTGGTTTGCTTCCTGGTATCCTGGAGCAGTAGACTTAACAAGTGTAAACCATCTAAAAATAAAGAGAAATATTTGAAAAGCTTATCCAGTTTTGTTAAAACAAAACAAAAATAAAATCGGTGTAATAAAACCTTTTTCTACAAAGAGCTTGAGCTTTCGGGGAAGGAAAATATCGTCATGAAACTATAACATAATGATAGGACCCCCCTCAATTGACTATATCCTCAAGTTAAAAATCTGTTGCCAAGCACCTATGTGTGCGTTCCCGCACCTACAATAGAAAACTGGCTTCCTTTCAAAGATCAGCGTTTTGCCGTATTAGTATACAGCATCCTAGCAGTATAGCTTTCAACATCAGGTGAGAATGTGGTGAACCGTCAAACCTTCACGTTGTCAATAAAGGTTATATATTATTGATTAGCGTTTTATAACAATCTCGCTTTATGAGTTACAGAATCTGTGCAAGGTTCGACCGAGAGAGGCACCATTGTCACACTTATGTCTGCCGCAAAATAGCGATATTAACGCTGCTGTGTTCTGGTCCAAATGATGCAGTTGTCACACGTATCGGCTGAGTGTTTAAGAGTGTTCAAGAGTAGCAACTTATAATTACTGACCTCAGGACCGCGGTCTTTTTGAGATTGGTTGTACTTGCTGCAGTGATTACTTAAAATCAGGTGGAACCTGAATGCTACTTCATAATATAAAATACCTAATGTAAAATTATGATGTAGTCATGATGCGTCTAGAAAGAGGACCCCGGATTTTAAACCCTATTTGCCAAAACACACCAATAACAGTGATTACATCAAGACTTTTTTTTATCGTTATAGGCTTTGGCGTAGTGGCTACAATCTCACCTGATGTTAAGTGACGATGTGGCTCAAGATGATAACACGCTAAACCTAGTGGAAGACTGGCTCTCAAGTGCAGCTGCCACACCTATTGCTGCTTGGCGACAGATTTTCAACTTGAGGGTGGTAGCCAGCCAGGCGGGCTAATTAGAAAAAGTCCTACCACCATGCTATGGTTTCCTCACGATGTTTTCCTTCACCGAAAGCTCAGGCTCATTATAGGGATTCGAACTCACGACACTCGACGTGAAGTCGTACACGCTACCACTGAGCCATCATCGCTTCAACTAGACTGGCACTAAAACAGAAAATACTGCCCAATCTCTACTGTTAACAAAGTTATATAGAATTTACTTCGTGACCGCCATTTAAATAAGACCAAAACTGTAATTTTATACTTACTTATCCACGTTGGGATAGCTGGACAGATCGATACCGGCAGCGTCGATAGTTGAAACCGTAGCTACCAGAGCGAGATCAGCCAGAGTGAGTTTATCCCCAGCAGCGTACTTGTTCTTATTTCCTAAAAACGCTTCGAAAAATGATAGACCTTCTTCAAGTTTCTTGCGATCAGCTTCGTTTGCTGGTTGTCCGGCGAAAATTTGAGGATACTAAAAGTATTAATAAATTTAAATAAAGACAAATATGAAATTAGAGTACCTACAAATGCTTGAAGTTACCAATCAGTTACCAATCAAATTCTTTAAGTAACCAGTCATTTCCACAGTCAAGATAAGACAGAGACAAGTGCAAGATATTGTTGTATTTTTTTCATGTTGTCATGCACAAGTAGAATAATTAAAAAAAGTAATATTTTAAAAATAACAATTTCAATTTTTTTAACTTTAATTTTACTCCTTAGATTAGAACAAATTTTAAAAAGGAGTCCCGATTCTACGTAATTACCAAAAAAACTTTTACATTGAATTTTCCAGACATAGATATTTTCTTCCAAAAAACTTTTTCCATTATATGTTTGTGAGTTTTTTTTTAACAATTTATCTCCAATGCTGGAAACAGGGGTCGCCACTGGATGTAAACTAAACTTTGTATATATACTCCGTCTCTAAAGGTCGTAGCCACAGATCTGTGTCGTAGCTTTGTATTAGATGGCCTACAACTTTCGTCAATAACTATAATATGCTTATAAAATGAATCAGACTTGTACATAGTTCCAGAGAATAATGCGTGCAAACAAACAATATATTGAACCTTATAATATTAGTTAGATCACTCTTTACTGTTTTGTTATAAGTATAGATGTACATTATAAAGCATTACTTGTTAATGTTATACTGTAGTTTTCAGGACGGTATTCGAAGAAGCATCTATATATCATAACACTCTTCTGTAGAGGCTAAGCAGTAATAAAAAAACATGTACATAGCTGAACCGTGTGAATATTTAGCAAATAATAAGATATAAACAATCTAAAAGCAGTCATCAAAGTTAAACAGATTGCTAATAGATGACGCCTTAAATATATTTTAATATGTATGAACAGATGCCATTTCGTCAATAGAGCGAAACATAAGTTTTCAAATGATGTTTGAATCATTAGTTTTGATGACGAATTAACGGGCATATGGCGTATACAGGAAAAAAACGGAGGATTTTTTACGTGCAAAAAAATCGCGGTTAATAATTGCAAGCGTAATTGTAAGCGTAGTCATTTGCAAATATTGATTTTATGTTATAATAATTACAAGTGTCGCTTCACTTATAATTAAAAAAATTGCGGAACAAAAAAAGTTATCGAAATGCTGTCAAACATAGTTAACAATTGAGAAGGATTTCTCAGTCAGAAATAAACTGTTTTTACTTGTGGGAAGATCGACAAGAATCTTTGACGGCAATTTGAAAGTAACAATTCAATGACAGCGGCGAACGGCGGTAGATTGCCTATCTCTCGGTGGTCATCGTTGTTATGGACTGTGCTTTATCTACCATCAGGCAGAGCGTTCTATATAAATGAAAAAGCAGTCTATCATTTTGCAAACTGCCGTCGTAGTCTTTGTTAGCATAGCATTATAATTATCTTCATGTGGACACACTTACAACGTACTGTGCGAAACGGGGATACAGCGTTCCCAGGTCGAAGTCCAGCCTCTGGTCTATCAACGCCCTTGCTTGTGGATCTTTTGGGTATAGCTCGCTTTCTCCGCCGTACTTATTAACCAGATATCTACTGATAGCACGGGATTCCCACAGAGAAAAGCCATCGTCAACTAGCGTTGGTACCGTATGTTGAGGATTTAACTGTAATATTAATTACGGTCATTAAATTTTTAATACCATAGACCTAATGGAGGCTATTCAATAATAGATTGGAACCTCTAAGAAGTGATTTAGAATGGCTTGTGTGTCAGTGCGTGTTGCCAACAATATCCTTCAGATAACATCAAATATCAATGAAGTAAATTCAGGTGAATACCAAATTTCGACTCAATCTCCTGAGGAAGATGCTCACGTCCATTCGTCAACTAGAAAAGAGCTGATAATCTTCAAACAAAATTTCTAATACCTCCAAGAATATGTGTACAAAGTTTCATGAAGATCGGTTAAGTCGTTTTCGCGTGAAAGCGTAACAAACAAACTTACATTCGCATTTATAGATAATATTAGTAGGATTATTATGATGTATATTGCATAGATATAGAATTGGTCACCTTTAAGAAATCAGGTTTCAAATGTTCGCCCTCTCTCAAGTTCATCAGATTCAGATTGAGGTGTACGTCCAGTGCCGCGGCGACCAGCAGCACGAGTCGGCACGGAGACGACCCCGGGGTGTAATACAAATCAATCGACATACTGGATTCTATACACATTATAGAAATAATAAACGCGATAACATTATTTAGTATGACCTTGACAAATTCACAACATTTTATGAGATATTTTATTACTTACTTTTTGTTAAACTATGGGAGACGCGTTCGATAGAACAGAGCACTGACAGTACAACAACAAATATCGAAATGCCGGCCTGTTAACCTTGTACGTTCACTGGTTTACCCACAGGCCCCACAGCTAAATTGAATTGTGTCATATCATTATTATTATCCGACCAAATTACGTACGTGCACTCAGCAGGATAACAATAGATAACAGTTACCACTATGATAAGGAACGGATTTAATAAAATGTTAAATTATCGCAGAAAATCCTGTCCTTTTTATAATGTGTTCAATTTAGAATCTCCGGGAAACTTCAATGTATGAACCTCTCCAAATTTAAACTCTAGATCCGCGCCAGGCTCTGATTTGATAATAATATATTTTTGACATGCAATACCTTCAGAGTTATACGACTGAACAGTTAGTCACGATATTAATTTTGCCGAGTTTTGTTTTCCTACAAATTTCATATAATTATTGCATGAGAAAGATTTATATCATACAAATTTGATTAACAACAATTAAGTTATATATTTATAGAGCTTGACTTAAAAATACATCCTATTTAAATATACTTTAAGCGGTTTAATGTATGTCTACTTAATAATGTTTATAAAATAGCAATAATTATCCTTTGTATACGCATGCGGTGAGAACCAGACCTGAGACAATAGAATGTCACAGTACGTAGTATTTAAGAAGTCTTACGCTGATGATGGACAAACAAACTAAATTATTAATAGTAGCGAAAATCTTCTATATAAATAAAATTATTGTGGTTTGCCGTTGTGCGCGTATTGTGTAATAACTACTGTATAGATTTTGATTATTTTGTTCTAATTTACTGTTTAGATAGGTACTTGGTCCTGATAAAATACATATATCCCGATATATTCATAAACATTAATTCAGTAGTTCGGCTATTCTTTAAGATAATACTAATCTGAATTAAAAAGATTGATATCGCTCGACATACATTCATATAAACCTTATCATAATGGCTATTTCACAGAGGTCGTAGCTGTCGTATTAGTTAAACAGGCTGTTAATAATAGATGGCGCCTCTTACTCAACAAATCGACATCATCTACAACAACATCTGAACAACACATCGACTGCAACATCGCACGAGTGAAGATGGCTAGAGCCAAATTAGCTCGTCCTGGTGTCGCATCTTCTACGAAAGAAGCTAGATTTATATCAGCAGCCGCCTCAAATACACAGCCCTCTCTTGGTTCGTATACGTCCCTGAATAACAGAGGAAGCGGCCGAGACCACAGCAAAATCTTAGTGTATAGACTTGTCAAGGCCCCGCTAAGTTAAGAACGCCACAGTAGGGCGGAACCTACAGATAGAGGAGCTTGATGTATTCATTGGCCGACAGGCCACTAACCTGTTCCGGAGAGGATCGCGCCGCTGCATACTCGACCCTCGAACAAAAAGACGAAGCCACAGCCTCGCCACCTCATCATCGCCCACACGACGGTGAATTAAAAATTGAAGTCCACTTGTGTTAGCAAGTACCAACGCACCGCCTCGTATTCACTGAAAAGGGTAAAATACCCCGCCGCAGTTTCCACATCGCCTCATAGGAGGAGGGTGCGATGACCAGTCGATATAGCGTTACCACAAAAACGCCTTTGAGAAGTAATATACAGAGATTAAAAAAAAAATGTTATTTATGGGTGATCCACAATGTGAGATTTTACCCTCAAACTTTTTATTACTATCAATACCTTATGCAAGAGGCTTCTTATAATTTTCCTATCAGGTAGGTCGGCTATATGGCTGGGCCATTTACAAAAGCTCCGAGAACAACAATTTAACTATGGACAGCATAAGGCCACTAGGCGAGGAAGCGCGGCAAACATTTCATATAAAAATATTCACGTAGATTTAACTTCACGTATTTAATTTCACGTATATTAAACTTTGAAAAACAGATTTGAGATTCCAGACTACTTTTGAGACACCCGTGAGTCAGAACTAAGAGGAGTGTGTGACGAGAAAAGGGTACAACTGGTAGAGCACGTTTTCCGTCATTAAAATGAATAGGTATTGCATCACGTACAATAAGTCCATTAAACATCGATAACCATTTATAAAACTATCGATAGTAGGCATGGAAAAGATTGCTATTTGTGTTTATAAGTCGATATTTGAACACACCTTACCGGCCGAGTGCCTTAAGGGCTTACCCCCAACCTCGGGTGAAGCTGTAAAACACGTTTGAGGCTTCAGGACCTTATAGCTAACAATATAGTCAGTTCGAAAAAAAATTAAAAAATAACACACTTTACCTAAATTCCATTGGCAGATGATAAAAAGGACAAAATCAAAACACCAAATAATTTACATTATATTTTATTATCTTTGTCTTTAATAAAGTAATTACAGATAGGCACTAAAAAAAAAATATAACCATGCATATTTAAGACCATAATACAATATTTCTTAGATACAACGTACAACGCATCCTTTCTCCTCGACAGAAATAACACCAACGCGACGCTACCAACGTTATCGCTAACCGTTACGTTATTCCGTCACTATAACAGTTATTTCGATGGCACGGAGGCGAATCCGGCTGAGTATTGTTCCGCGATTATTCCCTCAACGTATCATCATCACATAAACCAACCTTTCAACAAGAGGGTAAGATAATAGAAGCTTTAAAATTCGCCATGTCCCCCACAGAAGGCACATAATATCGGTAAAGGAAAAAAACAATGTTCACTTTTAAAAAAGCTATTATATATAATATACTTATATTCAAAAAACTAACAGCTAGTTATAAGAAACGTTATTTTAAACGAAGCTATAAATCGTGTGCTATTTATCCGGACGTCCGCTATCGACCGGAATTATATTTATTGCTTTTCCATTACAAAACATGATATACAATACATCCTTTACGGCGAAATCAGTTCATTTGTAACGAAAACGGACTTGCAATTTGCCGTCAATTAACATTTTTAAAATAAATATAATAATATATGAAATTATCTACTAAATCGAAATAAAACGTTTAATTCTCTAAATACAAAAAAATTGTATTCACTTTATAAATTACACAGGATTAAATGAATAACTCTAGAAGCGCCAAATGAATATACAGGTGCTTTTCTACAATCGAAGCATGTCTGTTATTTATTATACCGTGTTCTCATTGAAAATGTTTATTGAGTAACCTTTTTTTTTTACTAAATATCGATAATATTATTACACAAAGCTATCTACAAGAGCCACTTACCTTTCGACAGTTTTGAATTCGAGTTGCGTTCCACCCGGGCGACGCTATGCGATATCACGCTCAGCGTGCTCTATATTACAGGTGCTTGTGACTCTAGGACAATCATTCAAAGGCAATTTTTGTTTTCACATTACTAAATTTGAATAACGTTTACGAATATAGGGTAAATATTTATAGAGAAATCAATACATTTCAAAGTCATGTTATAAAAAGTAAAGGTAAAATTACTGGGACCCGAACGACAAAATGTCTTAGCGAAGTTGAAAAGAGGAAAGGCATACACCGGCTTACGCGCGTTAGAAAGAAACAACATGACTATGTTTGCATTTGGAATTTAAGGAAAAAATATTTACGACTTCTAATAAAATATAACAAGTTTCCTAACAAATAGCATATATAATATTAATTAATTTAATTGCCTAAAGTCTCAAGCACGCTGTATATAAAATCATTGGTAAATAATCCAGTACTAGATAATTATACACAGCCGTTGTTATAGAATATAGATAGGAGTAGCGCAGCGTCGCTTCGCCCGCGCAGGACAACGTGTGTTGCCAGACGGAAATAATATCTGACGCGGTCACAGACCACAGATTAAATTATTAACACAGTCTATGAATATGCTTCAACTGGACAGATTATTTTAAACTGGCAAAATAAATGTTTTAGTAATGACTACTTCTGTCTGGGAATGATTTGTAATGATTGCATTTTATTAGTATTCCAGCCATTTTGACTCTCTTGCTTCAGCTCTAACGACAACTGGACATTCTGTAAGGAAAAAAATCAAAATTAATATCAAAAATCTATTTATCTTAAGAGATGTAGAGCACAGAGAAGTTTCTTTGGAGGTTTCTCTCTACCCGGGGCAGTCCGACTGGTGGAATACCTTACAAGAAGATGGCAGACAAATAACCTTGTGTTCCTGCAGTGAGTAGAGCTCCTTGGAGTAGGGGTTCAAGGTCGGCTACGCGCTAGTTATATAATGGTCTTACAAGCGTTTATGGGCTACTGTAGCCACTTATCATCAGCCGTATGATTATTACACAAATTAGTTTCGTTAAAAAAAAAATTTTTTCTTTAATATCTTTTATTCTATGTAAATTCAATTTTTTTATTATTTCTAGCATTGAATATGAATGTTTTCTTTCAGACATCAGGCTCATACTTTTATCTAAGATCAAACAATTGTAACCATTGTAACCATTGTAACAATTGTAATTGTGTAATTGCTAAACCTGTGTTTTACTAAAAGATTTTATTTATTTCTAGTATTATCAAGTAATATAATATTTACATTCGCACAATGGGGTGTAATTTTGTGTTGGTTGTCGTTAACAATTACTTCTCATTTTACATACGATTGTTTGAAAACAGATGGTATCATTTTTTGCAAAGAAACTATAGATTGCTTCTTAGTAATTTATCAATGTGTAAAGTAGCGGCATGCTATGATGGCCGTATTGAAGTTTGTCCGCTCATGACGTTTCCTATAAATTAATAGCTACGTTTGACAGACCAATTTGATGTTCTTTATTGTCAATAGTGACATGCAGTTAGTCATTTAAAATGTATTGAATATATAATTTTAGAACACAAAATTAATTTATTACACTTAAAATTAATTCAAGATTAATATTTTTTAAGGTAATAGCTAGTCGTACTATTTACTGCGTATCTATAGGCATAGTTATCGTATAATACTAGAACAAAAAAAAAACCATTGAAATTCTGTCATTTGTGGTCGTAGCGTACAAGAATGTAAAATAAGGTAAAAACTTGTAGCATTTAAAAAAAATCATTTTTCTGAACCGCTATAAGTTCTGCTATAAGCCATTTCAAGATTACCGGAAACCTGTATATATTACGGTCCCGCAAACAATCTTTTTACTAACAAAAAAACAACTTCATTTGACAGAATCCTTAATGGATCATAATTATGGTGAGTTTTTTAATTCCACGGAATAAATAGACAATCACTAATGTCAAACTTGAAAATAATGTTGCCAAATTTATTTTTGTAGTGTTGTGCTACGTAATATATTATACGGTATAATTATTTGAATCGTAAGATTGTAAATACTAAATTGAAGGTTTTTATTTATTAATTGAAAAATTTTGTGTTATTCAACATACTCGATATTTTACTATTATAATGGCATCATTCAGGAAACTATAAAATGTATTCATGGTGAACAAATAAAAAAAATAAAAACTAGAAAAAAAAACGAAAAACGCTGTGATTGTAAGGATTCAAGGTTTTTTTAGAAAAAATATCAATAGGTATAATTTCAAGTACGGTTTTGAGATTAGTTCCGATTGGACATAAATATTTTAAAAACATAATAAACTAACAAGACATGTAATGTCATATTGCTTCGTGAGAATGAAAGACTCACTATAGTGTACATATGTACGATAAACCTCTGAAATTATGTCTATCAAAATTTGAAATTTACAAAATGACCTGTAGTGCGATCGACACATGTAGGATCGCTAGCCAGCACAACTACACCCTTCGGGAAACTCGCGTCAATGCTCAATAACTTACAGATACAACTCACATTTGGTAACATTTTTTTTTTCGAAAATAAATTGTCACTTTACGTAATTATGGTAATGTGTCAAAACGGCCATCATAGTGTGCCGCTGCTGTACGTGACCGAAAAACGACGACGAAAAAAAAGACGTTCAGAGGCGTAAGATGTAACAAGGCCTCCGGTGTTTGCTAGGTTAATCGACGAGCTAAAAAATATTAAAATATAGCAAATTTGTACTATCGATATTTTAAGCATGACTAACAATTGTATGATTATTCAAATTACTATTAGTTAATCGCTAGTAGCATTGATAAAACATCGATTATTTACATACCCGATAGTATCGCTTGTTATTTAAACATTTTTTAAACATTCGACTATCGATTGTTTCTTAGTACGAAATGTCACTCACGCAAACCTTTGTTGTAATTGTGTATTGGAAATTAACTATTGATAGTTTTATCCCCACCATCAATTATTCGATACTGCTACTGACAATAATTTAATCAATAGTTAATCTTTGTTTTAGCAAGACTAATCGATACTTAAGACCGTAGATATAGTGATGAGTACTGACGGTGGCGAGTGAACAGTGACGAGTGAGGAGTGGCGGCTACTGGCAGCACTGCTTGCGCACGCTGTCGGCCTGCGAGGGGCGCACGTCCGCGGGCTCCGCGTCCGGCCGGATCACGTCGCCCTCCGGCGGGTCGCGCATCTGTCGCTGCGACACGATCCTGTATATTTCTGAAACGGACCACAAGTACGTTCACATGTTACAATATAACTTTAAAACAAACGGATTCCAATACAGATTCCCAGATAATAATTATACTATAAGCTGTGTGGTGGGTTTCCGACTGGGTTGCAACCATCATACACCAAGTATAACACCCGCCATAGTAGCAAGCTTAAGCGTGTTCTCGTTAATTAGTCAGATCGCGACTTATTTGCATACGCGCAACAGTCCGAGCCGAGGTTCGGCCACTTTGGCACCCTCGGATGTTGTTGCAAAGCTTTCGCGGCTGAGTGTCTTAAGCGCTCGACCTTAAGCCCGGTAAAGCTGTAAAAGCCGTAAAGGCTCCAGGGACCCTAAGGCTAACAGTATAGTCAGTTCGAAAAAAAAAATGGGTTCTCGTCCTTGATCAGCCGGTGTATGTCCAGTAATCGAACGGGATGGTAGGGATCTAGACCCCGACTGAGTCGTGGCCACCCTTAACATGGTGACAAACCCGTCACATTGATTGTCTTTGGATCGATAATTGCTTATCCTCTGGTTAAACCATCGTTTATGGACTGTACTGTTACTGGTAAAGTAGGCACTGAGGCGTCACTTTGCCATGCTACTATAAAGAAATAAGTATTTTGTGTGCACACGTGTCAGAAAAAATAAAATTTTCTTTAAAAATTCTTTTTAAATATACTAACACAGCGGGATTCGTACTATCGACCACTCGTGCGTACTGCGTGTGAAGTCTGATTGTCTCACACCATTAAGCCATTCCGACGACGATCACAATCATGAAAGCCTGGGCTTTCATTTATTCACACGCTGACGAATCATGGAAAATCACGAATAACGTCTAAATAGGCATGATAACTATAACAAAGGATCACTGAAATATTGATATTGTCAAAAAACTACCCTGTCATACCAGGACACCAAATGGGATTGATTAGTCATGATAACTTTATTGAAATCAAGTGTCCCACGAGTGTAAGACGTATCAAAAACATGCTAAGGAAGATCAACTTATTTTTTGTATATTTGATTGTAACTATGGTATAAATAAAAATGTTGAAATTTGATATGTATCTATCACTTCATGAGAAATATGTGTCTGATTTGCTTGCAGTTTTAGTGCCATGATGAAAATCTAATATGTATCCATTATAGTACCGCACACTGAAGATACAACTAAATGAATAAGCTAATATTTTTTTGTAAACATTATTTGGAATATAAGTAACTTGGGAGTTTTTGTGTTTTTTGGTGGACCGCATACTACTTAAATAGAATTTAGAATTCATTTTTAAAACATAAAATAACTTCATTATTGTGTGAACACTGAATGTTGAGTAAACTATGAGTATATCATTATTATGTTCCTTAATGTTGACTTTTGTTGAATCGTTGCTTACTAAGCCGTGACGTAACAATCAGACGCCATGACACTTGTGAGCGTTTCGGCGTCAATTTACAATTTGTTTTAAAAAAGGTCACTTTTTAACACTAAACCTGTATTTTCTTTTTTTAGTATAATAAATACTTAATATCATTGTAGAAATGTTTTTCAAAAGTAGTTAGCATGCCTATTGTATCGTACGTCCATCGCTATTAATAACGAATCGTCAATAACGGAAGTATCTGTGTGAACCGGCTGTTAGGATTGACTTTCAACTTTAAAATATTCATTGTCATCGATTGTTACGCGCAATGGCCTACATACTGGATATTACACGACCTTTACGTAGTTAATTGCAGTACATACCAACTATTCATAAATTCGTATCTAAAATTAAAATTCAATAATACTCATTAGTTATTCTAAGGAAGTCATTTTTGTGACTGACCTATTGTTAAATTATCACATAGATATGTTGTTTAGTAATGTTCAGAGTTTTTGGCGGGATCATAATCTGTACCTATAGTGGTTCTTTGTTTCAATTCATAAGCTTTTGTTATTTGGCACCTTATTATAGAATTTTGGCGGTTTACGTTATGTAGTTTGGTTATTGTGCACAAGTGAAGTAGATAATGAATAATAATTAGGAAAATACATTTTAAGTTGCAACAAAAACTCCCTGGACAGTTATAGATAGGTTTCGTTCCTATTGTTACAACAATGTTTGAGGAAATAAGATTTTGAAGATTACAACAATATGGCAAAATTGTGGACGAACACAATTGCCATTAAATAAAAAGAAGTAAAATTTAAAAAAGTTGCAATACAAATAACCTCAAGACATAGAAAAAGAGGGTCATAATGTTGTAGCCTCTTTCAGCGCATACAGTAATTACAAGGTCCAGGTTACTTAAAAAAAAACCAAGAGTAATTGAAATTTTCAAACTCTCTAAAACTTCTATTCGTTCTCAATGGTATGCCATATGCATTACAAACTTGTTATTACGTTAAAGTAATTCGCTAATTTAACCCGCCCGTATGAAATCAATAAAACAACAATTTTGTGGAAATAACACTGGTGTGTATAACCTTTCGATAACCGATTTTGATGAAATTTTGTACACGGCAAGTATAATAAGTCATTTCATAATTATATTGATAGGCTATAACAATTGATAAAAATACTTTTAAAAATCGTAGCTAGTATAATAGTTTTCAACAGATTTTGATCAAAATTGTATCCCAACAAAAACACGTCAGCTCCAAATAGACATGAACGGCCATTGACACCAAAGTATCGAGACGTCCGTTATCTAATACACCCGCGACCATATTATTTCGTATTAATATTCAAATAGCGTGTCAAGTTAATATTTGACTTGTATTTCAACAATATTATACTAAGCATTGTTCCAATTGAATTTCCGGATCCATTTGTCCTCAGGTCAACTTTCTTCAGAGTGACCAAAAAGTTATATGGCATTCAAATGACAATAAATATACATAATGCTAGCTGTGCCTGCGGCTCCGTTCACGTGGACTTCAGAATTATTGTTTATGAAAATATCGTGTTTTTTTTATAAGGACCAAGAATTTAAGACAAAAAACATTGATCAAAAGCTATCTTTATTTTATACCTGATGCGCGCACCTCAATCATATCATTTATATATAGATATACATGTCGGAGTAAGTAGAATGAATCGAGTTTATTGCCGGTTGCATAACGCGATACATCGGTTGTTTACTAAAATACTTTGTTAAAGCATAATATGATTTGTAACATTTTTCTATTTCTAATTTAATTAGATCTATTGTGTATTATTAGATCTCAACATTTTAGTTAAAGTTACTTATATTGACACTGTATTACTGTCAATCAGAACAGAGGAAACCACGAAGGTGGTTTAGACTGACGGAATATGGACTCGACGTCCGCACTCCGCGGGATCGAGTCCCAGCATGTATCAACGAATTTTTCGTAATCCACGTACATTTACTAATTTTAAATTGATAAAACTATCGGCTAAAGGTGAAGGAAAAGATCTTGAAACCGGAACGCTTAAGATTCTTTTGTAATACCACTGGTATATGGGAAAAATTTAGAACTGTGGATTTCTCAGAATTCGCGGAAAGTATTATGAATGGTTCATTCTCGGCTTTTCAAATCGCCAATACGTGAAGGAATTAAGGGGTGATTTCAAGCCCGTGCTTTACCTCTGGAAGAGGTATTGCCCGGTAGTGAGTTATTTACTGGCTAGTAAGATGATGACAACGAAGCAAATCTTATAATTACTTTCGACCGGTTTACAAAATCACGGTTATCTTTGTTCAATTTCAGAGAGAATGGCTGTAATTCCACCTAACAGTACGTAGGTACTTGTCCAAGAACGGCGGCAACTGCAACCGCTAAGGATTTATCAACTGTCGCTGTTATCGTGGACAGAAGCAAAAATTACTATTACGTGTTTTCACAATTTTCATGTGTGGTTTTTTATATAGTAGTAGGGCGATGTGGAGGCACTTTGCCTGATTGTAAAGCAGAATAAAATTAAAAAACAACGGCAATCACCGAGATATCGGCTATTCATCGCCTACCGTTCGGCCGATTCCTGGTTAATTCTTCATCAGAGTGTGTACCAAGCGAATGAAAATCCCAGATCGATATGTCTCGGGATTTTAACAGACAACACACCTTATGATATGTATGAAGAGATACAAAACTCACCAGTTAGAATGTTCTGGAATGCCGGCTCCACGTTCGTGGAGTCGAGAGCCGATGTTTCTATAAAACTAAGACCGTTCTGTTCGGCGAACGCCTTCGCCTCCTCCGTTGGAATCGATCTGCCAATCGCAAACACAAACATTTCATTCATTACAAATAGAAGAAATCAGGCCATATAGAGTACGCAGCTGAACAATTAACTTATACATTTTAATTAACAAAATAATTAACTTGATACATTTGACCGAGTTTTATAACATTTTAATACATAAGTCTGCATAATATTTCTGACTTAAACATTTCATTTGAAAAACTAAGACACAACTTTCACCTTCACGCAATCACAGACTGTACGAACAGTTGACGATCGGGGACATTTATATGTTGAAAATAATACATGGGAATAAATATTTTTTCATTATTAAACCTATGAATATTAAACAGATTTTATTTTAAAAAAAAATATGCTACAAAAACGCACCATTGTATTATGTGAATGCGCGTGACGTCATAATTCAATAAATAAGACTAAGTTTGAAGGTAATTTATATGTAAAGTTGTTTACTAGAATTTTAGCTAAAACATATGAAATTTCTTAAGCACATTAGTATAATACTCAATTGTGTATATAAATATTGTACGATGACGTCACGTTTTCTGATTGGCGTTTCCAATCACGTGACTTCCGAACCCTTTGGGGAAAATTGTAAATAAATGAACAATTGTTTTTTTTATTTGTATTTTATAGACATTTAATCAATAAACCAATATGGTCAATTAATTAACATTAACTTTTAAACATATTGCCTACTCACGAATTGGTAAATAGTGATGAATAACGATTATTTTGTCCTTTAATCTCTATAAATGTGCATAGCAGTTCAATATCCTAATGTATTTGTTACAATTATCAGTAGTGTAGCAAGAGTATCAGATGGTAAGCAGAGTACAATACTCCTTCCTCCCTATCCGAAATTAGTCGAAACATTTTATACAGGATAAGGTCACTATTTCGGATACTTTTTTGCAAAAATGCAAGCTAGATGTACGATATACCCGGATGACCTCACATACCAGCGTTAACAAATGTACATATATTTGGTAATTAATTTTATGAAATGTTATTACAACATAATTACATTTTTGAACGTATCGCGCTGTATGCTAAAATTATTTTCCTAAGCCAAAAAGATATTAATTTAACGTCGAATTATTTTTTATAAATTTCTCAATCAGAAACTTCGCTTGTCACCTTACATAGCATGTATATAACCTGGCAGGGAATCTATTCAAAAAGAGTTCTCGTCTATGTTCTGACAAATATCTTGTGCAAAATAAAATTACTGCACGGTTTTCCCGTAGAAACAAATTTACGACATAAAAAGTTTTAAAGATGTGGGCAAGAAGAGATGACATTTTTCGAATATTCGTGAAATTTTCTGATATTTGATGATATTATGTTTCCGGGATATTTGTAAAGTTCTTTTTCGCAGTATTTTCGAACAGCTTATCAATATTATTTTTTTAAACATTTATTATTTTTACGCGTTTGGTCACAATCTCAGCTGACCTTAAGTGACGATGTCGCCCCAGATGATAACCCTAGTGGGAGGACTGGTTCTCAAGTGCAGCTGCCGGAACACATCTATTGGGTTTGGTGACAGATATTCATCTTGAGGGTGGTAGCTAGTCAGGCAGGCATTAGGAAAAGTCCTATAACGATGTTTTCCTTCACCGAAAGCTCAGGCTCATTTCAGGGATTCGAACTCAAGTAGATCAATAAGTGTCTTGCTGTGCTTCTAAAAAGATATAAAATACAAGTTACCTGAGATGCCTGAGATCGCTCTTGTTGCCGACGAGCATGATTAGTATGTTCTGGTCGGCGTGGTCGCGCAGTTCGCGCAGCCATCTCTCCACGTTCTCGTAGGATAAGTGCTTCGCTATGTCATATACGAGGAGCGCGCCGACTGCGCCGCGGTAGTAGGCTGACGTGATCGCCCTATACCGCTCCTGACCCGCAGTGTCCCATATCTGAGCCTTTATAGTTTTACCGTCCACCTGTGGGCAGAAACATGTATGTGAAAGTACTGGCGACAAGGAATCTTAAGGTGATCGAATTAATATTGGAAAAAAATATCCTTCTGGTAAATTTCCTATAAAATATGAACACGTCGACATGCCGAAAATACATACTTTTCATTGCGACCATTTTAATGGTATTTGACAAGCACTGTTGTAAAAAAAAAATCACAAGTGCGCTGTACCAAAAACGAGTAAATCTATCTATCCGACTTACTCATTTCACTAGCCAAATAATTAAGGAAACCCAGTGAATTTGTGTTCCTATATGAATTACTAGCTATGCCCGCGGCTCCGCTCACATGGACGTGTATTTTTTTAATGAACGAAGATATCGAGAATAACTTTTTTTTATAAGGACCATGTAAGGAGTTAAACAGTAAAAACTTATCCAGTAGTTTTTGCATGATGCGCGCACAATAGCAAACCTCAATAATCTATACTAATATAATATCTATACTTAATATAGTAAAGCGGAAGAGATGTTTTGTTTAAACACGCTAATCTCTGGAACTATACTAGTCAGAATCGAAAAATTATTTTTGTATAGGATAGCCAGATTCACATGGAATAGTATGGTATAGGCTATCTAGCATTAGGCTACACCTCTCAGGTAGCCTTAAATATTATTTATTTTTGTTAAGTAAATCGGAAGTAACATTGTTCCCGAACTGCTTTATACGCGTGCGCTGGAGTAATGGTTAGTGATACGTAAATACAATGTTCTACAAAAATATTGCTCCTTAGTACATCTAAAAAAAGTGCACGATAACGTATATCTATCTCTTATACATAAGCCACAATAAGGTATTTTGTGTGTTTTTTTAATTGGAAATTGATATGTCATTTATGAGAATTGATATTAGGCATGGCACATTAATCTTTAGGAACGAAAGTTACATCATCATCAACACAATTTTATGTAGATAATCTTTGACCTTTATAGCATGTTATTTGTACGAATAGTTTGGGAGATATTGGAAAATTAAAATAATTTAACGCTCGGCTCGCGTCTATGTAGTGGTGCGAACGAGCTGTGTGAGTCGTGGCGCATAACCCTGGCCGCCCGATGAAAATATTGTTTATATCGTTGTATTATAAATCATCAATTAGCGATTTCTTTTAAATTATACGCAGGTGAAATCACGGGGCACAGCTAGTCTTATTTATATAGAAAGATTTATTGGATCGAGTTCCCACCAGAATACACAAGAAGAACAGTTAACCGCAAAACCAGATTTTATAGCCAGAAAGGGTGCCTGATTCTCTGTTCCAGATCTTGGTAAATACTAAAAAATTCTTGAAGAAAAATTTCAGTGTCATAAGCAAGTACTAAAAATTGTCTTGTCATCACACTATGTATGGTTTTATCAAGTTTTTAAAAACCGAACCTGTTATTATAGAATTCAGACCATCTCACGTGTAGAAAAGCAATATTTTCTATATTTCGTTACTTCTCAGACTGTGAATACTATGGAAAACTTCATAAACCTGTTTGTTTTTTTTTTATTTTTCCCGCACTTATGGCCAACATATCTCAAGTAGACTAATAATATAGGCGATGTGCTTCTTCTGTCAACGCATCTGATATCAAACCAATTAATGTAAGCCGAGAGCATTTTAATTGTTTGTTAGGCTATATTATACTACCTTATTTTGCAGCCTGCTTCCACATATCTCAGTTAGTCAGCCGAATAATTTTGATGAAAAAAATCAAACATTAGTCATGTAAGCGGATATGTTATCTCCATCATAAAATGACGGATCTATACATAATAAAATTAAAGTGTCTGTTTGTAATTACAAAATAACAGCTTTTTACTAAATGCATATGAAAGTACACACGGTACCTATAGCAAAAAAAGAAACAATTTTTAACATTTTTGTCCGTCTGTCTGTTTGTTCCGGGTAATCTCCGAAACGGTTGCACCTATTCTGACGAGACTTTCACTGGCAGATAGCTGATATTATACGGAATCACTTAGGTTACTTTTATTTTAGAAAAATAATTAGAATCCACGCAAAAATTTTAGTAGTCCACGCGAGCGGAGCTGCGGGCACAGGCAGTCCGAAATAAAGGATGAAACACAGCCAAATCAAATTTATCACTGTGAACTTCTTTGAATATATTAAACACTTTAACTTTTAAGCCAGAGCTCAATTATGGTGTTGGCTGTGGAGATGTGAAGACCGAAGGGTTTGAAATATTTAAAATAATAATAAGCTGCTGAGAGGTTCGCAGGCCGGCATGACAGCGACGACGGATTACCGATCTCACCCTGGTCGATGTTGTTTTTATTCTAACATAAAAAAAAACACAAAATGTTTAAGAACTTGGTAGCTTCAATAGGACAAACAAAAATGTACATTTAATTACAATACGTACGGCTACCCTTAATTAATAATAGCCTAAATTTTATTTAACACGACGAGGTTAAAATACAAAACAAAGTTGAAATCTATAAACATGTGGTCATACTTTACAACTTCTTTGTCCATATATTTTAAAATATTCCATGGCCACAACAGTTCAAGAAAAATGTCTACACAGATGAGATCATAAAACAAATAAAAATCGTTTCATACCCTATTTATGCTTCAATAATAAACATAAACAAAATGGATTTTATAAAAATACTATTTAATTCTACAACAAACAACTGATCAATAATGCTTAAAATGACTTCAAGAATTATATATATATATACATTTTATTTATAAGTTATTGATGTAAAATGGTGCTACGTGTCGTCGATGATATTATCTAAAGTGTATGTTTTACTCCCACGAAGTAAACTAATATTTCATGTGTTGCTAGTTTATTGTGATTTTAAAAGACTGATATCACCGATCGGAGCTAATCGTTATGCGTACCGTACGAAACCGTACGAAATATTATTACTATTATTGATAAGTTACTCTGAAAAAAAAAAAAAAAATTGAACCACCGAAATGTGGGGGCCTAATGTGGGAGACAAAATCGCGTATCTCGTGAGCTCAGTTGGCCCACGTTGTTTTTTATTAATTTTTTTGTTATTGTAAATTTTTCGCTATATATACCTACACATTTTATAGTTTCCTGAATTATGTAATCATACCTGTAAACATTTTGAATAACACTAAATATTAATTAACAAAATACAAATTGTAAATATTAATAAATAAGAATCCCTCAATTCAGTATTTAAAATCTTACAATTCAAATAATTGTATCGTAATATATACGGTAGCACAACACTAGAAAAATAAATGTGCCAACATTATTTTCGAGTTTGACATTAGCAATTGTCAATTTACTCCATAAAATAATAGGTGTGTATTGATTTGTATTAGACAAGCTGACCCACAGATGTCTCTCTGCCCATTCCAGTAGACAAAAGCTGGACCACAGAGTTAGCTATAGTGTATAGGGATAGCACAAAACTTTCTTACTTTCTTTCTTTTCCTTTCAATTAATAAAAAAGGAAAGAAAGAATAAAAGGAATTCAGTAAGCCCACATAGACAATAGACAGAATAAAAATAAATACACATACAAAGGTTGATGGACATTATTATAATGATTCATACCTATCTATATACTTGTATACATACATAAACAAATGACAAAACAAGTACACTTTTTTGTACACTGTATGTGCCATCATTATGAATGGGAGTCCAGCTCATCATATCCTGAATGAATGCATATGATGAAGGACACTTAACTATAGTTATCAGATGACTATATGTTATCAAATTAATATATCAATGATCTAGCTAGATAACTCTTTAAATGCTGTTCTGATACATTAATGCATGTATTTCAAATAACTTATATTTTATTTTGATCGTTAGAAAAATAAATTGTAGTTACCAAAAAAAAAACGATCATTTAAAGTATTCAAGTTTCAATGAAAACATAGTGATAATATACAGTCTTGATCATACTTTGCGTGACACATAGGAAGGGACGCACTAATAATTCCACTAAAATGTGATCACTTTGTACATTTCAGATTTGATGTTGCCTTACTGTCTGTTAAAACTGATAAAGTTACCCCTTTTGATACTGTCATACTGACTATGAAAGTTATCATTTTTTATCCAATGTATGTAAATTTGACACATATTCTTGAAATCATAAAATTCCAATAATGCATATCCAAATGAGATGAATTAAAAAAATAATGCAAAAGATAAACAATACAATTGTATGTTGTAACATCTGTAGCAAGGTTTGACTACAATATTACCATTGCTACACATAATTCTTATACAAAGCGGCATGCTAGTGTGCTGTTTTCTAGTGTAAGGGTGTGGTTAGCATTAAGCACTATCATAATGTCTAAGTCAGCCTACAGGAGTGATAACTTATCAATAAACTTTTCAAGTTACCTGCATGCCTGAGGGTTAACTTTTATGTAAAAAGCATACACATTGTATGCACTATGGTAATTAATTTTTTTGCCAATGTTGTAATGTATATTGTTATTAGCTGTACCAGTGGGTCCACTCGTGTGGACTACAGAATTTCATATATTGCTGACTTTTTTGTAGATCTTTTCAAGCCCTATATTTTTGTAGTACATTAATTAGATATATCTCTTATGGTTAACTCAGCGTAAGCCATTTAAGCCTCCCAAAGGTGTATTTTTTCCAAATTGATTCACTATTATTGTCATTGCTTAATTAGTATGTTATTTTATATAGTAAAATGGACTCTATAAACTGGCCAAATAGCACAAAAAGAATATAAAAAAATAAAAGAAGTATATCATATAAGTGGTTTTTGCATGAAAAAAATATAAATGGATAGACAGACAAAAAGACGTTGAGTTTTATAGAAAAAACCTTATATGTTTTTAAAATGAAATCAACTAACAAATATGTTTATATAACCTAGCCATGTTTAAAGTACCAGCCATGATTATAATTTTAATAATATATTTATGCAGATAATTCTAAACATTGCAACAATGTTTACATTATGATGTTTCAAATAAAATAGTACTAATATTAAACTAAAATTGTAAATTGTAACTGTTATAGATAAATTGCCCTACAACTTATTTTAGTTTTGATACTTGAAGTTAAGGAAAATATTACAATAAAAATATAAACTATTTCAAAACATTAGAAATGCATAAAACTAGCATTATTTATTTTTAAATGTGTGTTTTATATCAATGTATATATACACATAAGTGAATTTAATAACTAGACAAAGAAATTTTTAATGGAAAACTAATTATATGAACAAAACATAAAAGAAATAACAACTTACCTCTATACTCCTTGTTGCAAATTCCACACCTATTGTAGATTTTGACTCTAAATTAAATTCATTTCTAGTGAAACGTGAAAGAAGACTACTTTTTCCAACACCAGAGTCCCCTATTAAAACGACTGGAACAAAGAAAATATTGTGCCATTAAAAAAATTATTCAATGTAAATAGAGATGTTTCCAACATGTTTTGATTACCTAAATGATTAGATCATAACATTTTACTTATGACTCATGAACTCGAATTTTCGTAAAATCGATCCAAGAATGAATCAGCTGTTGATAACATAAACTTAAAATTTATGAATAGTATGTGCTATTTCTTGAACACATACATCGTTTTAAGCACAGAAGACAATTATATGAGCTTTAAAAATAGAAAACAAAGGAGAAAATATATCAAGAGAACTTTTTTTCTACGTCATTCAAGTTTAAAACAATGGTTTATGAATAGTATAGTTATCCAAGTAAATTTCTGTTGTACTACAAGCGAAAATACAATTCTAACATTATTTTTAAATTTACCTTTGAACAAATAATCGTATTCGTCCTCTCTTGTGCCCATTTTGAGATATCTAGACCTCTTCAATCGACGTCAGAATCGGTCAAGTATAAAACGTCAAGACAATTTAAATAGAAAATAATCGGAGACACAAATATCACAGGCTTAGTAAACACAGCACAGTTTTCTAAATAACATTACTTATTAGAGATTAATAAGATTTCCACTGGTTCCGTTTATTATAAATCTAAATTGTCATAGAAACAAGATGGCGGATTGTTTTACGCCCCTCTTGGGTACGTTCGAAAACTTATAACAATTGTACGAGATAATGTAATGTTGAGTTAGAATAACAAGAACCTACACATTTGTACAGGTACATGAAAAATACCGTAAGAGTGCCTCAACAATTTGAAATGTACCTCCTCAAATTTTATATCGCGTTACATTATACTTGTGAAATGACTGATTTATAATGAGTGATTTATAAGAGTACGTGCGAGGAAGTGCGGTGAGGGCGAGAGAGTTAAATGCTTCACATCAATAGCACGTCATTGTAATGCCAACAGATTTTTACGTTACGTGGCCGAAAGACTTTTAAATTCACCCTATTAGCGAATTTGTTAAATTCAAATTAAGTGGTAACTAAGAACTTTTTTATTTTTAAAACAGTACAAAACTCTCCGTTCTCTTGTTTGTCATAATTTCCAAATTTTAATAATATTTTCATGAGAACATTCTAAGATTTTGAATATAATTTATCGAAGTAAGGTTTTGCACAATATATACATTATTTTCTCATATTGGCTAACGATTTGGTTTGCTGTTTTTGTATTAAAGTCGGGTATGTATAAGTGTATTGCGAGGCGATATAAGTAATGACATAACAGTACTTATTTTAACTCTAACGAGAATAACATGCAGTACCAGTATTAAGTAAAAGTAAGAAATTTAGGGAAATCTGGCGGTTAACCGGGATGCTATTGTAAATTAATTATATTTATAATAATAATCCTTATTGATATTCCGAGATTTTAATATAATTACATTTCGTGAATTTCTCAGAATTACTGATTTGTTTTGGTGTACGTGTAAATAATTTTATGTATTTACCATAGATTTACTAACAAGTTCAAAACGCTTCGCCTTACATTTTACTTCATATGTGCTACCGAGCTTCAAAACGTCTCGCCTCTCGTGTTACATCAAATGTACCGCAAAGCTTCAGAACGCCTCGCCTCAGTTGAAGTGATTCTTTGTAAATAGCACAAAAAGGAGGCTACTCTTACAATTTCAATTTAGATTTATGTCCTACTCAAAACTATAATGTCAATGTCATTCTATTAGATTGTAAAAATACAACCTCTGCGTTCACTGTTCGTATCATAGCTATGCCACAGGTATTCTAACTAGCGGTTACTTGCGACTGCTTCTATGGGGAAATATATTTGCTATCTCGGGGACCATGGATGTAGTTATGGTAGGGGCAAGGGTAGGCATAGCCCCCCAGAGATAAATAAAAGTGCCCACCTTACTAAACTCCTTGCCCACCCTACAAAAATCGACTGTACTGAACGATATATACCGTTTATATTTTTTTCATCTTGGGAAAAATATTTGGCTTCTAGTGGTCGATCAACTGGCTGGCCTCCCTGGGAAAATTTGCTAACTACGCCAATATCTGGAACTTCTATTAGTGTTGATAAAACATAGATTTAAATGAAACAAACATGCACGTTAATAACACTTTTTTACGTATAACGTCTATGGTTTTCATAGTTTTTGTTATGTATAGTTTTGCTTTGTAATAGGTATATTTAAACTATATGTATATTATCATATTCGTGTAAAACTCAAAGATGTTATAATATTTTCCAGGTTTTTTTTTCTGGCGGTGTCGTCGCCCTGCACTTGATAGAAAGTGCAGTACAGTATAAAACAATGACCAACGTCGTATAATATATCAGATAATCAAAGGTTGTTTTTAAATGATAAGTAACAATTTTAAGAAACATTATTATTTTATCAATTGTAGCTTACATTTTAAGACTTTCTTCTCCGACTTTTTGAACGAAGTTCTGAACACACAGTATGTATTAGACACGATTTTACATGTCAATCCATGTCAAACGTACGTCACTTACGCTACGTTCAAAAACAAAAAAGGTGGGCTTTCAAAATATAACAAAAGGGTTTATTTATTATATGTGTTATTTAATATAATTTAATGGACAGATAAACTAAGTTTAGATTCCTAATATATATACACAATATTTAATCTCAGGCGACAGCTGCGACAACCTCTTCTTCATCATCACTGTCTTCTCGAACCTCTTTAGACAACGTCCGGTCAACATAAACAAACGGATCAATTTTCATCTTCTCTAGTGATGGAGGACTTACTATCAAGCACCTGAAATGTAAAAATACGTAATTTGAACTAATTTAATTAACAGTTTTTTTGAAGTGAAACTTCTTATGCGACTTCCAACGCTTTTTTTTTTTTTTTTTTTTTCGAACTGAGTACACTGTTAGCCTGAAGGGCCCTGGAGCCTTTACGGCTTTTACAGCTTTACCGGGCTTGGGGGCGAGCGCTTAGGGCACTCAGCCACGAAAGCTAAGCAACAACATCCGAGGGTGCCAAAGTGGCCGGACCTCGGCTCGGACTGTTGCGCGTATGCAATTAAGTCGCGATCTGACTAATTCCCTATCCGTAATTCGATCTAAACTAACTATACATATATACATGTTTCTGCCCCCTGGGAGGAGGGAAGGAACATGTGTATGTGTATTTAGTGGTCTGAAAATTTTTGTCTATTCTAACTAGGCAAAAAAAGAAAAAAAAAAAAAAAAGGTCCCTTACAGAACCTATGTACCTATGTGTGTTGTGCATGTGTGTATAATGCAGTGTCATGTATGGCTGTGAAAGCTAGTGATTGTGCAGTCACTTGTATCGCGCGAGCGGCTGCTTGGCTCAAGGGCTCCATGCCGATGGATCGGACCTAGGCTTGAGTTGCCGCAGAGGAGGGCGGTCGTGGCGGGTGTGCGGGAGCGAAGTTAACCGTACGTCCCCTGCGGAGGGAACGGTGGTTTCGCGGGCGTGGGCGCGAGCACGCGTATGTTGCGGGAGCGGACGCGTAGTAATTATTAGCTTTCTCGATGTCGTCGTCGGGATCGACAAAGAGATTTCGCGGACGGCGTTTATAACGTTTGGCAACGGGGATCGAGTTGTCTGGGACGTAGTTCACGGTGGATTTTACGAGCGGGTTGGGGTGATTCGAAGCGCTATCGAAGTATCTCCTGGTGAGATATTTCACATAGGCTTCTATCGAGGGAAGCCTCATGTCCCTGTGTAAGTCCATGTTCCTAACGAAGGCTGGAGGGTCAAGCAGGCGACGGAGAAACCGATTTTGGACTCTTTGCATGCGGACAAAGTTATGTTTGGACATATGTGCGAACGCTGCGCAGCTATATGTCAAGATCGGACGGACGCACATCTTGTATAGTGTAAGCTTATGTCTTAAGGACATTTTGCTTACCGAACTGAGCAGGGGTCGCAAGCGGGAAAGGACCCAGACGGCCCTATTCCGGACTATAGTAACGTGTGCGTTGAAGTTAAGCTTCGAGTCGAGGGTGACACCCAGATATTTTGTCTTGGTGGCCCAAGGGATATTACTACCGAATAATGTTAGAGGTCCTACCGTGCGTGGTAGTTTACATGTATGCGGTTCGAACATAATCGCGGCGCTCTTTACCGGATTAATAGCTATTCGCCACGTTCGAAACCACTCCCCGAGAGTGGTTACGGCACGTTGGACTGCGCAGGCGAGATTTTTTCTGTGTCTGTTTGACGCGTATATGACTGTGTCGTCAGCGTAGAGCCCTACCTCGACCCCGGGGGGCTTCGGGAGGTCGCTGACGTACAGATTGAAAAGGCAAGGCGCCAGAATGGAACCTTGCGGGACGCCTGAGCGTATAGGGTGGGCGGTAGATAGTACTCCTTCCACTCGGTAGTGAAAGGTGCGGTCGCGTAGAAAATCATGAACTAGGTGAACTAACCTATCCGGGACTTCTAAATGGTGAAGCTTGTGGACCAGTCCGGCGTGCCAGACCTTATCGAAGGCCTTGGCTACGTCGAAAAAGACCGCAAGCGTGCGGGCGGGAGCGATATTGCTCTTGGCGAAGTTACTCGTGATGTGCTCCGTGAGGCGGTGCACTTGATGTGTACACGAGTGACGGGCGCGAAAACCGAAGTGTTCGGGCGGGTATAAATTCTTGTCGTCTATAACGACCTTGAGACGGTTCAGAAGGATCCGCTCATAGAGTTTCCCTAGAGTGTTTAGGAGATTGATCGGGCGATAGCTATCGGGAAGCGAAGCTTTTTTTTTTTTTTTTGCCGGGCTTGCGAATACCTACAACTATAGCTTTTTTCCAGACGGCTGGAAAATAGCAGTGGGCTATGGCTGCATTGAAGATGCAGACCAAAAGAGCTATGAGGTGATCAGGAAGAAGTTTGAGTACTTCATTCCTGATACCATCAGGACCGGGAGATTTCCTAGGCTTAAGGCCTTTAATGATAGAACAGACCTCACCTGGCGTGACCGGGGTTAACGTTTCCGCGGGGGGAATCAGCGTGAGTTCCTGAACGGCGGTCTCGATAGTTTCGATGTGGGCAGTGTCTACGTTGTCGCAGTTTGGGGAGCACTGGCTCTCCAAGCTTGCGGCAAGGCATTCTGCCTTATCGTCGCTGTCAAACGCGAGTGGGAGATCGGGGCCCCTTTCGAGGGGCGGCATCTGGGTGGAAGCTTCTAACTTCAGAGAGCGGGCGAGGTTCCAGTAAGCCAGATGGGACGGCTTGAGACCCTCTAAGAGGTTATCCCACCGGTGACCTCTGTACTCTCCGATGCGAGTTCTAACCTCTCTCTGAAGTTGACTTCCAACGCGTTAAACGTTAAACGTTTAACGAATATTATCGGTCTCTCCTCTTTGTGTGAGCCAGAGCGAGAGAGTAATATATTATTGGTCTCTCCTCTTTGTGTGAGCCAGAGCGAGAGAGCAAATGTCGGTGTGTATGTATATTGCACACTGTTTAAATAAAATATCTTTTAAAATGAAGTTTCACTTCTATCGTGTGTGAATCGCACAAACACCTTTTTTTATTTAACATCTTCAATTATCAAGCATAATGCACTTAAAATAACGTATAAAATAATACGTGATTAGGGGGTAGGGCTTCAGGCTATTTTACAATAGGGAATATGCATGTTGTTTAAATATAGGTCAAATATTTTTATTTAGAATCTTTACTAATCTAGAATTACATCCTTAACGCTTATGTTTAATTGTTTATAGATTTTCATTAATAAAAGTGCTAAAATACGAAGGAAATTTAAAATCGCAGAACGCGACGTTATTGACCACATCGAATCGTGACATCCGCGTTTAGTTTTTCCACAAAAGCGAAGTTACTGAGTCTTTTTATCGTTTTGTGATTGAAATTATTTGTAGCCTGTATCATTTTGTAGGTTGTATTTGTAGGTTGTATCATTATTTATTAGTCTAATTAGTTTAATATTGTATTCATAGAATACAGATTGGGTGTCATCGGTCGACTATGTTCGGTCAGATCAGCCTAAAATAAGTGACCACCAAATAATTCGGCTAAATACAACTGTAATACAAGACATTGTTTTCTTTGTTTATAGTAGCACGACAAAGTGACGTCACTGTTCCTGATGGTATGTACTTTACAATCCAAAAACAACGGCAACCTTCGAGATCTATGGCAATCTATCGATTGTCGTCGCTGTCATTTATCGTTATAGGTTTGGCGTAGTGGCCACTATCTCACCTGATCTTAAGTAACGATGTGGCCCAAGATGATAGCACTCTAAGCCTAGTGAAAGACTGGATCTCAAGCTGCCATAACACACCTATTGATGCTTGACGACAGATTTTTAACTTGAGGGCGGTAGCTAGCCAGGCGGGCATTAGAAAAAGCCCTACCATCATGCTATGGTTTCCTCGCGATGTTTTCCTTCACCGAAAGCTCAGGCTCATTGCAGTGATTCGAACTCACGTCAATCGACGCGATGTTAGTACACACAACAATACTTATAAAATGGTTTTCTACTTTCATCCATTATCGTAATTAGTTATAAATCATAACAATTTCCAGATATACAGTATACAATACATGTATTTATTTTATTGCGTACGCTGACGTCACTGAAACTCGGTGACGGCTCGCGCCAAATTGTAGGCGTTCAAATCGCACTACTCTCAATGCAGTTTTAATATATATTTATTTTGATGTTAAATTTTAATATTTTTAACAGTGATTTATTTTTTACGGCTATGTACCAAAGTAAATAGTTATTTAAAAACATAAAAAAATTTCGTGCATATTCCCTATTGTTTTGCAAATTTTATGCTTACCTGGTAATAAATAGACCATCCCTCTTTGGACGCATCGCCTGAAGATCCTTTAAGAGCCTTTCTATATTTTCAGCAACTTGTTTTGGTACCATGTTCAACTATAAAAAAAAAAAAAATTGTTGACCAAAAAATCTCTATATATTATTTCTCAAAGGTGTTTTTATTACATCACCATAATAATTATATCCTTTAATTCTGCATTAAAATTAATTATTAAAACATATATTAATTGTTTCTCACTATTGACAAATCATAGACAAATAATAAAATCATTTTTTTCCTAGTTTTTATTTATAAAAAATAGTCTTTTTATAAAAAAAAGTAGTTTCATTAGGAAAACTTTTTTTGATAACATGTTTAATTAAAATATATGGCAACCTGGTACGGTCACCAAATGTAGATATATGATATTATTTTACAGTTTCAAATAAACCTTAACTAAGAGTAGTAACAAAAATATTCAGACCTATAACGGGACTTTTTCTGCCTACACTCGTCCACACACAGCATTTACATCCATATTTTACAGGCCAAGCCCGGTGAAGCTGTAAAAGCCGTAAAGGCTCCAGGGCCCCTAAGGCAAACAGTATTATAGTCAGTTCGAAAAAAAAAAATTACTGTTACAAATAAATCTTAACTAAAAGGATTAACAAAAATGTAATATGAAATATCTAGTTCTGGTGGTCATACCAGGTTGCCACATCAGTACACTACCGTACTACACCATACTACACACAATTACTACCAAAGTGGTGAACCCTGTGAATAAAGAGCAAAGGACATATTTAAAATTGAATTGAAATGGCGTTAGAAAGTGATTCAACTGTATGGCGTGTGACTGTGAAGATACCTCCATTTTGACTAGATAAGGTTCGCGCACTGGATGGAGAGTTTGCTTTAGCAAACGTAACGATGGACGCCACAAAATTTTATAACGTGATCTCAGTACTAGATTACAAATACGCTTCAGAGGTAGAAGACCGGGGCTGATGTGGCAACCTGGTATGGTCAACAGGTGTAGATATTTTATATTGTATGTTTGTTAATTCTTTTAATTAAGGTTTATTGGTAACTGCAAAATACCTTTGTAAACTCTGAGCAGACGAATGTAGGTAGACAAGATACCGTTTTATATGTCCGAGGATCGGAGCGTTAACCGGCGACCCTTTTTTCTAAAGCCTTTCTATTACCTGCCTGCCGTTCACGAGGCTAGACGTCGTTCTTACTCCGTTCAGTGTCTATAATATTTGTAATGTGGTGTTTATCTTTATATTTAGTGTGTATTTAAACCATAAAATAAAGTCAGTATTATAAAGATTGTTATTAATTCCCTAGTACACTACCGTACTATACACATAATACAATTAACAATCTGTTTAACTAATATGTCATGTTCGAGATACTTGTTGAATCTCAACAGCAAAAACAAAGACTTTCAACCAACGACAGAGATTCTCACCCTTCCAATGGGCACTTCGACGAATCCATAATTTTGCTGATGATCATCCTTCACAACCCGGTATTGGACACCACCAGAGAATTTCTTGACTAAATCCTTGAGATTAGGGTCGAGCGTTCCAGCTCGAACATTCGGGAATCGCTTCTTCATCAGACCACGGATAGGCACAAGATCTGTCAGGATATTCGGATGGGCCACTACGTAGTCGTAATCGCTTAACTTGATTTGACCATCCTGTTAAAGATAAACCTTTAATAATATGTGTATATGTATTATCTAGATACTTCAGTTTCAATCCATTTTAATAAAAATGTAAATGTAACCAAAGTTAATCAGTTTGTCAATAATCTACCAGAATTTAAAGTACAATGACATCAATGTATGGAGGAATAGTTTGGAGTAAACATTTTGTTACAGATTTAAATGGTGTTGGCTTCAGTGCGGCTTGCGGATAGGCAAACATTATAATACAATGATTGGCAATTGGTGGCACTACTTTCACTAACATAATTTTATATAGGAAGTGAGATACACATACTACGATATTTACACACCTTTATTACTATTCATATTTTAATGCAATTGACTATTAGAAGTGCAGGCAATAATTGCATGTTACTTGATGCACATTTTTTTTATCGTTATAGGTTTTTGGCGTAGTGCCCACAATTTCACCTGATGTTAAGTGATGATGTGGCCCAAGATGATATCACGCTAAACCTAGTGGAAGACTGGTTCTCAAGTGCAGGCTGCCGGAACACACCTATTGGTGCTTGGCGACAGCTTTTCAACTTGAGGGTGGTAGCTAACCAGGCGGACATTGGAAAATAGCCTTCCACCGTGCTATAGTTTCCTCACGATGTTTTCATTTAGCGAAAGCTCAGGCTCATTGCAGGGATTCGAACTCTCGTCAATCGACGCGAAGTCGTACACGCTACCACTGAGCCGTCATTACATCTGAAATACATTGGATGCGTTTTCAAAATAGAACTGCAATTCAAGTATAAAGGCCCGTTCACACATCCATCTTGGACGTTTCGTTATTAATAGCCATGGACGTACGATAAATTGTATGTATTCGTAATTTTTCATGATTCATAAATTTGTGAATACGGCCATATGCAGCTGAAGAAATAAAACCGAATATATATCAAATCCGGATGAAAAAATAATAATTCATTGATGTCTGAATACATTTCCATACATACTCATATACAATGTTTATACAATTTCAACATTCAAATAAAGTACTTATTGTTACACTAATTAAGGTTTTGCTCTATGATGCTATCAATGCTGTTGTCATCTGTGTTTTTGGAAAAAGTAATGATTATTATTTAAAATAATGTACTTGAATTTTTTTTATAATTTCAGAGCCTCCAGCGATTGTTGCTCCCGCTTCAGTAGCTTCTTTGGCTATCTCAGAGCCTTTGCAAAATGCCAGAATGGTACGCTCTTCATCTCGAGGAAAGGGATTTGGTAATAATGAAAGACGTGTAAAACTGTCCATAAACCGATTCTGAAATAGAGTTGAAAAAAAAATATTATGACACCCTGACATCTACAAATTTAGCATAAGTAGTATCCTCTGATAAGACTGAGAATAGGCGATCTTTATTTTAACATTTATAATTGTTTTGCTGAAAAATACATTTATGTATTCATTTGAAGGGTATGATTTTTATGATGGCACCTTGTTTTTAAGTTTAAAAGTGAGATTTAAAAAAGGATAGTAATGAATTGATTTTGGTCTTTATTCTATGGTTATCAAGAAAGACAGAAATAAATCATGGTATATTAAGGCATTGCTCTGAAAATGAAAAATATGAAACATGTAAATACATGCCTCAAAAATTATAGTGATTTCCTTCAGGTATTATTACATTGTGAAACAATAAATGAAGAATCTAATGTTATTAATTACTAGATGTGTTTGTTAATTTTCTAGTTTTTTTATTACTGAAGCTAATGCACTACAATGTGTGTGTGTTGTGCACATTAGCAATGATTGGCTTGAAAAAGTAACAATGACCAAAATGTGCAATTTCAGTCAGTCAATCATATAAGAGCTCTTTGGTAACAGGATAAGCAATAATTATATGGTAAATATTTTTGCTGTATGTAGTTCTTGGTATAGAAAATATATAAATTAATGAAAAGGTATGTTATATAAATACATAACCATTTGCAAAATTACTGTATATTCAGTTTAATCAAGGTTTATTCATTCATATGCCGGCACATTTGTATGTGAGTTTTTACAGACTGATAACAGCATGATCAGGTTTTGTTTTCTAATCCTTAGCGGTTTAGCATCGTGGCCACAATCTCACCTAATCTTAGGTGACGATGTGAACCAAGATGGTTAAACGCTAAGCCTAGTGTGAGTGCTGGCTCTCAAGTGCAGCTGCAGGAACACACCTCTTGGTGCTTGGAGATCAGCGAGCTAACAGGCGGGCATTAGAAAAAGCCCTACCACAATGCTATTGGTTTCATCACAATGTTCCCTTCAACGAAAGCTTAGGCTCATTGCAGGGATTCACACTTATGTTCATCTACACAATGTCCGTACATGCTACCACTGAGCCAGCAATCTTCTGATGATCTGATGATGGTTTGTTGCTTTCTCAGTGGTCTCTGTTGTTTTTGGATTATAATGTGCTACTATAAAAAGAACAGAAACATTAAGAAGAACTAAATGTGGCTAAAGTCTCACCTGCTTAGCTGCTTCCATATTAAATTCAACCTGTGCATAAACTAAAGCATCTGGCATATTGTACATGGTTGGATGATGTGTCTCTCTATGTGCCAAAACTGCTTCCTCCGCAGTGTACACCACCCATTTGTAATATTTCAATGGATAAACATCATCAATTGGGTCAGGTTTGTATATATCTGTGGTATGTTTACTTACAGTTGATTTCACAACTCTATAAATGTAAATGATTTTACATGAATATAAAATAATATATTTATAATAATAACAATGTAATTTTTTTACAATTTAAAATTTGTCATTGTTAATACTATTTAATGGAAACATGTGTTTATACACAATTGTCCAATGTCACATGGATACCATATTTTTCTAATCTTCAGATTTCAGCCAGTGCTTTAACAAGATGGTGGCACTCTTGTAAAAACTGTCTAGTGAGTAATAATAATAATAATTTATTAGTGACCATAGTGTTTCACAAACAAGTTACCATTAAACTACAGTTTGATATGGGTTTTAGTAAACAATACTTAAACATTTGTACTGGCATGCAATATTATTTAAAAATTTCATAACACATAGAGATAAATTCATATTGTTTTGTTACAAAAGTACTTAACCCTATTTTAAAAAAGTTAGATAATCAGCATGGAAGCAATGATGGCTCAGTGGTAGCGCACACAACTTCGCATCGATTGACGTGAGTTTGAATCCCTGCAATGAGCCTCAGCTTTTGGTGAAGGAAAACATCGTGAAGAAACCATAAAATGGTGGTAGGGCCTTTTCTAATGCTGCCTGGCTAGCTACCACCCTCAAGTTGAATATATGTCGCCAAACACCAATAGGTGTGTTGAGGCAGCTGCAGTTGAGAGAGCCAGTCTTCCACTAGGTTTAGCATGTTATCATCTTGGGCCACATTGCCACTTAACATCAGGTGAGATTGTGGCCACTACGCCAGACCTATAACGATAAAAAAAAAATATAGATACAAAACAATCATTCTCGCTTAATATAATCTGAATAGCTGTAAATTTTAATACTTTTTATTAATAATTTAATTTTATGAGGACATTTAGTTGAATTTGTAATAAAAAGTGTATTGGATTAATATTCTTATCAATAAAAAAAACAATTCAAACCCAAATTTTAATATTAGTAGAACTCCAGTACCTGGAATAGGCAAAAGCCTATGACTCGGGGATCAGAACAGTACCTAAGAGGTTGGTGTAAGTTAAGCAAAACTTTATGAATTAAAATAACAGTTACAACATGACAAATCAAGATCCCGCCAAAGACGCAATTTGTGATTCAAGAAGTACATATATATTTTAATTACTTTAATTTACTTCATTAAAAAAATACTTATGGGCTTTTCAGTTTAACTTTGTATTATTAACATAAAAAATATTATATTGATAATAAGTTATTTTAAGACAAGAACTTACTGTAAATGAAATTAAAAAAATCTTTATTTTTTATAATATTAGTACAGTAAAAATGATAGGATATGACATTCCTATGATTATAAAACTATTACTTTAGCTATAATAATGAAAACTTGGTGCATACTTCTTTCCTCTTTGGTTGTGAGGTATAAAACCCACTTTGGTGACTTCAACCTTGACTTTTTTTGCACGGGCTTTTGCCCGAGTACCTTTTCTGGCTGCATAAAAAAGTGTACTCGTATGGATAGCCCTCTGAAAAATAGACAAGTTTTAAATCGTATATATTTAGTTACACTTTTTATTATATACCTACATAACATTTACTTATTATTTTTAAAGCAAATATCATATAGAATATTAGTTTTGTTGAATAACTTACCAAATTGGTTGAATTAGAAATAGTTGCGTTTTTATAAGCTGAAAGACCTGTGTTTAAAACCGATCCTGAAAAATAAATTTACTTATAAATTTATCGAATTTTAATTTATTAAAGTTACACATTGGGTTATCTTACGAAATAAAGTCGCTGCCATGGTTATTATATACAATATAATTAATTTGTTGTAAGATATATACTATGAGTAGGTATTAATGTGGTATTAATGTTTTGATCTGAAACTAGAATAAAGTTTGAGGTTATTCATAGATATTTTTTGGTATAGTTGTTCTCTTTTTTCATGAAAGGAAAACGCGAAGGTATCTAAAACCATCCAGCCAACTGCCAAGTTAGATGGAAGCAGTTATTCATTGACAACTACTAAACCATAGAGTACTTTATAGTTATTTGTTATAACATCTATGACTTGATATTATACAGACACTAAACTAAAACACAAGATTTATTTTTTGAAAAGCTTATTCAAAGTCGATCGAACGTACAGTATGGATTATGAACCCCTTTTAATGGAAATTGATTCTGTTGTAATCATAGATGATGGTTGTAATTGTGACGATTTTGTTTTGGTACAAAATACAAAATTCCTCATTCAAAATTAGCTATACACTATATAGGTGGTTATAGGTGGTATATATTATTATCTTTACTATAATAATATAATAAAGCCGAAAAGTTTTTTTGTTTAAACACGCTAATCTCTGGAAGTACCAGGAGGATTCGAAAAAATATTTTTGTATATGATAGCCAGCTTCAAGAGAAAATAGTATAGGCTATTTAGCATGACGCTACACTTTAAATATTTGCTTGCTAGCTTTAAATATTGATTTTTGTTAAGTAAGTCGTAACAAATAGCACACCCTAACTGCTTTATCGGCGTGCGCTGGCATAATGGTTAATGATACGTAAATACAATGTTCTTAAGTATTTTATGTATATCCTAATTTTTTAGTCCAGTTCCTGATTTTTTTTGTTCTAATTTCCTGGATTTTGAATTTTAGTCTGGCAGCACTGACGCACTGCCCACTACTTTGAAAAACCGAGAACAAAACAATCTTGTCGTTTCGATTTGTGAAGTGAAATTTAAAAAACATATTATAGAATATGAATTAACTAATAATAGTATTGTTTTATACTCATTAGTGTTTAAAGGTTTTATCAATATGGATAGGATTAATTGTACTCTGCTATTGATATCGTTATGTTTTCTGCTATGGGGTGTGGCCGGCCAATACGAATGGCAAATACGTGATGCCTTTGACGAAATCCGAGGCAAAATCGACAAGATAAATTCGGATAACTGTTATATAAGCCATTTGGATGATCTCTTCCTACCAAAAGATTCTGTATCCCACCGTCCAGATGTGAAAGAAATAAACATAAATCCTGTATTTCCAAACCGTACCGCTATGCTTCATTTGCACAATATGGCTATGAATAGAGCATTTTTTTGGAGTTATATTTTACAGTCGAGGTTCATAAGGCCGGCTATCAACGATACATACGATCCTGGCATGATGTACTACTTCCTATCGTCAGTTGCTGATGTCGCGGCAAATCCATACATCAATGCCAGTTCGATATATTTCTCACCGAATATGTCATATACATCATCTTACAGAGGATTCTTCAATAAAACGTTTTCACGGTTTGCACCGAGGGCATTCCGTGCTGATGATTTTAACGATCCTGTCCATTTACAAAAGATTTCTACGCTAAACACATTTCACATTGAAGATTTAGGAGCTTTTGATTCCGAAAGTTTGTCTAAAGATTACACATCAGAATTTTATCGTATTAATGAGTGGTACAAACTATGGCTGCCTGACCGTGTAGCTGAAAGACATGACACAAAAACAACCTATCAAGTTGAGATAAGATACGCTAATAATACAAATGAGACCTTTACTTTCCATGGTCCTCCGGGCAATGATGAGGTTAGTTTAAAAAATGTTTATTTGTCCTATAAAATACAGAACAAACTTAACTTAAAAAGCAGTTTATAAAGATGTTAAATTATATGACAAAGTAGAAGAAACTAAAAATATTATTAACCTATTGAAAACAACAATATATAATATTATACTCATAATTATGTTTTAAATTTTCCAGGATCCTGGACCAGTTAATTGGACCAAACCGTACTTTGACTGTGGCAGATTAAACAAATGGCTCGTAGCAGCAGTGTCACCAGTAGCTGACATATATCCCAGGCATACACAGTTTAGACATATTGAATATCCCACGTGAGTATATATTTAAAGTACTACCAATTAAAAATTCCATTATCCAAGTAATGTTATGATAAGTGCCTAACCCTCTTCATGTAAAAAGTATTTATTACAATTTTTTTAAGACTTCTAAGTATCCTTCTAATTGTTAATCCCAGAATAGGTAACATAAAGGCTGCTCTGACCAACCTTGAATTTAACTACCTACACCTGATTGTAGTGTTAGGGCTGGCATCAATAACATTGATGAAAATATTGTTTTGGGCATTTCAATATTAAATCATTTACCATAAATAACTCGTAAAAAACCCTAGTTTTTATTATAGTTTGATAGGTATATAACTTTAATTCATGGTAGTAGATATTGGGAACCACACAATAGCAGTACCTTAAAAGTATGGACTGATTTGGTTCAGGTTATTTATAAGGAATGTCATTATGGTAGAAGTTAACATGATTCTGTTGTCATTCATATTCCTTCAATCCCTATTGTTTAGCTATTAGATAACTTCATGCTTTTTGTGTTAATTATGTATATGATATTCATTTTTGAAAAATATTATGTGTCTATTCTTCTTACAATTAAAAGCAAATGAAAGTTAGGTGGCAGTGATCATAATGTTGAAAAATCAATAACTCATCAACCAATATTATTAAATGTAGAGTTACATTTATTTATTTATACATTAGATTTTTTAATTTATGGTGAAATAAGTTTATGATTATTATTATATATCAGTCTGATTTATTTTTTTCTGTTATACTGTTTATAAATGAAATTAGTATAATAAATAATTCTACTCAGATGTTTGTGTCTCCTCTAGGGACCTCATTGAATTTGTTACCTTTGTGACATTAATATAATGATAGGCTTTGCAGCAAAGTCCTAGTGTTCAGTTCAGAAGTTGTGTTTATGTTTATTAGGGAAACCAATCCCTGCTGGAGATTAGAGTTTTGATTGTAAAGGCCTAAGAGGCATCAATTCAAAATATAACAACCAAATATTTTCAAAAAAATATATATATATTTTTTATTGTATAATGATTACTAGTGAATATTCTTTACAAGTACATACTTACTGATGTAAAATGTATCCCATAGGCTTGCATGGCTGAAGTTTTTATGATGATTGGATTCCCTATTTAATAACAATTGACCTTGTATTAATTTTACACCAAATATTGTAATATATGTAGGAATAATAATTATGTGGTTGTAGTAATTTAAAAATAAGTATACCAGTATACAAATAATTTACACTTATTATTTCATACACATTATTAAGAGAAACTTTACAGCTGGTTGTAGAATTAGACTACTTGTGTCATTAAAAGATTACCTATTTTTTAGGTATACAGCAGCAGTCGTTATGGAAATGGATTATGAGAGGATAGATATAAATCAGTGTCCACCGAGTTTGGGTAATGAAAAACCCTATAATAGATTTACGTCAACGGCCAGATGCAAAGAAACAACAGAGGTAAGCGTTTATTTCTCATACTAGTTATATGAAATGCTGTATATGTTATTTTCCATGGGGATAATCTATACTAATATTATAAAGCTCAAGAAATTATTTGGTATTTTGTTTGTTTGTTAGTTTGAACATGCTAATCTTTAGAACTATATATAGGTCAGATTTGAAAAATTGTTTACCATTTTATAGCTTAATATGCCTGCACCTCCGTATGTGTGAACTACTAAAAAACCTTTTTTATTTTTTGTGCGGAACCCTAATTATTGTTCAAAAATAAAAGTAGCCTAAGTTATACCTTATAACATCAGTTATCTGCCAGTGAGAGTACCATCAAAATCAGTCCAACTGTTTTGGAGATTACTTGGAACAAACATGTCTGTTTGTTTGTTTGAACAATTTTTTTTTTGTTATATAATCCGTGTATACTTTCAAACCCAGGCAGTAAAAATCTGTTAATTTGACATTAGAAACAGACACTTGAATTTAATTATATGTATAGAATAGATTTATCAAGGAAGGTTTTAAGTTAAATAACTTCATGCTATCAAAAGTATCAAAATGTTGTTTGGAAAAACCATAAAATTTAGAGCTATGCCTCTAAATTTGTCCTACTTTTTTTTTCTTATATCAATGTTACTTTGCATATCTTTCCTTCTGTTGGTAATTGAACAGCATTCCAGCATTCAGCAATATTAGTAAGTTGGCTGGGTGATAAGACACGACAATTGTGTCAGACGGGATCGTGACCACCATACACCAGTGTTGTAACAACCGCCATAGTGGCATTGTGTTCCTTGATCAGCTTGTGTAAATCCAGTAAGTAAGGGGGATATGTACATGGTAATAAACCCTTCAAAGTAAACCTCTTTTGGTTTGTTGCATTTCATCATAAACCAGTGCATATCCAGATGCTAAGAGGTTTGCAGACTGACATGACAGTGGTGAACGGCGATAAATTGCCGATCTCTCAGTAGTGTTCTTCTTCTTTATTTGGTGTTGCAAAACTCACTGCCTGCTTGGTTCAGGTATATGTTTTTGCATTGTGGCTTTAATAAATATATGTTAATTTAGTTTTATAATTTGAATTGCAGTGTGAACCACTACACGGGTGGGGGTTCCGCCGCGGCGGTTATCAGTGTAGGTGCCTCCCCGGCTACAGATTACCGAGCTTAGTTCGAAGGCCGTACCTCGGAGAGATCATTGAACGAGCCACCTCTGACCAGTATTATAACAACTTCGACTGCAAGAAGATTGGATGTAAGTTTACTACAAATCATACACAGCAGCAAGTTGTAGTAGAATCAACCATATAAGCCACATCTATTTTAATACACTATGAATAAGTTCTGTAATGTATCAAAACACTAGAAAGATTGTGAGAATTTTATACTTAGAAGAAGTGGTTGTAAGTAGTAAAAAACATAAACCTAATTATTTGGATTGATTTAATTCATAGAAAATTAAAATATCACACATATTTTAATACCTGTTTCCTTAATTGTCATGTGAGGACAGCGATATGAGTATAAATATTTTTTTATATAAGAAATTCAACCTAGATTGGTAATTTATATAATTATTTAATTTTTAAACACTATGTTTATGATTAGTTGCATACTTTATAATAATAACTATGTAATTTGAAGTTAACTAGAAGCAATAGTCCAATTATTTTTCTATGAATTGAATTTACTTTTTTTAAACAGTAAAAATTGTTGTTGTGATATTTTTAAATACGTTTAAAATAAAAAAAAAATAAGAAATATATAATACAAATAAAATGTTTGCCTGTTTATTTTAACATTAACAATAGAGAGAACTTGCTTTGATAGGTGTTTCCTTTCCCTTTAAACTTTTAATAAATTATTTTTATTTACTACAAGGGATCCAGAAGCTGCCGGTGCAATGGGAGAGAGCTCATCCGTTCCTACGTGCTATATACATGGACAAGTATTATGAATATGTGAACGCAACCAGTGGACCTGATGCTTTGCACACGGAGAAAGTTAATGTTTACGAAGTGCTCAATTTCATCAGAGGTGTCCAGCCTAATAATTGTTCGAAGTAGGTATATTTTTATATTGTTTTGCATTTAATTGAAGTTATTTTATCTTTAGGCGCGCCATGTAAAACTGTTCAGAGAGGGTTTTTTTACGATCCGTGCACACATTCTAACAAAATGCCTACACTATGAAGTTATTGTCATGATGAAGATAGTACGCTTGTTATTATGTGAGGATATGGTTAAAGATGATATGTTAAACTTAGAAAGAGAATTAGCTATCAGATACAATTACCAGAACAACTTACATTATTTTTAAAGGTTCACTTGCATCATGGTTTCATAAAACCACACAATATTTTTTTTACATAATCACTTTTTAACATAAACGTAGTTCTTTTTTTTATTATAGTTTTTTTTTAAAGTAATTCTTTTTTTTATTATTTTGACTATCACAGTTTTGCGTTAAAAACTCCATTCTGTAAAATCGTGATTTTGTAGATAACCAACCGTATATGGTGTTAAAAATATGATGTGTTTACATCAACTGAACCCTTATGCAGGGTACCTGTAGTGTAGACAAAACTTTATCCTCGATGGTTATCGTGATTATAATTTCTGTGTTTATTTAATTATTCTTACCACACAATTTTGAGGTTTGATTTTTACTCATGAGCAGTGATGCCGCCATCCGTACTTTGTAATACAGTAATATACGTTTTTGGTGCAATTACTCTATACTTTATGAGAACGTTTGAAGAGGAAAGAGAAAAATTGAAATAAATAAATATTTATTCATTAATATGCGCGACAAATGAAAATACTACTGACACAAAACCCATTTTCCTCTCCTGTCTGCACTGATGATTTACGACATACTGTATTTTGATACAATGTCCTTTTTACTATCTTTACCAACCAATATACGGTATTTGCTGAAATAAAAGGTGTCAAGCCTAGTCAGGAGTGAACAGGTGTCAATGTGAACAGGTACAATCCGACCGATTTATTCTTGAACGGGGACATCGCGTACGGAGCCGAGGAACAACTAGAGAATCAGGCGAAAATGGCCGTCCGACTTGCGAATTTCATCAGTGCATTTTTACAGGTAAGACATCACGTTTCGGTGTAATATATGAAAGTATGATTGTTTGTCTGTCAGTCACGCTTGAAATTCTCGAAGATTTGCTTTATGAAATTTGTGATAGAGGTTGATTATTTAGTGGATGGGATAAAAGCCCAGCGAAGCTAATACAGGTTGCGCCGCTGAGAGAATGCGTTCCTGACGTCTGCCCCAATGAAGGACTGTTTTAGCGACATAAAATGGCGACCTGTCAAGCCGTTTGGGGTTGGTCGCTAAAACAGTTGTCTGTTGTGACAGACGTCAAGAACACATTCTTTCAGCGGCGCAACTGTATGTAGTTCATTATAACTTTGTTTACATAAAACATAATTGTTTCACATATTCTTGTTAATATTAATGTTATTTGATTCGACATTTTCTTTGAAATGCATACTTATACAAATGTATGCATACTTGGCATACATTTTAAATTATTTATATTGATTTTTGTTTGACGTCATCTGAATATAATATGTCATGTGGCAAACCGCTCACTTTCTATTCACTGGGCAGGTTTTAAGTGATATTACGATATTTTTATAATCATATACACTGATTTTTTTTCTATGTGACTTAATAAAGGAAACAGAAATTTTTTATCAAAGAAAGTTCTGTTAAACTGAATACAAACATATATCACTTTACAATATATTAAACCCATATATAAAACAATATTTTTTTGCCCAGGTATCTGACCCACAAGAAGTTTTTAGCGGTAATCGAGTTGCTGACAAACCTTTGACTGAAGATCAGATGATAGGAGAGACCCTCGCTCTCGTGCTCGGCGACTCCAAGATTTGGTCAGCCGGTATGTTACTGCATCTATGTACAAACGCATAATTATGTTTATGACGTCATACGTCATTGTCAGCGGGTATGTTATCCTGCTGTACAAAACCATGTATTTATGACGTCATATGTCATCATTCTGAGTAGGAAAAAATTATGTAACTATAAATTAGTGTTAAGGGTTTTCTAGGGCTCGATTGACTAGCTTCAAGGCAATATCTGTCACCAACCAACTAAGGTTTGTTCTGGCAGCTGTAGTTGATGAGTTTATAGCTAAGACTAGCTGTGCCCGCGGCTTCGCTCGCGTGGACTACAGAATGCCGTCGGTAGAGAGCACGCGCGAATCGTGCTACTCCAGCTCAAAAAGCGGAAGACAAAAATGCTTATTGTGGGTGAGCCTTAGAAGATAGATATAAGCTACCCATGACTTTTTAGTGACCTTTTTTAAGCACCCCAGATGCGTGTTTTTTCCAAATTTATTCACCATTATCGTCACTGCTTATTTCGTATGATATTTTATCTTACAAAATATATTCTATAACCTGCCCAGATAACATAGCTATGAATTAAAATAAAAATTATGTAAATCGGATAAGTCGTTTTCGCGTGAAAAGAACATAAACGGCAGACAGACAGAGAGACGTTGAGTTTTATAATATGTATAGATATAGATGAGCGTGTCTTTGACCACATCTTCACTTAACATCAGAGAAATGGGAATTTGTATCGTTAGTTTTGAAAATTTCAATTTCTATCTTAAATTTGCTATAAACACCTGTAGTGGACACGCAGGAAAACCAAAATCGTTAGTACAGGAAATAAAACATAGACTGTTTTTCTTATGTATCAAGTCTTTAGATGAGATTGGAGTTAACACAAAATGTCAGCAAATTTCTTTGTAGTGAAAAATACGCATAGATAATGGATAACTTTCAGGCACATTCTGGGACAGGAATAAATTCACGAATCGGACATTCTTCGCACCGTTCGCTTATAAGACGGAGCTCAATACTAGAAAGTTTAAGCTTGAAGACTTGGCGCGGATGAACAGCACTGGTGAGTTCTTTTTATATAGAATATTTTTTAAGTTGTTCTGTGATATTTGGTAGCAAATGTTGAGATGGAAAACATTTGAAGAACGAGATTTATCAATATATTTTTAGTGTTTCAACCTGATATTTTTAGATTACCCATAGTTTTTCATTTGTACCCTTTATTTATTTTCTGATAAATACTTGTATTTGTGAAATATTGACCTGAACTATTTTCACCGCATTGCATGACTGCAAGTTGTCATTACTTACATAATTGTGTGAATATTAATAACTAGCTGTACCCCAGGATTTAATCGCATAAGATTGCCTGACTTTCATAGTTACTGCTCCATTCCTTAGGATCGTAGCGTGAAGGTACATAGCCTATACTATTCCTCATGAATCTGGCTATCATATACAAAAGGATTTTTTGTTTAAACAAAGAATCAAATGAAAATTCTTCAGCTTTATTATATTATTAGTATAGATAATATGCATTGTAGTTATTCCATATTACAAAATGAATAAATGGAAGGAAAAATATTGGTAAACCGGATCAGAAACTTTCAATATAGTGACTGCCCAAACGCATTGATCTGATGTATTTCAATGAAAACTTTGTTCTATATCCAGAGGAAGTTTACACAAGCAAGTCATGGTTCCAATTCCTGAAACAACGCTGGTCGACGAACTTCGACAGCCTCCAGCAATATTTCCTGAAGATGAAGATCCGCGACAGCGGACTCGGTAAATACCTGAAGAGGTACGAACGGTATCCGACTTACTACAGGGCGGCGAATTTACAACATGGTCATTGGACAAGGCCCTACTTCGACTGCAATGGTCATTTGAAACAGTGGGTCATCACGTACGCGTCGCCTTTCTTCGGCTGGGACAGCGTTAAAGTCAAGCTCGAGTTCAAGTGAGTGGTTATCCTTACTTATATATACAAGGAAATAATAATAAACAAGTTCCAGGGGTTTAATATCTTAACTTTACTGTTTGGAACCCTATGTTCAGTCACTCGGACTCACGTTCAGTCACTCGGACTCACGTTCAGTCTCAAAATCTCCTTACCCTAAGTGGAAGTGTGCTAAAGATAAGCCGTGGGGGGTAATCATACTACCACCGTGAATACTGGTCAAATCTAGATTATTACAAAATAAAACGTATGCCAAAGTACTTACCCGGAGAAGTATGAACTCGATGGTTACAGGTCAATGTGGTCATTGCACAGGTCAATGAATACGGATAATGTAGGTAGTGTGAGTGTATGAAAAATGTTGTGTGTGATCCGACCTGCTGCCCTGATAAAACAACTCCAATACAGTCACTCTGCTTGAAATCCAGTCACAAAACACGCTAAGCATAACTTGCTGCAAGTGAATGCGAAGTATTTTGATAGCACTATTATCTAGTGTGAAAACACAGAACCATAGGTATCTCAATATTAAATTACGCGTATAGTCGTTATTATACTGTTACGTCCGTGGGTAATAAGATGCCGTAGTGACACTCAAAAATAATTTATTCGTACTCAGCTATACAAATAAAAATAAAAAAGATAACAGAACAAAACACATAAATCGTTCACCGAATATTCTCACAGAATAACCCTGTAGGCACTTGCAGAATAAGACTGTTTCTCTCTTAATTCGCTTCTTGTCACTTCGCTTTCGAATTTTTAACTGCCGCGTCTCGCAACTCAGTTCCCTTATATATTTAAATGATTCGATCCCGAAATGTCTGGAAGGTCCCGGAACTCTTAACATCTTGTAAACAACTTACGTCATCGCTTTTTAAAACGAGGGGAACGTTTAATTTATAGCCAATTGTTTGCTGACAGTTTTAGCGATAAGACTTTATGTGTGTGTCGTTGAACCTAAGACTATACGTCACACGACTGCACTATGATAAATACACGATCTTTCCGGACGCTTCTTGAAATTTCGAGAAAGGTGATTTTTTTTCAATTTTCTTTATGTTCAAGCCGTAACAATACAATATGGTACAATATTATATGGTAGCCAGCAAAAGTTTAAGTAATATAACACTTTTATGGATTTTTAAGGCTGGAATTAAATAATGTAAGTGCGGTGGAGGATCATGTGATTCTTAGGGAATTTTGAGCATGAATGGAATATTGTAAGTGTAGAAAATAAATTACGGGATCTTAACAGATTTTTAAGACTATTGAAAAATGTAAGAGCCGAGGAGGATAATGGGACTTTTCGGGATTTTGAAGCCTCTACTGAATAATGTAATTGTAGAGCAGAATCCATTGGAGTTTTTGTGGATTTTTAGGCCTGAATTACTGAGGCTGCTCAAATTCAATGAAATTTAATTTATTATCACTGGAATTAAACATGTTTGTAAAACTTTCGTTTTTCCATTCGATGTAAAATGCATTTTGAAGTATACAATTATTTACTATTTCGTTCATTTTAAGGGGCGTGGTCGCAGTAACGATGTCTCTGACCTCATTGGACATTAACCAATGCCCGGACAAGTACTACGTTCCGAACGCGTTCAAAGGCACTGACAAGTGCGACAGGTCCACTTCTTATGTAAGTAATTATATTCTGTTGTAGATGTTATGATGGCGACTTTCGGTAGACGACCACTTGACGGTCATGATTGTTTTGCAATTTACAAAATTCTTGATATAAAAAAAGTGGTTATTCTTTGATTTGTTAGAAAAAATAATCACACAAAACTATCTAGACACACAGCAGTGTGTCAGCCAAGTTTGGAACGGGCGATACCAGCCAGTGTGTATATTACAGGAACAAGTTCAAGCTACTTTCGACCTCTATTAGTCAAATACTATTAGACCTACACCCTCGAAATTTTGTGTGTTTAATAAATCAGCTTCGAAAACCTAAAATCCTAAATTTTACGAAAAAATCTTTTATCGGTCTCGAGTTATTACGAGTCTGAAAAGTAGCATTTTTATCACTCACTCACTGACAAATTCACTCATCAAAAACCTAGACCACTTCTAGTTAACCCAGAAACTTAAAATTTGGCATTAATATAAGAGTTATATTTATTGAGTGATCCATAATGGTAAATTTGCTGAGTTAGTAATCTCATATCAAAGAAAGTAACAGAATGCTCTGTAAATGAATTGAGGAATGTATATTCCTACAGCTATCATTAACGGAACTGTAAGGAAATTTGGCACCCGTTAAATGTCAGCTCTTTTATGGCTGACAACAACTACGTTTCTACCGAACTTGATTTCTATTTACATTTATGTTTCTGTTGGGATGAAATATACAAAAACGTATTATTTTGTTTAGATTTTACCATTTTTTAAATGAAATCTGTCATCGATGGTCACTGTTGTTTCTGGACTGCACCATATATTCCATCAGTTATTATACTTAGTTAGTACAAAAAAGACGAACTTGTGGTTAAATACTAAACTACTGGTATAATGTATTTTAGTGCGTACCAATACTGGGACGGGGCTTCGAAGCCGGTGGCTACAAGTGCGAATGCCTCCAGGGCTTCGAGTACCCTTTCGAGGACCCCATAACGTACTACGACGGGCAGATCGTCGAAGCCGAGTTCCAGAACATAATAGCGGACAAGCAGACCCGCATCGACATGTTCAAGTGTCGGCTGGCGGGAGCCGCCGGTATGGAGACCAGCTTTTTCACTTTAATCGCTCTCCTAATACTCCTTTTTAAGTTACGATAAGTATTTTTTATTCATTTCAGGTGATAATTAAACAAAGAGAGTCAATTAAATGCTACACTGCCGGCCAAATGAAAAGATCTGTATGTAATTATATTTTTTATGAAAGAAAAAATAAACTTTTTTATGAATATGAAAACACTTTTATTTCACATGACATTCTTTCTATACATACAATACTTTTCAGTTGGATGGTAGTGAATATACAAAGCAACTCTATTTTTAGATGTTTTAATAATTAGGTAAGAATATAGCATAGGGGGAGCTCACTATACTATGTTCATCATAAGAAAGGTAGCATGAAGTATTCATAAAACGTAACTTGTTACGTCATGCAAATTTATAACCTAAAATTTATTTCATTTTGACTGTCAATTATGATTATACATAAATGATGATACTTAAAAATATTGTAGATATGTCAAAATATTTAATGAAAAACTTAGTTTTACAAAAAACTGTAATGAATTCTATGTACATGTAGCATTTGGTTACTTTAGGTAATTACTTTTCTACTCACCTTTATTATCCCCACTTAAGTAGGATTACCACAACTTATTTTTCTCCCACTCTCACATTAATTGGCATCTGGGTAAGGTATTCACAACTATTATACACATATTATTCCTCACACAATCCGTACATATACTTTTTGATCTTCCCTTATTACTCCTATGTCCGTACTTAACGCTCTTGTAGTTATATGTCCGAGGTAATGCTGATTTGAATTTTAGTAAAGTCCGCTTAAAATTATATTATTCTCTAAAAGCAATCTCAGTGTATTGGATGTATTTTGTTTATTAATGAGTATTTTTGTGTATTTCTCCTGGTAGTTGAAAATTTGTATTTATTTATAAGTAAATAGTAATAATTTGCCCAATAAAATAGACTGAATTTCAGAAATATCGGAATCTCGTCAAGTGTTTAGTATGTAGCTAACATGTATATAGCTAACATTGTAGAAAAGCTATATAAATCGATTATGTATTCTTTTCTAGTGAATACATGGTCTCTTATCTAAGGCAGCAATATATATTTTTACTTAGTTAAGACAATTTAATGAATATACATATTATATTCGGGATTCATTATGTAAAAAATGAACCAAACATGATTAATCATATTGTATAATAACAAGATGTAATGTTTTAGTGATAAATATCATTTTTAATGCGAAATAAGTTATATGGTACTAAATAGTAGGTTCAAAATGTTGTAACTCTCTCTTTATTGACCAACATATTATGTTCTTTACTTTACTGGGAGATAAAAGATATGTAAAAAATGAGTATATTGTCACATAGAGTAGAAACACATTAGAGTGTTGTGATATGACACGTCATTGCCCCCACCACCGCTATCACGCAATCGCAATGCGATCTGCGACCGACATAAGGCGTAATGATAGACAAGACACAAGGTATTTTAAATACATTATAGTTATTATTGTTTTTCATAGTTGTAATTAAATAATGATTTCACAAGTTTTATCATTTTTCATAATAACTTGCTCGTGTTAACTAATTTAAAAAAAAATGGCGTGCAGGTGTTTCGCTTATGACAGGATAACCATATATCGGATCGGGTCATTGTCCGCTGTTGATATGTTTCATGGCACACAGTGTATCGTCTCCAGTCAGCTCAAAAATCTGATAATAGTTTCTTGAGAATGGTTGTTACTTCTAGAGATAGCTTTTACGTTTATCAAGTGCCTTTTTAAGGCCTTACCAAAATGCTAGTGTTGGATAGCAACACGTTATTAGGACACGGTATTAAAATAAATAACGTTATCTGATATTAAATGTAACTTAAGTAAATAAAAACTCAAACTAAATAGTAACTTAGTTTATTAAGATTTGATTCTATTATAAGGAAGATTTATGTATTACAATTATATACTGAAATTATCATGTACATTCCATAGTAATGACTGCATTTTTATTATAGGATAGTTACAAATAACAAAATATATTTTAGTTTCTTTGTTAATATCGATATTTAAATAGAAATACAGCCTTTTGGTAATGCCTGTACAATCAAACAATAACAATAGAATTTCAAATTGTTCATAGTTGTAAAATATATTACAATTATTTTATTTCTATACTATATCTGTTTTGCAACATTATTTTATAATTACAATTATGTTATAAACTCCACATCTTCTACCGATTAAAAAATATATTTTAATTAATATGAGAAAAAAAATACTTTTAATTGATATTTGTGCAACACTAAATTTTTTTTTAAATTTTAACAGATACGTCAAAAAACTTGTATTAATATATTTTTACAATGGCATATCAAAATATAAACAATGTATCAAATATTTACAGATATTTTGTTATATATATCATTCTTGATGTTTATGATTTCTTATACAGGTTTTTTTGTGTGTGGGTGTGATGTGTGTATTTGTAGGTTAGTTTTTATTAATATGATGTGTTCTCAAAAACCGTCCATTTTATGTGCCTTTTATACATTTTGTACCTAATTACATTTTATTTTCAAATTAACATGTGGTTTTATTAACTTGTTGCGTAGAGATCCTCTGGAATGCTGTGGAAATAATATTAAATAAATATTGTATTAGAGTTTTTTTTTAATTCTATATTTGGGGTAACTGCGTTTAGTAGTGTAGCTACTCATATTTTTTTATGATTGCCTACTTTTTAAACAAGAAATAAAGTTTACTTATTAAGGTCGGAAAAGGAAAATAAATAATATGTATTTTAGAAACATGAACAGTATCGTATCTTTTTTAAGTTTAAAAACTTTATTTTTTTATGATTTTATATTTCTGCTAAAAAAGGGCAACCACAAATGGCGTGATGGGACGCCATTTTGTGACGCTAAAACATTAGTCTATTGTGATAGATGTGAGTGATACATTCTTTCAACAGTCGAATTTTAGAAATGTCCTAATACTGGAAAATTTGTAATCGTACACCATATGTAATATCCACATAGTAGTAAGCTTAGGCGTGTCGCGTTCCGGGATCAGTGGGTTTATAACCAGTAATCTAGCGGGGTGCTAGAGGGATCTGTACCTGACTGGGTCGCGACTACCATGTGCATGGTGCATGCAATTACAATGAGTATGCGCAAAACGTGATTAACATTTGTAGGGTTTTACTACTATATTCTAACTAATCTAATAACTGCTAATCTAATATTCGACATTTATCTAAAATGGTATTTATGACCAAAATTTCTTTTTGACAAAGTCTTTGGAAATCTTATGATCTATTAGTGTTGCTATTATATTTTATGAAGTTTAGTAAACAGGCATGCACTTCATCGCTGTTAAATGAACACTACACTCTAGCTAATATAAAGAACAAAATTCAAAAGGACCGCACTTTTGAGGTCAATTATTACTAGGTTTCTTGAAATATCTTCTGTGCCAGTTCTTGTTGCCAATAACGCCAATCACCAATCGAAGGAATACAGACTAAATTGCTGATTACAGTAGCATGAACTCGGTTACTTTGTGGCAGAAACAGGTGTGGTGGTGGTGATCTCGCACATTGAAATAAGTTCTCTACACTTCTACTACTACTCGTTTCCTAGTGGTAATGTAATGTTAAAGATACTAATTAGAACTAAGATAGAATAACTACCTTGGTGCTACGTACTTGTCTTCCAAAAATCTGCTCCGTAGGTAAACCAAAGCTCCAATTACGCCGAAGTATATTATAATATATAGGAGCATGTAAAACACAACTAACATGCGAAGCAAACCCATGGTTCAATATGTACAGTATAATAATTTAAGTTCATTATTTCTCAAATATTTTATTATGGTTTATCCATTTTATATAAAATAGTTACCTACATATTTATATACGGTTTTATTAATAAATATATATTTACGGAATTCAGTGAATTGATGACAGTGGATGAAGTTTGATTTTTTTTGATAACCACTTCAAGTTTCCCGCACAGACGAGACGGTTGTTTATATATTTTTTTTTGTGAACATTTATATTTTTTATGTGTTGAGTATTAACAATAATTTTTATATTCATTACTTTGGGTTTCTAATTAACATAATGATTTATTATACAATCCCTTATAATGTTTGTCTAGTATATTTTCTATAAAATTAAAACAAAAATACATATTTATCTTAAGTGGTACGATTTAAAGAAATATTGAAAGAGTACATAAATAAAATAAAAATATACAATAAAAATCTGTGATCTTGTAAAAAGTGAAATATATGGAACTTTTGTAAATTGTAATAATATAAATATTTTTATCTAATAATTTTTATTATTATTTTAATACGTACGTCCTAGTCTCATTTCATAGTATAATAAAAAGTACGACTGATCAAAATCGGGATATGTGGAACACATAAAATTCATATGCTTTCTACGGTCGTAGAACATTTACGTAGTATTCTTTTAGTAGTCTGTGCGTCTAATCCTCAGACTCTAAAGTCTACTCTAATAAAGGAAGGTGACACTGTTGACGTACTGACTACATACTGTTATCACGATTTTTTATCAGTGACACTGACGTTGTGTCAGAAAACTTACGAAGTACTAGTCTACACATAATAATCCATAAAAACGTAAGCATAGCATTAATAGATTATATTAATATTTTTCTATAAAGAAGCACACATAAACAGGTGAACTACTAAATTCTTATACATTTATTCCATTTAAAAATGTTGAGAAACTTGCTGCTTTTACCTCTGACCTTGACGGACAACATTACGGATTATTCAACTAATCTAAATGAAAATTACCGTATTCTCTTATATAGACAATCCTATTCGAATCGAGAGTGTGGTATAACCTTGAGCAGAATAGAAAAGTTATGTGAAAAGTGTTAATTTTTTTAACCCATATTGCTTCCAGGAAAATGAGTGCTATTGTAAGAAACCTAATGAACAGGCTAAAAGGTCGAGAGTTTAGAGAATATTTAATGAGGTGAGTCTTTATGATTTTTCATCTATTATAACTTAACTTTTGAAGAATCTTACATATTTATTATTAAGTTCGGAATATATTTTATTTTAGTTTCCTAGTTCTTTTTGAAATAAACGAATGGTTAACTTCATTTGTAAATCTTAGGTTATAAGGGTTATCAAAATTTAATTATTATTATTTTTTCATGAAAACACTGATTAACTTCGTATTTTCAATGAATATATCAATATAAATATGTTTTTTTTTTCAAGATTTTATTAGTAGTCATGTTATCTTATGGTTTTTACAATAGAATTACGAGTTGTTGGATAAATAAACCCTTAAACTTTCGGATATTTAGGAAGATACATCTATCTAAGCTCTGTACATATTCTTTTATAAATTGTTTATGGCTTAAAGAATAATAATTGTAAAGAATATGTAGTCTTTAGACAAATAAGGTTTTAAAGTTAATTATTGTATGTATACAAGTGTGGCCAAAATATGAATAGAATGGTTGAAAAAAAAAAGAAAAATTGTCAATTTTTTCTCTTTATTCATATCTTTGCCTTCCAGTTTCATCCATGTTAAAGTTATTCAACCACTGCCTTATTGCTAACAAACCGCTGTAACCTATTGTTGTTCTCACTTCCTGTACTTGCCTACAGCTTGCCAGATGGCTTCAAGTTCAAGTTTACTGATTTACTCCTTAGGATTGTAGCATGAACTTATATAGATAGCCTTTATCTTCCTTAATAAATATGCCTTATAATGCAGAAATAATTTTTAAATTCTGACTGATAGTCCCAGAGATTACCTTCCACATATAAACACTTGAGACTAGAATATATTAACTATATTTAATAGAGAAGGGATTTAAAGTTAATTCCATGGACAAAACATGACAATTAAAAAATGATTTATTACCTTTTCAGCACACATTTTTGGGGTCCAGTTGCCAACTGGGGTATACCTTTAGCAGCAATAGCAGATACACGAAAAGATCCTAGCTTTATTAGTGGAAAAATGACATTAGGTATGATATACTATTCGTTTTTATTTTTTTACAAAATACTTCTGCTAAATACAAAAAAGATTAGATAGTAAAAGCAATTGATTATGAAATGATATCTTTTTATATTTCTATGACTCGGTGTTGGACTTTGTCCTTTGTATAGATTTGGCACACCATTGGTGATTGCAGTAATTTTTGAACAATCACCACCAGTGACAGAATTAAGTATATTGAAATGAAAGAAATGAGGCTAAATTATATTTGCAATTTGCTCATGCACTTCAGCTTACTTTCAAGTGTTTAGAGGCTTAAATAAATGTTTGGCATGCTCTGTTACCTTGTTGAGTTCTGAAGTTGTGAAAGAAGTGACAAAGGTGTTTCATTGTATTTCATTGACATAGGATAAAGGATTTCATATAAAGTGTTATAAATTTTTATATTAAATATACATTCTTAATATTCAGTGGCGTATTTTAAGATTTGGCGCACTAGACTTTAAAGAGGTTCACTTAGAAGACCTGCACAGATTTTACTTTTGTGGAAGATTCAAAGCCTGTAGCATGTGCTTGGATTAGAAGATAGTCCAACTGGAAGGCCCACAGAAAAAGCGCGATTAGCCGCCCTTTGCAGTTTGCAAATTGCCCAGTGTAGTTGTGCCAGGCAATGGACCCAAAGGCTCTAGGGTAAATATGCCCCTGAATATCATAAACAGTAATTCTATAAAAATTAAAACTATTCCTTAAAAATATGGAAACAAGTTATTTTTTAATGGTTAAACAGATACTTTATGATTTGGGGATGACATGAGGAGAGATGAAATATATAACTGCAGGTGGACAGATATAGGAGTAGAGGAAAACTGAAGAAGGTGTTGAATTGTGAGGAATGATGTATGTATAAAAAGTGTGAATACTGAGATGACAGCTGATAATGGAAGAGAAAACATTTTTTGTGCTGATCATATTTAGCTGGAATATGCGTAAAAAGTAAAAGATACACTATGGTTTCTTGTTAATCTTCAACATTTACGAGATTAGATTAGTTTACGAGAATACGATTGTCTCTTATCTCTTTTATTACACCTTGAATTTTTTATACACAATATGTAATAGATCTGTTTACCTGTTTATAAAACTTTGGAGTGATTCCTTCGTTTTTGACCTTTAAGTAGGTACCTGTTTATAGATATTGTTAAAGGGTATTGTAATAATGTAATGATTAACATTTCAATAAAAAGCTAATGTTACTTAAAAAAATAGATCAGAACTTAGTATGTTTATGTTTCTTTATTTTTCACAGGGTAAATATAACGCATTTTTTTCTAAACCTCGCTAAAACTATGGTATTAATAAAAAAAAGATAAGGTATCTAGGAACTAGGTATATACAATTTTTCGAAATTTTCCATTTTCGGTTTAGCTATCTTGCTGCATTACTGGGATAAATGCAATGTATAAATAAATAATATTTTATTTATTATGCCGTAAACCGAAACTTATCTGATGCTAATTGATGATGCGACCCAAGATAGTAAAGATAACCAGGACTTTCTAGTATATCTATCGAAATACACTAATTTAGTGACTCATTTAAATAGGGTACCTATCTATATGTAGGTATAATAACCAAACAATCACTAGAAAATGCTGTAATACCATAAAAACATCTCCAAACATCAACTCGTTCCAGTTCAAGTACTTTAATCAAACGTTTCAAGGGCAAATTGTGTGAATCTCGTACACTCTAGTTTTCTTATCAGTTTAAAGCTGTCCGGATTTTTTATTATATAATTTTGTTATCTATTTTATAACGTTCTAAATATTGATAAGAATATGTGTTGGGTAAATACAGCTGCGTATGTAGCGTTTTTTGTTCTGGATGTATTTACTATCTATTCTTTCTATTGCACAGATTGGTAATTTGTTTCATTAATCAACTGTTTACATATCCATCGCCAGTCGTTCTCTATGGTCGTTGTCGATCATGCCAGCTACAGATTTTTTTTTTTTCGAACTGACTATAATGTTAGTTTTAGGGGCCCTGGAGTCTTTACGGCTTTTACAGCTTCGCCGGGCATGGAAAAATACCTGTTGACGTTATGAAAATGATGACGAGACGTGATGTTTGAAGGACTCCATATTGTACGAAGGAGGGTACACATTAGCCCTGAGTCAGTTCCACAGCATGTACGGCAAAGATAATATGCCTACCTTTAAAATTTTGTTTAATTTAAATAAAAAATATCGTAGGTGATACTGCAATATGTTTTATGTAATATTGAGACTCGGCCTCAATATTATTCATTGCAAAATGTTATATTCCTATTTATTTTCTCAACAGATTCACATTCAGGACTGATTTTCATAAAATTATATAGATTTAACTAACGATATAACACCACGATATGTATGTCATTGACATAGTAAATAGTAGAAAAGTTTTCTCTCTTTCCTGTAAAATCAGTTTATAGTTATATAGCCCGTTTTGTATTATCAGCGACGTTATGCCGCAAGAACGCGGTGTGACGTAATCATTCAATAAATAAGTAATTCTAAGGATAAAGGTACTCCAACGTTACAAACGCCGTCCGCGAAATCTCTTTGTCGATCCCGATGACGACATCGAAAAAGCTAACAATTTCTACGCGTCCGCTCCCGCAACATATGCGTGCTCGCGCCCACGCCCGCGAAACCACCGTTCCCTCCACAGGGGACGTACGGTTAACTTCGCGCCCGCACACCCGCCACGACCGCCCTCCTCTGCGGCAACTCAAGCCTAGGTCCGATCCATCGGCATGGAGCCCTTGAGACAAGCAGCCGCTCGCGCGATACAGTGACTCTACATTCACTAGCTTTCACAGCCATACATGACACTGCATTATACACACATGCATAACACACAGGTACATAGGTTCTGTAAGGGACCTTTTTTTCTTTTTTTGCCTAGTTAGATAGAGAAAAAATTTCAGATCACTAAATACACATACCTCCTCCCAGGGGGAAGAAACATGTATATATATGTATAGTTAGATTAGATCGAATGATAGGGAATTGGTCAGATCGCGACTTAATTGCATACGTGCAACAGTCAGAGCCGAGGTTCGGCCACTTTGGCACCCTCGGATGTTGTTGCTTAGCTTTCGTGGCTGAGTGCCCTAAGCGCTCGCCCCCAAGCCCGGTAAAGCTGTAAAAGCCGCAAAGGCTCCAGGGCCCCTAAGGCTAACAGCATAGTCAGTTCGGAAAAAAAAGCGTGCTTACACTTATCTTATTCTATCGCGTTTATACATCTCTCTCTGTTTCATAGTTTTTTCACTCTCTCTCTGGGCAAGTGACTATTTTCCGTCTCTTTTTGCATAAGAAATGTTGTATATAAAAAGCCGAACTTTTTAATTTTATACTCATCTGAGTCACCAAGAAGTGGTTTAGATTTTTGATGAGTGAGTGATAAAAATGCTATTATTCAGACCCTAATAACTCAAGAACTATTTGTATTATTAGGGATTCTAGGTGTTTAAACACACAAAATTTCAATTGTGTAGGTCGAATAGCTTTTGTAAGTAGGTCGAAATAGTTCGTGTAAATATACACACAGTGTCTCACTCTTTTCTTTTTCGAACTTCGTTGACAAACTGCCGAGTGTCTCGATAATTGTTACATGGTATATGGGACTGTTTAATTTTATTCAATGTATTAGTAATCATTTTTTTTAATTCCAGCTCTCACACTGTACTCTGTCATGTTTATGAGGTTCGCGTGGAAAGTTCAGCCGCGTAATCTTCTCCTCTTCGCTTGCCACTTCACTAACGTGGGCGCGCAACTCACACAGGGAACTCGCTTCGTCAACTACCACTACTTACAGGGTGCTGATAAAAACACAACAAAAGAACAAGCCAAAAGCTAAAATATAGTACAAATTAAACTCGACCGGGCTTATAATGATCAGATGGTGCGTTATTTTGGTCACCAGCTACGATATATATATTTCGATATATTGGTCGCAAAGTATTTGTATATACTAACCATTTGATATAAAACTTTTATTATACTTATAAAAATAATTGTTCTGTAACGCGTCTTTTGACTTGCTAAATATATGTAGCATTTGTTTCATTTAGGGTAACAAACAATTATATTGTTAAAATTGTTTACAACACTGGCTTATAACTGAAAAAATATGAGAGCAAAAATACGATATTGAAAATATTGTATTTACTATAAGGGCAAGAAAGAATGAGATGTTTGTAAAACATATCAATTCTGTACTTGTTTGTTTAGATATATTGCGACCATGACGTTTTGCGACCAAGATATTCGGCGACCAAGTAGTTACACCGCACCGTCGTATCACTGTTCGTTCAGCTCTAGATAAATAGTTTTAGCGGCATGTAGATTGTATAGTTAATTTACGTATATATACAAGTTATATTTTTTTAAATATTTATTATTGTGAATTCGAATTTTATTATACTCCGTTGTTGATCTGTTTATAGATTGTTTTATTTTTATCTCAAATATATTTTCAATCAAAAGAAATGACTTGTTTTTTATTACGTAATAATGAAAACCCTTAAACTGCAATATATATTTATAGTTACAGTGTAGACATAAAAGACTTAATTACAACGTATTTCTGGTGTTCAATTATTAAATGTTCGTAATGTTGATATGCTAAAAATAATGCACGTCTTTTGAACAGATTATTAAAAAAAAACGAACACATAACGTACTTATTAAGAACTATTTATTAGATAGATTATAGATCTTATCTATTTATTGAAACAGTTGTTACAAAAATAGTTTATTTTTGTATTTGATTTAACTACTAGCTATAAATAAAGTAACTCGAGAGGAACATGTTTTTTTTGTATAACTAAGGTGTCAAATAAGCGTACAGCCCGCCTGATGGTAAATGGTTACCGTAGTCTATGGACGCTTTTAACATTACAGGTATCAATCACTAGCGCGTTACCGACCTTGAATCCTTACCCAAGGAGCTCTGAAAATTCGACTCACCGCATCAACACAGCACCAGTCGAGCTGTCCCAAGTAGAGAGAAATCTACAAAGAGAGTATATTGTAATATAATTTTGTTTTTTAAATACCTATCATTTCTTAAGTTTTAAATATTTTTGGTTAATTCATGACAGTAAAAGAATTGCTGATCACCCTTGACAGCGGACCAGTATAGCATTTGTTCTCAATGGCATTACAAATATAGTACACCTGACTTAAAACCCCTTAGAGCGATTTGCCTTTTGGTTTACTTTTTCTATTTTAGTGGAAACAAAATATTTAATTGGCTTAAACATAGGAATGACTACTCCAAGACCACAATATGCTGTTCAAATATCTCTCACCATTTTATACTAATTTGATTGCAAAGCTTGGAACTCCGAAACTTGCTATCAATTGAACGCCATACTAGTGAGAGTGACCTCGCCATAAGCTGAGTAGGTATATATTCCTTGCTAATGACTACACTGCAAATTTACAACAAACTGCTCTCACAAATGGACGCCAAATTGATATCAAAAGTTGCTTTTATATAAAAATAATTTAACGTTTGTATGAATAGACATTATTTTAATTGCATTAAATTTCACGCAAAAAACTACTGGATAGGTTTTGATCAATTTTGTTTTGTATAACTCCTTAGATACTTGCTCGTTATCAGAAATATCACGATATCTTCATTAAATAAAAGTTTTAAGAAACAAAATTTTTAAAAGCACTATGTACGCGTTCCGCGATGTGCCTAAAATGTATTGATAATGTAATAAACACAGCAGACGAAGACGCCGGTATCACCTAGTTAATATAAAATAAATGATATATATATATATATTTAAAAAAAATAAGTCAGTAAAATGAATTTAAATATTTATCATTTTAGGTTATATCTAGAATCAGCGACCTGTATCTATGTATATATATACATATAATAAACTACACTTAAGTGTCTACACGAAAGTATACACGTTACCTAAAATTATTTTTTTTTGTCGGTCCGTCTGTTTGTTCCGGGTAATCTCCGAATCGGTTGGACCGTTTTTGACGGGACTTTCACTGGCCATAGCTGATGTTATAAGGAATAACTTAGGCAATTTTTATTTTAGAAAAATAATAAGGGTTCCGCACAAAAAATAAAAAATAAACCTTTTTCTGTAGTCCACGCGAGCGTAGCTAGTTTATAATATTATTATTAACTGCCAAAATTAGTCGTCTGGTCACCCGTTGGCGATTTAAATCGGCACAAAAATAGCTGTTATCTGTATGGAATACTTGGTCCTCTTTGTACGACAGAAGCCGGTAAATGAGCTAAACAGACTATAAAATTCCATGAACTGAACCAATTAATCCATGTTGTCAACCCTAGCGCATACAATGAAGTTAGGAGTTCATTGTTATAGCTTTTAAAAGCTCCTATTGTCTATAACCGTACCCAGGGACTTTGCAGGAAAACGTTATTTACACGCTGGGTGGTATGATTTGTGTGCTCTATACATTTAATGTTACTTAGTTTTAAATTAATAATATTTTAATTTTATTTGTTTTTTAAGTGTGGTCCCAAAGTGACGATAGTCTGACTTAACTGGACTTCATAAGTGCTATATTAGAGCCTAATTAGAATGAATACTTTGTTATTTTGTTTTAAAAAAATATTATTTCTTTCCGAGATAATAAATTATTAATTGTTGATATAAAGTCACAAAAAAAAGTTTTTGGCGGGACATTAATCTGTCGTGTTGTCGTTCGTTATTATCGTTATAAACTTGTGTTATGTATTACTCTATATTTTGTATTATTAGTGGCATTTTGCAATAAGAGAATTAAAATAATAGCAAGAAACATCAATTTTAGGTTGCCAAAAAAAAGTGAAAGTTCTAGCAAGAGTGCCAGTATTTAGTTACAGCGTTTTTTGAACTGCGAAGGTTACAAAAATATTCTATTCACATGACATTGGCAGAATCGTATAAGCACACGTTGCCATTAAATAAGAAGAAGGTATAAAACCATAGAAATTAAATAGGTTCAGTGCCACCGTTTTTAAACTCCACGTATATAAATGTGATTGCAAATCCTATAGTAGTAGTTAGGCGATAATGTGCCCTAAGTTATTAAACACGTTAAGCCCAGTAGACTGAGTTTCAAATGCAGTTGCCGGAACACACCTATAGGCGCTTGTAAAGATAATTTCTACTTGAGTGTGGTAGCTAGGCAGGTGGCTATTAAATAATCCCCTACCACAATGAAATGCTTCGATCAAGATGTTTTTCTTCACCAAAACCTGAGGCTCATTGTAGGATTTGGAAATAGGCGGTGTCTGAACACGCTGCCATTAAAAATACCAATCTTACAACGCACAATTTGTAACAATAATATTTACAGCAATGTTCCATTTGTAATACAATACGTTTGTTTTGACGTTGATACACTTCCATTAATATACAGTTACGTAAACTATTAGGTACTTAGTATCTACCTATAATTCTTGATAGTTATTTCTCACAGATACACTTGACTTGAGATTCAGAGACAGTTTCCTGAGTTGGTTTAACGTATTATCATTGTTGAACAGATCATCATTTATAAAACTATTTATTTCTATTAAGTAATTTCTTATAAATTAACTTCTTTCTCACTGCAGAAGTGTAAGAAAGATAAGACGTGAGTGTATAGAAATTGGGCGTTGAGCCAAATTGAAAATTTTTTTGTTTGAGTACAACTTTGGCGTTGGCGAATAAATAAGTCCTCACACGCGTTCACGCTCGATTGACTTTCAAGTGAGAGTTTGCGAACGCATCCGACCCGTCGCATCCGGACGAGGCGCCGCCATGACGCCGTCCGGTTTCTGAAACAACATAAAAATGTATAGAGTAAATACTTACAACTCTTTTGATAACATTCATGTCTTTTATTTGTAGGAGATATTAATGAACTTTTTTTATTACACAGAATTGAAACCCTAATTTAACTTAAGTTACGATACGTCCAGAGTTATAGCCAAAGATAACACGCTTGCCTAGAGATAGGATTACTAGTTAGTGAATCTGTCGGGCCAAAACTGCACCGCGCCGCCAACGCACCCGATTTAGCCAATCGTCCTCTTTACTCATATTTCCAGATTTCATGAAGTTCATGGTTACTGCTCCGCTCCTTGGACTCGGAGCGTGAATTTATATCGCCTATAACCTTCCTCGATAAATAGGCTATAAAATGAAAAATAGTTATTAATGATACTAGTGCGGTAAGTTGATTTTTACAAACGAGTAGACGAATGTAAGCCCGAGACCACGCAGACAGTATATCATAGTATATAGTAGTAGCTTACAATAGATGCCACAAGTTTGTAAAAATCAATTTCCGCACGCGTGTCATACAACGTTTTTCAACATATTTGCGAGGAAACAGTACAATAGGTAATGAAACAAACGTCTTCATTCGATTTTTTTTAATAGTAAGTAAGAAATTATAGATAGGTCACAACTCTTAGAAATTAATAGTAAAATGTGAACAATTATTGAAATTTAGTGAAATTTTCTGCTTTGGAAGGTTAACTGACTGACTGACATTATTAATTTCACAAGTATTATGTTATAAATATCACTTAGAAAATTGCAACAATCTGACAAAGATTGTCATCTTTGTCATCATTTTTCGTCTCATTTTCTCTTTAGTGTTAAAGTGAGAAAAATGTATTGAACAAAAGCGCTTCCAAGTTGGCTCTATCATTCAGCACATTTATTATCGTAATGTGAAACTCCTTAGTGGAATTTTTATAAAAAATAAAGGGTACGTACGGCGCTATACAACGTTATATGCGGTAAAACAGGTAGTTATTTTTTTATCGTTATTGGTATGGCATAGTGGCCATAATCTCACCTGATGTTAAGTAACGATTTGGCCCAATATGATAACACGCTAAACCTAGTGGAAGACTTGTTCTCAAGTCCAGCTGCCGGAACGCACCTATTGGTGTTTGGCGACAGATTTTCAACTTGAGGATGGTAACTAGCTAGTCGGGCATTAGAAAAAGCCCTACCACCATGCTATGGTTTTCTCACGTACGATAGGTGAGAGTACCTATTTCACCGCACGCTCCGTTGTATGGTGCGTAATTGTTAACTTTCGAACAATGTATACTGGCTTCGTACATGGATTTTTTGAGTAAATGTGTTGCAAAACAAATTTTCAAATTTAACTAGTAGTCCCAGACATTAGCGCGTTAAAACAAACAATCTCCTGAGATTTATATTAGTATAGAATAAAATTGATGATAATTATTTCATTAATTGACCATATTTTTTATGTTATTATAGTTGATTGCAATAATCATTTACTGCTGGAATAAATTTATTTCATACGTTTAATAAAAGTTGACGTATTTACTCAATAAACAGAAAAATCACCATAGCGGTTAGGTAGCGCGGGAAAAAGTAGACGGCGTTTCATACAAAACATCCCCATTACCGGTCTTAGTTCAACTGTACATTAGTTATTACCACGCGTTTGTTCAACCGAGCTCTGTATTCTGAACGGAGAATAAAATAGATATAAATTTTATTCCGTAAACAAAACGTGATAAATTGCTTAAATAATGTTTTCCTTGAGTCAACGCATAGTGATTTGTAGGTTATGTAACTTGTTGTGTAACTTCATACTTAACGATTTATGAGTTTTTGAAGACATATTTCAAATTGTATTGCATACATTAAATACTTATCTCAAAGTAAAAATGTAATATGTAAAACTTACTAATATATTCCTCGGAGTGTATTAAATATGTTTGTTTGTTGTCATCAACGCTTGTAAGTTGATCTTTTCTCTTTAAATGCGGGAGACAGACTACTGCCTGTAGTAATATTTAGAAATCACTTTTACGCATATAGACATTTGTATGTTGATTTTGAGTTTCGCGCTGTAACTCGGGAATTTGAGACATTCACAAAGTGCGTGGCACGGTTTAAATCACCGAAGATGAATTATATACCTGTGATTTCTTTGTATTATTGTTATTAATACACAAAATTCCACGCAGATGTAGTAACGGGCATAACTAGTAAACTTTATTTATATAAACATATAATAGTATGACACCCACAGGTTAAATTATGACCGAACTTTTTGTCTGTAGCACGTAAGATTCTGAAATGACATAGAGTAACCAAAAAAAGAAAAGGGAAGTTTTTGTAAGGTAAGAAAAAGAGAAGGGAAGCTTTTGGTAATTTAAGTAGGTAATATTAAAAATTGTAAACAATATAAAATGGGGTTGTTGGGGTAACTCCTCACAGAAGGATGGGCGCAGGTTGCGAGTTCTACACGCTACTTGTCAGATTTTTCTTAAATTAGTTTATTATCAAAATAAATATTTTTTTCGTTCAATTTGTTTGCTAGGTGTCTGATAACAGCGGTATAACTGGGCAATTAAAGTAATTTTAGATAGCTTCTAGTTCTTTTAATAATTAATTTATAGAAAACATCAAAACCGGAACATGACAGTGGTAGATATAGATTGTAGGTATGTTATAAAAATATTTGCTCTAGTGCCATTATCCAGACTTAAAAGAGAGGAATACGTTAATACGTTTGTGTGGACAAACTGTACTCTTAAGATATACATAATGTATTGTGCAATAACAGAAAATGGTAGTAGAACTCGTGAGAGCCTTCTGATTATTAAACACGTCTTATCGAGCGTGTCCTCACTAATCTGTCTTTTGTCATATGTTTCACGAGCGGATATTACCGGAAATACGACAATGTTTCCCACAATACGTCCCCTTTGTGAGACAATACGTGTGTTTATGACATGAACCCTTTCATTGATAGGTATACAGTTACATAAACTATTATTGTACTTAATATCCCGAAATATATTATTTCCTTTTCTAAGCAACTGCCCTAAATATAATGAAAATCATGAAATAATATTGACTACTCTGCTGATCTAGCTAGTTACCACGATGTTATGATATATGTCGATGTGATTATGGAATTCATATTAATGACTTTACTATTGACCCGCACGATTGACCGTGCGCTATAGCAACAGGTGTGTTCGATGACTGAACGCACCGTCAAGTATGCAACGACCGACTAAAACTGGTGGTTTTGACTCCCTTTTACTGGAAAAATATTACCTTTAGTGGCTGGTGGTTTGTTCTAGTGGTTCAGTAGAATTTAGTTTCAATTAGTAAAAACGAATTAGCTCGACTCGACCAATAACTCACACGTTTCAAAATATATTTTTACTTTTTTTGAGGAGTATTTACTATTAGTGTGTAAGCAACACTGAAGTTGACTGAGTTACTACTACAAAAAATATTACACGAGAAACCCCGCGAATAGTTACTGAGTTGGATGAATCGTGTGTTCTGATTGGTGTGACGGATGGTTTCGTCATAAGATTCATGCCGCTCGGTCAATCTATGTATAAAGTATCCAAGCCAAGTAGATGATTTAAAAATGTGACATCACTTGTTTTATTAACGGATTGAAAAAAAATTGAAATGTATCTTTATATTAGTTATACATAGAAATTAACTAGTAGGTACATATAAAAAAAGTTCACTATTTTTGTCTGGGGTTTTATTGAGTTGATTATTATTAAACATTGTATGTAAATCTGATCTTGTTGCACAATATATGTAACCGTCTTCTATAACATAGTTTATACTAACGTAGGAAACAGAGATTCATTTTATTTGTATAGTATAACACTTTTGCAATAAAATATTTATTGTAATATTTTATTTATCAGTTGGTTAAATAATTTATGTTGTCGACTTTGACAAATTTTATGATTCACTAATTTTATGACGATTTTTTAAACGTTATATTAAGATAACTGTTTTCCTATATAACCGTTATTTTCTTTTGCAACAGCAAAAAAAAATGTTTATTAGAAAATTTAGTAAATATGAGAGCATCGCCGATTTTTGTGTGTGTTTTTCTGGTGAATAAAATTTAGAAGTTGAGTCTGGTTGGAGAGTTATTTCAACCGTTAGTAACACACTGTTCCTGAGTGCCGTCTCGCTGCGTATTAAACTAGTTCGTTTTTAAAAAAGCAGTAGTTGTGTCAGTGAGCGACTTATCATTAATGGCTAAAACTATGAACCAGTTTTAAAAATTAAATTGAAATTAGTGTCTGTATTTAAATCTACTTAAATTCAAACCCATACGACTACCAAGACTTTTTAGATTTAGGTTATATAAAAACATAGGTAAGAAATATTACAGATGCATATAATACGAACAAAGGGCAATTCTCAAAACGGTCCTAATTTCGCTTTGCTCGTTCACTCCACGCATGCATTCATGCGAGTATAACAATGGAACAAACGCAAATACCCCGCAACGCTGTCTTTTTCATCTTAACTGACCTAATTGATCAAAGGGCGTAACTGTACAAAACGGTAGTCGATTCCTTTTTTGTCTACCATTTGATGTCTAGACAAAATCATAATCCAGTATCCGATAACCGTTGGAGCGTAATTACAATTACCGTAGAGCAGGCATGTATTGAAATGGTAGAGTGGGACTCGTGACCCCTTTATATTAGGTAGAAAAAACATTTTAAAGTAATGATTAGATTCAAAAAGCTCCTAACTTAGAGTTCGGTGTCAATATTTAGAGCAATTATTTCTAAAATCTCGGTTCCTGAGTTATAATTTAAGCGTTCTTCTTTCTTCTACTTCAAAAAATATTATTGTAAATAAAAACAAAGAAAATACAATTATTTATATATATATATATATATATACGATATAACCCTAATATTTTTAAATCTACTCAAGTCATTATATAAAGAGTAGAAAAAAAGAACAGTGTCAGACTTTAAATAAACAAAGTTGTTTTATTTTAACCTTCGAATTAATTACTACAGTGATACTTATATTAATTAGTTTTTACAAGTTCTCGTGTTTATTCCGGTATATGAGGTGACGTAGCAAGTCATTACGACTGATTTTACACGTAGTATATATGAGTTCCATAGGGTTATTGGGTTTAAAAAAAAACAATTTTGGGTCTCATCGAGCCCTTCGCTACAGACCTGTCAACACCGATATCGTCCGATTTCCCCGTGGATACAATTTTGATCTGAACATAAATTTATCGGTACACCAGAGCCTTCGGTTGGACCCCACTAATTGGTCCGTATTATTAAAGGAATAAAGTTTCTTCCAATTTAGCTGCGGGTTTAATTATCAGAAAGCATAGTCTGGATTTTTTTAAATTAACTTTGTCATAATGACACACAATTAGTAAAATAAATTCAGTCAAGATATAAATTGATCCCGAAGCGAGTCACAGTGCCGGATTTTTGAGCTGTGTTAAGTATTTTCATGATACTCGTAGTTTGGAGTATAATGGCTGTTTCGCAGTGTATATAGTCGCCGTGATCAGCGATACTTCCCTGCAGATTTACCACCCACCACTAAAAATTAGTATTGAAAGTATTTATTCGCTGACATAAGTGAAACTGTCCTAATTGTTTGTTCGTCTTTGAACACGTTTGGAACAAATTAATAACACTAGTCCTGAGTTTGTTTCATGTCCAATGACGTCAGAAACAACGTCCAATCCAATCTTCCAAAGCACTCCTTCCAATTTCATTTGCAACAAAAAGTATTAAAAATAATAATGTCTCCTCTTCACTTGATACTTTACTACGAAGCATTCCTAACATTCATACTATGTTTATTTTAATTTTAATATGAATTGATGTTACACTTGGAAAGAAAGTGGACAATAAATCAGCATGCGTGGCTAATATATGTGTACTGGTGGTTGGTCTACTTTTTGAAAGATACAGATAAATATTTATGTATAATTTCATCATAAACCCAGAGAGAAAGGAAGAAGTTGTTTTTCTCTCTACCTTAGCTCACATTAAATTCACTAACCCATTTATTTATCAGCCATGGGTACCGACTAGTTTCTAAGGTACCTTTAAGATCAACTTCCTGCTTTATCTTTTAGATTAATTACCATGGGTATAGCCGGGATTTTGGTCTCAGGTAAGGGAAAGCTTATGTTTTTACTAGCATGATAAAATTATTTACTCCTTTTTTTGACGACACTTCGACCGAGCGTTTACCGACATCTTGCAAGGGGGGGAGGGGGCTACTGCCCCTGCCCGTACCTGGGTACAACCATGCTAATTGCTCAATTTATCTTAACACAAACTTTAAATTTATTTAGTTCTAAAATTGGTATTGAAACTGTGATTTTTATTTGTAAATCAATCAATACAACTTTCTGAAATACAGTAAAATAAATCAATTATCTAATATCGTGCGAATTACTCTTAAATCCCGGAGGAGGGAATCCGTGTTAATAGAGGAGGAACGAGTAACGAGCGACGCGAACGCTCTATTAAGTCAATAGCGTCAATTATCGTCGCGTCGCCTGTTCGGATTCCCATGGCGACTTGCACCGTAATGTCACAGGTTTGACGTCAACCAATATTGTCAGTCATTACTAACGATCACTGGAGCGGAATTAAATACATTCTCTAAGGTCTAAAGGATTTTATATCAATATTTTCCATCCACATTTAACTAATGGTTCATCGTCAATCTTAGATGAAAGATTATTTGAACGCGATAATCTCTACTAACTACGAACTACCTGTCAGACTTGAAAAATTCCATTTACATTATATTGCCTATTTATTTAAGAAGGTTATAGTCTATATAACTTTACGCTACTATCGTAAAGAGTGGAACGATAATCATGAAAATCAAACAATCTGGCAAGCTGTAGGCAAGAACGGCAAGTGAGAACCATAGGCTACAACACACGGGTGCATTGGTTGAATAAATCTAACATAAGGCACAGCTAGTAATAATAATAAAAGATATCTGTAAATATTCCAAAGGTGGGTAAACGTGTCTTTCACAGGCTTAACATAATTCTTCGTCTTCTCGCCAGACGTTTGTAACACAAGAATATCTCTTAAGATTTCAGGTTTCACCAATTTGCCCAAGGTGAACGTAGGTAACTAGCGAAAGATCTGAAATCATCATTATAATCTTGGACGTAAGTAATATATGATGGACGTGAGTTCGAATCCCTGCAATGAGCCTGAGCTTTCGGTGTAAGAAAACATAGTAATGAAACCATCATAGTATGGTGTTAGGGCTTTTTCTAATGCCCGCCTGGCTAGTTACCACGCTTAAATTGACAATCTATCGCCAAGCGACAAAAAGTGTGTTGCGCCAGCTGCACTTGAGAGCCAATCCTCCCACTAGGCTTAGCGTGTTACCATCTTGGGCCACATCTGCACTTAAGATCTAGTGAGATTGTAGTTATAACGCTAAAACCTATAAACAATTAGAAAAAGTAAATACGAGATCTAAATTTGATATTACCCACACATCATGAATGTAAAATTTATGTAAATATGACATATGATGTCGAATTAAGGACTTGTTCAATGGGACTATTTGTATTAAAATAAAAGTTATACCTAAATACGAAAATTAAAAAAGAATGCACTTTATCTAATGATTAAGGTATATATTATCATAAAATAACTAACATTGCGGTTTATAATGTTGCTCTTCGAGGTTATTTCCCGTGGGAAATGTAACGATACTACTGTGACAGGGATACTCAATTTTACATTGTACAACTGTACTTACTCACATAAAGATTTTATAATAACTAGTACCGGCAGACATGATTCTGCCCTTTCTGGTTATTAATGGCCAGACGAAAGCGCCACCTATCGGATTCTAACATATCTATAAACCACCTTCACGACACAATAAATATATAATTTAACTATGAGCTCAATCGGTCAAGCCGGTCAGAAGTTATAAAATCAATAACATACGATATAAAATATTTATACTCGTATAATAAGGATATTCATTAGTGAATTTTGAGAAGCAAGAAATTTTTGAGTAGGGAAGAATTGTAATGATTTCATATATGTAAATAAATTTCCTTAAATGTCAAGTATCAATAAAATTAAATATTTACAAGTGTAAATGTATTGCTTAATTATAATTATTCATATGAAGAACAAAAACTAATTTACATACATATCAATATTAAAAATTGTACTTTCTAAAAATATTAAAATATGAATTCTTCACTTTCACTAGACGCATAGTTCAACACTGAAAAAATATTTGTTTTCATGTATACTTTTATAACTTTAATATTTGACCACAACACCTGATGTTAACGATTTGTCCAAGATTAGTAACACGCTAACTCTAGAAAAGTATTAGCTTTCCAAGTGCAGCCGTCGGAACACACTTATAGTTGCTTTGCGACAGATTTTTAACTTGAAGGTGGTAGCTATCTAGGCGGACATTCTTCCAAGATTCAAGATTCTTCTAACATATTTCATTAAACACATTTTCAGTACCTTGCTTCTTGGATAACACAAAATAGCGACACCTATCCACGAAGTAATACAGCTGTGTTTAGGATATTAGAATTTTTTACAAGTGCTATTAGCGTGACGAGGCCCCTGATATTCATATTAAATTACATTGTAACTCTATGACAGGGTTGTAAATTTTTTGTATACATTTAAACTAAATAAAAACTTTGTAAAATCTTTGTAAACCGAAAAGCACAATTCGCGAGTTTTAATTTAATTATTAGTTTAATGATAAAAAGCCCAAAATGTACAAATCTGAAATAATTAACTTTACATTTGTTTAATTTTTCCTTGTGAAAATTGAGAACCTTCCTCTAGAACCTTCCTGTCACGTACGCTAGGGTTGTGGAATGGGTTGCCCAGCTCGGTTTTCCCACAGGGCTATGACATGGGGCTCTTCAAAAAAGGGTTGAAATACAGTCTCCAAGGTCAGCAACATGGCTGTAATGCCCCTGGTGTTGCAGTTGTCCATAGGCGACGGTAACCATTTACCATCAGGTGGACCGTCTGCCCGTTTGCGCCATTTGGCATAAAAAAAAGATTTTTTTGTTTGTGAGTCACGTTATTGGAAACGCCAATCAGAAAACGTGACGTCATTTTACAATATTTATATACACAGTTCATTGTTATTCTTATTAAGTTATCTTGTGAGAAGTGATTCTAAAGTTATTACTAAGTGTAGAAGTAGTGACTTTAAAATTATATAGGTGATGTAGAACTTCTAGTAACTTTAGTTTTATGTATGAATGATGACGTCACGCGCGATCACATGAACATAATGCAGCGATTTTATGTTTTTTTTTAATATTTTTTTTTAAATAACCTCTAAAATTTATATTAAAAAATGTATAATAATGAAGAAATATTAACTCACGAGTACTACTTTCAACCTAAATTGAATAAAATGTTTTGGATTTGGTTTCAATGCTATATAATATACATTATATCTCATATTTACATCGTCTTCCCGCCATACCGCACGATCGGTCAGCCGTTATTAACACGTCACAGGTCACACGTATGAATCTCTAATCTATATCAGTTAGGCCATCCGCAGGACTAATTGCTTGCCTGCTGTCTGTTGTTACCTGTCTATTAACCGCAGCGCACTCGCCCCTTGTGATCGTCACATAGCTCGTTAGCACATTAAGGAATTCTGTGCTATGTTACATAGCTTCGTGTAACAAAGTAAATTACATAATATGTTACTGAATAGTTACTTTTAGTAGAAATTAAAAAGACACAGTGTAAGTCCAAACCACACTGTAGACGTTTATTTACCATACCGCTGCAATCCAGCACTTGCATTCTATGTCCAGGTAACTATCTGGCAACTGACAATGCATGTCCTGAACATTTACGCCAAAAGTCGATCAAAGTAGTGATGTCTCAAGACAATCTATCATATGAAGAAGCTTCCCTGCAATTTCCCCTGGTGCGCAGGGGAAATTCACCAACACCCAACACCCTTCTAGCACATTATACAAAAAACTACTTTTATTATTCCCCGTCCAAAGATCCTTACTGGTAAATCCATGTTAAACCTGCACACCAGGCTATCATTACTGATTTACCTTCCTCACTCCCTAATGATTGTGCTCTCACCTCAGGAGATCATCCCTCGATCTCTCAGCCTGATATAATAGGCAATGATAACTTGCTTGATATCATGCTCACATTAATTTTGCCAATGTTGCCCATAAATTAAAGAAGATTGTATCACTAACTAATAAAAATGGGTCCAAGGATAGTACAATGGAACTGTCAGAGCATTAAAAACAAGAAACATTAACTTATGCTTTTAATTTCAAAATACGTACAATCTGTCATTATATCAAAATAATAATGTACTATATAATTGCAGATCTTAAAAAGATCGACAAAAAAGTCAGCGATAGTATCTGAATAATCTATTATTATTAAAGGCGTAAATTTTGGATATACTAGCTGTGCCCCACGAATCACCGGTGTTAAATTTGTTTGAATAACTCTCTACTGCGCCGCGCCGCCGCCGCTGCACCCGTGTAGCCTGTCTTTATTCTTACTTCTCGTAATTGCCTACAGCTTGCCAGATTGCTTGATGTTCATAGTTACTGCTCCGCTCCTTAGGGTCATAGCGTGAAGTTATATAGCCTATTTAATAAATCTACATAAATAAAGGGATAACTAACTGACTGACCGACATATCAACGCACAGCCCAAACTAGCGGGGCTAGGACCGTGGAAATTTACACGCGGGTTTCTTTTACCGTGTAGCTGGCCACTAAAGAAGGATTTTTATAAAATTAACCTCTAAGGTAGTGAAAAAGGGGTTACTTTAAAATAACTAGCGGTCGATCGCTGTGTGTGGTAGCGGGGGCAGCAGGATTCGCGTGTGCTCAACCGACAGCATTCTGTTGTTCACACGAGCGGAGCCGCGGGCACAGCTAGTATACCTATTTACAACGAAATAAATGTCAGCGTTAATAGTAACGTAATATAGGAACCATGCGTGATGGTAATTAGGGTCTCTGGTCATCCCTTTTTAATTCATGTCCTTCGACCACTTGACGGAAAGAGACCGATTAGGCTAGTCTCATGTGTATAGTGTACCTACAGATAAAAATTCTTATCAAAAAATATGATTCATGTTTAAATTGACTTTCATTTGCAAAAATTCAATGTTTTTTTATTAATATTCTCAATAGTTTCAAGCCACAGTGGCGCAGCTAGCATGGCTGGTACCCGAAACGACAAATTGAGTAGATGTTTTTTTTGTTTTCTCTACATTTCCTCACATCTTTTGTTATATAGTACACAAAAACCTAGTTCTTCCTATGTATGTGAACATTTGCTACATTTGAAAAACATTGTTAGTTTTGGTGCTAGTTTTTTATTGGGCGTTTCTCCCAACCCCGGGAGATCTGCCAATTGAATAATTTATTTACAAACTTTTGTCTATGTCATTTTTAGGATGAGAGAAAAACTTAGTATTCGTATAAAATCGTCGTCAAAAGATTTCAATAAGCTAAACAGAGGGTCTGATCAAAATAATGGTGATCAATACAAAAGCCATAATAATCTGATAAGATCTTTGTATGTCGTCGGAGTATAGCTTGCATTAACTAAATTTACTAGGGGCTTGAAATTCTATAATCTGTAAAAAAAATTATTGTCTTGTTTTTAGTTGTAAAAACTAATATTTCATTTAGTTTTCATGATTTTCATTATAATTTTCATTCAATGATCAAAGAATAAGTATTAATACAACACAAAAAAAATAACGATAAGAGCCTTTTTCGTGATTTTTCTCTACTCTGATGTTACATGCGTCTATAAACTAAATAACCGTTTACCATTGCTGTATGTTTGTTTAGCAGTTTTCCACCTTAGTTTAAAAAAAACAAATTTCTTATCGATTTCTCGGACACTGTATCTCGATGTATAGACTCCGAAGGGGCAGTCACTTTGACTGGCTTGACTAGCTACGACTAGCTGTGGCAGTTATCCACTCAGGCACGGCGGACGTAATTTATTTTGGTCCATTACGTAATGAGAATGCAGTGCAGTATTTTTCCCGACCAAGAGAAAGATAACAAATGACGACATTGATAAAGGCCATACATGAATCTTCACTTTATATGCATAAGGGCTTAACAAATTAGTTCAAACTCACGTCCTTATGCTTGTATGATAAAGAAATGTTGATAGATGTTTATACGGTAGTCGAATTACGTAACATTATAAAAAATATTCCGTTATCTAAACTTTTGTTTGATGTTGTGATATTAAAATAACGATTTGATTTGAAATGATAATATTATGTTTTAATTTTGATAATTAGAGTTTGCTTAGGGATGTACCGTATCTTTTTTTATCAGCATGAAAACTCATCACGTCACGTCACTCGTCACGTTTTTGAATGGTCGGATATAATAAAGGAAACTTTATTTTTTAAGTTTTAAGGGTTTATTTTGCTTAATTTTTAGGCCGGCACAACAGCGGCGACCTCCGATGGATTTCGATTTCTTGGTGGTGGCCGTTGCGTTTGGATTGCTGTGCTCACCATCAGGGACATTACAGCCAATGTGCTGAGCTATTATAAAAAAAGAAAAAGAAAGACTAACGGACAATTTCGGACATAATCGCTAGAAGTCGGTTTTGGTGGCTCTGTGGTAGTGAGTATGGATATGGTCACGTAATCAATCGATGTTAATTTGAATCCTATTATGGGCTTGAGCTTTCGGTGAAGGAGAACACCGTAATGGAATCATAGCATGGTGGTAGAGCGTTTTCTAATTCCTAGCTAGTTACCTACCACCCTCAGTTTGAAATACTGTCTCAAGAACTTAAAGGTGTATTCCGGTAACTGTACTTGAGGTTGAGAGGCAGTACCCTAGGCTTAGCGTGTCACCATTTCAAGCGACACCGTTACTTAACATCAAGTGGGTCTGTGGTCAAAAGCTAAAAGTATAAATTAAGAAAAAAGAAGTTGTGAAACCTTTTTTAACTTGCCCATGAAAAATTTGACAATCTTTCCCGCGACACAGGATTTACTTCCTAGTGCGGGGATCTACGGTTTATTGTCATGTCTTGTATTTAAAAAATAATTAAAAAATATGAATTCAAGGGCTGTAGAGCTCTAGTATTTTGCGACCACCATACAAATGTTGAAAAACCACAACTCTTGTACCATACAAAACCGCTCTTTAGGCATGAAGCGTTACAATTTTTTTAATAGTAGTATAGGAAAGTGCCAGAACATTTTCTGATGGTTAGCACAGCTCAGTACAAATCATGACATGGCGACCTGCGTAAATCCACCAACCACTTGGAATGAGTGTCTTAAGGTGTTATTTAAACCTTACACCCGAAAATCTTCGGACACACCACGCTGCCACTTAAACCTGTCAAAACGTCTACGCCAGTAACTATTTTATGATTGTGCAGATTTATTAAGTCCTGCGCTAATTCTTGTCCGAATGTTAACGTCAGTATTACGTTAAGCTTTTGATGGATTTGAATTCATACACCATTCATGGATTAAACTACATTTACGACCTATTCTGTGGAATGATTACTGTATGTAATATGAACTTACGTTATGAATATAAGATTTAATTTGTTTGAATTACGATCTACTAATTATTTTGTCTATTATTTCGTCAAAATCTAGCAATAAATAAGTTTTACGATACTGTTATTACATATTACATAGATTCAGGAACTTAATTAAGCTAGTTTTTTTATAAGTAGGGCGGCATAGTGCCTGCACTGAGCCAGATGGTAAGTCTAGAACAATCGAAAATGGCCGCCAACCACAGAGAGATCAGTAATCCATCTCCTAAGGGTGATATTGTGGTGGGTGTTACATTTGGATAAAATTATATGCCCTACCACCCAGCAAAACTCAGTATTTAAATTATAATTCACATTATTAATAAAACATTTCTTTGTTTACATAATAATTATGACCTTGTTCTAAAACTCCGGTTTAAAGAAATTGTAGTTGAAAAAAAATTTATGACTTCGTTCAAAGGTAAAAGTAATTTTAAAGCAACAACTCGACGCCTAACTCTGAATAAAATGGCGGTGAAAAACGCAAAATTCCGTAAACGCACTGCAGCCGAGTGCGCAATCAATATTTTTTTTTGCACAGAATAAATTTTTATTTCGCGGCTATTGCGAATATTTGACAATTTAGAATAGTTAGCCGGTCAACTTGTGAATGAAGAGGCAATTAAAATATACCATATTTATATAGAAGTATCTAATGACGGATTTAAGACCGGCAAAGTTTTAATACTAGAAATAGTGTTTTAGTCTTAGTAATACCAATAAGAGTTATTTTTGATTATAGTGTTAGGTTCTGTTGTAATAAGATCCCGAAGAACATTACTGATTTATAAGACAATAAGTTCAAGGATCATGTCAAATAGGTTTCACCTGTGGTTCTTTTTCTTTCTTCTTTTTCTTCATAACTTGGCAACCGGTCCTCTTTATTTAAAATCATTACTGCCATTATCGAGTGAATATAGTTTCCAATGTGATGACGATTTCAGGATCTAACAAGATGTTAGCTCCCTTGTTAGAACTTTCTAGGGAGTTTATGTGGCATCTCAGAATGAATGATCCATGTATTTCCAATCCACTTCACTTAGGCACAATAACCAAGCTTTATATTATGCAAATGCCACCTGTATTGTACAATATAGGGTCAAATAACACAAAATTATGAATAAAAAACAAAAACCATTATATCACAGTATGAGATACCGCCAAAAACTCCCGAGCACCGAGTTATTGTGCACAAGTAAAGTGGATTGGAAAGAATAACTTCATGAATCATGAATTCTGAGATGTCAGAAAAACTCCCTAGAAAGTTCTAACAAGGGAGCCACCATCTTGTTAGGATCCTGAAATCGTCATAAGACTGGAAACTATATTCACTCGATAATGGCAGTAATGGTCTCCAATAAAGAGGACCACTAACCAATTTAGAAAAATAAGAAGAAGAAGAGTTTGTTGCGAGTTTTTGGCGGGATCTCAAACTGTCATGTAGTGGTTTTTATTTTTTATTCATAAATTTGTATTATTTAATAAATAATAAAGTTTGTTTATTGCGCACAAGTGAAGTGAATAGGAAATAATAACATGAATCATGAATTCTGAGATGCCACAAAAACTCCCTAGAAAGTTCTAAAAGGGGCGCAAACATCTTGTTAGGATACTGAAATCGTCATAAGACAGGACACTCTATATTCACTCGATAATGGCAATAATGGTCTTCAATAAAGATAATAAATATTTGCCAAGTTAGGAAGAATAATAAAAAAAGGTAGAGGAAGTCGGTACTTTGTACAGAATACCTTGCAGTGTAACTTGCAGGAATTACCATTCTTGATTGGAATGTGCTTACCATCAGGCACAATGCCGACACTTTGCCATGACACTATATAAAAAAAATGTAACAACTTTAAGCGAGTTTCATTAGTACCGTTATGGAATTCACAGTATTCACTTTCGACAAATAACGCGTCTGCATTTCCGCTGCACTGAAAGCTGAAACTGCTGAAAGCGTCGCATAGCCTGAATTTCATTTCGACCCTTTATAACATTCCCAAAACTGTTTACAAACGAAATATTTCTCATGATTATTTATTTTTTAATATGACAGATATTGAATCATTTTGTGAATTCTTTATTTGAAACCATCGACATATAATTATGTAACTACTACCAACTACATTTCGCGATCCTGACATTCACTCTGTTCGAGTGAACTGCACGTAAAACCGTGCAGCTAACTTTAGTATGTCCTCAAAATTTATGCAGTGTGGGCGCGTACGGAGTGGCGCTAATAATACGATAGTTCGGATAATTCAAATCAAAGCGTGAACCTTTTCACGCTTTGATTTGAAAATCTTTCAAAATACGCTTTCAAAATACAAATTCAGTAGTCAAGTAAGTAAAATTATTTGTTGTTCAAGTGAATAAATAAATAATAGTATCGCAATAACACAGTAGAAAATATAATTCATTATATAAATACCAGACCATATACAATCATAGACTAAAATATGCAGATGTTCCATTACCAAACCGCTTGCAGGTAAAAACATGTGACTGAACACAACAATTAATTTTCTTTTCTACTTTAATTATCTTTAATTAAATATCTAGTTTATCAATATTTAAACAAATTGTTTCTATGAATGTTCCTGTCTATCGTTAGAATATTATTATGTCAGTGTTTAAAACCCTATTATGGATATTCCAGATAAAAATAAGCTTTACATATTGAAACTAGGTATTTATTTAGTTATTTCTGTATTTATAATAATAAATATGTAGTTCTGTCTGTATGTGTTTCTTTTTTTTAGCCTTAGTGGCTCTAGAGCCTTTACGGCTTTTACAGCTTCACCGGGCTTGGGGGCGAACGCTTAAGGCACTCAGCCACGAAAGCGTTGCAACAATTCCGAGGGTGCCAAAGTGGCCGGACCTCGGCTCGGACTGTTGCAGCGATTGCAAATAAGTAAGTGGCTAATTCCCTATCATTCGAACCTAACTAACTACATATATACATGTTTCTTCCCTCTGGGAAAAAAAGAAAAAAAAGGGTCCATTACAGAACCTATGTACCTATGTGGCGTGCATGTGTGTATAATGCAGTGTCATGTATGTCTGTGATAGCTAGTGAATGTAGAGTGACTGTATCGCGCTAGCGACTGCTTGGCTCAAGGGCTCCATACCGATGGATCGGACCTAGGCTTGACTTGCCGTAGAGGAGGGCGTGGCGGGTTATCTGTTTCCTGTTAGACACCTGTTCTAAAGGGCATTGATTATGAAAATCACATGTGCAATTTTTGAATGTCTGTCAGTATTTGCGGATTTAAGTAAGAATCGGCTCGACTCATTTTATTAAAATTTGTATTTCGAAAGTATATGTAATTCCATAATAGATAAGCTATAAGATTCGACAATTGCTTTCAAATGTCAAAATTATATCTATGACGATTGACATGTGGATAAACAAATTGTTGTGTTCTTGAGTTTCACTGTTTGGGTTAGTGAAGAATTTTCTCTATATCATAGTCATTTGATTCGTCATTGTAGTAAAATATTGTTTTATACAATTTCGAGATTTTTTCTACTAATTATCACAAAAACAGTGAAATGCATTCATAACTTTATTTCTTCTACTAACTATTGTACCATGTTTTAACTTCGTCAGCACCAAGTGTAAGTAGATAATAAAGTTTGGTCGAACTTCGGTTATACCGAACTACCGGCCCATCCCTAATATTAGCAAAACACAAAAGTGCTCTTTAACTTTCGTTAAAAGTAGGAGTTTCCCGGATTGTAGGTACATAGTTCTTTGGATTATCTATATTACACAGTATTATCCAAAAAATCGTAGTGTGCACGCCATAGTGTTTTATCATTTTATTGATTCTGTGTTTTTGTATAAGTTAAAATGATGTTAACATTCTGTAATTTTTTAACAGGTTGCAATCTTACTTAACAATAATGATACTTTAGTGCTTTGTAAAGAAAAATAATAAATACAAGTCAAATCTTTTGAATGTCTTTTCGTATGCACAGTAAAACCACGTATTTTTTTTTCTTAATAAACACTGTAAACAGTGCTTGTCTTAAATCTAGATTTTTATTCACCGTTGTAAAAGTGTTTCATATAAATGTAATTAATTATCATAATTATATAAGCTGATACTGGATTATGACCTAAGATTGCGTGATCTTTGCCTGTTCAATAACTCACGAAGAAAATTATGTTACTTATTATACCGATCGGTTGTATAAACTTGGAAAATGTTTCCGCACAAATTGTCCCTTGAAACTTTAAAACTGTTGTCTGTGCAAATTCATAAAATTGATTTACTACAAAGCCGCGAAGTCCCAATAAACATTTGTAATCAAAATATTAGTATTGATAATTCAGACTGACTTACTTAATAGTTTGTCAACCTTACCAGCGCACCGTTTGTATTTAGAGATATATTTTAAATTAAACTTTACGAGTTATTTCTTAATATAAACATTTATCATAAATAGACTTATTAAAAACAAAAATAGCATATTTGTAAACGATTTTTTTTTCCTGGCAATAAAGTCTAAATTTGTTTAAAAGTAAATTGTCAGTTGAAACGATTCGATTTGACATTCGAAATCGAAGGCGTTTTGAATCGTAGTTAGTCGAAAGTAGCGACAAATCACATTTTAGCAAGGAGGGAGTTATTGCAAATTGCTAGAGTCTGGCGCAACATCAATAAGCCGTCTGAATTAGTCTAGATTTTGATTAAGTGTGAAACGAAGATTAGACGAGTCTGTTTGTGTATCGATAAGATTGTATTTGATTTTAATTATCATCTTAAGATTCTATATTAAAAAATCTATAGTTCCGTCGAAGGTATATGTATTTTTTCAAAATTTTGTTGATAGATATCTATTATAAGAACAAATGATAAACATATAATAATTTATAATATTCTTTGTTTGTTTGTATGTCCAGATTTAACTTAAAAAATGGTTTTCACAGACCCGAGATATTTTGAACGATCTATTCAACGAATTCGCACATCATGGGATAGAAGAGAAAAAAGTCATCCCCAATTTACGCGAATCCCTAAAAATCTTTTATCTAGATTTTATTTTGCCACTTTTTCGGCATGATTAATATGTATACGCATACCAAATTACAGCTTTCTAGTACTAAGAGTCTCGGAGCTGAGCCGCGGACAGTATGACGGACATGGCAAAACTATAAGGGTAAGGAACCCTTGACTTGACTTCGGAACCCTAAAAAACAATCTGTTGAACTTTATAGATGTACAGTTAACTGATCTCAAAAAGCGATACAACGAAGCGAGCCATTTGACTGGGTTTTAATAATGTTTTGAATTCAACTGGGTTAATCATTTGCATATATTGCTACTTTTATTATTTAAATAATAATTTATTCCCGCAGGTTTAAGCATAAGTACCGTTTGATTTTACGGCCTACTACGAAATTTTGCCGTTAAAATAACCATAAAATTTGTTAATGCAATAACATGCAGAACATGCTAATCCATTTCCACGCGCTGGAATAGCGTCGCAGAACATGCTAATCCATTTCCACGCGCTGGAATAGCGTCGACGTGTATATCGATATGCAGTATCGATAATCGGTATAATTCGTTTGTCTATCGATATCGGTTCGGTTGTTGTTGCCCGGGGCGTTCAAAGTTGCCAATGAATGCGACACGATTTGTTTCCGGATAGTTTGAATGGTCATGGATATTCAGGTTTTGTTTTATTGAAAACTAATTTCATTTTGGATCGGATATTAATTTGACACATCTTGATTGTTATTATATAAGTTTAATGTAAAGGTTATTATGATAGCATATCTTCCTTATTTAAATACTATTGTCCAAATTATACATTTAGATCTTGTAGAAATTGCTCTTATTGGTTTTTAAACCGAACAATTAATCATGCAAACATCTGGTAAAGTCAAGAATTTAATACAAACGTAGAGTCGTAGGTAAGAAAAGGCTTCGCGGATTACGCACAGAATATTCAAAGCTTATCGGATCGATTAAGTAGGCAAACAAATAATGTCTAAAAATAGTACACTTCCCTCTTCTCGGCATAAGCATAGCGAGGCTCTGGCGATCAGTCTTGGCATAGCGAAGGCTTTTGATAGGGTCTGGCACCGTGGTCGTTTCTCTAAACTTCCGGCGTATGGACTTCCCGACAACCTCTGCAACTGGATCTCCGGCTTTCTACATGAACGCAGAATTCGTGTCCTTGTAGAAGGATGTGATTCGCAGTTCATCTCGATAAACGCTGGAGTTCCTCAAGGCTCTGTGCTTTCGCCCACGCTGTTTCTTCTGCATATCAATGATATATTACCTTTAGGTCATACTCATTGCTATGCAGATGACAGCACCAATCATGGGTGCTATTATAGCAAGCCTTCATGTATTCGGGAAGAAACAGAAAAGAGACGGGAGGAGCTTGTCATTGAACTTAACCAGTACTTGCATCGCGTATCTATATGGTGAGAAAATAATTTGGTTGAGTTCAATGCCAAGAAAACTCAGGTATGCGCGTTTTCCTCAAAAAGCTCTCCGTTTTCTAGGTGTTTTCTAGGTGTGGATATTCGTAGCGACCTCGACTCCAGGGATTATATCGGAAGTTTCATCTCTACTACATCTCGTAAACTCGAAATTATGAACAAAGTGCGACGGTTTTTCACGCCCGGTCAGCTGTACCTTCTTTACAAGGCACAAGTTAGGCCGTGTATAGAATACTGTTCAAACGTCTGGAATGAATCCGCAAATTACCTTCACCGCTTCAGCTTCGTAGGAACATTGCCTCGCTGAACGTGTTCTACCGTCTGTATCATGGTGAGTAATCTGAAGAGCTATTCAATCTAATTCCCTCCACTCCTTCCCACAACAGAACTACACACGCTGGACTTCGGAATCACAGTTTTACGGTAACCTCAATCTCGGCACAAACTAAAAAGTTCTCTATGCTACATCTTTGTCGTACCGTAAAACTGTGGAACTATCTCCCGGCCAATGTGTTCCCTCCTTTTTATGACATCGGGTCCTTCAAGCGTAACGTGAAGAGTTATTTATGCAGGCCGCCGATGGATTTCGATCTCTCAGTGGTCGGCGTTGCGGTCAGTGGCGGCGTTATTACCATCAGGACAGTACAGTCAATGTGCTGAGCTATAAAAAAAAGTGAACTACAGAGTACTGTATAGACGATTTCTCTTAAGTCTACTGACACTGAGAACAGCTTAAGAGAGAGTTTATTCCACTTATGTACGAATAAATTATTTTCGAAAAAAACAAACAGCATTTTATTATCGACAGGTATCACACAGAATTTTAATAATTTTTTTGTCGATGTTCCCAAGTGGTGTGTTCTGATGATGCGGTTGAATATAAATAGTAGGTAACACATTAAGCCTAGAAAGGAGAGGAGTTAAGTGTGGGATCTTAGTCTGTTATGTGATGGTTTTTATTTTAATTCATACACTTGTTATTCTATTCTATACTATTTAATATTGTTCGCGATTTCGTGATATATTTTGGTTATTGTGCAAAAGTGAAGTGGATTATAAATAATAGCTAGATACATGCATTTTTTCTCGCTACAAAAACTCTCTGCACTAATCAATAAAAGAGCCAATAATATTAAATATTAATAATACGATGTTAAGCTTAAAAAATGTTAAACCAGTTGTCTTAACAATTTGAAACAAAAATGGATTGACTTTTCAGCTGCTGAATCACAGTTCTTGATGTTTATCAACAGACTTTGAAATTGAGAGTTCTAGTAAGCCAGCTGGGCATTAGAAAATACTTTACCACCATTGTAAGGTTGCAACATGACCTTATCTTTCTTAAAAACTGAATTTCATGATAGGTCTGTAGAATCCCTAAGCCATAATCGCTTTAAATGTTTAACGTTCTTCACATTATTTGCGTAAAAATATTTGTGAAAATCTTTACAACTAATTAAAAATTGTTCCGGAACGCGATGAGAATTTTTAATATTATTTCGCAGTTTGAAAAGTGCTTTGTAATTTGAAGTGTAATGCTGGCGCGACCTTTTGTTTCCCCTCGGTTCTCTTTCCCTTTAATTGTACCTACAAAACGGAAACTCGGCGAATTATTGAAAAAGTTAGCATTACTCCACAACGGTTTTTTTGCAGCAGACTAGCATTTATAAACTGTCACTCGAATAATCTTAGTAATTATTAATCGAGTGTTTGCAATATGTATACCTAAACTTGATAATAATATCAGGTTAAAAATATTCCCACTGCTAGAAAAAAGTAAGTCAAATAATACCAAAACTCGACGCATCGGCGATTTTAAACGTTGAGAAATCTACAATTCTGCGTTTTCCTCTACATGTTGACACCATGAGAACATTTCTGAAGCGTTCGTGTTCTATTATTTCATATTAGTGATTATGGACAATAATTGTTAAAAACGTATTACTAATAAATTATAAAAAATACAAAATAATAAAAATAAAATGTTTAATTTAAAATGATTGTCAAGTAAATAATATGTTGATTTAAGACTGATACTCTATATATTACCGAGGATAGAATAAATTTGTGTGTCGTTACATTAAACATGTTTATCAGATATTTCATTCAAAATATAAAAGTAATCTAGGACACTTCTCCTGCGTGAATAGAATACAAAAACAATACAACAGCATAAGCAAAAATCCCAACGTAGATATATTTGGCCAGAGTTACAAATGCTACAGAGATCATATTTTGAAACATATGTGTAGTGACTAAGTACTTATGTAATTGTTTGTATTCTCTTGATTTCATGAACATTTAAACTCATTTACACTACTTTTTTTTGCATGTCAGAGTTACCTTTAATTAAGGCAACACTTAGATTCTAATTTTAGCATGTTTTGTATTTTTTTTCTATTTTGTTGAAGTGTATGCCTTGTTGGTTGCTTAAATAAATAAAATAAAATAAAAACATTTAAACTCCCAAATTTTTGAAACAATAAATTAAACTGCCAGTCCAATTTCACAGACCTTTTTCGAACGGGTGTTTTGACACGACCGGATTAAACTATACAAATATCTATCTCCTTCTCAAACGAATACGCTTTTTCAATACATTATTTGTCATTTGTTCCGTTGGGCCTCAATTTAACGCAACGCTTTTGAACACCCACGCGAACGCTCGTCTACATAAACCCGAGCAGAATCACGACGGGGATCGAATCGTTTGCGTTCCACCTTACCGACACGTAATAGATGCGAGAATCGCAAAAAACAACTTTACCCATTATGTGCGCCCCTGGTACGAAATGACGTCTGTGCAAGACACAAGCGACGGCAGATGTTGTTACTGTAACAAGTTACTGACGATGTATATCATATCTGAAAATGTCTACAACTGAAAAATTACGATAGAAATCCCGGTAACCTAGATGAGCATAGGAGAAATTACTACAAAACTCAATCAATCAAGATCAATAATATCCAGGGCTGCTTTAACTCAGTACTCTAACACTGATTGGTGCTTGGATATAAATAGCTTTATGCTGCAGTGACCACTTGACAAGACCTAATAAAAATAAGATCCCTAAGCGCATTACCAAGTAGCCAGATAGTAAGTTCAAGGACCATGTCAATCCGGATTTACTGTCCAAAGTTTTTATGGTAAGTATTAGCAAACAAGCATGTTTAATTAAAAAATAAAATACTTTATTCAATTCAGAACCTAGAAAGGTATTTATGAACTTTAAAAAATTGCCACCGTTTCGGAAAACATACCAGTTATCAAGAAGAGCCGTTAAGGAACTTAATCGGGTTTATCTTTTTTTTTACTGCGTAATTAATGTTTGCAATTAGTAGTTATGTTATATTTGTGGATTTACGAAGAGGGAGTCATTTTCAGACATTACTATCATTCACGTAACACACGTTTGCTAATACTTACCATAAAAAATTATCCTGAAAACAGAAGTAAAACTAGGGAAATTTTGGCTCTAGCTAGGAATCGTAGTGGAGATAGGACGTTCTGTGCCGATATTACAATTTATTATGAGATACTTAAGAGAAGGGAAAACAAATTAAGATACCTAACATTTTAAAAACTGCATAACGTGTTACAGTAAGTAATTAAGACTGGTTTATTAGTATTATTTTTATATCCCTTAAGTCTATTTTCTTTTTGGCCTACCTATATCATATAACCATCATCATCATCATCATCTTAGCCGAAAGACGTCCACTGCTGGACGTAGGTCTCCCCCAATAATCGCCACAATAACCGGCCTGCGCTCCTTCTATCTAACACGGCAACGAGCCTCCGCAATCATCACCAGGGTCCTCAGTCCATCTAGTGGCAGGTTTGTCCACGCTGCATCTTCCGGTACGTGGTCACCACTCGAGAATTCTTCAGCCTCATCGGCCATCCATTCTACGAGTAATGTGCCCTGCCCTCTGCCACTTAAGTGTAGCAATTCTTAGAGCTATGTCGGTTGGCTTCGGACCTCCTCGTTTTTTATTTCACCACACAAAGAAAATCCGAGCATAGCCTTTGAGTGATTTTGAGATTTTTTATGAGGCCAATAGTTAGCGACCACGTTTCGGGCCTATAGGCCATCACTGGTAACAACACTGGCCAGAGACTTTGGTCTTTGATACCTGACACCAACACTCGAGTCTCATTGTCGATACACCATAATTTTATTACTATTTAATAAATGGTTCAGAGGTATCATGTCGGATATCGCGTCGATCGACAATGAGTTATTAGAATTATGGTGGTAGAGCTATTTCTAATGGCCATCTAAGTTGAAGCACCTATAGGTGTGTTCCGGTAGCTGCATTGAGGTCCTTCTAGGCTTATTGTGTTACAATTTTCGGCCACATCGTGACTTAACATCATTTGGTAAAACAATAAGACCTAAAAAGTATTAAAAAAAAGGAGAGAACGTTTTTTTTTTTAATATAATTACTTATCATAGCTAATACGTAGCAGATGATTAAACCTTAGACAAAAGTACGGAGGAATAAAATACGTTGCAGCTTATGACTTGAACAAGACGTTAATGTTACTTTTGAAAGAGGGTTCCGATTTTTAGAGAAAAAACCGAAATGTATTATTAAAATGAATTGGTTACTTAGAGAACTTCGTTATAGGTTGAAATAGTAGTATAGTAAAGTTCTTCGAACCGGAATAGTGTCGTAAAAATTTTACAAAACTTGGTTTTGAATATTCAGATTTTTTTTACATATTTTAAATTAACTATTAGGTTTTATGTAGTTTTAGAAAATCATTAGTAAGACGTACGGATTCGTAGAAATAAGTTCGCGATCGAAAAACAACGGCGATCATCTAGAGATTTGCAATCTATCGACGATCACCGTCGTCATACCGGTCTGCAAATATCTCGGCAGCTGTATGTACTATACTGGTGACCCAGTAATGCGGAAAACTAATAGAGAGTCACTGTGACCGGTTTATCATCAGGTGGTCTCGACTCAGTTGTGTATAGATCCTTACCTCTCACCTTGATTATTAAGCCTCCTGTACACAATGGTCGATGATGGCCCTCTACAGGATCGTGGCGTAGTGTGGCGTCGCGTGGCCTGTGGCGTTCACACAGTGGCCCATTGTTTAATGAATAACATGTTTTTTAATAACTTTGTTGAGGTACACACTTCTATGGTAATTATAAGCAGTAAACAAATAAATAAGCGCTGCCGTAATTAGTTCCATGTCCATCTCGAGTGCTTCTCCAGGCAGTAAAGGGTGCTGCACCATTACGTAAATATCATTGTGATGCTCGCGCAGTTGCGCATTCCAAAGCATGGCCCAACACTGGCCACTGTATACTGGGAGCTTGAATGCTGTCCGATGCTGGTCCACTACGGGCCATCGCCATTGTGTACAGGGGGACTTTAGGTATATATACAGACTGATTCCGAAATGCGACACGCCTCGGGGAAGGGGGTTTTAAAGAGAGGTAGAGCAGAGAGAAAATTATTTGAAGATTTCTCTTTACTTGGGGCAGCCCGACTGGTGGAATACATCCACCCAACAAAAGATTGCAGCCGAATAACCATTTGTTATATTCTTACGGTGAGTAGAGTTTCAGAGCTCCTTAGGGTAGATGGTTCAAGCTCGGCAGCGCTTTAGTGATACTTATGGTATTACTTATCATCAGGCGGGCCATATGAATATTTTCCAAATTTTTATTATAATAAAAATGACAAAAAAAAATCATTATCGGTTATATATTGTCATTTTTTTCCTTTTATGATTTAAAAAAGTATTATTTTCAATTTATTAATGGAAAAACCGGGAAGGGTTAATATAGATTTTTACTATATCGGTAAAGTGATCGTTTTGTGACAAATTCATTGTGTTTCTCTCTAAATAGTCTATATTCGCTACGGTTGGAGGACGCAATCCAAATGAATATGTAAATGTCCGAGATCCGGTTCAGAAGAGAGTATCACGTCCAGGTGAGGTTCTTTTGGGAATCTCGACATTACATGCTTAAAAAAAAGAAATAGTCAAAATATTGGATACTGCATCAAAAGAAGTCAACGATGTTATTGAAGGATGAACGCAGTTCGAGCATTATCATAATTCATAAATTCCACCGGGCACGGTGGCGAATTGTTACTCGCGGAAAGTGTTAATTTTTAAGTGAAGACTTCAAAAATGCGACGCCACGATATTGTGGAGACACACAGTCGGTTATTGCTGACGGTTAAAAATAAAATCCATATAAATAGAATGATTGAGGTTTGCCGTTGTGCGCGCATCACGCATAATCTACTGGATAGATTCAATTTTTTTTGTTGTACTCCTTAGATACCTGTTCCTTATAAAAAAACAAACACAATATCTTCTTTCAATAAAATGTCATTAAAGCTTCAAGAAATTACGATTTCTTCTGTCGTCCACGCGAGCCAAGTCGCGGCACAGCTAGTTATAAATATTAGGTTTGTGGAAATTTTGTTCTTATTAAACTTACATTACTTGAAATTAAAAAAGGTAAATACCTTGAAGGTTCCTATATCCATCTACTTAACCGAAAGATGTCTGTCACTGGATTTAGGATTCCCCCAAAGATAGTCACAACGACCGATCTTGCACTGTTCGCATTAAGCGGCTTCCCACAATGTTTAATTACATTAATTGTTAAATATTATTTTAATAATATTAATTTCATTAAATTACATACATACTTATACATATATACACATTTTTTTTCTGCCCAGTAAGATATTATTGTTTACTAATTAATAAAAAATAAAACACGACCTCTGCGTGATCGCGCGCAATACACAATCGTGTGTAGGTGCACCTTGGGGTTAATTTTTAAAGTAAATATGATTAGGAACGGTGTGGCGCTTAACAAGATCCACTCCCTGTTGGTTTGTCTTGGACCATTTCTTCGACATTTTTATGATGATGATACTTAAAAGATGAGCTCCGTAATATTTTACTGTCTGCATTCATTAATATTAACTTTTTAATTTGAATAATTGTAATCGCAGTTTATTATGTGCACTAAAACAAATCCATTTAATCAATTCTGTTCACATCTAATAATAGGAGTATAGATTCGTGTATCGATTGCTTAATAAAACTATCGAATAATCGGTTAACTATCGGTGTTTTGACAAGTAAGCTAAATTCACATAATTATGTGATAATTTAAGACAGGCTATTGATTATTCAATTTTGCAAAGACTATCAATTAATCTATTGAACACGGATGTTTAATTAACACTAGTATGATATAGGTGTACTTTCTTTTACGCTATCTTTTATGATCTTCCGCTGTCTTATTTAGAGAGATTTCCCATCACTTTGGCTACATCAGATCACGGATTTTAGCCCAACGTTCGTCTTCTCGTTTGAAATCCTTTGTAGGTGTATAGCGTTTGGCCACAATTTAACATGATGTACCTAAGATGGTAATACTAAGTCTAGTGGGATGACTGGCTCTCAAGTGCAGCTGCCAGAACACAACTGTTGCAGCCGCGTAGTTTAAATCCGTCGAGTATTAAAGTAGGTAGTTGTAATTTTTTTTGTCGTCGCGAATAATTATGATATCCAGTAGGGTAGTTTTACGATTTGTCGTTGCCACTCACATACTCGCGTCGGAGTCTCATCGAAGCACTGTCGCGTCCGCACGGTACAAACACGCTCGTGTCGAAAATTCCACCACAGTCACACGCTCCAGGATCGACTACTGTTGAGCTAGTTTACCTGAAGGTGCATATTTATACTTCAAGACCTTGTCGGCGCCGACCAGCAAGCACCATAAAACGCAGAACCGGTGAGTTGGCATGACATTTTAAACATACTTTCGCTGGATATTAGCGCATGTTGTAATTCGCCTTTTAGCTTCGCATCACAGGTCGTTTTCATATTCGCGTGGGATAATGGTAGCTAGCAAAGCGGGTATTAGAAAATAGTCTATCACAATGATATAGTTTCATAATAATGTTTTTCTTCAGCGAAAGCTCCGGCTCATTGTAAAAATTAGAACTCATGTCGACCAACGCCGTGTCCGTACACGCTATCACTGAGCCATCATTGTTTCAAATTGCTTCATTTTGGAAAGTGTCCTACTTCCCTCCAGATCGCCACAGCACAGATTTCAGCGCAGAGTTTAGTAAACTAATATTATAAAGTTCAAGAGATTGTTTGTTTGTTTGTTTTAAAGCGATAATCTTTGGATCTACCAGTCAGATTTGAAAAAGTATTCTCGCATATTATAGCCTATTTTTTGAGTAAGGTTACTTAAACTTAACGCTATGATTCTAAGGAGCAGAGCAGTGACCATGAACTTCAAGTAATCTGGCGAGCTGTAGATACGCACGGGAAGTGAGAACGATGAAGCTAAGTGAGTAAGTTGGCTGCGCGGCGCGCGGTGTGGAGTGTTGGACAAATAAATTTATCACGGATGAAACCGTAGGGATCAGCTAGTCTGATATACATGAACAAAAGGCACGTGAAAAACCTTGTACAAAAATATAATAATAAATTCTCGTACTCAATTATAGAAATACCAATTAGCAAGACGGCCACCTTGTCTTGTTGTTTCACGTTAAAAACGGCGGTAGTTACCGATTCCTTGTGGACCAGGTGCGGCTCGGGTTTCGCCCTTTAAATTAATTAGTGAAAATTATTCCGGATTACGGAATTTTTTCTAATTAGCATCCTTAGGTTCCCCGGGAACGTTACTGTCGGAACTCGGAAAATTTTTCACCTCTGTATTACGCTGGAATGTCATATTTTCATTCTTTTTATATACATCTTAGTAAGAGCTTAGATGCAATAATCGTGTAAGATTTAGGTGAAGGGGAATATGGTGGAAACTCAACTCGAACATATTTTTCATGTTAAAATAGTGTGTTCCAATTGCTGCAGTTGAGTCAAACTTTGCGTGTCCCAATCTGCATTACATTGTCATTTAACATCAAGTGTTGTGCTTCAAGTTGAATCAAGAGCTAATAATTCTGGTGAATGTTCACATGATGAGCTAGAGCTAGAGCTAGAGATTCATACAAATTATACTCGACGAGCAATCTGAAATAAAATCTCTGTTTAATATTCATATTCGTATTGAAATCCGTATAAATGGAATCCACTTGACAACGATCATTAAAGGAATCACATATATAACTTTTGTATATTAGTAAATTGCTAATTATAGAACGATTGCTTACAAAGTTGACGTGATTTTATACATGAGAATAGAAAAGAAACTCAAATAATTTACCCATACATATACCCATACAAATAATACTTTGCTTATAATTCTCTCATTTGGTCTTATCATCCGGGATTATGAAAGATTTTTTCTAATTTGCTGGGAAAACTTAAGAAATTAGTGATTTGTTGAATGTTATCTCTAGTGGTATACAAATTTCAACAGCACAAGCCTTAATGAAGGATGTAGGTAGATTATCTGGACCAGCTCCTTTGTTGGGATCAAGTTTCTTTATTAATTCTATTATTTCGTCACGTAAGATATATATTTGACTTAAGGTTGAATTGTTTATTGGGTACATAGATGTATCTGTCGAGGAAATTCATGGACTGATTTAAAATATTTGGAGAATAATTCACATATCACTAGCGTATCACTGGCACTTTCATTATTTTATGACATAGTTTGAGGAATGGAGTTATTTGATTTCTTTTACTGTTAACATACCGCCAAAATATTTTAATGTTTTCTGTCAGACCATCTTCTGCCGACGGTACATAGGATCTGTAGTATTCATTAATCAATTTTTTAATTTTAAAAGGTTTAATGTGTCATAATCCCTTGGTTTTCCAAATTTTTTAAACTGTTTGTGATATTTATTTTTTTCTTTTAGGCAACAGATAAATGCTAGTACCAGTTTGAATAATTGTCTGTTTTTTGTTTTAATAGGTGGAGTATTTAAATGAATAATTTTATTAAGCCTAAGGTTAAATAAGTCAACTGCTGAATCTACGTCAAGCGCTCATTTTTTTTTTCGAACTTACTATGCTGTTGGACCTTGTTGGACCTTAACAGTTTCACCGGACTTGTTGGCGAGCGCTTAAGGCACTCAGCCGAGAAATTTGGGCAACATGCGCAAGGGTGCCAAAGTGGCCGAACCTCGGCTTGAGCTGTTGCCGTATATGCAACATACGCGACCTAGCTAAATTCCTACGCGAATTCGAGCTAACTATACATGTATGCATGTTTCTTGCCTCTTAGGAGGGAGGAAGAAACACGAGTACATGTTTTAGTGATCTGAAAATTTTCTAAGGCTAATTAACCACAAAAAAAGAAAAAAAGGTACAGAACCTATGTACCTGAGTGTAGTGCATGTGTGTTCATACAGTGTAGTGAATGTATGTCGGTAGCTAGTGATTGCAGTGTCACTGTATCGCGCGAGCAGCTGGCTTGAGGGCTCCCTACTGGGAAACGGACCTAGGCTCAAGTCGCTGCAGGAGAGGGCGGTCGAGACATGTGTGCGGGGGCGAAGTTAGCCGCCCGCCCCCTGCGGAGCGACCGGTGATTACGTGGGCGTGGGCGCAAACACGCTTGGTTGTTAGAGACGGGCGGGAAAGTCGCGTTCGCTTCCGTCCGCTGATAAAATATCTGACCATAGTTTGATGATATATCTTTTTTATGTTTTCGTAATTACTTTTGCGAAAATTCAGTTAATCTTTGGAGTTCGCTTTAGCAGTTGATACTATTTTAAGTGATCCGATTTCTATGGCCATTGAAGAGTGATATCTATCTAGTTTACTGAGAGGCTCAACTGAATTAATATTGATTAACACTAAGTCGAATAATTTACCATGCGAGTTGAATATGTGATTATATTGGTAAAGATTGCATAATGCCCAATGTTTCTAGAGGAATAAAAGATATACTATCAGTAGGCTCATTTGAATACAAGTAGTGAGAGTAGGAGTAGTATATATATTTATAGAATATCATTTTTATCAATACAAAGTTATCGGCTGAGAATAAATTAAAATTATTTTTGGCCTACTCGTCGGGCGCCAATAGGATGATCCCCAATAAACGCAGAACTAACTTGCTTATTACCAACTTTAGTAATATCAGGACCGCAATGACCCGTGGAATATCGACAACAAACAAATAAATTATCAATTTATTTATCCAATAAATAAACGGCTTATATTATATACACAGCAAAAGTTTTAGTAATTTCAACTAGACGAAAATCGTTTACGACTGACAAATATTTAGGTATGAACCGATTCAGAACGTACTTCCAAAAGCTATTTATTATGTCAATAAATAATGTATAATAATATTATTACACATTTACTACAAGTAAGTTATTTTTATTACGACGTTCTTTGTCATTATTCAACTATATCTATCACTAGCTGACACCCGTGCAAATTTCGCACATTAAAACAATCTAACAGCTGTCATGTTAGTGAAACAGATTGTTAATAGATGGCGCCTTCTACATGTTAGGTGAATATATTTTCATTTGGAATACCATCTACCTTTAATATATAAAAAAGCATTTGAGAGATATTATGTAGAGATTGTAATGCAAGTCAATGGGAATTTTTTAATCGATATATTTATCAAAAACAATTATTTTAAGCTTTTTGTCCATGTTTCGTCAATAACGGGGGACTTAAGGTTACAATTATGTTTGAATAATTAATTTTGATGATATGGAGATGGCCTTTGAGAAATAATATATCGCTACAGTACATAGAAGGGTAATTAGATAATTACGATTTTATCGAAATTAACTATATTGCTTTGGCATTACGATGAGTCTTTTATTTCGATAAAAGTATAGTGAGTAAAACCTACGCTCTGATATCGTAGCTAGACCATAACTATTAGGTATACAAGTAATTACACCTACATTTCAAAACGTCAAAGACGGAAAAAATAGTTAATTCCACTTAGATTTTTTCACATAAATGAGAAGAGCCGAGGTCTCAATAACAGAACCCGAAAGATAAACAGTATATCAGTGTATAAAATATTAAGCAACGACAATACATTTTGTTGTACATAAAAACGTACTTCAGTTTTTGGTGAACAAAAAGAAACATTAAATCTGCGTTTTCTTGCAAATCTCATTTTGTTAGTTACCAAATTCGCGAGTTTTAAACTCTATATATTGAAAGTAATAGCCGTGAATTAATATAAATATAAAAATAGTATAAAAGTTTTATGTGCAAAGTTGACTTTAGTAGAATTTAAGTTATACTATACAACTCAGTCATTAAAGTACCGGGAAAACATCAATAATACACAAAATGTTAGTTATTCAGCCAAATTTATTTTATCGCCTGCAAAGTATGCTCCTTCAGAAACGATACAGTTAAGCCAACGAATAAGCCAATCATCAAATCATTTTAAATTGTTTTTACCGGAATTCAGTTTAGTTCTTGTTGCGAAATCTCCTTTATGTCTTCTAGGTAATTTGAGTTAAGGAAAAAGAAAGAAGTCAGCTAAAGCCATATTTGATGAATAAGGTTGTTACTCGATGGTATTTGTTGAGTTTTTGGTAAAAAGTTCGTTCACAATGATGGCCTTCTGCAAAGGCGTATTATCGTGGTGCAAATTCCAAGAATTTTCTTTCCATCTGGCCGTTTTCGTCGAATTTGCTCTCTTAAATGCCGCATAATGCTCAAATAATATACTTTATTTACCGTATGACCTTCCGGTAAGCATTCCGACTGCACAACACCGCGATAGTCAAGGAAAAAAGTCAACAGACTTTGACTTTTGATCGACTTTGACGTGTTTTTTTCGGTTTCGGTTCAGTTGGAAGGCGCCACTCCGAAGCTTGTTGACTAGTTTGCATGTCAAACTCGTAAACCCACATCTCGTCACCAGTAAAAATGCATTTCTTGAATGTTGGGTCGGAATTGACTCGTTCTAGCATATCCTCAGCGATTCTTATGCGATTGAGTTTTTTTTGGGAAAATTTAAGTCTTTTGGGTTTTAATTCTAGCCAAGCGGCAACATGTTTCATACCCAAGTGATTATTTAAAATGATTGACTCGTGAGACGCAGAAAGTTCAGCGGCTATTTCTCTCAAACTTGAATCAAGTTAGCTTTAGTTGAAGACGTTGATTGTCTACCAGGGCGATGCAAATCTTCCAGCATATCTCGACCGTTTTTAACGCTTTGTACCACTCATAAGCACGTGTTTTTGATAAAGTCGATTCACCGTAAGCCTGCTGTAAAGTTTTCAGTGTCTCCGAACACGAAATTCAATTGGTGATGCAAAATTCAAGACAAACTCTTTGTTTGATGTGTTTGTCCATTATGAAAATCGCAATACACACTAGATATGATCTAACTAAAAACAGCACTGTATTTAATCTAAATGACAGATGCAACTCAAACTCCGCGCCAAAATGAAAAACAGTTGTACCAATCTACAGAAAAAAAAACATTTATTTGAATTTAGAACCGTAAACAAATCATCCATTCCCGATATTTTTTTGACTGAATGTATAATTTTAAAGGTTATTTTAACTTTTAGTAATAATTTTATAGTCGTTTATCCAAATATAACACTCAACTGTGTATATTTACGAAGACGTCATATTTCCTATATGGCGACAAAAAACAAATAATTTCGGAAGGACAAATTAAATAAATAAACAATTATATTTTCTAGCTCTGTATTGTTTTAGGTAATTTATCAACATACCAATATTATAAAATAATTTATTTTAATTTTTAAATGTACTGTCAACTCGTGGTACCGATATATTATTTGGTATATCACTACAAAATTTATAGCAAAACATTAAATATATTACAATTTATTTCAGTATTAATATTACCTGTAATATTATTAAACGGAAATACTGCTGGACTGGAACATTTCATTGTTTCCAACTTGTTTACAATCACCCTCGCACTAACTTTCCCTTTATATAACAAAGAGTTCTGCAAAACTAGACATTTATTAACATACTAGCTGTGCCCGCGGCTCCGTTCGTGTGAACTAATAAAAAAACTTTTATTTGTGCGGAGCCCTAATTTTTTTCTTTAAATAAAAGTAAGCTTTATTTATTTAAAAGAGAGATCAAAGAGTTCTTGAGTGGCGGCCACGTACCGGAAGACGCAGCGTGGCCAGACCCGCCACAAGGTGGTCCGAAGACCTGGTAAAGGTTGCGGCTTTCGGCTGAAATGATGATGATGAGGCTTTATTTTGTGCGGAGCTCATTTTTTTTTTAAACAAGTGTATTTTAAGTTATTCCTTATAATATAAGCTATCTGCCAGTAAAAGTCCCGTCAAAATAGGTCTAAAACTATATCGGAGATTAGCCGGAACAATATAGACAGACGAAAATTTTAAAATTTGATTTATGATATAGGTAGCGTGTATAACTCAGTACGTAACTATGTATAGAAGATTTTGTGTTTATATTCAGCTGTATACTTAAATGTGAATAAACTTTGGGTAGTTGTTGAAAATTCTATATATTTAACTTTTATATTGAAATCACAAAGGGTCATGTTATAAGGAGATGTGTTTACGTCGACTTATAACCTATAAATTATGAATCCTTACCAAAATAAATAATTACGCGATCATAACTCCTTAATATAAAATATGAACCGTTATACCATTTTTGGCTTAAGCTTTAGGAAATGACTTTACATTCATTTATTTTATACAACTTCACAGCACTTATTGTTTTCACGTTAAACATTAGGTATAGCTTTAAAGTACCAAATATGAAGTACAGTGACGTATGCACGGGGGATATGTTCCAATATTTATGCAGCGAAAACGTATTTAAAAAAAAAAACAATAATTTAATGAGAGGCAGATAGTATTTTTTTATTAGATTAAGCAAAGGTTTAAAGAATTCAGTGACTTTTGTTGTTTTGCAGCTTTTAAAAGTTATTTTAATTCTGATTGGTATCAATTATTCACATGTGGCATTAATTTAAATTAAACCTAGGCTCTGCCTAGTTTGGAATTCACTATATAATTTGTGATGTAAACCTGATTTGAATTTTGCAGCCATGCACTTTCTGTACAGGAAGCTTTTTGTGAGATCTATATTTAAAATATTTCTGTTGAAATGACTGTATTATTTTAAGGCCAAAGGTCAAGCAATTTGTTGAGCTGTAGGCAAGAACGTGAAGTGAGAACAATAGGCTACAACGCACCCGCGTTGGCGGCGGTACGGCGAAGAGTTGGTTGAATATATTTAACTCGGGTGAAACCGTGGGGCACGGCTAGTTTTGAAATGAAGGGATCAGTAATAGCACAAAAATCAGTCGAAAGTATCGTTTATAATTCACGTACAAGTTTCGTTTAGGGGAAAACAAACTCGGCGATGGGCAGTGCAAACAGAGAGTTAGCGGACGCGGCTTGCCTTCGCTACTTTTTATTCCACGTTCTACTGAATATGAATGAGATGGCTTGGAAACTCCGAAAGTATTGTTTTTACGTCGGCGTAATAAATTGCGCTTTATTTTTCATACTAACGATATGCGCCGCCATCTGTATATTATTAGTTTTAGCTTTTAAATTCAACTTTACTCACCTTGCTAAAGTTTTTGAAACTAAACATGTATAGATCAGCAAATTATGGTCTCTGTTTACCCCTTTAAAGACTTAAATTCTTAGATGAATTTAATATGCTTTATGATCTAGAAAAAAGTACAAAAAATGACGCATCTAATTTGTTAATCTATGAGAGCTGATACAGACCCCATTAGTCTCCTGTTTGCCATCTATACTATGACTTTTCAAGAGAAATAAGTAGTATTAAAAGATTATTCAGCATAAAAATATATAATATTAGCTTGTTCCCGCGACTTCGTATGTGTATACTTCAGAATTGGGTCTTTGCCAGGATAAAAAGTATACTATGTGTTGATCCAGGTTATAAGCTATCTATGTGCCAAATGTCATCCAAATTAGCTCAGCAGTTTTTGCGTGATTGAGTAACAAATATACATATTGTCACATTTTAATATTGGTAGGATATCTCAGACAAATATCGAGAATCAGACAACGATTCCTTATAGACTATAGATACGAAGATAAAAAATTACTGAAATAATCCCCTATTGTACCTTGCCTTGAGAGATAATTTTTCAAAAACGTAGAAAATTCTTTATATGTTACCAAAAGCATAAATATCAATATTCGCATCCCTAATTTGAGAATTGATGGGTTCTCCATACCAAATTTCATCCCCTGTTTCACCTCTTCTAATTTTATTTACGCGTCTACAGGCAGCCTGTCGTTCTTCAAGGTTCAATATATCTCTTAGTATACCAAAATACATCGAAATTGGTTTAGCGCTTTAGGCATGAAAACGTAACAGACGGAGGTACATTCGCATTAATTTATAATATTAGTTTGAATACAGTGGTATCACTAAGACACCACGTAGATTGGCGTAGTTTAAATATTTACAAAGAACTTGAACTTTCTGTGAAGGAAATCATCTTGATGAAAATTTTGAATGCACCTCCATCAATTTAAAAAGCTGGTTGTCAAGTATCAATTAGTCTGTTCTGACAGCTGCACTGAAATAATTATAGGCGTAATGTATATATAACCTTCGGCTTAATCCTTACTTAACATTATCATAGGCTTTTTTTTATACTAGCGTGTTGCCGACCTTGAACCCCCTTTCTCCAAGAAGCTCTGGAAGTCCTACTTACCGCAGGAACACAACACTAGGTTATTTGGCTGCGATCTTCTGTAAGGCGCAGGTATTCCACCAGTCGGACTGCTCCAAGTAGAGACAAATCTCCAAAGAAATTTATCTGTGCCCTACCTATCTTTAACTAAACTAGTTAACTTTAATTAAACTACTATGAAGTTAAAAAAAAAATCTTTCCTTAGCGTTTTGCCACAATTTCATCTGATATTAAGTGGCGATGTGGCCTAAAATGGTAATATGTTAAGCCTAGTGGGAGAAATGGCTTTTAAGGGCAGTTGCTAGGACATACCTATAGGTGCTAGAAAAACCCTACCACCATGCTAAAGTTTCATCGTGATGTATTCCTTTATCGAAAGTTCAGGCTCATTGCAAGGATTTTAACTTACGTTGATCGACGCGGTGTCCGTACATTGAACCATCATTGACTTGTAATAATAATAATATCAGCCTTTAAGTGTCCCACTGCTGAGTAAAGGCCTTTAAAAAAAGGTATGGTATCGTAGAACAATATTAATTACTTGTTTTTTATTGATATTTGTGTTCGTCAGTGTGACTTTGGTTCTTTACGAATATGGAAGACTTTGATTGATATGGATGACTCGCGTTACTGATGTGTGATGTAGGGATGATCATTATACATAACCTAGTTACGGATCCGTTTTCAACCCCGAGTGCCAGACAGTGATTTCAAATTTACTTTCATAAATCTATGTTAATAATGTAAAATTAGTACGCTTTCCCGAGATATGACTAGTGGACAATCCTTCTACTATTTGATATTTATAATGCTGGTGACGTATTGGCGATATCAAACAGCGAGAAATACACAGTTCTATATTCTTCCCACATACAGTGGCACTACAAGAACGTTTCTGGAGCGTTCATGTTTCCTCACGATGTTTTCCTTCACCGTCAGCTAATAGTGTCTAATAGTGTTACCAGTTTGAATAGGTAAACGTACGCGAACTCCGAAAAAATCGTTAGTATATACCTTGGTTCGAACCTCACATTGGACATCGGATCTACATTCGGCCGGTCTAAACCACTCGACCACCACGACTTTATAATAAATAGATTTCATAACTCGCTCAAAACTTTTTGAAACGATACGTATTGCTTCAAATTCAATACATAAAAGTGTCAAGAACTTGAATTTCCACCGTGCTTGGGTAATCTGAATGAAAATACATGAAATATGTCCTCGGAAATATATATTCCACGAAGGCGACAGATTTCAAAGAAAACTGCACGTCGCATTCTAGTTTAGGTGAGACGCGGTGAGGGGTGCGGGGTGACTCGATTTCGTTTGCTTCGGTAAATAAACTTGTATTTACTATTTACTATCTTATCAATTTATAACAAATAACTAGCTGTACCCGTGGATCCGTCTGCGTTTATAACGTAGTAGGTAATATTTTATGTCTCCTAATTTTATTTTATAGCCCTCAGACGCAAACAAGTATAAGTTTTACGTTTGTATCTGTGTATCAGCGTATCTCTGTGTCTGGCTGTGGCATCATAGCTTCCAACCAACTGAATCGATTTTGACCTTTTTTTTTGGTCGAAAGTATTAAAAAAACAGTTTTGTATTTTACAGATCATCAGCTCTTTTCTGATTGATGAAGGGAAATGAGCGTCTTTCACAGGTCTGATCGATTCGAAATTTAGTATTCTGTTACTTCTATGATATAAGAAGAACACGGTAACCTTCACCTGATCCTGCAGCGTTATCTGTAATCTACAGGTTACCTAACTCCTCATCAATTTACAGTACAGTTATCGCGTTTGGCTCATTGGAACAATCTCAAAAAATAGCTTAATTATGTCGAGGTATCTTATATTTTAATATTGTTTTTATCGTTGTAGGTTTGGCATAATGGCCACAATATCCCCTGATGTAAAGTGACGATGTGGCCCAAGATGATAACACGCTAAACCTAGTAGAAGACTGGCTCTCAAGTGCTGCTGCCGGAACACACCTATAGGTGCTTGGCGACAGATTTTAAACTTAAGGGTGGTAGCTAGCCAGGCGGGCATTAGAAAATGCCCTACCACGATGCTATGGTTTCCTTACGATGTTTACCTTCACCGAAAGCTCACGCTCATTGCAGGGATTCGAACTCACGTCAATCGACGCGAAATCGTACACGCTACCACTGAGTCATCATTGCTTCACATACGACTACACTGTGTACGGAACCCGTAAAATTTTAAACAAATAAGTGTAATTATTTAAATGTTGTTTGGAATTAAATTACTTTAATTATTTCCGTATTAACTGAATAAGGAAATTCGTTTCGCTCTAATGAAATTCCAGCGGCTAATATATTTTGTTCTAGTACCGTAGAATAAAGTTTAACTACACACCTGCCCATAGGTAGAATCAGTTTCTTATGCTCTCAGCGTTAGACTATTCGCCAACTTGTGATAGGTTGGGAAAATCTCTCTTGAAATTTCTTTCTGCTTGGGGCAATCCGTCTGGTGAAATACCTTCACGCTACATAAGATCGCAGCTAAATAATCTTGCGTTGTGTTTCTGCTGTGAGTCCTTAGTCCCTACTCCCTGGAAACCTTTTTCCTTGGGGAGCTCCTTGGAAAAGAGGGTTCAAGAACTGAGGTCGGGCACAGATAAATCTCTATATAAATTTCTCTCTATTTGCGGCAGCCCCAACAGTGAAATACCTTCACCTCCACCATTAAATATCGGAGCTAAATAACATTGTCTTCTATTCCTACCTTTAGACCTTATGGTAAGCGATTACCGGTCCCTTATGGTAAGCGGTTACTGTAGCCTATGGAGGGCTTGTAACATTAGAATTTTCACTAGCGCTTTGTCGAACTGGAATCACTCTTCCTCATGGAGCTCTGGAAACCTTACTCACCGCAGGAACACAAGCCATCAGGAGTTTCAATAGTTATATAGTTCGTCCAACCATTAAATAGGTCCATTAAGTGACCTAATATCCAGTGAGCATACATTTACTGCAACTATATACCACAAAAGCTTTACCGTATCACCGCAAACGTTTATATTATACGAACCAATTAACCGTACCCATTACAAACCACTGCAGTACTGCAAACACAATATATTACCGCCCCTTAATTATACCGTTTAATGAGGTATTTTATTCATCAGACGCTAAAATTTATATATTTACCCTGGGCGTAAGATTGTAGTAACATTAAAAGCTTCTGCAATGTAAAAATTGATAGATGATCTATAAGTTGTAATATTATTATCACATTTAGGGGGCGCCCATTAGTTACGCGTTGTTTTTTATTGTTTGTATTAACACATAAAAAAATGCAATTTTTATTATTAAAATAAGCTGGGGAAAAAAAACGGAATTTAGTTTTTCATTGATAAATTTTGAAAAAGATCCTTACAGAGGAAGAAATTTTCAATAAAAAATCCTGATTCCCGGAACTCTATCTTCATTGTTTATCATTTTTATTTACCACCAAAAATGGCTCTACTCGCAGCCATTACGGCATTGGGCGCACTGCCGCTGAAAACAAAATATTTATCTTATAGTATTAAATAACAATTGAAAAAATTATGCTATTATCTATAAAAAATAGTTTTTTAACAATTTTCGTTTATAAAGTGAACGTTTTTTTACAATAATGGTATATATGTCACCGGATAATTATACAAATTTTTAGTTTATAAACAATGTAGTGAGATTGTTAACAGTTTACTGCGGTGAGGGAGAAGATAGGGAAGCCCTCCGGCTCCCACAGAATTTGAAAGTTATACGCGGGAGGGTAAGGCGGAGGTGCTGCGGCGATGGGAGAGGACCTGACGGATTCGCATTATGGTCTCTATATCATAGACGCCATCCGCTCGGACATCAGAAGGTAATGTAGAAAGAAGAAGGGCTCCCTGATGTTCCGACTAGTGTTGGTGCTATCTCGGCATGGTTGCTTCGAATGGTATCTGAACCGGATCGCCCGCAGGAAGCCCACACTCTGTGTCACAAGGATAATGCGCAGCACACTGTCTCGGATCATGGTGGTAGAACGGAACCTCTCATTGCCGAGTGTGTTTAGCGCCATGCTCGACAGTGAGGGATCGTGATCGGAGATGGCCTCATACGTCCTCGTAGAAGGAGACCGCAGAGAGGGCTCGCGAGGAGGGTCCTCTGAGTGACCCTCTCCAGCGTAGATGAACGAGTAGCAGGAGGGGGCGATTCGCTCGCCTTCTTCCACCATCCTAGCCGAACCAGGGGAGACGGGTCGAGGGGCCATCTTCCCATTACACAGTTTTGGCCGTCTGGGAGACAGAGCTCCCCTGAGCGAGTGTGCACTCATGAAAGGTTTCTCCACGTTAAAAAATAGGTTCTAATTGTGACCAACAATAAGGAATATTGTCGAAATTAAAAAGGTAATGTGAGATTATTATTACCCCTCTTTTAAATAAGATTTGGTAAGATTGCCCTGCAATCCTTCCACCTATTTTCTGGAGGTCCCTCCATAGTGATAGTAATTTGTGACGTAAAAAAATTATAATATAGAAACACGACAGTCTGACACGAAACCAATTTAAAAATACCGATACAATCCAACCTAATCGATCATTCCAAATATGGTTCAACTTTTTCAATCGTTCAAAACGAACAAGTTCGTACAATTCAAATAGGATTGTTTATTCGTATATCTGATACAAATGACAAAATCCCCCCGCGCACGACCAGTCTCGGCCCACGGTCAATTTAGGATCCAATTACGCCCAGCTTAGTGAGAAAAAATCCTGGGTAATCCAACATTTCGTTTGTGGTACAAGTTATAAGCAAACCGACATTTTATAAAAGAAATGTAACGAAAGTCAGGTGATTTAGTAGATAGAGTTAGTTTAGAAAAAATGAACTTATAGACTGCTTTCAAAGTTAACCAAAAATTTTGGGAATATTGAAAAGTTTTTTGCCTGTAATCCGCTCCTTGTCTGTTGCTTGGAGCTAATGGATATGGACATTATGGATACGTGATTCAACATATAGCAGACCTCAATATTTATACTTTTGTGTAGGTATGATTTGCTACAAGACATTATACATACATAAATAACGCCTCTTTCCCAACGGTGTAGGCAGAGACCACGTCCTTCCACTTGCTACGATTCTGACATATAACTTTCGCTTCCTCAATATTCATCAATCTTTTCATGCATGCTTTTCGGTTTAGAGTACTCTTGACCAGACCTTTCTTCAAAATGTCCCTGATTTGATCGTGGAACGTTCGTCTAGACCTTCCTCTTCCAACGATCCTAATTACACTCAGCTTATAAATCTGTCTAGTCAATATTCTTTCATTCATCCTCTCTACATGCCCAAACCATCTAAGCATCCCTTTCCCAATTTGTGTCACTATATCTTCTTTCACACCCCAACGTTCTCTTAACAAGACATTATAATTGCCAATAGTTCATTTTTCGCCTTTTGCCTTTTCGCCTTTTGCATTAACAACACTTGTCGATTAAGAAATTACTGTATTTTTAATTAGCACCCAATCTTTCCTTACGTTTTCTGGTTAATAGGTTCTATGTGGCACTCTTAGTATTGTTATAGTCTGAAAAAAATAATATAATACTGCTAGTGTACCTACTGTACAGGAAGTACAGTACAGCTAGCTATTTAACTAAAATAGCATGTTTGTACGCGTATTAGACCTAAGTGGTAAAAGGGACACTTAATATCAATAAAAATGTGACACTTTTGTCATAACTGATCATGATCATCATAGATATATGAATCATTTCTAGCTTCATTATTCTTGTCAGCTTTGTCTCCATCCGTTAGCGGTCACCGCACATCTCTGACTGATTTTATTATCAGGTAAATCTAGTGATTTCTTCCAATCTTGGATACAATTTTATTTCATTTTGTTAACGTTTTTATTACGTTTTAGTTTCTACAATACCATGTATAAATACAGGACAACTGGTTAACTGAACTGACTAACCATTTATTTATTATTTTAAAATTCTGTCGCTAATCTTTAGTTACACTGTGATATTTTAGATACTTGAATATGCATAAATAAAGACACTCACGATATCGCTTTCGCCTGTATCTCACCCCACACATCTTGGCCACGGCATCGGGCCTCGGATTCGTCCGTTGAGTCCCGCATCAAAACACAATTGTGACTCCCCTCCCTGGATTAAGATGGCCTCGTCTTTATCAGATCAATTGATTGCTGTGTTTAAATTGAATTATTTTACAGTTTTTTTTAACCTGTAAAATAATGGTTTTTCACTTTCAGCCCCTGTGTTTGAACCCCGGATATATTTTCAAGTCAAACTCTGTGCCCGTTTTTAACTTTAGTGTATTAATAATATATTGGTATTAGTTGTTTTGTTGTTATCAAAGTGATATAAAGATAGGTAACCAAATTTCTTTGGTTATTTTATGATATAATATTATATTTCAACCACATAAAGGTAATACAAAACTTTATATTTTAAAATGAATCTAATTTATATGTTAAATGGTTTTGTATTTTAAAATAAATTTGCAATTAAATTACTTGGTATACAAATGTGCATTATTCATAATGGATTTCGGTTACATCTTGTCCGATTAATGTAAATTTAGTCAGACATGAGTTTTGGTTATAAGGTCTAAGGAGTGATTGGGAGAGCGTTATTCTTACATCTTTGGTTGACAACACTTCCTGGTTGACGAACCTCACCAATTCTTTCAACAATGGTAGCAACCTATTTATGAGTGACCTCGACAAAATTTGCAGTTCACCATCGGTTGCACAGCTTGTTTTTTGTCAGTTTCTCAAGATAAATTCCTTCCCAAACACTTAGATGCAGAAATATTTATGGCTCTATCGAAAGCAGAAATCCTTGAACAGGCTACGGTTAATGGTTTGGAGTCATGCCAGATGTACTGTGTGTCCGAACACTCGCTGTTGAGCCAATGGTCTCCTCAATGTTCACCAAGTTTTTATTTCGTTTGCTAAATGGCATAGTTATTCTAACAACTAGAATGTATTGTGCCAATCTCTTTATTTTTGTTTCTCATGTAATTAAAAGAAGTAGATGGTGAACTCTGCAATCTTAGATTAAAGGATTTCTTTGAAAACTATATCTAAAAAGGAAATTTCGATATGATTTGATATGAAGTGACGGTTTCACCGAAAGTGGTTACGCTCCAAGTTTGGAAAGAGGATAGGTTCATGTCTAGCTACCGGAAGACACTTAAAGGTGCTTGTACGGTATATTCTACTTTGAATTGTAGCCAATAAGAATAAGAAACAATTATCTATCAAGATGCTTCCTTCAACAAAAGCCTAATTCATTATGAAATTTAAATGCACGTCTTAAAACAGAGTCACGGGGCCATCGCCAATTCGAAATGTTATGTAGGAAAATAATGTCGGTTCTTGTGATTTGATACTGGTAATTGAATATAATCCTGCATCCATGCAACAAAGCACTTTAGCAAAGTTTAGTCGACAAAGTTAAATAAACTTTCAAAGTAATAATTTATCTTGGTCACAGTATGACTTGGCGGATTTCCTCATGATGCCGCTTTGTTCCGCGACGACACTCTAAATTGGTTTCGCGATGTTGTCGCCAGTTCCCTTCCGTACGCGCTCACCCGTTACGAGTCCAAGTTTATTTAATTGAAATTAAGTTTCTTTGACGACTCCTTCTTGTTAACTACCTTTAGAATGAAATGTTCTTTGTTTTGATCCTTATTTACTGCCTTGTTCTTGAATGAAATATTTCGTGGCTATATACCATAAAAATACTGTAGTCTTGGGGCAGGTCATTAGGTTGTTACTGCAGAGAACTGATTGAAAACGCCTCGTGTACTGGTGAATATTGCTAACCATACCTTTTAGGATCGGAACAAGGAGCACAAGCTCCTACAGTTTAATCTTTCAAAGATTCTAGTACTTTTGCATGCCCATTACGAATACCTATGTACTTACGTCGTCGACTAGCTATATTATATTACAATGCATATAAATTAAACATAAACTCTCGTGCTTATAAGTAAGAAGGTAACACCAACATTTTCCATTAAACAGAATTGAGGACTAACGATCCGAATTGAACATATTTATGTATAGTCATTTAATTTGTACAAAGATCGGTGCCAAATTACTCAGTTGCCGTTACCGAATTCGCTTTCAAAGTACCCTTTACGGGGAGATAATGAATATTTGATACAACACCGGTATCGAAGGCTTGTTGTAGAACATCGAGTATGGAAGTGATTTCGCTTTGATTTTGGATGCGGTATATTTACATATGAAAGATGAACTGATTCTTAATCTAACTTAGTCAGACTTATTATTTATGAGCTTGAAATTTCTTCGTTTTCAAAAGTGAAAAAGTTAATTAGGAAACGTACTTATTTAACTGCCAATTAAATTATTGCACTTGGTGTAGAAAAAGGATTTTCCAACAATTATCGTTCTCACTCTTGTCTGTAAATATTACAATGAAAACTTGTTGTTAGCTATGCCTTTACATTGATACAACATTAGACTGTTTCGGTTATGTGATATTGCTATATATTATGCCAAATACTTCCTTTGCACACCCCTACATAAAAAAAACCCGTTTTCCCAATTTCATATTCTAAGGATCAGTAGTTTCAGATCTTTATTGATTTTTATCGATCAAGGCGTGTTTCTTTAAAATCCATCTCTATGAACAGTTGTCCATGGCAGACAATGTGGTTTTAATAGAGAAATCATTGCCGAAAATCCAAGACACCCGAGATTTAGCGTAAAGCTTTAGAAGGCGTTAGCGGCAAAGTATTAGGAGGGCTGACCTCAATAAGGAAGAAGCCAGGTGATTGATTCATTGACCGAAATTATTTCTACAAATCATCTTTTTAAATATTAACAAATTTGTATTGTTATTTTTCTTAGTAACTTTATATTCTATTTTATGAAACTTACCACCATACCACATCTGGAAATGATGTGCACAGTTTGATATGATTATCCACGGTGCCTCGATTGGACTGCTGGTTTTATAAGTAATTATTTTGGAATATCGCCAAATAATATCGAAGCTTCTGGTGGAGGTGCTCGCGGGCTTGGCAGCTCGTCCCTCCGTCATCGGACTTATCCTAAGCCGGGATCAAGTTGCATTAAATTGCAAATCTATTTTAATAGACTGTTATATTCCAGTTATATATATTTTTACAATGTTATAGGCTAGAATTTTGATTATATTCACATGTTAATTATCTATACTTATATTATGAAACTCAAGAGATTGTTTCTTTGTTTATTTGAAAGAGCTAACTTCTGGGTTTGTTAGACAGATTTGAATTTTTATTTGCATGCTTATTCATTGAGAAAGGTGTAACGTCAAGCTGTACGCTGTAACGCAAGTGGAGAGTAAATCATGAACGTCAACCAATCTGGCAAGCTGTAGGCTAGAAGTAAGTTAGAAAACGAATGGCCACGCCAAGGGATGAGGCCTAAATATGAATTAGCTCTTAAGTGCATCTCCCCTGACATACTGTATTGTCAACGTAATGAATTAACTAATCAAATGAGAGTTAAAAAGTGCTTACTTGCTAAAGCATCGCTATGATTTTCTTCAGCTAAAGTATCATTTTAGGATCGAAGCGGTATCCGTTTACGGCATCATAGCTTTTTTTATACTACCTTCGTAAAGTGACTATATAGTACCCGATGGAAAATACGGTGCAGTTGCGTAACAATGGCGACTGTCGGTGACAAACTTCATTGGCAGTCGCCGCCGTCACGCCGGCCTATATAAATACCTATTCACGCCTCATTTGAAGAACCCGATACGTTGTTGAGGTTATGAAGTTGTTTGATATTTTTATTTGAAACTTATATCAGTAACAACTCAGGAGATTATCAATGCCTAGGATTTCCACCAGCCAGCAAAAACAAGTAAAGTAAATTACTGATGGTATGACATTTTCTACAGTTCACTTGGTTCATGTTCTTGATTTGGAAATTTGTTCTCACATCTTCAGTATGTTCCGGCAGCTGTACTTCAGAGGCAGTCTATCTGTAGAATTTTTATTTATGAATTTATGTATATAGCCATTTATTCTGAATTGTTATTCGTTTTATAATCTTGTAAACTATGCCCCTTAATACAGTATACCTCTTGGCAAAGGCTTCTTCTACCTGTTTCCATTGATTTCTATCACAGGTCACTCATCTCCAGTTAGGGTCCGCTGTGAGCTTTAACTCGTCCTCTTATCTCTTTGATTTCTTACCCCTGCTCCGTTGACTGTTTCTAGGGTACCAATCTGTTCTTATTTTGCAACATTTTACCAAAACAGCCGCTAAATAACGACGACTGTTGTTATCACAGATTTAATAGGGATGCTGAAACCCCTCCTCACGTCTTGTGTATAGGACCCAATATCATAGCAAGCAGAGAGCAGGTTGTTTTTTTATCGCTATAGGTTTAGCGTTGTAGCCACAATCTCACCTGATCTTAAGTGGCCTTAAGTGACCTGGCCCAAGATGATAACACGCTAAACCTAGTGGAAGACTGGATCTCAAGTGCAGCTGCCGGAACACACCTATTGATGTTTGGCGACAGATTTTCAACTTGAGGGTGGTAGCTAGCCAGACGGGCATTAGAAAAAGCCCTACCACCATGCAATGGTTTCCTCATGGTTTCCTTCACCGAAAGCTCAGGCTCATTGCAGGGTTCCGAACTCACGTATATTGACGTGATATCCGTACACGCTATCACTGACCCTAACAAGCAGAAAACAGTAATTTAGTGATTTCGTAGAGTAACTTAAAGGCTGTACTCTTCAAAAAAAGGCGCGAGTGCGTGAGAAAAAAGGTATAGGTACCTAATATCACAGCATACGGATCTATACGTGTATATCTTATTAGTGAGTACTTGAAGTAAACAGCCAAAAAACAATTCTTAGCAAACGGGGCGAACCCTTATTGTTTTGGGACGGGAGGTTTCGTGACGTCATCGCCGTCTGGACCACAGTCCCGTTATTGTAGCGCGCGTAAAGTAGGCACTTCCAGTTTTATGTTACACACACTTTATGGTCTCGTGATAATTATATAGCCAGAAGTCGTAATGAAGTTAATTACGCTTGATAGGATGTGTATATGAGACAGAAGATATAACAACACTTTTGCAAATACTGATTCAATCTTTAAATATCAGTTTGTTTATCACAGGCCTTTTCTTTTGAATTCGACATTGTATCCAACGGGACTTGTAATTTCTGATTTGTTACACCGAAACAAATAACAATGTTAGACTTATATTTTGCTGGATTGTAGGACAAAACATTTGTGTCAGACTGGATCGCGAACTCCTTACACTTGATGATATACCAAAGTGACCCTATTTTGGTTTATCGCTTTTTGAGATCAGCCAGTGTATATTCAGCTGCAGGTTTGCATGCCGGCATGATAGACCCGCCACGACCACTCTCCTCTGCGGCAACTCAAGCCTAGGTCCGATCCATCGGTATGGAGCCCTGGAGCCAAGCAGCCGCTCGCGCGATACAGTGACTCTACATTCACTAGCTTTCACAGTCACACATGACACTGCATTATACACACATGCACGCCACATAGGTACATAGGTTCTGTAAGGGACCTTTTTTTGCCTAGTTAGACAAAACATTTCAGATTACTAAATACACATACACATGTTCCTTCCCTCCTCCCAGGGGGAAGAAACATATATATTTATGTATGTATTGTTAGTTTAGATCGAATGATAGGGAATTAGCCAGATCGCGACATATTTGCATACGCGCAACAGTCCAAGCCGAGGTTCGGCCACTTTGGCACCCTCGGAATTGTTGCTTAGCTTTCGTGGCTGAGTGCCTTAAGCGCTCACCCCCAAGCCCGGTGAAGCTGTAAAAGCGCAAAGGCTCCAGTGCCTCTAAGGCTAACAGTATAGTAAGTTAGAAAAAAAAACCGGCATGATAGTGTTAATTTGTGATGGTTGCCGATCGGTGGTCTTTATTGTATTTGGATTCTGACGAGCTACTATTAAAAAATCGGAGAAGTAGCGAGTAGAACTCGCGCTCTGAGAGTTCTGTACTGATTACATTACATAGTTAATAAAAAAATAATGATAATAGAATACCATGTCGGCAAAAAATGACTAACAGCATACAGTCGTGGAATACTCTGCCAAAACCGTTAAATGTAGGATAATAGGAACACAAAAGAAATAAGTGATAAAGAAATCTTTTTTTACAATTTACTAGATATTTGTGTAGACTAGAAAGGTCTAAAAAAGTCCGCTACACGTTATAGTTATGTAGTTAACATAACTTTAACATTTAAACCACAATAAGTAATTTAATGTTCCAAAAGAAATAAATAATATTTATGTAACTTTACGTGAAATAAAAATGTATAAATTCTATGTTCAAAAAGGCGACCCGGATCATTGCTTACTATTATATGGATAACATTATATACATATTAACTTGTAAGAGGGGTTTCAAAACTGTATGTAGCTTGGAGTAAATAATTTTTCATAAAATTGGATTGTGCGAATTTGAAATTTTAGTATGAAGAGCTGTATCTTTTTATTAAGTTAAGCTAAAATGTTGTTTCTTTTTATAGCTATAGATAGATAGGTCATAGATTTTTATATTCGATATTAATTTCAAGCCCTCAAGCTCTTTTTGAGATAAACTATGATATGCCGTATCTCTTCCATGCGACTTTATTTTTTTTCAGCAGCATGAGGCCATAGAGTTTTGTACATGATATTAATTTCGTCAAGTCGCTTTGTAGAAAAATAGTCTTGACACACGGACAGACGGACAACAAAGTATTTTATAAAGTTTCCGTTTTTTCATTATGAGATACGGAACCCTAAAAAGGTGGTTTTCAGTGCAAGTATAGAGCAATATCCATCGAACTGTAAGGAAGGAAATTTATTAAAAAAAAATCTTATAAGGAAAATACAATTTATAAAATATATTGAACGGTATTATATCCACGAACACGTATCTGTTGCGATCATAATTTTAATAAATAAGCGGAGAGGAGATTTTTCAATATTCATCAGCAAATAATTTCAGTATGTTTTCTTATAATATTTACTGTAAAAATACGGATGTATACTGCAAATTTACGAAAATTACAATTTAAAATAGTTTTATTTCAATGTCTCAAGTATTATAAAACAAACTCCCCTCGCCACGTCTGTCTAAACGCGATAAACTCAAAAAATACCGAACGGATTTTCGTACGGTTTTCATCAATGGACGGAGTAATTCATGTATAACGTATACCCATACCAAATTACAGTTTTCTATTACTTAGAATCTCTGACCTAAGCCTGGGAAAGAAAGACGGACATAGCGAAACTATAAGGGTTCCTTGTTGACTTAGGTCGGAAGCCTAAAAATTGATTAAATCAGTTATACCTATACACATTTATAATGATGTCTGGTAATTTAATAAAATATTGTAATTCCTATAATTTTTATTTGGAAATATTAGTAGTAATAAACAATAAAATTGCTCGGTTAATACTTTCAGGCGCTTCGTTTCTTACATTGTATTTTTAATATTAATTAAGAATAATATAGAGACATAAGAAAAAGTTTGTTTGGAATCATAAAATAGAGTGGTGCAGATGTGCAAGGTATATTTATTTCATTGCCCATCGTATCACTTTAAAAATATATTAGTTTTATGTGAAAGGCCGAAAGGAGAGGTTATGTAAGTATTTAATCAATATAAGTATGGATTTTTTTTTCGGCGAAATACTCTCCCAATATTCGGTTTAAAGACATTTATTTCTCAAAAGAACATTGTTCGCTTAATGAGAATTACATACATTATTGTTAGTTTAAAAAACAAAATCTCAAGACATCCAGTGAGTTAAAAAGTACATAACATCAGACAAATTAATTAAAAAATAAAAACACATTTAACACCATAACTTGTAAGAAAAAAAAAAGTACATACGTTAAAAAATTAAAAAATAAAATGAGAATAATAAATCTGTATAATAGCTTAAAATAAATATTTATCCTTTAAGTATTCTTTTAATTTTGCTTTAAATATATACAATGATTCAGTTTCTCTCAGGTCTTTAGGCAATTTATTAAATAATTTAGCTCCCTCAAATTTTATGTTCTGAATACCATACTTTGTTGTTCTTGGTTTAGTTACTACTAATTTATTTATGTTTCTCAAACAATATTTTGATGTCTTTTTTTCAAAGCTTATATGTGAATGTAGATTTTTATTTAAGATGTTTTTTATTAAGATACATGTTTTATAGATATACATTTGTTTTACAGTCATAATATTCGTTTCACTGTATATTTTTTTACTGGACGTTAAATTATCATAATTAAATAGTGTTTTAATTGCTTTATTTTGCGCGATTTGTAGGTCTTTTAGTATAGATTTAGAAGCACATCCCCATACTTCAATTAAATAGTCTAAATGTGATTTTATAATAGCATTGTAGATTGTATATCGGGTTTGTATGGGAACGTGTTTGCAATATCCACGCAAACAACTAGTAAGAGAGCTCAGTTTACATTTTAGGTGTTCAATATGATTCTGCCAAGTTAATCTGTTATCCAATTTAAGTCCAAGGTATTTCTCGCATTGACTTCTTTTTAGAATTTCTCCATTTATCTTTAATTGAGCGTGGTTATGTATTTTTTTATTTTTTGCGGAAAATATGATATATGAGGTTTTAGATGTATTAATTGTCAAAAGATTATAATTGAACCATGTATATAGTTTATCTAAATCATTTTGTGCTTGTTGAATAATAGTGTGTATTGAGGTTCCAACATAAAATAAGCTTGTATCATCAGCGTATAGTGTTACTTGGCCCAATAGTTCCAATTCACCAATTCCATTAAGATATATTAAAAAAAGTAAAGGCCCCAAAATTGAACCTTGCGGAACGCCATATTCGTTTATTTTACAGCTACTAACGTTATTACCTATTTTTACTACTTGCTGTCGATTTTTAAGATACGAAGATAAAATATCATAAGCACTTTTTGTAATTCCAATACTCTTTACTTTAAGTAGTAAGAGTTTGTGACTTACGGTATCGAAAGCTTTTTTTAAATCAATAAAAATTCCTAACACGATTTGTTTTTTATCTATACTATCTTTAATATAGGTGACAAGATCAACAGTAGCAGCCAATGTATTAGATTTTTGTCGAAAACCAAACTGACGTTCGTAAAGAAAGTTATTCTTATTCAGATGATTTTCTAATCTTGCATAAATTAATTTTTCATATATTTTGGAAAGTACTGGTAGAACTGATATAGGTCGATAATTATTAGGATCAGTTTTTACCCCAGATTTATAAATTGGACTAAGTTTTGCTAGTTTAAGAGAATCCGGAAAGATACCCATTGAAAAAGATTTATTTATACATTCAACTAGGTCGTCTATAATCAGTAGTTTTATGCATTTAATACTTTTAGTTGATATGCCATCTATACCAGTACTACTATTGGAATTTAATTTATCTATAATTTTATTTACTTCTGGAGCAGTGCAATGAGCCATGTATGTTAAATTATGTTCTATTTCAGTAAGTGTTTTATTTACTGTAAATACTAAATTGTTGTGATAAACTTGTGGAATCTTGTTAGCTAAGTTTTTACCCACTGTAGAAAAAAAGACATTGAAATTCTCACAAATTTCTATAGGGTTAGTTATTTCTTTGGATTCTATAATTAATTTTGTAGGAGCTAAACTTTGTTTTTTTTATTATTACTTAACTCATAAATTAATTTCCACATTTTTTTTGGTTTATTTTTACATGTGTTAAAGGCTCGGTAATAATAGTTGCGTTTTGCGGTTTTGATTTCCATCTGTAATTTGTTTCTTTCTTCCAAAAAAAATTAATTTTAAGTCTTGGTTATTTGGTTCAATTTTTAACTTTCTCCATAGTATATTTTTGCTATTTATTTTATGTATTATATCTTTGTTTATCCAATCTTCTTGTGGCAGATTTAAAATTTTTGTCCTTGTTTGTTTGTTTCTTTCTAAATTTGTTCTAATATATTCTTCTAAGTCGGAAAAATCATTTGTGCGTAAATTATAATTTTCGTTTTTCATATTTAAGTATAATTGTTTGTAGTTGATACATGTGTACTGTACTTTTTCTTTTGGTGGAGGTATATATTTTGTTAATTCAAAGTAAATATGGTTATGGTCAGATAGTGCAGATTCAATTATAACCAATTTAAAGTTATTTTTATTAAGATTAGTGCAAACATGATCAAGGATAGTTCTTGTTGTAGACGTATTTCGTGTACTATATTTTTCATGCATTTTGTTTAATATGGTAAAACCATTTTCTTTAAGCATGTCTACATATTGAGTAGTGTAACGATTTTTGCGCAGTAAATCTAGGTTGAAGTCACCAAAAACCAAAGACCTGTGTCGCTTTTGTACTTGCGAATTATAAAATTGCACGAACTCTTGAAAATTTGTGTTACCAGGCTTGTATACAACTCCAATATCTAGTGCGTACTTTTCTAAGTGAATCCATAAGTAATTGTTACCACCATTATAATTTTCCTCAATTAAATAATGTTTAAGGTCATTATGAACATAAATTGAAACACCTCCGCCTCGGCAATCGGTGCGAAAGTTATAATAATGTGTATATCCAGAAATGTATAATATTTGTGCTTCATTGTCAGATTTTATCCAAGTTTCTGTTAATATAATGATATGTATTTCACAATGAAATGATCTAATGATGCATTTCAATTCGTCTAGCTTTCCTGGCGACACTAAACTCCTCACATTCGCATAGTAGAATTTAAGTGAATTTGTAGTACTAATGATATTTTTATAATTACTTATTATTTGATATGAAACATTACTTTTTTCATCATTATCCGATTCTCTAGTAGGTACTACACTATATGATTGTTTCAGTTTTTTGGAATTAATTTTATTATTTTTGGTATGCCTTTGTTATATTTTATTGTTAAGTCTTTTTCCCCATTCTTTAAGCGAGTGTGTAATTCTTCCTGTATTCCAGTAAAATACTTTTTTTGAGCTAATGTTTGATCTGAATATATTTTAATATTATGTTGTAGTTTAGATTTATTACGTAGAATATATTTGACAATTGAAGCAGACTCGAAGAAAATTTTTATAGGACGGTTTTTATTTGGTGTATATTTTCCTAGTCTCATAAATTTTGTGTATTGAGGGTAGTTTTCATTGTATATAAATGATAAGCATTTTAAAATTTCTTCTTTTTCATAGTTCTGCCTATCATTTTTGTTTAAATTTATAGACTCTGGAATACCAGTAATAATTAAGTTTTTTTGTCTTTCAGTCCTTTCAGTAATTTCCAAAATCATGTCTTCCTGTGTAGAAAATTGGTAATCATTTGGGCAAAATTTATTGAGCATTGAAGTGACATTAGACTCCAATAACATTAATTTTACATTGTTTACAGAATTACTTTGTTGTAGATCTTCTAACTCGGACTTAAGTCTATTTTGCTCAATCACTAATTCATCCGTACGCGATGAAATGTAACATATATCTTTTTTTAAATCATTTATATCAGTACGAATTTGTTGCACATTTTCATTGATTGTTTTTCGAAAGTCTTGTAAAAATGTCATCATTTCCGTTCGAAAGTTCGATAATTCTTGTTTATATTCGATGTCCAACTCTGGCTTCTTTCTTTTATTACGTAGTGTTTTCGATTCATGTTTTTCTGATTCGCTTAACTTGCTTAAGTCAGGTTGGGATGACGTAGTATAGGTTTTACTAGGAGGCGACCGTTGCACACTCATTGTAGTACACACACACACAACTATGGAACGATGATAAACAGATGAGAGGAACTCGTAATTAAATTACAACTGTCTCTTTTACCCGAGGGGGTGAAGAGCAGTGACCGCATATGATGTATTGTTCTCACCTATAAAGTCTTAAAACTCGAAAGGTTGTAAGTCTGCATGCGGGTACACGAGATAATGATCCTATTAATCACTGAGTAAGGAATTATAATTGCTTACTTACTATACATATTTCTTTAGCAAAAACAAAATACACGTCTGCTCTGAGCGACCACTGGATGGCTTTCGGATATTAGCATTTATATTGTTAACTCATTAATATGCTTGATATTAATATATATTCTGTATTTATAGATACATTTTATACGTATGCATTTTAATTTGAAGCAATAATAAGATATATGAATTATCTCGAAATTTCGTTAGCTTTAGAAAAGTAGGTTACACTTTATTATATCGTGATTTGATAGCGCTAAACACGTCGAACAAGTCGAATTATATAAAATAATATTATATATTCATACTATAGATTTAAAATAAAAATGTTAACAGCCCTAAAATTAGTTAATGAATTCCATAATAATTAGTTTCAAATAATTTCGGTACTTTAAATACGTTTTATTTTAGATAATAGAATAAAAGTTTAATTTAATTTAAATTTTTATGTACTTAATTTATAATTAACTAAATCATATTTATTTAAAAGTTGAAGATAATATAACTAAGAAGTTATTAGGCACCCTATGAAGTTCTATAATTGAGGGACCACATAAATTTGTATAAACTCAGAATCCTAAATTTTACTGTGTATTAATTAAATCAATTACTTCTATGGAAATAAATAATTGTCACAGGCATCTTATTCCTTGAGAAAAAAGTTGTTACGTAACTCTCCGCACATAGACTAAGGAGTAGGTGAAACAAATGTAACCTCCCAGTCCACCAATATATTACAATTAGGCCGTCGAAACGTATCGGCAAACATCGCACGCTAATATTCACGGTCCCGCTGGGAAATGAACTTAATTTATTTCAAACCGATAACCGTTATCGGTTCATCTGCACATTGATGCTATATTTTTTCTAAAAACATTATAATAATAATAACTTTTATTTACACTAGTCTAGGTACATTTGAAAACTAAAACATTATCTAAATACAAATTTTCACCAAAATCAGTAGAGCCGTTTCCGAAAAACTAATTGCGTCTTATACAATTAATTATACATAGGTGTATACAGGGATTGCTCAATAATTAGTACCGTATTCTATTTACTTGGATAAAGAGGATTAGAGTAGAGGATTGATAAAAAAACCTGTCACAGTGGCTCGGTTTGCCAAGGTGATTTGTAATAATTTAAAAAAATTGTAAATTAATAAAATTACAGTCAGTCCTAATACTTACAGAACGTTAGGTTTTTGAAATATGCGACGAAATCGAAACCACGTAAGTCGTTTTTTTTTTCGTACGTATCCATTTAATCCCTGAGGATAGGTTCTGCAAGGACTTATGGTATAAATAAAATTGTATTTATAACTTAAAAATATTTCTTATGATTGAAAGTAAGTTCTTAAATAATTATTAATCAAATAGGTATTTATTTTTGGTGAATAGCTGATTATTTTAGAAAAAAAAGAGTTTTCCTATTTCTTCGGCTTGAAGAAATAGGACAACATGAATAGGCCACATACATTTTGTTATTAATATAATAAAAAGGAACTTCGTTCCTATCTGGTGTCCCGCGACACCACACGGTTTTTTTAAAATAAATCGAAACAATTGACGTGTTTGAGGAATAGTCTCAAAAAATCGTTACACGTAATTAGAAAGGACGTAACTCGAGGGCTGCTTGTATATTCGAAATAAATAAGCATACTAGATGGTGAAGACAAACATTGTTAGGCAACTTGAATATTTGATAGATGTTCTTGTAACACAGTGTAGTGGTAGAATATATAAATTTGGATTTATCGGCGTATGATATCGCCAATACGTCGCGTTGTAGACTGGTCTAACCATTAAGTCCATGCTTTCCTTCGACTAGATGCGATTGCCCAGCTTTAGGACATCTATTGATATGGACAAGTTGGCAATATTATTATTCATGTAACCAAAGTAATTTAATACGTAAATGTAAATTAGGTTAAGTTGATATATCAGCAAACATATAAGAGTATCATGACATTTATTTGATACTATTTAGTTGATGCCCGCTCGCTTCGCCGAGAGAAACTTTGTTTTTAATTGTAAATGCCATAGCCTATTAGTTCTTCTGGAATCATAACGCACATTAAATATACAAACTTCCACCACATCTTTTACACCCTTAGGTATTGAATTTGAAAAACTACGAAACACGTCTTGTTTAATTTCAAATAGCTTAATACCAATTTTCATAGATCTATTTTCACAAATGACGGATTTTCATAAAAAATTTCATCCGCCTTTTCACCACCTTATGGATTGAATTTCCAAAAAATCCTTCCTTGGTGCACACCTACAGTATAAAAGGAATAAGCATGCAAATTTTCACGGTCCTAGGCCCAAGAGTTTGTGCTGTGGCGTTAATATTAGTCAATCAGTCGGTTAGTTATCCTTTTAAACATATATATAAAAATGTGAACCAAGACCCTACAGTGCATGCAATTAAAATAATATTTGTATATGCGGATGCCAAAGTATTAGAAAAAAAATAAAAAATAAAAAGAGAGCCTGGGTCGCTAGCCCTGGAGATACGTTCACACCAAATCTTAGGTACAAAAAATTAAAATATGAACTCATCAATTCGGCCAACTCGATCTCCTAAATGGCAGGTCCCGGTTTTGCTGGTATGTTATGCGATGCAGCTGCGATGAGGCGATGGTTATGATTTATTAGGCGATGCGTGCGATAAGATCTTTAATTTCTTATTGTTTTTCTCTTATGCGGTGCGTAAAATTATTTGAATAACGTGTTTTTTCTTCAATGACACGTATATATATGTGATGTGTCTTTTATAAGATAATTGAAATATATTTGATGCAAAGTATCATGCGATATAAACATTATAAAATATATTATATTGTAAATTAGTATTATAAAATGCGATGTGATACGGGTTTTATACATTTAAAAATCCAAACATAATAAAATATATTAGGATATGTGTAAAGATATTTGAAATGTGTCACACATAAGTATATCGCAGGCGCGCGTGCGTGAGCGTGATAATAGCGCACGAGCGGTAGAAGATGGAACTTGCATAGTGAAATATCCGATCCACTGACCATTTCAGGAGACGAAGTACTGAATGGCTCATACGGTCTCCTTAAATAGCATCTTGGATTTGATGTGAACGTATGTAAATTATAAAAAACATCTATAAAGTATTATAATTAAAATTTTGACAAGTGCTAATTAAATAAGATCGATTATTATTAATCTCAAAGTCAATTTTTTGTTACTTTTATTATAAAACTTTAAACAAACAAACTGCTAATTTTATTGTACAATATTTGAAACGATTTAAAAGCAATTACAAAATGAAATTAGTATAAAAATATGATATATCTACCTGCTATATTTTGATTATAAATATCCGATTTTCAAGAACCCTATATAAAATAAAACTGACACCTGATTTAGTTTCCATTCCGTTCCATTTAATAAATTAAAACTTTCAATCAAATTACTAAAATTGTACACATCCCAGGATTATTTGTTAATTGTTACTGACAGATGTCGTTAAAGTTTGGTTCTCGGAACACCTGCGATCGGTAATTATAAGTTTCTGCACGTAATGACCGCAGAGGTGTCGGAGAGGCCGCCGCGGCGCGCCGCGCCGGGCCGGTGTTTCATTTTGCTTACCTACTTTGAAACATATAAAATTCACAAGTAAAATACACAAATTGTTTTTTTTTATATGAGCATGTATCATATTTATTATCAGTTATCGTTGGCTTATTTTTTTTTATATTCCTCTATCTACGTTTACACTGCTTTATATTATAAAGTAAGAAAAAGAATAACAAATTTCATAATCTAGCTGGTGCTCACTCATTTCAATGGGAATTTTTAGTGTAGTTATAAAAAGAATATCCCACGTCTTATTCCACGACCTTTCAATTTTTATAAGACATAAACTAAAATTCATTTTGTTTGTTTCAAATTGTGTTATGATTTTGTCAAGAATTATACTAGACTAAACTAATAAGCAAACTTCAAAACAGAAATAATTAAAATGAGCAGTCTGTCTGTCTTGTTTGATCCTGATGAAAATCGCCCAGCTGCTGGATATGCTGCTGGTCATACTTGGACCACAGAACAAACACCTGTAACCTTGCTGTGTAACAGTTTGCCAGTACGGATGTAGACAGGAATTAATGCTATCTTATACTTCGTGGCAACTAAGGCTAATTAAAAGTGACATTCTACTTCTTTTAAAATATGTTAATGTATATATACAATTATTACAATAATATCATCCATTAAACATGGACTATTATGATTTGTAATTGCCAAGAAACGAAAATGCTTGTTTTTATAAAACTTGTGTTATTTGATTTATTTAATTTTTCAATCCAAGTGCCATGAAATTATTCCACTAAATCACACTAAAGCACACACATAAAGCTAATATCTGAAAATAACTTCTTTCCAATTTTGCCTTATTTAAGCTTATACAGTAAATATAAGCAAAGCCAAGGGAAGTCTGCCTTTTAAAAATAATACAAAACACACAATTCACGGGCCACTACACGTAATCATCGGTAAAAGATTTTCGAAATTGCAAAGAGCGCGCCACGGGAAGTAATTCCCCGTCCCTCAAACAAGTCTTTTACTGGCACACAATCGACTCTCAATTTCACGGTGTCGTGAACATCAAAGAAGTGAACATAGTTCCTACCTGCCGTCAATCGGGTACTACCTAACCGCAAATTGACTGTTACCTTACTTTTATGTCAGTAAAATAAAAAATAAAATTGTATTGGACTCAATGAATTTAACTTACACAAACTACAGGTCCGCGATAAATGTTGTCAAAATTAAAAATAGCACAACAAAAATAAAATCAACTGACAGTTCCTTATCAAACTATACACGTTCAACTGATATATTTGTTGACCTTCATCCACGTGCACAATTATCACATAAACTTCATGGTCATGTCATAAAATAAAACCGTAGTGTGAAAGGCAAACGTTTTAAATACAAGTCAAGCCAAGCCATTCTCATCTTAACAGCAAACAAAGAAGCATGATGGTGGTAGCAGTCTGTTTATAGTCCAACTGTCAGCTTCATACTGCTTATCATTGCAGAAGTTAAAGAGACTAATATCGCGATAATCGGAATCGAAGAACAAGGATAAAAAGAAATAAAGTGAACACAGTACAATATTGTTATATAATATTATTTATTTATAAGGATTATTATGATATGAAAAAGTTGCAAGACGTTACATGATTACTATAAAGTATAAAACAACACAAAATAAACGAAAATATGCAGCTAACATTAAGGAAAAGATTTCTGTGAGAAAACGTAATTTTAAGAAAAGGAGCTTTCAATAATGATTACATCTCTTTTTTTCATTATACCTTAGTTTATAGACGTTTTTGCATTCCTCCGCTAGTTGACAAAATTATTCATCAGGCATCAAGCATTAGTCATCTAAACAAAGTTTTTCAAAATACACTATTGTCTATTTTAAACAACTACGCATTTGGAGTATCACTTTGGTACATAATGAGCAGTTATATGTATATTAATTAATAAATGTAAACACCATTCGGCAATAACCTAAACGGTCCAATCTGTAACCGCGTGGGCATTGACTTGGAACCGCTAAGATTAACCGAGAATTTGCATCCAAACAACCTGTATCACTTTTCACATAACCATCAGGGCACACGGTTGCTTTATCTTCCTCATCAGGTTTCTCTGTATCTTCTTCATCAGTAAGTCGTCCATGGTATTTCGGTTCTATAATCTCAACATCTGCTTTCGGATTCGTTGAATTCATTTTATTATTCACGAATATATCTTCAAAATGATTTAAAGCTTCTTCTTGCGTGTTTGTATCGTCACTTGTAGCATAGGTTTTCACATTATCTGGCTCACTTAGTTCGTGAACGTTAAGTGAATTGTCTTCTTTCGGAGTATAAGCAAATTTATCGTAAATAACATTTTTGTAGAAGAGTAAAACCGTCCCGAACCATCTCGTCACTGAGCTGTGTCGAGTCTCTTCGTTGACTTTCGCCATATTATCGCGTTTCAGCGAGAATATTTTCACTTTATTCACCAACACATCAGCTAAAATCTCATTCCACATCAGAGGCTTCGTTACGTTTTTTGGTTCTTGGAAATTTTGCAATTTCCTTAAAAGCGTCCTTTGTTCAGTCGTCGTCTTGAGCGTGGTCTCTTCTTCGATGACGAATCTCTGAGCACCGCTCGTTAGTACGATTACGAAGGCGAAAATTGTTAAAATATTCATTTTTTTGTTATTTTATAACAACGGTGGCACAATGGCGGAGGTGACTGGAACATTGTCGAAAGATAAGCTGTGTGCGCGGTTAGTTAGTACAATCATGGAGTAAATATTAAAAGTAAATATATTAATATTATGTAGTATAACACATATAAATTTTTAGGGTTCCGAAGTCAAAAGGAAACGTTATAGTTTCGGTATGTCCGCCTGTTTGTCCGCGGCTTAGCTCAGAGATTCATAGTACTAGAAAGCTGTAATTTGGTATGCGTATACATATTAATCACGCTGATAAAGTAGTAAGAAAAATCTTGAAAACAATTTTTAGGGTATCTCCCCCACACGTAAAGTGGGAATGATTTTTTTCACGTCTATCACATCGTATGGGGTATTGTTGAATAGGTCGTTCAAAAATATTGTGGGTCTGTGAATACAATTTTTTGATTCAAGGATTCGTTTGCGAAATATTAAGTTTTAAAGTTATAATTTTTGTTAGAGTCAAGTGACCCCCCCCACTCTGCCAGCTAAATGTTTGTTTTTGAATATGTGAAAAAAAACATGGTAATACTCTATATATAATGAAGTTAAATGGAAAATTGTCAGAGGTTAGTAGACTTTACAAGTTAACGAGTAAATCAATCTATACTAATATAATAAACGGAATAGCTTTTTTGTTTGATTGTTTGTTTGTTTACGTGTAGGGGAGGTACCTTAAACATTTTTTTATTTCACCATTTTGTTGGCCTGATTAATATGTATACCCATACCAAATTTCAGCTTTCTAGTATTATGAATCTCTGTTGCGGACAGAGAGACGCACATACCGAAACTATAAGGGTTCCTTTTGACTTCGGAACCCTACAAACGCAGTTATCAATTAAAGAAGAATTTAAATGTGCGTAATCTTTTTTATATATAGGCTATCTACTAAGATACAAAGCTTTATTTCGACACAGAGCTTACTTCAATAGTAAATAACTGAAGCTTACTTAAATAGAACAATATTTATTATAATTTGATCTAAATTGATTCATATTGTAGATATATTTATTTTGTACTGAAATTTATAAACGTGTGTATATACGAATAGATAAATAAATAATTAATAATAGTGAAAATACTTTTCGACACGACGATACGAGTAATCTATAGATAAGACAACACAGTTAAAGTAAATATTGATAAAATGACGTCCAGTTAAAGTAAAACACTAAGTAACGTTTGTTGTGGAACTATAATGATTATCAGGTATTATTTTCTAGTGGTTGGAAATAACACAAGGACAAAATTATTAAGATTACCTCACATTTTTCAAACAATTATTTAGTTCTCTTTCTCAATATTTTTGGTTTATTGACTATTCGTTTGTGATTGTGTGGCAGATAAGGGAGTGTTAAAGTGTTATGTAAACAAACTTCCAATGATTGTACACCCCATTCTATAAGCAAAAATAAAAAAAATGAGAACTCTCCCCTTACCCAAATTATAAGAGGTAAAATTAAAAAATAATAATTAAAATACAAAATTATAATTTCAATAAGATTAAAGTACATATTGACGTTAAAATAAAATCAGTAAATAAATGAATAAAAAATGTATTATTAATTTAAATTATAAATATTATTTTGAAATCATTTTAATTTTTTTTACCATTGATTTTTAATATTCCCCTGGCTTTTTTTGTTAGTAAGAAACAAAAGGAAACCTATACGATATGGAATGAAACCTATGGAATAAATAAAAATTCAAAATAAGCTATGATGAAGAGTTTGATAACCTCTGATCTAAATAGATGGTAAAGGTTCAGACGTAAGCGTCTCTGCGTCGCGTCGTGTTGCGTTGAGTAGATGAATTCGGAAATACCGTTCACAATCAAATAATATAGAAAATGCAACAAACGATTGAATTTCTCCTGCTTTTCATTTCGTTAAGGATTACCACCTTAAATATCTTTGTTTCAAAAGAAACCATGTTCTATCATAACCATAGATCTGAACGGATCAGAATTAGTAATAAGATTCATCGAAACATCGTATGTATGTGAATGTATTCAAGTGTATTACCATTCCGTGATTTTAGAGAGATGTAGTATCCACTCTATGTTACTTCTTCCACGAAGTTAAGGTAAATATATATTTTCTACTAATTCCGATCTATGATTCATTGCAATTGCGAAATGTCCCATGTAATTGTTTTAATTTTCAGAAGCTAAAAAGTTTATTTAACAAATAATGAAATTGACTAAGTATCTACGTAGTAAATCTTTAGGGTTCGTACCTCATATTATAAAAAAAAGTTCTGACTATTATCGAAAATGTTTTGAGGTATTCAATTAAATTTATATCATATATTAAGGCCTCATACGGTCTTGAAGTTTGGCACGAAGGGAGGTCTTTTAACTAAAGTTAAGGAATAAATTGAAAAATAATAAAAATGACAGAACTGTGTATGATGATAAGAACAATAAATTCGATAAATAGTGACGACTACCGAACGATCAACTTAGCATTGCCAGTCGGCGCTGTCAGGCTGGTCTGCTTAAATAGAATCTGGATATGCATCGGTTTCTCGAAACGCGATGCGTATAAGCGAACCACCATGACTGGGTTTTCACCATAAGCATGGTAGCCGCGACCCACTCAGGCTGTACAGCAATACCACTCCGCAAACGATTCGAATAATGGATACTACGATAATTTTACTACATATCTAGATTCTTTTTTTTTATTTTGTTATTCATAAAAATGAAATATTATTTACATTAAATAAAAAAAAGACTTTGTAGGTTTTATTTCGTCACAATCTCACCTGATGCTAAGTGACGTTGTGGCCCAAGATGGGTAACATGTTAAACCTAGTGGGGGAACTGGCTTTCAAGTGCAAATGCTGGAATACACCTAAAGGTGCTTGGCGACAGATTTTCATAATTTCAGACGATGTTTGCCTTCACTGAAAGCACAGGCTCAATATAGGAATTCGAGCTCATCTCGCTACAAGCTACCACTTATCAAGTTTTGAAAATGTAATTTACGAAAGTGGCAACCTTAGCGTGTTTGTGCTGGTTTATTTGCCTTTTCAGGTTCAAACTTACGGATTCGCGTTTGTGGAAGTTAATTGGGAAATTTGTTTTATGTACCGTGCTACAATGCTTTTATGGTGAGAGTGAACACATTTATTTTACGATAGCGATCTTTATATTAATAATACGATCCTCTATTCGTCCGTTTATATTATCTATTAGCTGTGCCCGCGGCTCCGCTCGCGTGTACTACAGAAAAATGTTTTTTTATTTTTTGTGTGGAACTCTTATTATTTTTCTAAAATAAAAGTAGTCTAAAGTTATGCCTTATAATATCAGCTATCTGCCACTGGAAGTCCCGTCAAATCAGTCCAACCATTTCAGAGATTACCCGGAACAAAAAGACAGAGAGAAAAAAAATGTTATATGTACCGTGTCTACTTTCATATGCATTTAGTAAAAACCTGTTATTTTGACTTTACAAACAGACACTTCAATTTTATTGTATATAATAATAGATAATTGAAATCTGAGATGAGATTCACGTTAAGAGAGGTAGGGCAGAGAATTTTTTTGGAGATTTCTCTCTAGTTGGGGCTGCCCGACTGCTGCAATACCTCCACCCTACAGAAGATCGCAGCCAAATAACCTTGTATTATGTTTCTACGGTGACTAGGGTAAGGTAGGGAGAGCTCCTTGGGGTAAGGGGTTTAAGGTCGGGAACGCACTAGTTGATATCTATAGTATTATAGGTAACCATAGGTTACGGTTGCCGTTTACGATTAGGCGGGCCATATGCTTGTTTGCTACCTTATTATTATATTTTTTTCCAAGTGCGGAGTGGTGTAGGGTTTCGTAGATGCCCGTTACAATATGCAGACTTAAGGATGCTTTTGTTACATCGAGCCGGTTAAACATTTATAGTATACATTTGTATAGATGTTTGTAGCATGAATTACTTCATACAAAAGTTTACTATAGATGTTTGACCGTGTCTTGACCGTCGCCCGGCTTGGTGTAACATAAATCATCCTTAAGAATTCTCTTATTCCTTCGGTCTCTAATTTGATTTCAATGGAATTTGTACGAAATTACTTTACCAAAAACATTTTATAATATATTGTTTTATCGTTATATGTTTAGCGTTGTGGCTACAATCTCACCTGATCTTAAGTGACGATGTGGCCCAAGATGATAACACGCTAAGCCTAGTGTAGGACTGACTCTCATGTGCAGCTGCCGGAACACACCTGTACTTGTCGACAGATTTTCATCTTGAGGGTGGTAGCTAGCTAGGCGGGCATTAGAAAAAGCCCTACCACCATGCTATGGTTTCATCACGATGTTTCCCTTCACCAAAAGCTCAGGCTCATTGCAAGATCCATTGACAAGATGTCTGTACATGCTACCACTGAGTCATCATTGCTTCAATAAGCATTTTTGGGTCAGCTCAATTCGTGTGTGCGCTCGACCGACAGAAGTCTGTAGTCCACGCCAGCGTTGCCACGAGCACAGCTAGTGTTTGTATAAATTCGAACCTACTGTCGGTAGGCACGGATTCCGAACACGCTGTCACTGACCTATCATTGCTTAAATAATTTAATTACAAAATATTAGTACGGATTGTATCAAACTTTTTTGCTTATATTTAGTTGTTTATTTCATTTTATCATGAAATACCTACACAAGGATATGAAACAAGACATTATCATTGTATTTTATTGCTAGTTTACGGATCCGATAGTAAATTTAATGGTAGCTGTTAAACAATATCCCTGAGAAGTGATCGCAGTGAAGTCGTCAACGCGGTGGGCTCGTTAACCTAACTCACCCGTTTGCAATTGCCGTCATTACTTTAATTAATGAAGATACATCCATATGATATCTACCTACCTACATACCTATGAGCTTTATGTAATGGTAGAGGAGAAGGTGGTGATGTGGCCCCTGTGGGTTTCTTGGCCCTTATCGATATTTCTACGTTCACATAGTGACACCTATAATTTGTTCAGTGCATACGTAAGCTGTAATGACGGTATCAATTTAATAAATGCATACATCAACGATTATAGGTTTTTTAACTGTAACTGTCAAACTATTTCGAACACCCGTGTATTTATTACAAAAAAAATATAAATATTGTATTTTTCGATTGTTAGTTTCATCGATCGTGACAAATAAACATCGTCTTACATAACGCAAAGGTAATACTCGTATGAATATACAAAAGCATTCTGAATTATTTTTAATGCTAAAGTACTCCAAAATGAATTTCAATTTGGCCCTCAATATGCTCCTTTATTGGCCGTAGGAGTCATAACACATGTATGGGTGTTTTTCGTTTCGTTAAAAGTTTTAGAGATGATAGGTAAAAAATGAAAAATTAGATAAGAGTCCTAAACCAGCCCTAAATGATCTTATTTGCCGCATACAAAGTACCTACGGTCGCAGGTCTAAAAGCGGCATATACAGTAGAGCTTATTGTCCTGTACAGACTTTCTTAGCTTTATTATAAATTTAAGTAAGCTAAATCGTATTTCTACTAATATTGCTGCTAGTTTTCTTTGCTCAATATACTACTAATACGTAATATTAACTTGGCTCCTCGGGGGCCATAATACCTTCTTATGTCAAATTCACATGTTTGCCTGTTTTCAAAATAACTTTATTTTGCATATTTTAGTTTGAAATATGTATTCTATGAAATATGTACGTCGATATATTTGATTAAAAATTATCACCTTCTCCTCTAATTTTATTATTAATTAAATCAAAATAACTTCCTCTTCTATCTATTTAATAGCAACTGGTGCTCATACACAGTTCTGTCAATGTCACGTGTATACAATATTCTTTTAAAGTTCAAACAACGCTTTAGCGAAATGGTGGCACTTTTGCTAAAACTTTCCAGGGAGTTTTTACGACTTTTTTTTATTTATGTTCATTGTATTTATTTTTTCATCAATATTATGAAATATAGTGTCAAATAATGCAAGTTTCTGATTTAAATGAAAACCATTAAATAAGTGATTAAGATCTCGCACAAAAACTTCGGAAATGTTTAATTTTGAAAAATAACGCATTGCTTTTAAGTTTTCTGTTAAAGTATCGCCGGAGAATCATTCGCCAGAATCAACGTTATAATCCTATTATTATTTTGACGTACAGCAACAGTTCAGAATGTGTTCCAATCTGAAATACATAAATAAGCGTCAGTAAAACGAATCCTACATGTGTATTATAAGAATGTTTAACAATTCTAAGTTTTATTTGTAATGTTAGGTGTAAGTATGACTGTATATTATATTTTCTATAAATATCACTAAACTTTACCACGACTTCTAAATAAATAGAGTAGAAAAATGTATATATTTGATATGTGTAACATAACTCTGCATTTCATAAATAAATATCCGTGGTCTAATAGAAAATAAAAGAACCACCTCCAGGGGTCAATCTGAAAATAAAACAATTTCGTGCCGGCTGTACACACTGATAATGTGCGATATGGAAACATCGCCGGCACTCCCACGGGAAATTATCTTTCTGTCTGTCCTTCATATGTAGTTATTACGTCGTGAAGATGTGTCGTGAAACACCAAAGGAGAATGACTGACCTTTGAATATAAATAAGATTGGATAAATAAATTTATTTTAGCTTTGTTCACGTTGATACAAGATATATTTATTTTCAGATATTTATTTATAATGTGTTTGCTGTATATTACCATCTGATCTATATGGACAGTAGAGTCACCGTTAATTGATCGTTCGACAGTCCTCTTTACCTGCAAATAATAATGCGAAAATCACTCGGTACTTGAATATATAGCGCCCGATTCCAAAATGCTATGTAACCTGAGGTTATTACCGTTTTCTTTTATAATTTCATTATTTTTAGTTACATTTTTTGCATTTTTTTTTACTTTTAATGTAACAAAACAAAGTGACGGGATTGCAAAGATCGCAGCCAAATAACCTTGTGTTGTGTTCCTGCGGTGAGTAGGGTTTATAGAGCTGCTTCTGGGAGTGGAGGTTCAAAGTGAGGTAGGGCACAGAGAAGTATTTGAAGATTTCTCTCTATTTGGGGCAGTCCAACTAGTAGGAAACCTCCACTCTACAGAAGATAGCAGCAAAATAACCTTGTGTTGTGTTCCTTCGGTTAGATGGGTATCTCGAACTCCTTGGGGAAGTGAAGGTTCAAAGTGAGGTAGGGCACAGAGAAATGTATTTGAAGATTTCTCTCTATTTGGGGCAGTCCAACTGGTAGAAAACCTCCACCCTACAGAAAATCGCAGCCAAATAACCTTATGTTGCGTTACTGCGGTGAATAGGGTTTGTTGAGCTCCTTAGGGTGAGGGGGTTCAAGGTCGGCAACGTATTAGTGATACCTATGGTATTACGAGGAGGGATCAAAAAGTAGTGAGAATGACATATTCCTTGGTAAGAAAAAAAAAATACTTGCAGGCATAGCTCAGATACATATTTGTAATATTAATAAAGAAAAAAGTCTTCGATTCTGTTTTGTTTTTTTCTGAATGTAGTCATTTGTTTGCTTCGTGTCGGAACGTGTTTTCGAAAATGGAGAAAAACGAAGTGCGAGCCGTTATTAAATACCTCTGTTTAAAAAAGTTAACGACGCAAGAGATTCATTGCGATTTGGAGGCATCATTAGGAGAGTCTGCTCCGCCACTGCGGTAGCCGTATGCTTGCTTGCTATCTTAGTTGTATAAAAAAAGGAAGATGAGAACCCACTGACCGTGAGACGGTTACAGTTTGACGTGTTTTCGAGTATTTTAATTACTATTTACACATTGCTCACTTGTAGCTGTTATCACAGATTTTTTTTATTAAATTTAATATATGGACACACCAATATTTTCAGGCCAGACACGTATACGTGTTACAAGTTACGTATTCACGTAAGCAGATAAAATTGATAACTAAGGTAGGAACGTTTTGACGATCGTAATATTTGTCGATTGGTCGAGCCGGCAATAAAACTAACTTGTAAAAATGAGCTCACTAGTTTACGAGTCTGAACTGTTGGCTCGATAAAAATTTATCTTCAATCCGCCGCTTTAAGGTCGCTGCTAGGGAAGGGCACCGTCGATAGCGTGCAGCTTTTTATGATTGTACGTGAGTGAAATTATATTCGGTTCAGTTGATGCGAATTGACAAACAACGAATGTAAGTTTGATGCAATTCCGAATGTATTATAGCTTTATCTTAAACTTTTAATCCTCATAATCTTATGTATAAAAATCTTATTAGTGATCGTGTTACTTCTGAACGACTTGACCGATAGAGCTGACATTCACATATTATATTTGTCGGTGTGATTAATGAAACCATGTGGATGATCTTGACTCCGTACTATTGACTAGCAACAAGCGCGATAATAACAGGTGTGCGCCAGGCGGAAGTCGCACATGTGCTCTATGACCGCACGCAACTTATAAACAGGCGGCGACCGGATTAAAAAACATTATTACTAGAGTCGTCTAATAATGAGGATCATTATTCGGAATCGGAACATGAAGAGAGGAAATGATCCTCTTTTAAGCTATCTGACCGTGAGAACGCCTTAGTGTGGTTACTGTAGTTACCTGATTACTTTGGATGTTGGTTTTATGGGAGGACAGTGGTGAGATAACCAGTCCGTGACAGTGAAAGTATAGTTTGTAACCTTACCTAGACAGCAAAGCGCGGTCGCTCAGATATTATGCTTTAAATTATAATGGCATTGGACATTATTGCCGATAAGTGGATTAAAAACTGTATGCAATAGGCTCTATCGTGGATAGATTTTATCCGTAAGAGATTTTATCTGTAATTGCATAGATTATACAAAAGCTTGGGTCAATACCTCAATATGTTGATATTGAAAGCTCCTCAAGGAACAACGGAGGTTAATCTTATAAAATTACATTTTACCAAAGAATTTGTTCGCGGTAACTCAGTCGCGCACGAATTTTATCCGCATAACTTTAGTCTTTTATTACTTTGTTTCCCTATTGCTTTAAACTCGCATCATTCAGAGCCTTGGAAATTTTAAGATAGTTTCGTAAACTATAAGTTTACTTCGAGCACATTACGCAGTCGGTATTAAAACTAAGCGCTTTTATGTTTTTACGCTTTGCAACTATTCCAATGAATTACTTTCGCAGGGTTGTTCATTTGGTTTATATTACGCTAAAGTTTATTTATACGATAGACTTTTTACGAAACTCGGGAACTGTAAAAGGTAAAGGATTCAGTGATAGACAATTAATTGTCAAAAATTCAGTAGCTCAATTAACGCTTACCGAGACAATACGCAACAAGTTTCTTTTTTTAGTTTCCTTCTTGAGAGTCTATTTTCTTATATAGCTCGCGGAACGTAAATTAGATGAGGAGCAACAGGTGATAGTATTTTTGTTCGGAGCACGGGAATGTGACTACATTGAACTTTTTTTATCGTTATAGGTTTGGTGTAGTTGCCACAATCTCATCTGATGTTAAGTGAAGATGTGGCCCAAGATGATAACACGCTAAACCTAGTGGAAGACTGGCTATCAAGTACAGCTGCTAGAACACACCTATTGGTGCTTGGCGACAGATTTTCAACTTGAGGGTTGTAGCTAGCAAGGCGGGCATTAGAAAAAGCTCTACAAGCCCTACCACCATGCTATGGTTTCCTCACGATGTTTTCCTTTATCGAAAGCTCAGGCTCGTTGTAGGGTTTCAAACTCACGTCAATCGACGCGAAGTTGTACGTGCTGCCACTGAGCCATCATTGCTTCAACGATTGAGATCATCGAGCACACGGTTTGGTGTTAGTAACAGTACAAAGAAATCTTATTACATATATCTTGCTTGCTCTTGAGTAGATACAGAGTTGATGGGGCATAGCCTCCCGGCCAACGTGTTCCCTTCTAAGATATTGGGCATACAGTTGGATAACAGGCATTTGAGCAGGCATGGCATCGATGATCATCGTTGATATTTTTGTGTCACCGACGATCGACGCTATTTGTTAAATATACAATACTTACCATCAGGTGCTGGACAGTAATTTTGCTAGAGTGAGCAGTGCCGCTAATTATGACATCATGATGTCCGTTTACTGATACTCGTTCATCAACCAAGATGAAATTGTGTGTGTTTTACTTTCAAATTTCTTGTCTATTGAAAACATACGTCGTTGATAGAATTATGTAATAACGGAATAAACGGTGTATGAGAAGAATTTAAATCATTAAAATATGCACTAAAAGTTGGCATAATATTTCAGAAGAGTTTTTACTTTGCATGTCTAATTGACAGTCTAACATTGAAACGGGACAAACGAAAAGAGGGCTAATGTAAAGAATATACATCGGCTAATCTCGGAACCCGAAACGTCTAAGCATGCCACTATGATGAGTTTTACACCTGGTGATTGGTGATCACGATCCAGTCGAACATAACTATAATGTACTACCACTCAGCAAATTCCTGTGCAAATATAAAAGTGTCGCGTATAAATTCTTTGTATAGCAGCATTATTGAGAACACAAAACACGATTTACAAAGATTTCACCCAAAACGTATAAAAGAATCGTGTAGTTTGTACGAAACAGTTGTGAGGAACGTTCGAGTAATGTTACGTATTCATCACAGGCGTAAAACGGATTGAGCATAAATAAATATTAACACAAAATGTATTACACTAGACAAGAAATTTAGGACTATAATTCAGACACGTTTTCGAAGGGCTGAAGTCAGCGTTGTCATACAGTAGACAATTTATCTGTACATCCAACAAAAAATCCGTACATGTAATAAATGTTACAAGCACTGGCTTCCTGTACCTATACGTCATATCAAATACCATACTGTTTAATATAATATGTCGGAGAATCGTCTATGAAATTATCGAAACAGTACTAATGACTTAGTATTCGTACTATTGACTTTATTACTATTGGCTGAGTGCGGTAGCAGACTATCAGAGTCATTCTATAGTGAAAGTGTGAATTTTGTTAAAAACTATTCAGCATCTTAACTCTTACTTTAGCGGTAACTTGAAAATTCAGTTGAATTAAAGATATAATATTGATGATATCGACCTTTTACCGCCAATTGTTTATGCCAAAGGGCGCAAACAGACAGACGGTCCACCTGATGGTTTCCGTCGCCTATGGACATCTGCAACACCAGGGGCATTACAGCCATGTTGCTGACCTTGAAGACCTGTATTTCAGTCCCTTTTTGAAGAGCACCATGTCATAGCCCTGGGGGAAAACCGAGCTGGGCAACACATTCCACTACCCTAGCGTACGTGACAGGAAGGTTCTAGAGAAACTTACTGTTGTTGGGTTTCGGCTAGGTTTTATCAAAATTATGTCAGTAGTTAAATTATTTTCTCACACCATTCTTATATTGAACGTATATCAAATGTACCTACGTCACAGATAACGTATTACATTAAAAAAAAAGTTCAATAATGAGTCAAATATAACTCATGACTGAGTCATTTCGTATATAACGGATAATATTACTCAATGTCATTCAGATACCACAGTGACATAAATGTGTTTACTCGGTGCTAAGTCATCACAATATGTACACTGTATAGATGTGGTAATTTTCCTTTGTATTCCTTATTCCAGACAAAATTAAGTGTCCGGCACAAAGCGTTCCCCGGAATTACGCTGGGCCAAGCCCATAACTAATCCCACGGAACTCGCCGCTCTTGAACAAAGAGCTCGGATCACCTCGGGTCTGTGTTCACAAAGCTGTAGTAGGTATATAATAATATACAATACTGTTCATTATGGAAACGACATACTGGAAGTATAATCTATACTAATATAAAGATCAAGAGATTGTTTGTTTGTAAGCGCTAACCTTTGGAAGCACCAGTTAGATTTGAAATATTATTTGTTGCATTTTAAGCCTATTTATTCAGGAAGGTTATGTGTTATGTAACATCTTGCTACAACTCTAAGAAGCGGAACCTTAACTATCAATGTCAAGCAATCTGGAAAGCAAGACATGTACAGGAAGTCTATTATATGGGCTACACGAGTGCATTGGCGGCGGTGCGGTGGAAAGTTGGTCGGATAATTTTAAGACGGGTGAAACCGAATGAATTAGATTCAATGCACCAGTTATTTGTATACACAGACTAATCTTGATAATGATGTTTTTTTATCATTTTTAACTTTAGCATTATGGCCACAATTTCATCTGATGTAAAGTGACGATGTGGACCATGTTGACGACACGCTAACCCTAGTGGGAAAACTGGGCATAAAGTGTAGCTGCCGTAACACATCTATTAGTGCTTGGTGACAGATTGCTCGGTAGTCCCTAGCCAGGCGAGTATTAGAAAAAACCCTGCCTTTCCTTCATCGAAAGCTCAGGTTCATTGCAGTATTTCGAAATCATGTTAGAGGTAACTATCGGGTACTATAAGACCGGTAGAACCTATACAAAATCCGACTTTGGAAGTTTAATCCGGATAACTACTTTTGTCACAAAGCAGCAGTGCTCGTGCATCTGTATTCCGGTCAGAAGAGGTTAGCAACACGCACTGGCACACGAGACGATCTAAAACAGTCCTCAGGAGTAGCAACCTATCTGCAAATAGGTATAGGCTGTGACGATCACTTAACAACAGGATGTGGACTGTATGCCTATTTGCTACTTCATAACATACAGAAGGTGCATATACATCCAGTTTCTATTTATGCACCTTGACAGCCGCGACTGTCGATGAATTGACCTCTTGGTGGTCGCCATTATTTTTGGATTGTAGTGTGCTTACCATCTGGAATAATTTTGTAACTTAGCCACACTGATTAAAAAAAAGATAGGAAGTTTCATCTTCCAGAAGACCGCTACAAATGTTTTACGGGAAGTCTAAGCTTAGAATATAAGTATTATTTGAACCAACTTACATCGACGCTATATCCGATTGTACTACCACTGTGCCACAATAACGCTTCAACTCACAAATTAAGGATCGTTTTTAAACAAAACCTTGAACAAGAGTTCGGAGGACGCGGCGAACGGCGACAACTTTTAATGGCCCCACGGGGCACTACGCTATTTTGGAATTATTCCAACAATATTAATAAAGTATTTTGGTATATGACGGGTATTATCTTTATTATTTAGAAAATTAAATTATTAAAATCTAGCCGTGCCTACGGGTCCGATCTCGTGGACTACAAAATGCCGTCGATCGTCTCAAAAGACGGAAGACTAAAAAGGTTATTGTGGGTGACCCTTACAAGATATATGCTGTCGTAGAATTTTTTTAGATCTTTTTAATATCTAATATTATTTGGAACCTTATCAATTTGATATATCTCGTATGGTATACTCAGCGTTAGCCATTTAGGCGCCAAAAAAGCGTCTTTTTTCTGAATTAATTCACAATTGTCGTCTGCTTATTTCATATGTTACAAAATAAATCTTAAAACATAGTCAGATAACATAGCTATGAATTATAATAAAAAAACATAAATGTAAAGAAAGACAGAGAGACGTTGAGTTTTATAATATGTTAGATAGGTTAATTATTGAATGACATATACTTCCCGTGTATTAAATTTAGCAAAATCGGATGAAAATTCATCAAAAATTAATATTAAAAAAACTTTTGTTACTATCCTAAGTAATACGATAGTAGACTAACCAGTGACTAGCTACAGTATTATTGACCATTTTTATAGCCTATTAGTTATGGAATGGCGTTTTTTTTTTTTTTATCGTAGCACGGCATAGTGACTGTACTGTGAGTGACTGTAGTGTAATACATAGTACCTGATGGTGAGCACAGTGCAATCCAGTAACATCGGCGACTACCGCAGAATTTACAATCCATCGACAGTCATCGCTGTGATGCCGGCCTGCTCAAATATCCCTTCACGTTATGTTTGAAGGACTCCATGCTGTAGGAAGGAGGGAAAACACTGTATGCTTCTCATCTACAAAATTTTATAAAAATCGGTCAAGACGTCTTTAGGTTGAACCAGGCATACAAACAGATAGATAAACAAAATTTTAATTCATGTCATATTAATAATCAGTGTACTTTACATTGGGTATCTATCAAAAAATTAAAAAAAAAAACATTTACAGACAAAGCTGCACATTTATTAATATAAATTCGATTTACGCGTAACGTTTCAGTATCAACCAGTTTATTTCCTGAAGCTTTCATAGTCTTTTTAGACAGCCTAAAAAGCAAGGCAATGGTCATAAATGTGGCTGAATTCGATTGTCAATTGTCGATGGTCAGAACCATCATTTGATCACTGCCTATAGCGTGTAGTTAATCAATGTAGAACCTATATCATACACGCCGATCGCAATTCATTTTTGGGAATAGAAGGGTCTATGGAAACAATTGTTTAGTAAAAAAAAATGCTTCCAATCGAAATAAGATATTTTATGATAACAAAGAACTGATGTATTGGGCGCGGAGTGGCTTTCAAGGCAATCCGAGCGTATTTTAATGTTCGTTGGTCTATTCGGAGCGCAACTATAAATCATTTCGGGTCAAACCGTCGTAACTCTGACCTTTGTCTTCTTGTCGTGTGGAGGTCACTCGTCGAAATTTATTTTGAACTTTATTACATTTTTGTATTTAGTGATTTTATGTCTGTTTACATTGGTCTTATTTCATGTAGAAAATTTATTAGGAAGCGATGTTCTCACTGAGTACGATTTACGAAGTACGATGAATCAATTTTTCTGTAACTTGTTATCTCACCGAAGATAATTTTATTCTATAATTTCTATCGAAAGTTATGTGCTTCTAAATTTATTCGCTTTTATGATCTCCCTGGATGGTAAAAAGTGGAGAAGAGTTAAGACTCACATAATTTATTATTATCTGGAAGTTTTTAAGTTGTAATAATATTTATAGCCAGCCTAGTTATATACCAGTTTTGCTCATTTAATAGTATGTATTAGATAATAATTAGTATATTTATGATGCGCTATGCATTGCGACGCAACATTATTATTTTCAGTGATTAGTTTACTGTTTTATTAAATTATAAGAAAAGTTATTTGTTAAGTGTATTTATATTAGTTAATTAAATGTTCCTAAGTACGCTTCTATCAATTACGGCAGATGTCCGTTTTCCCGTTCATTATTTACCTACTGTGGGTCTAATCTCACTTTAACTAAATTCGTTGCGTCCCGAATTTTGTACGAAATATGTTAATTCGTTTTAAATTCATTCGGACTAGCTTATTGAGCCAGTTACACACTGGAAGCTAGATTGTAAAGCTATAAACTGTCCAGTAAGATTAATCGGGCATTTCAATACTTCGCGTGTTGTATACTTTCTCTATAGGCAATGTAATATGATGCTGTGATAGCATGTACGGACACTGCGTCGATCGCCGTGAGTTCGAATCCCTACAGTGGGCCTGAGCTTTCGGTGCACGAAAATGACGTAATGAAACCATAGCATGGTGGTGGTAAGGTATTTTATAATGCTCGCCTGGTTAGCTACCGCCATCAAGTTGAAACTCTGTCACCAATCACCACACACAATCAATGGTACCTTAAAAAACCTTTTAGGAACACTGTTTATGGTGGTAGAACATTTTTCTAATGCCCGCATGGCTAGCTAACACCCTCAACTTGAAAATTTGTCATCAAAATCCTATAGATGTGTTCCAGAAGCTGTACTTGAGAGCTAGTTCCTACACTAAGCTTAGCTATTTATCATCTTGGGCCACATTGTCTCTTAACATCAGGTGAGATTGTGGCCACTACGCCAAACCTATAACTATAAAAAAAGAGTCATCCGCGTTACCGAGAACAATAAAATGTCTCGCAGTATAGTTTTAGTATCGCTTAATATTCTAAATGTAGTTGTAGCACATACCTAAAGCCCGCTCAAACGTCTATTTATTTAGGTTTGAACAAATTCATCAGTAAGGTGGCTGCGTTTAGCGACTCTACAAATAATTTTCACGCCATGACGCCACGATTAAGATGCGGACTAGAGAATTTTAAATTCTACGAGTTTATTCGTTGTATTCTTGAGTAAAAATCAGATAACCACACTATTTTAAAATATCGTTATACATCGGCTTTAATAGTATTGAAAATGCGTTTTTTCACAAATGTCTATTATATGTTGTAGTTGAAATGATATGAAACAATGACAGGCATATAAGAATGGTGTGGTAATTCTATAGGAATTTTACATATTCTGGTAACACTACGCACACAATCACAAAGTTATACATATATTACTGCTACGCACACAGATAACTTAAAACGGCTTCAACTGTTTGTGTTACGCGCGGTGTCTATTTAGTCTATGGTATAAACGTTCCCGAATTGAAGACTTTGACGTCAAGCGCCTTGTTTGGATTTCTAAAACGTAATTCGGTTTTGGAAGTCTCATCTGAGTACATCTGAATCCCAGAAATTAACAGAATGTCAGCGTCGACGGATACTTCAAACCTTCATTCGTAAATTCTTCAGACCTAATAACTGAGAATACTTTTTTACGCTATCAACTTCTAATACAATACAAAGTCTTTAATTTACCGGTCGCAATGTCATTATTAATAAAATTATAATCGTTAAATGCGAGAATACACGATTCCCTTTTCACTAGTCGTGCGTCACACTGCAAATTTTCTGCAGTTTCTGACGTCAACAAACCTTTGTTGTTGTCACATACGCAATTAAGACGGTAACAAGGGAGAGAGCTCTTGGTTATGCGGTACCAATTTATTGATAAAACCAAATCACAGAGTCCACACTAATATACATAAATCGATTTGGTTTAGTTCTAATTTGTTATACATTAACCTGTACTAATATTATAAAGCTATAACATTATAAACATTGTTTGCTCAATTGAACGCGCTAATTACCCTAGAACTACAAGTCAGATTTCAAAAGTTCATCAATTTTGCATTTTATATCGTATTTACTTAGGAAGGTTACAACAGGCTTAATACAACTTCATGCTAATACCCCAAGGAGTGGAGCAGTAACTATGAACATCAAGCAATCTGGCAAGCTGTAGGCAAGCACATTGGAATTGGGTTGAAATGAACTGTAAATAATACTAATATAGAAAAAATATTGGTAAACCCGATCGAGTTTCTTACTGGTTCTTCTAATTGATTAGGATGCTTGGAGGTTTGATCGGTGGTAGTGTTTGAACGTCCACAAATGCATTCTTAGAGTCTAAAATGAATTTAGTATATTTGATTTTTTAAGGTCAAATATAAATCCCTCACCTAGTATGAAATCAATCTTAAGATGATAAAATCTATTTAATATATAGCTGCAATTTTTTTTTCTTCTTTTTTTCTACGCCCCTCTATTATTCCTCTTTCATTTAAAAAGGTAGAAATATTACAATTTATTGTACTTAAAATTATACCGATGAATCTCGAAATACACAAGGAAAATTAAATTAATTATCTGTCGTATTAAGAAACTATGAATAATAAATCGTGAACGTTCTTACGTTTAGGCTTTAATGAAATTCTCTAATTTTAATTTATTACACTTAATTATGTTTAATTGTGGGAATACATAGTACACAGCGCCATTCACTGACAAGGCTGAGAATTAATTAATCAATTATATTAATTTTATTCCAGTTGAAAGGCGACAAGCGATGTCAGATGTCGGGGATTTTAATAATTTCAAACAAATTGAGCTAAGTTTAAGTAAATCTTTAAGATTTGTTACATTGCAAGCTATTTATTGAGTGATGGAAATTTAATGTTTTTTGTTATGGATCTCCACCTGGCCGGTTGATAAGTAAGTATAGATGAAACTGCCCATGGTGAAGTCACTGGATAGTGAGGGATTTAAGAATATATTATTGTCATTGTTACGTATCCACCGTAACAGAAAATTATCTATTATTGTGACAACACTACACATAATCTTTTTTGTTTGTAACATCGAATGATATGTGGTTGGCGGCCTTGCCGCGCTGTGATTGGTTCCCGCGCTCGCGTGGAAGCCACAATTCGATAGGCGCGAAGACTGTAAGAAGAAAATAACATTACAATGTGTCGGCCGGCGGCTTCTAGAGCTCCGAGTAGTCCGAGTTATGTTGAACAATTAATTAAGTGTGCGGTATAAACCCAGTCAAAATAAGTGCCTCCATAGTGATAACAAGACTCAAGCCAACCAGCACCTGTGGAAGTTCCCGTACCGAGGTTTGGAACCGACGCATTCAATACCTCACCAAGCGGTGAAGCGCGCCCTCACCAAAGAAGCGTGGGGCCATCATAGCGTGGGCTGCAGGTACGTCGCCACATATTCCTCGATACAATCATCATCATTTTTAGACCGAAATCGCCCACTGCTGAGCATATGCCCCTCTTCTTGTACGTCACACGCATCCCGGTTCTGTGTTAATCTCTTCCATGTCTTCCAGGTTGGATAATACGTCCTATTTAATCCCATTAAAGTTTCATGTTTATCTTTTTAGCGTTGCCGACCTTAGTGCGACGTCGGGTCTCGACATATTTTACTAAAACTTGTAGTTTGTTGACGAGCATGACTCTTGTGTCACTTGTATTTTATGCAGAGCCTCAACTGTAAGCGTCCATGTCTCAAGAACATATAGCGGTATTTACGTCTATAAAATATATTAAATGAGACTTAAGTCGTTTTATTGTAGAATGAAATGCACAAGAAAATAAATCAATTTTAAATCGTTTTGGATAAGGCACATTTAAAATACTTTAAAACGGAAGCCGACGTATTCCTCGTGACTTTAATATTTTTTGATAAAGAAACTATGACAAACTTTACGCTTTGACGCAATCAATAGACTTTACGAAAAATTTGAATCGAATTCGAATCATCATACTAATGGTTTTAACCAGTCGGCGACCATAACCTAAGCCATATCATGTTTCTATTTAAACACTTAAATTACGCAAAGATCGCATCAAAAGCTTTGCTTTTAAAAACAGTTTTATGGAATCGTATTAATTATTAGGACGAGTTGTACTTCGCGAGTGAAAATGAAGCAATCTGTTATCGTATTTGCTAAACTCACAAACATTGACTTCGCAAGTCTACAACAAGCTACGATATACATTGAAGTAGCAGTTTCATATTGAAAAATTTTATTAAATATTTTAATGTTAATATTTGGTATCTCAGTTTTATAATTACAAATTATTAAAATAATTAGAGGTATTTGACAATATCACAGTACAGAAGAAAGTATAGTGTTAAATATTTGATTGACGAAGGTGTTACTTTTGTGAAAATCCATCTTAAATAATTATCCGAAATTTCTTTGCTACTTGCGCCGATTCTTCTCTTAAGGATAATGCCTTCCGAACCAGCTGTAGAGTCATTGAAACTATTGAATATAAACATATTATCAAAATCTTACTTATTATTATTTTAATTTATTTAAGACATCCATTTACATATTTATTGCAAGTGGAAGCAGCAAATAAATTTCGGATAATTATTTGTAGTAGTTTTAAACCTTAAACAGCAAATAAAACAATGATTCCTATATTAAATTTACTTTTTTTTTATTCCTGAAAGAAATCAATTAAGCTCTACTAATTATTAACACAATATGTAATTATTACATTAATCAATGTAGTTACGACGTATATAAAAAATCAGTATTCTCAAACCTTCAAAAGATATCCGGAAAATTCTAGAATTTTCTACAAACATCAAGCAAGAATTCGTAGATAACATGATGAACAAGATTCGTAAAACATAACGGAATACGCACACGTTGATGCATTATCAGTCCGATTATATAAGCAAGTAAACATTACCTATAAATAGCACACTCTTCTCCCTTCATTTAAACGTCATTCATACTAGAAGTTACTTGATACACGCGAATGTAAAACAAAGCCTTCACGCACACTAGACTAGCAAAGTTGTGCCGCAAATACGTCATCGGTCTCAAAGTGACGCGGTATCTAACGTGTATACAATCGAAGGTAACTACAGAGTCTTAGTACAAGGAGTCGTAAATATGGACGTATTTCTCTGAACTACGACTGCGACTGAGAACAGATGAATAGTGAGTTTATTCTAATTTATAAATTAAATTATTTTTACTGCAAACTTTTAATTTAACTTTATTACTCACGGGTGTAACAAAATAATCTATATATTAATAGGCGAAAAGAAAAATTTTGGACTCGTTTTTAAGCCTATTGCGAAGAAGGAATGTACAAAGCTAATATTTTTTTATAATATGTGTTACATACAGATATATGTTTTATTATTATTGTTTATATTATTGTTTACGTTGATACTGACCACAGAGTACATTTGTATATAGGAGATACTGACAATGTCAAACATAATGTCGGTAATTTGCTTATATTGCACAGACACGTAATAATTGGAGTAAAAATATTCGAACAGAGTAGATATAGTCGCCAAATATTTTTTTAAATGTTGCTAACTAATATTCTATGTATTACTGACACATTGACGCAATGAGTTTGAGCTGCGAATATTGTGTAATTTCAATGTTGGTATATTCTTTTAGAAAAGAAACTCAGTAACGTTTAAACTTTATAATTTAATGAATTACGATCGAATTTCGACCGGTCGGCGACCACCTAATCTAATCTAAGGCCATCAGTATTAGTGTTCGGTTCAGCTGAAAACCAGCGCTTTGGCAATTTGCCATAACATATGCTGAGCTCGGGTCCTTTTTGATGTTGAATGTGACATTTGGTTGGCAACATTGCAACTTTATAAATATTAGTAATATCTATTGTAATTTCTGGTTTGCAATTTTTAATTATGTCCGTGTTTTCAATTTCGAATCGAATAAATATGCTTTCTTTCTTTCACTAACTAACTTAAATAACAAATAACTGTGACGCCTTGATGAAAAGTGGTAGATTATGCGCTGTCGATATTTAAAGATGTTTGTATATCTTACTCTATTAAAACTGATTTTCTACATCATGTATGTCCACAATTTGAATTGTCGGCAAATAATTAGCATTTTAATTGTACCACAGCAAACATGGCGCGAGAACAGACCGGGAAACGGGATTTTATTAATTAAGTTTCCCAAAAACGCTTACTCCCACCGTTGTGTGATTTTGAGTTTATGGAATATAAACATATTTCACTTTATACAAAATACTTATAAGTAGGAGTGAAGGGTATTTATTGAAACAATTTAAATAAATGAGTGTTTACAAGTACGAGTTTAAAACTGTTATCTGTAAACTGAAAAATAGTTTCTACGTACCTGTTCCACAGACTATTAACACTAAACCGTTTCAGTTGGCACATGCTGTTCTTTATTCAAACGTAAGGATGTTTATTTTGTTAGCATGAGATACAAACAGATATGAATTGAATTAAACTCTTTACTCTTCTGAATAGTACGAGTAATAGACAGAGATAGCTTCATATAACAGGCTATTATTTTGGATTAGTTTTATGGAAGTATCATTTCTCTGGAACAGGAACAGGCTTCTTATTTTATGTGTTGTTGCTTACCCTACTTGTAAGTTTTTGCTTAAGTTAAGATATAATATGTGAGAAGCTGCGTTTTTGAATTAAATACCGACATAACTTTTTTAGAATTTGTTTGTTGCGAAATACAAAATCGTCTCTATAGCTCTCATTTATTCTAAACCCCATAGGTATTCTAAAAAAAAAGTACCAATAGTGCATTCTATCTCTTGTACAAACAATAATTTATTTGTTGTTATCCGTTGGCTTGAATTCTAGGTATGTACGTATCAAATAATTTTTCAAAATTTACTCTTTTGAATTTAATTTTTATTTCCATTTGTTGAAGGTCACGAAGAATATTATGAAGAAACTGCAGAAATATCCTCCTACCACTGTATACTAGGATAATATATAATTTCTTATTATCTGGAACTTCGAATACGTCTTGGGTGCAGTGGTTATCTCCATTCTCATCTTCTCTCGGTAATAAGCGTATGGCATGTAGTAAAATATTAACTAACGGTTTTTTTTTATAGAAACATGGCATTTTTTTTCTAACTGACTATACTGTTGGCCAGTTGGCCTTGACAGCTCGCAGAAGACAGGCGAGGTAAAGAGGGCAACAAGCGCAAGGATGCGAAAGTGATCGAACCTCGGCTGTTGCCGTATATGTAAACATCACGAACTAGCTAATTCACCTACCCAAATTCGATTTAACATGTTTCTGCCGTCTGGGAGGGAGTAAGAAACATGCGTATGTGTATTTAGTGATCTGTCAATTTTGCTCTAAGTCTAACTAGCCAAAAAAAGAAAAAAATGTCCCTTACAGAACTTATGTCCCTGGGTGGAGTGTATTGAATGTATGTTGGTAGCTACTAGCTAGTGAATGAAGTGTCACTGCATCGCGCGAGCAGCAGGCTTGAGGATTGAGGAAGTAGTATGGCAAAGTGAATGCACTGTGTTTTATGGTAAGCACAGTATAATTCGAAAACAATTACGACCATCATCCAGAGAGACTAACCATTTCTCTGCAACTGGATCAGCTAGCTGATCCGGAAAAGCGACAAACTAAAATAGAGGTTTATACATGTGCATCGACCACCACGTCTGATTACTGTATATAAACCGGCGTATCCCAGAACGTTACAAGCCTAAGCAAGTCAATCTGGTAGATGTTATAACTAAGGTGGTCGAAATCCTGTCGGGTACAAATGTCATGAGTTCGTGACCTACCGCCCAGCATATTCATTATATAGAAATATTAATTGAATAATTATTTTTCATTCATAAAATAACATTAGTTGTGTTAAAAGTTTAAGCTGCAGTATATGTAGCTTTATAAAGCAAATATGTCAATTTTTGATGTGTAACATCTTTCCTCTCGGTTGCTAGATATTTTTTGTGGGAGTGATTTTGGAAAAGGGACGGAAATGTGTTACAGGAAAAAGGGGAAGCGCGTGCTATTTGATTTGACGAATGAGCGCGCGCTATTTGATTAGACCAATGCGCGCACGCTGGAATTATTCGAATAAATACTTTAGCAGATCTTTTTATACTTTTAGGTTAACTTCTGTCGCTGTCAATATAATATTTTTCAATGTGATTTAAAAAGTTTCATTAATAAAACGAACTAATCACACGGGTAATTTTGTTTTTCTCTGATATATTCGACCAATAATAATATGACGAATAAATTGACTTCACATATAATTCATCTCAATTTCATAGTAGGATAACATATCAGATGTTACACATCATATGCGACTACTGTAAGGCTCGCTCGTTTTTTTAGTACTTAAACGGATTTCATCCAATTTAGAGAAGAAAAACATAGAAAATAACTTTTTTAAGTAGGATATAATGAAAAGTTTTTGTAATTATTAAACACTCATAAGAAACTAAAAAAAAATACTTTTTATGATGAGTACAAACAATAGATATTTATCATTTTAATCCGGTGACAGACTTCACCCACTGAACGTAAGTTGGTACGTTGGTGAAGAACATGAGTCGGTTGTTTTGACAATTTGCACCACCACAGTAAGACAGAAGGCCTAGTAGTTGATGATTCTGCACCAGTAGATTCCCAGACTCGTCCTATGGGCGTAAAATGATCTTTTTAATTTAAGTATAGAAAGTCCATTATCCAAAAGCAGTTTATTCAATATTCATAATGGGCAGACGTAGCATTATCCGGCTAAGGACCGATTTGTCAATCATCAGATAACTTTATTTGAGGAATATTTTTTAAATTTTGACAGGTTTTTCATACATTATCTTTCAAATCGTCTTTCTTTCTTTCTTTTTCTTCCTAATTTGGCAACAGCTACTTTTTTTTTTAAACTATTACTGCTATTATCCATGGAATATAGTTTCCAGTCTTATGATGATTTCAGGATCTTTGTCAAAATTATTCCTCGTATAAAATTATCTGACAATTATCTGACGTTTGAAAAATCTTCCCAAAATAAAATACAAATCTTTATATAAGTTGCCAAATTCATATGAACTTCTGATTGATGTTAAGTTTTGTATTTCTTTATTATTATTTCTCTCTGTCGAACTTATTTGTATTTAGGCATCTTTTTTTCATAATATCATTTGTTAAACTATTTATCTATATAAAAAACAGTCAGTAAAATGAACTCATATTATTATCATTGGCTAACTTCATGATGTCACAATTCCGTTCCTGATGAAGCGTAGCTTTCAATTCTATCATCTTACAACCTTACCTTACAACTTACCTTCAGAAATAATTAAGATAACTTACCAAACATATTCCCATATTGTCGTCCCGACTTTTTGTGCAAACGTTTATCCTATTGATCATATTCAAATGTGGAATAATAAAATGATGATAATTTTTTGGTATATATTTGAGACACTCCCACGGCGTCAGTCTGATCAGTTGTAAACTCTCTATTGATCCCGACTCCATGTCACTCTGAATAATTAAATGAAAACAAAATCTTACATAAAAATTAAAATTTTACACGCAGTCTATGATCGTCGACGAAATATCCACAAGACAATTTGTACTTGATCTGTTACACTGAAATATTTTATATGAAGCAGCTGAGGTATAAATAAACGGATTCTAAAATGAGATATTATTATCCCAACAAAAACATAAACGTGAAAAATCGGACCAAGATCGGTACAAACGACGTTCGAGGTACTAGTTGTCGCCGATAAAAGAGCCAAGATCTAACGGCTGCCAATTTCCATAGCAGTTCTTTACTATTATTAAGTTATTAACTATAGCTGTAGGAAAGTACGATCTTCAATTCATTTACAAAACAATTTGTTACTTTCTTTGATATGGAATTTCTAACTTGGCAAGTTTGCTATTGTGGATCATTTATTTCGTAGTGCTATTTTAAAATATTATATCTTTTAAAATTATTTGTGGTTTCTTAAAAACCTCCCTTTCACACATATAATAAATATAAATCATATATAAAAAGTATCATTTGCAATTCAAAAATATTTCGTTTAGCTGTAGTTCACATTACATAACCACACTTTTACGAAATATTTTAAAACTTTGCAGGTTTTCAAATGCCGCAGAATTTGAATTAGCTATTAATTAGCACCAGTTTCATATTTTTACATCCAAGCACAAGATTCTACGTAGGAGTATCTGTCTTCTTTGAGGAAAAATAATCATAATTTATATATATATATATCAATAATTTTACATATCAGTATAGATACATACTTCGTGTTTACGTTTCCCAACTAATAAAAGTTCCGAATGACGACTTTGAATATCCGCACGTAGTTTAACTGGTTTTATTTTATCCGTGAACTTTATTGGCTCTGTCAGCTGTATGACCGCTATATCATTTAATGGTATTTGATTGAAAAATGTAAACCGTGGGTGTATTATGACTTTGGCGAAAGTCATTTGCTTGCTTTTTGAGATGCTCTCACCGCCGACCCAAAGGCGTTTGTTAGGATTCCTGTATGCGGAAACAATAAAATAAGTGTGTTAATTATATTAGGTATAATCTATTAATTTATCATTGGTTGATTGGATGATGATATCTGAAAATGACTCGCCCTCTGTACATTCTGTAAATAAAATGATTAACTTTGAACATAATTACACAGTTAATAATAAAAAAGGAATATTTATAAACCCGATCGAGTTTCTTACCGGCTCTTCTCAAAAAGATATAACGGGTGCTAAGTAACGAAACATTTCCTTTAATTATACCTCAATGAATGTACGTTCTTCAATTCATTCACAAAACAATTTGTTGCTTTCTTTTATACAGGATTTCTAACTTGGCGAGTTTTAATTGTTTATAAATTGAGATAAAAAATGTGACTCCTTTAATTAGAAATTGATGTAAATATTTATTAACGTAATAAATATAATAACTTAATAAATAACAAAAATAAAGATAAATATTTATTGACAATTAAAACTTGCAAAATTAGAAGTTCCATATTAAAGAAAGTAACAATTTGTTTTGTAAGTGAATTGAAGAACGTACACTACAGCTATAGTTAAAAGAACTTCTATGGAACTTGGCACCTGTTAGATCTCAGCTCTTTTATCGGTGACAACGACTACCTCGAAGACGTTTCTTTCGAACTTGACGCCTTTTTCATATTTATGTTTTAGTTGGGATATTATTACTTTTTGAAAAGCTGCACAACGCCATCTGTTGGTGAGCGGATGGAAGCGCCGTTGTAGTTGATGCTAATTATGAGTATTATATGGTTTACAATCAATTGAACTTTTAGATGTTTTTAAAATTTAATCATTATTAAAGCTTTTTTTTTCGAACTGACTATATTGTTAGTCATAAGGGCCCTGAAGCCTCAAACGGCTTTTACAGCTTCACCCGGGCTTGGGGGCAAGCGCTTAAGGCACTCTGCCACGAAAGCAACGCATTATTAAAGCATATATATTCCTCTGCTCACATAAATAGGGAAAACAAAACGGTAGCTTGTATAACTTGGCACTACGCCATCTATTAGTGAGTGGATGAAAACACCATCAATTAATGAATATTGTTTTGTTTACAGTTGTACTTTTTTATTTTCTCCTTTGTATATTTTGCTTAATGATCTGCTTTGACGCCAAATTTCAAGTCACCTAGAAGTAGTCTAGGTTGTTTTTGATAAGTAAATTTATCAGTCAGTGATAATAATTGCGAATTTTCAGACCCTTATAACTCAAGAACTATAATAGGTTTATTCGTGAACTTTGAGATTCTAGATGTTCAAGGGAGGTTTACTAAACGTACAAAATTTCAATTGTGTAGCTCGAATACTTCTTGACTTAGGATGAGTTAAAAGTATCTCGAAATGGTCCGCTAAATACACAGTGACCGGTGTTGCCCATTCCGAACTAAGCTGGCACACTGCCGTGTATTTAGCCGTGTATTTGCACTATTATGACGGCCTGCGTAGATGTTCTATTTGATTCTCATAACTCAATGTCAAACCTCTATACCAACCACGGTGTGAATTATGACAATCATGCCTTGAATTAGCTTACAACATTTTTATCCAATCTTCGTAAAATGATTTCAATTCCTGATAACTGACATTTCAAAGTGAGTCACCATTACGGGTTTTTTACCACTTGTATGAGGGTAGCGATCTAAGCGGACACAAGAGTGCTATCTCCCTATATATATATATATATATATCGTAATATTATAAACGTGAGAGTTCGTATGCTTGGAATTTGGATGGAATGGATTTGGATGAATATATATATATATATATATAATTCTTCTTTATATGTATATAGTTCTTCGTGTATGTGACTGAACTCCTAAACGGCTAGACCGATTTTGATGACTTTTTTGTGTGCGTTTACGTAGGTCTCTGAATGGTTTAGATTTACAATTGGACTTGGTAGATGGCGCTGTAGTCGAGTTGTAGGTGTCTGTTGGGTCCGCGAGTATATTGTTAATTAATAAAACACGTTGAAAAATTTGTTGAAGCAGCCTATACCCGACGACCTGGTAAAGGTTGCGGAAGTCATTGGATACGATTGTCGTTGTGGCGATTTTTAGGGTATGTTTTATAGATAAAAAAATGTTAATACTGGCATGCCAATATTATTGAGTGAGCGATTAAAAAGGAGATATATGTATATTAATAAAAAAACACTATGGTCCGAAATGAGAGACAGTGACGGGTTTTTCATCGTTTACTTGCAATTTTGGATCGTAGACGCAATGTCCTGCTGTCACGACCCATTTGGCTGAAAGAATGGCAGCGCTACAGCCACGGAGTGATGCGAAATAGGGATAGTCCTTTATACTCGTCCCATTATTGTCTATAATACTCCCAACATCTGAATCTGATTGATCTGAAAAAATTAATTGACAATATATGAGAATTATTTTCTGGTTATAACTTAAGAAGTAGCTTCGTATTTTATAACTTCTTTGAGTTTTCTTTTTAAGTGCTTGATGGTAAGCACAGTATAATGCAAAAATAATGGCGGCCATGCACAGCAGGTCGTCACTGTCATGCCAGCCTGCTAGCTACTGTGACGGGTGTGTGATCTAGTCAGGTACAAATTCCTACAAACTCGTCGTGTTTGTAGGAATAATATTGCGAGAAATATTGATATTTTATTGTTCATTATGCAAATACAGATATCTAAAAATCACATACCGATACATACAACACATACAGACACATACAATCAATACAGATATCTAGAAAAGCAAATATGAAAACTTCCATCGATTTTCAAAGTCGGATATTCATACGGAGCCTTTTACAAGATAAATTTATACAGTTAATTACAAATTCAACATGATGATTAACCGAATTGCAAAATAATATAAAATAATAAATACCTTCAAAGCATTTGGAACGTACAAACAATGAAAACACAACAAATATTTTAACAAATTGAATTCTATCCATTGTAGCGTTCTAGGTTACGTTTGTTCAATTTACTGTTTGTAACCTATTTATGTACTCATACTACGTGCACGCGGTTCATTATCATCATAAAAATATTTCAAATATCTTTTCGCTGAGTTAATAAAGAATTTTAATGCGCAGTTGTTATAAATATGTTTTTTATATAGCCATAATAGCTATTAATATTATTGTAAAATATTTACATTATTTATTACGCATGAGTAATTTTATTTTTATTATAAACAAGCTTCTGCCTGCGTTATCGTCTGCGTGGAATTCAGAATTGGGTCCAGAGAGAAATTAAAAACGTGTCATTTACTGAGAAAAAGTATCCAATGTTTTAATAAACTATGTGTGCCAAATTACATCCAAATTGTTCAGCTGTTTTTGCGAAATTGAGTAAGAAACATCCAAATTCTAAGCATACGAACTCTCACGTTTATAATATTACGACCTACCCTGGCTTCTCACGTGTCCTGCAAAAATAATAAATTATTACTGAGCATAAGTAGTATTTTAGATCAAAATACAGTTTCATATGGGTTCTAGTAAATAATAATTAAGCATTTATACTAGCATGCAATATTATTTCAAAATCTCATCATAATAGGTCCTTACATATGAAATTTGCGTTTTTATGTGTACAAAGTAAAACGAAACAAATATTATGAAATTATACATTAAATCATTCGTAGTATGTACCACTATTGAAGTGAAACTTTTTATGCGACTCCGAACGCGTTAAACGTTAAACGTTTAACGCACATTATCGGTCTATGCTTTTTGTGTGAGCCAGAGCGAGAGAGCAAATGTCGGTGTGTATGTATATTGCACACTGTTTAAATAATATATAAAATAATATATTTTAAAATGAAGATTCACTTCTATCGTGTGTGAATCGCACACACATCTTTTTTTATCTATGAAATTTCGCCATTTTATAGGTAGTTAGATTCCATTGCTGAAAAAATTGTTGGAGCGAGAAACAATAAAATCTTTGAAGACGGTTTGGTCAGCTTTATTGAATTGAATTTTTTCCTTGCAAGAAATTGTTCAAATTCCGAAAAAAGTGGTAAATTTTTGAAGCAAGGTCCGGGAGTATGGTGGGTGTCTGAGACATTCCCACCGCATTTCCTCCAATTTTGCGACTGTCTGTTGCGGAGTATGGGGGTTAGCGTTGTCCTGAAGCAGCAGTGGGCTACAGAGATTAACTAGTCTCGGTTGTTTAACGGCTAGCTTTTCCATCACGGTTTGCAACTGTTGACAATACAGATCAGCCGTAATCGTCTGGTCAGATCTTAGGAAGCTGTAGTGTATGACACCAGCTCTGGTTCACCAAACACCACCACCAAACAACAACACCAAACGCCAGTACCGTTTTCTGAGTCAACTTTCGCTTGGGGCAAGATTTTGACGGTTCTCCAGGGTTCAACCACAGTGATGAGCGTTTCTAATTGTCGTAAAAGAGCCATTTTTCGTCACAAGTAACAATAAAATATTGTGACGGTTGAGTAATGTAACGCAGCATTCAATGCGTGTTTGTTGGTGTGCTTCATTCAATTTATGCGGTACAGATTTCTCGAGATTTTTCACTTTTAAAAATTGTTTCAAGTGAATTAAAATTGTTTTATTACTCAAACTGAAGCCTGTCGCTAACTATGACGTGGTTTGCGATGGATCCGCTTCCACGATCATCTTTAATTGTTCATTATCAACTAGGGTCTCCGGCCGTCCACGGGGTTTGCTTCGTAAAATATCATTTCCAGTACGAAAAGTTGGAACCAAAAGTGTACCGTGCTTTTTTTACAGTAACTTCCCCGTATACAGCATTAATCCTTCTAGTTGCTTCTGCAGCGCTGATACAACGGTTGAAATCCTATTCGTAAATACATACATACATAAATCACGCCTCTTTCCCAACGGGGTAGGCAGAGACCACGTCTTTCCACTTGCTACGATCCTGACATACAACTTTCGCTTCCTCAATATTCATCAATCTTTTCATGCATGCTCGTCGGTTTAGAGTACTCTTGACCTGACCTTTCTTCAAAACGTCCCCGATTCGATCGTGGAACGTTCGTTTAGGCCTTCCTCTTCCAACGTTCCCAGTTACACTCATCTTATAAATCTGTCAAGTCAATCTTCTTTCATTCATTCTCTCTACATGCCCAAACCATCTAAGCATCCTTTCTCAATCCGTGTCACTATATGTTCTTTCACACCACAACATTCTCTTATTGCACTATTTCTTATTCTGTCACTCAATTTCACTCCTATCAAATTTCTTAGCGCTCTCATTTCTACTGCATTTATTCTACTTTCATGTTTTTTCTGCCACACCCAGTTTTCACTTCCGTACATGAGTGTTTGAACTAACACTGGTCCATGTACAGCCAGACGAGCTTTTCTAGAGATTTTCTGGCTGTTCATAAAGGCGTGCAACGCCCCGATCATATTATAGTACCAGCATTAACTCTCCTTTCAATATCACCTTATTATCACTTTTTATTCTTAAATTACACAATATTTTAAGTTTTCCATTTTGTGGAAAGAACGATGTTAAAGAAAAATCAAATGGTGCGAAAACAAATGAATCGCTGAATTCAAAACAGAAATACACAAGCCTAAATTTGAAATGAATTTGAATCTTAACCAAAAGCCAGATATTTGAGAACAAGTTGGTCAGTTCAACAAAACTCAAATTTCATATGTAAGGACCTAATATATCTAGAGATAAATTCATATTATTTTGTTACAAAAGGATGGAGATTTTGTTCGATCGAGATTAATTATAGAGATAAAGCTTATTTCATAATGATGCATTATTTGTTACAAAGCGGTGAGAATAGATGCAAATCGATTTAATTAAAATATTATTTTAATATAGTTATCATTAATATCAGTTTACTAATAATGATAATAAAGAAGTGCGTTTAGTAAAAAAAAAGAGTACTAGCTGTGTTCGTGGCTCCGCTCGCGTGGAGTACAGAATGATTATTTATGATGATATTGTGATTTTTTATATGTATATATAAAATAATATCGATAGCATATCGCATTACGAAACATCGATAAAAATAATGATCTCTATGGGCACCCCTACTGTGGGAGTATACTGCCAGTATAGAACTACAGATGAAGTTTAGAAGCGGAGATAAAGCGTAATAATGAAAAGTTTCTCATAAAAATAGGAAAAAATATTGATAAGAATATTTTGTTGATACAGGTTAATATATCTGCTTACAGAATAAAATAATAGATTGTCTCATATCCCATAGGAAATGAGATTTATCCCAGTTTCCGATAAATAAACCTTTTACGATACATTTTATATCCGTTTGATTGTTTCAAACGATAAACGTAATGAGTTTTCTTGATTGGTACCTACCTATTTTTGTACATTGGAGGCAACTACAATAAAATACATATTCTTTAACTCATCGGCAACTTATTTATATAGACAACTAATAACAACCGAGATGCTTCCGTTGACGCATTTGACTAATAAAACGAATGTTATCTACCGCCCGGGAAGTTATAGTAAAGTACATGTATATAGCGTTGGAAGATCATTTTATTTACAACCTATCATGAAACTAAAGGTCACGTAATAGTTTGTTTGTTTGACAACGACCTAAAAACACTGAAAGAGACAGCGTTATGGTTCCAAAGTAAAAATTATAGAGAACCCTGGACAATTTAGTGTACCAGTCAAAATCTAAAATCCAAGATGGTCGCCAATAATTTCAAATGATTAAGACATCGTAACCATTAGACATATGTTACCAGTTAGGTATGGTAAGTTAAAACAAAATTCAATAAATAAAGAGGTCCAAGAAATATTTATTGATAAAGAAACACATTAAGATGGCAGATATAAGTTTAGTTGAAAATTGATATGTAAAAGTCCTTGGGGCTCTTCATTTTAAGTACAATCAGTTTTTTGATGACGGATGATGGATTAACGACTACACTACTGAAGTGGCAAAAAAACAGTAAAACTTATGTTAACTACCCTGGCAACATTGTTTACATGGTCGTACGTGTTGTTAGTGGTTACCAAAGATACACAGCTAAAAGCATGTCTCACTTTAGTAGTTCGTAAGGCTCCATCTGCCTATTTCTCAAATCTGTGATCTTACTCATATTATAAGATTCCTAAAAGTGTTATTGACAATACTTAAATCATATCAATTGATCAATGACATTAAATACTTTCGTTAATAAAATTTCATCAAAATCGGTTGAAAATTAATAAAAAAAAAACGGTTTTTAATTCTAATTCTTATACTCGTTGCTTATCAATTCAAAATCAAGTCATACTTTATTAAATATTGAAAAATGACATATACTTCCAGTGTACAAAAACTTTAAAATTGGCAGATCTTTTTTAATGGTTTCTGAAGGTACAATTGGTATGTGCTTATAATTTACCATTTGCGGAATGAATTAATCGGTCAAGCCTATTTTGATTTTTATCCAGATATACAAACCCAACGACTGACACACAGACTTTTTTTAAAATATGAAACTCATGATTAGTGTCTTTTATAAAAAGATGTATATCGCAAAAAAAATGCCAAATTCTATTTATGTGCAGCCTAACTACAGACCTATTATTAATGTAGATAGAAAACTTATCTGGTAATCATAGTTGCATCTCTCATTTTTAATGTGCTTAGTTATACTGCATATCTCACTTATACCATTTCAGTAGTACTTCAGCTAGTTGACGGAATCATTTTAATAAAGAAAGAAAGAAAGAAAGTCGCAGATGGTTTTGCTATATCTTTTCAATATTTTTATTACTGGTACGGTGAATTTTCTGCTGCGCTTATCTGGTGGTAAGCATAGTACCAAAAAAGGCAAAAATCCAACGACAGTCACTGCTGCTTTGCCGATGCAAAATTATCAGGCCAAATGCAGCAAATAATATAAAAGTGACATTTTATCTGGTCACCGCTATGGGCTCCAGAAGAATATATGTTATCGACTTAATATATAAAACTATCTGACCCGTGCGAATAATTCGAACATTAATATAGTGCAAACAATCTAACTAACAGCTGTCATGTTAGTTAAACATATTGCTAATAGGTGGCGCTTAAATATATTTTCATTAGCATCAGCAGATGGTGTTCCTAACGAAAAAGATTTTTAATCATTTTTTAACGAAAACATTAATTTTAATCTATTCTCTCGTCGTATTTGTTTCGTCAATAGCGAGGAGCAAAAACTTTAAAATGATGTTGAATAATTAAATTTCATAAAAAAATAACGGAGGTATAACGCTAGGGAAAAAACAGCTTTGAGAAATAATTTATAATATAATAGATGTTTGTATATATTGTATATATATGTTTGTATTAAACTCCAACACCGTTTGACTGATCACCAAAAAAAAATACTTTATTCAATTTAGGCCCCAAGATGGCACGGCACTTATGACCGTCAAACACTACCACCGGTTCGGAAAACATCTCAGTCATAAGAAGTCAGAAGAATCAGAGAAGTCAGAGAAGAATTGGCAAGCAACTCAATCGGGCCTATCTTTTTTAAATTCAATTTCTTTCAACTGTACAAATAATATTTAAAGTTAATAATCATATTAATAATTTAGTGAATGCACAAAGAGGGAGTCACTTCCAGACATCACTATCATTCACATAATTATCCATCCATAATAAGCTTTCGACAGTACACCGGTTTGAAGGTTTTTTATACTCTCGCTGAACACGATACGTGTTGGAAACTACTGGAAAACAGTAGAACAAACTTCCGCGGGGCTAGCTAGTATATACATAATGTTATTTGTAGTCGGATTTGTCTTTCTTGATATATTTAGAAGAATTCAGTGACACCTAATGATTACAACATGTGTCCCCTTGCCTCTAATACGACTTTTTGCGTTAGTTCTAGCTAGGGTTAGTTGCGACGCGTAGTTGCTAGTTGACTCGCATACTGAGATATATTCAGCATAGAGCAATGCTATTTCTCGAGGTAGTATTTGCTTCTATTTTTTTATCTGGATTAGCACTTCACCACAACCTATCGTGTCGTCATGAACGAAGACGCCTGGAAATGAGTTTGTTGCTCAAGTGCAGCTGCCGTAGTTGGCAATAAATTGACTTGAGGGTGGTGGCAAGTTCGGCTATTAGAAAGTGCTCTATTGCGTTTTTCTTTATCAGTGATTCAGGTTTATTGTACGAATGTTTTATTGAAGCATTCGAAGCAACGTCTATCAATGCTGTGTCTGTAAATCATATCATTTCTTTAATAATGTTAAAGTTAATTATTTCTTCGTCTTTTGTCTAATTAGTTGGACTAGGTAGATTTCCAGTGACCAATGTAGCTATGAAATTATGTTTCAGTCCATATACGTGAGTTCGAATCCCTGCAATGAAACTGAGCTTTCGGTGGAGGAAATCATCGTGATGAAACCATAGCATGATAGTAGGGCATTTTATAATGCTCGCCTGGCTCTAGCTATCACCCTCAAGTTGAAAATCTATTACCAATCACCTGTAGGTATGTTCCGGTAGCTACACTTAAGAGCTACTTTCTCCACTATGCTTTGCTATGCTAAGTAGTCACTTAACATCAGGTGAGATTTAGACAAACGCTAAAAACTATAAAGAATAAAAAAAATGTTTGGCATATAGTTTCTAAGAAAATCGTACATTTAAATGCACACATTTAGTAAGGATACAAAAACCCTTCCTTATTCTGAAATCTTTTAAAAAATGAAATACTTAAACGACTTTGATTTCTCTGTCACGAAACATTACACTGTGTTTTCAAAGCGAAAGCTTTTCGAAGGCAGTGTTCTTTGAAAGACGTCTGATTCCAGACACGTCCAATACGAATTTACAGCCAATTCATTCGATATTGGATTATTAGGCATTGATCTTTTTAAAATTTCTCCGAGCAGTCGGGCCTCGTGTTCCTCAGCGACTGTCCTCAATTTCGGCGAATGAGAAAAATAATGTTGAAAGATCGAATTGTACCACCTTTGAATCTTAATATAACGTGTTATTGTTAGCATTTAAATTAATGTGTTAAGATTAACAGGATTCAGTTTAATGGATTTTAACAATGTTATACAGTAACTGCGTTTTTTTTTACATTAGCAACGCAATTGGACAGTTTTGTAGCTGACGGTAAGCAGAGCATAATTCAGAAACAGCGGAATGATCGGCAATCTATCTAGTAGTGTCGCCATCATGCCATCATGCAAGTTTCTCAGCAACTGGATGTACACTGGCTGATCCTGAAACGTGACATTATATATATATCCTATGAACTAACTCAATAAACAAGCTATAAGTTGCAAAAAAAAAACTGTAATATCTGCAGCGGTTCCAGAGATTACTCTCCACATACACACGCTCATAAAATTCGCTCTCTCTCTCTCTCCTTTATAATATTAGTATAGAAGAGAGACAAATAAACATGTCAGATATACAGTAAAACTTAACTAACGTTTTGGGACGCTTAAGTACAAAATTTAAACGTACATAGGTTCAAAGAACAAGTAAACATAATTATAATGTTGAATAAAATAAAGGCGAGCACATATAACATCGCTCAGTGATTTTGTGAAAACTCTAGCGTCAACCGCAAACGTGGGAGCGGGACAAGAGACAACTTTTAATTAAATAATAATGCTGTTCGCTCTGAAATTTACACTTGAAATAGTGATGGGGGAAGCCTGTTAGTAACTCAGGTTATGTCGATGTTAAATTATATTCATAAATATTTTTTTTTAAGGTTAAATGGCTCTAATGTTATGGATAAAAAAATTGTTAAGTAGATAAAAAAGGCTTAATTTTTAAGTTTCCATAGTAAAAAGCACTTAAAAAACGGATGGTGACAAAATCGAGGGATTAATTTATAGCATTACAGCTCCATATCTATCATGTACATCTAAAGATAACAAGGTGTACCGACGACCTGGTAAAAGTTGCGGGAATCCGCTAGATGCAAACAGCGCAGGACTGCTCATTATGGTAGTTAAAGGATAAAAAAACTCGTTACGTATATAGAGTGACCGCACACAGCACAGCACAGGACCAGTCGTTGTGGCGATCTTTGGGGGAGGCCTATGTCCAGCAGTGGACGTCTTTCGGCTGACATGATGATGAAGATGATATAGAGTGAGGAATGTTACACATCGTGCGTGCCGGAGAGGGATGCGCCACCATTTTGCCTGTGGAGCGTGGAAAAGTAATGTATATATATGGACTGAAAATTAAAAATTAACAAAACTTAGTACAGTTATATATATAAATCGTACATGGTTCGAAAGGGCTTCTAAACAGCAATTTAGTGATATCCATAAACCACCATATGATAGAGTGAAGTGGTACCGGGAACATAAAACAGCTCCCGTGCGGACACCTATTCACGTGTCCCCAACACAGCCACACGCTGTGCTTTGCAAGACACCGAGTAAAGCTTGGTCGCTCAGTCATTTTCATATTTAAATATTTTTTTCTTGAATAGAGAAAAAGCTTTATAGTATATAATAAATCATATACAAGTTTAAAACTAAATTTTAGGACAAATCAAATATCAACAATTTTAATGTATAAATAGAAGTACAGTTCTTTTATGAAAATTTAAAGTTCTTTGTTTTTATATATGTAGCGTTTGGTCACAATCTCAGCTGATGCTCAACAAGATGGTAATAAGCTAAGCCTAGTGGAGATATTGAATCTCAATGGCAACTGCCGAACACTTCTATAAAATCGTATATACAACTGTTAACATAACAAACTTACATTAGCAATAAAAAGCAGACGTATTTAAAACTATATCGATATAAAACATAACATGTATAACATCACTAATCAACACATGCGAAAACCGGCCATGAAGAAATTAATTCATATTTCACATACACTAATGAAACAGCCTAGCGGTTCCTACGTAAACATGTTTATACTTTGACTTGAATGTTGTATGAATTCCGGCTTCGTAACTTTGTCTTCTTGTTTTATCAACATTGCAAAATCTGATAACGAAATTTAATGTTATAAACAAGGAAAACATTCTTAGCTTATTTCACTTTTTTAAGAGAGGTAGGGCAGAAAAAAAAATTTTTTTTTGAGATTTCATTTGATTTGATGCTTCTTGAGTGGTGGAATACTTCCACCCAACAGAAGCTCGCAGCTAAAAACTTTGTGTTGTGTTCTTGCGGTGAGCAGGGCTTTCCGAGCTTCTTGTGGAAGAGAGGTTCAAAGTCGCTAAGTCGCCCTTTGGTGTCACAAACATCCATAAGCTACTGTAGTCGCTAACCATTTGGCGGGGTGTATGATTGTTTGACACCTTGTTTTCCTCTTTCCTTTATCTACCATTATCTCATCATAAGATAATTAATATATTATGTCTTAGTAATTCTGTTTACAGGTGAGTAGAAATAGTTAATGTAAGAATAAATAATGAAACATCTCTATTTATAATTCACTGTCCTCTCGCCATTTCAAAGGACCAAATCACGATACATATTTTGCTTATCATGCGTTATCGAATTGATTAAGAACTCCGTATGTAAAACTATTGATAAACTCCCTTCAATAAAATTAAAATAAACATATGTACACTTACATCCGAAAATGTCAAACCTATGTCCCATACAGTGACGTCACGGAGTGCCCACTTTATTTGTGTATTTTACTTCGAATATTTCTGTTTTAGATTTTCATAAATCTTACCCTCGTAGGTTTTATAAACCCACTGTATAAAATGAAAAGGGTTGGATAGTATGAAGTGCCCGAATCTGTCAATTATAACAATAAAATAACAGAATATTACAAGAGAAAAATGTAAACGTTTTATATATTATTTTTTAGGGTTCCGTAGCCAACAAGGAACCCTTACAGATTTGCCATGTCCGTCTGTCTGTCCGCGGCTCAGCTCAAGAGTCTTAGTACTAGAAAGCTGTAATTTGGTATGAGCATATACATATTAATCACACCGACAAACACCATAAAAATAAAATGTTGTTTCGTAAAATAGGTGTATTATTTTTCTATTCTATTACATGGGTGTCGTTGGAAAAGTTGTTCAAAAATATTGCCGGTATGTGAAAACAATTTTTTGATTCAGGGATCCGATTGCAAAATATTACGTTTAAAATTCTAACTTTTGTTAAAGTCAAGCATCTCCTCCCCCCTGCCAGCTAAATGGTTGTCTTTGGGTATGATAAAACATTCACGGTAGTAGTATATATAACGAAGTTAAAAGGAAAACTATCACAGCTAAGTAAGCTTCACAAATTAATAAGTAATAGTCCACCAACTTATAAATTGTACTTGGAGAACTAATTTCGTAAATTCCATTGCAAATTACTTAAAGTCACCTAAGTCTGCATATAGTGACGGGCAATTACGGAACCCTACACTGCACATGGTCCGACACGCACTTGGCAATTTTAATTCCGGTTAGCTACTTTGTTTTTATATATATTTAATGTTTGTATTTTTAACAGTTTGAACACGGTATAATAAGAAAGCGCGATGCTGGTTATTTTTTAAGATGTGATATACTAATTATCGTCATTAAAAAACTTCTCTTTTAATTTTACCTATATAGCTATATTTTATACTTAAATATCATAGATATGCTGTTGTGTTCATATTATTAAGAAGGCTTATTTAAGGGAAGATTTTTTCAAACTAATAAGTATAACTAGTTGCATGTATTTTCTTCGTATTTCTCTCGGTATCGCAGAAATTTTTCATACTAGCGGTACATTCGTTGATACACATGCATGGCTAAAAAATAAATAGATAAACTTTATACATTAGATCTAAACATAGTATTACTACTTACTGGCTGGTCACATAATTAGGAATGCTGAATAGTTTTTTTTATTCAAATTTAAATAGAGAACACTCTGTGTCTCTGTGGTTGTAGGTCACTATTAGTATAATTTTGGCGCCGGTTAGTGCTGTAAAAGTCTTAATGTAATCAAATGTTAGTCCAATCACTGCTTCATATGAAAATAACAAAGAAAAATAAAAGTTATAAAAAATCTACAAGGAAAGTCATAATAACATTTCGCGAGAAGAAGTGGTCGTATATAAAGATAGCCGACCATCTGCAATGCTCAAAAACGATGGTTTTCCACGCTGTGAAACATTTTGCCACGTATCAAATTACTTCAAATATTCCGCATGTACCTAAAGAGAGAAACTCATCTCTTCGTTCGTTGGACAAAACAAAATCCTTTTGAAAGGTCTAATGAGCTGAGAAAATAATATTTTGGTGAAAACAACCCTTCAGCAATCTCGGCACGCACTATTCGAAGACATTTGGTACATGAAACGTTGGACGGAAGGAGATAGCAAAGAAGGTGTTGAAACGGTGCCATAGGCAAGCCCGACTTGCATTTGCAAGGAGGTATGAAAACTGGACAGTTAGTCAGTGGAAAAATGTTATTTTTTCTGACGAGACAAGAGTAAACAGAGTATGTTCTGATTGAAAACGATATGTACAACACCCTCCGATTAAAGCATTCGACTCTAAGTACACATAAGTTAAAAGCATGGTGGGGGAAATGTTAAAATTTGGGGCTTATTTTCTGGGCCTGGTGTTGGGCCTGTGAAGCTGATAGAAGCGAACATGGATCAGTTCCAATACAAAATTATACTGGAAGAAACAATGTTACCTTATGCTGAAGAAGTGCTTCCGGTTATTTGGACAGTCTAGCACGACAATGACCCAAAGCATTACTGCACGCACCGTTAAGGAATTTCTCACATCGCAATCAGTTTCTGTCTTGAATTGGCCAGCTATCAGCCCATATCAAACCCATCTTTGGTGCGAAGTCAAAAAAAAAGGTGTGTGTGCGAATCACACACGATAGAAGTGAAACTAAATTTTAAAACACATTTTCTATTTTATTTAAACAATGTGCAATATACATACACACCGACATTTACTCTCTCGCTCTAGCTCACACAATGAGGAGAGACCGATTATGTGCGTTAAACGTTTAACGTTTAACGCTTGGAAGTCGCATAAGAAGTTTCACTTCAAAAAAAGGTTTCAATCGACAGTGTTGCAATTTAAGAGCGCTATACGATGTTTTCTTAGAAGAATAGAACTCTATTTTTCTTGTGAAATGTTAAAAATTGATAGATTCAATGCCTCGCCGGTGTAAAGCATTAATTAAAAGCCGTGGTCATGTTACTAAAAATGTATTAAATTGCTTTTATTCTTTACGCACTTCACATGAATGTGATTAGTTAAATCTAAGTTTCATATAAAAAACTCTCGAGCAGTTTAATAAATCATTCTTAATTATTTGTTCAGTTTCATTACTATTTGAATTTGTTATCATAGAGAATAAATAAAATTTGTAAGAAAAATAGTTAGCTATTTTATTCTATATTCCTCCTAATCCCGTTTGCTCTATTCGTGTGGCACATGACATGATTTAGACAGAAAAATCTGGAACTTCAAGATTGTTCATAATTATATGATCACAATTGTATATAAGAAAAAACAAATGAAAAAATATTCTTTATTTTTCGTTTCAAAGATTTCGTTCATTCATGACACCGGCAATTTTAATCTCACAGACATTTTATCTAGAAAACAAGGGCAGCCAACACAGTAAGACAATGTAATAGAAGAATATAACAAATACATATATATATATATATATATATATATATATACTAGTAATAATAAGTATTACATTAATAAAATCAAAATACATACATACAGGTTAAATTTATATTTATATTTTTACTCTTTTACTAAATAATATCGGTGCAGTTGAGTATTTGAAGATGGCGATGGTCTTAGCGTCTGGGATATGACTCAGCAAAGCATTCTACAATTGTATGGCTATTGACAAGAAGGAATTCTAATAGAGTAGCGTTCTGTACTTGGAGATGTTCAGGGATTTATCATAAGTTGAGCGAAAATCCATACAAAAGTTTTAAAATATGAATATTACGTTAATTCTGATACGCTGTGTAGTGGATACAAAATGTTTAATGTCGATCGAGTTTGTTCACCAGCTCTTCATTTAGGCCAGGGTAGCACATATTTGCATAGTCGATGATCTTATGAATTAAAAATAAAAAGTAAATTGGAAAAGTCCTCTTCGAGTTTTAAGTACATTAACGGAGAAACAGACAAATAAATTGGCTAACAAGTAATTTTATAATGTGTTGGAGTTCTTAATATAGTGTTAAGTAAGATATCTTTAAATATAAGCTAATGCGATAATCATACTAGAGAACATTCCGACACCTAAACACATGACGAATTCGTCGCGGCATGTCGCGGCGCGGTGGTGTGATTCGGTGCGTTGCGTTTCGGGATAGACTAATGCATGGATGTTCAAACTTATTGTGTCGGTGATCTACCACAAAAATTTAGTCAAGAAGTAATCGACTTCCAACCTGTAGTAGAACCGATAGAAATACACAATGATCATGAAATGGCTTTTACCACATTTTCAATATTAAATGGGTATATAAATGATCGAATTTGCAAATCACAAAATTTCTCTGGATGCATCACAGCATACCATCCGTGTCATTTTCTAAGACAGCAAGTAATTACTGTCTTCTAACGCGGATACTTCTCTACATATATTAAAAATACCAAAATTTTTGATAAGATACTCTCACCGGCTTTAAGATATAAATATTATCACTAAAGGCAAAGTGAAAAGAGACTACAAGTGTCGTTGTATCAGTGAACACCGTCTCGAGACTTTCAAGGTATTATTTAATGATTTTATACTTTTGAGGAATGTTGAGCACCTCTAGACTAATGCATAACCATAATGAAATTGTCATCTCTTTACGCCAGCCATTCTTGTTAGTAATACAGCAATTTATATTCGCTTTCGTATAGATAATATCAAAAGTCACTGAATACTTTTCGTTTGCCCTTCAAACATTTCGTGATCTGGTATAACGTTCCTGTTTATTAAGGACAAATGAGTCAGAACTTTAAGCATAAAATTCAGCGTCTGAGAATTTGTGCTAAATTGAGTTTTGTTTTACATCTAAAATCGATAAAATGACTGTACAATCACTACATGGTAATCGCACTGAAGTACTGCCGAGAAATGAACAGTAGGACAGTAGTTTTTTATGCAAGCTAAGTAACCACAATCTTCTCTCACAACCATATCGTTTGCTTCGCAGTCAAAATTTCATTCCTTCAAAAGTTCATTTTCAAACATCAAACATTCTCGTTATTAAAAATGGGTGGAATTTTCTAGACGTCCCATAAAACAAGTTGTGTACCGATCGAGAACATTTAAGAGAAATTTGAAATAAGTCTTGATATTTTAATGCCTATTTTGGATTTTTTCATTACGGATTAAAGGTAAAACTGGCGAGAAATACGGAAGTTCTGAAGGTGTCTATCTTTTTATGCTATGAAATAGCAAACAATCATGCAGTCCACTTGATGTTAAATGGTCATTAGAACTATGTATAGCCAACCTAAAAATAACCACAGCCCTTTGGTCATCATAATAGATTGTTATTCCTGAGCACTGAGTTGGAACGCCTCGTATTCCAGCGCGTGTTCTTCACACCCTTTAGACCGGAGCACAGCAGTGCTCAAATTGCTACTTTGCATTAGAAACAGTTTTCACGGCGGTGCTTCCGTAATCGAATGCAGGCTCTAGCACTCTTAAAACCTTTATTCCTTGGCATCGGTCGTAACAATAAGCAGAATATAATAATGTAAATTTACAAATACTTTGACAGAAGGTTTGTCGTCCAGTCTGCGTCCTCACGTATAACTGAACGGCTCAGCCCGGACCGTGCTGCGGCATAATGCAATGTTTGTTTGGGTACAATTGAAACACGATTCAAACTTCATACATAATAATAGAACCGGCTTAGAACTCTCAAAGAGTTGGTTTAGGGGTGATATATTGTGTACAAGCGCCTATTGAGAGCATCTTAAGCACTTAGTTCAATGTTTTGTTTGTGTACGTGTCATCGTGTACAAAATAGTTATTTAATAATAATTGTTTTTGTTAAAACGGATTGTTTTTTTTAGTAAAAACTTGATTGGTGAGTTTACAAGTTGTTCTTGTTTATAATGGATTCATTTATGCGTTTTATGCATTGTAAGAGAACATAAGAATAGTGTGATAATTTAGGTAACATTAGAAGAAAATTTTAGAAGAAGACGAATAACATGAATGTATGTGTAAGCAGAAAATGGAACAATGAAGACTTATTATACGGATCAGATAAAAATAGTATTGAAGGAAAGTATTAAGTACTGTAAACAAGTTCTAAGTTCAATATAAAAGAAGTCAATGAAGCGTAGGGAAAGGTGGCGCTCTATCCTTTTTGCTTTCCCTAGTAGGCACTTTACGTGATGATAGATATATATTAAATAAGTTTGAATTATTTCCGTTACAATATTTTATTGTTTTTATTTTTTATACCAAAGGGCGCAAACATGCAGACAGCCCACCTGATGGTAATTGGTTACCGTCGCCTATGGACAACTGCAACACCAGAGGCATTACAGCCATGTTGCTGGCCTTGGAGACTGTATTTCAATCTCTTTTTGAAGAGCCCCATGTCATAACCCTGGGAGAAAACCGAGCTAGGCAACCCTTTACACAACCCTAGCGTACGTGACAGGAAGGTTCCACTACACACACTACATTACACTAAATGAAATTATTAAATATTTATATAATAGAAGATTTGTAATTTTCACTGCTCGGTCACGTTTACATTAGTATTGCCAAAAATGTTTCCGACATTTTTATTTTTTACTTTTTAAGAGTTTTTCTGTGTCGAAAGTTTCAATGGGAAGTAGTGATATCGCAAAAGTCAAAGTCGGTTCTTTAAGATACGGAAGAAATGTCGCTCGGGTTTGTTTTTTTACGAACCTTACTTACACTGTGGTTCCGGTTTCAATAATAAAATTAGCTGATGTTTGCTTTTTATGTCATATTTGAACATAGCTAATATGATACTAGTCTGTAAATGTTCCACTACAGTGCATTATTCCCTAAGAAAGTCATGGGCTTAAACACTACGCTAGCTCATGACTGCGATGTGCCGATCGCTTGAAACGCTGGTAATACGATAAGATTTCTCAAGCATTTGAATTTTTTTTCACCAACAACAATAGTTTTTGTGATCATCATTTTCATTTCAGCAGACAGACGTCCACTGCTGGATATAAGCCTCCCAAAGTTCGCCACATTGAATGTGTTTGTGATACTCGCATACATCATTACTAAAAAAGTAAAAATTGTTTGATAATTAATGTCGAAGTTCGTACCTGCAGAAAACTATTCTTGTTTGTGTTGCAGAAACTGGTATTAACTAATCACATGACACGATTTCAACGTACATATTTTGTCAATGAAACAAGCCATAGAGAATGAATTTCAGTAGAAGTTTCTTTTGCTTCAATTGTAGGATCTCCAGATTTGTTTGCCTTTAGTATCATTAAAACATAGCCCAAGAAATTTTTAGGTTTTTAGTAATATACTGTCGCCAATGATATCTAGCTATCTAAGTGCATCACTTAAAATGTAATCAACCCGGAAGTTTTATTGGTCCAGTTAGGAAAGATCCATGCCTCCAACGCATGCAAGTGTGGTTGAGAGAATTGGTCCCTTGAGAGTTTTCAGAGTTGAGAATCTTCTATCCTTAAGCTCCTCTCTTCTAATATGTATTTTTATAACGACTTTTTCCACTATCTCTTACGTCAACAATGTTTTCATTCAAAAGGCTGTTAACGTTTTAAAAACTAGTCTCACAGCACACTTATCCCTTAGCCAGTCGAAATAAATAAACGTTTTGTATTTCCCCCAGCGGTACTCTAAAACTGTCTGCGGTACCTGCCGAGACGTCGCTTTACGATGTGGAACTTGCTTTATGTCTCTATAGGGTTTTATCGTCGGCCTAACCCGCCTACTGTAGATTAGGCTGCGCTCAAATGGCGCGTTTGAGTGAATTTTAGTACGATTCTATTTACAGTTCTATGAATTGTCTTCCTAGTTTAGTTGTTGAAATGGAAAACTATAACCAAAGCAACCTAGTATGTATATAATTCCTATGATTGTTGTAGTCGATGAGAAATTTGTAGGACTAGTTTAGATAAAACCACCATAATTTTTTTTTATTTAATGACATGCTGGAGACTTAGGCCGACATAACCCTAAGGGTTCAAGGCCTTAAAAAAAGAAGAAGAAAAAAAAAAGACATGCTGGAGGCTTAAGGGAGATGGTATATTATTAGCATTGCCATTTAATTAATACATAATCAATAAATAGAACTGTTTTAGTCGCAGAGGGGCATTGCTTTGCTGACCGTGTTTATTCTTTACTTAACTTTTTCTCTCTTTCTTTTCTTTTATCATCAACATCGTGATGAGTATTTTGAAAAGATATTTGACAATATTCTATCAAATCTTGTATAAATAAAAGGCAAGTGGTCATTTTCCAGAACCATATGAGATAGCCGTAATCTCGAGATAAAGAAGTATGTTTAAAAACTTTTGTCTTTGCCGCACCATGAAGCTGTGGAATCTCTTCATAGAAGACATGTTCTGTTGGCAAGTCTTTCTAAACACAATACTTATGTTACGCAATACATTTGTAAACATTTTTTGCTTTTCCTCTGCTATCAATATTAGGATTGCATTTATAATCTACCTTTTTCTAATAAAAATCCTCAAACAATCAGTTTTTATGTATGAAAAGTCGATTTTAACAGGCTTTTATTGTTGGTTACGGCTATCAATGGCACCTAGTTTCTTGACTGTACTACGTCGTACTTCACGATAAATGATAAACGAGTTGGCGAAATAAAAAAAATAACAAAAATATCGCCTCGTATGTCATCCGCCTAAGGGTAGCGTTGTACCGGCTGTAGTCGGTAAATAAATTTGAATCTAACATTGCTAAGTTCCGGGTGATGGGTTATTTATTTAAATGCGATCATTGTTTTGGGTGTTTTGACCGAGTTCCGAACGCGTGGGTGTTTCGTGATCGGGTCGTATATATTCTTTATGTACATAGATATTTTTGTTAGGGATGCCACTTGTAGTTTAATTGTTATATTTTGATATTTTTTTATATCTTAAATCGTTTACTAACCCTAAGTTGTACGGTAATCTAAATTAAAGAATAAAGAAAATACTTATTTATCCATCACACAATTTATGTATGTAACATAAAATTATAAATATAAGGAGATACAAATAAAAAACAAATAATAAATCTCAGCATATTTGCTACACTGCTATACTTAATAGCAAAAAAATACTTACTATACATACTAACAAGGTAAAAACATAATTTGACCACAATCACAGTGGATGTTAAGAGACAGTGTGATCGAAGACGGTGATATGTTAAGTTTATGATGGCAGCTAGTTCTGAAGTGCAACTACTGCGATACACTGATAGATGTTTGACGATAGGTTTTGAATTAAAAGGGTAAATAACTAAGCAAGCAATTATCACTTCAAATTAGAACTTTAGTGAACCTTTAATAGATGGATTGCAAGCGTCTTTTGTATCAGATGACATAAACAATCAAATACCTCAGTCAGATATATCAAAATTTACTTGTCGACAACTCATGATACCAGCGCAGTATAATATGGCAAGATTTCCCTTCGTCTAAAACTCATTCAAATTCATACGAAAATCGTAACGAATATTTAGTTAACAGTCTATATAATCTGCTATCAAGAATGGCAACCCTAAAATCAATACAAACAGCCGATACCCCGGCATCCCTTGGTACTGCTTTGCATAGAATTTCTTTTCACAGTAACAATTTTTTTATTATTTTTCCTCTTTCCCTGGTACTTCTAGTGGTAGTAACATTTAGATGTAAATAAAGAAAATCGACATAGTTCAAGCCTCGACATGTAGTAACGTTTTTTTAAGTTGTTCGTTTATTATTTATAAATTGAATTTGATTACTATCACTATTATTTGACAGTGAATAAATAAAAATCACTACCAGCACGCTACCTTAGAGTACGCTGTTAAAACAGTTAAATATGAGACAATAGACTACAATACAAATAGGTAATAAAAATTCTTCCTGTACGATATACTACACATAGACTAGAAGGACCTAAAAAAAGTCCGCTACTCCTTATATAACTAATCTTAATATTTAAATCAACACAAGTAATTTAATGTTACAAAAGAAATCAAATACACTTATGTAATGTTAACGTTGAAGAACAATATATGAATTGTTTGCTAAATAGGGCGATCCAAATCAGAAACGGTAAACTTTACTTTTTTACTGCAGGCTATATAATCTTTAGTATTTGCAATTAATTTTAACTTTACACCTCAAGTCCTTTTCAAGAAAAAGGGTTTTGCCAAACAGACATACCGACAGACGGACAACAAAGTGATCCTAAAAGGGTAGCATTTTAATTTTCTTTTTATATTTTTATAGGTTTGGCGTTGTGGCCACAATCTCACCTGATGTTAAGAGACAATGTGGCCTAAGATGATAACACGCTAAGCCTAATGGAAGACTGGTTCTCAAGTACAGCTGCCGGAACACACCTATTGGTGTTTTCAACTTGAGGGTGCTAGCTAGCCAGGCGGGCATTGGAAAAAGCCCTACCACCATGCAAAAATTCTTGATATGATATCTTGAATTGATATGTCATTATGAGATACGGAACCCTAAAAAAGGATGTAGAAAAGCTCATGTAGTATCGCGGGAAAATAAATAATTGCAGATTTAAATTTTCTGTTATTATCACTATACATGTATTACTAGAAACATACCAGTTCATCCAGCGAAGAAAGTCATTCTCTATCGCTTGCTCTTTTATTGAAAATATTATAAGTGGACCACGGGATAGCCTGGAAATTGAAGGGTCTCTTGCAACTGCCGGTTACGCAGGTCCAATTATGTTAAACTATGCGCGTCATTAAACATAGAACTCTCTGGCGACCTGGCGAGTAATGAAAATTCATAAACTCTACTAAACCGTAAAATATAGAAGGTGTAATCATAATACCCGCTTATAATTATTATTGTCATTGGTATTGAAACATAAATAATTATTAAGAATTCAAAATAACGTAATGTTAAATTTTCGTCGTGGTACGTAATTTGACTATTTCGACAAATAAGATCAAATTACGTATATTAACAGTTTAAATGTTTTACAATTAAAGTAGATTTTAAACTAAGCCTTGCTGTAATTCGAGGATTTAAAAATGTAAAAAATCTTGTTAAGAGATATTAAAGTTAAAATAAAAAGCAAGCTAAGCTTAGGATTTTTTACGGTGGCAAGCAAAGGGCACACAAATCCAACCTATGAAATATTGGTAATATCAAACGTAGAAAAGTCCATCTACATGGCAATATATCTGATATCAGAGAATGGAAATTATATCTTAATAGATGTCTTCATAATTTTGATAGGTTCTACGGCGAAAATAATGTTTATCTTGAAATGCAATGCACAATGGAGATTAAACTGGTTTTCAATATGTATAAGGGCATAGTCAAGTCTCAAGCGACAAATTGTCTACTAACTATTAATCTTATGCATTTTCATAGTTTATAGGTTTTATTAAAGTTATAATTCTTTTGGCGTGTTAAGTAGAGAGTAAATTTGAGCGATGCATCATGTGACGGAAGTGCGACATCTTGAAATTAGCTATCATTTATAATAATAATAATTCATTTTGCTGACTGTCTTATATTTGTTCAAAAATAATATATCGTCCTACATTACAATTCACACTACATTTAATTATTCTATATATTAAAAAAAGTCTGTAAAATGATTTTAAATTATTATCATTGATGGATTAAATCATCATGTGTGTACGCGGGATATTATTGGAATTATTTTTAATTAGTTTTGTTTTATTACGCCAAAGAAATATAACTTTTTATGTGCGTACGTAGATATTTATTAACATCGACTTTTTATTTGAAAAGTCGAACGTTTCGGAATAGGTGTCGGAAAATCAATTATCGAATAGCCGACTCCAGTAAATACGTACGGATGATTAATTATTAAAATTTAAAATTAACGTTTAATATGGAAACCGAAAGATATTATACATTTCCTATGATCCAATGAAATGAAATAGTAATATAAAACATGCTAATTACGCTGTTTCGAATAGCTCGAAAAGGCTCTAATGAAAATTATTGTTAATTTTTTTTGTCGCTATGTGTCTAATCAATATTAATCTATCTATCTGTACTTCTTTATATACGTTTTTTCAAAATTCGTGATATACATATATTGTGAAGGCACTGATTACGAATATGACATAAAAGTAATTTTTGTCTGTCTGGATTTAATTCGAAAATTGACAGATTTTTAATATTATTTTATTTCGCAATTGTTAGGTTATAATAATTATCCATTATTATACCATCTAATATATCTATATATTTTCCTAATATATAGAACTATTAACTATCAATAGGCAACGGTTTTTAGAAAACAAACCCGTTAAATGGATGTCCCTAAAGAGTTCATATGCTTTATGAGTTTTTATTGGAAAGATACTTCGATGTGATTTGTTTTCACACGACTGCTCGCAGTTGGAAGTTATGCTTAATTTTAAATCAAAACATCGTGTACGTGTACTCCTGAATTGATTTTTATATATAGCCCACGGTCTGTAAGTAAGATGGGGAGCAACATCGAGTGTCAACATAAATTGAAATCTTGTTGCCTCTCCGCGCAATGTATTCGCCTGTATAGCTGTACAATACAAAAATAAATTACTCTTACAAAATACATATTATAATAAATAGATATCAAATAAGTAAGTAATACATAACGTAACAATGATAATATTTGATATTAATAATAATAAAGCTTTATTAATTCTATACATGGCTTTAAAATATTTAAATATAAATTTTACATAAATTTAGTCTACAACATTTAATATAATCTCATATATAAAAATCTTGTGTGTATCTGTTAGTGATCGTATAACTTCTGAAGGACTTGACCGATTGAACTCAATGTATGTTGTATACAAAAGTAATAATAATATATGTAGTATATTAATAATTTAGCATTGCTTATTGTATACATTCCATGAAAATCATTGCTGAAGAGTGAAACTAGTTGCGTTTCTAGATCGTTTTTTTTACTTTAAAATTCATAAATAAAACATCGATAAACTATTTGATGGGTCTAACAAAAGTCTGGTGTTGGTCTGTTTTAGTTTTTCCCTATAAAGTAAACACAACAAGATGAAATAATAATAAAGTTATCTCAACAACGCGTTGCGAAGCGACGCGGTGTGAAGCTTGTTTTGCTGAGGAGACTGGGGTATAGATGTATTAAGAAAAAATTATAAATTATGTCTCCTTATAATTTGTTAATTTTTCAAGGGCTATATATTTTATTTATTTATTTGTAAGATATTGACAACAGCAAAACAGCACGTTACACATAATTATTGAATTACCAATTAAAATTAACCAAAGCATGCGTCAAATTAAGTAATATACAGGTGGATTTTTTAGATGGGATTGTATGGAAAAATCTGAAACTATTTCAAATAAAGAAAAGCTGTGTAAGGAGGAGTCATGAGCTCGATTTATGACCAAACAAAAACTATATATTAACTTTTTATTTGATTTCTTGAGTGGGAAATCTACTTGATAGATTTTTCGAAAATACGACGACACCTGCATTATTACATCAACTAATTTTGTTGCTAATAAAGATCAATACTTCCAAAGAAGCTTATTATTGTAAATTAAAAGGATTAGATCATTGCCGCATTCAGCATCTGCTTGCAGTCTTTCGCAGATCGTCATCCCATCTGGCCGAAGGGCGTCCTATACTACGTTTGCCGAGTCGCGGTGTCCACTCAAGAACCCGTTTACCCCAGCGGTTGTCGGTTTTTCGCGAGATATGGCCGGCCTACTGCAACTTCAGCTTTCTAATTCTTTGAGATATGTCGATAACTTTGGTTCTCTGTCGGATGTATTCGTTACGAATCCTATCCTTCAGAGAAACTCCGAGCATAGCTCTTTCCATAGCACGCTGAGCGACTTTTAGCTGGTGGACCAGCCCTACCATGAGTGTCCACGTCTCAGCTCCATAGGTCATTACGGGTAGGACGCACTGATTGAAAACTTTCGTTTTCAAACATTGCGGTATGGATGACGAGAAGACTCTACGTAGTTTCCTAAACGCTGCCCAGCCAAGCTGGATCCTCCTCTTGGCCTCTTTCTCAAAATTCTTTTACCAAACTGCACAATCTGCCCGAGGTAAGTGTACTCAGAAACAATTTCAAGAAGGTGGCATCCACGACGACCGATACCTATCCTACCACCCTGCAATATTATTACTAATATTTGCATTAGTGTCTACTTCACCGAAGTTCCCTTTCCACAAATGAAGTACGAGCCGACGCGCCATGCTAGGCCACGAGTACCGCTCGAACTCCATCAAACTTTATCATTTAAGTACGTTCATTTACATTTTTTTGTTTAGATTACGTCTTAATTCGCTGTATTTTTAAAAGCACAACTGGTTTATGTAATGTTATTATAATAATCTATATAAATAGAATGCCGAATTTGTTTTACGACTTAAAGTCCGGTATTTAATTCCGTGGTAGTAAAACAACATTTCATGTGTTGCTAAGTTTAAGAAATAGTGATGACTACAAATCTGAACTTATCGTAAAACCAAACAAAATATTGTACCTATTGTTAAGTTTTTGAGCAATCATTACTTCATGGTTTTTCATTGAATTATGAATGTACCTTCTTGTTTAGTTTATACGTATAATAAAACTGGAGTGTCTGTTTGTAATTTAAAAATAACATCTTTTTAATAAATGTATATGAGAATATTTATGGTACTTAAGGAAAAAAAAAATTTCATCTGTCTGTCTGTTTGTTCCGGCTAATCTCCGAAACGGTTGGACCGATTTTGACGGGATTATTATTGGCAGATAGCTGATATTATAAGGAGTAACTTAGACTACTTATTTTACATTCTGTAATCCACGCGAGCACAGATACAGCAGTGGTTTGCAATAATATTTTAAAAATAGTGGCCAAAAGTTCAAGGTATTTTATTGCTACAAACATGCGGTTAAAATAATAATTAAACCAGTCTAAAACAGTTAAGACTTTAAGCCAGCGGTGTATTATAAAGCGAGCGACAACACGCTAACTGTCGACCGAGTATACAACACATCCCTACATGCCCTGAGGAGTTGTTACGTGCCTCTAAACAAGCTATATCGCTCACCTACCATATAAGCTGGGAATTAAGGACTCTACTCTTGCTACACTAAAGGTGAGATGATAATATTAATGTTTTAGCGTATATTATTCATTTTATTTTATTATTAGCTGTGCCCTCGTCTCTGCACCCATTTTTAATTTGGTTTTTACTCATATTTTACTATTTTTAAAAGTATTATTGAAAATTCTTATAAACGATCAATTGAGCAATGACATAAAATTTCCATGTACAAAGTTTCATTAAAATCCGTTAAAAAATTATTAAAATTCAAGATTTAGATATTTTTTACGATTTGTAAAAGTAGGCAATTCTTATAGCCCATTCATTATGGAAAGACATTTAATATCCCTTCTACAAACTTTCATAAAAGTATAGTTTAATCAGTTAGTTAAGTTAATTAGTTAAGTCCAGATATATAGAGCTACAGTTTTGAAGTGAAACTTCTTATGCGACATCCAACACGTTTAACGTTTAACGTTTAACGCACATTATCGGTCTCTCCTCTTTGTGTGAGAGCCAGAGCGAGAGAGCAAATGTCGGTGTGTATGTATATTGCACACTGTTTAAATAATATATAAAATATTTTTTAAAATGAAGTTTCACTTCTATCGTGTGTGAATCGCACACACACCTTTTTTTACATTAATATTCGTGGTCTGTGGACTATATAATAGACATCTCTAATAAAAGAACGTATACAGACAGCACTACAAATTGATTAATATAGATAGTATATCTATTTACATTTTATTGAAAATGTGAAAGAGTGTGGGTATAAATAAAAATGCATGCATGCCATAAAAGTGTAATGGCGGGCTTCTTCTCATTCCGTAGCGTGTTGTCGTCCAGAGTAGACGCTCTGTGAGTTCTCTTACATTTTAATTTACACGTTTGGCTAATTTTATTTATATATTTTAAAAGGTATTTTTTCAGTAGTGAGACATTTAATTGCTGATATTGTTATTTGAGATTTGTATTTCTTTATAATCAAAATAAACTCCTAATAATAAAGGGCAATGTTCTTTACGATGTGAAAGAAAATTCTGTAGGGTCTAGTTTCTCTGATGCACTGAATAGTGGTGGCCTTTAGTTAAGTAGAATATAAAGTGGCGTAGCGGGTACATTTTAAATTTTATCATAATGAATACTAGTCCGAGACGGATCCCTTAGGAACAATGTCGCTGTAGCTCGGCGAAGCTGCGCGAAACAACTTCTTATGTAACTCTTTTCTGCTCATGTAAATTACTTTAATTGAAATTTGAGATGGTTATTATGTATTACACTTATTGTGGGTGATTACGATACTTTACATAAACATTTTAAGACTGACATAAAATATTTAAGACTATATTCCAGAGATATGGAGGATTTTCGGAAATTGTAATAAATTAATTCTTATTTTCATACAAAATAATATTTCGCCTAAATAAAAGTACACAAGTATGGATAATGCAGCAAATTATATCGTGACGCCAGTGTCACACGCCGCGCCTCGCCCCCGCCTTGTAATCAAACCCATCGAATTCTTGACAAAGCTCGAAGTTTATGATTCATGGTTTTATTTATATATTAATCGTATTGGGGGTGTAAGAGCCAATTTTTTTTTATAATAGCTTAGCTTTTTGACTAATGTAGGTGAGGTTGGGTTAGGTGTCTCAGGTCTTAAGATGATTTTTGGCATGACAGCGGCCACCGCCGATGGATTGCCGATCTTTCGGTGGTTGCCGTTGTTTTTGCATTGTATTGTGCTTACCATCAGAAACAGTACCGTCAATTTGCCTAACAACTATAAAAAAAACGCCCTACTTACTCACTTAGCTCGCTTTCTTAGAATTACCATCTTTATCTTAACTGTTGTTTGAATGTGTTCAGACCCGTCTCGTCTCGCGGCTGTCTCGTTCCGTGACAGGAGAATTTTCATAATTCACCCTCGAATCACTAAACACTCTGAATCCTTCATGTAATACTTATTATATGGTGTGCAAAATTAAGCATTATTGTTCTGTTTTGTCATAATTATTACATTCGACTGGAAGGTTAGTATCAGAAAATGATTACTGGAATTTGTTCCCTATTTAGGCACTTAAGTCTCCCATGCCATGGAACAGTTATTCAGATTTATATACATTGAGAGTTGTGGTCGAATGGTTTAGACTGGCGGAATATCGGGTCGATGTACGCAGGCTCAAGTCTCGTCATGTACCAACGATTTTTTTGGACTTCGCGTACTGTTACTTATTCAAATTGGTAACAGTATTGGCTGCCGGTGAAGGTAAACATCGCGAGGAAATCTGAACGCCTGAGAAATGTTCTTGTATGTATGTGGGAGAAATATAGAACTATTGATTTCTCGGTGTTTGAGTTCACCAATACTTCGTGGGCTGGCGTTGTGAGTCCCCTGCCTTCCCTTGGGAATAGGCGGCATTGCCCATCAGTGAGACACTTAAAGTCTTATGTAAGCATATATCAAAAACAATTTATTTATATAAATAAGCGAAATTATTGTTAATGCATTTTTTATTTTATCGTTGTAGGTTTTAGTGTTGTGGCCACAATCTCACCTGACCTTGAGTGATTAAGTGGCCCATGATGGTAGCACGCTAAGCCTCGTGAGAGGAATTGCTCTCAAGTGTAGCTGCCGAAACACACCTGTAAGGGCTTGGTGACAGATTTTCAACTTTAGGGTAGTAGTTGGCCAGGCGGGCATTGGAAAAAGCACTACCACCATGTTTATATTTACCGTCAATATGATTTAACGAGATATAGATTAGCATTAAAAAATAATAATTTGTTGTGACATTGAGAACGTAGATTAAAAAAATTGAATTTGAAGGGATAATTTGGCACTTTTTGGATATTGGGCACAAGCGACAAGCGATAAATACAAATTAACAATATAAACTTCAGGTTCATATCCGGTTGGGGTAATTTGAACCTGGTCAAGTTTAACGCCGAAATAACACAGTCGTGTCAATTCTCTGCTAAACGGAGGCCGTTGAGATTAACTTTAATTTGTGGGGCGTTTCTCTTCAGGTAGCAGACAGCCTCGAGCTTCTTGAGATGCAACTAACATCTGATATCAAATTTGGGCGTTCGAATGAGCTACTAAAAGATTGGGGATCCCCTTCAAGGTTAGATGGTATTTCACACCGAACCAGCTGCCACTCTTGACTCCATTGAGCGTCGAGCTCACTGACTTTTTGCCTCTCAGTGTATTATAGGTTACACTTTGGAAAGAGTGCACAAGAATTTCACGGTTTAATTCCGCCGTAACCCGTTACACCGCAGAACAACTAGACGCCGTGAGGGTTTCTGCCCTTATGTGTTGGGCATTCTCTTAATTCGCACGAAGCTTTTCCTTGTTCATTATACGAACGGTCAAAGAGTGGAACTCACTCTTGGAGTCTGTCTTCACACGGACCTATAACTTGGCATTCTTCAGGCAAAGAGCGAACGGGCTTTTGATAGGTAATCTTGATCTATCTTTGGCCTCATCTATACTTACCATCAGATGAGAACGAGGTCAAGCGCAAACCTATATTCATAAAACAATTCCGGCAAAATGATGGTAAAGTACGGTGTAGTCCGTAAACAACGGCGTCCGTCGGTAACACAAATTTGATCGGTAGTCGTCGATATCGGCCTTTTTTTATCGTTATAGGTTTGGCTTAGTGGCGACAATCTCACCTGATGTTAAGTGACGATATGGCTCAGGATGGTAAACGCTAAACCTAGTGGAAGACTGGCTCTCAAGTGCAGTTGCCGGAACACACCTATTGATGCTCGGCGACAGATTTTAAAAATTCCTTCTCAAATGCTTCTTCACACCCCATTAGAAGGACCTAATATCAAAGAAGGGTACAAACTATACCTATCTCACGTACTTAATAAATGCAAATAAATATCATAACTGTAATAAAAATTAAAATATTGGGAAGCGATATCTTAAGAACTATCCTGTGTAGTATCGATCTCATGTAAACTTGTGCTTTTGTTTTCCATCCCCCACTATTATCATTTCTTACCCAAGACGCGGTATATCGCTATCGGTCAGTCTATACTATTTAGAATCTCAAGGAATAAGAAGTACTTTTTTAGTCGTTTCTGTTCTTAACTTGTACAGTGACAGGTTGGAACGTGAATACAATATAATGAGGGGGCGAGAAGCTTTTGCGACTGAGAGGAAAGTTTGGAACGAACTCAAAAGTGCTTCTAGTAATTTTTCCCGGTCGATTTAAAATGATCGCATTGTGGCTGGAGTGTTTTTTTAAATCTCCTTCAAATTCTGAAAGCTTGTAATATCGTTTTTTATTTCTATAAAATAAAAGTGTGTTATTGTGAATTTAACATATTAATCGATTTTTGTCATAAAGTAACTTAGAAAATTTATGTGAAATTTACAGAAATACCGATAAATCCTATTGTATGCTAGAATTTGGCACGTAGCTCGTAGAATGGATGACCGATGCGGACAAAGATTCTCTAGAGACAGCCACGTACTGGGAGACGCAGTATAGGCAGACTCGCTACAATATGGATCGACGACTTGAAGGTTGCGGGAAGCCGTTAGATGCGAGCAGCGTAGGACTGATCGTTGTAGCCATATTTGGGTAGGCCTATGTCTAGCAGTGGAGGTTTTTAGACTGAAATAATGATGGTGACAAGACTGTGATGTCATCTTAGACGTATAATATAAGATGCATTGCTTATTGGCACATTCGGACATGTATTAGAGAGATGGGTGGAAGAACTTTGTGAAAAATATGACACGTTATTGAATATCATTGTTTTAAATGTCATCAAACTAAAAATGGCTAGTAAAAATCGTGATCTGATTTGTCAGACCTCGTATCGTAAGGGCTTGTGTAGACGGCACCAAGAACGCGCTGCCACCGCGCCGCTCGCCGCCGCTTAATTTGACATATCAATATAAATTTTTAGTAATACTTTGCTAGCCACGAACAATATACGTGTAGACATAATAAATATGTAGAAATAACTAAAAAAAGAATTTAGTGATTGCATACTATATGTACAAAAATTGCCAAAATGAAAATGAGAAGCCAAATAGACACTAATGGGTTCACTCATGAGCTGTGGTTTTGAGTCGCTTATGATTGTAAGCCAAGTAACTCGCATACATAGGTTTATTGTAATAAAGTATAAAAGTGCATAAACAACATATTATACCTAAAGAGCGGTTCGGTTGTGTAACTTCAAACAGTAAGTTGTGTGATTATCTTCGGATGAATATCAAGACAAATTATCTAGTGTAAAAGAAAGTCGCTATTCGCGTCTGTCTGTTCATCCGTTTACTTTAAACCTCAACGGATTTTTTATACTGTTTTCACTGTCATGTATATAATATTTTCCGGAAAATTTTTATACACAATATATTCTTATTAAGTGTCTATGTTGTAGAGAAAATCAGCTGCGCAGTGGCGGCGCGGTGGCGGAGCGGCTGCGGCGCGTCAGCGGCGCCGTCTAAAAAAGCTTTAATGGTAGGGGCTATAAATATTAAAAATAGAAAAGTCGTCGAATCCCCGCAAAGTACTGAGTTTTGTGTGATGAAGCATAATTTATCTCTATATGTTAAATAGTTATATATCTTAAAACATTATAAAACAAAATATTTTCATAGGGGACTCGAAAATTCTTATTTTTTTTGCGCTACATTACTTCTATGTATGTATATCAAAAGTGAGTTAATAAGTCGACTACAATAAACGCTGTTCCTTAGTGTTGTCTCGCTGCGTATTACAATAGTGTCCACTCTGAACTTTGTTTAATAGGACTTACAAACTTAATCACAGGTTTTTAGTACTGCTGGCTGTGAATTTATTAATTTATAGATGGCTTTATAACATGATGCTAAGGCTAAGCTATGACAACTAAGGTGGAGGATATTCCTATGTCAAAATTTCCTTATTTTTTAACTACTTTTACCAGAGAAAATTCCAAATAAACATTGTCTGTAATTATTTTCCAATAAATTTTTCCAGAATGACAAATCAAATAGTAGCTCAATTTAATTTGTGTCCCAAACCGAGGCATTACCGCGAACATGGAATGTCTCTAAAGATTAAAACCCGGTTCCATTGTCGCATCTACATATGTACATACCTATGAATATACAATTGTAACAGATATGTAATCAGACAAATCACGATTACTGCTTACTTTTTTTTATCATTGTAGGTTTTGACGTAGTGGCCACAATCTCACCTGATGTTAAGTGACGATGCGGCCCAAGATGGTAAGACGCTAAACCTAGTGGAAGACTGGCTCTCAAGTGCAGCTGCCGGAACTCACCTTTTGATGCTTGGCGGCAGATTTTCAACTTGAGGGTGGTAGCTAGCCAGGCGGGCATTAGAAAATGCCCTACCACCATGCTATGGTTTCCTCACGATGTTTTCCTTCACCGAAAGCTCAGGCTCATTGTAGGGATTCGAACTAACGTCAATCGACGCGAAGTCGTACATGCTACCACTGTGCCATCATCGCTTCAAATAAAGGCAGTATGACAATTCCCGAAATTCCGAATTTAATAGATATCTAATCGACATTATGTAGTAATTTGTTACTGAAAGATTGCAATTGATTGAAAGTAACAAAATATATTTAAAAATTAATAATTAGTCTCCGTTGAAGCGCATCGGAGATCAATAACTAATCTAAGGGTTATAAATTGTTATACTTTCTAACAAGATATATTTAAAAACGTCAAGTATATTTAGGGTTTTGAAAAACTGAAAATATGGGATATTGATTATGTTAATTTTGTAACTAAAACTTCATTATAAATTCTTGTTAATATTCATTGGAGTATGTAAATCGATGCCAAGTTATGCGTTTCTTCGACCATTATTCTTTTTTTATTAATCTTTGGGTTTTTATATTGACATAATATATAATAATTTCATCTATACCTAATTCTTTAACTTTTTCAATCAATTTTCCATTGTTTCATCTAAAGAGATGTCGTTTGATGTCCATTACAGTGACTGAATGATACGATTAACTTTCATTTCAACAACATTTTAATTACAATCATTAGTTTTTTCTTTACTTTTAAGTTACATAAATCTGTCCTGGTTCATTTATTATAATTATTTGTATAAAACAAGCAGAAATTTATCCGTTCCTAATATTTAAACAAATGTCGGACGATGACCCCCGTTACCCAGAACACTTGGGTACAGACCAGTTCCGTTCATAAACAACTAAATTGAATTTCACACGATAAAAGCTGGCGAAGTGATTTTATGCTGGTATTTCCAGCACACGTTTTTAATGCATAAAATTTTTCAAACAACCTTTCACGGGGACAATATCATCGCTCAAGTCAAATAGCTGGTGCATTTTTTTACTTGAAAGATCTGTGTATGTAAAACTAGTAAATAAATATGTGTCCATACTTAAAGTCAAATAAGAATAATAATATATTTATTTATAAGTCAACAAAGGCCCATAACATAGCGCGTAAACTATAAAATAATGAATAAGTGGTTACATTGAATGAACATTAAATAAAATTAAAATTAGCTTCAAATAAATTATATAAATCGATAGTTGTTCAATGATAACTCCAAATCATCGTACAACAACCGATATCCAGTGCTTCATGAATGATGAATGATAGTCATAAATTCCCACGATGGTCCTCATTATTAAGTTATACTAGTGGTCGTCCAGTGGTCGAAATTCCACCATAATTAATTCAAATTATAAGTTTTAACATTATTAAGGTTCTATTGTCAAAGACTATACTTTTAAAATCACAGATTTCGCCAAGGCTACTCTGTTAATTCGCCTATTTTTTCAACAAATTATATGAAATTTAAATAAAAAATAAAACAAAAATGATTAAATTAAAGAATACCTTTTTTTTATTAAAACGAAAAACCATGCGATAAAGAAAATGCCTTAAACAAACTTGACATACATATATCGATAATTTAATTAATGATACAAAACTTCTCTCTAAACGATGTTTATTGTAAAAACTCTTTCATCGTTTGCTAAATGTCCTTGACCGTTATATTCGGAAATATAAAATCTCAAACCGTAGAATGTGTAAAAGTTGACCGATTCAATGAAATTCCAATTTCTTCGAATGTTTGTCCTTGAGACTTATTTATTGTCATCGCAAATGCAGGTATTATAGGAAATTGAGTTCTTTGAAGGATAAATGGTAAAATAGTTCCAGAGTATGTTACATTTATATGTGGATACAGTAATATTGCTTTACCCTTATAACAACATGAAGTGAATGCAGTTCTGTCACCTAAAGTGACTTCAGAATCAAAATGTTTCGTATTGCAAAAGCTGCATTCTAAATCCATTAATCCACAATCATAACTATAAAAAAATTTTGGAATGACATTTTTGCACATTTAAATATATCTCTCAAATTCACTTCTTCATTCTGTATAATATTAACACTATTTGAATTTTCATTACTATTACTATGTGTCCGCGAAGATTTATTCTTCTTTGCCTCTCACTCCGTCCGAGCCGTTAATGTTCTATGTGGAGGCATAATAAAAGTAGAAGAAACTTTCATGAAATTACTGAAATCAAGAAGAGAAAAAGATTTTGGTAGCCACCACGATAATAAAAAATACAAAAAGATCTTTGAACCAGCAAGAACAAATAATTATATATATTTTTTATCTATATGTACACAACTTTCTTTTTATATTGAGGTTTTATATTAGATTAATATTTGTAAATTGAGCGAGCAGTATTTCACTAATAACTAATATATATGTCAAAGAGAGAGAGAGAGAGATCAGAATAGACTATCGAAAACACCAGGATTTTCCTTGATATCTTAATTATAGAATCATAGATCTTGCGTACGTAATCTGGGTTAGGTTAGGTTAAGTATTGTAGAGATGTACACGATCCAACAATCCAAATGAGCATAATGTTGGTTTCTTTTGGGTTTGCCTTAGTAGCATCCAATCTCCTGTATATAGCCGCCACATGCCTCGCATGTCTGATGTTATCGCTGCCGGTAGGTGACTAACAACAAACTCCAAACAGAATGATCTCTCTTCGGGTTCCGACTTAGTAGGTAGCCTTGAACAATCTTAGGATCCATATTTGGAGATCTTCACAATACGAGGGCTCGAGCTAGAACCATCCTTCAAGCCCGTCGTTGGCTGCTTATATGCGCGAGCACACCTGTTTCTAGCGCGCGGCATCTATACTTTCTTTCCATTTATTTTATATACGCCGTATTTTGAATTCCTGCCATGATCTATTATCACGTTGCTATGAGACATGATTTCTTTTTTAAATAGTGTCATAGACACGATTCCCTGACATATATATATATTGTAATAATCAATGAATTTATTAAGGTTATGTTTGACATTTAGTAAGACTATAGACAAACAATATTAATCTATTCTCAATTTGACCATAGACCTTAAACAATAAACAAACGTGTATATATGCGTGTGTGTATCAAATACTGGTAGTGTGTGTGATGTTTTTTTATTGTATTTTATGCATAATTATAAAAAAATATTAGCATTCTGCACTCCTTCTCTATATAAACTATAAGTGTGAGAAATTTCATAGTCCTCCGTCCGCGCAATTTTCGTAAAAAGGGGTAGAAAGTTTTTGCTTCACGTATTAATATATAGATGACTTAAACTATGTACCCTGTGTTAGGTAATATATAAAACCCTATGTGGGTTTCACCCATGGTAACCCTATGGTATTTTAGGCATTATTTTTACATGTGAATTTATCTAAGTAAAAATTGGATCTGTTTTTTTTTAAGAAGTATATTTGATAGTCTTAAATATTAAACAATGCCTTTGAATGTTGATGGTATTAAAAAATCCATACACAAATAAGTTTTTTAATCACAAAAAAGACATAAATATCTGTAGTGTCCCCCGACTTTCAAACTAGGATAACCTGTATTTTAGCTGTCGGTTCCTTTGCAAATTAAGCATAGTTAGTGTACATAAGTTGATTGTATTCTTGTGAACAATTTCCTCGTGTTTATATAAAACCAGCGGTAAATGAACTAAAAGCAAATATATTAACTTTCACAAAACAACTTTAGAGATTAAATAGTTTATGAATTGAAATTTTTCTATGAATCGGTTTACTTTAATCGTTTTTAGAAACTCATTTTTCATGTTTAATAGAAAATTTATTTGTTTTAAATGAAATAAAGTGGGGTATTATCAAAACCGCCCTTAAAATACACAATATTAATCATAAATTTTACTAATATATGTTGTTTGTTTGTATTGTTGATTATTTGCAAAACACTCTTGAAACTGCTGTACATGCGTCTTTGGCAATATACACTATACTGAGTGATGCTTAAACTTCTGTTGTTCGCTGTTAGTAGTGTTTCTTCAATAGTCGGTCTAATTTGCGATCTTCCCTGGTAAGTTTAAATATTTGTTTGTTTTTGTAGAGATATGATTAGTCTACGACCTAGTAAAACCTGTGTAATGTTCGACTGCAGAAGTATACTTGCAACACCGACTTCTGCTGCAAAGCAGCAGTGCTCACGCTGTTGTGTTTTGGTTTGAAGAGTGTGGTAGACAACACGCCCTGATTCACGCAGCGTTTCAACTTATTCCTTAGGAACATTAACCTATTAATTACTGGTCTCAGGTCTTTCTGTTGTTGGTTACAATTCGTATGCTAGTAATGCTCGTAGGCTGCAGTAATATTATACAATCACGTCAGATTGCTGGTCCTAATATTTTACTTTTGTTTTTTTTTAAATCACTTACGAATATAAAAATGGATGTGATACTCCTAAAATAGTTTGGTCCTTAAAAATCCCCACAGTAAACTTAGTTAACTCCTAAATCTAGAGATGAAACTATCAATATGGTATTTACGTAATACGAATAAAGTAGTAATATTTTTATTACAAATATAAAACAGTTTACCTAGGTAATCTATTATTATTCAACATGGATACAGACAAATAAATAATTTCCAAGATAGATCTACAATTCTACAATCATATCAAGAGAATATAAATCATCTATTTAATATTCTAAATAATCGCTAACAACTGTTGCGATAAGATTGGATTGCTGCTTTTGTGGTGATGGGAGAAGTCACCAGGATATTGGAATACTCGCGAACGTTGAAGCACGGTTACAATTCAATTCTGCTCGAAGCGCCGGTGGCCGCTAATGACTGTGCCACTGCGGACCAACCGTGATTTATTCCTCGGAATTCATCGGTTTCAAGCGATGGAATTGTAGCGGTAAGGTTAAACATTAAAATTCAAAACGCAAGTCCAAATATTTAAACAGTCACAATTATTGCAACTTTTTGGACTTCATTGATTACTTTATAACGTATGTTTAACCTTAATCTCATCTTATGTTAATTGACGATTAAGACGAACGTTGTAAATCTCAAATGCTAGGAATTCGATTGGCTCGTAAGTGCTAATAGAATTATACAGTTTTGGAGACAGATTTCAGCACTAGAAAACTAGCAATGGTGGTACACTTGCAAAAACAAAATTTACAAAATTTCAGAAATTTAATATCTTAACTTTGCCCTACCTATAATATTCTAATACCTTTGAAAATTTAATGTATGTTCGCACAAACTTAGATAAACTAGATTTAGTTATAGACAAGAAATTTTTTTTTGAAATAAACACCGATAGTCTATGGGTGACTCAGAATAAACAAAGCACATTACCGATTTGTCATTAAACATGTCAAGCAGGGTTTACTGATAAAGGTTATTATAGGGTAGATCATTATGTGAATGATAGTGATGTCTGGAAATGACTCATTTTCTGTACGTCCATTAAAATAATATCATTATGAAATTTACTTACAGAGTAACAAAAAATTGGTAAACTCGATCGCGTTTCATTTTCGTGACATCCTATGTTTGTCTCTAACCGGTAGGTGTTTTAGAGTTCATAAGTGCCTTCTCAGAGACTCAACTAATTAGTTTTTTTTTGTTTTGCTATGGTTGCATCACGTTATTAACTTTTCTTTTATGGAAGCTCAGGCTCATATTAAGATTTCGATAGACGCGATGGCTAAACACGATATAAGTTACGGAGTAACGCTACCTCTTACGATACAAACCATATAACGTTACTCGCACCTGCTGCGAACTTTCGATATTCGAACGCGAAAACGATAATTGGTTTCGATTCGCCCGGTTGTTTGCTTGAAATGGCGCACCAATTAATTATTGTTTGAACGTGACTCGCTGCGACAAGGTTGTTTGAATACTTTCTATTACGGTCTTCCTTCATCTACTAAAGTCTCCGTCGGCTTCTCTGTATCATGTCTTAACGACAGCTGGGTATGACACCACAATTGTGTCCGATTGGACGGCGACCACCATAGACTATTTGTAACAGTTAACATAGTGGCACGCTTAGGCGTGTCACGTTCCGGGATCATCCGGTGTATATCTAACAATCAAGTGAGGTAGTAAGGTACAAGACTGGATCGCGACTACTATGCATATGGCGTTAAACCTATAACAGAAACTTTTTTTTGATATGTCGCGTTTCGTATATTCTGCCTACTACTACCTGCCATGGATCGTTGATCTCTCTGTAGTCGCCGTTGTATTTAACCGACTTTAAAAAAAGTTTCTCAGTTCGTATGTATATTTATTTTGGACGTTTTTTTCATTTTCTTTGTTTATGAATCGATTTAGATGATTCTTTTTTCGTTGGAAAGGGGATACCTCAAGGGTGGTTCCGTTTTAATTTAATTAGCATTGCACCTTTGACTTTGAAGATACACCAGCGGACTCCTGAAATAATTGATAATGGTTTTGTTTTTTGTTACAAATTGTCTTATTAGATTTTACTGTGCTTGCCGTCAACTAAAGTGCAGTCATTTTGCGGTGTTACAATTAAAAAAAAATTGGTGCAGCTGTTCCATGATTTTCACTGTAGTTTTACTCCAAAACATCTGAAACATCTTTTACACTATTTATTGTTTACACATAACTGCTTGGTCACAAGAATCCCATTTGTTATTTTGCAAAGAAAATCACTACATTATAAAAAAGGTGTGTGTGCGATTCACACACGATAGAAGTGAAACTTCATTTTAAAAGACATTTTCTATTTTATTTAAACAATGTGCAATATACATACACACCAACATTTACTCTCTCGCTCTGGCTCACACAAAGAGGAAAGACCGATAATGTGCGTTAAACGTTTAACGCTTGGAAGTCGCATAAGAAGTTTCACTTCAATAATAATTTGGTTATGGCCTTAGTTTTACATTAGTGGTTTCTGTCATAAAATACCTTCATGCGTGTTATGAATTGAAAGATATGTCAATCAACACTTCACTAGTGTCGGTAAATATTGCAGCTTTCGAACTACTTTAGAGTCAGTATGTTGCGCATTTTTGTCTCTTGTTTTTTTAAAGTGTAATTAAAATGTAGCGTAATTATTTAAAAGAAGCAATAAAAACACTAAATATCAATGCGTTTGCCTGATATAAGAGAGGTAAATTTGTTTGGAGATTTCTCTCTACTTGGGGCAGCCCGACTGGTGGAATAACTCCAGCCTACAGAAGTTCGCAGCTAAATGACCTAGTGTTGTGTTTCTGTGGTGAGTAGAGTTTCCAGAGCTCCTTGGGTGAGGGGTTCAAGGTCGGCAACGCGCTTGTAATACCTTTGGTGTTGCAGGCGTTCATAGTCTACGGTAGCAGCTTATCATCAGGCGGGCCGTATGCCTGTTTGCCACCTTTGTAGCTTAAAAAAAATACTGTAAGTACCTAATACATTGTAGCAACTCCATATATCCATGGCATAGAAATAGAAAATCATTAATTAAAATTCATCAGGTTTAATATAATCGTAACGTACAACTTCTATAACCTTCATTCACCATTACAATTCTTTCCTTATATCCTTATTTCCTACAATTTCGTTTGGAAACTCTTTAACTAAATCCTATATAAACAAATGGTTTTATCTTGTCAGATCTTTAGTATTATCGCAATGTACTGTGCAGTATAGTACGAAGCAAGCACAGAGGAGAATGACCTTAAATCTCTGAAACAATGACCTCTAAAGAACTGTTTATAGAGGAATAAATCAATGAAGTCTAAACATTTTTATCTTTCAAATGTATATTACATTTGTCAATATATTTCAATTCATTTGTTATGGTTTTTTTATTCTGAATTTTTATTTCGTGACTGATGGAAAGTTAAAAACATGAGAAAAACATCGACGGTCAACGAGAGCCCAAGGTTCATAATTTATAATTCGTCATTTATACTCTACAAATGTCCTTTGTTGAAATGAGCCGATATTATTAGAAGGAAAGGACACGTTGGCTGTTAAACGGTATTTGCAGATTCATGTTGCAGCCACATACATGTTTTTTTTTTGAAGAGCTAGGTAGGGTTTTAATATTACAACTAAATATTAAGACAAATGTGATAAATTTAAAGCGTATGTTAAGAGGTGAACATGGGAAGAAAACTGGCTTAAAAGAAAACAATAATTGCGTTTTCGTGAATATATAAAAGAAGCGTAGGTATCAAAATATATAGAGAAAACTGGCTTAGGTCAGACGCAATGTACCTTTTTATAAGCGTGTGACATTATTTTATTACAATTATTATTTTGTGCTACATCTGACGTACCTGGCAATTCTTAGTAGCAAGCTCAAGAAGAAACAGTAAAAATTCATTTGTTTAAATTTAAATTGAGTGGACATAAAAATTCTGAAGAATACATTTTGCTGTATAACATTTTTCAATAGTTTTAATCTCAATCTTAACGGTAAGCTCAATAAGACTATTATATCGCTACGATTAATACCATTAGCATCTAATATAACACAACCGCATTGACTAATTCTGTTTATACATGTAATACTGATAATTATCGCGTAAACTACGCGTTAATACCTACATAATGGATCAGCTTCGGTTACCTCATTAGCAACCGTGTTCGGTTCATTAAACACATTAATTATTTCAAACGATTATAATGATGTGTTAGTTTATTTTAATGGTAATTTTAATGTTATTAATTTTTAAGTATGTTTGTTTAAATGTTTGGTAGGACACTAAGGAAAAAATCTCAAGAGTACAATTATTAATTGATCATCAAATACAATGGTGTTTTCCATCCGCTCACCAATAGATTGATATGTACCCAGTTATAATTAACAATAGCATTAATTACCAATTATAATTAAAATTAAAGCAATTACAAAGACAACTGATAATTAAGACTTGCCAAGTTAGAAACATCATATCAAAGAAAGTAACAAATTATTTTGTAAATGAATTGAAGAACGCATGTACCTACAGCTATAATTAAAGGAACTGCTACGGATCTTGGCATCTCAGCTCATTTATCAGTAACAACGATTACCCCTAACGTGCTTTCTACCGAACTTGGCCCCTTTTTCATATTTATGTTTTAGTTGGGATATAGTTTACTAATATTTAAAATGCGCATTTCCGTTTAGTCCTCGTCTTTGAAATGAAATTACTCACGCGCCATCTGTTGTACACTCGTTTTACTAATAAAGAACTTTCACGGGTGTACGTACAATAACTCACCAGAGTATCATTGCTAGCGAATGATTGGTTTAGGAATACATAGGGTCACACAAACAAAGAAATATTTATTATGTTCATCACCGCCTTCTCCACAAAATGAACAGAATAATATACAAATTAACGTAAAGTACTTAAAAAGTAAATTAAAATGTTAAAGTAAGTTAGAAGGTGAGTTAACTCAGCTAATGTTGTTAAAGTTGAAATTTAATAAGTGTAGGAAGAAACTATTCAAACGGGGACATTTACGCTAACTACGTAAAATTACAGGCAAAGGGTTCGGCGACTCGAGTCGATTTAATTGCGAATTAGTGACTAGTCTTCCATCCTCCATCATTAGCGGAAGGTAATACTTTATATCTCTTGGAAATGACCTATACCCCTCATTTTTGTAACATTGAACAGTTAGACTATACTGGGAAAGGCGGGTATCATGAATATACGGCAGTGTATTCGGTGATTAGTTTTTATATACGTCTTAGATAGACGCAGTGACTTGTCTGTTGTCAGAAGTGTCTAGAAATAAAGAGTTTTTATTTCTTATCTGGGGACGCAGCAGTGCCTCCGCCAAATCGAAGGTAATGCAAACTGCCGTAACATCCTCTTCTGGAAGGATTTCGGCGTATTTTTGATGTATTTTCACGCCTCTGTCTAGTAGCAATAGGTTATTGCGAAGGCTGAAACTCTGTTTATTAAGTGTATTTATAGGGTTCTTATGTATTTTTACCCTACAATTTTAAGTTTATAGCTTCATTTGTTTAAAAGTTATAAGAATGCAAAGACGAAAATTCCACACTGACTGAGTCAATACATACACAATATATAATAAGAATATATATATCGTATTGTCTTGTCATTAATTAAAATGTTTTAAGCTCATATGATTACGCAAAGTAGATTCTAAAGAATGGAATTTAACGAGTAAAAGGTACGCGACATTTTAACCAAACTTACTCCTTTTCGTATATTCACCTCCTAGACTAGATATTAATTACTTTATATAGACAAATCATCTAAATCGAGATTTGTATGCTGTTACAGCATATTTTTATTGGGATTTAGTTCCATAATTTATCATTGATATTCATGAACTACGCACTAGATACAATTTTCTAAATTATCTCTCTAGTCCAACTAACAGTTGTGGTCCTGGATCCACAGATATCGGTAATTATAACTATAAACAAAACAAAATACATTTTTGGTTCATAATTCACAACATAATATATTGGTTTACTTAATCAGATTTCAAAATGTAATACTTTAAGGCTATAGTGAAATTAATAAAGTTTTTCTTAGCGCCATGCAAACAAGGTAAACATTATCTGTCCCATTCTGTCTTTGAAACTAAGCAACACGTTTTAAAAAGAGACGCCACGAAAAATCACTTGTATGTGAGTCACGGTTTTTATTTTCTTTTACTATTTCGGCTTTTATATTATTGTCTGTATTTAAATTATTGTATAATGACATTTCACATAATTGAATCAATCAAAATAAAAAAAATACTTTATTCATTTTAGGTCCTAAGAAGATAGTTATGAACGTTACAAGTCTTCAACCGGTTCGGAGAACATCCGCCTGGGTTCACACGTCATTATACTGCACGTTTTTGTTGTATTCGATTTTAAACGCACAATCAGACGAAAGTACATACGGAAAATTTTCATTCGTGTAAAAATAATTAGCTGCAGTTTTCACACGTCTCCCGGATATGTATATGATGGGGATCCACGCTAAGTTGTACTTTTATATTGGTATCGAAGACTAAGAAATTTCGATTAAATACTATAATGATTTCCTTACAAGCCGCTTGAGTTGCGACGCGATTTTTATAAATATCCATAGTTTATCCCACAAAACGGGCTATTGTTCCACAAAAAAATAAAAAGAACATTATCTAGAGAAGATTAGTCGGGCATTTTGAAATATCAAATTTAAAATACGCGCAATCTCTCCAAAAAATGCTCTGGTACTGAACGCTTTTTATATTTGCTAAAAAACGTATGATATCGTGCCATTTGAAAGAGACAGTATGCGCTACTGTAAATCGATACGTTGAAGTTCATTCAATCTCCTTGATAAGTCCGGTGAGCAGCACAGAGGACGTGAGAACAGTTCTATGTACAATGTATGTGCCACAATTTATTCCTTAAAACGGATACTGCAAAAAACGTGTACTAAAATGCCGTATGAACCCAGCGGCAACACTATATACAATTGTTAATGTCTATAGATTTTACAATTTATACATATAATAACAAACTTTTCACGTCTCGTCGACCGGAAACCATCTTTCGCTGGCAAATTCACTTTTCCTTTCGCCGCTAAACGGAAACGAATTCGTACCACCTATAAGCGGTAATATTATTATATTAAAGGCTCCTTCAAGAGGGAATTTCTTTGACGAATTTCCTGGATTGTGTGAATGTGATTTCGCCTTTTTCTTGTAAAAGAAATTGTGTAAAAAATGAATAAAATATATAGATCGTGTAAGATCGTGGCAAATTTACAGGAATCGTAAAATGATTAATTATTTGATAATGATTTTAATCAATGTCTCTTATCTACAAAGACTTATGGTCTATAAATAAGGATGTAGACAAAAAAAAATGTACACAAAATTAGGGTGGTTTAGACCCTTGGATTTCACCATGTTAGGAATCACTATGAATGATAGAATTATATATGAGGTGAGGGCAGGTGGAGTAGATCACTTTTTTATATCTTTATATGATTTAGCGTTTAGTTACTATCTCATCTGATGTTAAGTGACGAGGTGACCCAAGGTGGTATATAGCTAAGCTTAGTATAGCAACTGGCTCTCAAGTACAGCTTCTGGAACATACCTATAGGATTTTGATGACAAATTTTCAAGTTGAGGGTGTTAGCTAGCCATGCGGGCATTAGGAAAATGTTCTACCACCATAAACACTGTTCCTAAAAGGTTTTTTAAGGCACCATCATCCTACAGTCTCGTTGTACATCTCGCTACGAATATAACATGATTTGAATATAAACGTCATAATACCTTCACGAGTAAACAAACACTTCAAATATTTTCCGAGTGTGTATAAGGTTGAATATCTCCGATTACAAAACAATTTAATGTAAGTCGATCTTGAAATTAAACGAGATGAAATGTCTAAGTGATTCTCGGAATCTGAAACTCGTATTATTGCAATTTGAGAACACCTACAACAATTTATTAGAGAACTCCCATGTCAAAATAAATTAAATAGGTATAACTTTATTATTAGATACTAGCCGTGCCCTATGGTTTCACCCGTGTTAAATTGACTAGATCAATTCTCCACCATGTCTGTCGTTGTTCACACATACTTGCTTGCTTGGCAGATTGCTTGACTTTCACGATTGCTGCTCCGCTTTATAGTGTCATAGCGTGAACTTATATAGTTTATAATTTTCCTCAAAAAATAGGCTATAATTAAATGCATAAATATTTTTTTAAACCCGACTGGTAGTTTATAGCTCCTAGAATACGGCAACTTAATATCGTAGTGTAGTGACTATGTGAAAAATGTACGTGAAAAAAAAACTTTATACTTTACCCTATTATTGGGAAAAAATATTTTACAAAAACCATTAACCATAGAGATTTTATGAATGTTACTTAAAATGTATAAATGATGAACTATAAAGGAACTGAAAATGTATCAATATCTTGTGTGTATGATGTGCAGGTTGATGGTGAAATTAAATATAATAATAATTTATATAAATCATTAATTGTTATTGCTGATTAAATATCAAAAATATTAGATTTATTTATACGTGTATCAGTGCGTGAATTATTAAGGTTTGAGAAAAAAAAACACTCAACTTGTATATGAAGGCAGATAATTTATTCAGCACCCTATTACTTTGAGAATAACAGAACATGTTGCTATGCAACGCACAAATATATGGTAAAACATTAGATAGAAAAAGTTCATTACATATTCATATACCATTTCATATCTTAATCTTGACAGCTAATTTTGTTGCTAGTTCTTCTTTAATGTATAAAGTAGTATCACTTTGATATAAATTCAATCTCTTTATTTCTTTTAATATGAGTATAAAAATTGGCTAAGAGCGAATCGTATATGCGGTATATGATTCCTCAGCACTTTAATACTATAGCAGTCCAACGGTCAAAGTAACAGAATCCATAAGAAACCTAAAACAAGAATAATAATAACTAGATGTACCCGCGGCTCTGCTTGCGTGGATGGTGGGCCGCGGGTTGTGTAGACGCGCAAATCGTACTGCCCCCGTTTCCAATCACAGCGATCGCCCGCAGGTCTTTTCAAAAACAAAAATGATTATTGTGGATGCTCCTTAGAAGATAGACGTATGCTATCCTTGACTTTTTTGTAGGTCTTTTTAAGATCTACAATCATGTAGAACATTATTTTGATATATCTCTTATGGCTTACTCAGCGTAAGTCCCAAAAGCGTTTTTTCCGAATTGATTCACGATTATCATCACTGCTTATTTCGTATATTATTTGATCTAAGAAAATATATCCTATAACCTGTCCAAATAACATGTCTATGAATTAAAGAAAAAAGTATTTGTATGATAAATTTGTATGAATGTAGCTTGAAACTTTAAAAATAACATAAGACACATCGAATTAATATACCTACAGAAAATGAATAAAACAAAACCTAAACCGATGCAATTTCGGTGTGATTGAAATCGCAAACTTTGACTATTATAGTGAAATAATAAACTAAACTAACAATAATAATTTCTAATGGAACGTAAAAAAATCATCAAAATCGGGGCAGTAGTTCCCGAGATAAACGTTAAAGAACATTTCTACTAATAATATTTCCTGGACAATTCTAGCAGATAATATAAATTAAATTTGGCAACTTGTCCTCTATATTAAAGATCATTACTGCCATTATCGAGTGAACATGGAGTATGCTATGATGATTACATTATTCTAATATAATAGTAGCTCCCTTGTTAGAACTTTTCAGGCAGTTTTTGTGACATCTCAGAATTCATGGTCCTTGTTATTATTTTCAATCCACTTCAATTGTGCACAATAACCAAGCCTTGTTATGCAAAATGCCACCTGTATTAGACAATATAGGGTAAATAACACAAATTTATGAATGGACTGTCCAAGATCCATGCAAAAACTCCTTTTTATTATTATTAGTTCTTTTGCGTATTTTCTAGTGTTTGTGCCAGCAAGAAACGGTTTTTCTGACTTTCTTGCTATATTTGTATCTAATAATATACTCATCCACGTTAGTCCACACTAATATTATAAATGCGAAAGTAAACTCTATCAGTCTGTTTGTTTGTTACATTTTACGACTAAACCTCTGAACCGATCGCAATGAGATTTAGTAAAGAGAGTCTGGGTCCGGGAAAAGAACATATTATAAATAGTTAAAATCGCAAAACAATTATTAATAAATTAATTATTAATTAATTACAAAATAAATTATTCTTCTAAGGAATTTTAAATTTGATAATACATGAAAACTACACATTGGAACTACACGTACAAGGTCTAATTGAGGTTTTCAAGCAGCGCCCAGTGCCACTATGCTGTATGGGGCCAATTATTTGCGCCAACGGGTTACGTTCGACTTGCACTGACACCGTCGTGTAATGAAAGTATTACAAATTATAAATCAACTGAACTTTAATAACATTCGAAATTAAAAATTAATTTATTATTATTATTTGTACGTTATGGCGGAATGTTGCATTAATTTACTTTTGACTCTTCCCCTGTACCTACTTCCAAAAACTCGTAAGTAAGTAATAACATGTCACTCCGTTCAGGCTCTTGCAACAACAAAAGCGGTTTTTGTTTTGTTTATATATAAATTTTTCAAGTTGTAAGACTTGCATGTCATCTATGACATCCATACCAATTTCATTTACATGTGGTAAAATAAAATAACAAAACGGAAAAATCAAATTCAACTATGCCTATATAATATACATAGATAACCACTACATAAAAGGTATAAAATTAATCCCTATTAGGTTTCTTTGTTTGCTTGTCCCCTATGCGTTCCTAAACCATTCATCCGATTCCGAGGAAACTTTGGTAAATTATTGTGCGCACATCTGCGATTAGTACAACCGACTTACAATAGGTAGCGTGCAAGTCGTATCACTTTTAAAACAACGGGAACGAAGTTTCTGTAAAAAGCTAGTCAGCTATAAAAAAATATTTTACGTAATAATTGAGTATTTTAAGTGAAAGTACAAAGTTTTATACTCAATTGTTAGTATTCAGCGGAGGGAGCGACGAGTTTCAAAGAACTCATAATGTGGAAACAACTTTGCAGAAAGTGATTTGGTTTTATTTCACTTTTGTCTTTGTATATACTTGTATGAAAATTCTTATGATTTTACTTAAGCGGTGACGCAATCTATTGACATTGCTTTATCCTTTTCATAAATGTAAGAGCGATTTATTATAATTTTTGGCAATAAAATGAAAATCCTTTAGTTTAGAAGTTAGATTTAAATAGAAGATCCAAAAGGAAAATATTTAATAACTATTTTTATAAGGTCTTATTTGGTAGTATTAAAGGCTAAACATTATAATACGAGGCGAGAATAAGATAAAGAATAAACTTTGTTCAAGTTTGAGATAAATAATGTGAACACGTATTCAAACCTGTTATAATTGTCCATAGTTTATCCTATTGAACAGTGAACTATATATGCGGAAAAAGGGAGAACCAATTTTGTCTGTATATCATGAAACAAATTAATATGACAAATGTAACACAGTGTTTCGCTTCGGTAAGTAAATGTAAACCGGGCTGTCTTTATTTAATATTTTTATTTTGAAACAACGAATTTAATTGACACAATGTTAATAATACACCAGCACAAATAATTATATATATCTATACATATTATAAAACACAACATCTCTGTGTCTATCTTTCCGTTTATGTTTTTTTCACGTGAAAACCACTGATCCGATTTACATGGTTTTTCCTTTAATTCATAGAGATGTTATCTGGCCAGGTTATAGGATATATTTTGATACATGAAGTAAATAATAATACGAAATAAGCAGTGATGATATTGGTGAATCGACTCCAGTCCGGCTCCGCACTACTAGATCGACTTGGGTTCAAGTCCTTCAAGTAACTTGATTTTTTTGTGAAGGTAAAAAATGTGATGTAACAACAGTTTAATTCCTGCCTAGCTACCACAATCAAGTATAAAATTTGTCGCCTAGCACTTACGGTGTATTTAGGAGGCTGCATTTGAGAGTCAGTCCCTTTTACGGTCTCGGCGTGTTACTATCTTCGGCCACATTGTTATCTAACATAAATTGACATAGTGGTTAGACGCTAAAGCTATACAAAATAAAAATAAAAACTAAAAATGTTCAACAATCATTAAGAATTGTAATTCATAATACAGTAAAAAACAAAAAATAGATAGTAAAACTATAAGAATTCTGTAGATAAAATGAATTCCATTGGATGCAATATATCATTTCATTACATAAACAATCAAAGTCCCTACTTGATATTGTTCTATACGGTGTGACATCATGAAATAACTACACACCACATTAGAAAATAATATAAGCGCTGCTTGTATTGAATTAATTCCAAAGTTTTTGAATAGCACATCGTCGGGTGTAGAGCTGACGGATGGTCGTACATTTTATGTGTAAATTTCAAATTAAACCCATTCAGTTCTTTCAGAGCCTTTTTGAGGGTGAATTGAATTTTCTTCGTATGAAAAGGGAACGCTCGGCTTAATTGCTATTCTATGTTTTATAACAACTTTCATTATGAAATGCGTGTATTTTATTTGAATGTTCGATTTGCGTTCTTTATATTATTTTATTAAGAAATAAATAATTATTAGTTACTTTCACAACGTTATTTAACGGAATCAAGACTTACTGAGTCTAAGCAAGTGTTTGCCAAAATTGTCATCAGATATTGAGCGATGCTGTGGCAGAAAGTGGTATGTTTCTAAGCGTGGAAAGTGCTGCAACTGCCAGTATAGACAGTTAATTGCTGACGTTATTACCTGGTATGAAATATATTTATATCATCATCTATCATTTTTATGTTAAACCATATAAAAATACTTGACTTAAATGGTAATGGGCGGGGTACATTGCTCATAGAATGGATGGCCGTTGGGTCCGAAGAGTTTTTAAGTGGTGACCGCGTATGGAAAGACGGAGCTTGAGTAGATTCGCCATGAGGTAGACCGACGACCTAGTAAAGGTTGCAGGAGCCCGCTGGATATAAGCAACGCAAGACTAGTCCATTTGGCGATCTTTTAGTGGCGAAAAATTGTATTATTTCTAAGCTTAATACTCTAAAATCTTAATATACGCATTCTGAATCTGAACTTCAAAATGTAATCTATATAAACATTTATTATCCAAGCATATTTTAATCCATAAAAAGCTGAGCGTATTCCTAATGATTTTACACACTGAAAATATACGATTCGATTTAAGATCCTAATAAAACATGAAAGTGATTGGATCTCAGTAATACAGCGATAAAACGTGTATTTATATGTATTTGCAAACATCAGAGAATCGTATCAGACTGGTTGGCGACGAAAACGAATAGAAAAACACATTACATACATTCTATAGTCGTCAATACGTAATCAGGTTCGCACTTCACGGGAACGTCACGAAACTTCTAACTTTGTATCGTGGTATAAGTTACAAGCTACAATTTAAAAAAAGTTGTACAGCTAAGTAACGGTATTGTTTTTTTTTATCGTTATAGGTTTGGCTTAGTGGCCACAATCTCACCTGATGTTAAGTGACTAAGTGGCCCAAGATGATAACACGCTAAACCTAGTGGAAGACTGGCTCTCAAGTGCAGCTGTCGGAACACACCTATTGGTGCTTGGAGACAGATTTTCAATTTGAGGGTGGTTGCTAGCCAGGTGGGCATTAGAAAAAGCCCTACCACCATGGTTTCCTCACGATGTTTTCCTTCACCGAAAGCTCAGGCTCATTGCAGGGATTCGAACTCATGTCAATCGTCGCGAAGTCGTACACGCTACCACTGAGCCATTATTGTCTGATGGTAAGCAATGTAGAATCCAAAAACATTGGCGACCACCGAGAGATCGGGAATCCATCACCGTTCGACGCTCTCATGATTGCCTATATGCCTCTCGGTAGCGAAGAGCAAGACCAAATAAGAGTCACTATGATGGTTTTATCAGCATGTTCAAGGTGGTTGTGAACCAGTTGGTTACAGAGGGTTTTTTGTTGTGTTTCTGTGGTGAGTACAGTTTCCAGACCTTCTTGGGTTCGGCAACGCGCTAATGATACTTCTAGTGTTACAAATGGCCATAGCTATCATTGTTATTCAATTTTTTTAAGGAATGATTGCTTAACCTCCATTCAAAAAAGTGTAACGTATGGTAATTGCTATATTATGTGAATTTAAACATGTAACAGATAGTCAAAAAATCATTTTAAAGAATCATCCCGAAGAAACGTAGTTAATTATTTTTTACAATAATTCACAAAATAAAGACTTTTCAATCTGAATAATAACATTGTTGTAATAAATTAAACTCTATTTTAACAGACTTCAATAAAGGAGGAAGTTCTCAATTCGAATGTATATTTTTTTATGGATGTTCAGCCATAACATAGGTACTTTTTCAGGAACCGATTTAGGTGATTTTTTTTTCGTTTGGACGTTTGAATACGAAGATACACCAGGGAACTACTCAAAACAATTTAAATTAGATTTCTTTTTTATTAAAAGCTGTCTTATAGGTTATGTTACTAAAAAAAAAAAAATTAAAAATTTTATATTTTATATTTCACTAACTGAATATTATTTTTCTAGCAAAAATATTATATTAAAAGTATAAGTGTGAAATGATTAAGCTATTCTTCTTTGACTTTTTAGTAAATTAAATATAATTATTATACATACGTTATCAGGGTCGAACCCCGGCATGTACTAACGAATATCGCGTAAATTTACTAATTTGTATTTGATAAAACTATCGGCTGACGATCAAGAAAAACGTCAAGAGAAATTCGACATGTTTGAGAAACGTTCTTATGTTTCCGTATATGGAAAAAATATTATAGAACTTTTTATTTCTCGGCCTGTGAGATCGTCAATTATGGGCTGGCGTGGTGAAGTCCGTGTCTGCTCTTGGAAAGAGGCCTTTGCCCAGCAGTGGGACACTTACAATTCTGGTACTATTATTTTATTACCTATACTAATATCATAAATCAAGTGATTGTATTTTTGTTCGTTTGTTTGAATGCGTTAATCTCTGGAATCACCTGTTAAATATGAAAAAATGTTCTTCTTTTAAATATATTTATTGAGCAAGATTATATATAGGTTGTATAACTTCATGCTATGACTCTAAGGAGCTCAGGTGTAACCATGAAAGTCAAGCAAGCTGTAGGCAAGTAAGGTAAGTTAGAACAACGTTGGGCTGTACGGGTACGGTGACCGTAGTGGAGAGTTGGTCAAATATGTTTAACCCGGGTGAAACCGCGAAGCAGAGCTAGTAGATTATAAATGAAGTACCGCTCGAAGCTTGTAAATTAAGCGTCCATACAGAGAAGGGTACTATAGTAAAAACTTTCTCTAATAAATAAATAATTCAAGAGAGTTGCTTTCGCGGCCAAAAGTTATACTGAACGTGTTTAAGTTTAAATTTCTTTTCACTTTTATGTTAAGGGCTTTCATGTCGTTAGATTATTTAACTAAATAAAAACTTCTATGTTATATTAGACGCACTAAACAAGTGGCATCGAGATATTTGTCTACAACTTAAATAGTAATTTCTAAGTAACCAATAGAGGAGGTACTTTCTGTTATGGCAGAATCATCAATTACATCCAAAGTTATCTGTATTCATATAAAATTTATGGGCGACCGATATTGCCAGTATATTTAAAAATTAATAACATTAGATTAACTTTTTTCACGTAATTTGAACTTTATTCTGGCCAGCTTATTTATTTCATATTTTCTTATAAAATAAAATTCATCCTAAAAAACAGACGTAGTTTTTTGAAATATTTCTTCTTTTGGAGAGGGTAAAATTGTGGCCTGCACGCGCATCATTTAACGGAGGTGCATCATGGTGAAGTTAGTTAGCTATCAATAAAAATAATTTAAGTTCATTTTACTGATTTTTCACGGTGATAATAAGATTATTTTAATAAAACTGGCACGCGAGATACTATATCTGAAGTTATTTTTGTTTACTTACACCAAAGAAGAATATCTTTTTAGATGCGTACATAACTATAAGCTTTTTTAGCGTATTGTTTATCAAATAAAAGTCAGTATAATTTAGTAACGCCAATTGCTTTACGAGGCCAATTGCCTTATGTGTTTTACGTCTACCGAGAACCCCAATTTACTTAAACCAAATATCTTGTCTAGTATATAAATCTCTTTACAATTTAGTAATAATAATAATTTTATTCAGTTAAAATTTAAAGTACATTTATGAGGGTTCATAGGATCCGGTTAAAAATAATTGTTTCCCGGATTCCTGTGCCCTTCCTCTGATTATATATAAGAATATTTTTTTTGTGTTTGTGTGTGTATCTGTGTGTGTGTGTATGTGATAACTAATAGAGAGCTTCAAAATAACAATAAAAAGAAAGTATGTACTAGATACACAGTATTAACAATGAAAAATACGAATAGGGTTTAACAAATTATTTGTACACATAATTAATATTATTTAACAATATGTAGTAAAATTTTTCCTCTTAATTATTAAATTCCTCTTTAAGTTTAGCTAAAGTTTATTTTTACATCATTTTCAATTTTTAAAAGCGCTATATTTTAGTCATAAAACACGAAGGGAGTAAACTATGATAAATTAATAATCGTAAAACTATGCAATTATATGTAACTATTTTTTGCTGAATACAAATTTTTCCGACCGACTGCGTTGTTTACTTAGTTCTTTAAACGATATTTAGCGGGATGTGAAAGAGTTCAAATGCCTTCTTAGACTCTAGGGATAGCTTTAACTTTTTCTTCTAGCTCGGGAAAATGACTTCAGTGTGATGTTAAGCTACTCGTATCTCTCTAATGGTAAGCACAGTAGATACAACCAAAAACCACCGGCGACCACAGAATGATCTTCTATCGCTGATCTTCAGTGTTATTCTGACCGGTAAGACTCTCGGCAACCGGATACATTGACTGATACCAAAACGAGACTAACCAAAAGAGAGTGTGACCAAAAGACACTGTGAAGAGTTTATCTCCATGTTTGCGCATTCATCGCTTAAAAAACATTTACTGTGATCACACAACTCCAGGATATGTCTCTCACCATCTCGAAGAGTATTCGGATCCTAGGTGTCGACATCTCCAGCTGCGTCCAGTTCCATAGCCGCTTGGAAGACAAGTCAAGCTGGCGTCCAAAAAGCTGGGTGTGCTGAACAGAGCGAAGCGGTACTTCTTCCCGGGGCAAAGACTACGGTTGTATAAAGCGCAAGTTCGACCCCATATGGAGTACTGCTGTCAATTCTGGGCAGAAGCACCTAGATACCCGTTTGGGTCATTTGACTCGGCACAAAGATGAGCTGTGAGAATCGTTGACGATCACAACCTCACAAGCGGTACCGAACCTTTAAGTTTGAGGAGAGACCTTGCTTCTTTGTGCGTATTCTACCCTTTATATAATGGGTTGTTTTTCGAGGAATTGCTCCACATGATGCCAACGGCTACTTTCCACCATCGCACCGTTTGCCATCGGCAGAGAGTTTATCCTCACACTTTGGTCTACTTTATACACTTTGGTCTAGTTTATACTCACACTTTCACCTAAATGGTCGCGGATAGTCCGGTTTCAGAGGAATTTCCTTCTGCAAACGCTCCGTATGTAAAATGAGCTCTCTACTGAGGTTTTTCAGAGGATCACAGTAGGGGGTTTTTAAAGGGTTGGTAACGCGCATGTGATGCTTCTCGTTTTGCAAGCGTCCATAAGCTGCGGTGACCGCTTCCCATCAGGCGAACTGCATACTTGTTTGCCACCATCGTGGTATAAAAAAATGCGCATGTGGATCGTGATCCCGTCAAACAAAATTGTAATGATCTACCACTCTAAAAAAAAAAAGATAAACTCAAATATATGGATATATCCCAATGGCATGATGTTGAAGCAATTTTTATAGATTGAATTACAACCACTATACTATACAGAAACCGTCAATTTAGTTATGTTTAAAAAAAAAGTACAATTTTCAAAGTAAAATTGGATTTTTTCTATTTCTCCCCCGGCATCTTCACGGCATGAAATGGTGTAATTGAGTTGACAGTAAAAGTTATGAAGAGCTCGGCGTCATGGCGGCGCCGCGCCGGATATCGGTCTCCACTACTTTTCTCAACCCTCCCTCCTCTCGCTCCCTCGCCGGATACATGGAGAGACAGCAAAAATGTTTTGATTTATTACACTCAACTTATATATTGTCTGTACGTTTACATTTATACACATGGTTTATAGTTATATATTTTTTTAATAATAACTCTGTGAAATAACTACATAATACCTGAATACTACACAAAAAACAGCGACCGCAGGTGATAAATTCCATCGGCAATCGTCGCTATCATACGGCCTGCATTAATACCTCTACACGCCTCGTTTGAAGGGCACATAAGAGGGAGGCTACTTAGGTTATGATTCAACATAACGATGATAACGAATGATGATAAGTTCAAACGACTCTCAACTCTCGGCACGAACAAATAAATATGCTACATCCTATCTTTGCCGTATTGTGAAGCTGTGGAACTCTCTCCCGGCCTGTGTGTCCCACTTCTTATAATATGAAGTTCTTCAAAAATAACGTGAAGGGACATTTGAGCAGGCCAGCATGACAGCGGCGACTGTCAATGGATTATAAATCCCACAGTGGTCGCCAATGTTATTGGATTGCAATGTATTTACTATTGTACTGTGTTTACTAAAAACAACACTAGCCATGATCCATATAAGTAAGGATACAAAATATTTCGTAGAAACAATGTATAAGCAAACACATTATTAATAATAAACCATGGAATTTACGAACGATTTATTGGGAAGTGTTGAGATATATCAAGGAACGTGGATCCGTATTTCACTGATTTTCACTTTACAATTATATATTTCGATTCGATTACGCTTATCAATAGAATAATTTAAATTATGAAATTGTTTTACTAACGCTACAAGTAAAGAATTCATTCTAAAGATCTTCCGATGAACTCACACAAAAACTTGTCCGAAGGAAGTCAGCCGGCCATTTATTTTTATACAGCCACTATTGTTTAGTCATTTCTCATTTGACCCCACCAGTGATGTTAGTTTTATGTCGATAGTCATTATCGTTCTACAGTGAATTATTTAGACAAGATAGACAGTTCTATTGCTTTATTTTTCTTTGGTGTTTTTTTTTCCTTCATTTATTGTATAGTCATTGGGACTTTTTATGTCGGGACAAGTACGGTTGATAATTGAAGTACCAAACTTGGTCGTTGGTCGTTCTGTCACTTTTGAAGTTAGAGATTGATCTATATTATATAATTTTAAACAGTCAAAAAATATTGAAAAATCTAATTTCGTTTAATTGGAATACTATTAGATTATTTGGGGTCACTTGCTTCAACTTGAAATGTTAAATATTCCGACAGAGTGCATCGTATATTTGTTGTCTTTTTCATTGTACTATTTATATATTTCTTATAGGTTTACCCCTGGGTCTCAGGCTCAATTGAAGTTAAGTGACGATGTGACCCAAAGTGGTAACACGCTAAGTAACTTTAAAGATTCTATATTATTCACTTGTCCGTGGTGACCTTGAATACCCCTCTTAAAAGTATGGAACCCGAATTACAATACTTATGTTAATCGCATAGAATGGTTACAAAAGAGATCTCTTAGATTCATACAGTACTTCCTCTTCATGAACGCCAACGAATAGCTGATCACATATGTTTTAAAATTCTCTAACGATATGTTAGACTGCGCGAAACTTCTAAGTAATATTAACCTGCGAGTATTTACTCTTTTTACCAGAAACAAGTTCCCTTTACACGTACCATTAGTAAAATCATAACATAGAAAGAATTCATTTTTAGTCAGAGCTAGCAATGAAGTTAATAATCATTGATTTCTTTCAAACCAGTTCTCCGAAACTTAAGAAAACACTAACTCAAAATATTTTATGCTAAATTTACCAACCAAATTTATACAATTATTTTACTGTATATTTCTGTGAATTTTGAAATGGCCTTCATTATGTATATGTTGTTAGCTGTAAGTTCACCATGTATTCTTAAATAAATCAATAATAAGTCTAGTGGGAGACCTAGCTCTCAAGTGCGTTTGCAAGTCGTTAAAAGTTAGAAAGTTGACATTTTGTGGCGTTTTTTATATAGTTAAATTTCATTCAATTTCAGATTTTATTGTAAATCATTTTACCTTGAGGTGTTAATGAAGAATTATGTTTTCCACGCATAATAAAAAAAAAAAACATTTGGCAAAATATACGAGGAGCGTTAAATATATTCTCGGTATCAGTATGAAAAACAATTCGAATTGAATTCAATTTTTTTTTTCAAAATAATCCTCTATATCCGCAAGACATTTATTACAACTTAAAATTAATTTTTCAATAGCTTGTAAAAAATAAGTTCCCTCCTTATTGGAAAAAACAACCATTTATCGAGTCGAAAAAACGTTTCCCAAGAAAGTCTTTTTTTAAATTTGGGAATATATAATAAGTTGATTTCTCCAAACCACGATCTCGCGTAAACGCAATATGAACCGAAGCGTTGTCATGACGTCATGACCACGTCGGACGCGGTGTTGCCTATACATTTACAAATAAAATACCTTATGTTGGTTTCCAACAGTGTGTGTGCTATCAACGGATAGGTTAGTTATCTTTGCTAATATTTTAATCTTTATTCGGGCATCCTCAAGTACAATTTCCTCAAATTTTTCACATTTTCTTCTGTAGTGGCAGTTACGGAGCCGCCCGAGCTAGGGCCATCTTAATACTCTCCCTGCCTCTCTTAAATACACTTGACCACTTTTGAAGTGTAGATAATGAAGGTGCAGAATCGTGGTAATGATTTTTTTCTATGTTTTTTTTAGGAATTTAGTCACGGTAGTAGTATGAAATTTTAAGAGCCAAGACTTTTATACAGTGTATGAAAATTGAAATAAAAATCATCACTATTAAAAATATTGATAACCCCGATCGTGTTTTTATACCGTTTTTTTTTTTCGTGAACTGTATATTTTTATGAACCGGTGGTAGTGTTTTAAAATTCACATGTGTCTTCTCAGGGCCTACATTTAATAAAGCATTTTGATTAAACAAATAAAATGACATCATAAATACTGCCATGTTAAGGGTAAGTCTGTACTTAGTGTGTGGAAGTGAAGAGGTATATTCATAACTACCCTACTGCTCAGACTGAGTGAAAGCCCATATAAAAAACGTAGTGCACGAGAAAAGGAGCGGGGGCATTCTCGCTTCGACGGTCGAACCGTTTACATCGTCTAGTTACTCATTCGTAGTCCATGAATTATATTCGTAGCTATAATTCGTAAATATATTTTGTTATATGTTTGTTACATAGTTATATGTTTAGCGTAGAGGCTACAATCTCACCTGATGTTAAGTGACAATGTTGCCCAAGATGGTAACACGCTAAACGTAGTGGAAGACGGGCTCTCAAGTGCAGTTGCCGGAACACACCTGCAGACGACAGATTTTCAACTTGAGAATGGTTGAGGAGGACGCGTGAATCGACGCGAAGTCATACACACTACCACTGAGCCATCATTTTGTTAATTGTACTATAATCATTTAACGTTGTATTAATAAGAATGGTTTTAATCAAATTAAAATACAATGTTAAATAACTTTTCAACACATTTGCACAAAAAATGCATTTACAAAGCATGTACACATTGTTCGAAAGTAAAAAATTACGTACCATCAAACGGAGCGAGTGGTAAAATTTTTACCGCACGCTCCGTTGTACAGCGCCTTGCGGTCAAATCTTTACCGCATGCTCTGTTGTATAGTGCCATAAAAATGTATAAGAATTCCATAAAGGAGTTTCACATTAGGTACGTGAAAAAATACTTTTTATCAATACATTCCCTTACTTTAATTCTAAAGTGAAAATGAGACGAAAGATGTAGTTCTAATTTTCAACTCGCAAACGTGACGCCATTTGCAAATTCGCGTCATTTTCATATTAGAAACGTCAAAGATTGTTGCGACTTTACGACTGATATTTATATACAAAGCAATAATACAAGTTCAAGGGAGAAATCCGATATTAATATGGAATCTACTTCACCCTATATCTTGAATGAGGCGCAAATTGCAGGTAAAATTTCCAAGAGTCGTGGCCTATCTGTATAATTTCTTATTTGCTATAAAAAATAATGTAATGAAAAAGTTTGCTTCATTATCTATTACACTGTTTTCTCGCAAATGTGTTGAAAAATGTCGTATGAAACGCGTGCAGAATTGGCTTTTACAAACTCGTGACTATGACTTACATTAGTCTACTCGTTTGTAAAAACCAACTTACCGCACTAGTATCTTAAATAACTATTAAAGGATTAAAAATAATAAAGTTCGTAATATAATTCACATTATTATCATTCATGGCTAACTTCATAATGTCGCGTTTCCGTCACACGATGCGCGCAATTCTCAATTTTATCCTCTACTAAACGCTCCAACACAAGTATAACTAAAACAAACTTTTTTTATACATAAACACAGTTTAATAACGTTCTTCTGTAAACAGTACTTCATGCATTTAATTAACTATCAGTTTCATAGCTTAAAATCGATGAAACACGGGCCTAGACGGTTATTGAACTAAAAAAGTAATATAAAATAGCTTACAATCTTATCAGAAAAGCTACGCTAAATAGTTGGATATAAAAAAAAATAGAAAACAGTATAACAAAGCAAGCGGTTAGTGTTATGTATACGGTATCACCGCGTGACAATTTATAACCTAACCACCGCTGTGAGATAAACCGTACAACAATAATTTCAAAGCGAGAATATATTGTCGATATAAAAACCGTTCTAATATTCTTAGTCCGCTGTACCTGGCCTGCGTTGCCCACTAATGAAACATCATTTATCATTCTGACTGCCAAATAAAAGCGTCCACGTGACTGTCTTCAACCATAAGCAGAAGCGATTTGATTTAAATACCTCGTAGTATTTTTTATCAGTCTAGTTGTAAACCGATTCGTAATTGATCTGATAACCCGTTAAATGACGTGGCGTTGGCTTGAGTCATGTAATTAAACAAAACAAGCCTCTATTGCTGTATTCACTTGAGGCTACATTCCACAGTTTAAACGTCGATGCGAAAGCCAATAGGAAGGGTTGTGTTTTAGCAGTCTATGTATGTTTTTATTTACGTATTATGTTTAACCGTGGCGCCTAAAGTACTTATACGATTTTGATGAAAGAGGTGTCAATCGATTCGTTATTATTGTCCTGAAGGCTATATTTTATATGAAAAAAAAAACCAATATGACGGTTGTGACTTTTAAAAAGTGGAGAACTTTTAATTTTTACTTGTGTGTGGTGTAGTATGTTAAATGAAAGAAGAGAAAATTCAAAGAGCATTTATGTAGTACAATATTAAATATAAATAAAATATACTAAGCAACCAAGCGATTTTAAACTATAATATATTTCAGCGTGTATGAATACTACTAGCGCTGTCTATCGGCAAATCTGAATATCAGTTGTGCAAAAAAAACAAAATCGCTACTTTTTTCGTATTTTTTCCATAGTCAGGATACAGTTTTTCAAAGTTTTTCTTGTATTATTAGATTTAATGTGTTTTTCGAGTAAATCATCACTTAAGATCAGGTGAGATTATGTTCAGATGAAAAAAACGAGAGGCGTTGACGTTCTGAAAGTGAAAAAAAAAAACTGAAAAAAAAAGAAAATTTGATAATTAGCTTTTTGTGTTACTTGTAAAAGCCATATTCTCGAGTAAACTGTTTTAATTTTCTCCGCTTTCTCTTGTACGTAAGGCCGTATCACAACTTCACAGTGGCCCTTATAACTTTAATTAGAACTCCCGGGCAAAGAAAACAAACCGAGATGAACTAGTAGAAAAATAGGTCGATTTACTTGAAATTTTGCTTTAATTAATGCACAAAATCATGGTGAATTGTTAGAGTATCATCGTGGCCTTTCTTTTTAGATTCTATTTCAATTCTTCCTTAGGTCTTTTGTTTAATTCTGATTAGTAAAGGTTTCTATATTTTTTCAGTACTTCTTTTTCTTGACTTCGCGATTTAAGACCATTATTGTCATTATCGAAAGGTAATTGTATCGTTTTACTGTGACTTGTGATGACTTTAATATTTTTTACAAAATAGTGAACCCTGTTAAAACTTTCCAGGCAGATTTATAGCATCTGAAAATTCATGATTTTTTATTATGCAAAATGCCACCAACACAATATAGGGTTATATAACGCATATTTATAAATAAAAACAAAAACTACAACATGAGAGATTCAAAGTCTTCTCCAAACTCTTCAGCCAAACTCTTCTCTAGGTGTAAATTAATTGAGATACAAGTGTGCTTGGAAACATTTACCAAGCCGTTCTAATTCGGTTCTCAATAGTAGCATCCTATCATACCCGGACCTCAGGACTGCTTAATACGGACACTTTTCGATAGCATGTTTGATGTTCATGAATTGATTGTTGATGAGTTGTTGTGTTGATGTTGATGAGTGACTTGGATCATGCTAAGACTGGTCGGGCTATTTGGCCTCTGGTAACATACGTATTTTTGGTACTTTTGTTACCTTTGGTGTGGCAACCATCACGCCCATACCGAGTGGGGTATTCTACTTCTGTGGAATTAGTAGAAGAAGTATATATCACACCAAACGCTATGATCGAAAGGAAGGCTCACTTACTTTTTGTCGCCAATATTCCTTCTATGGTTAATAACGACATATCTTTTTTAAATAACTAAGCAGGCAACCTAGCTTATGGCCCGCCTGATGGTAAACGGCTACCGTAGCCTATGGACGCTTGTAACACCAGGGATCACTAGCGCGTTGCCGACCTTGAATCTACTTTCCCTGAAAAGCTCTGGAAACTGGAGGTAATTCACCAGTCGGCCTGATTCGAGTAGAGAATAAATTCCAAAGAGATTTCTCTGTGCCCTACCTATCTTAAAAATGCTTCCAGATTCCTATGTACTTTTTTTCAACTGACAAAACTTTTATATGCGCAACTGCACAACACCTGGATTTACTGTATCAAAACTTGTAAGTTGCACGTCCAACGTTTTCGGTTGCGCCGTTGTCTGAACAAGTGACCGGTCATCTCCGATTTTAAAACTTCAATGTTGAAGTTTACTCATTATGTTTTCCTTAACCCTCACTCGCTACCATTACTAATACAATTAAGAAAATATTCGTGAATTCTAAAACATCGTTTATTCATGCCAAGCTGACAACCGTAAACATCAATTCCACTGTCCACTGGTCACAACGATTCGAAAAAGACGACTATTTATGAAAAAAGAAAAATACAATTAATACATATAAATTAAAAAATATTTCACAGGAAAATCATTTAATAAATTGCAATATACCATTTTCTAAAACGGAAAAGTTCTTTCTCCGTACTAGAGTTATTAAAAGTTGTCGTTGTCACTACAGGCTGTAGTCACGCGTGTTACAGCTGGAACCTTCCGCGTGACTCGCTCGGCAAGTCAACTTGAAATATGGCGTGTTTCGAGAAGGGGATGTGTTTTGAGATTTTCCTAATAATTTATATTAACAGAAAGTAGCCACTCGTGCTTTATTAGTTGCATTATTTATATGTTATATTAATGTAAAGTTACATTTATAATAATAACGATATGACGAACCTTAAGTACGTTCGCTGACAAAAGTGTTTATCCTGAAAAAACCTATGTCGTAATATGTTACAGTTTTCTTGATAAAAAGCCGTCGGTATAAACTAAGATTGCTCATCTTCAATACTGCCAAAAAACTTGTGAGGTATGGGAAAACTTGAATACACCGAGAAAAAAAAGAAGAAGATCGTATTTAAACGAAATGTCTCATAAATAAACATGACAAACTTGAATGAAACATACGATTTACGAGTGAGTAAGCAATCAGAAGTTTGAAATAACATATATATTATATTGTTAGATTTGTTTGTGGTCTTGTTGTATTTTTATATTTATGCCACATACGAGTATGTGAGCACAACATGAGCGCTTATAATTTGTATATTTATTCAACGACTTCTGTCTACTGAAAGCACAAAGAATTAAATGTATGTTACAATTTTGAGTTCATTGTGTGAGTTGCGCAGACTTTATAATATAGCGTAATTTATGGTACTACTCTTACTTAAATAATTCTAGTAAAGAGTGAACGAGATAGCTATACTAAAATTTCTGTGTACTTTATTTACGATAAATATTATTGTATCGACTAATAAAATTTAAATTGAATTGAACGTATATTATTATTTTAATAGATGTGTAATAATTATATCGACGGTTGAAAAGTTAATTAACTAATGTGTAAAGTTCGTCAACTGCAGATTAGTCAAATCAACTAAAAAATATTTTCTTCTGTTTATGCTCTAAAAAATCATATAATATGAATGTCAATGCACTACCACCAGTTCGAAAAATATCCCAGTTATAAGTTATAAGGAACTCGATCGATCAATTAATATATTGCTTAGGGTTATTTTTATTTTCAGTGTACAGAGAGGGATTCACTTCCAGAAATCACCATCATTCACGAATCCATTGATCCACACCGTATAATCCTTTCGACAATACAATTTGCTTAACATGATTCATGAATTTTTTATCCGGCAATTCGCTAATGTACTTAGGAACTGTATTGGAGAATCAAACACAACTACCTAAAAAACTTTTATTTGTCTTATTAAGTTTAAAATATGTTATGACTATTTTATAATTATTTCTAGTATCGAAAGTGTGCCTGTCATTAATTACAAGTTAAAAATTACCTATTTTTTCAATCATAGATTAAATTATACAAGATGTATTGGGAAGGCAAAGTAAAGATTCTTGAAATTTGTTCCTGAATGTGATTCTGGGTGTGAGTGATTCTGTAGAACCCCACAGTAAAATACCGTAGGACATTAAGCTGTGAAAGTAAGCGAAGCAGACTAACCTATCAGTAGTAATATCTGTTATCTGGTGAATCTTACACACAGCGAATGCAATAGAGTTTAATTTTTCCGCGAAAGTTTTAATATTATAACCCCATTGTAATTGTGCATTAAGTATGATATAGTATTATCAACGAAGCCTACTAAATTCCCGTCTATCTGGATATTACTGTCAAATCGTTGGACATTGGGCAAGACAAATCTGATACATTTTGTTTTGTTTGCATTTAATAATAAATTATTTAAAGAAAATCATTCTGATACTTTAGGCAAAGCTTATATTATGGTATCTGAACAGCTGATATACTTTACTTACATAAATTCAATTTATGTGAATAAAACACAAATTATATCGATTATTATATTTTAAATTGAAATTAATGTGTATTTTTTTCTTGATCGATGTGTAATAACTTTTATTTTCATAGTTTCTTTCAAACGCAGTTTTCGTACATGAATGTATCTAACTCTTGGACTCTGGGGCGATAGAACTGGATTATCATATCATCACATCCACACTTATTGTTGCTATAAAGTAGCAGTATTTGCGCCTGCTATGTTCAGAACTGAAAGGTATGGTTAGTGGATACGCAACGGAGTGTTTCAACATAGTCCTCAGTCGTATTAGCCTCTTAATGACTGGCCTCAGGACTGTAGTTATTTTTGAAGTTTTTAGCAGCTATAGGCTTCACTAATCATTTAATAATAGGGGTTTAAATAATTGCCCTTTAACGCACTGGCCACATTGAATAAAAGTAAAACCGGCATAGTGTCTGATTTCAAATAGCAACTTTTGACACGAAAACTATAACATTTTAAAGTTAAAAAATGACATGAAAATTGATGTTCGAATTTCAATTGTATTTACATTCAGCTTTTAACGTGAAGATGGATACAGCGGAAATCAGACTAATATTCGAATACGAGTTAATATTCGTAATGTCAATGCTGTGTTTGGAGAGGATACGGCTAACAAACGCACCTTGTGTTATTGGGTTACCCGCTATGGTAGTGGGAACTTTGACCTGAAGAATGAACCACGAAGAAGACCAGCCACTAAGATGAATAACAATGACTTGAAGGTGATAGTGGAAGCTAATCCGTATCAAACTACCAAAATAATTAGGGCATAGTTAGTCGTTAGCATACCCACAATTATTATTGACTCGGTAAAAAAAAAAAAATGATATGCAGAGAGCAGCGTGCGTTGAAGTTTGCCTTTCCATGTTAAACCGGTATAGATATGAAGGGATTTTTGATCGAATTGTGATATGTAACGAAAAGTAGATCCTTTACAATAATTGCAAATGAACAACGTAATGGTTGACCCCAGGTGAAACGCCAAAACAATGCCCTAAAGCTACCCACAGAAAAGTGATGCTTTGTTTGGTGGTCACTTCAGTGTGTAATTCACTACAGCTTCCTCAGATCTGGTTAAGCAATAGTAAATGTCTACTGTGCAGAACTCCGATCAATGATGGCGAAACTCGTAGCAAAACAATCAAGTCCGACTCATCAATCAGTCTTCAACATGATTGCTTCATGATAAAGCCAAACCTCCACACTAATTGTGAAACAGTTTTAACATTACAAGAACTGCAGTTAGAAACCATCCGTCATCCTCCATACTCGCCTACCTTGCCCCAACCGACTACCACTTTTTCAGCGATTTGGATAAGTTTTTCTACGGAAAAAAGATTTCTTCCCAGGAAGCAGTACAAAATGCCTTCACACAGTTTGTGGAGTCCAGGTGTAATTATATTTTTATTAGATAACAGAAATGTATAGACAACGAGGGTAGATACTTTGATTAAATAAATGTATTTCATACTAAAAATCATATTTTTTTTAAGTACTGGTTGCGCCACTATACATTATAGTAAGTACATTAACGCAATAGTGACCCATTCATAATTCACCTGTCCGACCACGCTCCCGCACCCTTTACAACCACTTCTTGCCACTAGCCGTTGAGTATGCACGGCTTCGAAAAGGGTTGAGTTTATGTCTATCTATCTATCTGGTATGGATATACCAGTCAAAAATGAAAAAATAAAATAAAAATGGAATTTATAGCTTATTTAATAAGGAAGGCCCTTAGGATTGGAGCAATAACCACGAATGCCAAGCAATCTGAAAAGCTGTAGGCACTTATGATAAGTGAGAACAAAGATAGGCTACACGAATGCGTTGGTGGCAGCGCAATGGAGATTTCTTCGAATAAATTTAATACGAATGAAAACATGAGGCCAAATTGTATTGTAATGTAAGCTATTAAATAAATATTCTATTTTATTGTATTCTATTAATAATAACTAATAAAAGAGTTGTCGTCGGCGAATGTAGCATGTTTACTCGTAAATATAGAAATTTGTATGGAAAAGTAAAACGTTTTTCTGCACATTTAGGAACATAACTTTACTCATAAACTAGAAAAAGCTCTATACGCGAGACGAGAACAGAAAGGAGTGTTTCCATGCAAAAAATATTCCGGTGGTATATCGAACAAATCCTCCGGGAATCATTCCAGATTGTTCGATATAAACTTACGATTTTGTTTTCTGTTGTACCTTACATATAAATGATTATATTTATAAATGTTCCTATTATGAAACGAAATGGAACGTTTCATTTTTTTGCATTACTACAGAATTTGTATATATGTAAAACTCAATTCAAAATAATTTACTGCTAAATGCAAATAAAACCAAGTGTATGAGATTTGCCTTACCCAATATTCTGGCGTGTTGATAGTAGTATCAAGATAGAAAGGAATATAGTTGGCTTAGTTGATAATAATCTCTTCTTGGGTATTACGCTTGATTGAAAATTACAATTAGATTCGCACATAAAAAATTTTGAGGGAAGATTAAGTTCTTCTGCATTTGCAGTACGTAAGATTAAGATTAACAATTAACAGATATTGCCACTGCCAGGTTAGTCTACTTCGCTTACTTTCATAGCTTATATCTTGGGGTATTTTGCTGTGGAGTTCAGCAGCTAAGGTAGACACCATATTCATATTAAAAAAGTATGCAATTCGAGTAATATACAACATGAGACCTCGCGAATCACTAACAAACAAGTTCCAGGAATTTAATATCTCCCAATAATAATTTAATATCTCCCAATACATTCTTGATAATTTAATGCATATTCGGAAAAACTCTGTAAAGCTACATTTTGGCAAAGAGAAGCACAGTTTTAATTTATAACCAAACAGTATAATCATCAATGTGGTAATGAAATGTTCTTTATTGAATTTTAACATTCAGTTGGTAGCTTTGTTCACATAAAGTACAATTAATATTAACTATTCATATTATTTGCATTTGCATATATATGAACAATAGATATAACATATAAATTAACATATAAATTCAAAGAATAAATAAAAACGATATAAGTACCGTAATATGATACGACGTTACCACGTAACTGTAAGTAAGAGAAACAATGAGTAGAAAGCTAGTTTATTATTGCTTAATTTTATTTCAGTAATGAAAATGTATATTTTTTTTTTTTATGAAAATGGATAATTATAATCTGATAGATTTAAAGTAAGGTAATTTAAAAATAAAATGAATTTTATTTTATTTACGAATTTACTGTACATGTCCATACTGTACTGTCTAACCAGTGAAATTTATATTTTGTTTTTTAAAAGCACATTGTTTTCTGTAAGTCAGGGAATATTGTGTTAGATAATATCTCACATAAAACTGTTAAGTATTTTTACGAACACTAATAAAAATTTATTTGTTATGGATGTTATATCTCTTAATCTTTAAAATTCTTCTCCATTTTTTTTGTCACAAATTTTACATTGATTTTTTTTATTATATATTACATTGTATTTTTTGATTAGCTGCATTAAAATAAAAAATGTGTACTTATGTGAGGACCGTAAGAAGAATATCAAAAATAACTCAATAATATTATACCGCGTGCCAATAAAATGATGTAGTTAGCCATCAATGATAAAAACGTAAATTAATTGTACTGATTTTTCATTAAATTATGTAAAAAAATATAATAAAATATGTTATAATATTTAATAGCATTAAACCAAATGTTAAACGATTTTTGCACGATTAAAAAATAAAAGTCAGTATAATGAATTCAGGTTATAATTATTGATGGCTGGCTGATTTCCATCATATGATGCGCGCGCAGCTCTCAAATTTACCTTCTACGAAATACGTCAAAAGAATGATATATAGCCTCAATAAAATAATTATCTAGTTTCTTTAATGTTTATTAAGAGAAACTTTACGCTACGATATTAAATTTGCTACGCCGTGTAGTAGCTTTCGTAGCCACCGCTACGCTCGCTACGTACTGTAGGAAGTAGGAGATAGTTGAACACTATGTCAATTTTTTGGAAATTTTGAAGAATTAAAACTTCCTATAGTTTATAAACATTATTAGGATTTAAATTATTTTTTATAGTAGCTTGGCAAATTGACGGTTCTCTCCCTTATGGTACAACATGGTAGAATCTACATACAACGGCGACCATCGAGAGATCGGCAATCCATCGTCGTCACTGTCATGACAAATTATTATAGTTTCTTTACAATTTGCACGCGAAATTGAAGTAAACGAAAGGAAATAAACGCGTGCAGAGGCTCGTGTCACCGCTAGTATTGTATAAGTGCATAGTTGAAAATTTTTTAATGCACCTATTTTGTTCTTGTTCTCGGTGAAAACTGACATTGAAGTTTCAAGTTGTACACCATTTTATGCGTATATGTTTCGCACACGATTCTATTAACAAGTGGTCTGGTCTCTTTTACCAAGTCCGTATTTTCTAATTACAATACATTTTGCAATGTGATTTGTTACATATCTAAATAGTTTTTAAAATAGTCTATAAATATAATGTGGATAATATTTTCTGTAGGCTTTTATTAATAATATTGGAAGTAAGTGTGAAATAAATAAATAATAATTTAAAAAAAAATATTAACCGATTTTGTCACTCACAATATTATCTAACTAGCTCTTTTTTATCTATTTTACCATAATATATCTAGTATAGTATAGATCGGTAAACGGTTGGATAACCAATCAAAAAAAAAAAATTGTTAAGTTTAAGCCCTAAGCTAGCCTTCTTGGCTAGGCTCTTACGAATGTCAAAACACTACCTCCGGTTCGGAAAACATCCCAGTTATCGAGAAGAACCGGCAAGAAACACGATCTGGTTTAACTTTTCTTTTTTACTAACTGTGCAATAATATTTATATAATACATTAATGTATAATGTAATGCAACAATAATAACCATATCAATAATAATTTAGTGGATGCACAGAGAGAGAGAGTCACTTCTAGACACCACTATTATTCACATAATGATCCACCGTATTACTGCTTGACTTGTTCAGCAAATCAGTAATGTGCGTCGGGATCTTATTATAGAACCTAACACTATTACCTAAAAAACTTATTAGTCTTGCTAAAAACACGGTACAACTAATGCATGTTTTTTTTTTCGTTATAGGTTTGGCGTAGTGGCGACAATCTCGCCTGATGTTAAGTGGCGATGTGGCCCAAGATGATAATACGCTAAACCTAGTGGAAGACTGGCTGTCAAGTGCAGCTCTACTGGAACGCACCTATTGGTGCTTGACGACAGATTTTCAACTTGAGGGTGGTAGCTAGCCAGGCGGGCATTAGAGAAAGCCCTACCACCATGCTATGGTTTCCTCACGATGTTTTCCTTCACCGAAAGCTCATGCTCATTGCAGGGGTTCGAACTCACGTCAATCAACCCGAAGTCGTACACGCTACCACTGAGCCATCATTGTGTATTAATTCTAGAATTAAAACTACTGATCTTTGATAAAATCTAGCTTGTCAAAGATTTTATGAATGAATATACATAGATATTGTATAAATAAGCGGGATTTGTTTTATTCATGATTTACGTATGCCGGTACAGGCCGATAGCACATATGAAAATGGTCTCATATAGCTATCTCATTCTATTACAAGCCGTATGTATACTTTGCTCTTTCGAGTTGCCGACCTATATATTATATCAAATTTATGTATTTTACCTTATTATTTAAAAGTACGCTGAAGTTGATATATTAGCTTTAATTATAGACCTTTTGCTATTGAAAGCAAACCTTGAAATTAAAACGACCAGGACTTAGGACGAAAAGGTTAATTGTATTTGGTTTAGGTCAATGTTTCTCAAATTAAGTCGATGGCCCCATAATATTTTTTTTAGCAAGTTAATTTTAATAGACTACTTATTTATATAAACATTACATAAACAATACTAATCGCCAACATTATCTTATAATGCTTTATATGCTTTTTCTCTGAAGATCAATTATGCACTGATTGCGTGCAATGTTATTACAATTTAACTAACATCGGATACACGATGATTACTAATACCAAAAGTGACCAGTATTTTGTATTATAAACTATAATTATATAAAACTTGTACAGAAATATGTACCAAGTGATTCATTAAATAAATATGAATCTAATAAATAGCTATTGGTGTAAATGTGTGTATGAGCGGTGTGGTAGTTAATATGTACGGATATGTCGTGGTAACCACTTCTACCGTAGTAAATCGTTTTGCGCGATATCTTTTAGGTTTCACACGAGGATTAATTTACTAGTGTGTATAGTATTCACATAAATAAAGGATTTTGCTATCTGTGTTTCTGCAGGTCAGTATGATCTATGGACTGACATTATATAATGGATTTTTATTTTATAATTTTTATATATGGTTCACTTTTTTTTTTTCGTGATGCTTAACCCTTAATTCATCTGTTAGGTCCCAGGGATTTCGTCAGGCTTTCACATGGGCCTAAAAATTGAAATTTTTTTTCGCGTGTCCCAGTTCTTTTCTGGATTGCGGTATCGGACGCGGGTGGAAGAGGACGTGTACCTGCGCTATGTGTATCGTGACTATTTTTATTCATAAAGTCCACTGGACTCCTTGAGAGTATAATTGTGACAAATATGATAATTTTATAAATTGTTATTTTATCATATTTACAGTATTTATTTTGTGTTTTAGGCAATAAAATGGCTTCACAAAAACGGTCAGTGAATGTGTTTGAAATAAATGATGAACTTGTAATAATGGGTTGGCTCAGGAAAGAAAATGAAGAGTCCTGTGACGAAGAGCAAGAAGTCTACCCACAGAAGAACAAAACACTGAAGACGAAAAGTTTCTCCGAGATCAAAGGAAATATTATCATAATTATATGCCCTAGTCGTCTGAAAAGGAAGACAGTGTCAGACCTATGTCATACCTGCACGAGGCCGGAGTCCTCTGCACATTTTTTATATAAAATAAAAACGTGTAACATTTTTTATTTAGTTTTAGAAAATAGATTATAACATGGAGTTAAATTAAAAAATAATAATTGCATTTTAGTTGGTAGCCAGAAGTTTTATTTTTGTTACCATATTTTCTACTCTTGTTGTTGGATCAATTGTCAACAAGATTTTTACTTCCTTATAATGAAATGTGATGTGTATTATCGGTATAATATTGTTAATTGTAATAAAACATTTTTTTTGAAATATATTGATTTTTTTAACAAAATCAGTGATCTATAAGAACGGAGTCTCTTGGACTCTTTGGGAGAAATTATGTGATTTGGGTTGACCGGGTAAACTAAGGGTAAAACATTTATATACCAGTCACTTTGTCGTACCAGTTTAGAAAAGGAATAAAAAAAAGTCATAATTTTTCAACTTCAACGGCAGACTTGTCTTACGCGATCAGCCCGCGTGTTTGTAGGGAGATGATGGGATAAGGTCAAACATCTCTTCAGAACTTAAGATAAACCACATTACTAAATTTGTGACAAGACAGTCTATTAGTTCCGGTTCATTTTAATGACAGTAATATTTTGCGAACCGTCGCAAGTATTCACAAGTACCTTCTCAGTGTTTGAATTTAATTAAATTTCCACCAACAAAAAAAAAAGTGTAACCTTCACACACGACTGAAGTAAAACTTTTTGGCGTTATAAGAGATGGCGATGAAGTTAAAAATAAATACATTATATGAGAATTTTTGAACTTGTTTACTAGACTATTTAAATACTATTCCTACTGCCACCACTGTCCTAACGGTTACCACCATCCCGACAGTTACCACCGGACTTCCGTTGCATTGTCGTCCAGTTACCTCCTAGTCGCGCCTAAAGAAGTTTTACTTCAAAAACTCTTCAGATTTATTGTATTAGAATAGATAGTTTTTGTCATTTATTTTGCCAATAAACATCAAACAAATTATGGTCTAACACTAGCTTTAACAACAAGAAAAAAAAATTTGCATCCACAGATCTGCTCCAATTTAACAATTCATTGGAGTAAGCCCACAATCTACTTTGAGGACCACGGTTTGCGTTTATTGCTAGACCTGAGTTTGTCTTCGACAGAGAGATTTATAGTGTATTTCGAAGCGAATACTTAAAGATGCCGCAGAGAAGATTGAAGGGCCCGTGTCCCAAGAACTCATTATCTTTATACGAGGTTGTATGTTTAGCGTTGTTTAAAATAATTAGATTTGTATTTTAGTAAAAACATTCCACTGCATTTAAACGATAATGCAATACAGTTAATATTGGCGATTGTTGGTTATGAACTATCAGTTGCTGTCAGCATATCGATGTGCGATTACCAATCTAAAAAGTATTTAAGTTAAGAAAAATATGTATTTACTCAGTAAGAAATGAAAAGTGATGATATAGTTATTTGTAGTTGTACGGTAAAATTACAGAACTGTAATAGAACGGTAAGCATAGTATAATTAAAAAAACAGCGGTGATCACCAAGAGATCTACAATCCATCACCAGCCCTTGTTTGTTTTGGCGAGGATCGAGTAAGATTAGACAATGGATTTTAATTGAATTTTATGTGATTGATATTCTAAAATCCGATAAGTGACTTAGGCTATTTACCATTCCGCTTTCCGGATATGCGCAAAGCAAAACGGATAAGAAACTAGAAAACTTTAAAAAAGTTAAGTTGATAGTTTCTTATGTATATAAGATTTTTTTATACTTGCGAAATCGCTAAAACACTTTAACAATATACATACTTTATTAGATTACTAAGTTAACGTCCAAGGCTTTACACGCGTAGACTATCATGTCTGTCAAATCACACTGTCATGTCAAAACATATACCTAATGATAAATAAAAACATGAAATATTTCTCAAAAGTATTTTTTTCTTGGCGACGTTTATCTCTGTTAACATTTTATCAAAATTAATAATTCAGAAATAATTTTAAAGCGTATCTTCCTTTTTATTAACAAAATAGTAATGTCTTCGTTCAAAAATAATTACAAAACTTTTTCATTAGTAATGCCATCTGTTGAGTCCAATGAAAATATATTCAAGGCGCCATCTACTAACAACCTGTTTAACTAAAATGGCAGCATTGTCTACATTGTATGATGTGCGAATTATTCGCACGGGTCATATAAAAATATAAGATTTATACTATTTTCTTATTTTAATTGAATTTATAAACTATTATGTCTATTGTTCATCTTTCTATACATATTATAAGACGTCTCTCTGTCTGTCTGTTCGTTTATTTTTTTTTCACGCGAATACCACTTATCCGAATTACACGTTTTTTATTTTAATTCATAGATATATCATTTTGCCAGGTTATAGGATATACTTTGTTACATAAAGTAAAATACTAAATAAGCAGCGACGATAATAGTGAATAATTTCGGTAACAACACGTTTTTCGCGCGATTAATGGCTTACGCTAAGTAAATTATAAGAGATATATGAAAATAATGATCTACATAATTGTAGACTTTAAAAAACCTACAAAAAATCAGCAATAGCATATGGCTATCTTCTTAGCATCACCCACAATAAGCATTCTTGGAGCAGCACAATTCGTGATCGCGATCGACCAACGGCTTTTTGTAGTCCACGCGAGCGGAGCCGCGGACACAGCTAGTAATATATAAATCTACAAATTGTGCAACCAGTGTAATTGACTTACGTAAAAAAAAAACTAACGATAGTAAATTAGAATTTAATAAAGCACACTTCTTTGTATACCACCTTGGTTGATATACTGTTGTTTGGTGTTAAAATTACCAGCCTGCGGTTGGAACCGACTCTGGAATAGGTCACACAGAAAAAATCTAATCCGAAAAATAGTATTTTCGATACAAACTTTGCCACTTTGGTTGAGTTTCAAGAAATCCCTCCTTAAAAGGCCCTCTCCAAATATCTATTTTTATCCTTAGTGGTTTCATCTGGGTGATGATGAGTAAGTATCTTGTATTATATAAGTATTTAGTCTTATATCGGGCTTCGCACGGGTAGCAGAGAGGTAGAAGAGCATATACGTCTACATTTTTTTTGTTCTAAAGGAATAATTCTGTAATGCATATATACTCGTAGTTAAGTCGATTAGTTCTAGACGCTCCCAGTCGGCATGACTTTTCTCGACATCTTCAACAATCACCAGCAAATTACACAAAACTTTAATCAGTTATAAACGTAAATCTTCTTCATGAATAACAATGTCCATTAATGAAAACTGTTTGGTAGTTTTTGAGTTTATCGCGTTCATACTGATAGAGAGATGCGGCGGAGAGACATTGTAATATGGTTATTTGAACTGAAACACCGAGATTTAGTACCATATTCTCTTTGGAACAGAAAATTAACCTTACGTATATATCGTTCAACTATTCCACATTTACACCACCCTTACCTTACAGACATGCAATAAGCGGAAAAACTATTTCACCACCTCAACAATTCAACCCAGCCGCTCGCACAATCAAAAATCGTTCCTAAAACGCTTAACTTAAATCTTAAATCGAACGCAAATATAACTTTGTATCCTTTTAACTTCATAACGTTATTCTGGTAAATGAAAATATATCTTATTGTGAAGTGAATAAAGGCTATGAAGATGGGAATTTTAATATAGTTGAGGTATAATTTCGTTGTGTAGGAATCGTCACGTATTCCAACGCAGAGGCCATGTCGCGGAATAACAACAGCTTGTTAGTCTGTCTACTATATAGCCGGTAAATGATAGTTATACGCTATATCAAATTAATACTATGTTATGTTTGTTATAAGCGCTGTTCCGTACTGAAAACTAAGCCTTTTACACGACAATAAAGGTCTTCTTAAGGCAGTGTCAATTTAAAAATTATGAAAATTTTACGGAATTTGTTTAATCTGCGTCATAATAATCGGTGTGGTGTATGGTAATAGGGCTTTTTCTAATGCTCGCGTGGCTGGCTACCACCCTCAAGTTGAAAATTTGTAACCAAGCACCAATAGGTGTGTTCCAGCAGCTGCACTTGAGAGCTCCATTAGGCTTAGCATGCACCATCTTGGGCCACATCATCTCCTTAAGATCAGGTGAGATTGTGGCTGCAAAGTAAAATCTATTACGTTAAAAAAAAGAAATTAAATTTGATTTTTGTCAACATAAATCTGTACTTTATTTTAATTCACTCATTTATTTTATACTAGTTTTCCCCTGCGCTTTACTCGTACTGTGTCTTTTTCTGGTACCAGGCTGCCTCAAAGCCAAATATTTTCGCGAAAAAGGTAAGAAACAGAGATACAGACACAGTAACTTCCATATTTGTAATATTAGTGCGGATTATCTTAGAATAATATTTGTCATAAACAAATTATAATGAAACTAATTACAATTGTAAAAAATGTTACACTCAGGAACAAAATTTTGTTTTAATTTTATAATAGTTTATAATAAAGCTTATGACATTACTTTTTATCTACATAAATCTATAATTCTGTCTGTACGTGTATTTTTTCTATAACAAACACTGATATATATTTAATGAATGTATGGATATCGATTTTTATGAAATTTTGTACATGTCATTCGTCCGTTGATAGGCTATAACAATATAACTGCCAATGATAATACTTTTAGAAATAATAAAATGTGAGTAAAAATACAAATACATAATTGCTCTGTAATTGAAGCCACCGGCATAGATAGTTATAAATGTTTTCTTAGTAAATCTCTATCGTCAAAAACTAACCAAGAATTTGCAAATAAACACGAGATATATAAAATAAATGGAAAAATATCCCTCAGATTGTATGACAAATTTAATTTGGATTGAGTTTCGGGGAAATTTTCAAAATTAGCTTCGTCTCGGTGCCATATCGCTTGCTCGCGATTGGTTTCACCTTCGCTTCTTCTTCTAAATTCCAAATTTCATTTCACTTCAATTTTATTGGAAAAGTTAAGCAGGACCTATAACTGATGATACACACGGCTGTAAAGATTACTGAGCAAGGAGAAGCTGACAGGCTTGTCTTTGACCAATGATGTGTTCGAATATGGTGAAATAATACCCGTTCTGGTAATGATAACTTTTTTAGGGTTCCGAAGTTAAAAGGAATTCTTATAGTTTCGGTATGTCGGTCTGTCTATCCACGGCTTAGCTCATAGATTCATAGTACTATAAAGCTGTAAATTGGTATGGATATACATATTAATCACGCCGACAAAGTGGTAAAACAAAATAAAATAAAATAACATTTAAGTCCACTACACGTAGTGTTTTTTCCCATCTATCACATCGTTTGGAATGTTGTTGGATAGGTAGTTAAATAATATTGTGTTTGTAGAAACCATTTTTCGATTCAAGGATCCGTTTGCGAAATATTAAGCTTTAAAGTACTAATTTTTGTTAGAGTCAACTGTCCCCCCTTGCCTACTAAACTGTTATTTATGGATATATGAAAAAAAAAAAATATTGTAGTAATATTGAGCATACGCATATAATGAAGTTAAAAGGAAAAGTATCAGAGGTAGGTAGGCTTTACAAGTTAACGAGCAATAGTCAATCAACTTAAAAAATGTATATGGAGAATTAATTTCGTACAAATTCCTTTGAAAACAACTTAAATACCCCTCTCTAAAGGATAATTCATGCCACACCAGGACGGAGCCAGGCTGGATCCCGGAGCATGAGTTACTTACTTCATTCAAAAGTATACTATATAATGTTTGACCGTGTCCCAGCCGGCGCCCGGCCTGGCTCAGGCCCGGTGTAACATAAGCATCCTTAAATCTGCATATTAAGACGGGCAACTACGGAACTACTCTACACTGCGCGAGCCCGACATGCACTTGGCAAATTTCTATACGTACGGCCCGCCTTTTAGTAAGCGGTTACCGTATCCTATGGATGCTTAACACCGGAGGTATCATTAGCGCGTTGTCTACCTTGAAATGCTCTTTCTCAAGGAGCTCTGGGAACTCTGCTCACTACTGGAATACAACACAAGGTTATTTGGCTGTGATTTTCTGTAGAATGGAAGTATTTCAGCAGACGAGCTGACTCAAGTAGAGAGTAATCTCGAAAGAGATTCTTAAGTACAACTGCTGGAACGTACTGAAATGTATATGGCGATAGATTTTAAATTCAGATATGATAGCCAGGTGAGCATAATAAACTTGTATTGCGATACTGCTTTTAGTAAAAGCTCAATATAATTATGATTTGAAACCATTTTGGTAGATATAGATTTCACTGAGACATCGTTTCTCCATAGATCTTTAGCTAAAAATGAGATAAATAAAGTAGTACATCTGTTTTAAACCGAGAACAATATTCCTATTGTATGTCGTTTGCCGAATTCTATCTTTCCTTTATAGTTTTATCTATATAAATATAAAATAATGTTTCTTTGTTTGTTTCCAAACGGTTTCAAATCATTTTTGCGTGTTGTTGTAAACACACACACCTGCGAAGGTTCTGTTTGAGTACGATCAGTTTTCAATAGGTGGCGTTGAAGTCGTTCCATTTCGAAGACACGGTAACAAAGTCACGGATAAAAGCTACTTTGTTTATAATTATTTCATACCCTAATCATTTTAATACCAGATTGGGAAAAATATAGTAGTGTACCTGGTAGTAATTATGCAAACCTCGATGAAGTACTTTATTAAAATAAATTATTTAAAAAAGACTGACTTTTGTCGATAAATTTGGTGATTCCATTGAACAATTTATATTAAAAATTGCCAACCTAACCAACTGTTTGGTTATATAAACAATAGTTATTATTAAAATCAACTATAGCGTGTCTTGGAAGCCGTGTGTCAGAAAACGTTAAAACACAGAGCTCAAATTCGAGTCGTCTGTCGCATTTCTTTTATTGACTCCGAAAGTTTATTAGTGAAATTTCACCTGAGGTAGAGGATTACGTTTAGAATGAGTCATAAGATAATGGCGTTTTGTTTTTAGCGTCGACCACAAGATATTTTTTAATTGCGATGTCGAAAGGTCATGGTTCACGGTTGTATTTTTTATTTTGTCTCACTAGATTTTCATGGCTAATGGTCCTGCTACATATATAATATTTTAAATTTCAATATGTTATTATTAGTTAACCATTTCTTAAGTCTCAGCGACTTTTGCATCCAGTGATAATGTAACCTGTCAGTAGAAGTGACTACACACGTATATTAACTTATGTACATCTGATTGTCAAGTCTCAACGACCATAATTAGTTTTCACCCACCTAATTCCATCTAAATACAGTCGGCAGAACATTATCATTTCTCATACGAAAAACCCATACTTTCCTAGATTTTCTTTTAGCTTTATACCTGTCCATCTTCAACCTTAACATTCAGAATCAATTTAACAAATATACTTTATTTAATTTAGTCTTTACGAAGGTACTTATGAACGTCACACACTACTACCGGTTCGGAAAACATCCCAGTCATTGAGAAGAACCGACAAGAAGCTTGATCGGGCTTATCTTTTTTAAGTTTATTTTTTCCATACTGTACAATTAATATTTACAGTTAATAATTATGATATTTATAATTTAGTGGTTGCACAGAGAGGGAGTCACTTCCAGACATCACTATCATTCACATAAATATCCACTCTATAATAACCTTTTGACAATGAAACCTGCTTAACATGGTCCTTGAATTCGTTATCTGGAAAATCAGTAATGTGCTTCAGGACCTTATTGTAGAACCTAACACGATTACCTAAAAAAAATTAGTTTTACTAAGTCAAAATTACGTTATGACTGATTTATGTCTATTTAAAACTGTACTGCTCTTTATCAAAATCTAGCTTGATATTAAATTCTTGGAACTTTTTCTTTAGTGATTCGCATTCTTCTAGTGATATATATCCCTCCTTCTGATATGCCCATATCACGCTTATCTGTTATTCCTCAACTTTTCTATCACAAGTGCTATTTTCATACTTCCGTTGTTATACTCATTCCTAATCTTATCCATTCTAGTTACACCCATGATTATATTCACATCTATTCCACTTGTAATCTTCTATCATCCGTTTGCTTTGTTCAGCACTTAAACCCATACATTAAACAAGTCTTATAATGGCCACATCTTCTTACCCTTATCCCACTTAAGTAGGGTCGGCACAACATGGTATCTTCTACCACTTTATTCTATTAATTATCATCTCAGATGATTACCTTTTATACGCATATCATTATTTACACGATCCATTCATACCTTCTTTGTTCTTTCTTCCTATATCAGTCAATATTTGCACCGACCATATATTCTGTAAAAATCCTCGTAATAATGATTTCATCTAATTTGTAACTTTTCAAGATAAGTTTTTGTATATTATGCTAAGATAGCATGATATGCTGGCTTTATGACAAGGACAATTTAGATACCTTTTTTTTTTTTTTTTTTTTTTTTTTTTTTAACGTGGAGGAACCCTGCATGGGTACACACCCGCCCGGGGGGACGAGTGGTTATGTGAGACTCTTACTCACTAAACCTCCACGGTGTACCATCAGCCGCCAAAATGGGGCGAAACGGGATCGCGGTAGCAACAACCGCGTCGCCCCGGCGGCCGGCCCCAATCGGGCCTCCGGCGCTAAAGAGAGACAGTCTGGTACAACCCCAACTGTCTCCCAGACGGCTGAACCAGTGCAATGGGAAGACGGGCCCCCCGAACCATCTCCCCTTGGTTCAGCAAGGGTGGAGGGAAGAGGCAAAACGCGCCTCCTCCTATCACCCAACGTCTACGCAACACACCTACGACGGTGTAGGCGCTGGTGGTGCCCTCCCTTTCATGGGAGGCGGCCTACATTTGGCGCCCCCCATATGGTGTTCCGCCGGCCTTCCAGCATCAGCACACAAGGCACAGTGCAGCTTGACAGCTGCGCACTGTAGTGCCTTGTGGCCAGGCTGCCCGCACCGGAAGCAAAGCGCTCCCCGATCAATTGCCGACTGCCAAACGGGCCTAGTGTGGCCCACGTCTAGGCACCTGTAACACCGTAAAGGTCCGTCCTCTAATAAGCGGACGCGAGCCGCACTCCAGCCAACGAGGAGTCGCCCTGCTTCCAGCAACGCCTTGGCGGCAACGGCCGGGAGCGACAGATGGATGGCTCCACTGCCTCTCCCATAGGGGCGTATTTCACCCGCCCTAATAAGGGCTGGCTCACAGCCACCCCTGGCTGCCGCCACCGCGACGACATCTGCCACCGACACGGTCTCGTCGAGCCCAATGACCCGGACGTTTGCCCTCTTTACCGGTATGGCAACAGTGGCTACGTCCGCCAGCGCCTCTTTCAGCTTTTCAGCCAACCCGCTAGCCTGCTCCGGACCACGGGCACCGGGAATCTCTATGATTCTAGATCCCGTGGCCGCGGGTCGAAGCGACAGGTTGCCGATGCCGAGTTCGGCTAACGCGTCACGGTTTACTCCCATGAGGGCCGTCTTGTAGGACACTCCCCTCTCCACCGCCTCAGGCCGCAGTGTAACAATGACTGCAGCCGATCGGGGCTTCGAGGGAAGCTTCCTTTTTGGCTTTCCGGTCGCCTTCCTCCGAGGAACAGGAGCCTTTGCTGCCACAGCCGCCGCAACTGAAGCCTCCTTATGCTTACGGCGGCGGGCTACAGTGGTCCACCCTTCACCATCCTCGGGTCCCGAAACGGGATCGGGGTTTGCCGCCGGAACGGGATCGTGGTTCGCAGATGGTAGCGCTACCCACTCCATGCCCAGAGGTTCTGGAGGCTTACGTCCCGCAGTCTTGGCCCTTGCCGGCTTGGACAATGCAGGGCCTGGAGTCGTCTTTTATCGGAGGCCAGAGGGGGGCGAACCACCTTGGCAGGGAGGAGGCGGTCGTCCAGGGCCTCAATGCGGGCGGTCACAACCTCCCCCAATGAGACCCGGAGGGTCCGCTCCACCCTATCCATGTGGACCCCCAACGCGTCCACCAAAGCCTGCGGCAGGGAATCCTGCGCAATGACTGCCGGCGCTTGTGGCAACGGTGGCGCAGGTAGAGCCTCCCCTCGACTGCGCAACGAGGTGAGCTCCGCCCTGAGGTCCGCGACCTCCTGACGCAGCTTCCTCGTCTCGCGTCGGAGGATGAGGGTCTCACTGGCCACCGTGCGCGTGAGGGCAGTTGAAACCACCTCGTGCAAGGTCCAGGCCGCCTCCTTCAGAGACTTGACGAACGTACCCTTGAGGTTGCCAGACTTCTTAGCAACCTCAAGAATCCCGTCCACCTTCTCCTTGGCAAGCGCCCTGAGCCTTGCAGGGTCGAGGAACTCAATACCCTCGAGTACCCCCACGTCTGCCTCGTCACATGCCTCGACACTGCAGGGCGGTTCGACAAGGGGACAGTGTGTTGACCCACTTGCCTCACCAACGGCTGTGGCACGAGTCACCCCTGCAGAGGCGCCCGGGATTGATGTTTTGCCCCTGCGCGCTGTGGTAACTTTGCTGGGAGTCACCTCATCCCCAATAACCGCATCACCTAAATGCGACCGTTTCCGGTCAGCTGGTGAGCTGCTGGAACCACCTGTCCAATGCTGCACCGCAAATCGATCCAGCGCCGAATCCTTCTCCAGGACCACAATGGGCCCATCGGTTGTCCGTCTATCCAAAGCCAAAGTCAAAGGTTTTATCGCATCATCATTTGTCCTAGTGCCTGCCAAAGTTGTCGTATTTTTTTCCCTGAATCTTGCAAAATTTTGCCCCCCCCAGAAAACGTGGGGCAGCCCGAGCTAAGCTCGGGGAGGGATTCTCCCTTGCGGGTACCCTCCTGGGGTATTTCCTTATTCAATTTTGCACTGTCCATCATTCTTTCCTATCCACCCTCCAGTTTGCGGTACGCCTGCCGGGACCGGTATGAAACAACCGATCCCGCCAGCCGCTATCCGGAACTGGGCCCTTGGGGCTCAAACTGAGCCCTCATCGGCCCCAGCCCGGTACTGGGTGCGCCGCGCACATGCCACACCCAGGAGTTTTAAGGCTCTCCAGCCGGCGCTCCTCCATAGTTCCCTCTGATAAGCAGAGGGATACATGGAGGAGCGCGTCAGGTATCAGCCGCCGACCAGAGTGGTCAACGTTGCCCGGGGTGCACCACGAGGAGGTTCCTGACATCGCACCCCACAATTTAGATACCTTTATTATTGCAAGTTATCCCTGTTTAACTGGGGTTTACACACAAGTAAGTTATATTCATTTCACCGAACTTAGAGATAAATAATAGAGATGTATTTTCTAGAATTTATTGTATGATGTTTTCTTTTTAAGTCTTCGTAGGTTTGTATACGCTTATCACTTGTATGGTAGGTATATAGTATATTATGGAAATAATTGTTTTAGGTCACGCAGTTGAAACTTCGCTCTGTAATTTGAATAATCTATCAAATGCCGTTTGCGGTTTAATCGACGCTTCATAAAATGATGAAAATCGTTCAAGATGATTTCTCCGTACAGATGAGCAGTTTGGAATAAAAACTGTTACAAATTCGAAGGCCTTTTTTTACGTTGATTGGTTCTCAAAGGTTTGACGGGTTTTCACCATGTGTATCCTGATCGCGGCATGCGTTTATTGTTCAGTTTGAAGTACTAGATGTATATGACACTAGTTTCAGTATCTCGACGTGACATTGACACTCTAATATCCCTATTTAAAATACAGAATATTGAATGTAAAAAATATGTACTATGTAAAGAGACTTTGCGTTCATCCCAACCAAATTCAAGCAAAACTCTATATATATATATAGAGTCCCTGTACTATCATAACCTTATCCAGGGTCTTCGATTGGGGTCGGGATAATTTGGTCCATTTCAACTCTACAAGTTTGCGCGTTCACCTCTAAGAAAACTCCATTTACTGTGGTCTCACAATTCCTTGGCACAACTCTTACCATCTTGAAAAGTATTGGGGTCCTGTTGTCGACACCTTGAGTGACGTTCTGTTCCGAAGTCAAAAGAAAGAAAAGTTCCGAAGAAAAGGTTAAGCTGGCGTTCAAAAGCTCGATGTACTGAACAGACCAAATCGGGGCAAAGGGGCAAATAAAACGCAAGTCCGAGCCCATTTGGAGTACTCCTCTCATCTCTGGGCGGGAGCACCTGAATACCATCTTGGCACATTTGCCAAGAGCACGTGATTGTTTAATTTACAATTCCAAATTTACAATAGGTATAGAACATTTAGATGTACGGAGAGACTTCGCCTCCTTGTATGTGTTCTATCATTTCTACAATGGCTGTGCGCCAAGGAATTGTTTGGTATGATGCAAGCGGCTACTTTCCACCATCATACCGTTTGCCATTAGCAGGGAGTATATCCTCACACCCTGGAGCCTAAATGGTTGCTGACAGTCTCGCTTCACAGGAGTTGCCTTCCACTAACGCTCTGGATTTCGAATGAGTTTTTTCATTGGAGTTCTATTGGAGTCATCATATGGGGTCCTTCAAGACGGGAGTGAAAAGGTTTTTAAAGGTATTGCAAGTGTCCATAGGCTACGATGATCGCACTTTTGTTTGCCACCGTCGTAGTATAAAAAATACGATATTAATATTATTCTATAAACATTTAATTATCGAGAAAGCAATATTACTTTTAGAGAAAATTTGACTTTAAATTGAAAGAAAAAAAAGAAACTGCTTGTCTCAGGTATTATTTTTTTATAAACAAATTCGAGGCAGAATCTATTTTATTACTAGACAATTCTTAAATTTCGACTCTGAGTGTTTAGTTTAAAAAAAAACTAATATTCCTTATCAGATGAAGCCAGAGGAGAGTACAGACGGTGGATAAAATAAAACGAGCCGTTTCGAAGGTAAAGATTTTTAAACGTTTAATCTAACTTCAAACGTCAATACTTTATACGATTTCTTTTGACGATCTAAGCGAGGAAACTTTTCAAAAGGTCTGCTTCATTCAAAGTATTATAAATACAGGTTTCTCTTATCTTCATTTCTCGTTTAAAATATATTTATTATAGAGATGAATTGAATTTGTAAAAATAATAGACTATGACCAGAATATATACAGAGCAGTTGTAAAAGTATAATATATTCTTGTTCATCACTTGACCTTTAATATATTTCCTTTTTTTTTTTTTTTTTTTTTTTTTTCGAACTGACTACACTGTTAGCCTGAGTGGCCCTGGAGCCTTTACGGCTTTTACAGCTTTACCGGGCTTGGGGGCGAGCGCTTAGGGCACTCAGCCACGAAAGCTAAGCAACAACATCCGAGGGTGCCAAAGTGGCCGGACCTCGGCTCGGACTGTTGCGCGTATGCAATTAAGTCGCGATCTGACTAATTCCCTATCCGTAATTCGATCTAAACTAACTATACATATATACATGTTTCTGCCCCCTGGGAGGAGGGAAGGAACATGTGTATGTGTATTTAGTGGTCTGAAATTTTTGTCTACTCTAACTAGGCAAAAAAAAGAAAAAAAAAGGTCCCTTACAGATCCTATGTACCTATGTGTATTGTGCATGTGTGTATAATGCAGTGTCATGTATGGCTGTGAAAGCTAGTGATTGTACAGTCACTTGTATCGCGCGAGCGGCTGCTTGGCTCAAGGGCTCCATGCCGATGGATCGGACCTAGGCTTGAGTTGCCGCAGAGGAGGGCGGTCGTGGCGGGTGTGCGGGAACGAAGTTAACCGTACGTCCCCTGCGGAGGGAACGGTGGTTTCGCGGGCGTGGGCGCGAGCACGCATATGTTGCGGGAGCGGACGCGTAGTAATTATTAGCTTTCTCGATATCGTCGTCGGGGTCGACAAAGAGATTTCGCGGACGGCGTTTATAACGTTTGGCAACGGGGATCGAGTTGTCTGGGACGTAGTTCACGGTGGATTTTACGAGCGGGTTGGGGTGATTCGAAGCGCTATCGAAGTATCTCCTGGTGAGATATTTCACATAGGCTTCTATCGAGGGAAGCCTCATGTCCCTGTGGAGGTCCATATATTTACGGAATATCTGTGGTTTTGAAGCATTCATGGCTTAGTCGTAGCGTGCACGGACAAGCGTCCATAGGCTACGGTAACCCCTAATAATCGGGCGGGCCGTACGATTGATAGCCATTTTATTTGTATAAAAAACAATCCGTAAAACGTTAATAAAGTTAGCAAGTATAGAGAAAATAAAACAAGTTCGTCTATTATTCATATTCCGAAGCATACCCGTTAGATTTGAACATATCAGCGCGAGCAGTGTTGCCTTGCGGTAGAAATATTTGTGACGGTGGTGCTTCCGTAGTCGAATATTTCTTCGAAGTTCTATATACATTCAGAAGCCTCATGTGTTACAGAGTATGATATAATAAACAATATTTAATCATATATATCTTATATTAAATGCAATAAATGTAGCTCTAGAAAGATGTACAAGACTAGTCACATTTGACAAAACGTTGTAAGCACCAATTTAATCAGTTTTCCATTTTGGGTTGTGTCATAAACTATAGCGATAATAACAAACCTTTTTTTAAACAAATGATGCAATTTTATTTATTTTTGCTTCACCGAATTTGTATTGAATGTGTGTGTATTAAAATGAATCTCTTTCCTCTACTGTTTTTAACATTAGAGAAAATACACATTGTCTGTATATAGGTACAAGGAGTTACATATAACGAGAATGAACAAGCTGAATGATCGAACCTTGGAAGCACTTTTTATCAATACATTTGCCTCACTTTAATACTAAAGAGAAAATGAGACGAAAGATGTAGTTCTAATTTTCACCACGCGAACGTGACGCGATTTGCAAATTCGCGCCATTTTCATATTAGAAACGTCAAAGATTGTTGCGACTTTTCGACTGATATTTATAAACATAATAATAATATGAGTTCAAGCGAGGAATCCGATATTAATATGGAATCTACTCCACCTGATATCTTGAATGAGGCGCAAATTGCAGGTAAAATTTCCAAGAGTAAGTGACCTATCTGTATAAATTCTTATTTGTTATTAAAAATAATTTAATGAAAAAATTTGTTTCATTACCTATTGTACTATTTCCTCGCAAATGTGTTGAAAAAGGTTGTATGACACGCGTGCGCAATTGGTTTTTACAAACTCGTGACAATTTATCACACTAGTATCATAAATAACTATTAAATCAAATTATAATAATGTTTATGTATATACAACGTGAAGTTATTTAAAGCTAAAATGAATTCATATTATTGTACCTGATGGCTAACTTCATCATGTGGCACTTCCGTGAAATGATGCGCGCGCAGTTCTCATTTTTAACCTATACTAAGCGTGCTAAAAGAGGTGTAAATAAAAAAAAAGGTTTCATAGCACCCATTGCTTTTTGTTTATCTCGTATCCATTCATTTACACATTTTTATTAAAAGTCTTCAAACAGTCAGTGAAAATAATTAAAACTATATAAAATTCTTGAATATTTCACTTGAACCAATTCTGATTCGCTTCTCTGCATGCTTTCCAATTCCAGTGGTCCACCACAGCGGTTGAACATGTATAAATTCCCCTTACGTCTTGCTTATTGCAACCTGTATTACTGTCGTAGTCTCTTGGTCTCTGAAATGAAACTAGTTTATTCACAAGGAGTATGTTTTCAGCTGCAGTTAACCAAATTTCTCGTTTTCATTCGAAGCTGTTAAAAATAGAAGCGATAAATACGTGGAATACAGGTAGCAAATATTATCAGTGTTGTACGCGTGGGTGGTAAAAATACTGTTACATTTTACGTATATAATTTATTGGTACTCAGTGCAACAAAAGTCAAAAACTCACTATTCAGATGTTCACTACACTGTGGTCGTACTTACACTACTTTATGCTCCTCTTGCAGATTCTTCCTTTTATCGTTTGCTGTTTCTACTTCGTTGTCCAAAACAGAACTGTCCTGACTCCAAACACGGCTCGCTTATATAATCGAATAAAATGAGGGTCGAAATCACTAGAAAATAGTTTTGAATTTTACGACATTGTTTGAAGAAGGGAAAGAGTGCTATTTTTAGACATTACGTAATCGAACCGATAAGCTTTAAATGTGTGTGAGTGCGTGTGTAAACTGCGATATATTTTCGTACCTATGAATTATGTATTCTCGATGTTTCAATTAGGTTCTAGACGATTCCAGATATTTCGAGAATAGTAAAATTAAATTTTCGTTAGTGTAAATCCGCAAGTAATTCTCTGCAATGAGCCTGAGCTTTCGGTTAAGGAATACATCGTGAGGAAATCATAGCATGGTGGTAGGGCTTTTCCTAATGCTCGCCTGGCTAGCTACCAAGCTAACCCTCAAGTTGAAAATCTGTCGCCAAGCACCAAATAGGTGTGTTCCGGCAGCTGCACTTGAGAGCCAGTCTTCCACTAGGTTAAGCGTGTTATCATCTTGGCCCATATCGTCACTTAACATCAGGTGAGATTGTGGCCACTATGTCAAAACCTATATATAACGATAAAAAAAGTAAAGTTAAACATTCCTACAGGCCCCGTCAGAATATCAGCGTTGCAATGCTTGCGCTTATAGGCCTGAAGCCTCATGCTGAGACAGGGCCATATTCGACCCCACGCAGAACTTCATTTATTGTGACTCTTTGTATTGGTTTATATATTTTTTATATGTTTTTTGTATTTGTCGAATAAATATTTTCTTTCTTTCTTTGTATGAAAAAATGTAATTGTATGTAAAAAATGATTATAATGCAAAATTATTATCGGAAAGTCGTTGTAGTCGACAGTTTAAACCGGTGGAATATCAATTCTGGCATGTACCAACGAATTTTTCTGAATTCATGTACACCATGTTACCAATTCAAATTAGTGACACTACCGGCTGATGGTGAAAGAAAACTTCATTAGGAAACCTGAACGCTTGATGAATGTTTTTGTACTACTACTGTATGTGAAAAAAAATAGAACTGTTCATTTCTCGGCGTTTAAAATCGTCAGTACTTCGTGAACTAGAGTGGTAATTAGGCCTGTGCCTTCCCTCAGGAAGAGGCCTCATTGCCCAGCAGTGCGACACTTACAGACCAGTATTATAAATATCAAATAGTAGAAGGATTCTCCACTAGTCATATCTAGCGAAGGCGTACTAATTTTTCATTATAAACATAGATTTATGAAAGTAAATTTGAAATTACTTTCAGGCACTCGGCAAAACGGATCCATAACTAGGTTATGTATAATAATCATACTAGGGAACATCACACATCAGTAAAGCGAGACACATCAAAGTCTTCCATATCCGTAAAGAACCAAGGTTACACTGACGAGCATTGGTATTAATAAAAAAAACATTGTTCTACGAATAATTATCTTGTTAAATTATTTTACGTTTATTTCTATTATAATATTAAATAATAAACATCATCCATAATTAAAAATATCTTCTTATAATCACAAAGTAATGCCACTGACACCAAAATATTTAAAGAGTTCCTACCAAGCTATAGCTTCTAATCATCTCAAATGTTAGCGACGCAGAATGTCAATAACGCATAGCTTAGATAATATACTATAATTTAGTTTAGAACTATTCGAAATATATAACAGAGTATAGGCTAATCAATTTATTAAGAAATAATATAACTCGTCTTATAATTATTCGTTATGTAATAAGCTATGTTTGTATTTGTATAATAAGGTTTTCGTAGTACTAGCTACGCATAGGTTAGATATTTTATTGTATAACAGGATTTGCCTTACAATTATTAAATGTAATGTAAGAAATACTCATATTTTAATATTATTTTCATAGAATTATCAAGATTGAGTCGCCATATTTATATCAAGATCACAAATAGTAGTTGAATAATGTTTGACTATAAGCGCAAGGTGACCAATCACAATAAAGAGAGAAAAGATGTATTATGTAGAATTGTTAAATAGAGATAGGTAGATAAATAATGCTTCCTTATCTAGCAGACTTTAAAATTGTGAAAAATTAGATTATTTTGGGTACTTTGCATATAATGAATGTAAAATAAGTTAAGATATACGTTTCAACACATGTTTATATAAGAAAATATGTATACCTATTAGAATCTTATAAGATTGTTATCAAATCAGTTAGAATGTTTGTACATAAGAACTTCTAGGAACCGAGGTAATACATAGAATTAGACAGAGAGAAAAATAGAGTTAGATAGCGACGTCACTTTCTTCGAAAATTATATAAATATAGTAACGGGTTCTGTACTTGTCAGATCGCTCTCAGATCGCTATAAGGCAGACGTCAATATACATCAAGATACCTCAAGACTGAAGAAACCCTTCAAGAAGACACTTTAGTGTTAAGGGTAGAATTGTAAATAAGTGCTGTATCATTTTGAAGAATATAGTGGACTTGAATTCGGCAAAGTGTTTACCCGCCAGCGCCCAGTTCATCGTGAGTTGGTACGAAAGCAACGCAATCGTGTCTCTTTCCGTACATTCCGTTTGTTTCTCCTTCTTTACGCCCGGTAGGTTTGGGTGTAAGCAGGGACGGAAGTGTGCGAGAAGAGAGCTCATTTGGTTTGCGGGCTATCTCGCCTACCGAGTGAGTTGTAGTTAACCCCCGTGTTAGTAGTAGGTTGTTTTTGTCAATCGTTTTATCAAAAGAAATACTATCATGCAAATTCTCACCGTAAAATAACAGATATGTGTATAATATCTATTGACTATCACAATACACATCGTTAGCCATATATATTCTACACATAATATATCTGATAAAAAGCACATAACATCGAATGTGACTATCTTCACCACAATAAAACAAAAGATAACAAAAAGCAAGCAACCTCATGGTGTAAACTTCTAAAAGATCTCATCATTTTTTCATAACGCGCCTATAGAAGTATAAGTTCAAAAAATAAATCTAAAACTTTCAATTTACAAATTGTATTATAAATATTTAATTTAGACTGAAAACCATTTTAAACATTTCCAAGTAAACTTTATCAAAATGAAATAACGCGAAATTAAATTTATTTAATGTTTCACGAGTAAATTCTAGGATTTATAGAACTTCTCGGCCTTAAGTGTAACTCGATTCTTTGATATCTACGTCACAGTCGGCAGCAAAGAGCATTTTAGTGGGAAAAAAGTTCTTTCGGAAAATTCGTTTGGAAGCTTTCAAAGAAGAATGGAAGAGGCGTGAACTATTAAAATAATTTCTTTGTTATGTATCTGAGAAGTGTAGTCGAATGATTTAATGATTTTTTTTCTGTTATGATTATAATATACCAAACCAGACTGGGAGTTGGTGTAAAAAAATTGTATATTTATACCTTTTTTATCATTATAGGTTTAGCGTTGTGGTCACAAACAATCTCACCTGATCTAAAGTGATGATATGAAAAAACATGGTAACAAACTAAGCCTAGTGTGAGGATTGGCTCATGTGCAGCTGCCGGAACACACATATTGGTGCTTGGCGACAGATTTTCAACTTGAGGGTGGTAGCTAGGCCAGACGGCCATTAGAAAAAGCACTACCACCATGCTATTGTTTCACCACGATGTTTTCCTTCATCGAAAGATCAGGCTCATTGCAGGGATTCGATCTCACGTCAATCGACGCGGTATCTGTACACAAAAACTACCACTGAGTCGTCATTGCAAAACTAGCGGTTCCCCGCAGCTCCGCACGCATTAGTTACGTAATAATTTTTGTCATCCCGTCATTTTGTTGTTACACAATATTAGTCAAATTATTGACAATTCATATAGCTAGTCTGTAAATTGAGGAATAACATATCATACTTCTCCTGTACAAAATTGTATCAAAACCGGTTGAGAATTAAAACATATTTAATTTTTCATTATTGTTTTTTTATGATTACTAAAAGTATTATTAAAAATTCTTATAGCTTATCAATTATTTATTTATTGTCATATCAAAGACACATTAACAATTAATCATTCATAAGTTACGAACTGTGTGAAGTGTATCTTTACAGATGTACACATCTTATTATTTTATGCGGCAGGATGTGCTGCCAGCATAGTGTGGAGGAGCCCTATTATGCGAATGCAGAGCCGAGGGGTCCAACTAGCTTATTATAGAAAAGTCTCTTTCCGAAGAATAGCAATTTAGAAACATGAACTGGTTTAAAAAACGTCTTTGCACTTAATTGTCTCATTGTTTTTTTTTATATATCTATTATTATGATAAAAGAATCATAGTATTTTTATGATATTTCTGCCGGGTCGAACGATTTTCAAGTATTATTTTTAAATGTCAAAGGAGGTTCAACAGACCTGAACTTTATTTAATATGGTCATTCGGTACAGGAGAGGTCCTTGGAGGATGGAAAAGAGAGGAAGGACACAGAGAAAATTCTTTGGAGATTTCTCTCTACCTTGAGCAGTCTGACTGGTGGAATAACTCTCCATCCTATAGAAGATCTCAGCTAAATAATTTGGTGTTGTGTTCCTGCGGTGAGTAGGGTTTTCAGATAGGGGTTCCAGGTCGGCAACGCGCTAGTGATACAAGCATCCATAGGCTACGGTAGCCGATTACCATCAATCAGGCTTATTTGCCACCTTAGTTTTATAAAAAAAATATATATATACGATATAACTATACGATCTATTTTAAGCTTATACCATTTACATGGAAAATGTGCCTCAGAGTAAAGTATATTCTAGCCTTTTATTATAAGTAAGAGCAGGGCGTTTCACAATATGATCTATGGTATCGTAGGCGTGTGCAATTATTGTGAGACTTTGTAAACGCTATGACGCATATTCATGGATTTCATTTTATTGCGTCCTGTTCAATGTTATTCAATGCTCGCAATATTTGTATTTGTTATGTAGACAAATACCCTTGGGTAGTTACTCGTATTATTTGCTTGTTTTGTCTAGATATATTGTTTTTACCCGTTCTGTACTGTATAAAGTACCCGAAATGTTCTGTATAATGTGATTAAATGGAAATTTATTTAGTTGCTTTGTTGTTTTAAACGTAACAAAAATAAAGTTAAAATTGTGTTTACTAGTCTATTGTTCTGGCTACTGTTTAAATTATTATATTTAAAGCCTCATGTAAAAGTATTTTGAAGGCGATGGTTGATGCTATAGCTATCCTATGGCCTCAGATTTGACTGCAAACTTATGAAAATAATATAACTTAGAATTTGTATACGTTTATAATCTGACTATCAGTATGCCCGCGGCTTCGGCCAGTAATTACTTAGTAAATATTTTCGTCCCTTATCTTTATTTAGACTTATATTTTATGATTTCTAAAAGTAAAGTTTTAATCTCCGTTTTCGTCTTACTAGCAATGCGTGATAGCCTCAATATCCTAAGTATGGATATTCGCAGCGACCTCAACTACAAGCTTTATTACATCGGGAGTGTCATCTCTACTACATATCGGAGACTCGGAATCCTGAATAAGGTGCGACGGTTTTTCAGGCCCGATCAATTGTATCTTCTTTACAAAGCCGTGTATGGAATACTGTTTGCATCTCTGGGATGGTTCCACAACGGGACGGGTTGCAGAGACAGGCTGTTCGCATTGTTAATGATGCAGACGTTACTAAATGCATCGAACCGCTGAACGTCTTCTACCGTCTGTATCATTGTGAGTGTTCTGAGGAGTTGTTTAATCTAATTTCCTCCTCTCCTTTTCGCAACAGAACCATACGGTTTTACGTAACTTCCATCTGGGCACGAACTAAAAAGTTCTCTATGTCTTATTTTTGTTGTACCGTGAAACTGTGGAACCATCTCCCAGTCAATTTTTTCCCTACTTCTTGTAACATCGGGTCCTTCAAGCGTAACGTGAAGAAATATTTATGCATGCCGGCATGACAGCGGCGACCGCCGATGGATTTCGATCTCTCGGTGGTCGCCATTGTATTTGGATACTGTGCTTAGTTACCTTTAGGGACAGTACAATCAATGTGCCGAGCTACTATAAAAAAAGTAATATTAACAATTCTTATATTCTATCAATGGTTTTAACGTGTTTTAAGGTTCATAAGTGCCTTCTTAGGGCCTAAATTCAATGAAGTATTTTATTATTTTGATTGAGGAATGACATATACTACCAGTGAAAAGATAAACATTAAAATTAGCCGAGTTGTTTTTAAGTTAAATCCAGAAATACAAACATATAGACAAAAAAAAAATAGGTCATATTTGTGAGCAGTGTCCTTTATATAGGACTAGCTGTGCCCGCGGCTCTGCTCGCATGGATTACATAATTTTTGGATTTGAAGATTCGCGATAACTTTGATTTATAAGGACCATATAACTAAGGAGTACAACAAAAAAAGATTTAAGTGTATTTTATCATAATTAAATTCGTAAACTAAGTCATCCTAAGGAAATAATAAAGAAAGTCAATTTTACAGGCTTAGTGTTAAAGGCTCGCTGATCCTTATGATGCATGGTTTCAGAGGCGTGTGAAATTTTTATGAGGCCATGGGGTGAAGTATAAATTATCATCCGTTATTCTCGACTCACTATGTAAAATTTTTTTTATTCATAGCTTTCCCTTAACACGTTCGCTGCGCGACGATTTCCGAATACAATTTTTGGGCGAAAGGAGGTCGAAAGGACCTCATGCATATTTAAATTTATATGCACTGTTATGGAATGGAATGTTATAATTCTGGACATTCAGAACGAGAGAGGTGTTATAAATACCTACACGATTTCCTATTGTCTATAAGTTATGTTAAAATCATATTCTCTCTTTTATATTCGCAATAATGCTTGAGTACCAAAGAAACAGTAGAAAAAAAAGGTGTGTGTGCGATTCACACACGATAGAAGTAAAACTTCATTTTAAAAGATATTTTATATTTTTATTTAAACAGTGTGCAATATACATATACACCGACATTTGCTCACGCTGCAATTGCATTTGCTATAATATACTGCTCTCTCGCTCTGGCTCACACAAAGAGGAGAGACTGATAATATATTGCTCACTCGCTCTGGCTCACGCAAAGAGGAGAGACCGATAATGTGCGTTTAACATTTAACGTGTTGGAAGTCACATAAAAAGCTTCACTTCAAAAGATCTCCTTTTATGATATACTGTGTAATACACACGAATGAGGTCCTTTCGACCCCGTTTTGCAGTTAACGTGTTAACAGGATAGCTCCCCTATACCAGGATGACGTTAATATGTATTTATCGAGAGCGAGTGAAATAATGGGTTACTACATTATTATTCATGGAGCTATATTTTTCTTAATCCTCCATGTTTTCATACAAACTATACTATAATATTATAAAGCTTGAGAAGTTTTAAGTTATATATATTAATCAACCCGTCTGATAAAAAAAACTAGTAGATTCTAGGTTTCAACTATAAGGACGGGTATATTTTTTTCACCTGATGTTAAGTGACGATGTGGCCCAAGATGATAACACGTTAAACATAGTGGAATACTGGCTCTCAAGTGCAGCTGCCGGAACACATCTTTTGGTGCTTGGCGACAGAATTTCAAGTTGAGGGTGGTATCTAGCCAGTCGGGCATTAGAAAAACCCCTACCACCATGCTATGGTTTCCTCATGAGTTTTTCCTTGCAAGAATTCCAACTCAAGTCACGTCAATCGACGCGAAGTCGTACACGCTACCACTGAGCCATAATTGCTTCAAACATATAGTGCATCCTACTGAGTAACTAACCAGGAATGGCGATAGGGGTGGTAGGGCTGTCGCGGCCACCATTCTTATGGTGGAAATCCCGTCATACTGATTCACTTATGCCCGTCGCGTTTCGAAATCTGACGGCGCATATCCAGTTTATATTTACACAGGCCGGCATGACAGTGACGACTGTCAATGGATTGTTGATCTCTCGATGGTCGTGACTATTTTGGCATTATACCGTGCATACCATAATACGCAGTTAAGTCACTAAGTCTTGATACTACATTAAAAAATATAACTTCACAATACAATCCTAAGAAGCAGAGCAGAAATTTAACACAGGTGCACAAAGTGACACGGTCATTTTGATAATAAAAAGATAAATTCGTATGTTAGCGTTAATTAAATATTATTTTTAACTAGAAAACCCGCCCACGCATAGCTTGTGGCTTAGAATTTTTTCTTTTTGGATACGATTAACGCCAAACTTTACAGGATCATCCGCTGGGCTATAATGACGATAGTCTGAAATTTTCGTCAAAATCCCTCCAGCCATTTTGGAGTCCATAAGGAACATTCATAAACATCCATTTTTATAGATATAGATAGATAGAGGTGCAAGGTAGTGTCAATTTTGAAGTTAAAGCCAACAATCCCGTTTTGACTGGTATATGAAGTCTTCTTGTTCAAGATAACGCAGTGTCCTAGACAAAAGTTATGGACTAGCATTAACGGTATGGGGTAACGCGTCCGAAATATATAGAGTTTTGATTTGTCAAAAACATGCAATAAGAATTATAAACGGCGTTCACCGGCGGCAATCCGTAAAATAACATTTTAAGAGAAATAAAATTATGTCAGTCATTTCCCTTTATATGTATATCTCGCTGCTGGAAGTACATAAAGAAAAAGATTCCTTACTTAAATTAAAATACATCCACAATTATATAATACGCGACAGAAAGAAAACATAATTTCAACAAGAACTAGATTGGTATAAACATATAAACAGATAATCAATTTAAAAATAGATAAGTATGTATAATAAAATACCAAAGGACATAACTAAACTACCGTACATGAATATGAACTACAATAAAAAAATACTTTGAAAGAAATCCTTATTACAATATTAAAGAGTATATGACTTTGAAAATAGTCGAATAAATAATCTTTAAGTAGGGTATTAATAATATTTATTTTGCTATTTTACGAGTTAAAAAGATATGGTACGAGACCATTTGTATATGGTGTTTCTTTTTATTTGATCGAAAAAATAGTAAACTTGTACGCACGAAGCCGGTAGCACAGGCTAGTAAATAAATAAAACAAACCCGCATCAAAAGCCCCGACGAATCACCGTATCGTGAAACTTTCTGTTCTGAGACATAACAAGTTTATTCGACACAAAAACAAAACAGAACCCGTAACTTCCGCAGTAAATACGCGCTCTGCCAAAATGGCGACTTCGAACACGAGCAAAGTACATATTTACACGGAACGAGGTAACTTCAAGCGGTGAAAGACGTTTTGTTTGTTTTATGCTCTTTTTAACTTTGTTTATTAGGATCTTGTGTGTCGAAGTTTGAGGTCATCTGTCGTTTTAAAAGGCTCTAGGAAAGCTTTGGTTTTTTGAAGCGAAAACTTCTTTAGCCGTGTTGAGCACTTTTTGGTAGGGGAAAATCTTATGAGTTCGCGTCACCGACATGCATAATAACAGTATATCTGTAGCTATACAGATGACGCATTGTGCACCAGTATTGCTGTGTATATCTTTACTTTTTTTATTATTTTAATTATTCGTATTTATATTGGCGTTTGAAAATAATTCTAAGTTATAAGTTTTCACTTCTATCGGCAGTCCTATGACTGCCAATTTATTTTTTCTATATAATTATTGTTAAAACTCTGACCACATTTTCATCGATGTTGTGAAGAAAATGGGTCCGGCTGTTGGATCTAGTAATATTCTTGGCGAGATATATTTTTAAGGAGGTAGCCAACCAAGTAGGTATTATACATTTTAATTAGGTTATGTTATGGTTTTACGAAATCTTAGACTTATTTTACGATTCCAATCACTTCACCTGTGACATGTGCTTGTCAACTGCAAGTGTTTTCGGTGTTATATTTATTTATTTAAACTTTTCTGTAAACCGGTAATTACAGATCTAAATGAACGTTTTCCAATTATGTGACAAGTACAAAGTTCGACTTTATTGCTAAAAGTAATTTCTTTCAGACAACCTTTGGATAGACATGTTCAAGAAAGAAAATCACGGGGCTTGACATTTATGTCTTGTGAAATTTAATATTTTCTGTTCTAAACATTGTGGACTTACTAGATGCCTTTTATTTGAATAGACTCGACGTTGGAATGTATAATAAAATATTAGGGGATACGAACACGGATAAGGTGGTTAGTCTTATATGGATCGACAACTCGAAAGAGAAAGAGCATAATATAATACGCTTGTGTTAGAACGAGATAAGGATACGCGACCAGTTTCGTATGTGGTAAACCAAAACAAAACCCACTTATTTTTGCAAAATGTAAGGTTTTTTGTAATATTTAAAACGTGTTTAATTGTGGTTACTGTACCCGGATGTAACTCGCATAACAAGGAAAATCAACAAAATAATAGACTCATTAGTATATTCCATTTTTGGTCACATTCAACCTATTCTACATTTGTGCTATTTTATTGTGAGATATAGTTCGGTCAATATGCACAACTACATTCGAAACAAAAGCTCAGAATTTTATGTTAAGTACGTACCTTAAAATCTGTGTAACAATTTTATTACTTCATTACACTCGTATTTTTCAAGCAAAATTATTTCAGTTAATCTAACGAAACTTAACAACGAACGAAAAATACATTTCTGCATAAAAACAAAAGATGAAAATAAATTGCAAATTACTACAGAAAAACGTCATAATTAAGTTGTCACTGACCAATCAATGATGACTCAATGGTAGTGTGCACGGAAATCACGTCGATTGACGTGAGTTCGAATCCCTGCAATGAGCCTGAGCTTTCGGTGAAGGAAAAAGTCTCGAGGAAACCATAGCATGGTGGTAGGGCTTTTTCTAATGCTAACCTGGCTAGCTACCGCCCTCAAGTTTAAAATCTGTCGCCAAGTACCAATAGGTGTGTTCCGGCAGATGCACTTCAGAGCCAGTTTTCCACTAGGCTTACCGTGTTATCATCTTGAGCGACATCGTTACTTAAGATCAGGTCAGATTTTCGCCACTACGTCAAATCTATAACGATAAAAAAAACAGAACGTGGGAAAAGAAAATGGAAGTTTAACTTATTAATAAAAAAAAACAATCTCAGCGCGTTTGAAAAGAATAACAAATTTTCTTTTCACAAACACAACTGGCAGTGATTCTTCACCAGATTAATTTTTATTACAATCAGGGTACACAATATACCCGTCGCTCTGGAAGGGTTAAGCCGAAAATGGCTTCCAGTCAACCCTTTAAATACAGAGGGCTAATCTCACCCCCTTTTCGTAGGAATTAAAGTAATTTAATTAAATCAAGTATAATTACCAGCGTCTCTTCCCGGAGGGGTTTGCTGTTGAATATCATTAATTAATGTCTTTCATCTTTTTCTTTGATTTGTTGAGTTTAGAAATATTCTCATTTAACTGTATATTTGAAAATGTATTGTAAAGTAATTTGAGGTTACTACGAAAACTGGTTACAAAGAAATACTTAATAAAAACGGAATCTATATAATATATAAGGTACAGATACACATAAAGAAAAGTTTTAGGAATCAATAATAATATATTTTTTAAGTAACATGCAGTATCGCTTGCTTTGCACAGTACAATCCAAAACAACGGTGACCGCCGAGAGAAACCATCGCCAGTCGCCGGCCTTTATAAATAACTTTTTGGGTTACGTTTGAAAACCCCGTTGTCGTTACACACTGGCTGGTGAAAAACCCCACGGTATGAAAAAATATCAGGAGTGCAACATAACGCAACATCACGCAAATTTTTTTTAACCCATTGGTATTCAAATAAGGTTGACATTTATAGAAATCTTTTTCGTTTGCTGCGAAAGCAGCCAGAAGCGAATCGACCGTTGAAATGAGCGGGAACGCCACGCGGGGGCAAATTGAATTTTTACATTCATTTCATATCACAAGAGATGCCTTTATTTACTCTTCCTGCCAATTGTACTCGTATATATTTTAAATTCCAGGACAGTTATTGAGGAGTAAACTCCAGTCGCGCGTCGGATCTAAAACACACACTTTTATAAGTCCTAATTAATATACATCCTATCCAAGTGACTGTTAGTAGTGACTTTAACCAATATACCGTGTTAAATTTATTCGACCGATTCTCATCCCGCTCACTTCCCGTACTTGTCGACGGGTTGCCAGATAGTTTAACGTTCATGGTTACTGCTCCACTCCATAGGATCGTAGCGTGAAGTTACAAAGCCTATAACCATCCTAAATGAGAAGAACGAAATTCTAGGAAAGAATTTTTAAAATCTGAGTTGTCGTTCCAGAGATTTTTATAATACATTATTAGCATAAAATTATAAAATAATTGTTGATCTGCCTCCTGTAGTTGGTTCTGCCACCATGGAGGTGAAGGTCGACATCACCAGCCAGCCTCGACAGGAGCAGTTTCACAAAATCTGCATACAATAATGTTAGGTGACACATTCTGCACTTATATCTAAATAATAAAATGATCTATCGTCAAAATATATTATCTTATAAAACCACCCTAATTTCCTAATATAGTATATTTAATGGAGAGAAAAGCCTTATAAAAGAAAAAGTATTAAGATACAAGGTACAAGATAGCTTAACGGATGGCCATACATGAGATTGTCTTACAAATGTTACAATTATAAATAAAATTCTGACTGAGATATTGTAACTAAGATTAAGCAAGAAGATACATGATACCTATTGCATAGAATATGCACTAATTCAGCCTATAAGCCGGTTGAATAAACCTTACGACAGTATCCGTACCCTGGCTGCAGTCCAAGACAATTATCCGAACGAGTTTGTTAGAGTAATATCAGGTTGGTGGCGTTGCGGTTGCTTTAGGCCTTGTTCAAGAGGTATGCAGCCCACCTGGCACGGTAAATTACTGCGTGAATTAACATATCAACTGTTAAGCTTTGTTAACTTCTACTTGCCCCATATAAAATTTGGCGCAATAAATAAATATTTGCTGTAGTATTTGACTTAAGAAACCAATATTTATCGATTTCAGATATTAAAAGTGTAAGATAACTACATACTTTCAATTTAAAATTGTTTTTCTTTTTTTCATTTTTCATTTTGAACTCTGAATACGCTGTCAGTCATATTAGTCTATATATTACCTTTGTTGTGACGTCATACGGGTTGTAAACAAACATTGACATTTAGCAAACGTAGTCATTTTAATAAAAGTATCGAACTTTTTACAATGGTGAACGTTTGCTAAATGCCAAATGTTTTTTTACAACCCGTATGACGTCACAACAAATATAATATATAGACTAATATGACTGACAGCGTATTCAGGGTTCAAAATGAAAAATGAAAAAAAGAAAAACAATTTTAAATTGAAAGTATGTAGTTATCTTACTCTTTTCACCTGTCTACGAAAAGTAAACTTTCAAAATTAAGTTTGCGGTTTTCTATGTCCTAAAAAATATGGTAATATTTTTTTCCTCTAATCGGACAATAACTATTAATTTAAGACCTACTTTAAAAAAGACTCAACTGGCCTATTGAACTGCATCGTCAAAGCGATTTTAAGCTATCTGAATGCGGCCATCCTATTCGACAATATGATGAAATCGCATCAGTTATCTGGCAAGGCACTCGAGATTGTCTGGTTAACAATCGTGGAGCATTGGTAGTAAGCTTCACTATTGACCTATAGGGTCACGAGTTCGATTTATACGCATGACTGACTCTTGTGGGATGAGCATGTTGTGCGTCTAGGTGTTAAATCTGTACGTGTATAGTATTACTAGCTGTGCCCCACGAATTCACCCGTGTTAAATATATTCGACTAACATCACCGCGTCATCGTCAACGTCGGGTGCATTGCCTATCTCTGTTACTTGCCTTAGTGCCATATATAAATAGGTCAGTACCCGCTTCTTAGAGTTGTAGCGTGATGTTTTATAAAAAGCAAAAAGGATTTTTCAAATCACACAAGCACACAGTCACGCTCACGTTTTTAATTTTAATTTCTATATCCCTACTCCTTTCCAAATCAAATGCACCACCAACTAATTGTCGTCGTACCTTACGCTTCCATGTTATAGACAAAGCCTAAATTAGGACCCTAGTTACGGTTATATTTTATGTAATTGTTGATATATAGACATGAGTAGCGTTCTAAAGAACAATATCGTCACAAAATGCATTCTCAAAAGTGTTCGTAGAGTTTGAAACCAACGATAACGGCGTGTTTGTAACATATTTCCAACAAGTTTTCTCGGTATGCCGCATCGTGCCGGTTGTCGTCCGGTCATCCGCGTCCGGAGTTTCATAAAACATCCACACTCGGACATGTCCGGGATATGAGATATGATCTGCGTGAAAATGAGATGTTTCGTGGGTAGTGCAATAAAAATGTTTTCGGATGTTTTCCAGTATAGTGCATGTTATATTGTATACATCTTGATCAGCGATATTATTATTTGGACTAAAATGTGATGAATGTGTCACATTGGTTCATTTAGTTTAACTTCTATGTGATATACTGAAACCAATGATATGTATGATATTTTTTTGTATTATTTACATTATTTTATTTTTATTGTGAGTAATCCTTCGATATAGACATATGCTATTGCTGACTTTTTTGTAGGTCTTTTTAAAATCTACAATTATGTAGAACATTCATTTGATATATCTCGTATGGTTTATTCAGCGTAAGCCATTTATGCGTTCCAAATGCGACTTTTTTCGGAATTGATTCACCATTGTCGTCACTGCATATTTCGTATATATTACTTTATCTTAAAAAATATATTCTAAAACCTGGCCAGATAACATAGCTATAAATTAAAACATGAAAATCGAATAAGTGGATTTCGCGTGCAAAGAACATAAACGGACAGATGTATAGATGAGGAAATAAAAAGAAAACCACAATTATAATTAGTGCCTATGAACTCTTGTGTCCTTTATTTATAAAGGAAATTAATAAGTGTAATACAATTAAATGTATTTAATATACACCATATCAGTATTCCTATCACACAGGCCAACGTGCTTCCCACAATTATTGTACACATCCTAACTATGCCACACGTAATAGCCGCGCAGGTGGGCATAAAATGGCGCTTAAGGATAAATTAAAATTTTCTCAGACTTTTTTAATATTCTGATGAAAATATGATGTTTCGATTTCTTATCTTTACGTTAGTTCACATCAACGCCAAGGTGCCATTTAAGGAGACCGCATGAGCCATTCGATACCTCGTCTCCTGAAATGGTCAGTGGAATGGATATTGGACTACGCAAATTCCACCGTCTGCCGCTCGCACGCTGTTAGCGCTCCCGCACGCGCAATTTACGACATTTGTCTGACACATTTTTCAAAATATTTCAAATATTTTCACATACCTACAAATATGTCATTGAAGAAAAACGCATTAATCACATAATTTTACGGATCTACGAGAAAAACAAGAAACTCTGCCATTTAAGAGGTCGATTTGGTCGGATTGGTGAGTACGTATTTTCATTATAATTTTTTTTTTTGAAGCAATGTTGGCTCAGTTGTAGTCTGTACGACTTTGCGTCGATTGATGTGAGTTCGAGTCCCTGCAATGAGTCTGAGCTTTCGATATGGGAAAACATCGTGAGGAAACCATAGCATGGTGGTAGGGATTTTTCTAATGTCCGCCTGGCTAGCTACCACCCTCAAGTTGAAAATCTCGGTTTAGCGTGTTATCATCTTGGGACACATCGTTACTTAAAATAGTACCTAAGATTTGGTGTGAACGTATCTCCAAGGCTATCGAACCACGCTCTTTTTTCTTTTCCTTTTTTTTTCAATCAGTTCCGCATCCGTATGATCACATGACATTGATGTATAAGTGGAAAAAAGTGAGGCGTCATGAGACCTGGTAGGCGTGAAATATCTAAATTTAATAATATATTTATATTGATATTTGAATAAAGTTATTTATAAAATAAATGTTCTTCAATTTTTATGAAATTACTAGCTGCGCCCACGGCTCCGCTCGCGTGGACTACAGAATTATTTACTGAATTATTTGTTTATGATTTTTTTTTATTATTATTTTTTTTTTTTGATAATGACCAATTATCTAAGGAGTACTACAAAAAAAGATCAAATCTATTCAGTAGTTTTTGAGTGATGCGCGCACAACGGCCAACTTAATCATTTTAATTATATAGATAGAAGATGAAAAGATTTAGGTAAAAAATAAATATATTTTAATTGTATATTATAGTTTAAATTTAGTTTTACAGTTTTATTAAATTCACTGATATTCTTGAATAACCTTTAATGTTAGCATAAGAAACCACGCTGACACTCACGCACACGTACACTAGTGTATGCTGTAGAGAGAGATGGGTTCAGTATAAATGTTGAGAGGTGAACGCTGACTCGGAAAAAGCTGAATAGACACGACGTTGACCGAATGCGACCTCCCATTAGAAACGCGTCATAAATATTTGACAGTCCATAATTAACTTGGTCGTATATGTTCATGTGACATTAATATTCATAGGAGAGTATTGAAATACGGAAAGCACATTATTATAAATCTGGATCCAATATACCTACTTATGTAAATTGTAATAACACTGATATTTGATAAAATAAATATGATTATTATTTTTACTACTAATTAAATCATAAATCTAATCTATCTGTCATATATCTACACAATTATTATTTTAAGTATTCCATCAATATACGTGATGAATTTTCTGAAAAATAAACTTGTTTGGATTGAATTCCCGTAGAACAGGAACGCAGAATTCGTGTCCTTGTTTGAAGGATGTGATTCGCTGTTCATGTCGATAAATGCAGGAGTTCCTCAAGGCTCTGTGCTTTCGCCAACTCTGTTTCTTCTGTATATTATCTTTACACCATATTCATTGCTATGCAGATGACAGCACCATTAATGGGTGCTATTATAGTAAGCTTACATGCGGTCGAGGAGAAAGAGAAAAGAGAAAGAATGATCATGTTATTGAACTTGGTTGAGTTCGCATCGTAAATATTCACTCTTATTTTATTTTCTTTACGGACTAAATAAGTGTTATTTAAAAAAATATGAATATAGGCAATTCTAGGATGTCAAATTTATTATTCTTGACAAAAAAAATAAGTATTTGCTATAATCAGCTAGCGGCATTTTACTAGCACCGTTCTCACGAGAATAACCTTCCCCAGTTCTGAATTATCTGTATCGCTCCACGCGCAAAGAATCTCTCCAAAGGAAATATTATATTTTATTACACGAATTTTTTTTTTGTTATGAATCTCGTGAACGTTGATTGTGGTGTGTTTACGAATGACTACCTTGTGCCGGCAGCTTTACTTGTGTGAATCGAAATAGCAATTGTAATTTGAGTTTGAATTTGAATGTAGAAACTTTGTGAAATTGAGAGCTGCGCGCGCAACATGAATTATAATAATGTTAAATAATGAATTCACATTATTATCATTGATGGGTAACTTCATCATGTTGACATTTTTGTAGTTATTTTCATTTAAATACACACTACTTTTATTGTAATATACACAAAATATGTAGGTATTATTTGTGTTTAATAATATAATTATTTTGTTAAATATTTCCCTCGTGTATCGTGTTTCAAATGCAGAAATCAGAAAGCGAACAAGGGTTGATGACAATGAGTAGCGAAACAGGAGGCTTAAGTGAAGTTTGAGGAGCCACTTGGCAAGATAAGAAGGAGATACGGGGGATGAAAACGGTTTCGGAATGATGGCTCAGAAATGGAAAACGATTGCCGGGCGACCACCTAATAATTTTTGGACGAGAGCAGTGCAAGACCGTGGGGTTTTTTTTTTTTTTCGAACTGACTACACTGTTAGCCTGAGGGGCCCTGGAGCCTTTACGGCTTTTACAGCTTTACCGGGCTTGGGGGCGAGCGCTTAGGGCACTCAGCCACGAAAGCTAAGCAACAACATCCGAGGGTGCCACAGTGGCCGAACCTCTGCTCGGACTGTTGCGCGTATGCAATTAAGTCGCGATCTGACTAATTCCCTATCCGTAATTCGATCTAAACTAACTATACATATATACATGTTTCTGCCCCCTGGGAGGAGGGAAGGAACATGTGTATGTGTATTTAGTGGTCTGAAACTTTTGTCTACTCTAACTAGGCAAAAAAAAGAAAAAAAAAAGGTCCCTTACGGAACCTATGTACCTATGTGTGTTGTGCATGTGTGTATAATGCAGTGTCAGTGTGGTTGTGAAAGCTAGTGATTGTAGAGTCACTTGTATCGCGCGAGCGGCTGCTTGTCTCAAGGGCTCCATGCCGATGGATCGGACCTAGACCGTGGGGATGAAATGGATGGATGAAATATGAATTATCGTATAGTAGGCGTATTTAGTCAAAAGGAATTACTATAATCCACTAAAACCTTTGTGGTAAGGACGTAGCGAAAATTCCACCAGGTGTTATGTGGTCATTGCACATTATAGTAAAAAGTATTCAAAGTACTGACAGTGTGTGCCGTGACCGGTAGAAAGCACCGCAAGCGGCAGAAATATTATGCTTGACTGTGGTAAATACTACCGAAGGCCCATTTCGTAAAGGTTTCAATATTTTAAAAAAAGAGATCGCCAAATAACTCTACATAATGTCTTTGTTCAGGTTTTGAAAACGTTAATAATTTAATCACTACAATATTTTAGAAGAGTATACGAAAAAATAATTTAATAGTCAAATATAAACAAGAGACCTCAAGAAAGAGCCCACTTACCGAAACCGACAAGATATAATAAGCTAACTTAGCGCAGAGACCTGAGAGAAGTGAGGAGAAACAACCCCATATAAAGGGATCAGGAATGGACGAAGAAGAGAATAGGAGAAAATACTCTTATTATATATTTTTTACTTCTTATATTTATGTTTATTTAAAACTTCTATATGACATTTAATTCGGACCTTTAGCGGTAAAGTTCAAGCGTCTTTGCAGCTGTAACACGCATAGATTTAAGGGAGGAAAAATGCAAATCCAATTAATCCATATTCGGTGTAATACATCAGTGGCGGTATCGGGCAAGTAAATTGCCGGATTAAGCGCAGAACCGTGACCGAAACTACGAAATGACTACGTAATTAGATGTAGAGAGGCAACCGGTAATGGATTGCCTCGATACTCGACCTGTGACCGAATCTATATTCTATTTGGGAAATATTCTTTCAATATTGTATTCTGTATATAATTACGATTTCAATAATGTGATAAATTATTCTTTAGCACTTATTTTTATAATTGATTATATCTGACTTCGTAAAATTCAGGTCTACGGGTTCGACAGCTCATTATCGTTTCAGTTATTAACATTTAATTTATTTTCTTTTCTGTTATTAGTTTCAAAATGAAGTTTTTTTAAGTACAAATAAAATAATTCATAACAAACGTTGATTGTTGGAAGAATTTATGAATGAACTTTTACCAAGTTACCAAAAAATAAAAAACAAATAAATTATTTCTCGCTGTTTTTAGCTACCTCGGTCAAGTAAACAACAATGTCAAGCTCCAATCGCTGTGTTCCAACACTTCCAACACCCGCACTAAAGAGCCAGTACCCAGTCTGGCTTACCGTGACTCTATACATTATTTATTACCTCTAACATTGTAATGTTAATGACGTCACTGTGGTTAAATGATAATAATTGATAATGGGTTTAGAAGTTTAAAAAATATTTACAGATTTTTTAATTGGGAATAGAAAACAGGGTTGATTTATTGCCGATAGAAAATACTTTCAGTTTACACAAAAGATAAAAAAGTAATCAGGTAAAAACTCGTTTACAAAATATATTGTTGCGTAGTTAAAAATGCAACTATGCATTTTTAATCAAAACAAGACGTCATTAGGCTGACGCAATAAAAACAAAACATTATGCAATAAAAACAAGTTATTGTGAAATACTCTAGAAAGATTCACATTAATACTGCGCAATACCATAACCCTATATAAACGAAGCCGCCGTAGCTTCGACGTTCTTATTCTTATTTCTTATTACACAGTTCTTATACGTTCATAAGTGTAATTGTGAATTAAGTTGTAAATAAAGGAAATAGAAGATTCTTTTTCTTTAACTTCATAACATCTTTAAGAATTCCTTAAGGCATCTCGTCGTCAACAATAAGGAATGTATGTAAGTAGTACAGTAGTTACAAGTAGTTACATATATATATGTAAGTAATGTAGAAGTAGTAGCCTACATCCTTAGGACATTTCGTCGTCAACAATATAAGGATCCGTGCTACACTGCAAGTCAACATCCTTAGGACATTTCGTCGTCAACAATATAAGGATAAGCACTTGTCATACAACTTAATCACATAAGAACCAGACGACAACACTGACAGCAGTAGCCTACATCCTTAGGACATCTCGTCGTCAATAATATAAGGATCCGTGCTACACTACAAGTCAACATCCTTAGGACATCTCGTCGTCAACAATATAAGGATCAGCACTTGTACCAGTCAGAATAATCGTCAAATCAACAGTTTCTGGTCTCTTCTGTTTAAAAAGAACACCTGGTGGCAGCTCAAAGAACCTATCTACCAGTGAAGGGTCTCCAGGGATCTGACAATATAAAAACAATAATAAATATTAGAAAGAGAAAAGTTTCGAAAGAAAATAATATTATTGTAATAAGGCCCTTCGTATAAGTCCGTTCATATTGAAATAAGTCGGTATCTCGTCAGTTAACGTTAAACGAGTTTTTCATAAATCAAACCGAGAGGCGCCATCTGAGGGGATCCTGAAACTTTTTCTATTACGTAGCCTATTTAACGGGAATCTCTTTCGAATGTAGGCACGTGAATAAAATTTCAGTTGCAAATCAAACTTTTGAGCGACAATTTCGGAGGAGTTTTTATTAAATGGCTTGTTTTGAAGTGAACGCTTTATTTGTTCGGGGGTGTGTAAAATTAAATGTGACGAAGTGTATTGGAACAATTAGAAATACAAAAACACAATAATATGTCACATACACTGTTGAATGAACAATATTCGCCTCTATTAAATGTGGGGTTGAAAAGTATAAATAGTACCCCGCGCGTCGCCGGCTGTACTGTTAGTCTTGGGGGCCCCGGAGCTTTGCGGCTCCAATATAATATATGTATAAATATATATACTTTTAAATTCGTTGATGTAAATTATTATTGTAAAGCCGATTTTTCTCTAAAGGATAGCGCCTTTCTAATCAGCTGTTGAGTCATTGAAAATATTGAATATAAGCTTATTATTATCCCAATTATTATTTTAATTTATTTAAGCCATTTATTTACATATTTATTTAAATTCAAACATTTTATGTTGTAGTTAGCTGAAACTACGATTCATCATTGCAGGCGGAAGTAGCAAATAAATTTCAGATAATTATTTGGTTAATTATATTTTAAGCCGTAACAGGTAGCCGGTTTAAATGTTCACATACTTTATTTTATTATAGCAGATATCCTAATAAATATTTAAAAGGTACGACACACCTCGTGGCTCAGTGGTAGTAAGCTCTACAATTTATCCGAGAGGTCCTGAATTCGATTTTCGCTCATGACTGACATTTGTGTGATGAGCATAATTGTCAGTTGTGTGTGTGGATGTTAGTAGCGGCGTCCCTGTGATAGTGAGAGGTGCGGTCGCTCTAGGCACCAGGTAGCAAGGGACGCCATAATGCCAAATGTGAAAAACTATTTCGAGTGGAAAATATAAATTTTATGGCGCGTTTTGAGAGGTGCGGTCTACTTCGAATGAAAATGGAAATTGAATTCAAGAAAATAAAATTAAGCATAGCTGCACGGCGCCCGCACTTCTTTTGGTGTGATACAATACAATTTATGGTGTGAAAGCTTCGACCAAATGGCGCCAAAAGACAATCTCGCTCTACCTTGATCAAGGGCTAGGGTGGGCGCTCTATATCAGCTATTTAGTTACCATAATACAAGCTGTGCTTGGTTTGTAATTAAAAGGCCGTGTGTGAAATTATGTAAAAAAAAAACAGGGATCGCGAGAAACGTGCTTTTGAAGTTTTTTTTGCTCTAACGTAAATACGGTAATGCATGCAAGCATTAAACTTATGTGTTAATAATGCAAATTCTATAGTAAAAAAATTAAAATATGTCAAGTGAGGGTCGGAATTATGCTATTTCTTGTTTTTATTTTTCAGGTGATTTTTTTGTGGACCATAGCATTTTTATATATTAAAAATATTAATTTAATTAATTATTAAATTAATGCCTCCTTCCTATGTTATTGGATTGTTATGTTTAGGTAATGTGTATTTACATTGTAACTTATTATAATTATCATTATGTATATCGGGGTTCTCAAAATGACTTATGAAAAAGTTATTACAAACAATATTTCGAAGAGTGTAATTTATTAGACCAGTACAATATTTTATGTTTTATGAGTCGAGTAAATTAATTATGCTCCTTTACAATAAGGGGGAACAATAGGAATTGTTAATGAACGTTGGCTATCTTCCCTTATTTTTCTCTTTTTCTGTTATTGCGTGTTCGTCTAGAAATTTAAGGTGAGGTCATACAGATGGCGATTATACAAAAACATATACTATCAGATATATTAAAATAAAAATACTTTATTCATTTAATCTCTGAAAATACCCTTATAAAAGCTAGGACTCTACCACCGGTTCGAAAAACATCCCAATTATCGAGAAGTTTATTTATTGACCGTTTGCTTACCGTAGTTAAACAAGTGAAGTTGGGATTGACAATTGACTCGAATGCGGTATCGATACTATCTATACCACATTATGCACTATTTAAAAAAAAGTTATATTAATACAAACAACCTCAAACAGATGTACCATTTTCTGTTAATTTGTTACATAATTGAAAGATTTGTTTTATTTCGTATTGGTGTCATCTTTATTTGTTAAAATAAGCCGTACCGACCAGTAAGTCATGTGAATGGATAGCCTCGTATAAAAATAATATTTCATAATTTAGTCGGGTTATATGATATATGAAAATGTTTGGTACCTATATAATTGGATATATATCAGGGTTACCGAACTTTGGTAAGAGTTACTAAAAACATATCTAGGTAAACTTGAAAGCAAAAGTATATAAGCAGAACGATCAACATAAACGATTGTACAGTAAGTGAATCGAGAAATCGGAGGATGGATTATATTTCTAAATATACGTATGTTTATTCTATTATATCTATTATTACTTTGTTTACTACTTTTCGATAATAATATATTTTCAAAGCAGGTTTTTCACTAAGAAATATAAAAGAATGGTGAAGAAGTGTGCAATAAATGGGTGTATACAATTGACCGAGTAAAATCCCGTAATAAAAAGTCAAAGTTGAATCTTCGAAAAACTTCATTATTTACCGTTTTAAAGGTTATATTACCTAACCCAATTCCCTTAAATAACTCATTGTAAACTACTGCTGTCTTATAATAATAGTAATATTTATTTAAATAATTCTCCAAAAATGTAACACTCTGGGGAAAGTTTATATTTTTTATTGCTGACTTTTGACATTTGCGACAGTATCGCGCTCTAGGAACTGTCTTAAAATTTTAGACATTTATAAAACGGCGATTTATTAATAAATACATTACGATCGTTATCCTTTTATCTGGGATGCATGCTTTTAAGTAAAACATTATCTAAATACAAAATTTCATGCAAATCGTTAAAGCCGTTCCCGAGACACCAAATATTGTATGAATATGTTTAAGAATTGTTCGTTTAATAGTATCAGATAATCAGTTTAGAAACGTGATCACGCATTGTGCACGCTTGTTTATTGCCAAAAAATTGTACTTGTACCGAATTAAAACTAAATGTTTAGATGTATGTGAAGCACATAATAAGTTACCCAGCTAAAATCGGTTCTTCACTTCGTTTAAGGGTCTAATCTTAATCTCCAAAAATTCCTGAAGAAGCATCGCTTTGAAATATATCGCTTATTACTAAAAGTGGGACGCCATCCGATTGCATGCTCTCTTTTGCTTGGCACTCGGAAGCTGTAATGTCTGATGAATTGCTAATGATACTGAGAATTGCTTTTTTGATAATTTTTTGTAAACATTTTTCTCGTTGCGATACCATAACAAGCTTCCACTCTGAGGTTAACGATGATGATTTGAAATGGAAATTTCACCCTCCTGCCGTCTGTATATGAAAGGTTGTAAAAATACTGTCCTGCTGTAATTAAACCACTCTATATAATAGCACGTAAGAGTACACTTTAACTAATTAACTATTTTAGCTCAGTTATCCAAAAAGAGTCTTGGCCTCCGAAATGAGAGCACGCCACTTGTCCCGATCCTAAGCGGTGTCTTGCCAATTGTTAGCTTGAAGCTGACGCAAATCCGCCTCTACTATGTCACACTAGTGATACCTGGGCCGACCTACTGGACGACGACCAGTTAGCCGTCTCAAGTCTGCTCCGAAGTCTATGAGATTTCGTTTCACCCATGATGTTGGCCACGGCCATCAACTCCTCAATCTCAGCATTCTTTCGGATCCTCCAAGTGCAATCGTCTCTCTTAACAGGTCTCAAGCTTTTTCGGAGCACTTTTCCACCAGCCACTGCCACCAGGAGCTGATTTTCTTCTTTCTTTGTTAGTGTCCATATAGAGTCGATACTCAGTTTGTTTTAATGTGGCAGTCATATTAAAGAAAACTTTACCATACTGTGAACTTTACCATAATAAGTTAGTTAAATTAAGAGGATACGTGGTCGGAAAGACGTTTGAAGAATACTTTTTGATAGAAATCTTTAGATTTCGCGCTATGCCCGAACGACCGAATACAGCGCGAGAGAGACAACTGCAGCTCGGACTGTTTATACTTACGAGTATGTAAAAATAGATGAAATAATTATTTCATATTTCTTTATTTCCTCTTCCAGAACAGGACCGATTTTAATTAAAAATATAAGGATAAGAAATAAAATAATATAAGGACTTTGGTTATGGCTATATTTTTTATTTTATTTATTATACTAATAAAATTTTAGTGCCGGATGTCCGATAACAGACATATTATTAGGCAATTGTAGTAGTTTTAGAAGTCACCTACCTAAATAATTACTTTATTTAAAAAAAAACAATAAGAACATAGAATTGGTAGAGATAGACTGTATAGTATAAAATATTGGCTCTAGTACCATTACCCAGGAATAAAATAGTGGAAACTCCGCTCGCGTTTCATTTTAAGTAGCAAAATTGTATGAAGATTGTAAATAAGTCAGAATGTATAGCCTATTGGAACCTACTGATAAATTGGAGGGTTGAAGATAACCAAGTGAATATTGAGATTGCTCTACCAAAATTTATTATCAGTATGTTTTACCTCGGTTAATTTAGGAATCATTGTAGGAAGAGAAATAGTTCCCTAACACTCATCACATACTCAAATTTTTTGGGAAGTTTTAAGACTTAATCAGCTAATTTCACAATTTTTTTTGTTTAATCCGGATTTATCGAAACGAATTACTTTAAAAAATGTAAACTCTATATTAATGGTATGGTTAAAATGAGAACGTGGGAGCTCACTGTAGCGCGCTTAATATCTCGGTTAATCCATATAATAGCTGGTTAATCTCACCAATAATGGGAACCGAGCTTGGCGAGTGTGCTCTTAGTCCCCTGTAATCTGTAATTATCAGGATGCGTTTAGATTGAATTTGAAACTTTAATTATAAGGTTGATAACTTAAAATATATTTTATAATACTTTTAATTACTCAGCAACTTATGATGCCTCAGTGGTAGCATGTACGGGCACGGCGGTAATTGACGTGAGTTTGAAACCCTACAATGAAAGGAAAACATCTTAATTAAAATATAGCATGGTGGTATTTTCTAATGTCCGTCTGGCTAGATAACACCTTCAAGTTAAAAATCTGACTCCAAGCACCTATAGGTGTTATCCGTCAGCTACACTTGAGAGCCAGTTAGAGCAGAGCCTCTAGGCTTAATGTGTTGCCATCTTGGGCCACATAGTCACTTTAATTTACGTTAAATTGTGATCATAAAGCTAAACGTATAAAGAATTAAAGAAAAAGTAGTATTTGACTGTTGAAGAGGCAATGGTGATCGCCCAGAGCCGATTGTTCGCGAATTTTCGAAAATCTTAATTTTTTTGTTACTTTTTAAACGATCATTGTTTGGTTTACATTATATACGACTTACTTTAACATTTTGTGCCGTTTTGATTGAGATATTTTCATTTTCTCATTGTGACGATAAAATTGGTTAGGTTAAGTTTGAACTGTGACTTTAACGAGCCGAGCGAGCGAAGCGAGCGGGCTGCGGTTGCGGCCGGCGAGTGACAGACACAAATAACAATCCGATGATAATTCATAACCAAGTCCTAGAAAGATATAACGCCAAAAATAAAAAATAAAATTATCAAAAACTAATCATTACCGCACTTTTTCCTTCACAGAGGAGTTACCTTCCCCGCTCCTTCACATCATCAATATTTAGCGGTAGCAAATCAATTTACTGTCATTATGTTCACTGATCATAGAGACTATTGAGATCAATGTAGTCTCTATAGCACTGGTTTTGTGATTTTTGCGACTACAGTGTTTTTTTTTTAAAGAAGAGTGATAACATGTACAAGTAAATAAAGGATAAGACGGCGTCGTAATTAATATTAAACAAAAAAAAAATAATTCAATAGACGGCTGGACTAATAAATGTATATAATTAGTTCAGTAACTGGATAAATAAAAATATATTATTCGAACAGTAATTATATTAATAATAATTAATTATAAGTACAGTTACTGTTTTAATAGGTTCAGCCAAATATTAAACAAGTTTATTTCATGTAGGGCATCTTAAGGAACAAATAGAGCACGAGACTTTTTTTTAAATAAAAAGGAAGTTACTCGCACTTTACTAATACTCATATTCATGAGAATTCTTATTGCCTTACAATTCAAGAAATGAGATATACATATTTCCTGTGTATAACATCTCAATAAAACCGGTTGAGAATAATAATACATTTTTTTCCTTACAATTCTAAATATTTTCTTGAAAATTGTTATAGCCTATCAATTAAGCAAAATTTCATATACATCGGTTCTGTTAAATCCGAATACAGACAGACAGTCAATTTTTTTAAATGTCATATTAGTGGTTAGTGTCCTTTGTATAGAATATATATCAGGGAATTTGGCAAAAAAATATAGATTGGAATTGTTTTAACTGTGTCTAGTGTTTATGTTAAATTGATATTTACGGTATTTTTTTATTTCTAATAGCCCGCAAGGAATCTAGTATGGAACCTATTTTGAAATGAAATTATATGTTTTAACTTTGGTAAACACACATTTGGTAGATAATGTTTGGTAAGTAGACCAAGGTAGCGCAGCGCAAGTTTTAGAGTTTTACGTTCGAAGCGAATGCCGTTAATGACTCCGCCTCGTTGCACGGTCAAATAACACAGCACTTTTAAATCTTAGTTTTAACTATAGTTAAAATGTTTTTAGTTAAATTCAAGGAAAGTTTAAGTGGGAATACCTATTGTTTGAAGTCGTTTCCTTTTCTTTTTCGACAATACATTATTATGACGAAGTAATTAAACATAAAATAAGCTTCTTTCTTATACATTTTACTTTATTTTACCTAGTGTGGTTAAAGCTTTTGGAACTTTTTCCTTTAACTGTAGTTTTTTTTACATGTTACCGGTTTTTAATTTTTCTTCTTTTATTATAATTATTTATGCGTGTTCTGTGAAATACGTGGGTTTTGGCAGGGTTGAATTAAAGGAATCTGATCAACCTTTCTGTAGTTAGATCATACCTCAACCATAACTGTTTATCGTGAGCTGCTAACATTATTTCTCATATTAACAGATTTAAATAATAATTCTCTATATATGTTGTTGATATATTTTTTATATATACCATTAAAGCAAAATTACGAAAACATTTAAAAATAGGTTGCTTTAGTAAATGCTTAAATATTTATTATGTTGTATTTTTATTTATTGTAATTATATTACTTTAGTATAAAGATAAACTATTAAAATTTAACCATAGATTACAGGAATACAATGCAATCTGCTACAAGTACTCGTAAAACTTAAATAAGTTAGCGTAAGTGCACAGACTACCTCCATAGAATTCTACGAGATAGGTCGTGACGATTCGTTCTTCCGGATGCCGGCAGAAACTATCTTGTTTTTTTTTTTAGGTTATACGTACAGGCAAAGAGGTCATGAGTTGCACTAAAAATATTTCTTCCTTTTTTATATTTAGTATTTGACAATATGTGGATTTCCTTCCAGTTTTAACTATACTATTATCACGACGCCACGCTTGTCACCATAAACACGGTGTGAAACACGTTACAATGATTGTAATCAGCTCCTTTTGTATAAATGAGTTTATATTACACTAGGAGTGCAGCGAGGTGACCTCGCGTTTAATTTTCCAAATCTGAATTACTGAAAACTTACAGTATTTCGGAAATTATAATATTTTTAATTCAGGCATTTACAGTTCGGCACTTCTCGGTAATGCTCGGCTTTCGTCGGGAGGCTAACTAATCCTCAGCCCCCGATACCCCGTGCCGAGCCACACGGTCCGCCTACACTGTTACTTCATTCTTGCTTAGTGTACCTACTTTCTAACCTAGATTTTGTATGGTAATTGATCCACTGCTAAGGGTCCTAGCATGATGATATATATCTTATATACTTCATCAATAAATAGTATATAAAATAAAATAAAATAAATTCGAATCTGTCTGGTACTTTCAGAGATTAGCGCGTTCAAACAAACAAACAATCTCTTGAGCTTCATTGTATTTATATATATTTAGCACAATTCACATTTAAATTAAATAAAGCCAAGTAAAGATAACGAACAAAACAAAATTAAACACTTCAACTTCTCCGATTTCGTTAAGGTGAAAAAAAAGCTATAGCTTTTCTAATAAAAAAAGCTTATATAAGCGAAAAAATATAAGGGCGCTATCCGAAGTTGTTTTTAATTAGATTGCTTGTTGAGTTGTTGTTTTTATATTTTTTCTCTCACTCTCCCTCACCTCTCTCTCACCTCTTAGGCACTTTTTAATTGGCTTATAATGAGAAAAGTTTAAAGAACGTCGGCCAGATACATTTGTTAGGGTTGTCCGGTATTTGTTTTTACTATATTTCTGGTGTTTTTATATTATTTAGTAGTTAATGTACGTATGTAAGTAACGTATGTAATGTACGTATGTAAGTAACGTATGTATGTATGTAAGGAAACTTCTCTGAAACCGTACTATCCGCGACCATTAATGTTCTAAGGTATGAGGTTGTACTCTCTGCCGATGGCCAGCAGTTCTATGGTGAAAGGTAGCCGCAAGCATAATATCGAACAATTCCTCAAAAGACAACCCATTATACAAAAGGTAGAGTACACTCAAGGATGCGAAATCTCTCCTTAGACTTAAAGCGTCAATAACCACTTATGAGTTAGCCATCTAAACAATTCTCACAGCTCGTCTTTGAGCAGAGTCAAACGGTCCAAGCTTGTACACTTAATGTTAAGTGACAATGTGACTGAAAAGGTAACTCGTTAAGCTCAAAGACTCGTGAAGTGCAGCTGCCGGAACACATTGATACATTGGCTTAGTGTCAGATTTCTTATTCTAAGCATTATTTATCCCCATGCCATGGTTTATTAGAAAGTTTTCCATGCTTCGTTGTAGAATTTGAACCCACTTCTATTGAGACATTGTCCAATCGCTTTACCTTTGCTTTTCATATTTATAGGTTTTAGCATTTGACAACAATCTCACTTGTTAGTAAGTGGGCATGTGGCTGAAGATTATAACACGCTCAGCCGGAAATGACTCTCAGAGGCAGATGGCGGAACTCACCTTGGCAACTAATTTTTAACTTCATACAGGTAGCTTTTCAGTTGGGCATTAGTAGAATACTATACAACCAGATCGTCAATCATTATATTGATGTTACTTTAGTGACTATTACTTGATAGACTTTTATTATTAAATCTTACTAGAACTTACACAAAAGATGATCTGACGTCACATGAATAATGCTACGTCTATTTTGATTGACTTATTCTTAATGTCATGACAAGAAATTCGATATCTATGTGATTTGCGGAATCTCGCTCAGCATTCGTGTTCGATCTACTTTTTTGTATGATTTTACAGAATATTGAAATAGTAATTTAGTTATACAAAACTATTTTTGACTTTAGAATCGTCTGACTTTTGCTCTCTATAGTGTTCTTGCGAAGTTATTATTGATAATTATATATATGTGAAGAATTATTTGAGACAGTTGTCCTGATGATAACGGCCGTTGATGAAGTGTGTAGATGAAGATAGCGAGATACTATCATTGTATTAATTTAGCCAAAACATTAAAATGGAGCGTTACTCAAATAAAAACATACCTGCGATGTTGCGGATTCATTCGATTACTCATAAATGACATAATAATTAAAAAACTTTTATTCGGGTTTTATTTATATATAACTATAGCTGTAACTGCAACATCTTGAAGCAACGATGGCTCAGTGGTAGAGTGTACGACTTCGCGTCGATTGACGTAAGTTCGAATCCCTGCAATGACCCTGAGCTTTCGGTGAAGGAAAACATCGTGAGGAAACCATAGCATGGTGGTAGGGCATTTTGTAATACCCGCCTGGTTAGCTACCTTAACTTGAAAATCTGTCGCCAAACACAAATAGTTGTAATAGTGTTCGGGCAGCAGCACTTGAAAGCCAGTCTTCCACTAAGTTTAGCGTGTTATCATCTTGAACCACATCGTCACTTAACATCAGGTGAGATTGTGACCACTACGCCAAACCTATAACGATCATCCACGTGGCATTTCGTGCATGACAAACAGCATTAAAAAATGTTGGTGTATTCAAATTCAACATCGGTAATTGATTCTTGTGTCGTGCTTTGTGAATTTTTCTATTCCTGAGACGCAGCGTGATACTCACGGTTAGCAGTCAACCTTGCCTCACACTCTGTGAATGTCTCTGACTCCCGAGACATAGTGTGACACTCACGGTTAGCAGTCGGCCGTGCCTCACGCCCTTCACTACTTTCGTTCAGTAGCGAGTCTCGCCTGACGGTATTCTCCTGTTTCCTGTGAACGAACGTCTCTCACTCTTTTTAGAGCAATGGAATACTGAGAAAATCCCGTCCACTTTATACCAGGAAATTTACCTCAATGCAAAGTTGCAAAGTTAAAATGAGTTCAATCGCTATAATTAAATAAAACCAAATCGTAACAAAATAATTCGAATGAAATTATTATCGAGTAGGTACAGTTAGAACGAGAATAGGCCCCTATTTCAACATTCACGTAGTGCGACGTCCGCGACGTACAGTGCCGACTTCAAAGCTTTCAAAAAGGCTTTCGGCAATTAAATATTGAAGTCTACGCCGACCTTTGTTACGCTGTCTACGTATTGAATTCTTTGTGAGAACATTTTTTTACCAGTAGTATTATAGAGTTTTACACTGTATAATTTATACTAGATAAAAACTTCTAGGTTGTCTTTACACCCAAGGTACCTTACCTTAAGAATAGGTTTAAAAAAAATTCTCAAAAAGTATCACTCAGAAATCTTTATTTACATCATTTAATAGGTCAGCAACGTTTTTCTATAGTAAAGTTGAGAATGTCTCTAAATAATACTACGATCATTGTGATTGACTATAAATTGACCGCTGTATGCGCGACACTCCTAATGGTCTGCGAGACGCGGGAGGGGAACAAGGCCGACCAATAAGCTAGTCTGTTGCCGGCCGCCGGCAGCAGTAGACGTTTGACGTATGGGGTACCCGGTTTAATTTTTGTGACTGCAACACATAAGATTATTTTACCAAGATGGAATTACACTACAATTAAAAAATATATACAGTCAAACAAAATTAGTGTTTTAACACGTTTTTATACAATTATATTGTTAATATATAAGAATTAATTCATAGAAGCTTCACTCAATTGCGTGTAAAGGTTACACGCACAATTTTATTTTAATATAGTACTTTTTTGATTAGAATTTTAATGAAGACAACAATATTATGTATATTAAATGTGTTATTTATCATAACATATCTAGCCCACTTGCAATAACATTCATAAAATTTTGATCTTAAAATATAGGGTATTATCTCAATACTGTGTATATCCATGCATACCCGCCACCCCGCATCCCGCAAACCATCAGGAGGGTCGCGCTTACAGTGGCCGGCCTATAGGAGGCCGCAAATTCGAATCCACTTAATAACTATTTAATTTGCTCACTGGGTCTTTTTACTGTGTATAACAAAAATAAGAGGTATTTCTAAATAGTAAATTCTACTTGTGAAAGAAAACATCGTGAAGAAACCCGGATAAACGAGAAACGTTGACTTTTCTAGAAATGTATAATTAGAACTATATATTTCTGTACTGATGCGGGGTCTGGACTATTAAGAAGGTAATCAGTAGGCATTTTGTCTTTATAGATACAGAAAGTCGCATGTTGGACAGAACGGCATACTTTTGCCAAATACCAAACAAAATAAAGTTCCATATATGAGAAATGTGTTAAGGTATGACAGATATGAGCTCTTGCAACTAGTAATGAAAGGAAAAAGTTACTTGAAATAGGAAAACTGATCTTAGAAGAAGAAAGCGTAGTTGCGTAACATCCCAGGAATAATAATTTTTCAATACTTAAAGTAGTCTATTATAATGCAAGGGCTCTTGCTACTTGTTCAATTTTATGTCTTACTCGAGTAGTGCGATATTTATTAGCTACTATTATTGTCTTTATTATTATATTAGTAGCGGAGAGGGTTTTCTAAGGTTAAGAATTAATTAGTGATTAAGTAATGAATTAATTAGATAAGTGTAGTACCAACAAGATTTTAAACGTGTTCGGACATGTTTTAGTGACTTGTCCGGCTTTATTCGAATACCTCCAACCAGGATCGGATCACTCATATAAATACAACGGACACCCGAAGAGGCTCGTTCTCCAATCCCGGGTGAAGCTGTAAAAGCCGTTTGAGGCTTCAGGGCCCTTATGCCTAACAGTATAGTCAGTTTGAAAAAAAAAGAGGCTCATTCTCGGTTGTATCGTCGAACAGGTCACATCGTCTAGTCACACATTGTGAACTGTCGGTAGATAAATAAACTAACAATTTGTAAGTTGTTACGCACTAGATTGAAACTGTGGTTGAAACTACGATCATAACGCATGAGCCGAGCGAGCAAAGCGAGCGAACGCGTCAGCTGTCAGTAAAGGTCATAAACAAATTAACCGCTGAAAATTCACTTTTTACAAGACGCAGTACCATGATTCTGCTTATTTAATAGATAAAACCTCAATAATTCATAATTATTAGTGTCCGTACACAATCAACCGACAGCTTATAATCTCACTAGATTGTTTGATAAACTAACGGTTCGTAATATTAACCAGTGTGACAGTTACATACACTCTCATACAATTTTGTTTATATTAAAGAGCATATAACAATTATAACTTTTTTTAGTCTCAATTTTGTTTAGAGACATCACCGAGGATATGCCAGTCGCATCATAACTTATACCTACTACTGATACGAGCACCAACAAAAGCCATAAACTAAGATAAACATATACTAAATAAATAAGATTACATAAACATAAAATAAATAAGATTACATCAGTTTATCTGGAAGAAGACATAGTTAAAAAAATATTCAAATAAACTACACAATATTCTGGAAGCATCTGATATCGGTTCTGCCAGAATGCTGTGTGATATACACCCACATCCTAAACATTAATTTTATACTTTTTATTTAAAGATATCCTTTAATTATAATTTCTTGAACACTCCATCAAAAATGATGGATATCATCAATCTTACCACACTGCTTGCAATTCAGGGGATTTATTTTCAATTTGAATTTTTGTATGCCATTGTTATGAAATGTAATTATTTTCAACGTATTGGAGTTCATTTTAAAATTACTCTGTTATTTTAACACGAAACGAATGTTTTGTTATTGACAGTTAAAGCAGTCAAAGAGAATGCGCGAAAATTACTCAGGAAAATCAAAAGGAAAATTATTTAATAGCAATACAGATTAAAAATATTTATACATAAAGTTTTGTTAATCTTCAAAGATTTTTATTGTGATATCTATTACTTCTACACATATTATAAGACGAACTATAACTTCTGGTATGTGTGTATATAAATTTGTGCATTTATATAATATTAAGCTAACTGTGTTTTGAAATTTATAAGTAAATGTTGTGTACAATTTGTAATAGGAAGTCATTCTATATTATTGTCTTTAAGCAGTGACGACAATTGTGAATCAATTTGAAAAAAAAAAGACGCTTATGCGGCACTTAAATGTCTTACACTGAATAAACCATAAGAGATATATCTACTAAATTACGATTAATGTACTACTGAATTGTTGAATAGCGTATGACTATTTTTTAATGATCACCCACAATAATCATATTTGTATTTAAAATAAACGGCGGGCGACCGTCGTGGGTGGGAGCGCAGGCAGCACAATTCGCGCATGCGCTCGACCGACATCATTCTGTAGTCCACGCGAGCGGAGCCGCGGGTACAGCTAGTTATATCATATTTTTAACTTCAACTGCTTTTTGAAACAAGTCTTAATGCAGAAGAAGTGCAGAAGGCGTGCGGGGACTATTTCAGCTTTCATTAACCAATCAGATCAAGGCAGTCGCCGCTGTCATGCCGGCCTGCATAAATATCTCTTCATGTTACACTTGAAGGACCCAACGTCGTAAGAAGGAGGGAACACGTTATCCGGGAGATGGTTCCACAGTTTCACGGTACGATAAAGATATAACATAGAGAACTTTTTAGTTCGTGCCGAGATGGAGGATGGATTTTTGTGGTGTAGTTATTTTTTTACTCATATTTTATGTTTTTAAAGGCTTTTAAATTCTGAATGACGGTAAACTCACTGTATACATTTTATTAAAATCAGTAGATAAATGAATAAAAATTCATTTTTTAACTCTTTGTTTGCATGATTTTTAGAAGTACTATTACATAAAAAAAATTTAGGCTATCAAGTACATATACTTCCTGTATACAAAATCTCATTAAAAGCGGTCCAGAAGTTAGTCAGTTAAATCAAGACACACAAACACAAATTTCTTCAATATCATGTTCGTTGTCCCAATTGTAAAAGTCCCATAGTTATCTATCACACACTTTGCCAAAACATTACATGCACAGACATAACTACATACTAATTTATACATATTATTCGAATCGTATACTATATAAAGATTCTATGACAAGTATTTTAATCGTAATAATACAATGACAAATTTATGTTCAAGAAGTAATTATATAAAAGTTATATAAAATCTAATTGTCACAAGTCGCTCTTTTGCCGTCTATTGACACTTTTTTCCCGAAATCGTTCCAGCGGCATAGTGGGTTGGCGGGATGGGTGGAGCCTACGCTACTCGCACCTCGAGCTCACCCGGACGCGACGGCTGAATAGTAAGCAGGTCTTCTTACCTAATGCCGTCCAATTTATGATTTCCATATAACGAGCTGTTACATCGTTCTGTCGTATTGACACCTTTCATTTCGGCTTTTAAGCTCTTTTCGGGGCAACATTCTTTTGTGTGCAAAATGTTTTAGATATAGACGCTTTCCAGAGGGAAAACATTACGTTTCAACGAGCCAAGTTTTAAAGGAAAAATGAAATGTGTATTTTTCTTGATACCTCAAGTTCTATCCATTAATATAGGATGAATCATGTCGCCTTTTAACAAAGTTAAAGAATCAATATAATTAGGTATTTAATTTCTAAATTTAATATTTGATATTCAAGTATCATTTTTTTTAAGTGATGTCAACAAAATAGCTATGTTCTGGTCCCGAGTTGATTTCTTATCTCTCGAGACTTGTTTTTATACCGTTACCTATACTAATAAATCTGCAGTTCTATCGGTATAAGCATTTTTTAATTAAATAAAGACATACAACCTGACACACAAACACACGAAACTTTTTTATATGTCAAATTTGAGATCAAATCAAATTTGAGTTGCCTTTCATGCACAAAATTAGAAAAAACTGCAGATTTTGTGCTATGTAGATATACCTATGAAAGGCAACTGATCTCGAATTTGATATTTAAAAAAGGTTCGTGTTTGTGTGTCGGGTTATATGTCTGGATTTAATTGAAAAACAGCTTTATAGATACAATATATAGCTCCATAGATATAATGAAATTTCGTACACAAGATGTTTATGTAATTTCTCAATTTATAAAGTATACAAACTATCAATACTTAGGTACTTCATAATACACTTAAAGTAGTTTTTTTTAATTACCTTTTTATTTATTCTCAACTGATCGTAATGAAATTTTGTATATAGGGAGTTTTTTTTATACTACTAAGGTGGCAAATAAGTATACAACCCGGCTAATGGTAAGCGGCTACCGTAGGCTATGGACGCTTATAATACCATAGGTACCAACTAGCGCGTTGCACACCTTGAATCCAGGGGGATTCCTTGGGGTCCCTGTTGAAATCCTATTCACCGCAGGAACACAACACAAGGTTTTTTAATTGCGATCTTCTGTAAGGTGGAGGTATTCCACCAGTCGGGCTGCCCTAAGTAGAGAGAAATCTCCAAAGAGTAAATCATTCAAAAACTGATAGGCTATAAGAATTTTTAGTTTACAATCTATTGATACTTTACAATATCATTAGATTGATTTAAACTAACGGTTTGATCAGTTATCGGGTAACGTATATAAGCAATTATTCAAATAATTGTTCATAATCTATCCGTATCATCAGTTCGTTTAATCCACAATTTGCATTTATTACTGGGCCAGTTTTGGGAGGTTTTGCGTAAAATATTGGAATTCATGTGCCTACAAAATTTACATGTTAAGAAGTCGACGCGTTTACGAGCTAGGTACGTTAGAATTTTTAATTGCTCATTCTAATATTTTAGAAAGAACGAGGACTGCAATAAGCTTGGATTGCTTTTGAGGCAATGATGTCTCAGTGATAGCGTTTAGGGATATCGCGTCGATGGATGTAAGTTCGAATCGCTGCAATGATCCTGAGCTTTCGGCGAAGGAAAACATCGTGATGAAACCATAGCATGATGGTGTAGGGCTTTTTCTAATATCCGTCTAGCGAGCTACTAACCTCAAGTTGAAAGCCTGTCGTCAAGCATCATTAGGTATGTTTCGGCAGCTGTACTTGAGAGCCAGTCTTCCACTAGGTTTGTCGTGTTACCATCTTGGGCCACATCATCACTTAAAATCAGGTGAGATTGTGACCACAACGCTAAACATAAGCTATAACAAAATTGAAAAATTAAAAAAAAACTTGGGAACATTGGGACCATTCCAATGAGCCTAAATACGATATCTCTGGTGCAAGGCAGATTCCAGGTGATGCTGCAGTATTTGGTAAAGATTATTATGTTCTTCACATATCATTAAAGTCACAGAATACCAAACGTTGACTCGACCAGACTTGTGGAAGATGCGGACATCCATTTATCAAACAGAAAAGAGCTGATAATCTTCAAACGGCTTAACACATTTACTTGAATCATAGCTAAAAATACTCTCGATCAAGTCAACCTTTAAAGAAAAAATACTATATTAAAATCGGCTCAGTCATTGGGAGCTACGCGATGGAACAGATATACACGTTTAACTTACACTATTATACTATACTATACTATTGCGTGAGACGCAAAAAAATACGGCGGTTTATTTTCAAAGGGGCATTAATGTGTAGTATTCGAATACGATTAAAACTTTTGATTTGCTTTACTGACCGGTCTTCGTTTGCATCATCACTTAACATGTTGGTGTATATATTCCTAAAGTAAGGAAACTCTACTCGTAACGTATTTAGCAAAAGTCTAGCAAAAGCACAATTTGCCACACCATGATATTTATTCATATTTATCGCGCTTTATATGGAACCCAACTGAAAGGGATAAAAATCACGTCCGGGTAATTAAACCTTTTGGTGCCGAAACCTTGCGCTGTAACCCTCACTGTATACCATCCATACATTTTTTTTTGATGTTGTAGATTTAAGAGGATTCTGTTTCTACGGTTTAGGCGTAACCGAAAATATTGCAGTTTCAATTTAAAACAGCTATTTTTCCAGTTTCATAGCGAATGACACGATACATTCGTAATATCCTTGGGTTTTTTTTGTTACAAATAATGTACACATGTTACTCTGTGATGTAGATTGATTGCTCTTATTAAGGGGACGCTATCAATTTTTTTATAAGAAATATATTTAAAGCATCTTTGATTTTTTTATCGTTATAGGTTTGCCGTAGTGGCCACAATCTTACTTGATGTTAGTGACGACGTGGCCCAAGATGATAACCCCCTAAAACTAGTGGAAGACTGGCTCTTAAGTACACCTGCCGGAACACATCTTTGTGCTTAGCGACAGATGTTCAACTTGAGAGTGGTAGCTAGGCAGATGGGCATTAGAAAAAGCCCTGCCACCATGCTATGGTTTCCTCACAATGTTTTCCTTCACCGAAAGCTCAGGCTCATTGCAGGGATTCGAACTCACGTCAATCGACGCGTAGTCGTACACGCTACCACTGAGCCATCATTGCTTCAAATTTTGTTAGTTGTGGACTTGGCTTAGCAATATTACCTTATTAAGTTACTCTTGATTGAACAGATAGCATAAGGGTATAAGCGGTCGGCTCGATGTTGCTGCCGTGATGAGTGTTGTGTGTATGAATCCCACACAAGACCATTATTTGTGTGATCCATAAAGGCAGGGGACGAACGGTTAACTTCGCGCCCGCACACCCGCCACGACCACCCTCCTCTGCGGCAACTCAAGCCTAGGTCCGATCCATCGGCATGGAGCCCTTGAGCCAAGCAGCCGCTCGCGCGATACAAGTGACTGTACAATCACTAGCTTTCACAGCCATACATGACACTGCATTATACACACATGCACAACACACATAGGTACATAGGTTCTGAAAGGGACCTTTTTTTTTCTTTTTTTGCCTAGTTAGAATAGACAAAAATTTCAGACCACTAAATACACATACACATGTTCCTTCCCTCCTCCCAGGAGGCAGAAACATGTATATATGTATAGTTAGTTTAGATCGAATTACGGATAGGGAATTAGTCAGATCGCGACTTAATTGCATACGCGCAACAGTCCGAGCCGAGGTCCGGCCACTTTGGCACCCTCGGATGTTGTTGCTTAGCTTTCGTGGCTGAGTGCCCTAAGCGCTCGCCCCCAAGCCCGGTAAAGCTGTAAAAGCCGTAAAGGCTCCAGGGCCCCTCAGGCTAACAGTGTAGTCAGTTCGAAAAAAAAAAAAAGAAAAAAAAAAATGATCCATAAATTATTGTTCTGAGACTGTGTTTGCTTTGTATCCGTTAATTATTTGTGAAGTCCTCCGCGTCACTGGACTAGTGTGGAAGTTGTCTTAAAAATAATAATTTATTGTAGGCATTTCAAAGCTAATAAATATTTTCACATAGCCTTACAGCTAACATAGTCTATTTTATCTCTTGTGTTAAAATAATAATTTTAAGTAAGTAAGTTTGTCAAATTTCAGGATTTACGGGATTAGTAAAAAAAATATTGTTCTAAAAAAATTGCACAACACGAAATACACTCATTTCACTTCAAATTTGGTCGGCCATCTAATTTCTTCAGCTGATACGCGCGGTTTGCGTTTGCGCCGACTCTGCTCGGAGACGAAACTTTGGATGCATTATAATTCCATAGATTTTATTTTAAAGGCATGTTTCAATGAAATTAAAAAGACCAAAGACGAAATCCGAATAAGTTATTTGTTCTAATCGTTTGTTATTTTCTTCTATAATTGATTAATTTCACTTCTGTTTAGTAAATTTTTTGTGCGACTGAGTGCGACTTTTAGACTTTTATTAAGAAGGGTTGTATTTCTTTATTGTGATAACTTAAGAACTTGATTTTTACAGCAGTTTGAAGTCATAGATCTTCTTAGTATTCGGAATTCATTTTAACTGTATACCTCAAGCCCTTTTCGGGAATAAAAATAAACCTTAATATAATTTTGTTGTAATATAATTACACATTACATTAAAAATTCCTTATTGTTTCTTTAATTTTTCTTTATTACCAAATTTCAAGACTGTAGATCTGCTGGTAGTTTTCCTATAGGTTTTGATAAATAATGGGTTAGTGAGTGTTATTTTGACTATGAAATGCCGTATTTCTTTAATTTATGTTTATCGTTCTCGTACAGTCGTTTTTAAGAAAAAGTATCTTGACAAACGAACAGACAGATAGCCAATCAGACAGATGAACAAAAAAGTGATCGTATAAGGGTTCCTTTCTTATTTTGAGGTACGGAACTCTAATAATTAATTATAATGTACTTACAAAGTCTATCTTCTTATGACTTCCACCTACACTTCAACTTGCGTGTGGTTCTACAAGTACTTTATGTTCATTGTGAGAAAAACTTCGCCTTAACACGAGGACTTTAATTTGAAACACAGTTGACCGGAGGCTGGGCCATTTTTCCAGCTAAATATAATATATCGGTATTAATGACATTGATTGATAAGCGTATACATATTATTTGGAAAAATATATCCTTCCTACACATGTAATTATTTTTGCCGTTACCTTTTTATATACGATTTGATTATGTACAATATCCTAAAATGTAAATTATATGTCATGCGGATATTCTAGGCATGGGCATAATCAATCTTATAAGTGTGGTTAATATTGTATTTTGCTAGACCATAATTGCAATAACTAGACGTATTCTTTTTCATATTTACTGCAGTCAACAATGAACCATGTGGAGTTATTTTTTACATTGATTACTGGACATAAGCGTTCTCACATTTAAAAGGTGTTTTTTATAATAGCTCGGCACATTTACTATACTTTCTCTGATGGGAAGAAATCGAAATCCATCGGCGGTCGCTGTTGTCACGCCGGCCTATATAAATACCTCTTCACTTTACGTTTGAAAGACCCGAGGTCATATAAAGGTGGGAACAGAAAGACCGGGAGATGATTTCACGGTTTCACGGTACGGTAAAGATAAAACAGAGAGATAACTTTTTAGTTGTACCGAGACAGAAGTTGTCGTAAGTATGGGCAATAACGCGTAGCATGCGGGCCAATTTACCGAATTTCGAATGATACGCTTGACTATATTAAAAACTCACTAAAAAATAAAAATAAAACTAAATAAAACTCAATTAAAACTACATATAATAAAACTCAACGTCTCTCTGTCTGACTGTCTGTTTATATTCTTTTGACGCTAAATACATTTATCCGGTTTACATGTTTCTTATTTTCATTCATAGCTATTTTATCTGGCCAGGTTATAGGATATATTTTGTAAGATAAAGTGGTGAATTAATTTGGACAAAAGTCGCATTGGGGGCGCTTAAATGGTTTATGATAAGTAAGCCGTACAATATTATATATATTAATTTAATGTTCTACATAATTGTACATCTTAAAAATACCTACAAAAAAGGCGGTATCTTCTAAGGATGACCCACAATAAGCATTTATCTTTTTTATACCACGATGGTTGCAAACAAACACGACCTATGTGATGGTAATTGGTCATTGCAACCTATGGACTCTTGCAACACCAGAAGCAGCACATGCACGTTGCCGACCCTTTTAAAACCTTTTAACTCCCCTTTTGAAGAATCCCATACTGTAGTCCCCTGGGAAAACCTCAGCACGGAGCTCGCTGAAGAACACTCCTCTGAAATCGGACTGGCAGCATGATTCGCTCGACCGAAGGAGACCGCATTCTTTGTAGTCTATCGTGATCGGAGCCGCGAGCACAGCTAGTTTATATCATAATTAACACTAACAAAGTCGCAGGCGGTTACTAGTTGAATCTAAAGTAGTTTGAACACTAAAGTTATATTGATACAGTGACATTTCAATCTAATTTTCGATTGGTCAGCTCTATCATTTACTTTAATGTATTTACAACTAAAAGGGATGATCCCAGTGGAGGGCCCTTTAGTTTTATTACTCTTGGGCTATGATAGATGTTTATTTTGCGGTCGTTATGAATTTTTATGTCATCCTAAGTGGTATTACTTGTCCTCATCGAGATAAATGTATGTAGGAACAGCAAATCAGAACAAAAACTATGCGCTAATGGATTGTTTTTTTTTTTTATAATTTGCTAGGACTCGACCATTTTGTTTGGTGGGATCGAGACCAACTTACACCAGGTACCATCAGAAACGTTGGAGTAACCTTTCTGTGCTACCATTAAAAAAATATGAAAAAACCTGTGCTGTGTGATCTTAGTATTGGATAGTTAAATCACTCCAGTATTAGTTACTAAGGTGTTTTCACTGGATAGTTAATTTTTCTATTGTAATTTCTTTGATCACTGACACGTACAGTAAGTACAGAAAAGGATATAGATAGTTCTTTATACTAGGAACAAATCAATGCCGCAATGAACGAATACTGTTGGAATAAAAGCAAAGTAGCAACCGCCCGCGAGTTCGTTCGCGTTAATTATAATATTATCTAATTTAATAAGACAAAAAAAAAATACCTATAACTTTCATAAATAATGTTGTTACCTATTAGTGAAAGACTATTTAGGAGATAAGCAGTAGTTCGAGAGATAGCCTCGTACAAACATATAGATTTTATCACTTTATAATACTATCAGAAGACTAATCATGGCTCAAATAAGTTTTGTTCAAGGAAGTCCAGTAAAAAAGGTAAACTTAGAACAATTATTAGGTAAGTTCGTAGAAAATTTATCAAGTCTCTGAAAGCAAACAAGACAGTAAGAAGTCTAACGTCATTAGGTGAATGTCTAAATTTCTATATCTATAATAATATAATAAAGCGGAAGAGTTTTTTGTTTGTTTGTTTAAACACGCTAATCTCTGAAACTACCTGTCGTATTATAAAAAATATATTTGTGTATGATAGCCAGATAAACGTGGAATAGTATGGGCTATCTAGCATTAGGCTACACCTTTCAGCTAGCCTTAAATACTGATTTTTGTTAAGTAAGTCGGAAGACATAGCGCACCCTAACTGCTTTATCCGCGTACGCTAGAGTAATGGTTAGTGATACGTAAATACAATTTTCTACAAAAATATTTCTCCTTAGTACATCTAAAAAAAGTCCGCGTTATCATATGCCAATCTCTTATACATAAGACACAATAAACTATTTTGTTACAAAGTTTTATTGAAAATTTAAAAATGATTTATGAGCTTTATTATTATGCATGGCATATTAGTCCTTATGAACGAAAGTTACTTCATCAAGGCAATTTTATGTAAATAAACTTTGCCCTTTATAGCATGTTATTTGGACGAATATTTTAGGAGATAATGTAAAATTAAAATAATTCAACACTAGGCTCGGGCCTATGAATATAGATGTAGTGGCGCGAACGACACATGTGAGTTGTGACGCATAACCCAGGCCGCCTGATACAAATATTATCTATAATGAAGTATTATAAATCATCAATCAGTGATTTCTTTTAAATCATACGCGCGTGAAACCGCGGAGCACTGCTGGTAATCCAATAAGTGCAAGTTTTTGTGAAAATACTTATATCGAGTTTTACTTGTATATCCGTGTATATCCAGTACTCAAGCAGGGTGGTAGGCATACTTGACTCGCGACTACCATGCACATGGTGATAATCCCGTTACAGTGACATTTGATTTTGTTGTGTTTTGGGATCAGCCCGTGTATTCCGAAGAGGGATGCATGCCGGCATGACAGCGAAGACTGCCAGCAGCCACTATGCCATCAGGTACAGTGACGTCACTGTGACGTAATATTAAAAAAATGCGAATTATTTACATTTCTGTTATTTATTTTTGGTCAAATGTTTTACAAGTTAGAAAAACAATTATTACTATAAAAATTATCCAAAAAGTAATAATTAATTTTTAATTGTGGTATTTAGTCACTGTACGTAAAAGTGTGGTCACAAATAAACAGTAGATCACGTTTAATTCCAACATCCGGAAACCGAAAATTCCATTTAGATTTTAGTCGTATTCACTTCCAAACGGAGAGGATTTAAATAAATCCCACGAATTCTGCTCGAAAATAGAAGGAAAGCAATCGTTACTAATTAATCCAAAGTTGGTTGAGCAGAGTCATTATTGAAATTCAAACTGCTTCGTCTTATCGGATCGGATGGTAGGATTTTCTACTATTTGTGTCTCGAATTTATATTCGATCTTCGTTGGTGGACTCAGTAGGTTTGCATCCCGTGGATAAATTCTCTAAGGTTACTAATTGGAGTTACTTATTTCATTGCATTGAGGATAGACTTAGAAAGAAGAATGTAAGTTTTTCAGGTACTCGTGCTAAAGTTCTATAATAAACTTCCTAAGCACATTACCGATTTGCCGGATAATAAAACGAAGAATCATCTTAAGCAAGTTTCATTGTGGAAAGGATATTATTTATTATAGGTTGCATGGATATTTACTTGAACGATGTTTGGAAGTGACTCAGTCTCTAATACATCCACGACAATATACAAAAATGTAAAAAATACTGTACAAAAAACAAAACTGCCGGCCAGTTCTTCTAGATGACTGGGATGTGTTCTCCGAACCGGTAGTGGTGTTTTGACATTCAAAGTGCCTTCAGGACCTAAACTGAATAAATTTGATTTGATTGATTTATAAAGCAGATCCATTGCCCAGGACTACTGATTCAGTTGACGGTCATTACTAATGAGATTAGTAACTGTCAATTATAGTTGCATCTCTCTTTAGGATTCCGTAGTCCAACCGTCTGTCCACAGCTTAGCTCAGAGATTCTTAGTTCTAGAAAGCTAAAATTTGGCAAGGGTTTATATTACTCACGCCGACAAAGTGGTAAAATATAATCTTTTTTTAGGGTACCTACCGTACACGTGTACTAGTGTACGTGTTTAGTTTACGTAAACTGGGGATGAATTTTCTTTCCCGTCTATCCCATGGAGTGATGTGTTGTAGCATATGTCATTCAAAAATATTACGGGTCTGTGAAAACAATTTTTCGATTCAGGGATCCGTTTGCGAAATATTAAGTTTAAAAGTGCTAATATTTGTTAGAGTCAAAGTCCAGTTAAATGGTTGCTTTTGGATATGTGAAAAATTCACGTCAGTAGTGTATATAATGAAGTTAAAAGGAAAACTACCACAGCTAAGTAAGCTTTAGGTACAAGTTAACGAGTAATAGTCGACCAACTTATAAAATGTACTTGGAGAAGTAAATTCTCGTACAAATTCCATTGAACTTAGATGAAGTTGTTATTTGCGTAAAACAAGTAACTAGTGAATATGTTAAATTTATGAACAATGTAAAATTATAGAAAAATAAAATCATAACGTCCTTAATAATAACAATAACTGTTAAATTAATACCAATGTACCCGTTCGAATAACGCATTGGAGTGGTTGGTGTTTGGATTAATATGTTCTTGTATCAAACAAAAAGCCCTCTTCTAAGGTTGTAAATTGTGACGGGAAACTACGGAACCCTACACTGTGCGTGGCCTGACGTGTACTTGGCCGGTTTTTATTATCTAACCGCTCAATAATTCTTACTTCTCTTCCCGGTTCCTCGAACTTCGGTCGATTTACTGTGACGTATTTTATAATTTGTATAGATATCGTGAATGTCCTCCTTATAAACGTCAAGGAGTTAATTACATTAATGTATAGGCAGTGACCATAATATTCAATTTACTTTATCAATCCCTATTTTCATCCCTAGGTAATGACACAAAAGCAAATATATTTATATCACATAATCCATATCTACCACTGCTATATTCCTTTGCTATGCTTGTATGTCTTTTTTACCTTCTTCTATGTCGTGTTGAGTTCTTTTATTGTCTTCTATATCTCTTCCTACGTTCAGTTGCTCAGTTATATCGCCGTTCTCAGACATCCAGCAAAATTTGACGAATATAAATAATAAAAGACAAACGTATAGGTATGACCATTATTTCACGTATTTCGGTAATTTATTAAAAATCTTTTATTTAATTTACCATCACTTAAGTTCATTAATTTTGTCTGAGTCTGGAAAGCAAAAGGAAATATCGTTTGGAAGAAAACTCCATTGACGTAAGCATCCGTTCAGATAAAAAAAACAGACGACAAGTCAGCGAAGATTAAAAAAAAATCAAACATAAACAGGCAGAATAACAGAAATGTCGGTAGAAGGCAGAAGTCGCTAATTAATCCAGATTTGGCAAATGAATTCAATTTTATACTAGAAGTGCCTTTCGTACTGAATTGGCGAGCACTAAATGATGTAAAACTATCTAAATTACAAAATAGGCTTTTGGATATTGGTAGATGATAACAGAGATTTTCTGTGTCTTTGATTGTCAGTGTTACAAAGGCATCATCCGAGTTAACATCAGTGTATGTACAATTGAAGTTTTAATTACTTAGTGAACTTTTTTTGTATCGAAGCATTGCAAAGTGACTACACTACACCTGATGGTGAGCACAGAGCAATCCAATAACATCGGTGACTACCGAGGGATTTACAATCCATCGACAGTCGTCACTGTCATACCGGTCTGTTCAAATGCCTATGTTATGTTTGAAGGACTCCAAGTTGTAGGAAGGAGGGAACACAATAACCGAAAGACAGTCCCACAGCTTCACAGTACAGCAAAGATAAGTCGTGAAAATTTCTTTGTTCGTGTCGAGATGGAGGTTAACGTAAAGCTGTGGCTCCGGAGCCCAACGCGTGTGGTTCTGTTATGAAAGGGAGAAGAGGGAATTATGTTAAACAGCTCTTCAGAACACTCGCCATGATATAGACGGTAGAACAGGCTAGGCTAGGCAATGTCTCTGCACAGCTGAATCGCCTCGATGAACTTAATAACGTCTGCATCATTTTTCAATGCGGATAGCCCGTCTCTGCAACCTGTCCAGGGATTCAAGGAGATATTTTTCGGATCCATCCCTAAGATGCGAACAGTATTCCATACGAGACCGAACTTGCACTTTGTAAAGCACATACAGTTGTTCGGGCGTGAAAAACCGTCGCAATTTGTTCAGGATTCCTGTCAGGATTGTTCAGTACTTTATTTTAAACATTTATTTGGACACCCAAGAGCATACTTGCTCCTTAAACTAACATACAAAGTTTAACAACCTAAGCTAAAATAGGATTTCACAATTATAATACTGTAGTATATAATAAAACTAGCTGTACCTCACGGTTTCATCTATTTCACGGATCAACTCTTCACCACGTTGACGCCAACACAGCCCTGTAGCCTATCGTTGTTCACACTCCTAGTATTTGTCTATAACTTGGCTACTGGTACTGCTCGGCTTCTTGTGGTCGTAGCGTGAAGTTGTATAGCTATATAGTTATCTTTATCTTCCATATTTAAAAATAATTTTTCAAATCTGGTAGTTGCAAAGATTAGCGCTTTCAAACATTCAATAATGTCATGAGGTTTATATATAATATAGGGAGTGTAGCTTAGCAAGTTGAAGAGAAATTCATCGAAAGATTCATGGGCATTTAGGGGACATTTTAGTTATCTATCTCGCTTACACTCTACTAAAATTATAATAATGCGATTAGGTAGATAGTGCTGCACCACATTATGACATATCTTAATTTAAATTGCTCGTCTAGTACAATACAAGAATTGTTTGGATCCGGTCGCATTCTGAATTTTTGACTGCATCGGATACTGGAATAGTTGGTTTTCTTCAGAAAGTTTTTACTTAAATAAATCCTAGTATATTCGATTTTTTTGATGTATTCTTTTTTTTTCAATGTATGTTTATTCTGCATTCATACTATAATTATCTACACAGCAGAAAAAAAAATTTGGATTTTTATGTACAAGCAGAATCATTGTTGCAACAAGTGAAGTGCGGGAGACAGCTCTCTACGTGCCGGATTTCGCTATCATAAATTACCCAATGAAATGAGAAATACTTTTTCTATGGCTATGATTCATAAAGCGTTGTTAAAAGGAAATTTAATTTCTACTATTGAGATTTTATAATTTAATAAGGTTTTCATTTTACAACTTAAGCAGATCTAACGATAGACCAAAAAAGGGCAATATAGATAACACATATCGATTTCTCTTTAAAATATCGTGACAATCTAAAATTCTTGCTAAAAATGCGTGCGAAGTAAGAAAGGACGGATTGAATGCGCTAGATTTTTTTTTTTATCTGAATGGCAATTTATTGACTGCGGCTCGCCCAATTGATAGGGTGCTAACCGGTGCCCAAAGGGCTGATAAAGATTATGGTCTTAGTGTAACGGCCGGGTTTCCCTTCACGTTTTAAGTTCGAATAAGGCGATCTCGTCCCGATGTAATGGCGCCGATAAACGTTGAGTGATTGCGATTGTTTTTTGATATATTTAAAAAGTTCCCACAATGTGAATGTTATCGGTACTGTCTGTTAAAACAGGATGTGTTATAATGTTAGGGTGGGGCGATTTTGGCGGTATCTTGATCTACCATGTTGTGGTCATTATTTTAATTCATATACTTAAGGTATTTTTATTTTATTTGACCATGTATTATTTTAATTTTGGTGGCATTTTGCATGATTTAGTTTGGTTTTAACTCGCTTTCTTGCCTGTCAGTTCAATACAAATATATATCTTATAATCCGTTTAAACTTACTTTTCGATGAGCTGCAGGCTTGAAATTTTAAACGTATCTTTGAAGATTTCTCTCTACTTGGGGCAGTTCGACTGATGTAATACATCCACCCTACATAAAATCGCAGGGGGATCATAAGGGAGGTCAAGGTCGGTTACGTGCTAGTGACACTTATATATATATATATATGATGTAATTGAATTGGAATAAAATTGAAATGTCTGTTTGTAATAGCAAAATAACAGATTTTTATTAAATGCATATGAAAGTATGCACGACAACTATAAAAAAAAAAAAACAATTTTAAAATTTTGGTCTGTCTATTTTTGTCGGTTGGACCGATTTCACTGGCAGCTAGCTGATGTTATAGGCCATAACTTAGACTACTTTAACTTTAGAAAAATAATTAAGGTTCCGCAAAAAATAAAAAATAAACTCTTTGGCCTACACAAGCGAGCGGAGCCGCACTCCGGCACAGCTAGTGCTATATGAGCACAAGCGTCCACATAGCCACGGTAGCCGCTTACCATCAGGCGCGTCATATGCTTGTTTGCCACTTTTGAGTGTAAAAAAAGAAATACATGTTAATGCAATATTACATATTTTTCATGGCTATCTATTTGTTTATTAGTCTTTTCAGTAAATAATTTAACCCAACTTGTCAGAATAAACTTGTCTCTTTCGTAATCTGATTAAGATGCCTATTATAATTCGATTGCAAAATTCTGTTATACTGCGAGCGCTTAAGGCACTCAGCGAACCTCAGCTTGGAACATTGCCTTAGTTGCAAAAAAGTTGCGATCTAAGTGTAGGCAGTAACTACAGTAATTCTCGTTGAGAAAACTCACACAACAGTATTTATATTTAAAGGCAATACAATTGTTAAATTTGTCAGTGATTTAAATGAACTCATGCGTCAATTATCTATTACATGAACCCTACGTTTTTCGTAATTTGATATTTAAGGAAGAGTCGGTAACAGTGGAGCACTTTTTTTCTAGTTCCAGCACTTGTAAACTTTATTTATTTAAATAAATTAAATCCTTAAAGGAATTATCCAACCTTCATGGAAACAGAAATTTCTTGGCGAACTACATAGATTAATAATTTATAACTTCTTAAAAAAATATTGGGAAATGATCACGAATCTGCATTCGCAGGCCCTAGCCCTTAATCGAGATTGTCTTTCGTCGCCCTTTGGTCGACGCTATCACACCATAGGAAGTGTGGGCGCCGTCCAGCTATGTATAATTTGTATTTTCTTGAATTCAATTTTAATTTGCATTCGGGGTTACATCGTACCTCTTAAAAAGGCACTATAAAAAGTTTATTTTCGCTCAAAATTGTTTTTCACATTTGACATTTTGGCGTCCCTTGCTACCTGAAGTCTAGAGCATCCGCACCCTCACCTCTACCCCAGGGCCGCCGCTGCATGCGTGGCAATGAATCAACTGGATTATTGAGTCAATTATAGATCTAATATGTAATTAAAGTAGATCCCTTTGCTCTACGCTGAGCAAACCATAAAACATATATCAAATTAATGTACTAAATAATAATAATTGTAGATCTTAAAGTTTTACAAAAAAACTAGCGATAGCATGTCTACCTTCTTAGGATCACCTACAATAAGAATTTGTGTATTCCGTCTTTTGAGCGAGGGTAGCACGATTCGCGCCAGCGCCAGGCTTGCCAACTTAGGGCTTTTAGCCCCAAATTTAGAGCGTAAATATGCATTTTGGGCTTTTTAGGGCCTAAAAAAATTTAGGGCCATAAATAGTATTTCATGCATAGAATTAAAACACTCAGAACGGCAGTACTTGCACGCAGAGTGAAGACATTTTAAGTTAGCCTTCAAAGGCTACCTACTCTCTGTGCGACATTGCTAAAAATTAAGTCTAGTAATCATTAGTAAAAGATATACTAATGTTAAAAAAAGTCTAAATCAAAGTGGTCTTGCTTTTTCTTTGTTAAGTATTTCTCGAAAACTTAGCTTATGGTAAAATCATCTCAATGTGCTGCAAGTATTTTTTATCTTTGTAGGTTTGGCGTAGTGGCCACAATCTCACCTCATGTTAAGTGACGATGTGGCCCAAGATGATAACACACTAAACCTAGTGGAAGACTGGTTCTCAAGTACAGCTGCCGGAACATACCTATTGGTGATTGGCGACAGATTTTCAACTTGAGGGTGGTATCTAGCCAAGCAAGCATTAGAAAAATGTCTACTACCATACTATGGTTTATTGAATGTGTAATTTCATAATATTTTTTCGTTTTACTTTTTCCATATAAAACGCTAATTTCATATGTAAGGACCTATTATTAGTATAGACTATTTATAGTATTTAATCTGTTTTAATATTATTTGTACCTATAACCATTATACCATATCGACATATTAAAGTTTTGACAGACATAAGAAGACCGCTATATTATTCAATAGTTCCGATCTTAGTTAAATATTTCTTATATTACAGAAATGATCTCTCCTTCACGCTGTATATGTAATTATGTAGTACCAACACAAAAAGAAAGTCCCTGAAGGCAGATAAGATCAAGGTTTACAGCATTTTTACGACGCCTCCTTATCTCGAGTTATGATAGGAATCACTGCTTTGCAATGCAAATATTAATACCGTCGCGCCGTAACAATAGGTTACCAAGGACTTATTTGACTTAGATTCCGAAGTATCATATTTCTTCATAAATATACATACAATACCTACATTGTTTTATTAAATTGGGATAGTATGGGGAAACCATAGCATGGGAGATACAGGGAAAGGCTGTGTTAGATACATGGTTGCCAACCATTAGGCTCTTTTTTAACAATTTGGACATAGTTTTGGTCAAGCGTAAGTTTTCCATAAAAATGAATGAAATATACTTTTTTTAATGCTAATCGTCTCTACCTTATGTAAGGATATTTTCATTAAATTGAAAGAAAAAAATTGTGACAGCAGAAGTTGATCAATTTAATATGTTTTTCATACAATATGAGAACAGAGAACGCAATGTACCAAATCATAATCTAATTACTTACTCGTAAATAAATCAATTTAATTTTTTTAAATTGCAATTAAGTTAAATTAATATAATAAAGGAAAGTACGATTTTTTGGATTTTAAACGATCATAATATGGTTTTAAAATGATTGTCATAAAAATAGTTTTAAAGTTTGCAACACTATGTAATGTTTGTTTGTTGTTTATCGTAACATAAAAATATACTATAGGTTTGGCCCCCATCTCACTTGATGTTAAGTGAGGATGTGCCTTACGACGGTAACACGCTAAGCCTAGTGGGAGAACTAGCCCTCAATTGGGGCTGCTGTAACACACCTATAGGTAGATATTTGGCGACAGATTTTCAATTCGAAGGTAGTATATTATTATTGCCCTACCAACAAATGAATATATTGCAAAAATTGCATGCCATTAGATTATTATAATTCAAAAACTCCCCGCGTTCCATCTATTAGGGTACATTGAGTAAACTTTTTTGTGGCGTTATTATTTTTGCTTGTAGGAAGGTTAGACTTTAGAAATATTAACCAGTTAGAAAACGGCTAAAATATTTAGTCATATTTTATATTTCACTAGTTGTGTCCGCGGCTTCACTAACGTGGACTTCTAAAAAACCTTTTTTATTTTGTATGTGATACCCTAATTATTTTTCTAAAATAAAAGTAGCCTAAGTTATTCCTTATAACATCAGCTATCTGCGAGTGAAAGTTCCGTCAAAATCGGTCCAATCGTTTACCCGAAACAAAGACAGACAAAAAAATAATAATCACAATACACTACAAGATTCCATTAGTAGGTCCATTATCCACGACGTATTTTATAGAAATTTTGATTGTAGGTAGAAAAAGGCATGTATATTACTTTTCATTTAAGTATATTTAATTAATTTAAAAGATAAGTAGGAATTTGAAAGCGTTATTGATATTCCATAATGAGAATAATCCCTCGTTCCCCAATACAAATTAACGTTAAAAGGTTCTCAATACCGCTTATTCAACTAATAGATAGATTATATACGTACGTTATTAAGTTATGTAGGTACCTACATATTATGTAGGTTCATAATAAAAAATCGCTTCAATATCTGTACATAATGGTCATAATTTTATGTTGAAATTCGAAATATTTACGCGAATCTAATCGCAAAATATATTACGCATAAAGATGAATGTAACTTGTTATACCATTAAATATTATTTTCACATGCGAATGAAACATACGGATTAATTAGATGGGCGTATCCGTTCGTGTTTTTAATCGTTAGTCACTAATTTAAGAGATGTTTAAAAAAAAATGTATTAAAAGTTTCATAAATTTTATACCAAGGGTCAGTGTACACTAAAGGAAATTACATTGAACTTGAATATCCTATTCTGAGAGAGTTACATAATATGAAAATAAAAAAGCTTTATTAAGCAAAAATGGTACACTTAGTCAATAAGACTAAGTCAATTAAGATTAGTTTTTTTATCAAAAACTGTATTAAAATAACACAGAGAAATGATTTTTTTGTTTCATCTTATAAAAATATTTCAATCGAAAATATTACCTAAATTACACAAACAGATAAAAATAACAAAATTGTAACTCTGTAGAAGACTATACTTACAATTTATTAATGTTGTCACTTTTCTTTCACAAGATCTCTTTACATTTATGAGGAAATAATTTAAAAATCTTTTATGTCGCATAAAATAAACGCGACGCTTGCGTCCCAAATGCATAAAACCGTATGTTTCCATGCCACCCAAAAGGATCTTTTTCGATGTTCTCGGTTAATACCAAACAGGGACATATCAATTTATCACCGAACACTGGGGACAAATGGGACGAACGGGGCTGCCCTCAATGGGTCCAAGATGAAGTCGCCTCATTAATGAGTAGCCATCGCTCAGGACTTCGGATAAACGTTGACAAATATAACATAAAGGACGCTCTCCTCATAATTTATCGGTGCCAGTGTGTTTTGGCTGAATGATGAATCTTTATACTTAGGCGCAGGCTTCTAGGCTCTTAAGTGGTTATGTTAATATAAGAAATAAGGTATGAGAAAGTATCCCTTTGAAAATAAGAATAACACATAAATTGACGATGCGGCCGAAGATAGAAACCATATTAGTTTAGATATTAAGATCATGATAAACAAGTTTTATTATTGAAAGGGCGAATCATTACGTGAATGACGGTGATGTCTGGAAGTGAATCCCTCTGTACATCCACTGCAAAAGTTGACAGTAAAAGTTGACCCCAAGAAGGCACTCATGAACATCAAATACTACTACCGTTTCGGAAAACATCCCAGTCATCGAGAAGTGCTGGCAAGAAACTAGATCGGATTAATCAACTTTTAAGCCTGTGCCTTCTTTCGAGAAGACGCGCTTTGCCCAAAAGTGGGACATTTGTAAGTTGATATAATTACTATATTTAGAGGATTTTTTAATTAGAGGTTTAAGTTTTGGGTTAATTAAGGAAATTAAAACCGTAATATTTATTATTTGCAATTTACGTAGTTTAATGATATGATTACAAACAAAAACATATTAAAAATAACATTACAATAAAATTACAATTGGTGAAATACATTAAAATTTGTGTAAAGTTAATTATTTATTCTATTAATTTGAATATTTGCCAAAAACCCGTCTCTCGTGAAATATCACATTAACAATGGTTCAACATTAATAACTCTATCACAATACCTACATTGAATTATTCGAAAACTATTTTGCATTTCCAATACTCGGTACTCTTTTAATTAAATTACCTCATGTTTTTTATGTCGATATATTTTAATCTCACAAATAACTAAATAAAAGGAGCACTAGGTTAGCAAAGAAAATAACCTAGCACTATAGGTACCAATGTAGAGCATCTTTTGAAACTTCTTTTTTAAATAGTGTGGAGAACAAAAAAATATTTATCAGAATATTCCAATGTATTAATTAATTAATTGAATTACATAATACATGCCGTTAGTATAAAAATAAGTATTTTGAATTTTAATTTCAGGCAAAATATAGCGTAATTTGTAATTTAAAAACGTTTACGATGGCGTAATTGGTGCTTACGGAACCAGAGTAATTCTTTCCGACGCAAAATCTAGTGGGTACAATGATATTATAGCAAATTTTCGACCAATTCACACATCGACAAATCGTTTTTTTTTATTTATAATTGAATATGATTAATTTTTATTTTTTCAGTGGCACATAACCACTCATATGCTAATAAAACGTGAATTACATCTTTAATTAATTCTTATTAGGTAATAAATAATCGTCAATGACGGACGTATGTGTGAACAAGCTCTTAGATAATAACTTAAAACTGTACTTAAAATGATTCACTTATAACAATTAGTAAAAAATATATACTGTATATTGATTTGCATTTGGCATTAACATAAGCAGAAACTAATCATAAATCTTTGCTTACATTGCGGTATTTTAAATCTATTTGAGATTTTGATAGAGCTAAAATTTATCATTCAAGAATAACTAACATGTTTAAAGTAAAAAAATTAATTAAGCCATTAATAGTGTACAAATAAAAATATCTTTATCAATACAAATATATATTTTTTTAATTAAAAAATGTTTATAACAGCTTTTTTATACTATGTAATTTTTATATAATAGAATGGATTAATTTAGGATTTTTAATTGATTGCTCGATATTTTGACCTGACTATAAAAGTTTCCGTTTTAAAACTCCCAAGATATTAATTTTCAATTATTGAAATATTACGTTCAGGAATCGGCAAAAAAAAATTTACTTATAATTTAGTTCCGGATAATTTTAGGTTAATTACACAGAAATGAGCGTATTTAAAAAACATACGTTATCCTTTAGTTATGCTTTTAATAATTTTATGCAAATGATTTCCAAATACGCATTTTAATTGTCAAATAGGATAGAGGTAGTAGGATAATAGTACATAACACAAGGTAGAATTTTATTTTATAATTTCCTAATCACTTGAAATACATACTAAACGTCTGATTGTTTGCAAGACGTGACGTCATACGAGACACCATGACAGTTCGGAGCGTTTTGGTGAGAAAATAATAACTGGTTTACACTTAAATGAAAAACACACCGTGAGGCATAAAATAAACTGATTTAAAAATAAAACAGTGGACTAGCTTATTATTAAATAAAACTTCAAAGGATTTATTTGGTATTCCAATTTTATAGATTGTGATGTCGATACAAATATTTAATTTCAGAGCTATTTATCAGCCGTAAAATTATGAAAATATATAACGCCTTCCCTGAAAGAAAACAACACAACCGAACCCGAACAGACGCACAATCATTCCATGAAAGTCGAAAGCAATTCTCTACAACAAAAAATTATATTGTGCAGGTCGTTTCATAACATGATCCACCTTGTTCTCTGCGCTCTTCGTCTGTTATACGAATGTTGGATGACGTCGTGTCTTTCTCCCAAAGGCCAGGTGTCTCGATAATCTATCAAGGAAAAGTTAACTTTACTACTGAAGCAATGATGGATCACTCAGTCGTAGCGTGTTACGACACCGCATCCATCGATCCACGCGAGTTCGAATCTATACAATAAGCCTGAGATTTGCGTGAAGGAAAACATGGTGTTAGGGCATTTTCTAATGTCCGCCTGGCTACCTACTACAAGTTGAGGATCTGTCGACAGTTCTCCTACTAGGCTTAGCGTGTTACCACCTTGGGCCACATCGTCACTTAACATCAGATGAGATTGTAGGCATAGCACTAAATCTATAAACATTTTTTTATCACACATTATATCAGCACACAGGTGTATTGCAAGTAAATAAATCAATAAATGTATATAAATAAAATAAAAAAACAGAAAATTATAATTGTAATGTTAAAATTGTTCTCACCTTTTGGGCTAACTCTTCAAAAGCCAGATGAATTCCCTCTTGTGTCTTCGCACTGCTCTCTATGAATAGCATTCTGTGTTTCTGTGCAAACGCCTGCCCTTGCTCTCGTGGCACCATACGTGGCTAAAGTAAGCAATAAAAAGATTTCTTGAAACAGTTCTATTAATAGCACTAACTTTAATCCGTGTTTTTTTTATTAATGTAAGTTATTTGCTGCCTGTGTTAATAACTGTCACATCTCATCTGTGATCTAAGTTTTTATTAACTGTTGACAGCAAAAACCATAAACTATTAATTATCTATCTTCATGGTTATTTATATACAACTAGGTGTGCCCGCGGCTCCGCTAGCGTGTTCTACAGAATGCTGTCAGTCGAGCGCACGCGCCTATTGTGCCTCCTCAAAAATGCTTATTGAGCGTGATCTTTAGAAGGCATTAATTTGATATAAAAAAAAAAACAATGAAATCAAATATTACTTTGTTTTTTTTTTTTCGAACTGACTGTACTGTTAGCCTTAGGGGCCCTGGAGCCTTTACGGCTTTTACAGCTTTACCGGGGTTACTTTATGCAATTTAGGCCTTAAGAAGGCACTTATCAACGTCAAAAACTACTACCAATTATATCTCCTATGGTTTACACAGCGTAAGTCATTTAATCGCCCTAAAAGCGTTTTTTTTTCCGAATCGATTCACCATTATCGTCACCGCTTATTTCGTTTGTAACAAAATATCTCCTATAACCTGGCCACATAACATATCTATGAATTAAATAAAACCATGTAAATCGAATAAGTGGTTTTCATGTGCAAAGAACATACACAGATAGACAGACAGAGACACATTGAGTTTTATGTATATAGATATAGAAGAACAAAAACAAATAATACCATAAACTGTTTGAACATGAAGCATCCAAATGATAAGTAGATGTTCAAAATGCGTAATAACGTATTTTAGGTACATAATAATCAAGTAAATATTAAAATGCTAAAAAATATTTATTGCTAATATCACTTACCTTATCAATTTTATTTCCAACAACTAGACAAACTATATTTCTATTTGTTGTATATATTTGTAACTCTTCAACCCATTCGTTTAATTTCGCTAACGTTTTAGGTTCAGACACATCATAAACTAATATGGCACCGTGTGCATCTCTGTAACAACATTAAAACGTGTTAAACCTGTTAAATCTGTAAAAACCTGATCTTTAGATTTGTAACTAACATATGAATTAAAAAAAAAATGTACGTACCTAATAAACTTCTGTGATAATTTACTTGACATATGTACCTATCTATTAATATATTTATTATTTTGGATGGGTGTAATGAAGAATTTTATTTGTTTTAATTTTTGACTTACTAATCAGTCAATAAAATGTTGACAACACTGACTATACTATAGAATTCAATTAGAAATTAATTTCTATCACATGTTTTCTAGACAACTGTTCTAACTTATGTCAATTCTAATTTTTTGAATAAACATTCACTTAAAGGCTAACTGATTCGAGCCTAATTATAAGTGAAACAGAAACAAAATACATAGACCAATAGAAAAAAACATACAACTATTATTTAAAAATAATATGCACACTTACCTGTAAAAGCTTGATGTCAATGTCCGATATCTTTCCTGTCCAGCCGTGTCCCATATACCCAGTTTAACTTTGACTCCATTAACATCAACCACTTTAAAATTATAATCAACACCAATGGTTGCAGGAAATGATGCTTGGTAATCACCCTTGGTGAATGCTAATATTATGCTAAAAAATATATTAAACCATATATAACAATACTAGCAACCTAGAATAGACTTGCATACTAGCAACCAAATTTAATACTGATAAAATATTGCCTAATATACCGAGTAATAATGTAGCTTTCTATCTAGAAAATTCTTAAAGTCAGTTTAGTAGTTCTGGTGACTATCTCCTACAAAACTCCAAGGCCAATCATAATGAAAGTTGGAAGATCACAGTGCTTTTTGATAACACAGTTTTTATGAAAGAACAGAAACTAAAGGAAAGGTTCTAACATCTGTTAGGCTAGCTACTAATAATATAAATCATGTTTCACTTTGAACATATAAAATATTATAGTTCTTGGAAACCAAGTTGTGAATTTCACTGTCTTTTAATTTGTAGTTGAATACAACTACAAGATGATATGCTCAGAAATTGAACTACAAAATATATCCTGAAACTAATAAATTAAACCTTGTAAACACTACTTAATAAGTTTTATTTATTACAAACATATAAAATGTTCTTTAAAATGTAGATTAGTCTCAGCAATCAACTTATTGATATGTACACGCAAAGAGATTTATTTTGTAGAATAATTACATTCCCAGATAAACTATAAACATATATCACAAGTCAAAGATAACACACTATTAACTCAAATAGGTTAATAGTCATAAGACTAACTATCAATATACTTTAATAATAATAAATATACTTTAGTTCTGATAATAACTTCACTAATGCGAGATAGGTTAATCTTGGTTACAGGAAATTTTGTAGTGCTGACTTGGCTGACTATCATCTTAAATTATGCCCCCAGACATACAGGTGAACAGTACACTGGACAGCTACACCTCTATCAGGGCTTGGCATATTAATACAAATAAAAATACAATCTTTACATGGCCAATGGTTTTTTTAAGCTATATGCTTGCATTTGACTACAATCTCCCTTGATTGTTAGCTAAATAATCATATGGCTAAATACAGTTATATGCTAAGCCTATAAATGAATCTGACTGTCAAGTACAGCTGCCAAAACACACCAATAGGTGCTTCAAGAGATTATCAAATTAACAGTGGTAGCTATAGTAGCTAACCTGGAAAGCATTAGACACAGACACAACTTATAACGTTAACAACTAAAATTTAAATAAAGTGGAATAGGTATCATCAGACAATCAATGTATGCTATTGAATTTCATAGAAAAAATATGTTAAATTTAATATAGAAATTTTCACTATGAACAACAAATATTGAAATTACGCAGTTATTGCGGAAAGCAGGTCATAAGAAACCTACTTATTTACCAATACACCATTAACCACTATGACTCAACAATATAAACGGAAGTAATTTAACAACATCAGTTACAAACATTGTGTTGTAATTTAACAATTTACAATTATTTTTATATATGTATAAAGAACAAAGGACTAACCTGGATTTACCGACGCCGCTCTCACCCAGTAGAAGGATTTTCAATTTAGCAACACAATCCATTATGATATTAGTTTATTTTGCAACTTTTCTACCAACGGTTATCGCTGATTACGCGTAGTTTAGAAATAGATTTATATACTTAGAGCAAACTTCACTTTTTTTATAAAGTGTGAATATTTATCAATCTGATATATTCAGAAATAATTGCGTAATAAAATACAAATTTACGAATTACAACTATTTATATATTGGAAAAAAGAAATAATAAACTTTGACAAACAAGAACATTAGACATTTTTGACAACATATTTGACATTTTGCATGTTGGTTGATTTGACGTTGACTGTTGATTACGTTTTGTTGTTTAATTTTCATGAATACTATAATAATTATTATTATAAGTTGAACTATTAGTATTGAGTCATTATAGTGTAAAAGTGTGAATTGTACCACCGATATTTTTATCAAAATGATATTACAGTTAAGTCCATTATTTTATTAAAGGGATGTCAAATGTATATCACAGTTATATCATAGTTGCTACATCAACATATTACATGAAATAAAAAAGTAAAAAACATTAAGTCGACTACAAAAAAAATAACTCTAAATTACGATATAATATTTTTACAATAATATCGTCAGTCGTCGCTGTCATGCTGGCCTACTCAAATGTCTCGTCACGTTACGTTAATATATTGAGGTTCCAATAATATTAGTTACATACGTGTTGGGTTTACGTCACTTCCCCTCGGTGGAAGAGGAGGAGATTCCGGGTTGGACGGGCAATTTTTTTTATGCCGGATGCCCGTCTCGTAACACCCTTACTTGAATGCCGGCGACTCGTAGCCCGTGCACAGTACGCCCGTGTTGCTGTTCTTTAATAAAACGCCGAAGTCTTCAATTACTGGAGCTTTCACAGATCGACCAATTCTTCGTATCGCTGATATCTTGCGAATTGATTTCTGTCATCTGACCGAATGGTGCCGCTAGCACTTTTTTTTTCGAACTGACTATATTGCTAGCCATAAGAGCTCTGAAGCCTCAATCGGCTTTTACAGCTTCACCCGGGCTTGGGGGCGAGCGCTTAAGGCACTCATCCACGAAAGCAATGCAACAAGTTCCGAGGGTGCCAAAGTAACCGAACTTCGGCTCGGACTGTTGCAGCGATTGCAAAAAATTCGCGATCTAACTAATTCCCTGTCCGTAATTCGATCTAAACTAACTATACATATATACCTGTCTCTCTCCTTTGGGAGGAGGAGAAGAGACAAGTATATATGTATTTAGTAATCTGTCAAATTTGTCTAGACTAACTAGCCAAAAAAAAAAGAAAAAAAAGGTGTGTGTGTGTGTGATTCACACACGATAGAAGTGAAACTTCATTTTAAAAGGCATTTTCTATTTTATTTAAACAGGGGCAATATACATACACACCGACATTTACTCTCACGCTCTGGATCACACAAAGAGGAGAGACCGATAATGTGCGTTATACGTTTAACATTTAACGTTTAACGCTTGGAAGTCGCATAACAAGTTTCACTTCAAAATGTGTGTGTGCGATTCACACACGATAGAAGTGAAACTTAATTTTAAAAGATATTTTATTTAAATAATGTGCAATATACATACACACCGACATTTGCTCTCTCGCTCTGGCTCACACAAAGAGAAGAGACCGATAATGTGTTTTAAACGTTTAGCATTTAACGTTTAAAGTTGAACGCTTGGAAGTCGCATAACAAGTTTCACTTCAAAAAGGTCCCTTACAGAACCTATATACCTGAATGGAGTGCACGTGTGTAATGCAGTGTAATAATTGTATGTTGATAGCTAGTGAATGCGGTGTCACTGTATCGCTCGAGTAGCTGCTAGACTCAAGGGCACCATGCCGGTGGATCGGACCTTGGTGCCGCTAGTAATTTTTTTTTTTTCGAACTGACTATACTGTTAGCCTTAGGGGCTCTGGAGCCTTTACGGCTTTTACAGCTTTACCAGGCTTGGAGGCAAGCGCTTAGGGCACTCAGCCACGAAAGCTAAGCAACAACATCCGAGGGTGCCAAAGTGGCCGAACCTCGGCTTGGACTGTTGCGCGTATGCAATTAAGTCGCGATCTGACTAATTCCCTATCCGTAATTCGATCTAAACAAACTATACATATATACATGTCTCTGCCCCCTGGGAGGAGGGAAGGAACATGTGTATGTGTATTTAGTGGTCTGAAATTTTTGTCTACTCTAACTAGGCAAAAAAAGAAAAAAAAGGTCCCTTACAGAACCTATGTACCTGTGTGTTGTGCATGTGTGTATAATGCAGTGTCATGTATGGCTGTGAAAGCTAGTGATTGTAGAGTCACTCGTATCCCGCGAGCGGCTGCTTGTCTCAAGGGATCCATGCCGATGGATCGGACCTAGGCTTGAGTTGCCGCAGAGGAGGGCGTTCGTGGCGGGTATGCGGGAGCGAAGTTAACCGTACATCCCCTGCGGAGGGAACGGTGGGTTCGCGGGCGTGGGCGCGAGCACGCATATGTTGCAGGAGCAGACGCGTAGTAATTGTTAGCTTTTTCGATGTCGTCGTCGGGATCGACAAAGAGATTTCGGGGACGGCGTTTATAACGTTTGGCAACGGGGATAGAATTGGCTGGGACGTAGTTCACGGTGGATTTTACGAGCGGGTTGGGATAATTCGAAGTGCTATCGAAGTATCTCCTGGTGAGATATTTCACATAGGCTTCTATCGAGGGAAGCCTCATGTCCCTGTGGAGGTCCATGTTCCTAACGAAGACTGGAGGGTCGAGCAGGTGACGTAAAAACCGATTTTGGACTCTTTGCATGCGGGCAAAGTTATGTTTGGACATATGTGCGAACGCGGCGCAGCTATATGTCAAGATCGGACGGACGCACATCTTGTACAGTGTAAGGTGATGTCTTAAAGACATTTTGCTTACCGAACTCCGCCGAACCCTCCTCCGCGGCAACTCAAGCCTAGGTCCGATCCATCGGTATGGAACCCTTGAGCCAAGCAGACGCTCGCGCGATACAGTGACTCTACATTCACTAGCTTTCACAGCCACACATGACACTGCATTGTACACACATGCATAACACACAGGTACATAGGTTCTGTAGGGGACCTTTTTTTTTCATTATTTGCCTATTTAGTTTAGACAAAAAAATTCAGAACACTAAATACACATACACATGTTCCTTGCCCAGGGGGAAGAAACATGTATATATGTATAGTTAGTTTAGATCAAATGATAGGGAATTAGTCAGATCGCGACTTCGACCGAGCCGAGGTTCGGCCACTTTGGCACCCTCGGATGTTGTTGCAAAGCTTTCGCGGCTGAGTGCCTTAAGCGCTCGCCCCCAAGCCCGGTAAAGCTGTAAAAGCCGTAAAGGCTCCAAGACCCCTAAGGCTAACAGGATAGTCAGTTCGAAAAAATAATAATAATAATTAGTTAATTAATTATTTAATACTTACAAATACATTTTTATTTATTAGGTACTATGTATCAATTACGAGTTGTAAGATGTTTCTGGAGGGATCATTTGTCATGTTTTTTGTTTTTTATTCATAGTGTTTTTTAACCATATATTTTATAAGTGGCATTTTGCATAATAAATCTTGGATAAAAATAAAGTTTATGTGCACATATGAAGTAGACTGGAAATAGTAACAAGGACCATGGAGGTCCATGATTTCTGAGATTACTTATTTCTACAAGTACATTTTATAATTTGAAATTGTAACTTGTAAAGCCTACTTTCCTCTGATAGTTTTCCTTTTCATTTCAATATAATATATACTATTACCATTAAGTTTTTCACGTACCTATCCAAAAACAACTATTTAGATGGTAGGAGTGGGAAATTTGACTCTAACAAAAAGCTTAATATTTCGTTAACTGATCCCTGAATCGAAAAATGGTTTTCACACACCCGCAATATTTTTAAACAACCTATCCAATGACCCCTACAAGATGGGATAGAAAGAAAAAAAAACATTCCTACTTTACGTGTAGCGGAGGTACCCAAAACTATTTTCTTTTTCAAGATTTTATTGTATGACTTTGTCCTCGTGATTATATTATGTGGTGGGTGATATTTACACCCACACCAAATTACAGCTTTCTAGTACTAAGAATCTCTGAGCTAAGCCGCGGACAGACAGAAGGACATAGCGAAACTATAAGGGTTCCTTGTTGACTTCGGAACCCTTAAAATTGTTTCCATACCATTGTTATAAATAAGTACTTTATGAAGATAAAAAAGAACATCGCTTTATAGGTACGTCACGAATTTTTTTTCATCTTCATTTCTCTATTCCTCACGTGTCACATATGACAAAAAGATAAAATCATTTGCCATTTATCACCGAGACTGTCGACTATTTTACAATAACTCGTATTTAGATCAAGATCCGACTCAATGCAGTGAGCGAACAAAACGTTTTATTTTATTAAAAGCCATTCACAGGGAGCCATTGTGAGGGCAAAAGCAACGTACGGCCATCCGCCTCCATTCTAAACAATTCAGTTTTACTGGGAAGAAAATGAGGTGTTGCATTTTTCCCTTATCTTTGGTTTATGATAATTAATTCTAGGATTAATTCTTATAACTTTCGCAGATGAAGATGTGTCGTCAAGGCATACTTTTATCCAATGTTTATAATTATGTTCCTGTTACTTATTAACTTGGCGTCAATCCTGACTATTGAAGATAATTACTGTCATTATAAAGTGGGTAATTATTTCGTTTTACAAAATATCTTGTGATGTTGTGATAACAAAATGGTGGCCTTGGATATACCTAAGGTCAAATAACGTGAACTTATGAATGAAAACTAAAAACCACTACGACAGGGTATGATCCCGTACAGTTCTGTTCATCTACACTAATTATTTTTTTTACGTTATAGGTTTGGCGTAGTAGCCAAAATCTAACCTGATGTTAAGTGACGATGTGGCCCAAGATGATAACACGCTAAACCTAGTGGAAGACTGGCTCTCAAGTGCAGCTGCCGGAACACACCTATTGGTGCTTGGCAACAGATTTTCAACTTGAGGGTGGTAGCTAGCCAGGCGGGCATTAGAAAATGCTCTACCACTATAATATGGTTTCCTCACGACGTTTTCCTTCACCGAAAGCTCAGGCTCATTGCAGGGATATAACTTCTACTAACTAACTTCACGCTACGTTTCCAAGGAGCGGAACAGCAACCATAAACCTCAAGCAATCTGGCAAGGTGTAGGTAAATGACAACACCAGTAGGTTACACGGTTGTCTTGGCAGTGACGCAGAGGAGAGTAAGTAAAATAAATTTAACACGGGTGAAACTGAGGGGCACAGATAGTATGATATACTCTTAATTTATTACTACTAAACTCTCATTACTTTGGACTTAACACTCTTCTCATATATTTTTATGCATTTTAGATAATTAATTACCTATCTACTACAATTATTACTGCTGTATAGTCAATACATTGCATATAACATCACTCATTGCCTACGTAAAGAGGGTATTAATCCAAATGAATATATTTTTCCTATATCCAACGATAATCTTTAACTTGTACGGGTTTTATAAAGCGTTATTAAATTAGAAAGACGGGCTGAGAGACTACTTTGTGAATTCCGGACAATTGCCACAGGAATGTCTCGAGAGTGAGAAACATCCGCCTGTTAAAATAGGGAAACCAGCAAACCGTCCGACTGCATCCACAAAAGTGCAATCCTACCAAATATAAATACCTAAAATGGTATTCGATTAAAGATAACGCTTTACAATATTTTGTTATATTAATGGAAATTATCAAAACATTCGGGCATTACATGATTCATGTGGCAAATACTTATCTGATCTTCATAAATATAGGTTTATTCGTAAACAACCGGTGCGCGTGAGGCTCCGCACGCTTATGTTAAGCAGTAATTATTTTTATCCCCTAATTTTATTTTTAATCATATTCCTGACAATTCACATAGTTCAATTGAGAAATGAAATATACTTCCAGTGAACAAAAGTTTCAATCAGTTTACTAAATTTTTACGATCGGTATATTATTGGCGATTCTTATGGCCTATCAATTATGGAATGACGTATGCTTCCAGTATAAAAATAAAGTCAGAATAGGTTGATTGATAAAATTGATAAAAACATCATTTTATGAGACTCTTTTTAATGAATTATGAAAGTAATATTGACACTTGCCATTGCCCATCAATAATTATGGAATGACTTATACTTTTGTGTTACAAAATACCATCAAAATCGGTAAACAAATAATTTAAAAAATGTATTTTTGTTTTCATATAGCCTATTATTTGACCAATGGCATAAGCTTTCCATATATAAAATTTCATAATAATCGCTTTTAACCGTTTTTGAGTTAAATAAAGACATATTAACAGAGAGACAGACAGATAACTATGACTATGACAGATGACTACCGGAAAATTTGAGGAAAAAATTACATATACAGACAACGTTACAGATTTAATATAAGTATAATGTGTCGAATTAAACAGGTACTAGTACGATAATTAGCAGCATTTAATTTTAAGAGTAGCTGAAACATCGATGTTGAGTTTAAAACATCGTTAAATAGAATTTTGCGTTTCCAAAAGAAACATTCAATTTCTAATATCAGCACTATATGGACACAAAATGATAAATAAATATTGGAAAAAAAGTCACGCCATTTTACTCAATTTATAATGCCAGCTTTCCAAACGTTAGGTATATATTATGTAAAAAAATATAAATCGTTTAAAACAAACAATACTTTTAAATCAATCTACGTTTGGACCCGAACGGATAGTGAGGGGTTTCAAACTGATTCAGCATTTAGAATTATCTGTCGGACAGGGTCCAATTCAACGGTCGAATGGACTCGTACCGTTTGGAACGGAACAACCGAATCGAGGGATCTTTAAAGGTGCACACCTATTATTTTGATTGAAGGTACCAACGCGAACGTATCTTTTGTAAGATAAAGCGGACATATATAATTCTATACTAACTAAATTAAATTTTTTTTATTGCAGATTTTCTTTTTCAAGCAATGATGTTTCGTAGCGTGTACGGACACGGCGTTGATCGACGTGAGTTCGAATCCCTACACGGACCTAAACTTTCTGTGAGGGAAAACATTGTGATGAAAACTCGCCAAGCCCCTATATGAGTTTTCATGCAGCTGAACTTGAGATCCAGTTCTCCCATTACGCTTAGTGTGTTACCATCTTGGGCCACATCGTCACATAACATCAGCTAAGATTGTGGGCAAAAGTGTCTTCATTAAAAGTTCTTTTTAATTATCCTAAAGTGAGATTCGAACTATCGACCACTCGTGCGTACTGCGTATCTGTCTGTAAGTCTGGTCGTCTCAAACCACTAAGCCAATCCGACGATGATCACAATCATGAAATTCACCACTTTAATTAACCGTGCATAATGTAAATGTCTTCTATCTCATTCTCTCGTAGGCTAAATCCTACAGATGTGCATGGTTGTCTCTTTTTACTTTCGCTTTTTCGTTTCATCGGGTTTCAAATCACAACGGTGCTAAATAAGTTTTCACTTAAAAAATGAACTGATTCTTTTGCGTCTGATAGTAAAGCACAGTACAATCCAAAAAAAACGACAACCACCGATAGATCAGCAATCCATCGTCGGTCGTCGCTGTCAAGCCGTCCTGCAAGCCTCAGCAGCTGGATATAAAGTGTCTGATCCCGAAACCGCAAGATAGTCATTATGCAGAATTTATCACCATGTGCATGGCGGTCCTGACCTGGTTAGGTACAGATAGCCTACCACCCTTTTTGATTACCTACTGGATATACACCGGCCGATCCCATAACGCGACAAACCTAAGCGTGCGACACGACAAGACCAACCTGGAGCATAGTTGTCACGATTCAGATGTACACAAATGTCGTGTTCTATCATCGTTTCAAACTTATTTGATTATACAGGTACTTACTCATGTCACTAGGAAGTACTTGCTAGAAAATTTGTTAATTAGAATATTTTATTATAAGTTGCAAGAGAGGTAGGGCACAGAGAAATTTCTTTGGAGATTTCTCTCTAGTTGGGGCAGCCCAACTGGTGGCCAACCTACAGAAGACTGCAGCCAGATAACCTAGTGTTGTGTTCCTGCGGTGAGTAGAGTTTCCAGAGCTCCTTGGGAAGGGGATTCAAGGTCGGCAACGCGCTAGTGATATCTATGTATTACAAGCGTCCATAGACTACAGTAGCCGCTTACCATCAGGCGGTCCGTATACTTGTTTGCCACCTTCGTACTATAAAAAAAGCAAAAATATCCATTTTTAATAATCTTAATGTTATAAGGACATTTATCGCTAAGGATATGCCGGTCCCATTTTATGATGGGATGTAGTCCATCCTATCGCGGCGCTGTGGCGGCGCGGTTGCGTCGCGGTTGCGTCGCGGTGGCGGCTTGAAGGCTGTGCGCAAGCGGCGCCGTCTACACAGACACATAGATTGCAAATTCTGGTGTCCTTTCTCAATCTATCAATAGTTTACAGTCTGACTAGATTGTTTACAAACTAACGGGTTCGTACAATTATCCGATGACATATATAAAAGGTAGGTATCCAATATAAAATATTTAATAAGTATTTGTTTATTAAATAGAAAATATAATATTTCTGGAATTAAAGTCAATCGAGATAGCATTAGTTACAGAGCGTTAACTCGTAAACCTCCTTCCTATATTTCATTACGTAAAAACGATCTTTTTACGATACAACTCTACGGAATTTTATGAATATTATCCACAGTTTTATTGGCCGTATTTATGATTCATACGTCTGCAGAGTAGACTATACACAAAAAGTTATATTCGAGTTTTTATAGGTACATATCGCCACTGCGCTTTCAAAATACGTTATGTGAAAATATTTAACTTATTACTATTACTCAAGAACTTTAATTTATCCCGAAAAGTAAGATTTTTATATAGCAGATTTTATACGCACAGTAACGATAAAATTGTCTTTTTGTTCTTATTACCTATTTATTATCGGTAAAGTTTAAATTTTGTTTCTTTTTTCGTTTCAAGAATAACAAGATAATTTATTTGAACAAATAAATACATTTTATTTCCCAGTAATTAAATATTTTTTGATTCATTGTGAAAAGATCATTACATATTATAAAACAAAGTCGCCTCGCCGCATCTGTCTGTTGAACGAGATAAACTCAAAAAGTACCGATTGAATTTTCATATGGTTTTCATCAATTGACGGTTAATTCATCAACGGAGTGATTCATGAGAAAGGTTTTATGTGTATAATTCATTAGGTTTATTGTAAATTAGCTGAAATATGATGATGATTGTTAAAGGAAAAAATAATGAGACTGGGAGCCTTACTGGCGTGCGCCGCCTGAACTAATAGAGTTATATGTATTACTCTGCTATCCCTGCGAAGCCGGGGTGGGATGCTAGTATATTATATTATATATGTAGGTAAATCTGAGTACATAAATCGTAATCTATACTATTATTATAAAAAGAGGTATTTTTTATTTTGTAGGAGGTAATATATGGAACTAACGATCCGATTCTAAAAATTCTTTTACTATTAGAAATCTACATTATTCCTAAGCGATATAGTTCTTTCTGCTATTGTTATTGTTATTAGCCGTGCCCGCGGTTTCACGCCCGTATAATTGAAAAGAAATCGCTGATGATTTATAATACTTCAGTATAGACAATATTTTTATCGGGCGGCCAGAGTTATGCGTCACAACTCACACGGCTCGTTCGCTTCTCTACACCTATAGTCATAGACCCGAGCTCAGTGTTCACTTATTTTAATTATCTCCCAAGCTATTCGTCCAAATAACATGTTATCAAGTACAAAGTTTATCTACATAAAATTGTCTCGATTATGATACTTTCGTTCGTAAGGATTAATATGCCATGCCTAATAATAATGCTCATAAATCAATTTTTAATTTAAAAAAAAATACAAAATACATTATTGTGGCTTATGTATAAGAGATAGGCATACAGTATTGCGGATTTTTTTTTAAAAGTACTATGTAGAATCATTTTTGTAGAACATTGTATTTACGTATCACTAACCATTATGCCAGCACATGCGGATAAAGCAGTTCGGGTGCGTGGTTTCGTCCGACTTACTTAAAAAAATCAATATTCTTATTTATTATAGACATTTAGTGTAATTCTAGATAGCTTATACTATTATTTTTATAAGAATCTGTCAATCATATACAAAAATAATATTTCGTATCCGACTGCTAGTTCCAGAATTTAGCGTGTTTAAACAAACAAACAAAAAACTGTTCCGCTTTATTATATTAGTATAGATTAATACTAGTGAGTGCTAGTGTTATATTAATATATATTAAATTAGCTGTGCCCGCTGCTCCGCTCGCGTGGACTACAGAATGCCGTCGGTATTGTGGTGCATACTATTTTATTTGTGCGGAACCTCAAAATAAAAATTAATGTTATGTTACTCCTTATAAAATCAGCTATCTGCCAATGAAAATTCCGTCAAAATAGATCCAACCGTTTCCGAGATTAGCCGCAAAAATAGAGCAAAAATTTTAAAATTGTTTTTTTGCTATAAATTCCGTATGTACTTTCATATGCATTTACTTAAGCTGTTATTTTACTTTACAAACTGATACTTCAATTTCATTTATTTGTATTGATAAGAAATATACCCACCACTTACGAAATGCGATGTTTAAAATTACAATATTGAATGAGGTATGAGTTTTAGATAGGTATAAGATGACTAAAATAAAAAAAATCCGTAAATTCGCCACCACTTTATTCGCCACCACATTCGCCACGTAAACAAATTTTATTAAAAACGACGAAACGCGTTCTAGTCTTGCCACTATATCACTAACGTTCCAATTCACACAACACGAATATTTTCATATCGTCGTAAAACACTCTCTGGCATTATACAGGCCACAAAACGTGATGACGTTTTGAATGGCAATTTGTAGCATTTAAACTATACGACAGCTCCGCGCTGCAACGAGCTCGAATACAACAATGTTGCCATATTTCGTTGAACCTTATTCGAAAAGGTGTAAGGGGTAGAATTGTTTTACTCCACCTTCTAATTCAACATTGTCAATGAAGACGACAAATTTAAAAATTGTTATGCATTGTCTGATATGTCATTGGCAATAAGGTTTATATTGGCCTGTCGCAGATTTTCACGAGTTACTCTTGTCCAAAATGCACCGGACAGAACAACAAACTTGCTGAGTAACTGTAGCGACAATCTTGCAAAGGGGAAATAACTCTTTATATGACATACCTAGTTAGATTTGTTTACAGTTTTGATGTCCTCGACTATGATAGTTGCAAAAACTAACGTAGTTTTAATTAAACAGTTTTTCTCTCCTGACAAAACTGAATAATAAAAGTTTATTCTATATACAAGCGGCATTTCTGACTGAAATAAGGTTTTCTCTGTTCAGTTCCACTACTACGCAGTAGTGTATATTATAAGTGGGCTAATTAACTATTTTTTTCTATGCCAATTAAACAAAAATAACGCAAAACTGAATGCTATTTTACTAGGTGGAAATGAGACGACAATTGTGTAACCCGTCACAATGGTGTAACACACACCATAGTGGGTCGCTTATAAGGTGTGTCGCGTTCCGGGATCGGAAGTGTGGATTCGTACCTGATTGGATTAAGACTATTATACACATGACAACCCGTCATAGTGACTTTATTTTGGTTAATCGCGTTTCTGAATCAGTCAGTACATATCCTATATTACAGGCTAGTATGGTAGCGACGACCGCCGATGGATTCCCGATCTCTCGGTGGTCACCGTTGTTTTTGTATTTGTACAGTGCCGTTAATTATTCGTGCTACATAAAAAAATGGGTAAAATCAAAAACAGGAATGTGGTAGATATAAATTTTATGGTATAAAATATATTCCCTTATGCCGTTATCCAGAATTGCTTTGCGCTCGCTTCCAAGCCCGGGTGAAGCTGTAAAAGCCGTTTGAGGCTTCAGGGCCCTTATGGCTAACAGTATACTAAGTTCGAAAAAAAAAACCGTTATCCAGGAATAAAACAGAGTAATACGTTGGTATGGAGTAAACTCCGACCGAATTTCTTCTTAATTTAACATACAAGTGTTTGTTCTAAAACATAACACGGAAAATGCAATAGTAATTAATGATCTTTGAGCCTATGTATGTTAACCGGAACTCAATTAAACGTTATTCTATTACTCCAAATAGTCGCATCAAAAATAATGTACCAAAATTACCTTCGTCCAGAGCGTTGAGGAGAAACAACATGAAATAAAATAAAACTACCCGCGTCTACACTAAAATGATAACTAAAACATCCAAACGCCCCTCAGTGAAGAATATAGTCGTGTAATTTTAAATATTCACAAAAGCTTCTGTAAACGTTTAGTCTATTTAGTTAATTTAAGGCAACGGGCCAAGAGAAAATCTAGACTTTTGTGCGATGTTCTGATTTAACATGCCAAGCGAAAACTAACTTTATTATATTTGGATTGGGATGAATTGTATTAAATGCATTTTAAACGACTGTACGTTAAAGATAAACTAATGAGTATAATAAATACGTGTTATTCTATTTACGTGTGTCTCTGAAAAGCCACACTGAACAGATATGAAGGGCAATAGAATGTAACTTCACAGCGTTTATCCAATCTTAGTTCATATTAAATATATATAGAACGTAACTATATTTTTTTTTGACTATTTATTAATTTAACACAATGCAAAAAAAAGTTAGTAAAATTTACATTGTTATCGTTGATAGAACTTCACTTTGTTGGTGGCAGGCGGGATAACTTTTTTGGAGCAATTTTTTTTTTTTTTTTTACGCCAAATAAGTATAATTTCTTATGTGCATACACATGGTACATAAATACACACAATGTTTTTAATTAATGTTATTGAGATTAAGATAAAAATGTATGAGACGACATTATGCTTCTATCATACGTAATACGTTTTATAATACTGGACTACAAGTCAAAAGCAAAAAAAGATATTGGTTACTAGCTGTGCCCACGGCTCCGCTCGCGTGGAGTACTAAAAAAAGTTTATATTTTTTTTTGGGCGGAACCTCAATTATTTTTCTAAATTAAAAGTACAGACAAAATATAAAAAAAATGGTTTATGTTATAGGTATCGTGTATACTTTCATATGCATTTAGTAAAAATCTATTATTTTGACACAGACACTTCAATTTTATTATATGTACCTAAAGATTTTATGAGCGTCACTAGCTTCTCGCGGGGCTCTCTGTACTCACCGGCGGGTTTCCCTTAAGGCCAACTAGGCCCAGGCCTAGGGCGGCCAGATATTAAGGGTGACTAATCGTGACAAAAATATTACTTAATGCGAACATGTGTCGATAACAAATAATAGTACACTAAAGCAAAATATAGTGTTAAGACTCCAGACACGAAAAAAAATCAGTTTGAATTGCAATGTTGACATCGTAAAACTGCAGTACTTTATTATCATCAAATTAGAAATGTTTTATTTAAGTAAATTCATATTATATATACGACTACGTCGCAGTAAACTTTGAGCTGAAAAGGGGGCGGCTGGTTCCTACTACATGGCCTAGGGCGGCCAAGACTGCTAGTCCACCTCTGTCTGTACTACGTTGTTTGTATCAAATATTTTTTAAGTTGGCCGTCCAATATAATAAATGGATAAATAATCAACCTCGGATAGGACTGTTGTCCTATTTAGTATATGGTACTTTTGCTTATACTCTTTACACATAAGGGGAACAACTACTTTCATTTTAATTCACCTCTAGTTGTCTGTGACTGATAGTGCATTTTTAGTATATTTATCATAAACTATGCAAATTTATTATCCAAAAATAAATTTGAAATGCTATTACTATCCAACAAACTTCATACGTGACTCCAATCTGTATTCAGGTGTTGGCAGAGTATATAAAAATTCAGCGGAATGTTTTACAGTCCGGCGGATCGAGCACGTTACATAAACGTTGTGGTTTATTATCGAGTCGGGATCCAAACGTGTTGCCGATGGGGTTTAGAATTAGGGATCGATATTTCTCGCTCACATTATCGCTATTCATTTTAATCTTCTTTTTATTTAACTAGCAACCCAACTCGACTTCGTACGGATAGCAGAGTAATTATATAACTATTGGTTTACGCGGCAAAGCCCCCAGTAGGCATGATTTTTCCCGACATTTTTAACAATTATCGTCATATTTCAGCCAATTTACACAAAACCTTTAATGAATTATACATATAAACATTCCCCATGAATCACTCCGTCCAATGATGATAACCATATGATAATCCGTTCGGTAGATTTTGAGTTTATCGCGTTCAGACAGACAGATGCGGCGGGAGGACTGTGTTTTATATTATAGTAAGATATGTGATAGCAAATCTGTTCATTTACTATTCTTCTAACGTCAAGTGATTATAATCTTTTTTTAAATATTCTTGTCATATTCTAATCATCATGCTAACTTAGCATCGTAGCAAATTAACGACTTCCTTATTAAAACTGCTTAGGGTGTTTTTGTGCCAACTTAAGATTAATAGTATTTATCATAAGATTCTCCTATTCAGTATTGATCCACTTCACTTGTGCACAATAACCAAATAACATCACGTATCATACCGCCAATATTAGGTAGATAAATAATATAGAGCCAAGTAACATACTTTTATTAATTAAAAAAAAAGAAACCACCACATGAAACATCAAGATCTTGCTAAAAACGATTCATTTTCTTTTTTAGAGTTCCTTTCCCAGAAAATAAACCCTATTGCTCTAAACCTAATCTATCCGTCCTACCTTTAAAAAACTGTATTTTAGAACTGTAATTAAATAAGCATTTAAAGTAACGTAGTTTCATATTTCAAAAAAAAAACAGTGCGTGTCAAGATACGCGCCGTGTTGGGTTCTGTAGTTGGCCGTCACACTATGCAGGCTTAAGGATCATTTACTGTACACCATAAATGCTTGGCTGTGTCCCGGCCAGCGCGGCGCCCGACCCAGTGTAACATGAATCACCATTTAGAAGAGGGTCTTTAAATAATTTTCAATGGATTTGTAAGAAATTACTTCTCCAAATATGTTTTATAAATTGATTGACTTATCGTTAACTTATAAAGCCTACTTACCTCTGATAATTTTCCTTTTAACTTCATTTTATATATTACTACCATGATTTTGTTTATATATCTAAAAACAACCTTATATCTAGCAGTGGGAAGGACATTTGGATCTAACAAAAATGAGCACTTTAAAAAGCTTAATATTTTGCAAACGGGTCCTTGAATCGAAACATGGTTTTCACAAACCCAGAATATCTTTAAACGACCTATCCATTGAAACCCCACACGACGGGATACACGGAGAACAAAATATCTGCTTTATTTTACCACTTAGTCGGCGTGATTATCCATACCTATACCCATACACATACCAAATTACAGTTTCTAGTACTAAGAAACTCTGAGCTAAGCTGCGGACAGGTAGACGGGCATACCGAAACTATAAGAGTTCCTTTTGACTTGGGAACCCGTAAATGAAAACAGCCTTAACTTGAAATAGTCACTGGTAAGCACCTGTCGTAAAAGGATCGAGCAGTTGGGAACAATTACCATAACTATTAACATTATGATTAATTTTAATAGTTCTAATATACAATATATAGGAACACGACAATTAGTTCGGGCTAGATTGTGAACACCATACACCAGGTGTAACATCCTACATTGTGGCATACTTAGGCTTGTTTAGGTCCGATCCTCCGGTATGGAGGCCTGAAGCCTGCTGCTCGCGCGATACAGTGACACTGCATTCACTAGCTACCTACATACAGTCATCACACTGCATTATACACACATGCTCTACATTCAGGTTCATACGTTCTTTAAGGGACATTTTTTTTCTTTTTTTGGCCAGTTAGTCTTAGACCTATTGACAGATTACTAAATACATGTACGCGTGTCTCTTCCTTCCTCCCAGAAGGCAAGATACATGCATACATGTATAGTTAGTTAGATCGAATTCGGATAGGAATTAGCTAGATCGCGATGTTTGCATATACGGCAACAGTTGCAAAGAGGTGTGCAGGATTGCCGATATCACGATGATCGCTGTTATATTTTTATTTTATTTTGTTTACCGTCATATACAAAGAGTGACATTGCAGAGATACAAAAAAAAGGACATTGAATCGTGCAAAGTGCAACTCTCAAATAATGAAATTCTAGAAATTTCTGAGTAATAAGACCGTACGTTGAACGCAGTTAGATGAATGTTGGCTTTAACTTAAGTAAACGCTGCTTTGGACGTGTTGTACTGGTGTCATACTGAATGCTTATCCGGATACAGCCTTGCGAAGGCTTACTACAAACGAACGACGATATGATCTTTTAATTCGAATTCTTTGCATTTGCCGTACTGTAAAGCTGTGGGGCTACCTCCTTCTTTTTATTTATGGCATTTGGGTTTATCCTCAATTCTGCCAACGTCTTGTGAAGTGAATATGTTTCTAAAGATTCTTGTAATCTTCAAACATAGCTCTAATGCATGTTCTAAGTAATTATTTACTAGCTATGCCCGCGGCACCGCTCACATAGACTACAAAGTGCCGTCGGTTATTTTAAAGACATAAATGCTTATTGTGGGTGACCTTTAGAAGACAGACATATGCTATCTGACTTTTTGTAGATTTTTTTAAGATCTACATTTTGGTATTAAATAAATTTGATAAATCTCTTATAGTTTACTCAGCGTAAGCCATTTAAGTGCCCCAAAATGTTTTTTTTCCGAATTGATTCATCATTATCGTCACTACTTATTTCGTAACTTACTTTATCTAACATAGCTTACACAATGATAACAATTTACACTAAAATATAGAGCAGTCTTTGCTTTAAAACACGAATTTTAGCTTAAACTAAAAATATGAAGAACAAAAACATATCAAGAAGGTGTCTTAATCGTTACATCCAAAGAATATTCGATATTAAGGAGAGTTGTTCAACATTGGTTCGGCAATGTGACATCATAAAAGTTTTCCTAAGCTAATCATCTCAAAATACTTTTAATAATGGTATTTGAAATAATTACACAATATTTTTTATGTAACAGATTTACGGTCTCACGATACAACCGCTACGGATCGGGCGCTGTAATTTGTTTCAAACTTCTAGATACTAAATCAAAATTAACAATCGGGTTGAAGTTTGAATATAATTCTAGTTGAAATAAATAGTACTTTAGCTTGAAAATATAGGCTTCATCCTACAAATGTTTCGTAACCTGTTTGTGGGAGATAATTTTTTTTTTATTAGTGTTATGTAGTTTGTTAGTGTGTTAGTGCTGTATCCCATGATTTCACTCGTGTTAAATTTATTTGACCAAATTGCTCCGTTTCCAAAGGTCATAGCGTTAAGTTATATGCCTTTACCTTTCTTCAATAAAAAAGGTTCTGAAATCTAAAAATATGATGTATTTCCGAAGATAAGCGTTTTCAAACAATCTCTTATAGTCAGTCTCTCTCAGTATAGAAGTTACAATAATATTCAAAGGAATCCAATGCACTGAATCGCAGACATGAATAACTTAACTTCCATGGACGACATTATTGCCAAATTTATGCACATTTTGTGTGACGTTCAGAGCCCTTTTAGTGCCAAGGACCAACGTGGTGGGTTCAATAGTAAAATATAAGACGGCATGGCATATATAACCTACTGTGAAAACTGGAGAGGAGGCGAATGTGTAAAATTGTGTCGTATTTATAATAGATCATGAGGAAATCGTCGGTATAAGCTTTGCCTAAGTAATATGTGTTCTCACGTCACAAGCACGAAACCGTATCCGGGACATTGCAGCGTGACGAGTTTAATTATTTAGAGCGGGAGAGATTGTTCGAGAAGCACTTTTATAATAGAACATCTTGTGATATGGAATGAGGTTTGAACATAGAGAGATGCAATACGTTTGGTAACGGCTGTCTAAATGATTGCTTACTGTAATTCATTTTCACTGCAGTTACACTCAGGTACATAGGTTCCGAGAGGAAACTTTATTCCTTTGTTTTATTGGCTAGTTAGTGTAGACTAAAATTGACAGATTACTGAATACATATACCTACGCATGTTTCTTCCCTCTTTTCAGAGGAAAGAAACATGTATATTTAGTTTTGATCGAATTACGGAGAGGGTATTAGCCAGTTCGCGACTTATTTGCAAATACGGCAATAGTCCAAGCCGAGGCTCAGCCACTTTGGCACCCTTGGAGCTTGTTGCCATGCTTTCGCGGCTGAGTGTCTTAAGCGCTCGCCCGCAAGCCCTGGTGAAGCTATAAAGCCGCCTGAGGCTTCACGGCCCTTATGGCTAGTATTTTCAAGTCGAATAAAAAATTACCAGTACCATATTTAAGAAACATATCTCTGTATATTATTTTTGAAAAAATCGTAGCGTCACAATCATTTAATTCATTTCAGTAAACAAAACAATGTAAAACGAAAAATTCTAAACAACAATTAATTTTTGAGATTCTTTGATTTACGATCTCGCAGAAGACTTTGTACACATGTACTATTTTAAGGAAAAATACATACATCAGTGAAATTTATATCATCTGACTTTTTATTGGATATCACGTTGCATGAAGGAATTCGTGCAAGTAATTTGTATGTAAAATGTATGTGTGATAAGTATGATTCAAAGTTATAGATCACTTTAAATGACAATATAACTGGGAGTGTATACATGGGGTATTGTTAACCCTTTAATGCGGGTCCGGATTCTATTACGTTGGGGTCCCCCGGGGCCGTTGTGGTCAACCACTATTTTTGGCCGGGCACCGCGCGTGTGTAGGCTTTATTAGGACCCTCCTAATAAAGAGAATTACTTATCCTAGACGCTTACACGTATAAATAATAATAAATTTATCTATATTGTGCCCGGATTTTCTTTTGCTGTTGACATTTTTGTAGATGAATATGTTAAATCAACATCCTGTTTTTCTTTTAGAAGGAAATATAAAACAATATTTATCTAAAAATGTTGAAAAATATCTCAAATATCAAAATCAGCTTCAACACGACAAGCTTTGCGTAGATTTACTTCCTGGGTCGTGCCACATTCCTCAATCAGCATATAAAAATGCAATAACACTTCTTACGTAAATTGTAATATACATACAATGTAGATATATAATATTTATTTTTTAAATATATCTTGTATATTTATTCTTAGATATTAATTTCTATCCTCCTATTTGGTATTGGTAGAAGGGTATAAAAGACGAAGCGCACAAGGAGCTGTGATTGTCCAGACAACCAAGTGAAAGATGAAAAATTGCCAAGTACGTGTCGGACCACGCGCAGTGTAGGGTTCCGTAGTTGCCCGTCACAATATGCAGAAATCAAGGATCATTCATGAATTATCCTTTATAAAACAATAAAATCAACCCGCGACGTAAAAATTAAAGACGATTATTTTATAATATTGGTCTATTGATAAAAAAACTTAAAAATCTGGAGATAATATTTGTATATAAGGTAAAACCACCAGTAATTGACACTGCACCAATAGTTGACACTCTGACGAAGAAAATTAAATATTAAGAAAAAAAAGGAAGCCAAAGATCGAGAGGCCAAAATCACTGGTTACTGATATATTTTAATGTTATAAATACATATAGGTACAGTCAGTTATAAAAGTCGGTTAACAAACTCAAGACTTCAAATCAATTTAGTATCAAATATTTAATTTTCTTCGTCAGAGTGTCAACTATTGGTGCAGTGTCAATCACTGGTTGTTTTACCTTATATATATGTATTGTGTATTTGTACGTAGTGTGTATATTAACAAATACATTAAATATTTTAACACTAAATAAGTACAAATTCGGTAAGTGGAATACTGCTAGCTAAATGACATTTTGTTTCTATAGTTATCGTTGTGAAATAGTTTATTTTATATGTTGTAGCAAGACCTATCTCGGGATTTATGGTGGGTTGAACATTTACCATTCGGAATAGGTTGTAAATATAACGTATCTAGTACGGAACGGAGATGAGTGTCGGCGCTGTGACATCCGGTCGGGAGCGCTCGTGATTCTCGATGCTGTATACAACCTGATTTCTTTTTTATGTATAATTTACTAGCTGTTACCTCAACTTCGTCTGCGTGGACTTCAGAATTGGGCCTTCACCAGAGTAAAAAGTATCCTATGTCTTAATCCGGATTATAAGCTGTCTGTGTGCCAAATTTCATCTAAATCCATTTAGCCGTTTTTGCGTGATTGAATAACAGACAAATAAACTTACTTTCGCATTTATAATATTCAGTAAGGACATAGGTTATACATGGACATAGATTATAAAAAGAAGGGATAAAGGAAAATAAATTTTGTTGTCACGCACACACTTAGTAGTGAAATAAACTGAAAAAATACACTCACAAGGTACAAATAAAACACATACACAAATAAGACATACACACAAACACAATAACAAACAAAGTATAAATATTTTTTACTTCAGTACAAACATCTTCACCAAAAAACACGTCTTCGCACTTCTATAGTCGTCACATAACCCCCCCGTCGTCCCTCTTCCTATTTCCTACCTCATAATATAATCTTGCTCACTCATACTCTTGGCTGGTTCATACCGTCATCTCTTTCACTCTGTCATTCACTCTACAATAAACTATAAAACATACCATAGATAATGTAACTTTTACATGCAAAGGTCATCTCTATCATAAATCCTACAGAATTATAATATAGCGTATACTTTCCTCAATAAATAAGTTATAAAAAAAAATTTGACCGGTAGTTCCAGAGACTAGCGCATGCAAACAAACAATCTCCTGAAATTTATAATATTGGTATAGCTTTGCAAATATAAAATAAATCACGCTGTATAAACTATAAAAGGTGTAATTTCAGCTGTAAGTTTTATATTTTGTTGGGACATAAAGACCCTGTTATTCATACGCGAAGTATCCGTTAATGCTAGTTCGGCAGTTTCCGTGTCACGTCACAACTCTTGTCGTGCGAAATATATTTTTAGTAAAAAATATTTATATGCGTTATATGCTGCATTTGTTGCCAAGTAATAATTTAGGCCAAGAACTACGGTGAGATCGACAACCGCCTTTGTACGCAACCGATTGAATCATCTATGTATTCTAACGATAAATGTTAAAAACGTTCTGTTTCGTAGTCAACAAGGAACTCTTGAAGTTTCGCCATGTCCGTGTGTGTGTCCATGGTTCTGTTCAGAGATTCTTAGTACTAGGAACCTGTAATTTGGCATGGGTATACATATTAATCACGCCAAAACTGCGGTAAAATAAAAACTTGAAAAAATATTTTTTTTTGTTACGGTGAAAGTTACGATATTATTTTTTTTCTCGTCTATCACATGTTGCGGCGTATTGTTGAATAGGTCGTTCAAAAATATTATGGATGTGTGAAAAGCATTTCTTGATATAGATTTTTTTTTAATTTGAGAAAGTGTTAAAGAAATTCCATTGAAAATAACTTAAAGCCAAGGGGGCAAGTCCACATATTGTGAAGGACAACTGCGGAACCATATACTGCGTGTGGCCCGTCACGCTGTTGGCTGTTTTTTTTTAAATAGTAATTAATAGCAGTATAACTACAGCAGGTTACTGATTTAAAAAAATCTCATTGCCGAGTAATGTAGAGTCACAGTAGAGTGTAGTTTAGATAGTGATTCGATAATAATTATAAAAAAAAAGATGTTGATTATTATAGTGGCTTTTTTATCAATATGATAGGTATTATTTTTTAATCTGCTGACATTTGATCTATAAACGCAATGGAGAAAGTAAAAACTATATGCAAAAAACTCTAAATCAATATACTATTAAGTGAACAATTATAAATATCCAATGGCTTTAACGATTTGGATGGATTTTTGTAATATGATGAGTCTCCCTACATAATATGCAGGATCTAAAGCGATAACAATTTCGCTTAAGTTTATAATGTCCCGTAAATTTTTGTCTCATTATCTAATAACAACGTGCGTTTACGTACAAAAGGGTCTTAATATTTTAGGGACACGTCATAATGTCCCCGGTTATCTTATCATGAGGGTATTATCTTTAATTATACATTACACGTAAAATTATCGTAAAGTCTATATAATAAGGGATAAGTTAAACATTTGAAGTTATTTTATTTTCCTTAATTGGGTTTGGATCACCACGTATTCTTTATATTAACACTGCAACTGCACTCAATCACAAAAGCAGTGCAGTCGAAAATTAACGGCGACCACCGAGAGATCTGCAACCAATCGCCGGTCATGCGCTACTACTGTCTTGCCAGCCTGCAAATCTCTCTATATACTACAATATTACAATAAAGCGGGAGTTTTTTGTTTGATTGTTTGTTTAAACACGCTAATCTCTGAAACTACCAGTCGGATTCGAAAAATTATTTTTGTAAGTGGTAGCCAGATTCACGAGGAGTAGTATAGTTTATCTAGTGTTAGGCTACACCTCTCAGCTAGCCTTAAATATAGTAAGTCGAAAGAAATAGCTAACTCACTGTAAATGATTTATCCGCGTGCGTTGACGTAATGGTTAGTTATACGTAAATACAACGTTCTACAAAAATATTGCTCCTTAGTACATCTAAAAACTATATGCTATATATCCACTTTCATATTTAACATTGTTCTGGTTATATGAGTTTTATTGCTCCTCATGCCATTCCTAGACCATGCTGAACTATTACTCCTTAACTTCTCTGTTACTGGTATGTTTTTTGTAATAGTTTATAGGAATATCCTTTGGTCACAATTTCACCTGATGTCAAGTGACGTTATGGCCCAAGATCATAGATAATTAAAACAAAACCTTGTTTTAATTATCTATGCCCAAGATGGTAACACGCTAAGCCTGGCTTAACAATGCAATGGTTTCATCACGATATTTTCTTCAACGAAAACTTAAACCATTGCCGGGATACGAAGTTACGACGATCAACGCGGAGTCCGTAGATGCTACCACGGAGCAATTATAACTTTATGTTAATATTGGTGTTATAAAATATAACATGCAAATTGATAAAATCAAGTAATTCCACAACATAATAAAAGCTTCGAGTTTCTCGGAGTACCCGACCCAACTAATACCAGTCTATACGTTTACCGTACTAACGTATTTATACTAAGTTGAACAAGTTAATACTCTACGCGATAGTATATCCAATAAAGGTCTGTCGAAGACAATATATTTGGCCGGGCCCCGGTTACAGTTATACTAAAAATGTTTTCTCACGTTATTAAAGTCTTTAGAGGGGACTATTAGTGATGGCCTATATTTTATATCGACAATAATTATACATGCATAACCATCATTATCTACATTATTCATGAAAAATTTACTCAATTTTTTGTTATTATTCAATCGATCGTGAAATATATGTAAAATTATAAGCTTTGAAAAATAAATAATCATAATATTAATTAGTTTAACTATTTTACAGACAAGTGTTTATTAATTTATTATTGAATTCGTGACCTCTTTACAAGTAATAAAACTCAGGCGTCCCCCCCAGGCCCATAAGAAAAATATGTCAGTGATATGAAAAACGAAATATCTGTCTGATTGAGCAGCTGACGGCATACTTAAAATCTAATTTAGTTCTCAAACAGTTGACATATTATACGTGAAGAAAAAAGAGAAATCCAGACCAGGCACGGGAATCTTTTAAGTTCTTATGGCCATTTGCCACTTATCACCTTACCACCATTTAATGGTAAACATAAAAATGAAGAAATGATTCACGTCTCAATTGCGACCACGATTCGAAAATTTGTTAAAAATAAACAGACACTGCTATCTCATTAAAAATGTTGTATTTTGATTGTACTAGTGTAAGACCTACAATCGTTAATTTTTACCTTTACCTGATTTGCGACCGCGACCCCCCGAATAAGACTTGGTGACCCACAGATTGAAAACACGTCTATGGCATAGAACGACAGATTAAGATTACAGAACAAGAATAACTATACAACTGAGTTCCCTGCCAATTTAAAGGCTTCAGCTTCAACTGTTTTTTTTTTAAATGGAGTTTCCCATAAACAGACATTTGAGATCGATGCAGTGTAGCGTTATATGATGTAGGTCCTTGCAGGTAAACCAGTTACAGGCTTTACCGTCGCCAAATATGTGTAATACGCTGCGTGAAGGGCAGCGGAGAGGGCACTCAGAAGCAGTTTTTATTGTAGTCAACGTATTAACTGAGGCCTTCACGACCCGATAGCTCGAACGAGAATCACTTCAATCTTTTTTGTTTTCGATCTGACTATACTATTAGCTATAAAGACACTGAAGCCTCAGACGGCTTTGGGACTTCAACCTGGTTGGTAGCCTGCTTGTAAAGTGCGTGCGGTTACAAAACATATCTATTGCTATTGCGCCTAGCCAATAGTGCGTCAGTCAATATTATAGTCATTGTACGAATACATACATACATACATACATAAATCACGCCTCTTTCCCAACGGGGTAGGCAGAGACCACGTCCTTCCACTTGCTACGATCCTGACATACAACTTTTGCTTCCTCAACATTCATCAATCTTTTCATGCATGCTCGTCGGTTTAGAGTACTCTGGACCTGACCTTTCTTCAAAACGTCCCCGATTTGATCGTGGAACGTTCGTCTAGGCCTTCCTCTTCCAACGTTCCCAATTACACTCATCTTATAAATCTGTCTAGTCAATCTTCTTTCATTCATCCTCTCTACATGCCCAAACCATCTAAGCATCCCTTTCTCAATCCGTGTCACTACATCTTCTTTCACGCCACAACGTTCTCTTATTACACTATTTCTTATCCTGTCACTCAATTTCACTCCTATCATACTTCTTAGCGCTCTCATTTCTACTGCATTTATTCTACTTTCATGTTTTTTCTGCCATACCCAGCTTTCACTTCCGTACATGAGTGTTGGAACTAACACTGCTCTATGTACAGCCAGATGAGCTTTTCTAGAAATTTTCTGGCTGTTCATAAAGGCGTGCAACGCCCCATTCATCTTATTACCAGCATTAACTCTCCTTTCAATATCACTTTCACACTTTCCATCACTAGTAAACATTGATCCCAAATAAACAAATTCATTCACTTGCTCTAGTTTATCACTACCAATCCGGATACATACTTCTGTCATGCTCTCTTCCTTTTCAAATACCATAACTTTAGTCTTTTTTGCTTTCACTTTCATTCCCTTTCTTTCCAAGGCATCATTCATAATAGTCACCATCGCTTGTAAATCTTTAGCCGACGATGCAAGTAATACTTGATCATCGGCGTAAAGAAGACATTTGAAAAATAACTCATTCACTCTCAGTCCACAGTCACTCTCTTTCAAATCTGTCAGACAATTATCCATGAATAGGTTGAACAGCCATGGAGACGCTACACATCCCTGTCTAACACCCTTTTGGATATTAAACCATTCGGTGTATGCTCCGTTTATTCTGACACAAGCACTGGAATCCCTATAGAGGGATTTCAATGCTTCTAGAACTTGTCCTTTCAGTCTTTCATCTACGATCACAAAATCAATTTTACTTCTTAAACCACATTCATCCCTTGTATACATATGAATTCTCTTATGAGCAAACATTGTGTTCGCTACTAAAAGATTCCATTCCAAACATACCTCAAGCAAACTTTTACCATTTTCATTAACCCTCTCATCACCAAAAGTGCCTAAAACTTTTTCATACCCATCACGCTTCACACCTACCCATCCATTAAAGTCACCTAACATGATAATCTTTTCATTACCCTTACAATTCATAAGAACTTCTCTCATGTTATCCCAGAACTCCTCCCTTTCCTTTTTGGCTGCTGTGGACCCATTCACACCCACATCTGTAGGTGCATACACACCTAGGACAAAAATACGGGTAAGCCCGACTTTTAGCCTTATCCAGAGGAGTCTAGGATTTACACATTCATACTCAATCATACAATCATTCATTCGCGCAGACAAAATGACACCTACACCCTGGCAGCCTCTTTTGGTACTGGGTACACCAGACCAATAGGCCATGTAAGATCCATTCTTAGTGGTGTCACAACCCTTTCTCTTCGTCTCATTCACACATAGAACATCAATCCTCTTCTCATCCATCGTTTGATATACTTCATCTATTTTTGCATTCAATCCTCCTCTAACATTCAAAGTAGCAAAGCGGCTTTCCGCAGCCCACTTTCCGCCCCCGCTGGAAACGAGACGTGATGGGTTGCGAACCACACCGCCGTCCTTTTGATTACATAATGTTTCTGAAATCATTGCGTTCCCACGAGAAAAAAATCAGTTAAAAACTTACTAAAATCCTACAAACTAAATACCTTAAAAATAAACCTATTTAAAAAACAAAGCAGACAAAACTAAAATATAAAATTAATACTAATAGGAAAAATAAACACTATCATCGGTCTTCGGATGGAAAAACTTAGGGCGGCAAGAATCTCGTTCATCGTCTTGTCCATCAATCGTCACGTTTTCATTCCTTTTTTGTTATTTTTACTGGTATGTCCATAAGTATCGATGTCGAATGATTTCACTTCAATAAGTTCCGGTGTATAATTTATATGTACTTCGACTTATTTCCTTGTTCACCATACGAATTACAAAGGCTTACATGACATGTCCATAGAACTTAAATTGTTACATCGTGCAAATTATGACATAACCTTAGGGCGGCAAGAATCTCGTTCATCATCTTGTCCATCAATCGTCACGTTTTATTCCTTTTGTTTTTACTGGTATGTACACAAGTATATCGTTGTCGAATGATCTCACTTCAATAAAATTTGGTCTATAATTTACATGTACTTCGACTTATTTCCTGTTGACTGTTACTATTAAACTGCAATCTGTTCCTGTGTATAATTTATATAGTATACTTCGAGTTATTTCTCGTTACTGTTATTTCGGGAAAATAAAACCTTCTACTTTGAGCGATTTATTGTCAAAAATCCATATAAAATAATTAATTAATAAATTTTCACGTTTTGCTGTCAAAAGGTTGACATTGACCTAATAGGTTGTACGAATACAAAGATATTAGAACAGATTCCATCATCACATAGACACGATTCTCAGATATGTATTATATATATGACGTGTTGGTAGAAGAAGCCTTGACCTTGAGACCTTGCAACACATGAGAGCATATTATATCAACAGGACAACGCAGAATTGTGTAGATTTCAAATACCTATTAATCGTGGGCTAACGTGATGACTTAGTAATTACAACTATTTTTAAGCTATCTGAAGTAAAATACAATAGGTATGTGACAGAGTTGAAGTTGTAATAAAAATAAAACATGTAAAAAACAAACAGTGTTATCGGTAAATTGTGTACATCCCTAGGGTATATAAGAAACCGGTTTTAGTGTAAGGTTTTACGGAATCGATACCGCCCAACGTTTGGCCCGTAATGATCCCCTGTATTCCTGTGTTTTTTCCTGATACCAATTTTGTTCCGAGTAATATGTATTTGTATAATAAATACTCTAATAAAAATTAGAACAAATGTACAGTGTTTTTAAGCTGTCGTGTTCCTAATTATAAATTACATTGACATTTGATTTAATTTAGAATATGTGTTCTAATGCGATTTTGAATTATTCGGTGAAATCTATCTATATTAATAAACGTGTAAATTTTTGCAAATTATTTGCTGATGTCGAATTTGACATTCAAAAAGGGGGTTTGTCTGTCCTTTTGTATTTAATATATAAGGTGTAATTTTGCTAAAACAACTACCCAGAAAAAAAGTTTCTGATTAGTATTTAGGCTATATGAAAAGCTGTTTCTAGCCGGCACTCCGGTAGTGTTCCATGGCACATTGAGCTGCGAAGTACAGATTACGGGCAAACGCATGGTAACTGCCAAGTATTGCGGCACTCGATCGTCGCTGTTGTCGATCCGTATCGTTTGCACGTTACTGTAAGCCTTTGATCCAATTTATAAGTGATTACTATTTTACTTTTAATAGATTTAATATACGTATCAGTGGTTTTAATGTCGCAAAATCACTATAATAAGTGTGAACAATTTGCTTGTCCACTAATATTATAAAGAGGTTCCGTTTATTTGTTTGTATAAGTAAATCTCTGGAACAACTGATCCGATTTTAAAAATGTTTTCACTAATACAAAGCTACAGGATTCCAGAATACTGTATAATATATTGAATTTTTATTAAAATTTATATTGTAAATTACGCGTTCGAACTCGCGTTTCTAAATTGCAGGTTGCAGTTTCTAAATTGTTGGAAGTGAAGTGAGAAGTGTATTATATTTATAACTACCCTACTGCTCCGCTCGCGCTCTCGTAATTCATAGATTCAAACTAGGCAACCTCGCACGGGTCTGGGAATCTTAGTCCTTGCTTATTGCATAGTTAAGCCCCAGGTGTCTCCTTCCCACCTTACCTATCCTTACATTTCCATCCCCGAGTGCCTGTTTGGGCGTAGCTAGGTATTAATTTACCGACTTCGTTCTCTGCCTCGGACTTGCTAGGGACCTACCCATAGATCTCGTTAGGTTCTCTTAACTTCGAACTATCGCTGTTGTCCCCTTGCCCCGCGCACAAGGCATCCCTTACAATCCAGGCAAGCTGTCCCTCAGAGTGCTCCACTCGCCTCGGCTCCACGTCCACGGCCTCTAATATCAATAGAGGCTTTTCCCAGCCTTGCTAGCGCTTCCCGCGCTCCGGTGACACCGCTCCCTTGCAAACCCCTCAGGCTATATGAAGCCCTCGTCCCAGATCGCAGCCCCCTAAGGCTTAGGCCCTCTCAGCCTCGGGTCCTCCCTCTTACTGGGACCGCATGTCCATGCTTCTTCAGGAACACAATCTTCAAGAAATCCTTGCCTACTACCAGTGCATCACGGACTCCTTGCTGCCTCGATACTTTGTGTACGGACCATCAATATACGTGATTTATCACAAAGTTGTAATTTTTAATAACACAAAATATCGTGCTCATATAAGACGTTTTTATTTATATATTTAATGGAATATTCATCTATGAAATAATCGCTTCAAACTTTTATTTGGACCGAAATACAAATTTGCGCGATGCAGCGTTCGCAAATCGGATGCATTAGTTCAAGTAACTGCTCTATTTATTTTAGAAAAGGTCATATAATATATGAAACAGATGACTGTCGATTGTCTTCATAGTTAAGATATAAGAAACATATAGATGTATGTATTTTTAACAAAAAAATGTTTTACTATTGATATATTAAAATAAAATCCATAAACCATCAAATAAGTACTTAATATATAAATGCAAAATGAAATTATTGTATTATATTATAAGAATTAATGAATAAAAGTTACGAATACGATAAAATATGATTTGAAAGAACATGAGTGAAAGCTATTCACAACATTGATGTAACAAATGGAATTTATTACTAATTAGAAAGAATGAAGCGTTGAATGGTACGAATGTTTCAAAAGAAGTGGTTAATTTAAAGGTTTGTCAAACTTTAATTAATTTTTATATAATTACTTTCATATTAATAAAGGTGTAATAACATGGTTATGGTGTAGCTACATTAATATCTTTTTATTATCGTTACATTCTTCATAATATTCGAATGCAATATACCCTACAATAAACTTTTTTTAAGAAACACGTTCATGATAGTTAACAAAATGTAATCCAAAAGCAACGACGATAACTGAGAGATCTACAATTCATCGCCAGCTGTCATTGTTAAACCTGCCTGAATTTACAATCTATCATTAGTCGTCGCTGTCATATTAGCCATATTTATAATTTATCGCCAGTCGTCAGTATCATCCCGGCCTGAATCTACAATCCATCGCTAGTCGTCACTGTTATACTGGCATTAATTTACAATCCATCGCCAGTCGTCAGTGTCATCCTGGCCTGAATCTACAATCCATCGCTAGTCGTCACTGTTATACTGGCATGAATCTACCATCCATTGCCAGTCGTCACTGTTATACTGGCATTAATTTACAATCCATCGAGAGTCGCCACTGTCATGTTGGCCTGAATCTACAATCCATCGCCAGTCGCCACTGTCATGTTGGCCTGAATCTACCATCCATTGCCAGTCGTCACTGTTATACTGGCATTAATTTACAATTCATCGCCAGTCGCCACTGTCATGTTGGCCTGAATCTACAATCCATCGCCAGTCGCCACTGTCATGTTGGCCTGAATCTACCATCCATTGCCAGTCATCACTGTTATACTGGCATGAATCTACAATACATCGCCAGTCGCCACTGTCATGTTGGCCTGAATCTACAATCCATCGCCAGTCGTCACTGTTATACTGGCATGAATCTACCATCCATTGCCAGTCGTCACTGTTATACTGGCATTAATTTACAATCCATCGCCAGTCGCCACTGTCATGTTGGCCTGAATCTACAATCCATCGCCAGTCGCCACTGTCATGTTGGCCTGAATCTACCATCCATTGCCAGTCGTCACTGTTATACTGGCATTAATTTACAATTCATCGCCAGTCGCCACTGTCATGTTGGCCTGAATCTACAATCCATCGCCAGTCGCCACTGTCATGTTGGCCTGAATCTACCATCCATTGCCAGTCATCACTGTTATACTGGCATGAATCTACAATCCATCGCCAGTCGCCACTGTCATGTTGGCCTGAATCTACAATCCATCGCCAGTCGTCACTGTTATACTGGCATGAATCTACCATCCATTGCCAGTCGTCACTGTTATACTGGCATTAATTTACAATCCATCGCCAGTCGCCACTGTCATGTTGGCCTGAATCTACAATCCATCGCCAGTCGTCACTGTTATACTAGCATGAATCTACAATTCATCGCCAGTTGTTTTTATGATGCCCGCCTGTGCATTTGTTTATGCAATAGTTATCTGGTAAATTAGCATTCTTAAGTTGAAAATCTGCCGCCTAGCTGTATGGATGTGTTGGGACAAATGCCTTTAGAGGTTCCCACTTTTAAAATAAGCACGTTGCCAGCTTCGCGGACATTCTTTATCATATGAAGAATTATGTTTAAATGCTAGGCAGTCAAAATGTTTTTGTCGCTCAACCGAAAACAAATTGACTTCATGGAACGTCCCTTTGTTTTGTGAAACAATAGCTTAAAACGTGAATAGGCGTTGATTGTTGTCGCATCGAACAAAATTCAATTTCCAAACAGCCGAAACATTAATATGTATTTGATATTGAATGTTCTGAATTATTTCCACAGTGTTGTTATGTTGCAGTGATTGAGGTGTTTTGTCTTCACACATGATAGATCCCGTTCACTGGTGATCACTAAGAACTGGGAGGCTGTGAATAAATTATCTAATTTTTTATGTTAACAAGCTGTGCCGGCCGCTCCGCACGTTTTTATAACGTAGTAACTAATTATTTTTGTCTTATAATTTTATCTTTACTCATATATTAAGCATTTTTGAGGTATTATTGATAATGTTTCTAGTCAATAAATTTCGTAATGACATAATATACTCTATAAACAACATTTCATTAAAATCGGTCAAGCTGTTTTTGGGTTAAATCCAGAAATACAAACGGATTGACAGATAGATTAGTAGAGAACAAAATTAATTAAAAATTATAATAATAAAATAGCTGGCACACAATTTGAGAAAAAAAATACATGTGCAGACAGACAGACCTACATATTTAGTAATATTGTAATAATGTATATTACTGGGACAGTGTAAGAACACATTGCTGGCCAGAAATGTTTCACTCTCTTACCTTAATGTTCAGTTCTGTATTTTCCTCTACATTTTGATACTATGGGAACATTTCTTACGCGTTCCGATTTCTTTAAATTCATTCACCATCAGTTAATAAAGCGATTTAAAGTAAAAACACGTAATTTCCGAAAAAAAATCGTTGAGTCGTGGTCGAATGACCATCGGATATATATTTCACTGGGCTATCGTGACTATGGAATAGTTTCTAAACTTGGCTATATTATACATTACCATCAGGTGAGATTATGTATGGTCAAACCACAGAATATAACAGAAGGGCCGCTTGTTAATTTAATTACCTACGCTCGATTGTAGTGCTACGGCTAGCATCTATATTTGATGAGAATATCGTTTTCGGATTATCAATAATAATAATTATTTAAACGTAAATACGTTCCAATAAAAGATGTTATAAAATCGATGTCGAAAACGTTGCAGTTTTAGATTGATACACGGATGTTTTTGGACGTTCAAGCAAATTGTATAACATATAAATAAAATATCAAAGAGCCGCAGGCGATGGTTTTATCATACAGGTATAAGAAATTTGGTAGGTTTTGTTATAAAAAATAAATCTAAAAACGTGTATTTCAAATTGCAATATTTTTTTTTTATAATAAACTAACGGTGACCCGCGGGTCCGCATTTGTTTTTACGATGTTTTTTAACCCGTAATTTCATTTTTAGTCATATTATTGACAATTCATATAGCCTGTTAATTGAGGAATAAATGATATTTTATATTTTAATTATATTTGATAATTTCATCGAAATCAGTTGACAAAAAATATTTTTTTTTTTAAAGAAGTTTTATATAGTATTTAAATAACCAAATACATAACAGTTTTCACAAACAATACTATAATTATTAGGTATATCGCTGCGCGAACACTCGCGACTGGTATTCACTTGACATATCACAAGATCCTCATAAATACAGGTTTATAATAATTATGTGCGTACGCCGTTAACGCTCGTTGTATGGATGGCCTTCTATGATATTCTGTGGTCAAACATTATTATTTTTAGTGTTCCGAAGTCAGCAAGGAACTCATATAGTTTCGAAAATATATTTTTTGGTACCTCTCCTACTCGTAAATTGGGGATGATTGTTTTTCTCGTCTATTTCAAGATGTGGTGTGTCGTTGGGTAGGTCGTTCAAAAATTTTGCGGGTGTGTGAAAACCAATTTTCTAATCAGGGATCCGTTTGCGAAGTATTAAGCTTTACAGTACTAACTTTTGTTAAAGTCAAGTATCTCTCCCCCCTTCCCTGCTGCTACCTATATGGTTGTTTTTGGATATGAGAAAAATTCCACTACCACAGCTAAGTAAGCTTTACAAGTTAACGAGTAATAGTCGACCAACTGATAAAATGTACTTGGTAAAGTAATTTTTCACAAATTCCATTGTAAATTACTTAAAGCATCCCTTGTAAGTTTGCATATTGTGAAGTGAATACGGAACGCTGCGCCTGGCCTGGCCCGGCACGCTCTTGGCAATTTTGACATTATAGTAGCATAGCAAAGTGTGCCAAAAATAACGGTGACCATCAAGAGATCAGTAACGTACTCGGCCTACTCCCGCGTAAATAGACCAACCACGCTCAATACAAATGTAAAGCTGTCAATAATTTCACCTTTTTTATAAACACACCTACAGTAAACATTACTTACATTTTAAATTAAAATATTACTGACTATTCATACTTATTTTCTTATACTTTAAACTCAGGTTATTTATTTTTCCCGGCCAAGTTATAAACAACCGGATTGCGGGACCCGGATAATCCTTAACTGGTTATTTTTGACACGGACAAAGGACAAACATGGCGGCCGTGTGCCATTAGACACGTTTGTTTAGGCTACGTTACACGTCATTATATTATATTCTTTTAACAAATATTTGAATTATGAGATTGTTTTTATCAGTTAGTAAATTAAAAAAATATACATAAAATATTTTGTTCATTTTAGTTGTATTAAAGGTAAAATTTTCATTTATATCAAATTTAACATACAGAGCATATTAATAGGTAGCTAAATAATTCAATCCAAAATTTATTTATTGTTACTGATGGCAGTCCGCAAAATAATACCTTCGACAATAAAATTTTAAAAATCCATATAAAGTAACAGTCAGCTGTCTCAATCTCAAATAGTTACTAACTATTTAAGCAACAACAAAGATTTTTCTATATTATAACAATCTTAACAGAACAATTAACGAATTAATTATTATATATTTCATTTAGTTAGTTAACATAAAAAAACTATTTAATATTTACAAATATATAAATAATTTTACAATAATTGTAAACAATCGTATAATAATTTTACAAAATTATTTATGTGAACCAAAACCATTGCATTACTTACAAGGAAATAAAAATGCTAGTAAATAAATGCAGCTTAAATAAAAATGAAACCCTGTTCATTGGTAAGCGCATCACTTGAGAACGGATGGACCGATTGGGCAATTTTTTCTTTTGTTATGTACGTAATAGTCTGTTTTTCAAATTCAGGAAAAACTGAACGTCCTTTTATCTATCAGATATTTTTATGAAAATAACTCACGATTCAAAGGATTGATACGCGAAATTCTTTAATTGTGTTATTTGTTAAGGTCCAGGACAATATTACAGGCAAAAAATTTGGAATAAGTGACGCTGTAGTCAAGTTAGACTTCTGGAAAGGGCAGAAAAATGCCTGCCGGGACAGCTAGTAATAAATAATAAATTCAAGTGTCATTTAAATTGTTCTATGGACACCTTTTTATAACCACCCTATAAAATATAATCAATTTGCATTATACAAAATTTGGCAAACGCTAATTTCTATATCTATACATATAATCAATTTGAAGTGCCTGTTTGTAATTTCTGTACATATAATAAAATTGAAGTGTATGTTTGTAATGTCAAAATTACAGGTTTTGGAACTAATTTTTACGTAAGTTTGTCGATGCCCCATCGTTCATGGTTCGTTCGGAACGTAGACCTCTATAGAGATATGGAACTTCCTTCGATCGAATGATATGTTTATTTCTCCCGAGATCCTATTTGGACACAGCGTCGAATCATCAAACATATTAGTGGTAGGCGCCGCGAATAACACCCCGGTCCTAGATGCCCCGAAGTTAATAAGCCGACCGCGGAATATCTTTACTGACCCTGATGACGAGATCGAGAAGGCCAACGCGTACTACACCTATTAACCAAGTATACACTATTAACCAAGCGTGCTCGCGCCCACGCCCACGAAGCCACCGTTCCCTCCGCAGGGAACTCCACTCTCTTCTGCGGCAACTTAAGCCTAGGTCCGTTCCTAAGGCATGGAGCCCTTGAGCCAGCAGCCGCTCGCGTATTACTGTGACACTGCATTTGTACATACATGCACACCACATAGGTTCTGTAAGGGAACATTTTTTGGCTAGTTAGTGTAGACCAAATTTGACAGATCAATAAATACATATATATGTCTTCCCTCCACCCAAAGGAAAGAAACATGTATATACATATGTATAGTTAGTTTATATCGAATTACGAATAGGGAAGTAGCTAGTTCGCGACTTATTTGCAACTACGGCAACAGTCCAAGCTGAGGTCATAAAAGTTGTCTGAGGCTTCAGGGCCCTGAGGGCTAACAGTGTAGTTAGATCAAAAAAATAATTGAAGAAGATTTTTACTAAATGCATATGAATGTATATACATACGGTAGTAATAACAAAAAACATTTTTTTTTCAATTTTTTTCTGTCTCTGTTTGTTTGTTCTGAAACGGTTCGACCGATTTTGACGGGATTTTCACTGACAGATAGCTGATGTTAAGGAGTAACTCAGGGTAATTTTATTTTCAGTTATGTAATCCACGCGAACGAAACCGCCGGTACAGCTAGTCACACATACATTTGTTTACGGCAAGATAAGGAATTAAGTTTTAATGTAAATAAGCTACATTATTTTTTTTAAGTTTGCATCGTCTATTTTGTATATCCTAAATAATCTTACGTTATTAAAAGGTGTTCGTATTATGTAGATTTTATTTTAATTAAATTTTTAACCGGTTTTTTACACGTACTGGATCCTTGAGCCGGATAATCTGTAACCACACATGTCTGACAAGGGCAACGTGACAAACAATGTCTTTAAAGATGTACCATTAAACTCGTTTGTTTAGGACAGTGTTGTTTTTATCTTATATTTTATTTATATAACTGCTCTGTAAATATACATAATATAAAGAACGATATAAATAAACTCTAACTAATGTCTTTACATTAGTGAGTTTTATTAATTTAAGTACTAAACTTTAAAGTAAATAAATAGAGCAATATCTAAACGAATACGTAAGTTCAACAGATTGTTCATTTGAATGCACTATACTATCGAACTATCAGACAGTTATGAAAAAATATTTGTATATCCTATTTATTGAGGAAAGGTTCACAACTAGTTTTATATTAAGTCCATATAGTATCTTCAATATTAAGTTGCAGTGAAGTGAATTAAAAAGACGTGAATCAAAATTTAGAACCGTTTCAGTTACGAAGGGACATTACCTCATTGAGCATATTTTAACCTCTGTATCATGGAGAATGTACTGAAGAGTTGTTTGACCTTTTTTCATCATCTGTCTTCCACTAGAGAAGCGCACGGGTTGGTCTTCGAAGCCTACTACACAGTAACATCCATCTCGTAATTAAATAAGGAAATTTGCAAACTTTTATCAAACAGCCTAATTCGTACTTTGCCTCCCAGCCAGCTTGTTCCCTGGTTCATGATGATGATCATGATTACCTTCGAGTTGATCATTTCTGACCAATTATCTACGTCGTATTCCAAATTTAATATCCAGCTTTCTTTCTTGGCTTAGTATACAGGAATATGTACCATATACGTATATATCTGATGATCTGAGAAATCTTATTTGGACTTAACACCTCGCAAATATTAAAATCAATATTTGGAGTGATTTTTCTTTATACCGACTTAGCAAAAAGACTATGTGCGATTATGCGAATGACCCTTGACGGGAATTTTCTTCATGTCGATATGGAAATTGCATGGTTAAAATTTCCAAGTAAGTGAATATTTGAAGCAATGATGGCTCAGTGGCGCTTCGCGTCGATTTAAATCATTTTACAGAGCTACTAGATTTAATATGTAATTTTTCAATAACATAGAAAAGATTCAACAAAGCGTCCGTTAGCTATAGCATCACGATACGTAATACCAAAATCCTTCCTTTAAATACATATTATATAACTGATTTGCGATATATTTTGATATACCCTGCAAATTTAACTTTTAAATATACTTATGACCGCTTACTTTCAGGAAATAAACTAAATATAAACACAATATTAATCTGCTCGTTGGATACACGCCCAAGGGAAAATGGCCTTCATTTATTATTAACATGAGCCGGACAAAGATTCCCAATTTGACGTTAGAGGAGCAATCAAATATGACCCCACTCTATTACTGTCTCTAATCTAATGCTTGGGACGAAAGCTCCTGGGACATCCTTTTTTATGTTATTATTTTTTATATCTAATTAGTCTTGTCTGCAGTGGAAAAAACCTTCCAAATTAAAATTCCGAAATTAGGTTCGGTACAAGATATGGGTACTTGAATCAGAGAGTGGCCCAATATGCAATTAAGAAAAATGTGCGTACTTATGTATGCACGTAAGAAGCTATAATTATGTGTCGTAAAAGAAAACAAAAACAAATCCAGAAATGTTGTCCCGTGTACCAATAACATGATGAATTTAGAGATCAATGATAATAAATTGAATTTATTATACTGATTATCTTTATTTTATTTTAATTTAAAATTGTTCATTTATACAATTAATAAATAAAATCAGTAATATGAATTCATATTATTATCATTGGTGGCTAACTTCATCATGTAGCACTTTCGTCACATAATGCTCGCGAAGCTCTTAATTGTACCCACTACTAAACGTGCCAAAACAAGTATACATCAAAAATGTATGTACATTTACTAAATGGATATTAATTAGTAACGTACTAGCTGACGGTGAAGGAAAATATCATGAGGAAACCTTTCCATTTGCGGATTGTTCTCTTAGTATCATTCCATAATGAAAAAACAAAGAACTATGGATTTTGTCAGTATTTGAAAGATCACCAATATTTCGTGGGTTAGCGAGGTGTAAGCTTGTGTCTTCGAAGACACGGAGTCGGTAAAAGGCCTTTGTCCAACTGTATGACAATTAAATAATATTTTTATTATATTAATTGAAATTATAATGGCACTATTTCAGTTTAACGTATTACGAATCGGATATATACACATATAATTAAATAAGTCAATCAACTTTTGAGATAATTAAGAAAACAGTGATTAAGTAATTAGAACATTAATTATTTTATAGAAACTTCCTACAATATAAAATGTACTAATACTGGTCAGTATTCCCCTCCTTATCATGGTACGTAAAACACGATAACACAGATTCAATCCATTATGACTAATACCGCGTTTATAGGAAATGAAACAATTTCACTTGGATATAGACTAGCCTTTACTCCCGTATTCCACAGAATTTTATTGACTCGCTTTCTCGTCTGTATGAAATTAATGTATTTGTAATTTTTATAAAAGTTTACTTATCAAATTTTTATTTTCAGTCATATGTTCTCGTTGATTGCAAATTAAATATTAAAATATATTTTTAATTTTCGGTTGCAGACTGAGAAGCACAAAGTGTTTTACAAATTAAAAAAAGGTGTGTGTGCGATTCACACACGATAGAAGTGAAACTTCATTTTAAAAGACATTTTCTATTTTATTTAAACAGTGTGCAATATACATACACACCGACATTTACTCTATTGCTCTGGCTCAAACAAAGAGGAGAGCGATAATGTGCATTAAACGTTTAACGTTTAACATTTAACGTTTAACGCTTGGAAGTCGCATAAGAAGTTTCACTTCAAAAAGTTACGGCGTCGTATCTAGCACTTGTAAATTGTAAGTCGAATTCTCCTGCGTAAATTTTATTATGAACCACAAATGCAGCTCCAGATAAAATATTAAATAATCAATGACCAAAAATTAAATTATGTCTTATACTATTTGTTCTCGAGACTCGAGACAAACATGAATTCAGAATAAATAAAAAATCCGACTCCACTATACAGTTGTGTAGCGATATCGTCGACAATTGACGCAAACTACAAATTCTGTACAAACTGTGCTTATGGGTGAGATATCCATTTCCGATCATATCCATTTATCGAATAAAACATCAAACGAAAAATATGGCTTGATATAATTTTAATTTATAGAAAACTAGTCGTGTATCCGATGGGATTTCTAAGTTCTCGTGATACCTAACCCTCTTAGGAGATACATTTTCAAAAATCCTTTATTAGTATTTACTTATATAATTATAAGGAACTCCTGTGCAAAATTTTATCATTATAGATCCACCGGTTTACGTTGTGTTTTCCTTCAGTAAGCCTTAAGAATTTTATTAAATAGATTGTACATTAAATTTAAAAATAAAACTACAATTAAGCTACCTTGATATGTTAAAATGGGTCTAATATAGTATGCTGTATGCTGGTTCGCATTTTACTATTTACCATTTTTCCATTTTGGAATTCGCTTGTCTATACCAGTTTTTACTAATATTGTTAAGATCAAGAGATTATTTATTTGTTTGTTTGACTTGTTAATCTCTGCAACTACTAGTCAGATTTGAAAAAGTTTCTATTTGTATTTTATATCGTATTTATTGAGGAAGGTTCTGGACTATATAACTTCACGCTACAACTCTAAGGAACGGAGCTGTAACCATGAACGTGAAGCTAGCAAGCTGTAGGCAAATACGGTAAGTCAGAGCAATGGACTACACTGTTGCGTTGGCGACGCGGTGTATAGTTGGTCAAATAAATTTAACACGAATAAAACCGTGGGGCATAGATAGATTATTTCATAAATGTGAATTGGATTGGTGGCACTCTCGGCTAATGTTGAAGGAGGAAATGTTCTCCTAGTGATACTATGAAGTGGGAAAATACAGAACAACAGATTGTTCGATGTTTGTATTCGCCTGGTTCTGGTATTCGTTCTGGTTAAACTCTAATGCTTTCCTTTGACTTACCTTGACTATAGAAGAAAGCAGAGATAATATTGATAGCATCGTTTGAGTTTATGGCTACATAAACAAACAGTCTTGATTACGAGAAAAAGATGTTTCTCGAACAGGTGGTAATAAATTTCATAAATGCCTCCTCAGAATCTGAATTGAGTGAAGTTTATTTGATCTTGGTATCATTTTATCCTAGAAATGTTGACGCTAACAAAAACAAAATTAATTTTTCGGTATATTGATTACAGAAATGAATTTCTCGTACTATATTTATTTATTTTAATGGTGATAGTGTGATTCGATGAAAGCTAAGTATGAAGATGGATGGATATTGGAGTAGAGAAAAACTAGAAAAAGAAATGAAAGGATTAAGTGAGAAGTTATATGTGTATAAAAGAAATGAGTATTGAGATAACAGTGGCTAGGGGAGAGTGGAACAGAAAAACATATTGCACACTATTGCATATTGTACTACTTATATAGAGTAAGGGTAAAAAGAAAAAGAAGAAGAATTATGATTCAATGGAGAACAATGTATGCACATGTAGAATATTTTGTCTTAGTGACTAGAGAACTCACGTTATGTATGACCATTTTTTTAATCGGTCTGTAGATTAGCTTTGGACTACAATGTTAAGTGACGATGTAGCTGAATTTGTCATGACGCTTAGCCTTTAAAAGAAGCTGGTACTCAAGTACGTCTGTTGGAACACACCAATTAGTGCTTGGTATCAGATGTTCAATATGATGGTTGTAGCAAGCCAGAAGAGCATTAAAAAAATCCGTACTACCATGCTTTTAAAACCGATTGATGCGATATCTGAATTCACAACTATGCCATCATCACTTCACGGTATCACTTGACTTTATCTATTTACAACTTAGATAGTGGTGTTTGCTGTAAATATAACTTTGATTACTATCATTGCATAATTCTACCTATATCGAAAACAGTACAGTTAATTTATCAGAGCGATATTACAGAAACTACATAGAAATAACTATTATTAATGATTCGATCTTAATAAAAATTGGTTTAAAGTTCATATTTTCAAAACTCTGTTCTGATTAAATAAAATCAACGGACAAACAAACACTAATTCAATAAGGATATTAGAAACTGTCCCAGCTTAATCACTTACGTAGCGATCGGAGAATTTTATTGATGTTTTTATTACCTCCCATGAAATGTTATCAAAGCAAGGCCGTAGCTGACAACGTTTCTAAGGCAACAATTTATCTCGTAAACTCAATTTCCTATTGTAATATTTTGCTTAACGTTGTTGAATTGAGTATTTTTTAAAACGCTTTAAATATGTGAGAATGCATATAAAGTCCGCTGTCGACTACAAGTTACAACGTCCTGAAACTCCGCTATTATACTTTCATATAAATATAATTTGGTCTTAGGAATGAAATAATACGTAGAATTGCTGGTAAGAAAAAGAGTGTCATCGACATAATATTTACAGGACATATCAAAACATTGATAAATCTATAAAATAGGTATACAATGCAAATATGTGCATAAGCCGTCAAGGTGGACTGAGAAAGACTTATACGGATCAAATAGACAAAAAAAATGATCTTTAGGAAAGTGAGAAGAACTAGGTACTCAAAAGCAGAGCGGTTGCATAAAGCGATCAATGAATCTGAAAGAAATAAATTAAGTATATGGTAAGGATAAAATTGTTTTTTTTTTCATATATTCTGTTTACTCCAATATGTATGCGGCATAATAATAGATAGATAAATAGACATTCTGATCTATACTCACGCACCTTATACCTTCCTTTTAAGTACTTATCATTGATAAAAAAACCGAATCCTTATTATCTCTTTTCTAATTTAATTCACCAAAACCACTTCAATAGTCATAATAGTAAGTTTTATCAAAGAAGTATAGCGATAATCGACAGTCCATTTTTTTATTATTATTTTTTCAAACTGACTATACTGTTGACCGGGAGGCCTTAACAGTTTCACCGGGCTTGTGGGTGAGCGCTTAAGGCACTCAATCGAGAAAAAAGGCAACAAGCGCAAGGGTGCCAAAGTGACCGACCTCAGCTTGGGCTGTTGCCGTATATGCAACCATCGCGATCTAGCTAATTCCTATCCGAATACGAGCTAACTAACTATACAACATGTATGCATGTCTCTTGCCTTCTGGGAGCAAGGAAGAAACACGCGTACATGTATTTAGTAATATGTGAATTGGTCTAAGGCTAACGAACCAAAAAAAAGGTCCCTTACAGAACCTATGTACCTGAGTGTAGTGCATGTATGTTCATAATACAGTGTAATGAATGTGTGTAGGTAGCTAATGAATGCGGTGTCACTGTATCGCGCGAGCAGCAGGCTTGAGGGTTCCATACCGGAGGATTGAACCTAGGCTCAAGTCGCTGTAGGACAAGGCGGTCGTGAGATGTGTGCGGGAACGAAATTTACCGCTCGCCCCTGCGGAGCGACACAGTCCATTGAGAAAATAGTAATTTCGATGTCGAATCCTAACATAACATAACATCCACCATCTACCAAAATATTTACTAAAGTACCTAATCGCAGAATTCATATCATGTTCTAATAAGTTTTTCGTTTTTATTCTTGTTAATTTTAATTACTCCACATTTTCTATACGGTACTGCTTGCGTATGAAGTAGAACGATCGATCGAATTCTATCACTATCAGAGCACGAACTTGACCTGCTGAACTATTTATTATTTGAAATTCCTCCTTGCTTCGAAGTAATTAGCGGAACGTTCATTGATTGTACTAAATTAATTTACCGTTCCTCGTTCCAAAGTCTCGGGGCATACTCTTACGTTATTTGATTGGTTTACTGTACATTTAAACTATATATTTAAACGTTATTGGATCGTTTCATTCTTTTTCTTTTTTGGTCATTTGATTTGTTTTTATTTTATGTGTGTTCTGATCTACTAATTAATTAACAGTTCATTTTCCAGACTTCATAGTGATTCTTTCTGATCGGTTATAAGATTTTTCTTACAGAAAATCGCAGCCAAATAATCTTATGTTATGTTCATTTAGTTAGAGGGTTCCAGAGCTCCTTGGGCTAGAGGGTTCAAGGTCGGCAATGCGCTAGTGATATCTAATGTATTACAAGCGTCCATAGGCTACAGTAGCTGCTTACCATCAGGTGGGCCATATGTTTTTCCTTAGTTTCATTTACAATAAATTGTATAAAGAGAGAGGTTCATATTGAATGAGCTTACATATATTTTATTGATTTTATTCATATTAATTTATAAGAAGGCGCAAGGCGACGGACGTCAAAATTAATTGGCGGTAATATTTACTCTAACAACATTCTACTAAACAGGAAGAAGGATGGATATACTTAGTCATCTGCATGCGTTTGTGTAATAATATTATTATGAGAAAAATGTTAAAATAAGTTATTTAATTACCTAAAATAAAGTTTGAACAATGTGAATAAAATATAATTATTCATGAAATTAATTATTTATGAAGCAATGATGGCTCAGTGTTAGCGTGTACGACTTCGCCTCGATTGACGTGAGTTCGAATCCCTGCAATGAGCCTGAGCTTTCGGTGAAGGAAAACATCGTGAGGAAACCATAGCATAATGGTAGGCCTTATTCTAATGCCCGCCTGGCTAGTTACCACCCTCAAGTTGAAAATCTGCCGCCAAGCACCAATAGGTGTGTTACGGCAGCTGCACTTGAGAGCCAGTCTTCATCTTGGGCCACATCGTCACTTAACATCAGGTGAGATTGTGGCCACTGCGCCAAAACCCATAACGATAAAAAAAATATATATCACGTTAAATAAAACATTTAGAATTTTTTTTGATTAGGCTTTTATAATTTCCGTAACACAAACAATTGTTTATAACATAGTGTGTATTTTTAGCACGAAAGGATGATTTTACTGATTACATTTGTCGTCGTGACGTAGATGAAGACGTAGCTAGTGTTAGTAAAACATCGATTAATCAATTAGAGTAATCGATAATTGGGATAAAACTAGGATAATTTATTTCCTATATACATCATACGGGGTATTATGTATATAGGATTGTATTGATTACATTGATTGATTGATGTATGTGATTACAACAAAGATTTTAGCTCGTCAAGTTAGCATCAACGCAAGCTGCGGAACACACGAATGACCCTTCTTTTTCGCTGTGATCGGTTAACGGGCTGACTAAATTATCTTCATTGTTCTAATTAAAAAGTATCTAAATTGATAACTGACGTCGATAGGCAATGTATTGTGAGCCAATAGAGAGAATATATTATGGTTTGTCACGTCGCCAAATTCGCCAATAGAAGAGAAAGTCGTCGTTTTTGTACCTTTTCACTGAGTTCTGAAAACAAATTGCAAAAATCTGTCAGTCTTAAAAGCGTAAAAGTATGAAATTCAGGATTATTCTATCGAGTATAAGGATATTAATTCCAATAAATATGCGGTGAATCATAATATTGGGATTTGCATATAATCGATGTTTTACTAAAACTAGGCATAGCAATGCACGGCAATGCACTCGTGAGAGTAACATCAACCTATGGCATCATCGCCCTCGCCCCGCAACGAAAAAACGTCACTACATCTTAAGATAATATAGCCATATCGCTCGGTATCTTACATTACTATAAGATGTAAATTCGTCGTGTGTGATAGTTCATTGGATGTATAGCGAGTGATATTTTATCTTAAGATAAAATATTATAGAAACATTTTGTCTGTGACGAGCTTTAAAGCATATGTGACAGTTTGTCATTAGAGGCAGATTTAGACCTCTTTAGTTGATAATTTTTTAAATAGGTGTTCACCAAGATTTGTATTTACTAAAAGTCTTTCAGGAACACGTCCATATAAAATCCATGCCATTCCCAACTGAGTTATATACTCCAAACAATTTTCAATATTGAAGTGGAAAGGAAATTATATCTCTAGAATACATTTTTCTTCCAATCCCTAACACATTTCATACGAGGGGAAATGCTCGCGTGCCCCATGGGTATGTTAAACTCGGGATTTATAATAAATTTGCCCGGGAGTGTCTACGTGGAGTGGAGGCTTTACTTTTAATGAATTCCCGAATTACACAAGCTATTCTTATTTTATGAGTACATATGTGTTGGAGAAACAGCACTCTCCTCGATATGGTCATTAGCGATCACAGATCTAGTGAGCGTCGTCAAAATTAAATTCAATCACAAAGTATCCTCTGTACTGTATAATTTAATTGCTATATTAAAATGTTAGTCTGACAATTATGTTTAAACAACGGGTCCACGTGTCCTGACTTCACCATACAAAGACAACCATTTCTCTCATGAGCCAACAAAGATTGTTCTTCAACTAGGCACTGTTTGGACAATACAAATAATAAAATATAGTAGGTAACTATAAAATAAATTGATAAGATTTTGCACGAAAGCAATACGTAATAAATGGACATTAAATTATGTGTATCAGTAAGCAACCGAAGTTCTCTCGTTATGCAACTAGTAAACTGGATCCTGACTAATTCCCCCGGAATATTTGATAGAGCATCTTTCTGTTGTTTTGTCCTAAAATCAATATTACAATTAAATTAATTTTTAATTTTACTTGATGCGTAAATTTTACCCTATAAATTGTCTTTACTATGAACGGATAACATGTAGATTAGTTTCAATATTCACTTCCAGCAAATCTCCTAGATATATGTAGTCGTAGAAATAAATAAACGTCGAAGTTTCAAGAGCTGAATTAAGCTTTATGCGTTACGTCTGGTTTAAAGAACATTATTACTCGAGATTCAAAGTTTATTTTCTGTTGCATAGAAGCAATATTTTAGTAAGAACAATGTGGTTGAAAATATGCCAGCGTGTCAGATTACGGTTAATACTAACCAATATTACAAGTAATACAACAGATAATTATGCTGATGTTTACTTCTCTAAGAATATTAAATTTTTCTTTATGAACTTACGTTTAACTTAACCAGTATACTTTTTCTCTTAATCTTTAACATCTAAAAATACCTTTGCCCAACAACTCACAGTAAAAGTAAATAAAAACATTACCGAGAATATCTAAAGACACTGAAAAGGGTTAAAAATGTTAAACGCGCGAATATTTCACAGTCATCGTAAATTGTGATAACTCCGGTTAATTTAGCTTTGTCTTATTTTGCGCTGAATGTATTTAAACATTTTTCTTTTTGCCACGATTGCTCGTTAAGAAAATACTGGATCGTTTAAATGCAAGGTGAAAAAATTACATTTAAATATTCGGTTTAGATATTGGTTAAGTTAGAACATCTTTCTTAAGTTAGAATACCTAAGTAAGGTCGGTACAATATTTTTTCTCTTCCAGTCTCCTCTGCCAATCAGCTGCCATCTCAGTATTTATGCCATTTTTTTATCGTTATATACAGGAGTACAAATAAGTTTCCGCCGTTTTATAACACAAATTAAATATTTGTTATAGAAGAACGGTAATATAAATTTATTTAAAATATTGCCCATCACTTGCAACCACTTTTTCCCATCTCTCAGGCAGCATTCGAATCCCACGTCTGAAGAACGAGACTATCAACGAATCAACCCAATTTTTGGTATCCTCATAAGATGTGAACCGCTGCGCCGTCAGAGCATGTGCCATGGACCGGAACAGGTTATAATCGGACGGTGAAATGTCTGGTGAATACGGCGGGTGGGGTAACACTTCCCAATCAAGTGTTTCCAAGTACTTTTTCACGGGAGCCGCAACATGTGGACGAGCATTGTCACGCAGAAGAATAATTTTTTCGTGTCTAGAATAGTATTGAGGGCGTTTTTCCTTCAGAGCTCGGCTCAGTCTCATCAATTGTGTTCGATAGAGGGCTCCAGTAATTGTTTCGCTTGGATTAAGCAACTCATAATACACTACACCTAGCTGATCCCACCAAATACACAGCATAAGTTTTTTTCCGTGAATATTCGGTTTTGCTGTTGATGTTGACGCGTGGCCAGGTAATCCCCATGATTTTCTTCTTTTTGGATTGTCATAATGTATCCACTTCTCATCACCAGTTACGATACGATGTAAAAAACCCTTTTTTTTATGTCTAGCTAGCAACATTTCACTTAAGCATAATCGGCGTTCAATATCTCTCGGCTTTAATTCGTACGGAACCCAATTTCCTTGTTTATGAATCATCCCTAATGATTTTAAACGATGTGAGACTGCTTGCTGAGTGACTTCTAATGTTAGAGCAAGTTCTTTTTGTGTTTGAGATGAATCTTCCTCCAATAATTCCTCCAATTCTGCATCCACGTAAATTTTTGGCCTTCCACTGCGATCTTTGTCTTCTACGTCGAAATCACCGTTTTTAAACTTTTGAAACCACTCTCGACACGTTCTCTCACTCAAAGCACCCTCACCATATGTTTCTACGAGCAATTGATGCGCCTCAGCAGCAGATTTCTTTAAATTAAAGAAGTAAACTAATATTTCCCGCAAATGACGCTTACTTGGCTCAAATTTTGACATTTTCAACTTATAAAAATTATATTTTACCAATTTAAAATCAATGATATTAATAGGTTATGTTGTTCTTGAATGTCCAAACTATTTTTTAAGCCGGTTATCATCTGCGAAAGCTAACCGAAACTCCGTGCCGCGCCATCTACAATAAAACGGCGGAAACTTATTTGTACGAATAGATTTAGCGTTGTGGCCACAGTCTCAACTGATCTTAAATGACGATGTGGCCCAAGATAATAACACGCTAAGCCTGGTGGAAGACTGACTCTCAAATGAAGCTGCTTTTCAACTTGAGGGTGGTAGCTAGTTAGGTGGTATTTAGAAAAAGCCCTGCCACCATGCTATTGTACCCACACGATATTTTCCTTCACTGAAAACTAATGCTCATTGCAGGGATTCGAACTCACGTCAATCGAGGCGATGTCCGTACTCGCTACCACTGAGCCATCATTGCTTCATTTATCATTGTAAATAACGCGGATTAAGTTGCAGGCGGTTGATAGTCATTTTCTGTACAGGCTAAGTAGTAATTAAACAATTACAAATAAAATTAAAGAAAGATAAGTCACGAATTTTATATTGAACATGAAAAGGACTTTCACGTAAACCATGTCACAAGCAAAAATTAGTAATATATAAAAAATCTTGATGTATTTCAAAAGCATGCAATGTTTTCTGCAAGTTGAAAAAATTACAAATGTTAGTGCTGTTTTTTCCTAATTCTGCGTATCTTGTGAAGCGTGTAGCGTGATGAGGAGACGTGGTTATCTGCAGTGGAGATTTTCATAACCCCGAAACCTTCAGACCGCCAAGACTGCTCGACCGCAACAAATGACGTCGTATCCATCACGAGCCATGTGGGCCTATTTTGAAAATATGATATTAAATTTGATGATAACGTAATTTGTGCAGAATCTAATTGGAACCGAATTTTATTTCATGGTCTTTGAGTGTTGAGTGTTATTCTGCATATATTGTTAGCTTGCATATAATACGTATATTTAATGAGTTTCGTGCCGCATAATTTTATTATCTACTCAAAATTGTGTACTAGCTGAATTTTCATAACATATAATATTTTTATTTCAACATTTTTACAAAGTAATATTCCAAAGTGATGTAATAATTTCACTTTCACAAGAATCTCATTAGAGAAATATTGAAATAAAGAAATTGAATTCGATTTGATTTTGTATATATCATTAGTTATTTTCCGAACTTTTTTGAAAGTATACTACTTTTCGCGCGTTTGTAGAGGTTAAAATTGAAGACAGCTATGAAAGTCCGGTAAAATTATGAAGTCAGCGATCAAATTCATTTTACTGACTTTTGTTAATTTATAATTAAAAAAATAATGACTTCGTTATCAGTCAGTGTATACGGTTTGAATTATAATATGATGAAGCATAAGTTACTTCGGCATGCCATCAGTGCATAGTTTTGAGTAAAAGGAATTGCAATATAAAGCATTGTTGAATCATGTTAAAGGAGAGTATGGTACAAGGAATACAAGTGTAAAGATGATACGCTGTTTCTCTGATACCAAGCCTGCGAGCTAATGCTACTTATAAAATTAAACTTAAAGTCATCACATCGTTGACAAGTGAGATACAAATTTTAGAGTTATTTTTGTTCTGTTATGCCAAAGACGTGCGTACATAAAACACATTTTTTTAACAGGCAATTTTGTTGTTGAATGTGTATTGTTATGGCACTCAGTAGAATAAGTATGTTATTTAGTCACGATTATGTTGTATTTGTTATCTTTACACACAAATAAAAAATTATACGCTCAATAGAAATTAAAAATGTCGAAAGCTTGGTAATAAGGGCACACAGTACTCATTACGTCTAATTCCGCCGTGCAAACATACGATTCGTCGGCGCACGATCGCTTCAGATTTGTCCTAGTAATGGTAACATTAGTCAAACTGACTGCAGAGTGATAAACTATTTCGAACATTCGCTGCTTAACGTATTTCATTTGTTATTTACTAAAACTAAGAACTCTAAATATAATTATTTTGCTACTTATGTTTGTTACTTACTTAATACCTATAACCTTCACTCCTTACATAATCTCACATTGTATAATAATTTGTAACTACCTAAAAGTTTTTTTTATCAATTTAATATAACAAACATGAGGAGTATTAAGCTATTTATAGCGGGAAGAATTAAGGAAGATATAGCGTAGCCACAAAAAATATCTTTGAGAAATAATATGTAGAAATTCTTTGCATTATGTTGGTTTTTTTTTTCTAAATTGCCGCCCTATAAATGTTTTTGCCAGTGTCACTCGTGATTTTGGTTTAATACGAAATCCTTGTTCTTCAACGTTAGCTCCTTTTGTGTGTGTAGTTATATTAAAAGTTGTCACGTCACGTTACTTATATAGTAGAAATGTATATTCCTTGCTATTATTTATGTTAAGTTTACTTCACTTATCTACAATATGTTTAAAATAATTTACACTAAAATACCTACTGTTTTTACACTTAATAAATTGCCCAAAATTGGTGTAAATTGGTAGCAAAATAATATAAAATGTTTGAAAATGCAACGCAATGTTGTAACTCGAGGAGGTTGGAAACAAGTGAGTCCTTCCAAATTCCCGTCACGTTGCTGAAGTTAGTACGTCACTCTAGCGCCCCCTATTCGCAAAGTGGCAGATTAAATAAATTGTTTACGTATCAAACAAAGATTAACCAATGCTGGGCACGTACGTACTGATATTGGAACTTTCACGTGGAATAAGTGTGTGTTTGCCGGAAATATGTTGTTTCTGTGACAATTTTGCCGTCCATATTTTTAGTCGCTATGGTAATAATTATCGTAGATGTGGGTAAAGTCTAATTTAGTTTATTTGTACTGGAATTTCATAGTGATGTTTTACTCTTTATGTTAAATATATTACAATCCAAAACAAAAGTGTTTCCAAAAGAAAAATCATCATTATTATCATCTCAGTTGACAGACGTCTATTGTAATACGCAGCGAGATGAGTAGAGAGACGGAATTCAAGAACAATATAATAAATATTGTTCTTGAATTTCTTCCTTTGAATAGTCGACTTATTAATTGTGGTCTGCATGATCCGATAGCTCGAGCAAGAGTGTCTTCCAGCCGGTCTTTGCCTCCTTGTATGGTGCGTGCGGTCACAGAGCACACTTGTTGGCTATCGTACCCAGCCAATAGTACGAATATTAAGTCATTATTATGGATTCCATAATCAAATATACATGATTCTGCGACATATATTAAATAGTATCTTATTAAGTCAGTCCTTGTAACACTAGGCATAGGCCAATGATCCCCCAGTGATCGCTACAATGACCGGTCCTGTGCTGTTAGCTTCTGGCGGGTTTCCGCAAACTTTACTAAGTCGTCGGCCCATCTTGTGGCCACCGCTTTGTTGATTGAGAAAACCGAGGCCCTTGGTGAGGCTCACTTCCTGATGCCTACATTATCATTGAGGGGTTTAGGGTCCGGGTTGGGGCCCAGATGAATTATCTGGACCTCATCTTGGACGGGAAGTGGCGGTTCGAGTCCCACTTCAAGGAACTCGGAACGCGTGTAATAGCAGCGGCTCTCCGTCGGCTGCCTCCGAATTCGGGACGGTCAGATGCGACCTGCCACCTATTGTATGGGGTGCCGTGTAGAGTATGGCCGTCTACGGGGCACCGATCTGGGTGGATGGACTTAGCGCCCACAATAAACGCGTGTTGTGTGCCTACGGTGTCTACGAGGGCGGCCTGTTCTCGTCGGCTCCCCGTCGTGGGTGCTAGAAAGAGGGGAGCCTCTGGTTATCGAAAAAATAGGCCAATTAAGGCGAAGGAGTGATGGGGGCGGGATCAGGACTATAACCACTTTACCATAGACACCATCCTTTCGGTGCTCGAAAAGTGATGCAAAAGTGAGCAGGGTTTCTTGACGTTCTGACTAATGCAGGAATTATCCGGGCATGGTTGATTCGGGTGATACCTGCACCAGATAGCTCGCAGGCAGCCCACCACCGTGTGTCACGAGTGCGGTGCGGCCGAGCACACTGCACAGCACACTTCTTCGAGAGTGCTGCGTGGGAGAGGCAGCGCCAGGCTCTGATTACGGTAGTAGGCGGGTAGTCATGGTCTGTAACGGTCTCCTTTTGTGGGGTCACAGAAAGAGGCCGTGGAGAGGGTTCGCGAGGAGGATTCTCTCAACGGCCCTCTTTGACGAAAACGAACGGGCAGCAGAAGGGGGCGATTTGCTCGCTTCCTCTCACTGCCCTAGCCGAACCAGAGAAGATGGGTCGGAGGGCCCATCTTCTCATTGCACAAGTTCGGCGGATGGAGAGACAGGGTTGTACCGAACTGTTTTCTGTAGGCCGGGGCCCAGATTTGACCAGGCCGGCCGACTGGGCGATGTGGTAGAATGCTAATAGCGGTCCTGCGTCGCCCCTTTACGGCGGCGGATGGTACATCGTGGAGTTTTAGTGAGTAGGAATCTCACATAATCACTCTCTACTCCAAGCGGATGTGTACCCATAACGGGTATTTCCAAGTTAAAAAAAAAATCCACCCATTGCCACTTAACTTCGTAATAGTTGCCCTCCATAGATGCTGGATTTTAACTGCTCTGATGAATTTATCAATACGTATATGGATGTCACGTTCCAGTCTACTATCCTATAATATGGATATCCATTAAAATCTATATAGTAGATTGATCGTGACTCGCAATTTCGTTAAGATAAAATAAAAATAACGCAAATGTAATTTATACAAAAAGAAAACATTTTCGTAGCGAATATTATGGTGACTTGGATAAAAAAGCTAAGCAAGTTAAAGCTTCACTATCGGACATTGCAAAAAACGCAACTGCCGTTGATCTGGACTCGGATTGCCCCTGCGGGACTCGAAATAAAAACGTGTATCCCTCAGCTGCGAGCTGATATTAGGAGAGACGCGCTTCGGCTCTATGCGTGCGGAATTTCTATTAGTTCACTAACAGAGCGTTTTGCTTTATGTTCTATTTGAGTGTATACACGTTATATTATTGTGTTGAGCTTATCGTTACCATGGTGGAAAAGAAAATTAGGCCGGTTAGAAAAAAATATATGCGAGAAATACTTTGGCCATGCCTATAATTTTTATTTTATTTCTTTGGTTGCTGGATGTTTGATAACAGCAGTATAACTGGGAAATTTTGAAGCCTTCTATTTCTTATAATATCATTTTTATGGTAAAATCAATACATAGGAACATGGAATTGACAGAAATAAATATTATGGTATAAGAAATATCTATTCTAGTGCCATTATCCAGGGATTAGAACGAGGTGTACATTTGCCTGAAATAAACATTACGTATATCTCCTGTTAATTTAAAAAGCAGGAAGTACTATTGCCACAAGGAAGTGTTACTTGCGTGTGACATGTATGGTCTAATAACCGAAACATGATGATATGAAATGAAACCGATAATAAAGTAAAACATTAAAAACAAAAAAAAGTTGCAAATGCTATCTATATTTTTCCCCGTGTTTTTCAAGAAACGCTTTACTCCCTGATTTGGCGAACCACGGACATCGCAATATAAGGCGAAAGGGATTGTATGAAACTACACAATAAAAGTGAACCCAATAAACATAAATGCATGTTTACATGTATATGTCGAAGAATCGTGTTTATGTCACTATTTAAAAAGAAATTATATCTCATAGCGACGAGATAACAGATAATGACAGGAATTGAAAATACGGCGTATATAAAATAAATGGAAAGAAAGTAGAGATTCCGAGCGCTGGAAACAGGTGTGCTCTGTGATCCACGTACATCTATATAAGCAGTCAACGACGGCTTGAAGGATGGTTATAGCCCCAGCCCTCGCATTGTGAAGATCTCCAAATATGGATCCTAAGAATTGTTCAAGGCTACCTACTAAGTCGGAACCCGAAGAGAATATCATTCTGGCTGGAGCTTGAGGACGTTCAAGATCAATTACTAGGTCGCCTATGGACAGTGATAACATCAGACAAGCGAAGCATGGGGTGGCTATATAGGAGAGGTTGAAGGCTACTGGGTGCAACCCCAGATAAACCGACATCATACTCACTTGGATTGTCAGACCGTGTACATCTCTACAATGCCTGCACCAAACCCAGATTACGCCCACAGGATCCATGATTCCATAATTAAGATATCAAGCAAAATCCTGTTGTCTTCGATAGTCTAATGTCTCTCACTCTCTCTTTGACATATATAATTATGGTTTTCTATCAATAGCAGAATAATTCCCTTATGATACTTTGAATACAAATATTCGTGATACTATTTATCACTACATTTATTTTTACATTTTTCATTGTCATGTATGTAAGAATTTGAACACGATTTGATTTGATCTTAATTTATCGCTAAGTGCAGAATAGAGACAAGGTTTCAAATACGTCTATCAAAATACACAAATAGATTTCTAAATTGAGATGTGTTAGAAAATACTCTATAGTTATGCTATAACAATGTTTCATTCATTGAAAATTTAGAATAATCGTTCAAACTTAAACTGTAAACATTCCGTTAATGGACGCAACAGACAGACAATGTATTCTTTAAGATTTTTCATTTATTCATTACTACATTGTACATTGTACAATGTGTTCATTGTACATTACTTCTCCGGCATTAGCAACGGATAATATGACGAAATTATTTAAATGTTTAAGTTTTGTGTTAAATTTTTCAACATGAAAGTGAAAGGCATATGAGAAGTCAGAAACGTTTTAGTATTTATAGTGTTATAGCAAAATTTCATAATGTATTTTTTATAATAAAGTTATGATGGAATATTGGTCACAATGTTTCTCTGATTGAAGGAGATACAATCAAAATCAGAAGTGTAGTACAATAAAAGAATAGACACTAAATCAAATTAAATAAATACGAACGAACGAATCCTATTATAACGTTGCGTTGGTGTCAACAATACGTCGCAAAAATTGAACCGACTGAAATCGAGTTTTCATATTTAACCATTGAACCGGGAATAATCTATTATAAACAAACGGACCGACCTATCGACCGAAGTTAATTGAAAACAGATGAATTTGAAAATTCATTATTTCGGCTATCGACCGGTTGAAAGGGTACTTGAATCCCTATAATATTTAAAATCTTCGCCTTTTTGTTGCGAATGACTGAGAGTTATTTGATTGCAAGTTTAGCTTATATAAGATTATGTTGTGTGCATGCGTCAATGCTATTTGCACCACCAAATTAGTTGCGGAAGCAAGCGGACTCCAGGTGAAGTATCCTCCATAAAACTTATGTTTATTTTGTTGTTAGCGCGAATTAGTTGCGCCGCCATGGTATCTTGCTGAGAAAGGGTACGGCAAGCATCATTTCTCCATTGTGCATAATAAATTAACAAAATCTTTAGTGGTATCCTGTATTCGCATCGGTAGAACGTAACAGGTGCTGGAAAAGTCCAAAGTGCGTGTGTTCATTGTGTTTCCTACAGCTGAGGTCGACTTATTTAAAATCGTTTTATCATACCGTTTGTTTTACCCAGGATAGCCTATTCACTGTTTTGGTTTGCTGCGAAATGATGGCTCATTGGTATCGTGTAAGATCCCAACGTCGACTGAGCTTTTGATGAACGAAAACATCATGATGAAACCATAGCATTGCGTTAGAGCATTTTGTAATGCCCGCCCGGTTAGCTACTGCCCTCAACAGCTGTAGGTGTGTTCCGGGAGCTGCAATTGAGAGTCAGTCCTCTCACTAGGCTTGGCATCGTCTTGGGCCCCATAGTTATTTAACATCAAGTGCGATTTTGGTTAAACTCTCAACTTATAAAGAAAGTAAAAAAGGGCATTTGAACCTATTAAAACTCTAATCAAATTAATCTTAACCATCTCTGCTAACAGCTTGATTTATTGTATTTGTTTTTTTTTGCTTTACATGTATTTCGTATCCCGACCCCTTTTCGATCAGTTCATCGGATTAAATAAAACTAACAAGGTAAAAATATTAAAATCGTAAAAGTAAATAATTTTAATTAACAATTTCGTTAGTTATTATCAAAGTGAATTTCACAGTCGAGTGAAGGGCAGTACAAGACTGCGGTAATGGCCCCCGGTAGCTTTGACAAAGTTAGTTACCGTTTAGATGCTCTTGTATTTAATTTAGTTGGGAAATGTTCGACTGGATATTTCGGCGCTCGTTATTCGTTTTATGTGTTGCTAAGACAGGATTAATAAGTCAATTATTATTTTTTATTTGTTTTTTTTTACTATAACGTTGGCAAACAGGCATACGGCCCGCCTGATGGTAAGCGGCTACCGTAGCCTATGAACGCCTGCAATACCATACATATCACAAGTGCGTTGCCGACCTCGAACCCCCATACCCCAAGAAGCTATGGAAACCCTACTCACCCCCGAAACACAACACTAGGTCATTTGGCTGGGATCTTCTGTAGGGTGGAGGTATTCCACCAGTCGGGCTGCCCCAAATAGAGCCCCAAATCTCCAAAGAAATTTCTCTGTGCCCTGTCTCTCTTAATTCGATTCTTGCCACTCTTATTTTCAATCATCACAAACTGGATAATAATTTTTATGCATCTATCCTACAGATATAAGATAATGTAGGGTTTTGTCTTAATACTTTTACATCGAAGCCATTGTTTTTATAATGCGCAGTGCTCACGTAAGAACTCATTTCATTTTTCAGTCATTATTTAAAATAAATCTGTTGAAAGAGAAATGTTTTGTATCTTGCAAAAAAAAGGAGCCATGTATATTGCGAGCTGACATGGTCATTTCTTATTAAGCATAGCGGTGTTATTTTCTAACGTTTTTCTGACTAGATACTGCCTTCAAGCATCTAGTTCTGGTGGTCGTATTAAAGTTAGTATATAATCCCCTTCAGCTACATCGTCACTGATCACCAGATGGGTCTGAGGTTTGCACTATTAAAAAAAGGTTATTTCTAATTTAATTGCTTTATCCAGAACTGGTATATTTGCAGATGTTCTCATTATGTTCAAATGATAACAACACTTATTATCTTTTAATTACACTTCGGTAATAAGTACCTAAACTTTTCAACGACTATAAGAGAAATTTCGTTGGAAATTGTATTTAAAATGAACCATCTCTCGAACACAATTAGGTAGACAAATTTAACCCTAGCTAACCATCTGCGAGCGTGCGAGAGCCGGAACAAAGTTACCCACAGCAAAGTTACTCCGGTAGACCGTTGAATTTAGTTCCAGCTAAAAGCTGGACAGTTCGTCTCGAGAGTGATGTCTAGATTGAGTTTAGGCCGAGATAGAGTGGTTCTACGAGAAGCCTAATTTATAGGAATATTTATAGTTTTGAACATAAAGGCTATTGCTAATCATAAATTGCTAATCAGTATAAATGATTACTTAGAGTAGAACGGTTTAAATGAGAACGATTTACAAAAAGAAAACGATGCAATTGGTGAAATGGGAAATAATTCGGTACAATCACGAAAGCTATTTATTAATTTGATTTAAAAATATTAAAATTTAATTTAATTATTAGAGTGTATTTGTAATTCGTAAATACTTCTTCGTATTTATGTAATTTGAAATAAATGTGTAGGACCATAATTTGTAAACAAATGTTTTTATACATTATTTTTTAACAGAGGCTTAATAAAGCAAATCGCACTAATATACATGCTTACAATAACACTCTCAGTTCACACTAGCGCTGTGACACATACTTACTCTATACATTCCGCCATTGATGTAAATATAATTATTTAGACATACATAAAAAACACATATACTCAACATACACATTACACAGTTATACAATCGCACACCCGGGCGGTCAGAAAAGTAAATATTTTACTATACATTTCTAATTATAAAATACTGATTTGCCTTAATTTTAACAAAATTTTAGTTATATATTTTATATTACTTACGATGTTGTATTTCTTAAAAATATATATAAATAAAAAAAGCAATAATCAACTACAACTTTAGATATAGGAACGTTTCTTTAATCTAATAGTAAAAAAAATAATTAGCCAAATGCATGTAGGGCCACCCGTAGTGTAGGTTGGGTATACACAATATGCAGACTTAAGAGTCATTAAGTAATTTTCAATGGAATTTGTATGAAATTACTTCTCCGAATACATTTTATAAGATGATTGACTATTAATCGTTAACTTGTAAAGCCTACTTTCCCCTGATAATTTTCTTTTTAACTTCGTTATATATAATACTACCATGTTTTTTTTTCACATATCCAAAAACAACCAGTTAGCGGGCGGGGCAGGGAGTGTCACTTCACTCTAACAAAAATTAGCAATTTAAAGCTTAATATTTCGCAAACGGATCCCTGAATAGAAAAATGGTTTTCATAGACCCACGATATCTTTAAACAACCTATCTATAGACAACCCGCACGACGGAATAGATGAGAAAAAAAAACCTACTTAAAGTGTAGGGGAGGAATCCTAAAAACAAAATTTTTTCTTTACTCTTTATTGACGTGATTAATATGCATACCCACACCAAATTACAGTTTTCTAGTACTAAGAATCTCTTAGCTAAGCCGCAGACAGGCAGATGGACATAGCGAAACTATAAGGGTTCCTTGTTGACTTCGGAACCCTAAAAACTAGCAGACTTCTATTTTTTTTTCTTTTTTATGCCTTCTCACTGTTTACTTTTTAATCTAACTTTTATGAGAAAAGCTTAATAGGACGTCTTTGTCTGTTTGTATAAATATTATTTATGGGAGAAACTCATCAGTGTCTATCATTTACTATTTAATCCCAAAATGAAATACATAAACCCTAAATAAAGGAATAAAGCCAATAAGTAATACATTCAAACAAGGGACAAATTGCACATCAATCGCTAAATTTATATTTCGATCACAATCGCATAATCATAGCAGATTGTCCAAAAGTTTATTTTTAATACGAAAATCCCACCATTCTTATTCGTATCATGCCCGAAGGCTCGCCAACGGGCTCTTCAGAGCCGTGTCAAATAGTTAGGGTCGCAGAAATCCCGGGATTTTAGGGGACTCAAAAAATCTGGGCCTTGGGGCGTAAGCCATGATATTAGAATCAGTTTATTAAGAAGTTAAAATGTTCACGGGTTTAAATTTTCGAGTATGACTTCAAAATTTGGTATTTATAATAAGGAAAGCTTTGTTTAATATTTTATTGAAGTTATATTTTTTTAGTAGAGGGTAAAATTGAGAGCTGCGTGCACATAATGTGACGGAAGTGCGACATGAAGTTAGTCATTAATGATCACAAAATTAATTCATTTTACTGACATATAATTTTTAAATTATTTACAAATCATTTAACGTTGTATAATAAACTTTATTTTAAATTGATTAAAACTGAATGTTAATAAAAATAATTTAACACTTATTTTTAAACAAATAAAAAAAAATCTGTAAAATGAAATGTTGTTGACACGCGAGATAAAAATTTTGTAGTAATCGTTTTTTGCTACGGCAAAGAATTATAAATTCTTACTTATGTACATAAGTACACTCATTTTTTTCATAATATAATAAGCTAGATGAATACCGGTGTCAGGTAATTGTAAGCGGACCTTGGCCTAAGACATGCGTTCCACCTGATTTAGGTCCTTTAGGCCCTAAAGGCACTTATGGACTTTAAAACACTACTTACTACCAGTTCGAAAAACATTGCAGCCTCCGCGAAGAGCCGGCAAGAAAATCGATCGGATTTATTCATATATTTTTTACTGTGTAATTAATTTTTATTTTAGGGGAATGTACAGAGAGGGTGACGTTTCCATACATCACTATCATGCACGTAATGATCCACCTTATAATTACCTTTTCACAGTTAAACCTGCTTGTCATTTTTGTTGTTCTTGAACAACGTGGTCTTAGAAGCAGGTAATATCATATATTACTAGATGTGCTTCATGGTTTCACCTGTGTTAAATTTATTTGACTAGCCACCGCACTGCCAACGCACCTGTGTAGCCTAAGTGAGAACACTTCCCGTACTTGCCTAACCCAACCTTTCCAGATTGCTTGACGTTCATTGTTACAGCTCCGCTCTTTAGAGTAGTATACGTGAAGTTGTACTATAACTATTAGTTCCAGATACAAAGCGTTGAAAAAACTATCAATCTCTTGAGTTTTTAATCATCATCATTGGTCTTTGACCGTCTATGAAAGATGCTTTAGTCAGCTTTAGGGGAGCACAATTTAGTAGTATTACTGGAGCTTCGGAATTGGAGCATTCCTGTACAAGTTTCTAGTGCATATATAGTCTTCTCGGCATTTATGATCTTAGGAAACTGGTCACATGCTTTAGCAAATTTATTCATCATTTCCTGAAGGTCTTAAGGTGACTCAGTGGCAAAAGTTGCTTTGTCAGAATATAAAAGCTTTTCAACAAATAAATCTTCAATTTTGCGACTGCTCTTTACAAAACTTGGCAAGTTTAATTGTCAATAAATATTTACGTTAATTTCTAATTAAACGAGATCGTAATTTATTGACAAGTTAGAAAACCCATATCAAAGAAAGCAACAAACTGTTTTGTAAATGAATTGAAGAACGTACATTCCTACAGCTATAATTAAAGGAACTTGGTCCTGTTAGATCTCAGCTTTTTTATCGGTAACAATGAGTACCCCAAACGTCGTTTCTACCGAACTTGGTCCCTTTTTTCACATTTATGTTTTTGTATTGATATCAATGCTTTTTGAAAAGCTGCACAGCGCCATCTATCGGTGAGATAATGGAAAAGCCGTTGTAAGTGATGTTCATTATGAATATTATTTCGTTTAAAATCAAGCAATTATTGTACTTAATGACGTATTTTGATAAATTTTGGTTTAATTATTATTAAAGCGTTGATATTCCAATGCCCATATAAATCGGAAAAACCGTGCTTTAGCGTCTAAGTAGGCACATCGCCATCTATTAGCGAGAGGATGGAAACGCCGCTGTATGGGTATTATTTCGTATAAAATTGTATTTTACGTTTTTTGATTTTATCCTATGTATCATTTAAATATGTCAAATTTAAGTTTCTGAGTACCCTAGAAATGGTATATATTTTTGATGAGTGAGTGAGTCAGTCAATGATAAAAATTCTACTTTTCAGGTTCTAATAACTCACGAACTATAACAGGTTTATTCGTGAAATTTGTTCAAGGAAAGTTTATTAAAAATACAACATTTCAAATGTGTATATAGAATAACTTTTTCGAGTTATGGAGGGGTCAAAAGTAGCGTAAATGGTTTGTGTAAATTTATACCACTCTGGCCGATGTGTCTCCCTTTTATTTTCCGAACTTGGCTGACACTCTGATATTTTATAGTATAGATTGCCAAATTTATCATTTGTAAATAGCTGAATAATATTAAATAAAAACATGTCTAAGAACCTAAAAAGTATTATTAAAAGTTTTAATTACTTTGGAACAATCAAGTTTCGAGACAAGATTCTGAGAAATTCGTCTTAAGCTGACAGCCCTTCATATTTTAAACCCGCTACAATAAAGTAACAAATCTCATACATTTTTATGACGTAATTTGATATAATTCACGTCTGTATTTTGGGGTTACATGTTGATAACATTGTGTCTCATGAATTATTCTTTAGGTGTTACAGTTGACTCAGAATTATGTTATTTTTTTGTTATATATAGAGACATTAGAACAAGTGATGGTACAATAAAGAGATGCAACTAATTATTATTAGTCAAATATATCCATATTACAAAAGATGTAGTTTCGAACCTTACAATGAATGCTTTAAATTTAAAAAAAAAAACCGTTTGATAGAACTGCACTGACGTATCAACGAAAACCATTTTTTTTAGAAAAACTATGTTAAAGTCAGGTTTCAGCCTTCAAGGCTCCATGGCCCTTAAGGCTAACAGTGTAGTCAGTTCACCTGACAAATTTATCATATACGATAGAAAAGAGGAGTATTTATCAAAACAGTTAAAAAAATATGTATTTACAAGTAAGAGAGCTCGGGGATATTATATGTAAACGGAAATAGCTGTTCCTAGTTAACTTTTCCACATACTGGTATGCGACACATAAGTGAATTGTTTTAGTTTGGAATACGCTCTTCTATGTTCAAGCATAATGATGTTTACTTTGTTACAAAGAAATACAAATAAATATGATTTCGAACAGGCTCTTTATTCTTCTCACTTATAGTAATAAAAAGAGATAGGACCATGTAACAGGCTGTTATTTTGGAATGGTTTACGGAAAGTATTAATGATCTGGAACAGGTTTCTTATTATACTTGTTATAACTTACCAGTGTTTCAAGTTAGTTTATGCTTTTAGTTGTCGCCAAGAATCGTAATTCGTTCCTCAAATAATAAAGGGATTGAAAAATACTTAATTATTAACAGGGATACAGTTAAGAGGAACCTGAGGAACCTTACAGAACCTATGTACCTAAGTGTAGTGCATGTCTGTAAAAAGTGTAATGCATGTATGTAGGTAGCTAGTGAATGCAGTGTCACTGAATCGCGCGAGCGGCTGCTAGACTCAAGGGCTCCATGCCGGAGGATCGGACCTAGGCTAGAGTGGCCGCAGGAGAGGGTGGACGTGGCGGGTGTGCGGGAACGAAGTTCACCGTCCGTCCCCTGCGAAGGGAACGGTGGTTTCGCTGAACCTGTGTAAGGTTCGACTGCGGGACCATCTCCGCTACATCTATATCTTTCGCAAAGCAGCAGTACTCGCAGTGTTGTTTTCTGTACCGAAGGGTGTACTTAGGTAACACACCTTTGAACACGCGGCGTTCCAACTCGATTATCAAGACTTACCTATTATGAATAGCCTCACCACTACGACCCTTTTGGTGTTAGTTTCGCATAACTATAGGCTACAGTGACCATTTATCATGGGGTGGAAGACATGTCTGTTTGCTTTTTATAACTTAAAAATAATAAAATATAATCGAAGGAATCAATCACAAAGCGACTTTGCTTCCCACGTGTCCCCTTCATTTTAGTAATTTTTAGTAGTTAATCAAAAGCTATAGGCTACTGTGACCATTTAATATCAAGTGGATTGCATGCCTGTTTGCTTTTTATGACATAAAAATAATAAAATATAATCGAACGAAACAATCATAGAGCGACTTTGCTTCCCACGTGTCTCCTCATATTTCTTAATTTTTAGTAATTGAAATTACATTATTTATATACCATTTGATAAGTATTGTGTGTATAAAATTGAAAAATCTCGACTTATATTAAATATTTTAAGAAAATTATTACTGTGTGAACTATATAAATGTAGGATCACAAAAAAAAGAGTATGATAAAAATAATCTACATAGATGAGATGAATAGGTGTAAAAAAAATACTTACTGAAAAAAATAGTTATAGACTCGATCGTCTTCTTGCCGGCAATTTTCGATGAATATAAAGTTTTTTGACCGGCTTAGTGTTGATACACTCTAAGTGCCTTTTAATAAGACATTTTTGATTTTGTTTGTTGAACCTTTGGCGCAACATTATTAGCAGTACAATATTTTGACTTCTCGCCTGTCTGGATATTATTAACCTCAAATTGAAAATTTATCGAATAACACCAAGACAATTTACCAGACTTTACTTTTCATCTAAAATTTCATCACTTAGATCTGGAGTGATGTTGGTCAAACGATATTCTTAAAATAAAAAAGATACACATTCGACGCCCCCACCCAAATTTACAAGTTAAATAGCTAAACACTTCGTTCGGAAAGGTGTCGCAAATGCAAATTGTGTTTACATTGAGAACGGTGTCGAGGTATAGTCAACAAAAGTCCCCCGTTCGGATTCGACAAAATACCGACGGCATAAATTTTGATGGTGACATTACAAATTGACAGAATCACGTTATTCTATTTTTGGGTAATAGTATTCTTTTGAGGGCACCTCATAATAAAAAAGACTGAGTGTATCTACACTCATGTATACACATTTGTGTATGTGGTAAGAAGTTATAATTCTTTGGCGTAACATTACAAAAATAATTCCAATAATTGTATCCCGCATGCTAACAATATGATGTTTTTTTTGTTTTAACATGTGACAATATTTACCGGTGTATAAATAAACATTATTTTAATAACGTTAAATTATTTTTACTCAATTAAAAAACTCACTAAAATGAAATTATATTATTTTTCTTTTTCTTTATTTGGCGCCGCAAAAAGCACTTGCCAGTGTCAATGTGTTTAACTCTTCGTAGTATTTCAATTTCAGTTCAAAGTTGGTCTAACAAGTTAAAACCTCCCTCTCTTGTTAAAACTATTTAGGAAGTTTTTGTGACATCTCAAAATACATGTTTCCAGTTTACATTTATAATCCACTTCACCAATGCACAATAACCAAACTATAACACACAAAATGTCACCAATAATACATAATATGGGTCAAAAAACCAAAGTTATTGAATTTAAATAAAAACTACAACATGGCAGTTCTAGTTCCCACCAAAAACTTATCATATTATATAATAAAATATATATAATAGTAATTTTGCTTTGTTACGCCAAAGAAGTGTAAGCTTAAATGCGTACATAAGTTACATATTTTTTATCTTTACTGACTAAACAATTGCGTTCAGTAAAATTACGACGTATGCTTAAATTAAATTCTACAAATATCTCTTCAGTAATTAGTAATTCAGTAATTATCAGGGCAGTAATAACTGATTTCTTTGAGTGTATGAGACATCTATTTTTGAAACTATTGACCAGATACTTCAACAGTCATCATGCCAATAAAGATCGTGTCATTTTAATAAACTTTTTTATTTTTCAGCAACAAATTAACCACAAATTAGCTACACAATTTCATTTCTTTAATTCTAACAATTTTTCCCTACTACCTTGATAGATCCCCTGAAATGTCGTTTTTTATCCTTTACGCCCTTTGTAATTCGAAGTGTTGATATGCTAAAAAAATAATTTTATCAAGTTTTTTATTTTTGGGGTACTTAAGTCTCTTAATAGCTGCGTATCTAAAATAACTACAACTAACATGTCATGGGAGAAGACATGAGTAAGTGCATTCTATGGCATTTATTGTTATCTCGCGCCCTTCGTAAAATATTTCGTGAAATGTATGGGAATTCCGTAAAATGTCCTGTTAGGAGATTTAAATTGAATGCATGGCCATATTTAGTAACCGGAAAGATGGTGTACTGACCCTGCGATAATCTTGATTTTTGGTGGAAATAAATCTCTACCCTTATCAACAGCATTTGATTTTTCATGGACATAACATTAATATTACCAGTGATATAAACATTACAGACAATACTTCATAAACGGAAATGTGGTCAAGCAAAAATCAAGCCACATTCGTAACTCGATTACAGTAGTTTCACCTTATTTCATTGGCAGAAACATATCCGAATAAAATTCCTTAGAAGACAGTAATCCTGTAGCATGTGCTGCGAATGGACAGCGAGATAACGCTAATTTATAGCGATTCAATACATCCTGACCAAGATATAAAGATAATTGAGGAGTTATGTTTAATTTTCTTATAATGAGCTGTTATAATATTCGTATTTTTTTTACGCTTATCTCTGATACTGCTAATCGTATTTGAAATTTATAGCCTAATTATTAAGGAAGGCTATAGACTATATAACTTCACACTACGTCTATAAGGAGCGGAGCAGTAACCATGGACATCAAGCAGTCTGAAAAGCTACTAATCCCGTATTATTATAAGCTTGTTTCAGTCACTGCATAAATAAACGTAAATAATGATATAGCAACTCGGAAAAATTGTAAGTGGCATTTAGTGTCGTTTTTTTAACATGAGTATCTCGGACACGCAACAGAACGAGACAGTTAGTATTAGTCTTATTTAAATTGTAAGGAAATAAAAAGGATTAAAGTGCCTAAAATTTTACATTTCGTATATTATTTAATTAAATGTACTAAAGTATTCTGTTAATTGCTTAAAGGTATAGTGTAAAATCACCCTCAAGTATCTCATTTTATTTAGGTACTCGGACTACGCTTGAATGAAAGCGAATTGTTGTAATTAACGCTCAATTTAATATGTCATAGCTACATTAATATTGTTGAGTGTAGTATTCTAGTTTCATGTTATTTATTTGACATCTTTTATATATTTTATTAGGTTTTTGACGGGAACTTGATTTCTCGTATGGTGGTTTTATTTTAATTCATAAATTTATGTTATTTGACCTTATATTATGTAATTTTACGTGATGCAGTTTGGTTGTTGTTCAATAGTGAAGTGGATTATAAACATTGTAGCAAAAAAATTACACGATGAAGTTGCTTGCGCCTTGTTTTATTGTGGTGAAGATACACCCACACTCACTCACACACAATCACACACATAGTCACACTCGATGTTATGCTTCAAATAATAGCATCCCATTTTTAAATTCAGTTTTTCTTATTTCTATTAATATATTAATAATAAATGATAGAACAATTTATCTTATTAAACTATACTATACTTGAGTGATAAGTTAACAAATCACGTGATAGTTATCTTTCTTCTTAAATAATAACTATAATTGAAATCAGAAGGATTGCATACTGCACTCACTTTATCGCGGTTTTATAAAAAAAACGGAGGTGCTGACTAAGTTTGAGCCACTTCCAGCATCTTGTATGTCTTCGGCTAATAAGTTTTTCTTCGAACCCAGCAGATGTCGGGAATTTAGCTTCGCGCGTGTTATACTTTTAGAAGTTATTCGGCTCTTGTTTCAGACACATTCTGGAGTTATTTATGTTTTTGAACTGAATTATGACGTTATGAAATAATGTATTTGTTAATTAGTTAATTACAATCCGATGATTAACCTAAATGTTTTTATTAGACTAGCACTCAGGGAAATATTTTCCTTAAGTGCAAGTTGTGGGGGCGCGAACGTAATAATATAGAAGACTACTAACACTAACGTAATTCTACTATGGAGTAAGCGAAATAAATATCTTAAAATGTATCCATCCTTATATTCCTTAGTCCTTACATATTAGAAAAGGCAATGTCTCTCATTCTGTCCGTTAGTTTTTGTTCGATCCTCTAAAAGCCCTCAATCCCGTTTACTTACGCAATAAAATGACTCTGTTATTCACAAGTACAACAAAAACACACTGCACTTTAAATCTGTACTCCCACTGAACTCCCCTGATCACAGCTAAGTAGGTTTTACAAGTTAACAAGTATAATAGTCGACCAACTTATTTTTTTGTACCAAATTAATTTTTGTAAGTCTTCTCTAGTCTTTCTCTAAGTCTACATATTATGACAGGCAACTATGGAACCCTACAATGCGCGTGGCCCGGCACGCACTTGGCAATTATTTTTGAAATACATTTGATTTGGAATACATTTGTTAGATAAACAAAATTCATATACGTATATTTAGATCGATGTATGGTTAGCTAAATACAATTCGCGGAATTGTATGCACAGCAACAGCCCACACCAAGTTGCGGCAACTCTGCTTGTTGTCGTTTTGACTGCGTGTCTTCTGTAGTCACCACATAGTTAGGTGAAGCTACTAATACCCTACAGGACAAGAGCGATAGATATTGAAAAAAAAAATGAAGATAGTTTAGGCGTTATACAGAAAAAAAAATTGACAAAACAAAGAAAAGACACGCTCTTCTCTGCTACTGTACCTAAACCGTTAAATATTGAGTAACATAATCCAATGCATAATTATTTAGAATAGAAAAGACTAAACAATCGGCAGTACCATAAATATATTTCAATCGTAATAACTTACCGCTTTTACGTGACCAAAGCAAAATAAAAATGTTAAACACGACATGAATAACATTAATTATTATCAAAATATAATATATTTTTCATCATATTGAAATATATTAGTCCTTTATAATATCTAATTTGGTATCATTATATAGGAAATTTAATCAAGGGACTCTGCAATATATTATTAAAAACAAAAAAAACATGAAATATTTACCTTTATATAAAAACTTAACTATAATTTTGTTGTCCAAGCGAGTGGAGCCACTGGCACAATGATATATTAAAATTTATAATAGTCATTGTTAATTAAATACATATCAAACTGAAAGTAAATCAAAGCCTATCCCGAACCAGTAATTCTAGATGTAACATTAATTTATACGGACAAAGACTGTTACACGTAGTCCTATCAACTCTGCAAATATATGGCGTTATACGGAATTCAACATAATAAAGGTAAAATCAGACTGCACACACATCACCGAAAGCCGCATGAAAAGTGTAATCGCAAATCCTGAATTATCATGAAAATAAAAAAAAGAAAACATTTAATTTAAGCCTTATGAAGCCAGTATGACGGACAAAGCACTACTGGGAGGATCGGAAAACATCTCAGATAACTGAAATAGCCGGTGAGCGTCATGATGAAGTTAGCCATTAATGGTAATAATGTGAATTTTACTTCTTTTTTTTTAATTGTGTAAAATAATTTAAAGTTGTATAAATTTATTGCTAACTTAGTCATGTTGTTGGCACGCGGGATATAATTTTTATAGTTGTTCTACATATAACTATAACAAAGACGTACAATTTCTAACTGACTATATCTTTTTTTAATATTAAGCAACCAAAATGTGTTTTTTATGGATGTACAAAGAGCGAGTCACCCATAAGTCACTATAAGTCACTTCCTTTTTTTATAATCATACACCTTATAATACACATCGATAATTTACAGAGTTTCTAGAATAATTAATTTATAAATTACTAATCAATGTAGTTATTGTCACCGCGGGCCTTTACGTGAATATATTAATTTCATCATATCATTAACTTACACATATTAATTGTAATAATGTTTTCCTTATTCCATAGCATAAGGACCTGAGCAAATGCTACCACACTTATTTCTGCCACAAAGTAGAAATGCTTGCATTGCTGACATCTGACCCGGAGTACATGATTACCAACACATACTGGTCTTAGCCTTTAGAAGTTTAAACCTAATATTAAATGGCCTCAGCATTGCGATTTATTTTGAGGCTCCTTATTAGTAGCTATATGATGGAGTGACCACTTAACTCAAATAAAACTTCACGCTATGATGTACTTCATACATTAAACCAGTAATACTCCAGATAAGATGAAAAACTAAAAACAATGTTCAACCATTGTGTGCCGCAACTTCAACGTGTTATATGTTATATGCAACGCAGCTTAACGTAGCATGTGCTGATTGTGTTCGTTGCCTTATAACTATGTACTTAAAGCTATTGTAATTGGCCTTATATCCGAACATTACTTTGTCAAAATTGATTAGAATGTAGACTTTATTGCGTTGAAGTTAAGTCCGTTTTCGACTGACTGTATAACGGAATAGATTCGGATTTGTGAGGGTAGTAAGTTAATTAACCGATTGTGAGAGGCCGCCTGTAATGTAGTTTAGGATATCCTTTTAGTATTATTGTATTGATACTCGACCAAAGTTCAATTATTTAGTTAATAAGTTACGGAGGAACCATTTTAGAAATTATCATTCTTTTGGTGCTTTATGAAAAATTATAAAAGTGATTGTTTACGATCATAGCGTAAATTTTAACAAAAAGTCAATATTATAAAGTTGCTTGCTAAACCTTTTTGAAGTGACACTTCGTATGCGACTTCCAACGCGTTAAACGTTAACCGTTTAACGCACATTATCGGTCTCTCCTCTTTGTGTGAGCCAGAGCGAGAGAGCAAATGTCGGTGTGTATGTATATTGCACACTGTTTAAATAAAATAGAAAATGTCTTTTAAAATGAAGTTTCACTTCTATCGTGTGTGAATTGCACACACACATTTTTTTTATTATTCAATATAAGTTTACCGTTTGGCTGCAATCCCAATTGATATTAAGTGAGTTAGTTTCAGGAACAAATAAACAACAAACAAAAAATTAACAAACGTTGTTTGTTGCAGAAAGTCGTAACAGTTCAGTTTCAGATAGAAGGAGCTAATAAACTGTGTCAATCTTAAATTAATGTGTAAGTAAGGGAATTCAAATAACTTCTTGAGACTTGATACATATAAGCCAATCTAACCTGCAAGTGGTGCATCCTGCTGAATAACGAACGAGAAAATGGCGATAGCTGGGTAGTAAGTGTCAGTATTGTCAGAGTCAATAATACATTTCTAATATATGTTCTGTGCAATATAATTTTGAATCTGTGACAGGTGTATGACAGGAATGACGTAACCATAACTGTGTAAATAAAGTCAGTCTTCAACGGATCTTGTTTTTGATTGTACACATATACCATACTCGATATGGCGCAGTCGGTACTAAGTATAGGTTATTAGAAAACTCCTGAATTTTACAAAAATAATTAGAAAAATATTCTATTCACCTGACGTTGGTAGATTTGTGGATGAACACTGTTACCATCTATAAGTATTATAAAACTCAATGTCTCTCTCTCTGTCTGTCCGTTTATGTTCTTTTCACGCGAAAACCACGAATCCGTATGACATCTTTTTTATTTTTATTTATAGCAATATTATCGGACCTGGTTATATAGGATGTGTTCTGTAAGATAAAGTAACATACGAAATAAGCCGTGACGATAATGGTAAAAAAGACGCATTTCGTGCGTTTAAATAGCTTACGCTGAGTAAACCATACGGGAAATGTCAAATTAATGTTCTACATAATTGTAGTTCTTAAAAATATCTACAAAAAAGGTAAGTAATAGCATTTATCTATCTTCTAAGGATCACCTACAAAAAAAGGTGTGTGTGCGATTCACACACGATAGAAGTGAAACTTCATTTTAAAATATATTTTATTTAAACAGTGTGCAATATACATACACACCGACATTTGCTCTAATGTTTAACGTTTAACGCGTTGGAAGTCGCATAAGAAGTTTCACTTCAAAAGTTTGTCTTCCGTCTATTGAGCGAGGGCAGCTCGATTAGCGCGTGCACTCGACCGACGGCATTTTATAGTCCACGCGAGCGGAGCCGCGGGCAAAGCTAGTTAAAAATAAAAAGAAGATGAAGCAGAAATATGAGTCCACGACTTCGGAAATGCAGATAAAATTATTAAAAACAAATCTAACACAGCACAAATTGATTAATAAACTTCGAATACTCTTATAAATAAATCTGTAGCTTGTCAAAAACTATTTCCTTTATAATCCAAACGGAGCGGTTGTTAAACCGCACAGCACAAAGCCGAAGCGGGTCCAGGTGCAATAAATTTCGAGCTAATCCTAGATTGTGGCGTTTAGGTCATAAAGATTACGCCAGCTACCTTTCAGACATGATTTACTGGTTTCGCTTTAGTTTTTTTCTATTAAGTGAGACCGATTTTTTTAACCGAGCCCTATAGATGGAAGGTTTATTATTTCTTCTTGGTTATAAGAACGTGAATAGATGATAATATTTTTTATTTATTAAACGGTCTTATCGTCCGACGTAGTTAATCATTAGCTAATGAAAAAATAAAATAATTATAATATATAAATAGTTTATTTAACAATATCGAAGAGCCTGGCTGGTAAATCATGAAAATTAAAAGTAAATTCAAATTATATCAATTACTATTAACTGGACTTATTTCTAATGTTCTATTCTGCTTCATTTAATTACAGAGAAAAATTTTATATAGTGCGGGCAAGCAATCATTTCCAGATAAGTGTTTTCGAGTAAAAGGAGCTTCAGCCTCGATTTTTAAAATAACTGTTTTGTATTAAAAAATATGAGTGTTACTACCGGTAGTACGTACTACTGCAGTTTTTCAAATTATTTTATAATTTAACAGATTTTTGAACGTAATGACTTGTGATTGGTTACCAAGTTCCTTTGATGTTTGCCCATATATTAAACATTTTGCTGTTAGTTATCCATGTTAATACATAAATATCTAATTCAGATTCAACGAAGCTTTATTGCGACAATGATGTTATTTTTACACGGAATAAAAGTGAATGTTTGAAGTTAAGACAATAGTCTGTTGCCACTGTATCAGTATATAATAACGTGTCTACATGTAGAAGTCATTGATAAGACTACCTCTTTAACAATGAAGCTTTGTATTCGGAAAAGAGGTTTTATAAGGTTTTAATATAGTATCAACCTGTATAATCTGTTAGCTACCTAAGACCGGTACAGTATACAGTGAATCGATAATGCAAATTTTATGTAAAGAGCCTGCGAGAGAGCAAATTTCGGCAGGGAAGCTCCCATCCGAACCAATCACTGAATCTTAATAATATGTACTGTATGTTTAGTTTTCGCTCGCTTACTTTTGAAGTTACGATAAGTTCTCGATCAGGTGCACGATATCGATTCAATTTTATTAAATGTTCTTTTGAAATATTGTAAGAAGTAAGAACAATGATTTTTACAATTGTGTATCCTAAGTTTTGTTCGCAAATTATTCTAACGTGCAATACTTTTTTTTCGAATATATTTGTGAGAGTTTTAATGACGTCGGAACGTTGCGACTATATGAAAGAAATGATTGAAAAAAAGATGAAGAGATTACAATGAACATGAAACATTTTTACGATATTCGTTTAATAGGACTGCTTTTACTAGTTGATCGATAACAATTATTTATATCTTATTATTATGAAATGATAAAGAAAAACACAAGCTGTTAATATTTTTTGGGAGAGAAGCACACAAACAGAAAATTAGTCGTAACATAGACGAAAATTAAAATATAAAAGAGATCGAGTTCGATTCAAGATATAAATAAAAAAATTGATAATATTCACATCAATTTTAGATCGAGAATAAAGGGTTCAATTTTGATCGTGTAAACGTAAGTGGTACACGTTAAACGGTGTTTATATTATATGCGTTTGTTTTGAGGGTATATCAATTTCCAATTGTTACGTAACCCACCCCTTGAAGGCCTATGTAAACAGGGACGGCTAAAGTTTCAACCAACATTGGTATTCAATATGGAATTAATGTTAGTTCGACGGGGTTGATAGTTTATTTATCATGGTTAAGTGATTTGTGTTTATGTGTTATCTAATTTTATTACAAAATGCATTATACGGCTTAGAAACATTAGATGTTAAGAGAAAATATTAAAATAATTGTATACATATCATAAAAATCAACGTCTTTATGTTTTTCTGTCTGTTTATATTTTTTCACGCGAAAAACATATCCCATTTATAAGGTTTTTTTTATATATATTTATCTGGCCAGGTTATAGAGTATATTTTCACAGATAAAGTACCATACGAAATAAGCAGTGATGATACTGGTGAATCAATTCGGAAAATATACGCTTTTGAGGCGCTTTAATGGTTTGCGAGTAGTAAATCATAAGAGATATATGAAACTGAATGACTAAAAACTTTAAAACTCTAAAACAGCATATGTATATCTCTTAAGTATCAATCACAATAAGCATTTTTGTCTTTAAATTAACCAGCGGACGACCGCCGTGGCTGGGAGCGTGGGTAGCACGATCCACGCGAGCGGAGCTGTAGGCACAGCTAGTAAAATATGTATGAAAAAAAAACTAATTTTGAAAACCACGTGTGTAAACAACATTGGATAAGTAGGTAAGTTATTAAATAAATATACTTACATATATTTTTTCATTATTTCTGTAACTTTTATTGGTTACACCTACCTTTGAACATGTACATTCGATCCAATTCGATTTTTATTCAATTAAAATAATTAATGTTTTATTCAATTTAGGTTCTAAGAAGACACTTACGATTATGAATGTCAAACACTAATATCAGTCGGAAAACATCCCAGTCATGGGAAGGGCAGGCAAGAAATTCGATCGGTTTTATCAAAATTTTCTTTATGTTGTTTAAAGTTATTATTAATTTTAGGATTCCGAAGTCAACAAGGAATTCCTATAGTTCCGCTATGTCCGTCTGTCTGTCCGCGGCTTAGCTCAGAGACTTTTAGTAATAGAAAGGTGTAATTTGGAGGGGGAATAGATATTAAACATGCTGACAAAGTGGTAAAATAAAATCATGAAAATATATTGCTTCAGGTTCCTCCCCTACAAGTAAAGTGGGAACGAATTTCGTCTATCTCATAGTGTGGGTTATTGATGGATAGGTCGCTCAAAAATATTGATGGTGTGTGAAAACTATTTTTCAATTCAGGGATTCGTTTGCGAAATATTAAGCTTTAAAATGCAAATTTTTGTTAGAGTCAAGTGGCAGCTAAATGGTTGTATTTGGATATGTGGAAAAATTCGTAGTACTAGTATATGTAATAAAGTTAAAAGGAACATAATCAGAGGTAAGTAGGCTTTACAAGTTAACTTATGAAATGTAATTGGAAAAGTAATTTCGTACAAATTCCATTGAACTTTACTTAAAGCCCCTCTCTAAGTCTACATATTGTAACAGGCAACTACGGAACCCTGTACGTGGCACTACACGCACTAGGCAATATTTTTAGTGGATGTACAGAGAGGAAGTCACTTCTATTACTAGCTGTACCCGGTCACGCACTGTTGTGATTCTTTGTGTTTTTTTCTCAAAAGTATTTAAAACACATGCGAATTCGAATGGAGCGTTGTGTTAAAATTTCAAATTAATCGGTGAAGACATTTCGGAGCTTTAAGATTTTGAATAAACGAATGTTAACATTTTTATTTTTATAGATTGTTTTTATACTTTTGATTAACCAACCGAAACAATTACTTTTTTACTGTGTTGAGGCTATGGAGCTTCGCTTTTTATGTATGCCATTTAGCGTTACTGAATTCAATTAACTTAATAGTTATTAATGAGTTTTGCAAGTTGAGAGTGGTTTTCAAATTGAACAAAAGTTTAGTAAGAATTGTATTTAATAATAGATATTTCAATTAATTTTAAACATCTTGAAATTGTACCATATCAAAATGAAACCAGTCGTAACGAAGAGGTGAATTTATGTGTGTACAGGTGGCTTTTATACATGTTTTTCCACCTGACTATAATGTTAGCCATAAGGGCCCTGGAGCCTCGAACGGATTTTACAGCTTCGCCCGGGCTTAGGAGCAAGCGCTTATTGCACTCAGCCGCGAAAGCAAGGCAACAGGTTCCAAGGGTGCCTAAGTGGCCGAACCTCGTCTTCGACTGTTGCCGCGATTGCAAATAAGTCGCGATCTGACTAATTATCTATCGAAATATGATCTCGCGAGGGATTTAACATATGGTTCGATCGAAGGAATTTCCATTTCTCAATGTAGGTCTACGTTTCGAACGAACCAGGCTTTGATTTGATCTCTGTCCCTTCGTGCAACGTAGACGACTGTATCGTCAGTGTATAAACCTATCTGGACGTTGGGGGTTATCCAAATCCGAAACTATGAGAACTAGCGAAAGTGGTGTAAGGACACATGAGTTCAACTTTTTAAATTCTCTTACTTGAAAATATATGAGATCGTGTATTATTACACCAAAGGATTTTGTTACTAATAAAGAACAATTCTTGCAAAGGAATGTATTATTGAAAACGAAAGGGTGGTATTTAAAATGTTTGTTACTGCTCGAAATGGTAATCACTAGATTCGATAGGTACCTAAATGTACATCTTCTTAAAAATTAATAATATATATATTATACAGTTTTTATTTCTTCTAAATCAGTCTCATGTCTCGTTACACCACTTTTCTCTATTTATCATAGTGTTATACGCAATTATTTGCATCCCGCAATTTTAGTTTTACTCATATTATTGACAATGCATATAACTTATCTATTGAGGAATGACAATTACTACTCGTGTACAATATCGATTGAGAATTAATATTATTTTTAAACCATTTCAAAAAGTATTATTGATAATAATTTTATAGGTTATCAATAATTACAGAATTTATCATACTTCTCGTCTACAAAACTCATCAAAAAAGGATTGAGAACTATTTTAAAACTAATATTGATTGATAACTGAGAAATAACATAAGCTTCCCGTAATTTCATAGAACTCCGTGAAACCGTTTTTTATTTAAATCCGGACATAAGAAAAGACAGACAGACAAAAATTAATGCCATTTTAGTCATCAGTGTCCTATCGGAAAATTTACAAAAAAAATAATTTGTACAGACAAGAGTACAGAATTATTAATATGGATGATATCAAGTGTTCATTCCGCGTATAACACCACTTGAATGTAAAGCAAGATTTTTGTTATGATTTTTAATTCTAATATTTGATTTTATTTCTAGTATGTGATATTAAAAAAAAATCTTTTTTCTGTACTGGTTTTATAGAGAGAGTGTACGGGATCTGTGTAGCGTACGGGCTTTTCATTTACAGAGTTCAAAATATTCTAAAAGAGAATTCGCAAACACGAAACTTAGTTAGATAACTTTCTACGTATGCATAACAAGTTACATTTATTGAGTTTGGACGTGTCAAACGGGAGCTTAACTCAGACTCAAACTTGGGAAGGCGAACTCGTGAGTGAATCTGTCGAGGGTCCTCTACACGACGGCACGGCGGCGAGCTGTGAATGTGTTGATTATGCACGTAAGTTGTGTTATGAATTGTAGGTTCCGTATAATATTTATAAAAAGTATTATTTCGCTGGGTGGCGAGTCATAACACTTGTATCCGACTGTATCACGGCTACTTAGTAATAGTAAAATAGAAATTTATTGGCAAAAAAAATTACATAAAATTCATTTTAAAAATTAAGCCCACTTACACATCTACAACGTCTTTTGGCAATGTGACAGACTCAGCTGATGCGATGTGGTGTGGTATCACCCTACCATATAGCGCTGGTTTTTAGTCTATCCCATACTCCTATAAAACAATAACATTATGTGCCATCAGCAGCTCGGCTTATTACATGATATTATCATATTCGTATAGAAAAATAAATATTTCGTCAAGTATGAGATTTTCTGTAGTGTGTGTATTTCCAGATAAGCTTCTGCATTCGAAATCAGCTGGTTTATATCCAATAATCAAACTGGGTACAGATCGTACCCGAAGACTACCATGCACATGCTTCTTCTTCTTTGGCGTTACACTCTTGCCAGAGTGGTCGTGGCCGTCATGTCGAGGTTTTTGTAGCCTGTTTAAAAATACGACGCCACTCTTCGCGAATTGCCGCTCTCCTTGTGCATTCGTGCAGAGGACCGTCGACGGCGCTTTTTATTTGGTCCGTCCACCTCATGGATGATCTCCCGCGTGGTCGGGTGCCTTCAACTTTGCACATGACGTAGTGATAAAACTTTCATAGTGACTCTCTTTGATTGGCTGCGCTTCAGAATCAGCAGGCATGACAGCGTCGACTGGCGGTGGACTTCCGATCTCTTAGTAGTCGCTGTTATTAAGTACGGTGACGTCACATTGCCGTGCTAAAGTTAAAAAATGGCTTTCCCGATCATATACGATCTAAAGGGAGACGCTGGGGTTTTTCCGGGTATACCACCGGCATATAATGCAAAAATTTGTAGTAAGCTACGAGTATCATTTCAGTTATGAAAGTGACAGCCATAGTGTGTAGTACTACCTACCTTAACTGCTACTGATTCCACAATGATGTTTGATAGAGTCTTAGCTGTATTATTATTCTGATATAAAACATATCGTATAACATAATATAAATATACATATTTAATAGATCATAGATTTAATAGGAAACTAAGTCTACCTTATATTCCAAGTATAGTTTAGACGAGACGCAAATGGTTTCGAGTGACCGTCGGTGGATTTCTAAAAGATTCCAAACATCATAACTCTGTATGTTCCACACAAGAGGGGACTGATTCCGCAACAGTAGAAAGTTCTCAATTTAATTTATACGCTTGTTTGGTTCAGATATCGGGTGCCGTTCTCAGAGTTATTGGTTGTAAAAAAATACAGTCGATTTCGTAAGCGCTCATTTGGAAATGTTGGCTTATTTACGCATTGATGTTTGATTTTGTTCGTACTTCCATTTTTTTATTTTTGTTCGATATTTCTTAAGCGTATGTTAGGGTCTCATAGGTATATTAATAGTAAGAATACTGTATGTAAGCGGTCAGTGCGTCTATACTGGATTTTGTTCCCTGTATCACGTATAATCAACTTCAAAGCTTATAACCACTAATAAATGAACTCTAACATTCTTCCATACATATAAAAAAATTGAAGTGTCTGTTTGTAATGGCAACATAACAGGTTTTTACTAAATACATATAAAAGTATACACGGTACCTATAACAAAACTCTTTTTAAAATTACTGTCTGTCGGTCTGTCTGTTTGTTCCGAGTAATCTCCGAAACGGCTGAACCGATTTTAACCGGACTTTCACTGGTAGATAGCTGATGTAATAATTAATAACCTAGGCTGCTTTTATTTTAGAAAACTAATTAGGGTTCCGAACAAAAAATAAAAATATTGTTTAGTAGTCAACGCGAGCAGAGCCGCGGGCATAACCAGTTATTAATAAAATTCTAGAAACAATATATTTGGATTTGCCAAAGTTCTGCACAGTTTTAATTTTAGAAATATATATAAATTAGTCGTAACGTGTTTTAGACTTAGTGAGACTAATAAATGTTTCTTAGGTAATAGTGTTAGCTTCTATAACAAGACATTACTGATTTGCTGGACAAGGTTCAAGGGTCATATCAAGCAGGTTTTACTGTCAAAAGGTTATTATAGTGTAGATCATTATGTGAATTATGTTGATGTATTGAAGTGAATCTCTCTCTGTGCATTCACTAAAATGTTAATATGATTATTAATTACTATAAATTTTATTTGTACAGTTGAAAAACAAAAAAAATATGATTAAACCTGATGGCAAGAAGCCATTTCTTCTCGGTGATTGGGATGTTTTACGTAACCGGTAGTATTGTGTGCCTTCATAGGTCTTAAATTGAATAAAGTAAATTATGGATTTTGTTTATTTGACGCGATATAAGCATTTTTCAGTTTTAATATTTTATTTACATTGAAGTAATAATACTAGCTAATTTTGATAACATTTCTATATGTTACAATATTTATTTACAATAATTATTCAGATTTATTTAAAATGTGTTACACTTATTTTATAGTACCTAGTTTGGAAAATTGACGGTATTATAGCCGATGATAATAAGCACAGATTACAAACTCAACAGCAATCACCGAAATAAATTAATTAAGTTAAAAATTAAGTAATTAAATAATCAATTCAAGTTCAACCAGTGTAAATATAGTATAAAAAAAGTAGAAACTAGCCAGAGAAAAATTGACATAGCTCATTTGCTAGTCATTAAACACACACGTAGAATTCAAGTGGAACTTTGCAGATACAACACAGTTATATGTGATTTAAGACAATTAAGCGAAACCCTAGGTGACTGCGGTGAAACCTAAACCATAAGATATTTCCTCGCATGCTCTCTATGTCTTCATTCCTATTGGTAAGTTTTCTGAATGTTAAAAAGGTGCGGAATATTGGTCATACTAATACAATCGTCGATAGAACAGCAAAAACCTTATCATTACGTAGCTAAGCATTGTAAATATGACTATAACTATCAAAACGTCAATCTGTAATTCAAATTTTAAGGTATTATTCACAGCGACTAAAACTAAATCTCGAATTGCAGAAACAATTAAGTAGGTACATAGTTTCAGGAAACTTTTGTTTAAACCCGAAATGTTTCTGTTTAGCATCAAACTCGGATTCTGAAATCCCTTAAGCCGTGTTACAAATTTGCAACTATATTAAATTACAAATGCCGTTCCAATATCACCCTTGCGTTAACGTGATAAGGTTGATGAGAATTGCAATTAGAGTTTGGCTTTGAACGCTAGCGAATCCAGTATGCAACTTTATTCCAAAGCGACAATTGCCCGCGTAGGTTTTAGCAAATAATTGTTGATATTCAAGTATGTTCAGCTTGATAAGTTTGTGATTACATAATTGATTTTATTTAGAAGAAGTGATGAACTGACGATGCCTTAGTAATAGCTTATGGTTACCGCGAAAATTGACATATGTTTGAATCTTAAAATGAGTTTCGGTGAAAGAAAATATCATGATGATGATCACATGATTACCTTCGAGTTGATTATTTATCACCAATTATCTACGTCGTATTGCGAATTTAATAGCCAGATTTCTTTCTTGGCTTAGTATATTACGTATATATCTGATTATGTGGAAATCTTAAATAGACTTAACATTTGGTAAAAGTTAAATCAATATTTTAAATGATTTTTCTTTATACCTATACCTATACCTTTATACCTTAGAAAAAGACTATGTGCGTTGTTTAAGAACAAAAATTAAAATTATGAGAATGTCCATTGACAGAAATTATCTTTATGTCAATCTAGAAATTCTATGGTAAAAACTTCCAAGTACCATGGATGATGAAAACTGAAGAAAGATATCTATCATCGATATCTATCGAACTCTATTGTCTGTAATCACTTTTGAATTGGCAAAATTTTGAATATAAGAAACGTATAGTGTTCTTATGTTCCAATCAAAACACTTCGAAGTCGTATTATTATAAATTTATACACGCAAATTATGTTTTTCTGAAGACAAACTAAACCAAAATGCAGACATACTCTTCCGGACTTTGTAAATATGATTGCAAAATAGATTTAAATGTTTCCTCTACACCGTTGTTGATATGAGAAAAGTTAAATGTAATTTCACTTGTAACCCTGTAAAGGGTGAAACCCGATAATGGAACTCATAAAATCCTGTTTAGATAAAACGTTTGAAGTGAACCGAATAACGTATTTTTTTCGTGTGTTTAAAAAGTTTGACATCAACATAGAGCCAACATTTTTAAGGATAGGTATTTCAAAATGGGTTCCTTTTGTCATGTAAGGTCGTAACTAAGAGAAAATTGTTATGAAATCAATCTAATCAAAATAAAAAAGAAATGAGTTTTTTTATCATGGCATGGTAAAGTGACGGGATTATGTTTGGTGATAAGTACAGTATAGTCCATGGCTCGCGAGCCTCACGATAGCTGGATATTAAACACTGGCTGATTCGAAAACCGTGACAAACGAATAGAGAGTCACTATGACAATTTTATCAACATGTGTATGGTGGTCGCGACCACTCGTTGGTTAATCCCGGAAAGCGACACGCCAAAGCGTGCTACAGTGTCGTGTATTAAACCTGGTGTATGATGGCCACGTTACAGTTGGATATCATTGTCGTAACTTACAACCCAGCATACTATTACACAGGATTAGTTTTTATTTTAAAGACTTGTAAACTGGTATTTTTTATCGTTATAGGTTTGGCGTAGTGGCCACAATCTCATTTGATGTTAAGCGACGATGTGGCCCAAGATGGTAACACGCTATACCTAGTGGAAGACTAGCACTCAAGTGCAGCTGCCGGAACACACCTATTGGTGCTTGGCGGCAGATTTTCAACTTGAGGGTGGTAGCTAGCCAGGCGGGCATTAGAAAAAACCCTATCACCATGCTATGGTTTCCTCACGATGTTTTCCTTCACCGAAAGCTCAGGCTCATTGCAGGGATTCGAACTCACGTCAATGGACGCGAAGTTGTACACGCTACCACTGCGCCATCATCGCTTCAAAAATCGTTTTTATTTGTAGCACGTTTATATTATTATTATGTAGGTTAAAAAGTTATTCAGACCAACTTTCATTTGACTCCTCTCGTGTAGACGAGACATAAAGAAACGATCACATAGGAGCTTTTAAGGAGCTTACATTAGTCGCGCGAGATGGTCTCATCCTGTGCTCGACGTAAAGCGCTAGATAGCATCAACACTTTCACGACATGCAGCGCTTTGCTTGGTGAAGGGAAACAGTCGATAACTTTTACTTTATTATATAACTTTTTGGTCTTAAATAAATCACGATAAAACTAAAAGATTTAGCTTTCTTTTTTTTCGAACTGACTATACTGTTAGCCTTAGGGGCGCTGGAGCCTTTGCGGCTTTTACAGCTTTACCGGGCTTGGGATTTAGCTTTCTAATGCAGTTGCAAAGTGGCTGCAAGACTTTAAAGTTCAATTATAAGAGATACTCTATTTAGCCATACTATTAAATAAATAAATGCAGTTTTAAAACAATATGGTTATAAGAATATAGATTTTCAATTTGAACGTTATACCTAACTGAGTGAACACTGGAAAATATTACACGAGTATCATATAATGATTTTTATTATATATATTTTTTGTGTACAATATGGATCACAGTTGATTATGCAAATTAAGGATAAATTGCTTTTGTTTGTAAATTCCATATAAAAATTTTGCAGGCCAATTATATACGTTATGTTTTTGTTTACATGAAACGTCTTAATATTTAAAATAAAAACTTCAAACCAATAAATAAATAAAAATATCGATAAACGAAAAAATAGAGACATCACTAGATATTCGACAACCAAGGTAAGTGGCGGCTATCGTACGATGCATCACTCGCTAAGCTGTTCTAGAGCACAACATTTACCGTAGTGGGAGCCGATCTGATTACAATAAGGGAAACTAGATTTTAGAATTATTTAGTTTTATATTTAGTTATAGGTAAAAGTGCTAACCATGGAACATTTTAGAAAGAATCGGGAAAGGCAATTATGTAAGTATGGAGCGATTTATGAATGGGAAGGAAGCGAAAGAAGTTTAAAAAGTGATCTTGCTTCCTTTCTTCCTAACTACGACAGATAGTTTGGTTTAAAATTTATTGATAATGAGAATAAAATCCCAAGTGAAATTGCCACTTTTCTCTGTCTTTATCGACCATTTCTATAGACTTCTTTAATCATAGAAGTATCTGACGAGTTGCATTTGCTAATAAAATTGACAGTGTTGCTTAAGCTACTATCAGTTTGCTATCAACAACTTCAAATACAGACACAAATAGATTGTTCCTCATAATAAATCAGTTAGAACGCTTAATTTACTATCGCGTGTACCTATACCGCTTACCTTTCATAGCGAAACACGAAAAACCACTGGCACGACAACATGTACAGAACTATCTTCACCAGTCATACTTAATGAACTTAACGAGTTACCTTTAACAGATTCACCTCAAATTTACTTCCTAGCAAAATTAATTATACCTATAACCGATATATTTTTTTTCTTTTCATTTCATTTCAAAACATATTATGGACCGAAATGAATATTATTAAACATTCAGAAATAATGTAGAAAATTGAAACTAAATATAGAAGTTTTAATACTCGTTCATACCGGAAAAACACATCCCGTGCAACCGGGAATACTCCGAGTGGAAAGTTCTCAATAAGTATTGATTGAGAGTTATAGCACGGTTCGAAGTCTCTAGTTGCTGGACAATAAGTTAGTTGTCCGTATTGATATATTTATAAAAATAATGAAATTTGTTCGAAAACTTATGGAAGTTTTTCGAGGTTTGATATAAGACAATTGTAGGTCTTCATTTTGTTTTAATTCTAAAAAAAATATTGTGGTCTCTATATATAAACTTACTTTCGTTACAAACAAATCTTAATTTTAGCCTCACTCCTAATTTACCTAAGTAAATCTTATTCATTAATATTATTAATGACATTAGTTGTGCAACATAACCATTGTAGGTCATTAGCATAACAGACGAGCTCTTGGAAAAATAAAGAAATTCTGCAATTTACGTAATCTTTTTCTTAAGAATAAACCCCTAAGAAGCGTTTCTAATTTTATAAAACAATCTACATCCCGTAGTTCTTCACTTTCATGTTACTTTGTCCAAATAAGTTACATAACTGAATTGTTTCTAGAACATTTGTAATCGTATTAGAGACGAAGGTAAGGGTGCTTTCTATTAGGGTAATTTATTAAAGAGAAACTTTTATTCTACTAATTTTCATTTATCTATCTCATGTCGCATTACAGCTTACCGCAGAGTATAAGGAACTGTGAGACTCGAGGCGAAGATGAAGTTATTTTTATTTATATTTTTAAAGTCTCACGTCGTGGTTTCATAAAACCAAACAATATTTTAATATTATTTTTATGTAAGTATGGTACTATTCGTATATAATTATGATTATTTATTCCCGACGCAAATAGAGAGGTGTTATGAGTTTAACGTGTGTATCTGTATATCCGTGTATCTGTAGTATTGTAGCTCGTAAACGGATAAACAGATTTTGATTTGGTTTTTTTTGGAAATGACACGAGACTGTTCATAGCTATGTTCTTGGCTATGATTCAAAATTCTGTAACTCGAAAAGTATAAGAAAAAACATGGCAATGTTGACCTAATGTTGCAGCATCATCTAGAATCTGCAGGATACCTAATTCCTCACAACTTTTGAAGCAATGATGTCCCAGTGGTAGTTTGTACGACTTCGAGTCGATTGACGTGAGTTCAAATCTCTGCCATGAGCCTGAGCTTTCGGTGAAGGAAAACATCGTGAGGAAACCATAGCATGGTGGTAGGGTTTTCTCTAATGCCCGCCTGGCTAGCTACCACCCTCAAGTTGAAAATCTGTCGCCAAGCACCAATAGGTGTGTTTCGGCAGCTGCACTTGAAAGCCAGTCTAAAACTAGGCTTAGCGTGTTATCTTGGGCCACATCGATACTTAACATCAGGTGTGATTGTGGCCACTACGCCTAACCTATAATGATAAAAAAACTTACAGCAGAGGTATCGTGTTTTGGCTCTGGAATGTTGTTAATAAATAGTTTACTTATGTCAGGGGTTTTTCAAATTTCAATTTACCTTGTAACGCCTTTTTTTCTGGATATATACTTATTTTTGTGTAGTTCTTATTTTTTTACTTGCTTTGGCAACCAATCTATAAGGTTTAAGGGTTTTTATTGCCATTACCAAGTCAGTTCGTTTTAACAAAATGGTAAACTTTCCTGGGAGTTTCCCGGGGATTTGTTATCCATATTAGTATTTCTTTCATCCAATTTTCTTGTGCATAATTATCAAGCTTTATTATGTTTAATAAAATCAAGATTACACAATTTAAGGTCAAATAATGCTTTGTGAATAAAGAATAAAAGCCACTATACAAAGCAGACTAAGATCCAGCAAAAAATAAGTTTAACTTTACTTAATAACAAAATGCATCATTAATTAACAAAGCGTTAATTTAATTATATAGTCATAGAGATTACAGTTTCAGATTATACATGTAGTTTCTTTTATCAAAGATTTAGTTTTAAAATATCTAGTTTTCTTTCTTACTTTTATATAATGCTTTACTGCACATAATAGAGAAACCGGAAGATTTCTAAATGGACGTTCTAAGCCATCTTTCTCATATTTTCGATAAAGCCCCTTTGTTAGCGTTGGAGGTAGGTAAAAGTAACCACGGTAAAAGTCTTAGTGAAAATTAGTGGTCGTTAAGACGGTCTAGGGGGTACTGATATAGGGACTGTTTAAGTAAAAAATGTCAAAAGTCTTGTTTTCCTGGAACGTCGTTCAGCAGATTTACATAATTAGATTCCTGCATATTTCAAATTATAGCTAAATCAATCTATATATATATATATATATATATATATATATATATATACATATAAATGGATGTTGGTACGTATATTCCTCATGTACTCTAAAACGGCTAGAGCGATTTTATGAAATTTTCAGACAATCTTCACATTAGCTGTTGAAACCTGTAAAGTTTGGTAGCGTTCAGATTTTTTTGAGCGAATTCTAACCTTTGTTTTTTCCATATATCATGGCTTAGTTAGTTTTTGTACCACGACACATCTCTTACAATGTTTGTAGTAATTAAGTTATTTATAAACAATTCGATTTTTTGGGGGGGCAAATAAATATTTTATTTGTAAAATGGGTGATGGGTTATATAAATATGAGAGCCTATGGACAAAAATCATTCTTTAATAATGTTCCACATTTTATTTTGTCCATGTTCAATATTTTAGGCTAAAAAAAATATTTAGAATCAGAGATTGCCCGTTGCAAAATAACTGGTGTTGCTTTTTAGGGTTCCGAAGCAAAAGGAACGCTATGTCCGTCTGTCTGTTCGCGGCTTAACTCGGAAATTCTCAATACTTGAAACCTGTAATTTTGGTATGGTTATACATATGTATCACATCGACAAAGTGGTAAAATAAAATCTTGAAAAAAAAAAGTTTAGGTTACCTCTTCTTACACTCCTACACTTAAAGTGGGAATGATTTTTTCTCGTTTATCCCATCGTGTGCATTGTCGATGGATAGGTCGTTCAAAGATATTGTGGGTATGTCAAAATCATTTTTCGATTCAGGGATCCGTTTGCGAAATATTAAGCTTTAAAGTACACATTTTTGAAAGAGTCAAGTGTCCAGCCATCTAAATGGCTGTTTTGTGCTGTTTTGTTTTAGAAAAAATGCATTTAGTAGTATACATATACAATAATTTCCTACAAATTCCATTAAAAATTACTTAAAACCTCTCTCTAAAGGATGATGCAGTAACACCGGGCCGGGCCAGTGTAGAATGAATTTCTTCATACAAAAGTACCGGCATGAATTATCCTTTATTCATGCCACACCGGGCCGGATCCGTGCCCCGGCCAGGCACGGTGGCAGGGATCCAGCAGGTATTTAGCATGAATTACTTCATACAAAAGTATTACTATAAATATTTGACCGTGTCCCGACCAACGTTAAACCCGGCGCCGGCCCTTTGTAACATGAATCATGCTTTACTTCATACAAAAGTATCTTATAAATGTTTGGCCGTGTACGGGTCGGCGCATGGCCTGCCTCCAGCGCAGTGATATATGAATGATCGATAAGTCTGCATATTATGATGGGTAACTACGTAACCCTACACTGTTCGTGGCTCGACACGCACTTGGTAAATTTTATTTAAGAATATTTTTTATTATTCACAATCATTTGAACACAATTTCACTTGTTTACATAGATATATTTTAAACTTAAGTATGTATTCGAAAATTACATTTCATACTTGGTTAGAAAAGGCCTTTGAAGTTATAGGTAAACTAATCAAACCTAAAATTCCGTTTAAATCCGTACTACGTGCTCCGCTCATATCTTCGGATAGATTAAACGGATTAAACTTTACAGATTGCGAACGAGTTCGTTTCTATTGTACGTATACACTTTGTTAGGATGTTTCGATTTCGATGGAGTATCGAAAATTCAATACACGGTTACGAGCAAGTTTAGCTCCGACGCGAAAGTGGTATCGTAAGTGGATATTCGGTTTGTATTTACCATTTTGTTGGAGTTTATAGTCTGCGTATCGACTTTTTTTGGCTTTCGCTGATTTTGTATATTTAATTGAATGAAAGTGTTAGAATAACAAGATTTGTTTGAAGGAATTTCGAAGATATTGTAGGTATATAACCTTTTTTTTTATTGTAACAGGTTTTGATAGTAAGCACAGTACAATTCAAGAACTAATGCGACCATCGAGACCTCGGTAGGTATTGACGCTTGTCACTGTATGCTGGCCTGCACTTTGTTCGGCTTCCGAATATACACTAATTGATTCTAAAATGCGACAAACAAAAGAGTCACTGTGATGGGCTTATTACTATGTGAATGGTGGTTGCGAAGCAGCTGGGTATATACCCAAAATATATGTATACTTAAGTCATAAATCTAATAGACAATATCAAATGTAGAGAGGTAGGGCACAGAGAAATTTCTATGGAGACTCTCTCTACTTGGGGCAGCCCGACTGGTGGAATACCTCCACCCTACAGAAGATCGCAGCCAAATGACCTAGTGTTGTGTTCCTACGGTGAGTAGGGTTTCCAGAGCTCCTTGGGATAGGGGGTTCTAGCTCGGCAAGGTGCTTGTGATATGTATGGTATTGCAGGCGTTCATAGGCTACGGTAACCGTTTACCATCAGGCGGGCCGTATGCCTGTTTGCCAATTTGTAGTATAAAAAAGTATAGTCGACCCTTCCATTTGAATTATGGATGTAAACGGCTGATATCGAAACGCGACATGCCTGATCATGCCACTATAGCGGTTATTATACCTAGTATATGGTGATCGTGACCCAGGCGGACACAATAGTCGTGCTCTCTTAAAAAGTCAGTTTGTACGTTTTAATGATAGAAATTAAATGATTGAAAAGACTTTTGTTATTTTTATACCGGTTTATTTTGAAGACGATTGTATTTTTTATACATATATTCCTTTTGGTATAATGTTTGATATTCGTCTAAACTCTAAAGATAAAGAAATTACATTCAAAGATATAGTATGTTTTTCAAAGATACATCGCTACGAATGATAGGTTTTGCCCTTTTTGATCAAATCTACGCTCGTTTCAAGGAAGTACTAAGCTATAATACAATAAAAAAATAATTTCTAACATTCATGAATGCATATGCCTTAAATAATTCGCTTAGTTTTTTTTTTATATCGTTATAGGTTTGGCGTAGTGGCCACAATCTCACCTGATGTTAAGTGACGATGTGGCCCAAGATGGTAACACGCTAAACCTAGTGGAAGACTGGCTCTCAAGGTCAGCTGCCAGAACACACCAATTGGTGCTTGGCGGCAGATTTTCAACTTGAGGGTGGTAGCTAGCCAGGCGAGCATTAGAAAATGCCCTACCACCATGCATAGTTCTTAGTGTAAGGTTCTTTAATAATTACATTACTGATTTTTGATACAGAATAAGTCCAAGGTTCAAGTTAAGCAGATTTTGCTGTTAAAAGATTATTACAGGATTAATCATTACGTAAACGTTAGTGATGTCTGAAAATGAATCCCTCTCTGTACATTCACGAAAATAATAAAATTATTAATTTGTAAACATTATTTACACAACTAAAATGCTACTGAGTTTCTTATCGGCTCTTCTTAATGCCTGGTATGTATTCCGAACCGAAGGTAATATAAGTTCATTAGTGCCTTATGAAGGCCTAAATTAAACAGGATACTTACTCTACTACCATGTTTTTTCTGATTATGTAATTGAACCTAAGTTGATGCATTACTTGCATAACATATGAATTCTGTTTTACATAGCAAACGCATTCGTATCTGTGACCTAAAACTGTTCATTGTAAACTTCTTACTATGAATGAACAATGCCTTAACAAATAATAAAAAAGGAACAGCACAAAGGAATCGATTTTGTACAGAGCAGGTGCGACTTTATTTTATTCACATTGACCTTCTTTTGATTTAATATGAAAAAGAGATCATGTATTCCAACTCAGCTCTTAGGAGTAGCAACCCAAGTGATGGCTCAGTAGTAGCGTGTACGGACATCGCGCCAATCGACGTGAGTTCGAATCCCTGCAATGAGTTTGAGCTTTCGGTGAAGGAAAGCATTATTATGAAACCCTAGACTTGTTGTAGGGTATTTTCCAAAGCTACCACTGACTACCATCCTCAAGTTGAAAATCTGTCGACAAGCACCTATAGGTGTGTTCCGGCAGCTACACTTGAGAGCCTATCCCTTCCACTAGACTTAGCGTGTTACTATCTTAGGGTTACATCGTCACTTAACATCAGATGAGATTGTGGTCAAATGCTAAACCTATAAAAACAATTTTTTTTGAGTTTGGCTCTATGTAGTTAAATGCCGCAATGCAGGCTTAGTGAAAGATTCTCAAGTCGATGATAGTAGAAAGCCTGGTATAATTGAAAATAGTCTAACACTATATAATCATTAATGAACCTACCCATTAGCATTGGTATTTCAAATAAACCATAAAATAAATAAACAAACAGAATTACCAAGATCAATCTATATTACGGAATCATTGGTTTTATTCCCCATACGCCACGTCGTTGTTCGGGAGGACTAATTACTTAATTTGAAATTCATGATATAACGGTCCCTCGATCTTACTTGGTCCCTTGTAATTCAGTGTAGGCGAGGGAAAGAAAATCAAAAGGGACATATTTCGATCTAAACTACATCCATTGTAAAACGTATAAAATGATTTTAACTTAGTGGCAACGATTGTTAATTTATCGCTTTGAGGGAGGTGGACTGGAATCCAACAATGAGTTTAATCTTACTACTGTGATAGAAAACAATGAAATCATTGTGAACTACACAATGTCATCTAGATATTGTCTTTGAGTTGAATTTTCATCGCCCAGCATCTAAAGGTAACCTAAAATCGATAGATCTTTGCTTGAATTGGAAGAACTATTCCCAAGAGTTCAGTTTACCTAACAATAATTTTTACCTTCAGTCGATAGCGTAACTGATATACGCAAACATCAAAAATTTTTTTGGGGATCATGCTGAAGCTTAAATTTGCTTATATCGGGTTGATATTACATTGGTGTCCATTAGTGGTAATAATGTTTCGTTCAGTCATTATGATTTTCTCGAAGAACTTAAATATACAATAATAAGTTTATTTTAAAACAACATTTTTTTCCCATCCAACTATCCATTCAGCCGAAAGACGTCCATTTCTGCATAAGCCTTACTCAAAGATCGCCACAACGACAGGTCCTACGTTGTTTGCATTCAGCGGATTCCTGCAACCTTTTTCAGGTCGTCGATCCATTTATGATGAGTCTGCCCACGCTGCGTCTTCGGATGCATGGTTACTGTTTTACTTTAGTGGTGCGTGGGAATTAGGCACGTATTAAATGGTAATGTCTTTATTAGGTTTTTACAAATATAATACATGTAGTTACACGTAGGATGACACACACAGCTCAAGGACATCGACCACAGACAATATTGACCTTATCATAAAGTATATTATCTATGTTCGTAACAGTTACCACTAGAGCACTCTTCGGTGTCTTCAGCCGTCCATTTAACGAGCAATGTGCTCCACATACAGGCCTCGTGGCGCAGTCGTAGTAAGCTCTACTATTGAGCCGAGAGGTCGCGGGTTCGATCCCCGCCCATGACTGACTTTTGTGTGTTGAACATAATTGTCAGTTGTGTGTTAAATATATATGTATAGTATATCAGCTATATAGTTACCATAATACAAGCTATGCTTAGTATGGAATTAAACGGCCTTGTGAAATTGTGTCCAAAAAAAATACTGCCACTTAAAAGAGGGTTCTCAGCGTGATCGAATCAGAAATGAGGACATCCGCAGAAATACAAAAGTCACCGAAATAGTCCTCAGTATTGCTAGAACGAATTTTCTCGGCGCCAGTGTAATCCAAAATCGAATGCTCTTGATATGCTATCTACAATCTATTACGACTAAATCAATGAAGCGCTCGTATAAAAAGAAAAATAAAAGTTAATTTCACAGAGCGCAGTGAAATTTTCATTGTTCTAACTTTTAACACTTTTTTTCATTACCTGTACATTTTCACGATATAAGCCACCTGCTAGTTTAATCGGCTATTATGTTCCCGTGAACCATTGCCGTAGCAATATGGGTGTCAGTGGCTTCAATAAACTTAACTTACGCTTCTTGGCTTTGTTTTACGGTTGTGTTGCCGCGCAAGAATATTTTGAAGGTGATTATGATATCTTAATAGATTTTTTTTTTTTTAAATCTATTAAGCATGAGGATAATCGTATATCGAAATTCCGTGATATAGAAGTTAAAAGGAGCAAAATTTTTATATTTTAAACCTACAATGCGACCAAAATTGGTAGAAAATATGCGAGGGCGCTAGTATCGCTTACATGGTAACCCTGTAAACGGTTTTGATACTTGAACATTTGTAATAATATATTTAATATTGATTTATATTTCACCAATTGGTGTTTTCATATTAACTTATTTATCTAACTTCACTACGGTTTTGCAGTCGCTGAGAATTGTAAAGAATGTACGACAGAGAAAATTCGAAATTAATGTTTTCGGAATAATAACAACAATTTATAGTATTAGCTAATAATGTATACTATTCTACGGTACTAAAGTTTTCCAAGTATATCGAGTGTGTGTGCTGTTGTACATTATTACGTTTTCACTCAACTTTTACCATTTTAAAACACAATACCATAATTTTATTCTATTATTTATCAATAAAAATTAAAAAAAAACATGTCGACGCTTTCCGGTGTGATCACGATCTTAAAACGATTTATCATTGAAAAATTAAACAAGTATACATACTCTTTACATTTTATAAACATAAATAATATTTAAAAATAAGGATAATATTTTTTTTTAAAGGACGTACTAAGATTATTTTATTAACCATCTCTCGCAATGCCGTGCCTTCAAATTTATATAACGCATAAAGAAACACGGTACCTACTCGCATATTTTTTTCAATTTAATTTAGTGTCGAAATTAAATAATCGAAGTATAAATCATACGCTAAAGTAAAACCGTAATATATCATGAAACAGAAAATATTATCTTTAAATATACACATTCGATCTAGCGTAGATTCATAGAGTAAATAATTATTGTTTATTTAAAATTAAGCAAAATGAAAGAATAGCAAAAAGGCATATTCTTTTACTTTGACAGAAACTTTAGTATCATGGAATAATAAACATTATTGCCAGGATTATTAATGGGAAAAAAATGTTGAATTCCGTCATCCACGAAGGTAAAACGCCGCAGGCATGGAACAAAAGTGTGGTGGTACTCTTCTTCAAAAAGGGTGACAATACCCTATTGAAGAATTATAGGCCCATCTCACTTTTGAGCCATGTTTATAAGCTGTTTTCGAGAGTTATTACGAACCGTCTCGCTCGCAAGTTCGACGACTTCCAGCCTCCCGAACAAGCCGGTTTCCGAAAAGGCTACAGTACCGTAGATCACATACACGCATTACGGCAGGTTATACAGAAGACCGAAGAGTATAACCTACCCCTTTGTTTAGCGTTTGTGGACTACGAGAAAGCCTTCGATTCGATTGAGACCTGGGCTGTACTACAGTCTCTCCAGCGGTGCCAAGTAGACTACCGGTATATCGAAGTGTTGAAGTGTTTGTATGAAAACGCCACTATGTCAGTTCGACTGCAGGACCAGAACTCGAAACCTATCCTGTTGCGGCGGGGAGTCAGACAAGGAGATGTTATCTCTCCTAAACTATTCACCGCTGCACTGGAAGATGTCTTCAAGGTTCTGGACTGGGAAGGACTAGGCATCAACATAAACGGCGAGTACATCACCCACCTTCGGTTTGCCGACGACATAGTACTCTTGGCTGAGACCATGGAGGACCTCCGTGCGATGCTCGATGACCTCAGTAAAGCCTCTGAACGAGTTGGTCTTAGAATGAACATGGACAAGACGAAGATTATGTCGAACGTCCATGTAGCGCCAACTCCCGTGAAGATCAGAGACCATACGCTTGAAATTGTTAAAGATTATGTTTACTTGGGACACACAATCCAGTTAGGTAGATCCAATTTCGAGAAAGAGGTCAATCGTCGAATCCAACTCGGCTGGGCGCTACCCGGGAAGCTACGTAACATATTCTCGTCCAAGATACCGCAGTGTCTCAAGACGAAAGTCTTTGACCAGTGTGTGTTGCCAGTGATTACATATGGAGCTGAGACGTGGTCGCTAACTATGGGCCTCATAAGAAAGCTCAAAGTCACTCAAAGGGCAATGGAGAGGGCTATGCTCGGAGTTTCTCTGCGTGATCGAATCAGAAATGAGGAGATCCGCAGGAGAACCAAAGTCACCGACATAGCCCGAAGAATAGCTATACTTAAGTGGCAGTGGGCTGGCCACGTAGCTCGTAGAACAGATGGCCGATGGGGTCAAAGAGTTCTCGAGTGGCGGCCACGTACCGGAAGACGCAGCGTGGGCAGACCCGCCACAAGGTGGACCGACGACCTGGTAAAGGTTGCGGGAAGCCGCTGGATGCGGGCAGCACAGGACCGGTCGTTGTGGCGATCTTTGGGAGAGGCCTATGTCCAGCAGTGGACGTCTTTCGGCTGAAATGATGATGATGATGATGATTGCCAGGACAAAAATTTATTGTATTTTCGACGACAGTACTTTTTCTCGTTTTGGTCAGGCTGTACGGTATGTTAACAGTTTATATCTTTTTATCATTTTTATTCGGACCATCTTAAGCAAAATATAATGATACAGGCTATGTAATTTCTGGAACCACATGCTATAGTCTAATTAATTTCCTGTCCAAATCCGTTGAGATTTTTTTTCGTAAGGCTCGTCAAACATATTATTATTTTTAAAATTTATTTTAACTTTTCTGGACTTTGGTACAAGGTTTTCATATAAAATGTCTAATGAAAATTTGTTAAGAGTCAACTTGCAGAGTATTTAAAGGACAAAAGATTGTATTTTCTTTTACACAACTATGATGGCAAACAATCATACGGTACAACTGATAGTAAGCGGCTACAAACAATAGCCTATGGATGCTTGTAATTCCATAGGTATCACTAGCGTTTTGCTGATCTAGAATCTCCCTACCCCAAGAAGCTCTGGAAATGCAGAATAAAACACAATGTTATTTGGCTTCGATATTCTGTAGGGTGGACATATTCCACCAGCCAGACTGCCCCAAGTAGAGAGAAATCTTTAAAGACTTTTCTTTGTGCCTTACCTATCTTAAAATTCAAAATAATATAGTTTTCGCTAATAGGAAATATTTCAATTTTTCATTATTCTGATATTTTCTATGTGCGTTGCACCATAATAAATTATATTTTATTAACTTATAACTTTCTTTACAGAATTGCATAAAGCACATTACTCAACACACCTTAAGAAAATCCCAAAGTACTTCGAAATTAGAGGCGAACACGCAAAAGATCAATTCGAGCTAAAGTTTAATGAAATCCAGCATTTCGCAAACAAGGACAACCTGACGTTAATTTATAAAATCAAAGTAGAAACTCTGAAGCCGTATCAAAAAATCACAAAAAAGACGTTACACAAGAAAGGTAAATCTAAAAACTATAATGTACCGCTGAAGAAGAACAGCATGAAACTTTCAAACTTTGAAATGTTTTTGCGGAAAATGGCAGAAGAGAGCGGTCATAATGTACAGAAGATTGATTTGAATCCAGCTTTGACGACGGAGAGACTGAAATTTGGAACAACAAAATTATTACAGATGAAGTATAAACCGATAATTTCAAGGGTCAAAACGAATTACACGAAGATTGTGAGGCCAGTTAGAAATAAGGAAATTGTTCTTACATTGTAGATTTACTTACAGGTATTTTATATATATTTTTTAACAAAATTTTTTTGCTTTGTTTTATTATATTCATAATTTATGTCACCTTTTTCCATTTTCCACGTTATAAATAGAAGCCAGCTAGTAATTATAAAAAAAGCAGTTAACTTATTTTCTTAATACTAATTTTCTTCTCGTATTTTTATTTGTAAGAATTACTCAATTAGAGTGTACGCCTATCTACGTCTATATTTCATATCAAATATTTATCTAGATATTATTTTTACTGCCAAAGCATGCTGGTAACACCCATTCTCTTAATATTAAACTTTTCACATTTTAATATATAAGTAAATCGTGGTTGCGTTGGTTTTGGGATATCAACGACACATACGAGTATATAAAAGGAATAAAAAAAATCCTTTTCTCAAAGCATATATAATGAAAAAATTTATAGTTTACCTCACATGGTTCCTTTATTGCTTACTGAGATTGCATTATCTTCCGTATCGCAGCAATCTATTAAAGACGGGTTTGTATGCCACTGACCACCAGAGTCCGGTGAAAATTAATTATTTCTTCTTCTACTTTTTCCTAACTTGGCAACCAGTCTTCTTTATTGAAGACCATTACTGCCATTATCAAGTGTATATAGTTTCCAATGTTATTACGATTTGTGTATCCTCACAAGATGGTGGCTCCCTTATTAGAACTTTCTAGGGAGATTTTGTGGTATCTCAGAGTTCATGATCCATGTTACTACGAGAAATCCAATTCACTTCACTTTTGCACAATACCCAAACTTTATTATGCAAAATGACACCTGTATTACACAATTAAGGGTCAAATAACACATATTTATGAATAAAAAAAAAACCACTACGTGACAGTTTGAGATCCCGCCAAAAAAACCAACATAATTTCATTGCATGTATCTTTCATAATAAATCTTTAGTTCAAAATTAAAACAATAAACTATTATGTAAATAGTATTATAAAAGGAGTAGGTATTAAAAGTTTTTTAAACTCCATCTATTTAAAAAAGAGGTCTTGATTGTTCAAAGTAGAAATTTCCATAAAGTAAAACGGGAATTTAAACACGTTAATCGCAATTTTGTTTTGTAAGTTATAATTAATAGGATGCCGACATTGTTAATTAATGGACATTCCGGATTGGTTCGTTACCTATTTGTCAAACCGTCAACTGGTTTGTGCAGGCCTAGCCATGGTCACCTCTAACAATTATTTTTATATCAATCGCCATGAATTGGTGATTGTTCAGTGTCATGTTTTACGGTACATGCATTGATTTGGACCCTCACAATATAATGTATTGAAGGAAAATATGATAATTAAAGCTTACAATACTGGTAGGATGTTTTCAAATATTCGAATAATTAAGCTAATTATTCAAATATAACAATTACGAATATTACATATTACAAGCCCTCAAGAATTTGTTACTAAGCATATCTCAGTGTCTTGGCAGCTTCACTTGAGAATGTCACCTTTTCAAAGTAGTGTAACACAAAGAGCATTGTCACTTAACATCGTGTGAGATTTTGGGCAAGATTGAGATTGGGTCAATTATAAATATTTCTAGAACCCTTCTATCACTTGATCTTGCTTTATAGCTAGTTAAACTTGCCTAGATAATTAGATATTAATACGTCTCTAGTGCATACATTAAATTGTAATATACTTACATAATACAATAGCTAGTTCAAACAAGAGTCTTTGTTGAAACTGTGTGTGTGCAAACTTCCTGTATTTCAACACTCATAAGTTATTTCATATTCCATAGACCGATTTTCATATAACAAACAATAGTAACGATACTCATTTGCTGAAAAGTATGATAATGTAAAACTGTTAGGTTATGTAAACCATTTTTATACAGTAAATTATGTGTATAAAAATATCGCAAAGTTTGCAATCAATGCTTTTCATTACGTAATGATATAGAAATAGTGATTTCGGTTTATATTTCCTTTATTGAATTAATTTCATTTAATAGGAATTGGCCAGTACACGGTTGATCAAAGTTTATTCAAGTGTGTACTTCATTTGGTAATAGACGTAAAACTTTGTGTAGCGGTTAACTGGAATTTCACTTTGATTGCAGAAAATAATTGTAATGCATCTCCCTTTGTCCTAGCAACGTACATGTAACGAGTAATTTAATTTACAGGTAATTACCTGTAAAGGTAAACTTTAATGAGATGAAATAAAATTAGTTTTTTTTTTTAATTATTTAATGTATTTATCTAAATCTAAAACTCTTCTCTTTGGAGAGCTAGTAATTTTTTCAGCCGTATGTACGAGGATAGTAATATTGATATTTCTAATTGTGAGGAATTGTAATTGACTATGTGTTTCTAATTGTAATTACTTGTCCTTCTGATTTGTAAAGCTGTTGGTCTTCCTAAAATAAAATAAAAGTACATATTTAAGATGCTTTTTACATCAAAAGGCGCTCAGTGTAGGGCTAGTAAAAACATTGATTGACATATTTCCGTCATAACACATTTAAACCAATAGAGATTAACAAGATGCCCATTACGATTACCATCAAAATACGTAATAGATCAGCTTGATAACAGTTGTGTGGCGTCAAAAAGTTTCGCCACAAATAAAACTGTGGTTAGCTGGCGTATTCATGAACCTAAGTTGTCGTTACTTGGACACTTCTATGAAAAACATGGCAACTTCTCGCCCAATCCGCCCGCCTCTGTAATGATCTGATGATGGAAGTAAGTTTCGATAAGTTTTGTCGACGCTCTTCTTTGGTTATTTTGTTATCGTTGATCTAGATATATTATTGGTTGGTATAAAGACGAATATATTATATAAAACTTTTGTTGTTTATTAGAATTTAGATTTAGCCCATGAGTTAGATTGTTGCGTGAAAATTTTGCATTTAAATATCATTTAATAAAATATTGTCTTCGCATATTCGATTTCAATACGAAAGGATTCATCTAAAATCTTGCCTAAAATGTAAATTATATTATATTATTTTCTTTATACTATACTAGTTTTTTCTCTCAATTTACTTCTATACCAAATTTAATTGCTGTCGGTTTAGAGACTTAGTAGTGAAAATTTAACAAACAGACAGTGTAAGTTTTGTAAGTGTAAGAATTTATAATATTGGTATGTCTACTTTGTACAACATTACGTTTAATGTTACGTTTATATAACGTTTTTCTCATTACACCCATACTACCCCCAATTTTCTAGCTGAAACAAATCCATCCAAAGGTACTTATAACATAAATAGTTTGTAATATTCAATTAGAACTATAAGTGATGGTGTACAACAACTTTTGTAAATAGTTTATACCATTTATTTTGTAATATATTAAACAAAATATATTATTATATTATATATTCTATGTTATGAAACATATAATAAACAAAAAAGTTATTTTGCTAAATAAAATATAACATCAATAGACACGTCGTATAAGAAACTCAAAGATGAAACTATTCTGAATTCATTTATCTTTGTACGTAGTGAAAATTTTAAAATCGAATTGCAATGCGAATTTTGGCAAGAGCTATGGAAAGAAATTAAACTCTAAAAAGAGGTCAACAACGTAGCTACGTCGAAAGTGATGAAATTTAGTAGATAAAGAATTGCAAAGGTAATATAGAACGGTTTGCCGCGAAAGGCATTGAATCACTCGAGAAGGAAATTTGTCTCGTCAATTTATATGTGAAGAATAAATCTAAGAATGAGGCTGGGTTACGCTCATAAATTTTTACTCGACAGTACATTCTGATTCAGAGTGACTAACTATAGAATTGTTTTTTACTTGTAGAAAATGCTAGTTACTATTGTTACAAAACTACACTTCGCTAGTTTTTAAATAAATAATTTTTTAACAAACATATTTTGCTATTTATCATTAATGAGCACAATTACGATATATATTATTTTCCACCTGATAATAACAGTAAACAATCTTCTACTTCTTACCCAAATCCCACCTAAATAGAGTCAGTAGAATATGTTTTTCTCCTCCAGCTTTCTTTATTAACTGTCATTTCATTATTCAAATCTTTCATACATATACCATTACTCACACAATCCATACATACCATCTTCGATTTTCTTTTACTTCATATATTATATCCATCCAACTTCATGCTTGACACTCGTCTAGTTTTACCATTTACATCTGTTCCACATGCAATTTTATTTAAACCTATGTATTTCGTTGCCCAGCACTCAGATCCATCACGACAGGTCTTATAATGGTTTTATGCACTTACAGTAAAACATTCATCAATTATGAGAATTGATCTTCAAATATGAGAATTGTTTGGTTCAATAAAAAAGAAGGTGTAATATATAGTTACAAAATTAATAAGTGCTTATCATTAGGTTTCAATTTGAGGATTAACACAATACTGACGATCACTGTAAACTTAGATAAAGCTATATACATAATATGATTGCGTTAAGACGTTTTCTATCATATATACTTCGAAACTACGTTATTCACGAGGTTTCCTAACGCGCTATCCTTTACCCATGATCGGTACAAATATGATCCTAATCACTTATGTGGCTAATTCATCCACTTGACCAACTATTTAAACTGGAACTGTGTATTTGGCACGGCGTGCGGTTGAATTCCGCCGTTCCATTAGGGTAACGAGTGAATCAGCCGGTAGAGTGCGCTCGTATCTGCGCTTTGATTTTGCTCTTGATTATTCCATGTTTCATATACATAGTGATTTAAAATTCAATTTTACTTCTACAAGAAAAGCATATATCGATATCCACTATGAATAATATTGTAACTCATTTAGCCTTAGTTTTCAGTAAAGCTGTTTAAAAATATATATCAAATCCATATTTTTTTTGCATCTTGATTCTAATGTAAATTGAGAGTCGATATTATATAGGCACTATCTATGTCCGCAACTGCACATGCTTACGAAATTAATTGTAAAAAATACGCAATTTCATAGTTATTTTTTGCAATGCTTTATTTTTACTCATATTTTATGATTTGTGAAGAACGTATTATTGATAAACTCATCAGTTTCAAAATGATATTAAATTAGTACTCCATTCTTAAATAAATTTAAAATTTGTGGGAAAATAGGCATGACTTAAAATCTAGAAATAAATATCGAGTTAAAAGATCTAGTTCTAAAATTAAGACTAAATAAAATCAATAGATGTTATTTGGGTAATTGTATTAGATTTCATAACAAGACATACCGATGTAGATTACTAACTTCTCTGATAATTAATTCAAAAACCTTGTAATGTAAATTTCACTGTTATTATAATGTGGATCTTGTATATTTACATGTTTAGTAACAATGTGCTAATCAAAACGCAAAATGCACGGCAATGTGATGGCAATGTGTCTGATGCTAAGCACAGTACTTATAATCCAAAAAACAACAGCGTCATTCGGGAGAATGGCAGTCCATCGCTAGTTGTTGCTAATTCCGGAACATGGCACGTCTTAATGTGGCTCTATGACGGATGTTATCATCTGGTTTACGCGATCCAGTTAGACACAACGGTCGTGTGCTACCATTCTGCAAGTCACACCGACTTTCTATTATGCTCTTCACGATGACTGAGATGCTTCCCAAGTTAGTGGTTGCTTTAAAGTTCGTAAGTTACCTAACAGACCACCTCTAACCTGAATGACTATGAGATTGATAGCGAAAAATTATACTCTTCTCTTATTGCCTACCATAGGAGGTGAATCACGTGTTGTTAACATATAATAAAATTGAAGTGACTATTTGTAATATCAATATAACACATTTTTACTAAATGCATATGAAAGTATATACGCTACCTATAACAAAAAAAAAACAATTTTTAAATTTACAGTCTGTCTGTCTCTTTGTTCCGGGTAATCTTCGAAACGGTTGAATTGATTTTGACGGGACTTTCACTGACAGATAGCTGATGATGTAAGGAATAGCTTAGGCTACTATTATTTTAGAAAAATAATTAGGGTTCCGCACAAAAAATAAAAATAGAACCCTTTTTAGTAGCCCACGCGAACGGAGCCGCGGGCACAGCTAGTAATGTAATATATCTCTACTATTTTATTATCTTAGTAAAATTTCGTCACAAAAGGAACCCATCCACCAAATATTTAACTTTTAAATTTTTTTGTAAACAGGCAAAATTAGTATAAAAGACAGTAATTAAATAATTAATATAAAAAATGTTTTTAGTTAATTGTGTTAGGCTTAGCTTAATTGCTTAATATGAACATAACCGATTTGCCCGGTAATAATTCAAGGATCATGTTAAGCAAGGAATATTGCCGAAAGGATATTTGTAGGGTGAAACATTAAGTGAATGAAAGTGACGTATGGAAGTGATTCCACCTGTGTGTATTCACTAAAAATTAAAATAACTCTAATGAAAATAATATACTTATATAAAATTCTTAAATAATAATAATATTAACAAACCTGCTCGAGTTTCTTGCCGTCTCTTCTCGACGACTTGGATGTTTTCTGAACCAATGGTAGTGTATTGATGTTCATAAGTACCTTCTTAGGGTTCAAATTGAACTAAATTTATTTTATTTCATATGATGTAACTTCGTTTATTATAGCTAATTTTTAATATCTAATCAATCTTTACCTACTTGATTGTTATCGAACTACGTTGAATACTCGTTAAGTTTTATTTAGATAAGAGGTAAGTTGTTCCTACACTCGCATATTGCCAGACAATATAAGAATCAATAGGTAATATATGTACTTACATGCTTATAACGTATGGATTTCCTGTCTAAACTGCATTCGATCCCAAACGAGGCTAAATGTACCGCTGCCGCGCTGGCTGGTACTCGTCGCAACGTATTTCGCTTTCAAACGCATAAATCTGTCTCTATCGGCATAAATCGGTCGAAGAATTGACAAATAGATACAAATTGAACATGAACCCAGCCTCTTATTGACTATGACTATAATGCTAGAGTTACTGCGATTTCTAAAACTTGGCGAAACATTTTCCCAAAATATAATTATAACATTAATATAAATACACACATGTACCTAACATAAATAGAATTACTATGTATACACACATAATATGTTTAACCAGTTTTATCCGCTGTTCCACACCCTTCTATTATGCAGTAATTATTTTCTTCTCAAATTTCATAATTTCTGAAAATAATATTGATAATTTTTATAGCCTATCACTTTCGGAATTACATTATCCTCTTTGTGATCAAAATTTAATTAAATTTGGTTGAGAAAAATAAAAATATCATATATAACAGTAACACATAGACATAGCCAAAGCCCTTGTTAATTCCGTGATACAATATTAAAATCGGAGGAAAGAGTGGTTGAGTAGTTCGAAATGATTATTTATATTATGTATGTATACATCCTTTTACATACTTACAATCAGTCCGAGCAATTCTTACAAAAACAATTCTTCTAATGGCTTTCTGTTTCTTCGTAAGTTTTTTTTAATGTACTGGCCGCAATCGATATGATATTATTCTCATATTTCTTGTTGTCTTCTTATTATAGTTAACGATATAATTCAATTTTATGACTAATGATTTTCTTTCTTTAATATAAAAATTAATTTATATCATATGTTCTTGCCAGATACTATATATATAATATTCATCCTAAGAAAACTATATAAGCACATCTTAGTTTATCTATTTCATTTAATTTAATTTTTAATTATATTAGCACTACTCCCTAACAATAACTCTCCGTCACTCAAATGACATCCACGCTTCCAGTAACCAAGCCTTTCGAATTTGTTACGAAGTTTTTGTTCGTTCATACATAGACGACATTGCTTTTATGGATTAAGGGGATGTAGACTTTTTTGACATGACGTAATGGAAGAGGAGACTCTAATTTGAATCCAAAAAAATCTTCTAAGTGATTTGCGACATCCTTATACTCTCTGTTACATTCGTTACTCGATTAAAAAATATTATACACATTTAAATAAAATATGCAGATACACATTTAAATAAAATATGTAGACACAATGCATAGATTGTAATAAAAAAAGGTGTGTGTGCGATTCACACACGATAGAAGTGAAAGTTCATTTTAAAATATATTTTATATTTCATTTAAACAGTATGCAATATACATACACACCGACATTTGCTCTCTCGCTCTGGCTCACACAGATAGGAGAGACCGATAATATATTGCTCTCTCGCTCTGGCTCACACAAAGAGGAGTGACCGATAATGTGCGTTAAACGTTTAAAGTTTAACGTGTTGGAATTCGCATAAGAAGTTTTACTTCAAAAAATGTGTGCAGCAGTTCAAACGTGTCAGAAGTGAAAGTTTCATATAAAAAAATCTTTAAAATCTGTTTTTGAATATCCTAAATCAGCTGGATTCGAACTATCGACCACTCGTGCGTACTGCGTATGAAGTCTGGTCGTCTCACACCACTAGGCCAATGTGACGACGATATCAATCATGAAAATCAGGACTTGCATTAAACATGTATAATGTAAATATATTCTATCTCATTTTATCGTAGGCTAAATCCTACAGATATATATGGCTGTCTCTTCTCACTGTCGCTTTTTCGTTTCCTCGAATTCAAATCACAACGGTGCTAAAGAAGTTTTTACTTCAAAAAAACTATTTTTGTTACTTCTACAGTCATTAGAAGTTGATAGATTTATCATACTTATCTCATGCTCCTATAACCATAATTATTATCCATTAAAGTCTCGGTCCTGGACTGTAACTATTTACAACTTCAAAATGACTACAGTCCTTAGGCCAGTGATAATATTCTTAAAATCTAAGTTGGTACAACTTGTGTACTGGTGCGTTTGCCAGCCATATTTTTGATCCGGGCGGAACACTAATAGCTTGAGTACTGTTGCTTTGCAACAGAAATAAATGTGGCGATGTTCCTTTCGCAGTTAAATCTTGCACAGGTACCCTTATGTCTTTATAAGAAAAAACAGTATCCATATGAGAAGATATCCATAGTAAAGAAAATAGCTTGATAAAGACTACGTGACTTTTTTAAAACGTGGGCAAAATGACTGGACCTCACCTGATAGGAAGTATGTCGCAGTCCATAAACAACGGCAACCATTGGTGACACAGATTTCATCGGCAATGTCATGCCTACCTACTGGGAGGCTGTTTCACGGCTGCACGGTGCGGCATAGGTAAGAAATGTGATAAAAAAAACAGTAAGTATAAATATAAACACGAATAAAATCAAATCAAATTTCATAATTAAGCGAAAGCATTGATTTCTCAATCGTCTGTAACATTCTCAGTGTTGTTTGTTTCGTATTAATGGGATTAGTTGTACGACTTCACGTTAACTATTCCCATTTGTGGGCTTGAATCCAATGATAACAAATCTACGAGAAATTATAAATTATTGTTAATGTTTTGTTCTCGTAAACTTATAAAATATATTGGTTTTCTTTAATATGTTCTCAATATATGATATTGAAAGTTACATTGGGTGGCAAGGATGCTTAAATAATATCTTAAGATTTGAGACACATGAACCAAATTCACTTGCAACAACACTAATCTGCCGACCTATGTGCGTTCGTAATTTAGAGCGCATTAAGCCATCATAACATAAATACTCAATATCAGGGCGCAGCCTATTTCTCAAGGTGACGGTTCACCCCTTCACAACCTTTCCTTCCATTAAAGGAATGGTAATTCACCCGTTTTCAGTTTCAGAAAGTAATTTTCGATAAAACAATTTTTCCTAGCGAACGTTCAAAACATCTGTGCCGTGGGTTCAGTTACGTATGATTTTCCACTTACATGCTATTGGCGTGCCTTATATTGGCTGTAGCTTTTTTACCGATTGAACAATCAAACAATTTACCATTTTCAACTATTATGTCAATTAAAATATTATACTTTTTATTACTATGTTCAATTTCTTAAATAAAAGTAGCTTGCATATTTAAAAAAAAAACCTAATTTTTCAATTAAAAGTAAATATATTTAAAACTAAAACATACATATTTAGGTTTTACATTCAAATTAAACAATAATACATGTTAATTCAAATTTTATCGTTAGGAAGGTACAACATTGTAAAATGGCTATTATATGTGAGAATTTCAGTAAGGTACTTAAAGAAAGCGCCCAGGGTTTATTCAGTAGTTAATAAATTTAGCAAGTTCCGGGTTATAAAAAGTTAAGACTAAAACAAAAATAACTTAAATTAAAATAACAAAGTATCGACAGATAAAAGCCATAATTTGATATTCGTAGCTGGCTCCCGATCTCCAAACTTCGTTACTCCACTTGTTTACATACATTTATTTATATTTATTCCTGTTTGTTGTTCCACTAACCTCATTTCATTATTCTGTTTTTTCCATTGAATGAATCGAATAAAAGCCAAAGAGTTATTGAGAAATATTTGTCCCATTTTATCTGTACCTTTTTCTACGTCAACGGATTTATTTTATATTTTGCTTAGATTTCTGATAAATGTTTTTAAGTCAAAAATGAAATCTTTTTATTTAAGTTAATCTTTTAAAACGTCTCTTGGGATTTGTCTTACATGTAAACTGGTGAACATGTGTAGACTTAATCTTTTTAAAAATCACTCATTTAAATAAATACTAGGACCATCTTCAAAACTGGATATAGAGATTATTAAATATTGAATATTATGATTAACTAGAACAGAATTAAAGAAATATCTTTCTTAAAATTTTAATGTAAAGTAACTTTTATGACATCGGTTTACGGACTGCTTTGAAATCAAATCTGGATCACCATAAAAATTGTCAAAAACTCTACAGTACAACTGCTTATTTTGATTCTACTTGTGTTATATATTCTTCTTGAGTAGTGATCACACACCGAAAGACGCAGCGTGGGTAGACAAGCCACAAGATGGAACGACGACTTGGAATAGGATACAGGAAGGAAAATTCAAGAAAGCGCAGAATCGGTTGTTGTATTGATCTTTGAAGGTCTAACACAGTATAGAATGTATAAAGGGGAGATGAGTGGATACTATACCATGACTTTTATTTCATCATTTTGAGTAGAAACCAAAATGTTTCTTAGATAATTAACTCTAAGTTCACCGACACTTAAAAAACGAGACGAAAATACCAAAGTTACTGAAGTTCGGAGTGCCCGTCGACGGCTTGTAACGAGTTGATTGATTTAAATAACTTAAGTTAGTTCGTGACATACGTAATGAAAGCTGAAATTTGCTGAGGTAATTTACTGGAACCCTCTTGACGAGCGGTTACAGAATTAAGGTTCATTAGAAAATACTTAGTATTAGATTGAAACTTGGAACTAATCGTGTTTTAAGTGGTAGTCATATTTTTTATTATTATTGGATTGTTTTGATCATAAGCAGACTTACTAAAATATTGTCTACAATTTCAAATGATTTTGTAGTTTGATGGTAACACGCTAAGTTGCAAAGGGAGTTGGCTCTCATATGCAGCTGCATATGTTGCATATATTGTCAACTTCTTGGCGATAGATTTTCAATTTCAAGTTGCTGATGCAACCAGACTAGTTCTACAAAATTATTGATCATCATTATATCAACAATATTTTCAGACTCATGGTTTTGAAACTACATAACATAGGATGAACTCTATGCCCCTTTTCTACTATCATTATATAAAGTTCAGACCAGGGCGAAAAATTATGCATAAAACTATGATAATATACGTAAAACGAGTTTTAGTCACGTTGCATGAATTTTCAAGTTCCTGTATATTCTGAATGTAAATAAGCAATTTCGTAAACGTCAGCTAACTTGGTGTCGTTATGTGAAGTTAGTATCTAACTTATTACTCAACAATCATAAATGAAAAAAAAAATATGTATGTACCTTTGTACGCACGTAACAAATTATAATTCTTGGACGTGACAAAATAAAAATAATTCCAAAATATTTTTGTCCCACGTGCCAGCAACATGATGAAGTTAGCAGTAAAATAATCTTTAAATTATTCTATAAAATAATTTAATGATGTATTGATAAACATTATTTTAATCAAATTAAATATATTTTATATAGAACCATTTAAATTAATATTTATTTATATAAGGTTAAATTACTTTTGCGCAATAAAATTAAAATAAAAGTTAGTAAAATTGAATTTACATTATTATGTATTGTGACGTACTTCTGTCACATGATACGCGTCAATTTTACCCTCTAATAATCACGCCAAAATAAATATAACTTCAAAAATATTTTAAATATAAAACTAAAGCTTTGTTCATACTTCAGTAGTTTTCCATTTCCTGATGTTCCTGGATTATAAGGTAAATAACACGGAAGTAATAAAATGAGATGTTTACATATTTACCTCAAAGACACATACTTTTGAGATAACCGAGTACTTGGAAAAAGTTAACGCGTTAAAAGCACGTGTTAACTGTTAAAGCTCCGAAGTTTCGTGTAGCTTAAATTTTCAAGCTGTTCATCAAAACTGCAGCACAATTTCACTCCCAATTAAGCTCGTTATTTATGCATTCAGTTGGATTTGCCAACATGCTGTTAGCGCTTATTCTGGTTTATTACGTTTTTTAGGAAAAAAAATGATATCGTGATAAATTGACGGCGATAAGTCATTGATGATTACAATTCTCATCAACGTGGTTTAGCAAAGAGGTTTGTAAAGTATGAAAAAGGAAACAATTATGCGGTCCAAGATTTTAAGTAGGCAGTGAAGACTATATAGCTGTTTATAATCAGCGTTAGAAAAACTGGAATCTTACTGAGGCCATATATTTATAGGTTACTACTATTAGGTTTGGATAATAACGCCACGCCTCGTGTCTCAGTGTATGATACCAGCAACACTCTTCGGACCGGTTACACAGCAGAGCGAGCACTGCCAATTAGAGGTAGTTAATGGACTGATAATAATATTTCATTTTCATTCATTTTTTGGTTGTCAATAATTTATTAATACTGCATTAGAATTCATTACATAAAATTTATTATTATATATAGTCTTTTTTTTGTAGAAATATATAGCTTCAATATAAAGTGATAAATTGAATATAATTAAAAACATCTTGTCTTTTGTGTTTGGCAAACAATTGAATTTTTCTGTTTGCGGGCTAACATTTTCATTAAATATTAAACGACACTTTGTTGGAAAACATCATACGATAAGTTAACAAAGTGGTCACATTTTGCTTGATAAAATATTTCATACTTTACGACAGCAAGCATTACAAAAAAATCTAACAAAAGACTTCGTTTTTTTTTTTTTAATTATTCTTAACAATACAATATGTTTCATTTATCCGGGCTATTGTCAGACTTGGCAGTATACGCCAATCGGCTTACTAAGCGAAGAGATTATCTTCGACAGTTGGAAACACTATCGACGTTGAAGCGAATTGAGACGGGCATATTGCACATTTTAACTGCATTGCAAATAATTGGTTCTATTTAATACAATTTAGTTCTGTGTTTACCATATCTACAGTCGTCAGTACCAGCACACTAGTGTCAAAATTATATACATAAAAAGATAAAATATGTATATAGTGATTCTTTATTTATCTCATCAATATAATGGTTTTTCAAGGAAAGCTTTTTCGGTTACGACTTGAGAGTAACTCAGATTTTTGTTGGACGGAAATAACGTTCAATAAAATCAATAGATTTTTTTTTTCTATTATCTTAATTACTATTTTAAAATTGTGAATTCTATTTTCAGTCATATTTATACCAAGCATTACAAATAAGTGAATTAATTTTCTTTAAAAACTAATTTACATAAAAAAAGAATAATTAAAAGAATAATAAAATTTATTTATATTTATGAATTTTTAAGTACGACTATAAATTATACGTATTTAAAAAATTATGAAATGCTGTACGTTGGTAAGCGCATCACTTGAGAACGGATTAACCGAATTGGATATTTTTTTAGATTGTTAGTATTAGTTTTGAATAGATAATCAAATAATTGGAAAATTTGGAAAAACTGAAATCGCTTTTTTATTGTTTTTTTTATGAACTCACTACCATAACTCACGATTCAAAACATGGATATGTGTATTATTGTTTTGTTTGGTATGGAAAACAAAATTCGGAATAGGTGGCGCTGTAGTAGAATTATTGACTATTGGAAATAGCAAAAGCCACGCCAGTTATTTATTAACATATACAAGTAAATTATAAATTGATTTAGTATTTAGTATAATCATAACATCCGTTACAAGGTTAAAGTATATTTACTTCAATCGCGCGTAAATTTATACACTCATTTTTTTATTAAATTATTCTCTTGGTTAACTGCCTAATTAAAAATTGTTCGTTGAATACTTATCAGCTGTGACCTATACTGTTATCAGTGGACGGGAGGCTATGAATCTTTCTTTGTGCCGTCTTGATTTACACCACTATGGCGCTGTAGTCCGTTGTGAGTGCCCGTGGAAATAAACTTAAAAACAAAATACGTAATACTTTATTATCAGTCTTTCTAATTTGTTTATAAACCCTTCATTAACTTTGCACTCATTATAAAAATCTATATTGAATATAAATGGTATGTAGTATTTAATTGAGTAATGGATCGATCTTAATTCAGTGAAAATGAGAAGCGAGTATAGCAATACAAACAGGATTTTTAATTTAGAGCCCACATATTTGTGAAGCAAAACATCTTTGTTAGACATAAGTATAATACAGTTTTATTCGTACAAAAGAAAACAACGTATCTTTTTTAAAACAGTTCATCTTTTTAATTGATGTTACTATAGACATACCATAGATTTTACAAGAAGAAGGTAATCTTTAACAGTATTTTATTAAAATAAAGAACTTCATTGAAAAAACACCTTTGTTATATGGGCTTTTTTGGCAAAGGGATATCTCTGTGCTTGATAGTAAACACATTACAATACAAAAACAATGGTGACCATCGAAAGAGCAGCAATCTACCGTCGGTCGTCGAACACAATTGTCATGTCTTACCATTCAGTAAGCAATGATGGCTCAGTGGTAGCGTGTACGGACATCGCGTCGACTGACGTGAGTTCGAATACATGCAATGAGCCTGAGCTTTCAGTAAAGGAAAACATCGCGATGAAACCATATCATGGTAGTAGGGCTTTTTCTAATGCCCGCCTCGCTAGCTACCACCCTTAAGTTAAAAATCTGTCGTCAAGCACCAATATATGTGTTTCGCCAGCTGCACTTGAGAGCCAGTCTTCCACTAGGCTTAGCGTGCTACCATCTTGGGCCACATCGTAACTTAAGATCAGGTGAGATTGTGGCCACAACGCTAAACCTATAACGATAAAAAACACAATACAGTGTCCACACCGCTATGGCGGTTACATAATATTTTTGCTACCAAAATAATAAATATATTGACATTACAGAATAGGGCCGCATAACGCCGGCGCACAGAACACGAGTATTTGGCAAACGCGATGAAAGTCTTGTATCATATTAAATGAGTCGTTTAATCCAAAAGATATTTTTTTTGCACTTAGGAAATATATAATATACATTAGATGGTCCAGTAGATGTTGTTCTTTCTGGTTGTGAATGACTCGACCACAGAGCCACCTATCGGATCCTAACATAGCTATAAATCATGGTCTCGATAAAACAAATATTTTATGTAAATATATGCTTAATCAGTCAAGTCGTTCAGAAGTTATAGAATCACTAACAGACGCACATAATATATGTATACTATATTTAAGATTTCGACAGTTAGGGTATAATCTTAGACAAATGAAAATACTCTATTTTACGTAATAAACAGCTAAAAAACATTTGAAGAAAAATGGAAGGTCACCTACGCATTTTCCGATACAAAAAAAAATCACATAATATTATTAAAGTTACTTATAACCAAAATAGATTCATAAAGAATTATATTTGAAATTAGAAATGGGATTACCTTATATAATTCCAACGAAATATATTTGGAATCGTCCTTATTAGTCTTGTCAGTTCAGAGATCAATTGGTAAAAGACGTCACGTCTTCTATCAATTACAAGCTACACTAAAGAAAAAAATAAACTAATTTATATTTGTTGCCAGATTTATTCTTTATAAGTTTTATCGTTTTTTGTCACAATATCACCTGATGTTAAGTGACGATGTGGCACAAAATGGTGACACGCTAAGTCTATTGGAGAGAGTGGCTCTTAAGTTCATCTGCCGGAACACACCTGTAGATGCTTGACGGCAGATTTTCAATACATGAATTCCACTGCATAGCGAGGCTATTGGCGGTGACTCACTTCGCCAAAACCTCCTATATTGACAAATATGTTGTAAATTATTAGCGCCTGTAACAATATTATATCAATGTTTGAAATTTAATGTTTCAATTATATTGCATCATAAAACTTACAGGCTGTATATTAAAAACATGCTGTGAAATAAATGTCACACTGAAACATAACTATAAGGTTCTTCACTTTTGATATCTGTATTAATACTATAAAACTCAAGAAATTGTTGATTTGTTTGATCGTGGTAATCTCTGGAACTACCAATCAAATTTGAAATAATATTTACCTTTTAATAGCCTGTTTATTCAGAACTAGCGGCCCGCCCCGGCTTCGCACGGGTGCAATGCTGATACTAAATATACCTACCTACTACAGAATGTCCTTATAAACAACGTTTACAGCTTTTTTGTCATTAGACAATACAAACATGTTTTGTTTAGAGGTTACTCTTGAAACAGCGACATATAATTGACCATGGTATATAAGGCCGGTACCGACGCACTTCCCTACATTTTAAATCTGTAATATCTTCGGTTTACCATAGCATATGCTGAGCTCGGGTCTTTTTTGATGTTAAATGCGGCATTTCTTTGCCAACGTTGTAACGTTATAAATATTGTAATTTCATGTTTTTAATTTGTAATTATGTCCGTTTTTTCAACATAAAATTAATGTGCTTTCTTTCTTTCTTTCAATAGGTTACTCGGGCGCGTTCGCTGCGACGCGGTGGAGAGTTAGTCAAATAAATTAAAAACGGATGTAACCGTTGGGGACGTCTAGTCGTAAATAGAGACTGGACTGGCTGATAACAAGTTTGTACAACAGTGAAATACTTAAAGTCAAGTATTATAAATAACAATTAAATAAATTACACATGTAAATGTGTCTATAAATTGAAAGAGTCATTTTCAATAGCCAAGTCAGTCAATAGCCTGATGGTAAACATAGTTCAATCCAAAAACAAGCTTGACCACAGGAAGATCTGCAGTCCATCGTCGTTATCGTGCCGGCCTGTAAGCAGTTCTTTTTGAAGTGAAACTTCTTATGCGACTTCCAAGCGTATCGGTATCTCCTCTTTGTGTGAGCCAGAGCGAGAGAGTAAATGTCGGTGTGTGTGTATATTGCACACTGTTTAAATAAAATAGAAAATGGCTTTAAAATGACGTTTCACTTCTATCGTGTGTGAATCGCACACACACCTTTTTTTTATACAACCAAATTGGTAAACAAGCATACGGCTCACCTGTTTGTAGATACTATAGCCTATGGACGCTGTAATAACAGAGGTATCAATAGCTTGTTGCCGATGTTGTATCCTCCTATCCTAAGAAGCTTAGAAACCCTACTCATAGCAGGAATACAACACAAGGTTATTAGGCTGCGATCTTCTGTATGATGTAGTATTTCATCAGTTGGGTTGTCACAATTACATGAAATTTCCAAATACATTCTCTGTGCCCTACTTCTCTTCGAATACTCTTTACACTGGCTGCAACGCAACACACCGGATTGAGCTACTAATGCGGGTGTTACACCTGGTGTATGGTGGCCACGATCCAATCAGACACAATTACTAAAACAAGAACGAAAAGGTTCTCCATGACTTATCTTTGTCGTACCGTGGAACTGTCGAACCAACTCCCGGCTAATGTTTTCCCTCCTTCTTACGACATCGGGTCCTTTAAGCGAAATGTGAAGAGATATTTATGCAGGCCGGTATGACAGCAGCGACTGCCGATGGATTTAGATCTCTTGATGGTCGTCGTTGTGTTTGAATTGTACTGTGCTTATCGTCAAGGACAGTACCGTCAAATGCCGTGATAATAAAAATATATATATAACTTTTTTAAATCTAGAAGATTACAATTTTCTTCATTTTACAATTGTATTGTCTGTTCCAAAATGTAATACCAGTAAGAAAATTTACAAAATCTAATAAATAAAATTATCATCCTATTTCTACATTTAAAATCTATGGACGTAATTCGGCACGCTCTGCTAGCTTCAACAGCGTGTCTGTCTGTCCATCATAATTTGCAAATATTTCTTAAGATAGATTCAAAGGTGCTTTTGTAACACTTCGAGAATACAAATGAGTCATTTTTAGGGTTCCGTGTTGTATTCGTTGAATTGTGAAAAATGTGTATTTAAAGTTACTTGGGAATGTACCTCTTTCTTGTAATAATAAATTTGTTTTTAATACCTAAGTTTTAATACAAATTGTTTTTAACTGAAACACTATTGAATTATAAAAATGTTTTTTTATTATTCGTTAAGGTGTTATAATTTCTTAATTCTTAAAATATGTATATTAATTACTAATTCGTATTTCGGATACTATAAGAAGTATAAAAATAGGTACTTATATACAGATAAATTTCTTTGGAGATTTCTCTCTGCTTGGCGCATTCCGACTGGTAGAATACCTCCACCCTACAGAAGATCGCACCCAAATGACCTAGCGTTGTGTTCCTGCGGTGAGTAGGGTTTCCAGAGCTCCTTGGGGTAGGGAGGTTTAAGGTGAGCAACGTGCTAGTTATATGTATGGTATTACAAGCGTCCATGTCTACGGTAGCCGCTTACCATCAGACGGGCCGTAAGCTTGTTTGCCACCTTTGTAGTATAAAATTTACAAAGCCGTATTATATAATAATAGACATGTTTTTTAAATATAATAAACAATATAGATTTTCTATATGTGAAATAAGAATATATGCGGAACCCAGCCAAGTATCAAAAATAAATGTTTTTTATAAAGAATATAGTAAGAATATTTAATTTTTTCTTGTCCAAGCATCTCATCAACATTCAGTTGCGTATTACTTTTCATTAGCTCAAATGGAACGAATTGTTTTTATTTGAATCATATTTTCATTGGCTTTTTAAATAAAACTTTAACGACACAGGTAGATCGCTTTATATCTATACAATATAATAGCATCATAATCTCTTTTAGTTTTTATAATGAGCCAAAGTCTGGTTTTCTAAGGATATATGTATATTTTAAATAACTTGAGGAAATTTTAAAATTCGGTTTCTTGATGTTTTTTTTTTCTTTTTGTAAACTCTAACATTGATGTTCCTACACGCTTGAACTCCCTTTGTAATTTTTAACGAAGTTTAATTACTCAATATAGTCATTTAATCTACCCTAACTGCTACCAGATAATTCTATCTGGAAGGTAAGCCACACAGGTACATATAAATTGCAATGTTATATTTCACCACATTTAACAGGATTTCAGAACACGGTAGAAAGATACATAAAGTCTAGTTTTGGGTCAGATCTTCAAAATCGGTATTCCACGACGTAATGAGATTCAGCGTATCTTAATCAAATTTGCATTCTGCGAGAAAACAATATGCTGGATACCCTGCACTAACGATCCACTTGTGTGTAGTGTTTTCCGTTTGCATAAAATCAATATTGTTACCTAAGTCATTATATATTCGTTTAACTTTCTATATTCTTCCGTTAATAAACAAACTACTTCTGAAGTTAAGAGTGGTAAAGCTGAATGAAGTTCGACTGCGGTAGCAAAACTGTTACGCTTAATTTCTACCGCAAAGCAGAAGGATTCGACTGGGTTATTTCAATCTGAATAATATGGTAACTCGGTCCTCAAGAGTAAAAACCTATCAGTGACTCCAGACTCCAGAGTAGGGATGGTAAAATATGTTTTCTTTCTTCATGAGATTTGGCTTAGTGTTTCATAACCGGCTGCCGGCTTGAAGTTAAAACCTCCTTGGTGGGATCTTCTTGTTTGTGGTTAACCGACTATTGCTAATTAGTTACTATCATCACTTTTAAGGTATTTCTATATAAAAACCTATTAATAATAATTTCATATGTAAGGACCTAGACTTTAGTATTTCATATATCCTAAATTTTGAAGTCAATATTAAAAAAAAACATCATATCTCGGTTACCATAGTTATAGGCTACAAAGCCCATTTAATATGATCGAATCATAAAAAGTTAATGGATGTAAATAAGCTTCTTGGATCGACAACGTTGAGACTTCTTCCATTTTCATTTTTCATTATTCCTCCATTCTGCATGATGTTCGATTTCTTAAATAAAATAAAAAATATTCATAGGTATGTTATTGTTCTTGTGTTATCTTCTTGAAACTATCCTACGATAATTAAGACGCCAACGATCGAAACTTTGGTCCATCATTAAGCGATTCCCTTAATTGGAGAATATCGATCTGTTATACCTATTTCCAGTAAACGTAGGTTGAAATCTATATTTAACATAAATTAATTTGTAGGTTAAGCATAAGGACACAAGTTACAAAACTACTATTAAATGTCTAGCTACCCAGTGTGCCTTTATTATTGACAAACCGACGAGATTACGGCAATCGTTAGTAAAAACCTTATCTTTCAGATATCTTCATAGTTTTTTCGACTGTATTTTATTTATCATGGGGTAAAAGGCACAGACTATGAAGAGTTCATATTAAAATTTATTGTTATAAATTACGTTTACTATGCTTATTTGTTCACTGTACGAATTAGTTAAGTTTCTACAGACTAAGAGCTTTATAAATCAAATATTTAATTTTCTTTGTAATACCGAGACTGCTTAATTATGCTTTATTTAACTTAAAACTATATCACACAGAATATTAATGTAAATAGTTTCAAATAAATTAGTTTGAATATTTGATATTGTTTTAGGACTTATGTTTGTATCTTCTATTTTATAGAATAATACAAATAATTCACAGGGTATATTAATAATTATTATTATTATAGCTCGATAAAGTAACATAACTGTACATGGTGGTATTCACAGTGCAAATCAAAGACAATGGCGGTCACCGAGATATTTGCTCGGAAAAGTTTTATATTTAATAATATTGGTTTGTGGATAAATAATCCTTTTATTTCTTTATACCTACAGTCTTTGCAGTCATGCCGACCTGTTCAAATGCCTCGTCCCGTTATAAAAAAAAAAACAGCTTTGTAGGAATAAGGGAATACTGGCAAGTAGACGATTCCACAGCTTCAAAGTACAGCAAAGATATAGCAAATATATTTTATTGTTGTTATGATGTTTCTTACTTTTCTTCTCCTGCCTGGAACAGATTAAAAGTCATCACTTCCATCTATCTATAACATAATTACTGTTTTAAGAACTTAGCCGAAACGATTAAATATAGAATTAAAAAAATCCAAGTGCGTATTGATCCACGCGCAGTGTATTCCGTAGTTGCCCGTCACAACGTAGGATGCTTATGTTACACTGGGCTGGAGCCGTCCAATTGTAGGCGACCACTAATGTTAAATCAGGACGATTGCGACAGTTTCGAATCTACAACTGTCAAAAGTGTCAACGAGAAAGTAAAAAGTGTCTGCCAAGTTATTACGTCTGTTAGAGTGAGAATTTATAATCTTTATTAGCTCATTCAGTATTTTATAAATTTATGAGCGGCCCTTTGACGTACAGCATGACTTGCACACGTTAATGTTATTCTAATCGTACATTATTTGCTGAAATTGCGTGCGGATTGCAAAGCGAGACGGCGCGCTTTTAACAATTATCTTCTTATTTGAAAAGTATAGTATTCCGAAAATCGATTAAAATAACAATACTAACAAACGCTTATTCTGTTTTAGATGGAATTAGTAGCACTAAAGAACCTGTAAAACACGGAATTAGAAAAGTACGAAACTTTAAAATAAACTGAATGCTGTGGTGTATTTTTGTACGATTAATTTTGTTACACATTATCTTACATCATTTTTTTTTAATTCAAATACAATTCCTTCTTTTGATAATATATACAATAAATAAAGAAATCATAACATTAGTGTACGGGATTATTAATAGATTGTTCTTGAATTGAATGTTATATTATTATACCAATAATTGGCTTAACTAATTTATTTTATTAAGACTAACAGACTGCAATGATTTCCCGTTTCTTTAAATATTCCTTAAATACTCATTTATTTTTAGTGTAAACTAGTCAAAGCTTAGATCTAAATATTCTTTATATGTTTTTGTAACACCAAGTCTATTATTACTTTATTTTTAACCGGCTTCATAAAAATGATGTTATCAATTCAACACGTATGTATGAAATATTTTCGGAAGTGCAATAAATTCACATATGATATATGTGTGTGTGTGTGTATGGTTGTATATATGTTTGTTTGTCCACGCATTTCTCTGAAATTATTAATGAGATTTTGACCATTTTTATATTGACATATTTACTTCAACTTAAAGAACAATACAAATTTCATCAAAATCGGTTCAGTAGTTTTCAAGATATTGACAACTAACACGTGTAAGTGTATTGGCCTGGCTTATTCATAAGAGCTACTGGTGTAGAGTCAAAGGGAAAACATCTCAAAACCTTGGTGAAATACTAGTGCATGTGAGAAAATCACAAACTAAAAATTATGAAATAAAAAATACTAAAAAAATTAACAATTGTGAAATAATATTTATATATATAAATGAAATAAATCAACAAAACGATATTAAAAGTAGATACGAAACAAATTAGGGACCTATAATTTTTTTGAGGTTGGTGCCAGAATTTAAGAATACCTACTATCAAATATAAAATTGTTTGTTTGGTATCTTATTTAGTAAAACTTCGGTTACATTATTCTACCAAAAAGAGCCTTACAACGATAATTTAAAAAAAAACTTATCATGATTGTCTTGATATCTAACTTAATTACAATTTACATTCTTAAATGTAAACTCTTATTATTTTTCTATTAAAGTATAAATAATGTAAATTGAAGTATTCCTTTATTCAAAAACTCTCTCGCTCGTATTTATTTTTGTGTTATAAAGGGAGATAAAATATAAAAACCGGTCGATCTCTGTTCAGAAGTTAGGGATCTCTATTCGGTTTAAATGAAAAACGTGGAGTCACTGAAAGTCAATAGTTAACAGGGTTTAAGTTGAGAACACACATATATATGTCAGATGAACAATGGAAAATTGAATAACATGAAAAAACTGACGTTAAATTAGGATAGTACTAAATTAGGCATAGAGTATTTCATGCATTACTGCTATTTTTGATGATATAAAAAAAATGAATAGTATGTATCCATAACGCTCGGTACATGTGATAATAGTGTGAGTGAAATCACACATGAAATCACTATATTATCAATTATATAATTCATACGCCTGCTATATTTTGCACGAGTACAATAATTCGCAGAATTCACGTCGCATGAAGATGAATTTGAATCCACTTTATTACAAAATAAAGTCATCTACGTGAGAGAATCTGTCCTTCATATACATAATAACTTTAATTTTTTCTATCTTTTCAAATAAAACGGAAGCGAGAAAAATGAAATAAATGCACCCACGTTAAGAATAATCGCCACATGGGAAATATAGCACGTTTTCATTTATTACCGGTAAAACAGTGAGAAAAAATTATTTCATTGCGATATAATTATATTATAATAGCTATAATATCCATACCTATACTAAACAGTTCTTCTATATGATTCATGATTTATATTCAGATCTGCTATTCGTACTGCCTAAATGTATTTATATACCTATGTAATGTATATTATAATATCATCTGCCGGTGTATCAGTCCAGTACTAAATATGCCTATATTTCCCCGTTAAATAACTCACATAAAAGGTAGAACAAATAACAATATACGAATGAGAGTCAACAAAATAAAGAAAACAGAGCTAACAGTACTATGAACGGTGAAAAAAGGCTGTGATAAAAGATTGTAGATTCAGGATATAACCTTCCTTCAATCTAGCTTGATATGCATGTGGCAGCTATTCAATAGTACCTTTATTTGTGAAGAAAGTCAAAACATCACTAATATTAAGTCTATAGTAAATATTTATGATTATCAAACATAGTTTATGAGTCGTAAGCCAAGTGCGAATTTTGCAAAATGCAGAAATAAAAGTTGAAATCTATAAAAGACCAAATAAAATACGTGTGGAACAGCTTCTTTGTTTTAATATATCACACCACTAACGCAATAAAGTGAGCTGAGCATAAACTATAACAATAATTTTACTATTGGTAAATTAATTAAATATTTATATTACAGTTGTACCGTTGTGTTATTTGGCTTATTTTTATGATGTTTTACTACTAAAGTTTGTAATTTTTTTTTTCAATAATTTTCATTATATCTTAATATTATTTTTTGTTATTTTATCCTTTGGTTCTTATTTTAAATATTTTCCGATGTGATTTCAAAGGCATAGGTTAGATTGTTAATATTTACAAATTTGTATGTCTAATTTCTTAATTTCTTTGCATTGATCATTTTTTCATGTTACTATCGATAATAAGATGCTATGATTAATTCCTAATATATTGTCGCTTGCATTATGAAATATTAATAATTATTTACTTTTATTATTTAGAATTTTAGTATGTTGTTTCTTTTATTATTGTTATGAAGTCATATGAAGTTTAATTGATTAGATGTCATAAAACAATACAGATTAATTTAATGCATGTGCCTTCCGAGGCTGTATAAAGAGTTTTTCTATAAAATACGAAGGCCGTATATACAAATTGTTAGGAATGGATGGAGGAATTTTTAAATTACGAAATTAGAACTTTATTTGAAGAAAATAAAAAAAAACAATACAATAGGAGGAGAGAGATCAGGCGTGTATGAGGTTTTGAATCTAAGTAATTTTATATTATATGTAATTAAAGTTCATTTCATTTCGATATATACGTAAAAAAAATATTTGAATTTCATTTCATCACACTTTCTATAGTACTTTCGATTTCTAAATCTAATCAATTGTCCACACGACAGGTTAGTCAATTTTATAATAGATTTTCTACAGTCGGTAGTTGATTTAGGTTAATAATTGATCTGCTAACACATGTTTTCCGGAGTGAGATTTTAAACCAGATAGTTCGAGTGGTGTAACGATTCACGCATCGCGACTATATTGCGAGCTTGGTGTGGCTCCAGTTTTATTAGATATAGCCCGCGGTGTTCACAGTATGAATCGGAGTTTTAATTGATACGAAAAGGAGTGTACTAACGATGTATTCAACGTATTTACATATTCTAAAACGCCAAATACAAATACAATGATAGTATATACTTTTATATCCGCGTTTACTGTAAGGACATAAATATTATATTGCTATATCAAAATTTTATATTTTATTCCTGTGCCTTTTTATTATGCAAAGTCTGAAATCACGACAATGTCGCGTATTTTAGTTGAAATTCTAGTATCTCGTAGCTTAATAGGTACTGTTTTGGATTCTACTTAAGAAACGATATAAGACGCACGGTATGAAAAATTATGAGCAGTGAAATTGAAAGTACATCATTACGCAACAATTTTTAACTTTTTGCATATTCAAATAAGGTTGAGATTTATTCAACTCTTTTTTTGTATGCTCTAAACGCCGGCAGAAGCGAATCGACCGTTGAAATGAGAGGGCACGCCGCGCGGGGGAAAATTATTTTTTTACATTTATTCTATACACTAAGAGATGCTTTTATTTACTTTTCTTGCCAATTGATATATTCTAAATTCAAAGACAGTTGTTGGGCAGTAAACTCCAGTCGCGGCGCGTTGGAGCCGATACACATACTTTTTATTTATTTATATATAAATTTGTGCTAGGCGTAGATATGTAATTTTATTGAAATTTGCCAATCAAAAACATTCCACTATCATGACTTAGAGGAACGCTGGCTGCGCGGCGTTTGTTCCATACAAACGTATTCCTCTGCTTTATCTTTGGATAAAAGCATTAGAGCAAATATTTCTACATCATATAATCCATACCTACCACTGCCAATTTCCTATGTTTTGATTTTTTTTTAAACATTTATTATTATAATAAAAACGTCGTCTAAAATTATTAAAATTGCCAAACTATACCGCTATTATTAGAAAAATATAACTAATTTGTCAAATACAAAAAATAAAACAAAAACATATAGGCATTTAACTAAATTCCAAGCTGCAGTGATCTCTCTCGCGCTGTATTCGGTTGTTTAGGCATCGTGCGACTGCAACAATAGATTCCTTTTAAAATATATTATTCAAATGCCTTGCCGACCGTATTTGCTCTTGACGCTGAGAAATATACGATTCGATATTTCCCCATTACATAATTGTACAATAAGAAAATATCTCAAGCACCCAGTTTTTGTAAAGAAAAATTCGTCGACACATCTAGAAGAGTGAACCTCAAGACATTCGATTCCTAAGTACATAGTTACTAACACGATCACGGCTAAGTGACTTTCAATCGAACATATTGGTCGGACCTTTCACGGGTCTGTGGGTGGTTTTATCATATTTTTCTTATAATATATAGCCAATTTGATATCAGCCTTTCTTTTGTGAATACTTCTAAATTATTCGCATCGCGAAATGTACTATAACTCTTTATATAAGTGAAAGAAATAAACAACTAATTGTAAAGAAACCTAAAGAAATCTTGGTGCATTGGCAGTAAGTCTTAATGTTGAACAGTGACTCATAAAAACAATGATTTCCAAACAACAGAGATTTAATTAATTGAATTGTCTCGAAGTAATTGCTTATTATACCTATTGCTTAATATTGTTTTAAATATAAAATATTAACACCCAATAAGTATGCATAACATTGTAACTGTAGTTACAATAAAATACAATTATATGCTAAGCAAATACAGAAAAAACATTATTTTAAATTTTACATTCTTATATCTACGTCTAATTGATCCATTTTCTTGAATAAAATAATCATTGAAAATAAATACAAAATATTTTTAGTGTAATATTTATTATCTTATCTTATATATCTATCTATATATCTATCTTATATATCTATCTATATATCTTATCTTATATATTTATTAATTACTTACAACAATATACAAATATTGAGTCGAAAGAGCTTTAAAAATAGATATCTTTCAATTTATATTTGAACCATGACGACAAAACAATAATCAAAATTAAAATGCTAAATGAATTACGGCGTTATTTAAATACGCACGTAAACTTGCGAAATTATACCAGATATTTTCGAAAACGTTCAACTGTTTATGAAACAAAAGAACAGTCCTATCGATTATATTACCCAATTTTATAAATACCAAGATGATAATAAAATTTACGACTACCAAACACCAGGGACAGCTCACATTTCCTGCCAAACGACTTGCCATAAAACATTTTTACAGTCGATTCCGTGATTAAATACTTATTCGGGCGTGCTCTTTTTATTCACGACGAATCAGTATCGATATAAGTCAAAAATCTCTGAAACAATACCAATCTTTATGTCACCTGTAATAGTGGCGAGGTTAGGTTTGTCGCGTTCCGGAATCAGCCAGTGTAATCATGCGGGGTAGTAGGAATCTGTACCCGAGTAAGTCGCGACCACCATGTACATAGTTATAAAACCATCACAGTGACTAAAAATTAGTAGAATCAAAACTGAACATTTGTTCTGCGATTTTGGTGGTCCATCCAAAGGTGTATTCCTACCAGTCTGCTTCAATTTTCGGTACCTTGGTTCATTAATTCAAAACAACGGTGAGATTGACCGGGATATGAAGAATATAATAAATGTAGGGTGGATGAAATGGCGACAAGTCTCAGTGATCACATATGATACACGAATGCCTTTGAAACCTAAGGGAAAAGTGTATAAAAACATTATAAGACCTGTCTTGATGTATGGATCTGAGTGCTGGGCAACGAAAGAGACAGATGACTGAAGATTACATAGAGTAGAGATGCAATCGCTAAGATGGATGTGAGGTGTAACTAGAATCAAAAAAATCAGGAATGACTATATCAGAGAAAGTCTTAAAATAGCACAGTCACAGAGAAGTTGAGAGGTTATAGATTAGCGTGGTATGGACATCTCATGAGGAGGGATGAATGTCATATAACTAGAAGAAGGTTAAGTATGAAGGTGGATGGATATAAGAGTAGAGGAAAACCTTTATCTTTGCCATACTGTGGGGCTGTGGAACCGTCTCCCGGCCAGTGTTTCTCTCCTTCCTAAACTATGGAGTCCTTCAAACACAACGTGAAGAGATATTTAAGCAGGCCGGCATGACAGCGACGACTATCAATGTATTATAAAACTTGCGGTAGTCGCCGATGTTATTGGATTGCACTGTGCTCACCATCAGGTAGTGTATTCACTATGCTGAGCTGCGATAAAAAAAAACCGAAGAAGGTTTGGATGGACAGTCTGAGGTGATGCGTATAAAAGGGGTCAATACTGAGATGATAGTTAATAGAGTAGAGTGGAAGAGAAAAACATGTTGTACCAACTCTACTTAAAAAAAAGTGGGATAAGGGTAGGAAGAAAAAGAGTGCCTTTCTTTTGATTTGTTGCATTTTGGGATCAGCCAATATATATCCAGTTAGTAAGAAGCGTGCAGGCCGACATGACAGAGACGACCATCGGGGCATTGTCGATAATTCGCTGTTCGCCGTTTTTGGATTGCACTGTGCTGTGATCAAGTACAGTGCAGTCATTTTGCTGTGATACTATAAAGAAAGAACATCAAAGTATCTCTTGCCCGCAATGATTTCTGTCCCATCGTAGACAAGCAGATCGTCTCTTCAGAATACTGCCCACTGGTAATAATAACGATAAAAAGGACCACGTAACGTTTGTGACAGAGTCAATAAAAATTTAATTCGTTGAACAGACGTCTCGTTTCACGCTCCATTGGATTGTTTGAATTATCTTAATTTTATAGGTAACAGGTGATTTAGTAAAATAAACAGTGATCCCTTATTTCGGATCGTTATTTTATTCTTGGAAATTTAAGAAGTAAGTATGTACTGTGACCATTTTAAAGAGATAAGGGTCGAATATCTCTGAAGCTGTAATTCCAATTATCTTTTTTTGATCTGATAAAGTTAGGTTTTGGCGGGCCAATAAGCTGTATATCATAAAAAAGTAGATTTCTAGCCGTATACAGTTGATTACAATGGATTTCTTAGTGTCATAGTTAAATGTAAAATGTTTATACACAGTAATAAGATATAAAAAGAGTTGTACATAAAAACCCTATAAATCATTGTAGGCTTTAGATATTCAGTCCTTACATATGAAATTGGTGTTTTGTTGAACTGACCACTTTGATCTCAAATATCTGGCGTTTGGTTAGGAATTCCAAATTCATTTCTTGACTCTTTCAAAGTTTAACGTTATCATCTTTTACCAAACACTTACATAATATTGATTATGACAATCATCACCTCAATAAAACAATAGGCTTAGCAAGCAACCTAATGGTGTAGTTTTTCTTACAATTTGTAGAAATTCACACATATCATTATTTTCATAGCGCACCTAAAAATATATCTTGAAAAATTAGCCTATTTTACTAACATTTCTTATTAAGCAGAATGTAAAAAAAGATGTACTCAAAAGTATTGCGTGCAGAGTCTAATTACGAAAACTGGTACTTAGTAGAGAAAATTTTCAGAGGCGACCACGCTATATTCCGAGTTGAGCGCCAAAAGAATTATAGTTTTATGGCTACACTAACTAAAAGCGACTGGTAAAAAGTTTTTTTATTTTAAATTTTGCATCACTATCTCTAATCTGTGAAAGTGTTTCAAAAATTTGGCATACAAAAATTTTAGTAACAAATCTTCTAAGAAAACTACGGTTGCTAATTAAATTAGACTTTCTTTCTTCAGTAAAATTACTTAGCAGTGGTTATAGCTTCATTCAATAAAAAACTCTTTTTATGCAGATACATGTTTTGGAATATCGAGTGTCATTCAATCTGACTTCCAGTAATCTCTTTGTTTTAGAAGATAATCTCTGAACTGCTGATCCTATTCTGAAAAATTCTTTTACTGATAGAAAGCTACAATCTCCTTGAGAGATATAAGCTACATATTTAATTAAAAGGAACGACGTCACGGGCAGTAGCTAGAATATATAATAAGGAAATTCTCAGTATTTTACATTTTTTTGCGAGCTGCGTAGAAGTGCGAAGTACTTATATTATTGTAGAATTTGAGGGAACGTGTTTTTATATATTTATGTTCATCAAAATTACTTTACTGTATATTATTTTAATCACAGTCATATAAATGTAACAGTCACTGCTGTCATGACGGTCTATCAGTACCAGGCCACTTAATAACTGGATTCATATTGAATGACCACGAAATGCTGAATCTCTAGTACGACGATTTGAATATGTTATGGTCGGCGCCAACCAACTAAGCATTTTTAGAGCCCTTATTTATTCTAAAGTATTTACCATTTTCTTTTTTAAATTATGTTGGGCAACATAGCAATATGGACAATCCTAACTTGAGTGACGTTGTTATCAAAAATAATGACACGTTAAACTAATAATAAAAACGGACTCTTGGATATACCGGTAGGTGCTTGTCCGCAAATTTCTAACTTTAACTTGGCAGTTACGCTTATACCATGATGGTTGCAAATACGCGTTAAGCAGTCACCGCAACCTATGAACGTTTACAAAACCAGAAGCATCACAAGCGCGTTGTCGACCTTTTAAAAACTTTATTACCTTCTTTTTGAAGAACCCTATAATATATATCCCTGAGAAAACCTCAGCTGGAAGTTCATTTCAAATTCGAAGAGTTCGTGGATGAAAACTCTTCTAAAACAGAACTGTCCACGGCCATTTATCTTCCAAAGTGTGAGGATGTACTGCCAATGGCCAGCGGTGTGATGATGGAAGGTAGTTGTTGGTAACATATCGAACAACTCTTCGGATCACAATCCATTATTCAAACGGCAGAATACGCACAAGAAGGTGATCTCTCTCTTTAGACTTAAAGGTTATTATAGAATCGAAATCCAAGTTATGCGAAAATATTTATTTACAAAAGTATACCTAACTAACGAGAACTCTTCAGAAAACCTGACATACACCGCAGCCCTTATTAAGGAGAAGGCGTTCGTAAAAATATCAATAAACGTAAGAGTGAGCGTCAGTCTAATTAAGAGTACGGGCATTGTGGGTGAATACTCATTCACGTCGACGTCCTTATACCCGGAGGCGTCGTAAAATGTACTTTTACGAGTATGGTAGAACGATTTATTGTGACGTCAGCAGGTTTAGAATTCCCATTTTCTCCTAAAATGTTATTTTCGAGTGTTTTTCAAAAAGTTTATTAATTTCTTTTATTACAGAAATGTTACTTACGGAATGAATGACGATAAGTAATTGTTATAGTATAGGCTTTTAGTATGTCGAATAGTTAATGATGATTAAGGCCACCAACTCCAAAATGATGTTAATTGATTGATTTAGAAGAAAACGTTGTCTTATATGATTGACAGAAAAATATCACGCAAATGTTTTGCTAGCGGATATCAGTTCTGAGTTCTGACTCAGCGTTAATCAAGTAATTGATATCAATTTTTTTTTATTAAATTCAATTTTTGAGAAGACAGAGAACCACATACACAAGGATTCAAAAATGTAAGTTATAATATTTTAAAGAAACTTATTAAAAGAATTAAAGCACTCTGTAAAGTTTGAACTTTATGAAAACATGCATCACGGTGGTCGAGTAGTTCGATATCGATTCGATATCCGCAGCTTCGAACCCCGCCATGTACAAACGATTTTTTTGGAAATCGCGTATATTTACTAATTCAAATCTGTAAAACTATCAACTGACGGTGAAGGAAAATATCGTGAGGAATTTTAAACGCTTCAGAAATGATATTGTAGTACCGCTGAATATAGAAACATATAGAACTGTTGATTTCTCTGTGTTTGAAATCACCAATACGTTGTGCGCTGGCGTGGTGATTAAGCCCGAGCCTTCCATTGGGAAGAGGCCTTGGGAAGAGGCCAGCAGTGGGACACTTACAGACTGATATTTATTTTCTTTGTATTTTTCAATATTTAACTCTTAAAATGCAGTACATAAATTTTGTATTTAAATGTAGCTATAAAACTCCCAAGAAGAAGATTCAAAAAGAGAAAATGGAGAGCTGGCCGAATATTTTTAAAAACCGTGGGGCACAGCTAGTAAAGAATATATTAGTATTTCGTATGGTTAATTTATGACAGCTGAAATAATCATCGCCCGGCTTTCTGAATAATGCTAAAATAGTCCTTCCAGACCAAACGTGCATTTTTATTTTTATTAATATAGTGGTCACAATTTCACAAGTGACCATTTAATTCAGAAATAACAAAACCTTGTATTATAATTACTAAACAGCTGCAAATATTATTAACTCCAAAACACGCATCTCACATAAAAGTGACTCATGGGCGGGGATCGAATGCGCGACTTTTTGTTTCAATAGTTGGGCTTACTACAACTGCGCTATAAGAACTGACGTAAATATTGAAAATAAGTTCTTACTACAATGTCTTTAATTAAATAGAATTAAGACACTGTAGTAAGAACTTATTTTGATTTTAATTAATTTAAATTTTATTTGATTTTATCTGATCTGTGTGTTTTATTTTTTTATAAAAGTAAGGTGGCAAAAAAACTCACTGCTCGCCTGGTGGTAAGCGATTACTGTAGCCTATAGACGCTTGCAACACCATATATATCACTAGCGCCTTCCCCAAGGAGTTTTGAGAAATTCTAATCACCGCAGGGACATAACACAAGGTTATTTGGCTGCGATTTTGTGTATTTTTTTAGTCGAGCTACCCCGAGTAGAAATAAATCTCCAAAATCTTATATATTATACTGCAAAGGTAATTTTTTAATAATATTATTATAAAAAAACTAAAAACAAAACATATTTATTTAACTCTGTAGAAAAGTAAAATTTCTACATAGCCGGTTTTGCAGGCGCAAAGATGAAATGCGAATCCGTTAAGCCGAACGAAGTGCTATAAAATGAATATTTTATAGTGGTTATATAACAAATTAACGATCCGGTGTAATGTAGACAGGTTTTTTATTCTCCGCGAGTTTTTTACGTATTATTTTTATTATCTTACATACCTGTCCTGATGTTAAGTGACGATCCAGTCGAAGCCAACGCGCTATACTTAAAATGAGATTGGCACTTAAGTGTAGCCATCGGAACACACCATTAGCTGCTTTCCGGAAGACTTTTAACTTAAGGTGAATGCTATATAATTACATGGTGACATGGCTTCCTCAAGATGTTGTCCTTTGGTGACATTCAATGTGTTTTGTAAGCAAACATTCAATCACTTTAGACCCCATGCGTAAGCAGAAATAAGAAAACATTGAACTCCCCTTCCCCCAAATGATAAGAGTACTCGTATATTGAAAAATTGAATGCTTCTCTTGCCGAAGCAATTAATTCCACTTTCTGATTTTATTAAATTTGAATGATAAAACAATTTATGACTCCTAACTGTGTATATTCAAAATAAATTTATCTGATAATGTAATATATACTACATCGTTATTTCCTATTTATAACTAGCTGGGCAAACAAGCTTACGGCCCGCCTGATGATAAGCGGCTACCGTAGCCTATGGACGCTGGTAGTACTATAGGTATTACTAGCGCGTTGCTGACCTTGAATCCCCCTACCCAAAGGAGCCCTGGAAACCCTACTCACCGCAGGAACCAGAACAACACTAGATCATTTAGCTGCGATCTTCTGTAGGTGTAGGTATACCACCATTCAGGTTGCCCCAAGCTCCTAGTAAAGAGAAATATATATATATATATATATATATAATCTATCTATGCCGTACCTCTCGTAGTACTAGCCTTTCTAGTAGTCAATACCTCGACCACAACGCCACCTATTCCGATTTTTGTTCCGGTAACATTTCCAGGAGTTTAACGAACAAAACAAAATAATAATTACGCGTATCCATCGTGAGTTATGGCCTTGAGTTCATAAAATACCCCAAAACATAAAATAATTTTCAGTTTTTCTAAAATTGTCAAATTTTCCGGGAAAATTTTCAAATTTTTCTTTCCTTAAAAACCTTACTCGGAATATTCGCGTCTATTTTGAATATTGTGAAAAACTCTTTGTTCTTTTTTATTAAATCATACAGTTATATTTTGCGTGAACTTTCATCAAACTTTTACGTCTTTTTTCATGGGTGAAGTAAACTTGGCGGGAGTTGACGGCAATTCTTTTTCTTCTTTCAAAATTATTGTTACAGTGCGTTGATTGACCCCTGCTGCTACGGCGGTACGTTTTGTTATATTAGCCAAAGGACTCAAATCACAATTTTCATAATTCTTTGTCTTCATGAAATGATATTCTGACAGTACTTCGTAGCCGCCAGCGTCGCGGAAACAATAAGCCAGGCACGCACACTATCACACTGTGCATGTACATGCCGAACCACAACCAAAGACCAACCGCACTCGTGAATTGGAAGAACTATACAAGAAGGCACGCTGCATGTACGCGACGCGAGCATTGCATTATGCAGGCGCGCAATGCAAATGCCGCATACGCGCAACGTTAGCGCTGGTTAAACGTTGGAGAAATGCGCACACTCGACAAACGCTAGTCTGCTAAAGGCCTTAATCGATATGGCAAATACAGCATTCAATTATTTCACAAGAAAATATTATTACATAAACAAAGTATTAGTATCTCCCTTTTATTTACAATAACATTATCATAAAAATAGCTTGATCAAAAAGGAAGTCAAACTTGCTACTTGACGAAGAAGAGTGGCTTTCTCTAATAACTCTCAGTAATTAATATTGTGTATTAACTTACTAATTAAACCTCATACAGAAAACCGGAACCGCTCTACCAATATTAAATTAATCAGGATTGTATGGAATTTAAGCGAGACTTGAGTCCGGCGCTCGCAACTGCCGGTCTTCCCAGTAACAACGGACTCCCCGAATTTAATACGAAATTAATTTTCTTATATACAAAGACGAGAGAAAATATATATAGCGCGATTCAGAACTCGTGAAATGATTGGTCAGCCGACCGTTCCAAACGCTGAACAATATGAATTATACAATAGCAAAAAAAAGTATATAAACTTCATTATAAAAACCAACGTCTGATTTCTTCATACAGACCATTGAATGTTTTAATTGTGCTTAATGTATTGGGTAATACTTAATACTGCAAGCGAGAAACAATGATTTTTTTATATTATTATTTATATATTTTTATGGAAAACACACGTTTTTAATAATTAAGTATTAGATTGAATAATCGATGTATGAATAGTTCAGTTAATTTATTAACAAATTATTTGCATTGCAAATGATAACGAGCTATTGTGTCAGTTTTCTCAACGATAGGTACCTCCTATAATTCTTACTGTTATCTGTTACATGCGCCCAACACAATTTTCTTACATTAAGAAAATAATGGTATAAAAAAATATTTCTTTGTGTGTGTGTTAATTCTTTTTTAAACGTTTAATGAAAAATAATAGCGAGCTTTTGACGGGATCTTGATCTGTCAGGTTGTGGTTTATATTTTAATTATAAATTATACGTTATTTGAATCTATATTATGTAACATTGGGGATATTTTGCATGATATATTTTGAATATTGTGCAAAAGAGAAGTGAATTTTCAGTAATAGCTAGAATCATGCATTTTAAGTTGCCACAAAATCTCTCTGGACTGTTTTAGAAAAGGAGTCACTATCTTGTTAAAGCTATGTTTGAATTTTACCAGAATATTTAGAAAAATATTCTGTTCGTTCACGTGACATTGGCAGAACTTTGTTTGAATACAGTTGTCATGTTAAAAAAAAACATTTTTTTTTGTCTTTGTGTGTGTTTGTGATTTTTTTTATTGTCATCCGGTTGTCTCAAACTCATTAAGAAGTTAGTTTAAAATAGATTGCTAAATTTGTACAGACAGACAAGAAAGCGAGTTAGGTAATAAAATGTATTAAAAAGAAATCCATGACTATATAATAAACAGCTTGAAGTATAACCGCATCCTTTCGTTACACTCTGGTAAATTACATCGTATAAATGAAAGATTTACAGCGAAATATTATTTTAATTATAGTTTTTGTTCCGGTACAAGCGTTGTAGTCACTGAATCTATGAATGAATCACAATCGAAACAGAAATATTTATAAACAATATTATTTTTATTATATTAAATCTTGTAATATAAAGTATCACACAAAGCACTCATTTTAATATATTTACTCAATAAATAGTATATTATATGTATATTTTCGGAAATTTGTACTTTTAAATTAGAATTGCTTAAATGAATTTGTTTAGTAGGTTTCTTCTCTAATAATACTGATCTGTCTCGGAAGAAATACCTTTTCATTACATTCATTACAAGTTAGGAGATAAATATTAGTTTAAAAAAAACCTGTTTGTTAATCCGTCTTTGAGGTTCTACATACCTACAGGCTCTGTCAAAACATCAACGCTGGAGTGCTTGCTTGCGACAAGCAGCCTCATGTTGAAACAGGGACTTATTCGAGCCCGTGTAACCCTTATTTATTGGGTTACCTCTTTTTAATGTTTTATTATTTATTTATGTTTGTAGAATCAATGTTTACGTCTAACCACATCAACCATATTCGACATTGAAGTTAAGCAGAAACGTGTAAACAGATCAAAAAATCACATTAAGTTACATCAAATTATAACCAAATCGTTAGTTAAATAACTGATTATAAAGTACTTTATTCTGAACAGATGAAATTTGTATTTTCTACATGCAATAATATATTATTGATATTAAGTAATAATATATTAAATATATAAAGTATACACAAATATAATCTTGAAAAGGGCAAAGGTGTATTTGACATACAAAACTTTTAATTGTTAAAAAACCGATCAAGAAAGAATAACTCGAAAAATAATCGAATATTCCCAAGGTAAATTGTAGCCGACCAATTTTCAATACGCTTTTAAAACAATACTAGAATCAGGCCATCCATTAAATCCACTTTTCAATTTCAATAAGAATATTAATGAAATTATGACAAAAGGAAAGTTGAAATTTCAACCGGAGCTCGGCGCGGAGCCGGCGCGGCGCGCGGCGTACCGCTTTGAAAATAAACAGTTTGGGAATTCAAATAAAAGAGTTGCACGGGTTACTTTAGTGCAGGGCAACCTTTTTCAGTGAACCGTACCGACAGACGCGCCGCGGTTACACAGTAACGTAACGTAATATTTAATGTGTGCTGCATAATATATTGGCAAAATAAAACGCTCAATCGCGGAAACGGTCGAAGAATACATATATGTAGTCAAAAATTGGCATACACACAAGTCAACTATAGCGGATCACCTGCTCGAAGATTCATATTATTTGTATGAATTACATGAGTCGAAAGTTCTCTCCACCGAACGCTTCTATTACCCTTGGATAGTAAGAGAAGTAATTAAAAAGTACTAATTCAATCGGGATGAAGGATTAAAATTATCTTAGGCATAGAATCCGGTGATAGAAAAACGAAAGCCTTGGATGCGAGCGATGGATGGATGAATGTTGGATACAGTGCATGTAGTATGTTGGAATATTTCTAGTGACAATGAGCAGATGAGGGTAATCACTAGAAATTACCCCCGCTAACGACGATACCGTAACTCTTCAGTCGGTTCGTGACCACAGTCTGTGTAAATTAGTCGAATCGACAAACAATTGGAATGTAAGACGCGTTCTAGACCTCCATTAAATATATATTAAACTAGTGACCTACCTTGGCTTCACCCGGGTGTAGTTTATATAGTTTTTAGAGTAAATTCATCTAAGGTACTTCTCAAAGGTAATACGTTGATAAAAATTGGAGATTTAATCACATACCTGACTGAAAATACAATAAATCTACATATATAAGCGAAATACCACTCACTTATGACAGCTGCAAAATTATACGTTTGATTGGCTTGAAGTTTAGTTAAGATGCTCACTTATAATGGATTTTAAGTAAATCTTACCCAAAATTGATGATTTTTCAGCAACCATTACTTCTCATTTCATTGTTCCAACTTACTGTTCCAATTCATTGTTGCAGTTAACCTTTACTATGGTAACCGTTGCCATGGTAACCATTGGTATCATTTTAAATAATATTCAATACAACATGAGTAACATATCTAGCGTTTCAAATAATAAATCGATTAAACTTAACGAATTGTAAATCACAAAATACCAATATTGAGTAGGAACATGACAAGGCTCTTTTGTAAGTCGACGCTATCTTTTTAATGGCCATGCCGCATGTGATTTATCTTCTCATGCCACTTCTGCGCATGTCCATCTACTTTTTTTATTACTATGGTGACTGTGCTGCCAAAAAGGTTGGCTCACATAATGATGTCACCTAACTATATAGTAATAAATAATGCGATTAACGCTTGTATCAACTAATGAAGGTAGCATCTATTTTGTCAATATATTTGAGATACAGATTTACAGTAGTGAGTTTTGGTAGTTTAACAATAGGTAGATAGTGTTACAAGGATTCGTTTCTGTTACCGACACCTCATATATATATTAACAAATAGGTATGTAGCTATATCTGTATATGTATTTTTTATTTCAATTTTCCCGCTAATCCTGTATTAAGGACACTGATCACGAATGTACCCTAATTTTTTTTATTGTCTGCCTGTCTATTTGTATTTATGTCCTTAACTCAAAATCGGCTTGACCGATTCTTATAATCGATGAATGTAATCGAATGTATACTGAAATTTTATGTCATTGCTGAAATGATAGACTGTAAGAACTTTTGATTAAACTTTTAGAAACCGTAACCAAAAAAAATAAACAAATAAATGATTTTATTTAATTTTTAATCGATTCCGATTAAATTTTATTGAAAGCAAGAATACGTCGTTCCATAATTGATGCTATACAAATCTTCAATAATAAATTAAGTAATCGTAAAAAATAAAACAATTCTCAAAAGATTTTGATGAGATTACACAACAAGTATAATATATCATTTCTCAATTGATAGACTACATGAATTGTCAAAAATATGAGTAAAATAAAATTCCGGGATGAAAATAAACCTGTGTTGACCTGCGGGTGGTATTAATATATGTGTGAATCTGTTCCTGTACGGTGTAAGAGACGGTAGGATTTTCACTCGGCAGTTCCGGTCCGCCTTGATCACGTAAGACTTAAACAAACTCACCAAGTACCCAGCGTTGAGCTATTGCTGCAATCTTCTTCCACTCGTTCATGTCTGTGTGAAGTAGAGATGACCTTATGTTTAATTTTGATAATATAGTCTTATTTTTGCTTTTATGAATTTTAATTTTCGTGAGTGATTTGACCTGTTTTATATTCATAGATTTTTTCAATGAACTTTAAAGTTATCGTGTCTTTATAATTAAGAAAGAAGTCATTAGAATTTTATCGCGGACTTTTTTAAAACATTGTACAAACTGTACAATAATAATGGTAATATAATTGAAGTGTCTGTTTGTAATGTCAAATAACGAGTTTTTACTAAATGCATATGAAAGTATGCATGGACTGTTATGTGTCTGTGTACATGTCTGTACTGGGAAGGACTAGGCATCAACATAAACGGCGAGTACATTATCCACTTTCGGTTTGCCGACGACATAGCAGTCTTGGCCTGCCGAAGCCAGTCGCCAGTTGCCAGTGCTGGTGGTCAACTTCTGGTCACTCCAGCACTACATCTGCTAACAGAAAGATCAAGGCAACAGCTCACGTGTCATTCTCATGTGTCATTAAGGAGCTCGACCTCTCCTGACAAATAAATCACTGAGAGTTAATAAAAATCAATAAATTTTAGCTATGGGCGAACAAGGAAGTCGCGGTCAATCACAGCATATTGCTATAGCTGTCCTACAGACATCAGCTATTTCGCAGTTATCAACGCGTCACTCGTTGGCCCACATGGCCTAACGGAGGCACACCGCCAACATCAGCTACTTCATATCTCTTACATTCTTATGCGAGGTACTGGAGTATATAGTCAAATGAAGTCAGCATATCAAACTTGTCTAATTGAGTCATAATAAAAGAAGAGAACTGCTCACCTAATTATTTTAGTATCTACCAACTTGAGTGTGAATCCGGTGACAGGTACGAACACGCTACCTACTAGATCATTTGTGTGGTTTCAATACCACAATCATCATGACGGTCACGAACGCAACCAGTTGTAACATGTCACGGTGAGCAGAACCTCAACAACTTGATTGTCACAGAAAACAAACAAAGCAGTTCTCACGTGTTTTTTAAGGAGCTCGACTAAATTCATAACAATTACGAATAAGCACAATTGTATTGTACATCCATCTTTATGAATAACGAATGAAAGGGCCGTAATATTCAGGAGCTACACCTCAACTATCAACTCAAATTTACAATAAATTGCTACTGCATTGTTTTTATACCGGACGGACGAGTAATTTTAGTTGGGCACCGATTCTTTCTAATAAAACGTTTAGAAGTCATTTATCAAGATTTACGTTAAAAAATGATTATAACATTTTCAAAAAAGGATGCTATTTATTGATGCTAATGAAAATATATTTAAGGGGCTATCTATTAACAATCTGTTTAACTAATATGACAGCTGTTAGTTAGATTGTTTTAATTCTGTAATGTGTGTAATATGGGCACGGGTCAGATAGTTTTATATATTTGCTAAGATTTTACAGCAACCTCCGTAATATTGGTACGGGTCAGATAGTTCTATATATTTGCTAAGATTTTAGAGCAACCTCCGGCATCCAAATTTAACAGGACATTTATTTTAAACAGCAGTATTAGCTCCTAACCTAATATTCGTTTATGTACTTTTTTACGGCGATTTCGTCTCGTTGGACATGGTTCACTTTGGCATGTTAAGCCAGCGGAGTAAGCTTCTTTTTTCATTACTTTTTCTCGACTGTTTATTTATTTATGTATGTATTTGATAAAATTAACAGTTTTGCATTATAAAAAATATACTACTCTTATATTGATAATCATTAAACCATCAATATTTTTTTAGTTAAACCATATATATAATATAAAGCTGAGTCTGCTGTTCTGTATCTATAAACCATCGCCTCAATAAAATAAATATATAAATATAAGCTCGATTGTTTAAGTCGTTTAGAAATTATAGAATCACTAACACGGCACACAAGATTTTTATATATAGAGATTATGCTTGAGCGAGTGTGTGTGCGTGCATCACGTGTGCATATTTGTGTGTTAATCGTGTGTGTGTGTGTGTGTGTGTGTGTGTGTGTGTGTGTGTGTGTGTGTAAATGTTGTAGTTTAAAATAACTATTTCATTGTCGACTTCAATTCAGTCATTCATATATTATTAAATCTCTATTCCTAAAATGTCAATAAATAAATAACAATACAAATATAGAAGTTGGCCATGATGTTGTTGCAGTTAATGAAGGTATAGTATTAACAAAGTTTATATATATATCGCGCAGGTGTCGTTGGGGATTAGGCCATTGCGATAACATTTGCCAAACATACGGACGGGTACTGCAACCATACCATATTTCGTAACATAAATTCATAGAAATTTGTTGTTTTACTAACTAAGCGTATTAGATAAGAGACTTTAGGTTCTTATATTCTAATGTAACGGCCAGTCCACCCGATGTTAAAAAATTCGAAATTTATGTATCTTTATTAATTACTGTGTTTATTTTTGCTAATTCTTTTTTACTAACTATGTATTAGTAATATATTTAGATAAGAAACTATTGTACAAACTGATGTTCGTTTCGTCTGGCTTGACCACAAGGATCTTATCCTAAAGACGACACTTGCCCAATATAAACGATCGTCATAAATTTCACCCAGATCTCCGGCGTCTATGTCGCTGTTATTGTTATAGGATGACATATGCTTGACTTACCTATCACACTAAATGTACGGAGATAGGAATTGATACAATAAGGAAAAAAAATGAGATCTGGCATTGTTTACGTCACATACTAATAGTACTAACATTTTTATAAATGTTTGAGTAACTAGAAATAAAATAATTCTTACTTTATAATTGTAATTTAAATGATAAGTAAATTTACTAAAAGAAAACGTTTGTTTAGTTCACATATTATGTTTAGCAAATATATTTTAAGGTAGTATGTTGGCATATTGAAATATTTTGGAGGGGGAAATGGTATAAATACACGAGTAGTTATAAGCAGCGGTAATACTTCGATTCCGATCACGACCGCCGACGGGAACGGACGTGTTTACGACCGCTCTCTGCCGCCTTTGTGACCTACGACCGACCGGTTTTGCTGCGCACCTGCGCCGCACCTGCATATCGCCGTCTCGCTCGCACCCATTGTGTCACGTACTTTTCAGTACGCTACACAAACACAAACTGCACTTTTAAGTGCAATTGTTTCTATTTGACGAAATCCACACTTTAGTGGTCGCTTGCCGAAAACCTCTCGGTGTCAACAGAAGGCAAGTGGGTGCGTGACCCAAGCGCCCCTCGGTTGCCTCCTTCAGAGTCAAACGACAGTACTTGGCCGGGCTTGGGAATCTTGGCCCTAGTCATAGTCAAGCCCCAAGTTTCTCCTTCCCACCCTACCGATCCTGCTACACATCCATCCCCGAGTGTCTGTTTGGGCGTAGCTAGATATTTATACCGGTTGCGTTCTCTGCCTCGGGCTTGATAGGGACCTCCACGTAGGCCCGGTAGGTTCTCATTCCTGCGTGTCATTGCACCTCGACTCGCAGGTCACTTTGCCGGACTCGGGATAGTCCGTTAATTTTTATTTGGCGCGCCCCCCTGCCCCTCCGGCGGGGTGGTTTATATTTTGTTTCAAATTCGGAATTCGAATTTCAAATTTTTTCTCCAGTCCTCCACACGCCACCGGAATGGCCGATTCTGCAGAAGCCCTAGAGCTAAGGAGGCTCCGTACCTTTCTCAAGGAGAACATACCCGACGCCTTGGTTTCCTTTAATAGGAAGTACCCACGCGTCCGTCCCGCGCCGGCACAGACCCCCGCGGAGAGATACCGCCCCGCCGCACACTTCGTACCCCTCACCGCCGCGTCAAACAGAGTACCCGCCGCGCCGCGCCCGCGCTCGCCGCGCTCCCCGCGCCCCCCGCATCCAGACACGCGTGCCCAACGCTCGCGCTCGTCGATCTCACGGGCGCGTTCGAGCTCTAAGAGCTCTTCTCTCCCGCGTCCCCGGTCATGTTCGCCCGTAGTGCGAACTTTCATTAATACGGCGAATTCTTTCTCGCCTTTATCTCCGGATCCGGAGATCCAATCGTTAATGCCGCCTTTCGCACGGACAATCGTAAATGTCCCCGCGATGGACACCGCGGTCCCCAACGAGACCATACTAAACGACGGTTTCATAACCGTCAAGTCCACCAAAAGGAAGGGGAGGGGCTCTCCGCCCTCTTCCCCAACACCCCAGGCCGCAGGAAAAGCACGCCGAACGAGCGAGAACACTCGCTCCGACCCCTCCTCCGCGCCCACTGCGGCCCCCACACCCACTGAAGGGAAAAACCCCACCGCCCGCCTCCAATCACTATCCAAGACATAGCCTCTTGGACGAAAATCTCGGACAAGTGTAAGGAGCTCAAGCTCCACTACACCGGGGCCCGGAACACCCCTTCAGGGATCCAGGTCCAGGTGTCCACCTCCGATGACCACAGGAGGCTCACTTCCCTCCTGCGGTCGAACAGACTAGGTTACTTCACCTATGCCCTCGAGGAGGAGCGCCTCCTGCGGTCGAACAGACTAGGTTACTTCACCTATGCCCTCGAGGAGGAGCGCCTCCTGCGAGTGGTTATCCGTCAGATCCCGGTCGAGATCACTCCCGACCAAATCTCAGTCTCCCTTAAGGAGCAGAACTTCCCAATTCGTGAGGTACACAGGATGTACAAACACACCACCAGGGCACCATACAATATGGTGCTTGTCTTTCTAGACAAGTCCCAGGAGGGCAAGTCGATTTTTAACCTCTCCGAGGTGTGCGGTCTCACCGGAATAACCGTTGAGCCGCCACACAAAAATAGAATCCCGTCGCAGTGTCACAACTGCCAGCTCTACGGACACTCTTCCCGTAACTGCTGTTTCCGCGCTAGGTGCGTCAAGTGCCTAGACGACCACGCCACGAAGGAGTGCCCTCGCACTTCTGGCACTCCCACCCCGCCCAGCTGCGTTCTCTGCCAGCAAACGGGACATACCGCAAATTATCGCGGTTGTCCCCGCGCCCCGCGCACGAAACGCCCCCAGCCAGTCAGACAGGCCACCTTTCCCAAGGTACCTGTCGCTCGGCCTCATATCCAGCCTCTAATGTCTCTAGAGGCTTTCCCCAGCCTTCCAGGCACCTCACGAGCCCCAGTGGCACCAGCTCCCGCGCCTTTCGCACCCCTCCCACCCGTACTGGCCCCTCCAGCCTCATTAATCAAACCCAAGCCTGTCAAGGCCGTCCCGGCCCCGGCAGCCCCCGCCACCTCAGCCCTCGGTTTCTCGTTGGCTGGCAAGGAGTGGTTCACCCAGCTTCTTCTTGTGCATGAAGTGCAAGAAATCATCGCATTCAACGCGGTGATTAACTCCAATAAGGACTTAGGATTGCTCAACGCAATAACCCAATTCCCGGGCATAGCCGCCACTATTCAACGGCTTGTCCGCGCCTCACATAGTCAAAATTAAAATGGATCGAATCAAACCTAAGAGTTTGTGCCTTTCCTTTTTTAATGCGCGATCAATTAGACCTCAGCGTGATCTAGTTGCCGCCTTCCTCCGAGAGCACCAAATAGACGTGTTTCTAGTCCAAGAAACATTCCTAAAACCCAGCGCTCGCAATCCCGGAATCGCGAACTACAACATTATTAGGAACGACCGGGTCCACGCTAACGGCGGAGGCACCCTCATATACTATAAACGCTCTCTATACTGCATAGCAATAGAACCTCCCGAACTCTCCAGTATAGAGGTATCTGTTTGCAGACTTGGTATGACTGGCCACTCGTCAATCATAATCGTCTCTGCCTATCACACCCCGAACAAAAGGCTTCTCAGGTCAGATCTGGAGGCTCTTTTTGCACTAGGTAATTCAGTTATTATAGCGGGTGACCTCTATTGCGGGAATGTCATCTGGAACAACCCGACTACCTCCCCGAACGGGAGGATTCTGGAGGATCTATCTGCCATTCTCGACTTTGATGTCATCGCTCCTTCAGAGCCCACTCACTTTCAGGACGATTGTCGTCCATCTGTTTTAGATATAGCACTTTTAAAAAATGTCTCTCTCAATATAAGACTCGTACAAGTCGTACATGAGTTAGACTCCGACCACCGACCCGTAGTTCTCCACCTAGGTCAGCCTTCTGACCAGCATCCCTCCTCCGTCAAGGTGGTGGACTATGCGAAGCTAAACAGATACCTCTTGCACAATCCCTCATCTTCCAGTTTGGATAGGGCCCCAGACGAGTTGAAATCGACAGCTGATGCCGATCTAGCGATCGATTCCCTGGTCAGCCATCTCCAAAACGCTGTCAGTAAGGCCTCGAAAGAGGTGCAAGCGGCGACCGAACGCCACTTTATACTTCCTGCCAACGTGAGAGTGCTGATCACGGAAAAGAACGCCGCGACTCGAGCACACGATTCATACCCGACTGCGGACAATCGTAGGCGGTTAAACTCACTTCGGAAAACGGTAAAAAGCCGCATTTCCGAAATCCGTAATGCCAGATGGGGGGCCCTACTCGAGGGTATCCAACCATCCCATCTGGCTTTCTGGAAATTAGCACGCACATTTAAATGTGAAGATACAGTCCCTATGCCCCCCTTAGATCAAGGCCCCGGCAAACCTCCCGCTTTCGATAGCGCTGAAAAAGCAGAATGCCTTGCCGAGAGCCTTGAAAATCAATGCTCTCCGAACTGCATTAACATTGATTCCGAGTTCGTAAGCTCGATAGAATCGGCGGTAACAAATTCTCTCGCGGTCCCCCCGACAGATGATTTGGACTCGGTCACGCCTGAGGAAGTTATGTCAACCATTAAAGGCCTTAAGCCTAGAAAATCACCTAGTCCCGACGGTATCAGGAACGAAGTACTCAAACTTCTTCCTGATCACCTCATAGCTCTTTTGGTCTGCATCTTCAATGTAGCCATAGCCCACTGCCATTTTCCAGCCGTCTAGAAAAAGACCATAGTAATAGGTATTCACAAGCCCGGCAAAAAAGCGTCGCTTCCCGACAGCTATCGCCCTATCAGTCTCCTTAACACGTTAGGAAAAGTCTATGAGCGGCTCCTTCTGAACCGGCTCCAGTCAATAGTCACAGATAAAAATCTTTTACCACCTGAGCAGTTTGGTTTTCGTGCCAAACACTCTTGTACCCACCAAGTGCACCGCCTCACGGAGCACATTCTTCAAAACTTCAACCGCGACCCAAAACCTCGCCCTACACTTGCTGTCTTCTTCGACGTCGCCAAGGCCTTCGATAAGGGCTGGCACGCCGGTTTAGTCCACAAGCTTTTGGAACTTCAAATCCCGGATAGATTAGTTAAAATCATACACGCGTACCTCTCTGACCGGACCTTCTGCTACCGAGTAGAGGGTGCTCTCTCTGAGCCTCATCCCATACGCTCAGGTGTTCCCCAGGGTTCCATTCTGGCGCCCTCTCTATTCAACTTATATATCAGTGACCTCCCTCGCCTCCCCGAGGTAGAGGTAGGTTCCTACGCTGATGACACAGTCCTGTTTAGTTCCTCGTGGAACAGACAAACCCTCAGGCTACGAGTCCAAAAAGCCGTAGATAAGCTAGGCGAATGGTTCCGTAGATGGCGCATAGGAATTAACCCCGATAAGAGTAGCGCTATCCTCTTTCATCCCACTCAAAGATTAGTTAAAATTCCCGCTATCAAACTATTTAATGTGGCTATCCCGTGGGCCAACCAGATCAAATATCTGGGTGTCACACTGGATAAACACCTAAATTTCAAGGCACATATCGATAGAGTGCGAAGGAAAGCCGGTATGGTCTCAAGCCGCCTGCACCCTCTCGTGTGCTCGAAGAGCAAAATGTCCCTCAGACATAAGCTCACGCTCTACAAAACTTGTATCAGACCGATCCTAACTTATAGTTCCCCAGTCTTTGCTCACATAAGTAAATTCACCCTCAATAAGTTACAAATAGTTCAGAACCGCTTTCTCAGAAGGGCGGTCGGTGCCCCTTGGTTCGCTCGGAACGTAGATCTCCATAAAGATATGGAAATACCTTCGATCGAATCATTTATAAAGTCCCTATCAAATAATTATTTTGAAAAAGCGTCGAACCATTCGAACCAGCTAGTAGTGGCAGCCGCATCTCAGAACCCGAATCCAGACATCCGAATGTCCAACAAATATAGACGCCCGCGCGACATTTTATCTGACCCCGATGATAAAATCACGGAAGCGAACGCGATTTTCCCGCCCGTATCTAATAACCAAGCGTGTTTGCGCCCACGCCCGCGTAATCATCGCTCGCTCCGCAGGGGGCGGGCGGCAAACTTCGCTCCCGCACACATATCTCGACCGCTTTCTCCTGCAGCGACTTGAGCCTAGGTCCGTTCCCCCGCTAGGGAGCCCTCAAGCCACCTGCTCGCGCGATACAGTGACACTGCAATCACTAGCTACCGACATGCATTCACTACACTGTATGAACACACATGCACCACACTCAGGTACATAGGTCTTGTAAGGGACCTTTTTTTTCTTTTTTTGTGGTTAATTAGCCTCAGAAAATTTTTCAAATCACTAAATACATGTACGCGTGTCTCTTCCTCCCTCCCAGGAGGCAAGAGACATGCATACATGTATAGTTAGTTAGCTCGAATTCGCGTAGGAATTTAGCTAGGTCGCGTATGTTGCAAATACGGCAACAGCTCAAGCCGAGGTTCCAGCGAAGCCACTTTGGCACTCTTGCGCATGTTGCCCAAAATTTCTCGGCTGAGTGCCTTAAGCGCTCGCCAACAAGTCCGGTGAAACTGTTAAGGCCCCCGGGCCAACAGCATAGTCAGTTCGAAAAAAAAAAAACAGCGGTAATTTTGTGTCCAGCTTTATAGATAACTGACGCTATGTGTGAACAATTAGAACCTATGTTCTCAAACTTATATCGCCCACTATGCAATATTTTTTTAAGAACACAGGAATAAAACACTATGATAGAATATTCATATCTACCAACTATCAGATCCTACAAAAGAAGGGTGAATAAAAAATTAAATGCAATAATAAAATTATTTTAATAAATCATGGTTAAATTTCGAGTCAGTAAATTTGAAAACGAATAAAATATATTTTCTGTGGACAAAAAGGGAATATAGTCAAACAAATTAACTCCAGTTTTCACATGAATGGCGTTTGCAAAAACTGGACCAATTTGTACATTCGCGTCGAATAGTGTTATTTGATTTGTGATTATTTTTAATGTCACGATATTTCAACTATTGACGCAGTATTATTAATAATAGTTAGCTCTAACATAAACCCTACATGCATAGTGAAAGTGATTATTTAGACGCAAATTTGAATTTTCTAGTCAGTGACATAAATTGCCATCTATAGGCAGATAGTTAAGAATCAAATCATTGTCAAAAAAAAAATGGCGTGTGTCAGCTCTGACATGCGACTGGAATTAGCTTTTTAAGAACGATTATCTTAGAATATATACAATAAACATAATTAAATTATATATATATATTATTACTTATATGGTTTAAATATGTATTTTTACTTATGTGTACAGTAAGTAACAATAATAATAATTAAAATTTGCTCCTAATTCAATTTTGCTCTCGATTAAATGTACGCACCGCAGGTTTTACATATGAAAATCGATTCTTCAGGAGTAAGCTCCAAAATGAAAAATAACATTCAAAACAAAACATTATTATTAAGCACTGGAATATACTCCAACATTAGTAAAAAAAAGGACGAAACGCAGTCGTTAAGACATTAATTAAAGAATACCATTTAAAATAAACTATCGCGCTAAACCCGAACAACAGAATAAAGCGCGAGAGAGACAACTGCAACTCTGACTAATACTATATAAAATAGATAGAATCATAATTTCATATTACCCTGTTTCCTCCTTTAAAACTAGATCGATTTTACATAAATAATGCCGTCTGTCTGTCCTACGATGGTGCCACGATAGAACTCGATTTCGAAATTAATGCACAAAAACGGCGATATCAAAAATAGGGAAAAATCAAATAAAAATCGAAAATAGGGAAAACAAATGAACAAGTTACTTTTAAAAATAAATGTCATAGCTATATTATAAAATTAATATGACAAAGCAATATTAATTGTAATGAATTATTGCGATATTCACACTAGTCAATATTAAAAATCGGCAATTTCATATTTCAACCCCTGACATTAAATAAGATACTATTTAATATATTATATTAGCGAATCGTGTTGATGTAAATATGAAATTTATACTAATGACTTAATATTCGTACTATTGACGTTACTATTGACCCGCAAATAATTTTTCGGAATAATTCTCTCATCGACTGTACATTTCATGTGGGAATATCAAGCTTAAAAAGCTGATCAAACAATACCCCAGAGAGCTATTGTTACGATGCAATTATGACCACTGTCGGTCGTAACGTCTGGCGTATTAACAATAAACACGCGTTCGTAAAACGACAATTGGCTTTTTACGTAATCAGGATTTATTTGTAGAATTTTATAGTATCCACTATTTAATTTGGTAGATATGTAATCAAATCATTCAAAAACACTTTAAAAATACCTAAATTGTAATTGAAGTTTTCACAGGTAAAAGATGGTCATGTATCGATTCTGTTACTCTTAAATTAGTCAATTAGCTGAATTAATAATCAATTATGACACTTAAAAATAGTCATTTAATATAAGCCTTATGATGTTCGATACCCATTTATGTCGAATTGAATTATGCAGGTTGGCAGGACACGGCAATGTATCAGACTGAATCGCGACAACCATGCACATGGTAATAAGCCAGTCACAGTGACTCACTTCGGTTTATCGCGCTTCGGGATTAGTCAATGTATATTGCTATCGAGATGACTGCAAAGTTGACATGACAGCTACTACCGACGTACCTCGTTTATCTCTATGTGGTTACTGCTGTTTTTAAATTTTACTGTACGTATTTCATCATTGGCCTTTTCGTCTATAACAGACGGTTTAATCAGTGTCTCTGGGAGCAGCTTCTTTCGTGGCTGTATAATCCAATTTGTGAGCGGCACTGTCGACCACAATGTGAACATACAAAAAATAATATATTGTGTGCAGTGCGACCAATGTGATCATGTCGCATAGCTCTTTTATGTTCCAAACAACGAAACCAGGCCTCATCGTGCGCTTTTAGGCCATCATGAACACACTTGCGCCATTCGTCCCTAACCTCAGCGAGTCTTTCCCAATGTGCGGGATTGATGTTAAAGGTAGCCATGTCCCTCTTAATACAGTCTTTGAACCGCAGCAGTGGCCGACCAACGTCTCTCTTTGCATCTGCTACGGCACCTAGCATGACGCGACGCGGCAAACGGGAGGACTCCATTCGATGCACATGCCCCAGCCAGCGCAATCGTCTCTGTTTCAGCATTGCCGTAAAGCTGGGCAGCTGTGCAATCTCTAGGACTGTCTCATTTGTGACTTTATCTTCCCAAGTGATACCTAAGATATTGCGAAGGCAACGCATATAGAAGGTGTTGAGTCGACATTCCTGTTTTGCGTATGAAGTCCAGGTTTCTGCTCCGTACAAGAGTATGCTTAAGATGCACGCTTGATACACCATCATTTTGGTATTTATTGTGAGGTGCTTGTTTCGCCACACCCTTGTACTTAGCTTCCCGAAAATAGTGGCCGCTTTGCCGATACGAATATCGATCTCATCATTGAGGGAGAGATTGTTCGACACGGTGGAACCAAGGTAACAAAATTTGTCGACTACTTCTAAAGGCGTGTTACCCAGGAGGATAATTGGGCTTTCCGCGTTGCCCTGCGCTAATACTACTGTTTTCCGGATGTTAATGGACATTGAGAATAAATCACACGCACTCGAGAATTTGGACATCATGATTTGAAGCTCGTGAGTGGAACTAGCAACAAAGGCTGCATCGTCGGCAAAGAGAAGAGTGTCTACGAAGAGATCTTCCCGGTAACGCTTAGATTTCAATAGCGATATCTGGGAAAGCTTGCCGTCGCTCCTTGTATGGAAGTGAATACCATGTTGGTTGTCGCCAAAAGCAGCTTTTATTAGAAGCGAAAAAACACTCCAAACAGAGTAGGGGCAAGGACGCAACCCTGACGCACACCTCTGCGTATGTGAAACGGTTTAGATGTGTCACCGTTAAACACGACAGCACCTTTCATATCCTCGTGAAAAGCCTTCACAAGGCTTAACAGTTTTGGTGGGCATCCTATGCACTGAAGTGCAGAGTATAGACCCTCTCTACTCACAGTATCGAACGCCTTATTTAGGTCGACGAACGCAATATAGAGAGACGTATCTGCTCCCTGCACTTCTCCTGTACTTGGCGAAGAGTAAATATCATATCCACTGTTGATCGTCCACCACGAAAGCCACACTGAGACTCGGGATATATGCGGTTTGCAAGTTGTTGTAGTTTATAGAGAATAACGCGACCGAACAACTTACCGACTATGCTCAAAAGAGAAATGCCACGGTAAGAGTTGCAGTCGCCACGGTCACCTTTCCCTTTGTATAATGTGACAATGTTTCCATCACGCATATCCTGAGGCACCTCTCCCGCTTCCCAGCATTTACAAAGCAGGCGATAAAGTACAGGTGACATACACTTAAGCTTGACCAATTCAGCATGGATACCATCGCTGCCAGGACTTTTGCCACGTTTAAGCTGCGAGACAGCTAGGTCAAACTCCCTAGTGGTAGGCTGGTCATCTAACGCAGTCCAAGTGTCAAATTTGGGCAAGCCTTGTATGGCGTCCAGACAGATGTCAACTGGCTGCGAGTAGAGACCGGTGTAGTGTTCTACCCAGCGTTCAAGTTGACGGACACTGTCAGTAATAACTGTGCCGTCTAATTCTTTAAGGAGTGCTGTCTTTTTAATAACTGGTCCGAGAACCTGTTTTATGCCAGAGTAGACACCGCTCAAGTTGCCTGCATTAGCAGACGTTTGGATACTTTTGCAAAGGTCGGTCCAGTATGCATTGGCACAAAAACGTGCACTGCACTGGAGGTCTGCCTTTGCTTTAGCCAGTTCCGCACGTGTCGTCTGGGTTGGACTCAAGCGATGTTTTAAAGCAGCTTCACGCTTCAAAGAGAGCAAAGGTAGCAATTGCTCTATGTGTGCAGCGAACCAATCCTTATGTTTAACTTTTTGGTATCCAAAAGCTTTACCGGCAGTAACAGTGAGAAGATCCTTAACTTTCCTCCACTCATCGGCAATCGGTGCATCATCACTCCAGGTTGCTCTATCATTCTGCATCATCTCCTCAAATTTTTGGACCAGCTCGTAATCCCCGGTCTTTTGAAGATCTATTTTCTTCATACCAGGTTGCCTTGACGAGTGGATCTTTTTGCAGGTGTTGGAAACACGCGTAACAACCAAAGAGTGATCAGTATTGCAGTCAGCGCTGTGAAAGGATCGTGTATGTAAGATGTTTTTGAGGTCTATTTTCCTGCATAAGACAAGATCAAGCTGGTGCCAGTGACCAGAGCGAGGGTGTTTCCAGGAAACCTTGCGCATTAATTTGCCTTGGAAGTAGGTAAGTAGGTGGCCATATTTAGTACCGTCAATATGCCATGCTAATATAAAAATAATGATTAAGTTTTCAAGTTTCAAATTCAAATCTACAAAACAATGATGGCGAGCTGTTAGCATCGTTGTTAAGAACAAAAACAAAGAATGAACTTTAAGGTTCATATTCGACCCGCGCACATTGTTCGCCGGACAGAAGATTCGAAACGCGCTTAGAGTACGTACTCTAATGTGTTCGCAATGACGCAAAATAAAAGCTTATAGCAGACTAAGGATTCATTTCTATATTATTATAGACTTTTTTATCCTGTTATTAATCAGAGTTTTACAACAACATCACACATTAAAATTAAAATGTACCTAGAGACCTGTGCCACTTACAGGCATCGTAAATTACTACCTAAAGATGGCTCTTTATAATTGAAAATTGCTTATTTACTTGAAATTGCAACAAAAATTCAAAATTATTAGTGTCTTATAACAATCTATCTACTATCTACAGTTTACAATCACACACATATATTAATTATAAACTAACGATTCGTATTACGGTTACGGTTAGTAATTACCTGTTGACATATAAGTGTATGATATAAAATATATTATATTATGTATGCAATAAAATGTTTTTTTTAGTGCATTTTTTAATTTAAGCGGGGCAAGCGATTGCTATAAAATGCACTACCATATAACAGTTTCCTTATAGTATTATAAAATTTCCACTACATTTAATCCGCAGTTGACATCTTAAATTGAGAGATACACACATGATCACATAAATCATAGAAATCATCGAAAGGTAAGGCACAGAGAAATTTCTTTGGAGATTTCTCTCTACTTGGGGTAGCCCGAGTGGTGGAATAATATCCACCATACAAAAGAGTGCAGCCAAATGACCTTGTGTTGTATTACTGCGGTGAGTAGGGTTTCCAGAGCTCTTTGAGCTAAGGGGGTTCAAAGGCAGGAACGTGCTAGTTGATACCTATGGTATTCTAAGTGTCCATAGGCTACGATAGTTACTTATAATCAGGCGGGCCCTATGCCTATTTGCCAACTAAGTGGTAAAAAAAGTGCCATAAAATATATTATATTTTTTCTAGTATGATAAAATAAATATCATATTATTTGTAACAAAAATATAGCAATAGTAATGTAAATAATGTAAGCAAATAAACATAAATTTATACATCATCATTTCAAATTATATTATCAATTTAATTAACTTATTTAAACTCTTTCACTCTAAATGAAAATCTGGCATCGTGCATCCGTACTTTATTTCTATAAAAGTAATAAACTTAGGAAACGCGCGTCTTATAAACGTTCGTGTAAAAGTATTGCGAGAACATTGCATTTACGGGTAATAAGCGTCGAAATTCAATACGATCGCTATAGGGCATCACTTTGGAAGTAATAAAGATATTTGTTATTTGAATTTCACTCCCAGCGAGCTGGAAAGAAAATGACTTTAAAAATCCGATTACTCCATTTTGTAGATACTCCATATTTATGTAATTTTTTTACAGCTAACTTTATTAAGGTTAATTTAGAATGTAAGGATAGCAATAACACATTTTACCTTATACTATAATCTTTCTTCGATCACAGAACACGCGGACTGGTCGACGAAGCCACAACTACACGGTGGTGACCATGACGGTACGAATAAAGAAGTTCGTAAATTCTTACTTTTATCGTACCGTGCAGATGTGGAATGGTATCCCAGCCAACGTGCCCCTCCGTCCTATGTTATAGGGTGCTTCAAATGAGATGTGAAAAGGCATTTCAGTATACCAGCATGGTAATGACCACAGCAGACGAAATATGTTCACCGACGGTCAACGTTGTTTGTGGAGTATACCATACTTAGCATCAGGTGCTGTATAGTATAGTTAACATCTTCAATTACTTCAGCTAAAGAAAAAATATGTGTCTATATCTGTCTATAGGTATATAATTAGTTATCCTGACTGACTGAATCATCAACGTGCAGCCCAAACTCTGTGGCTAGGACCGTAAAAATTTGCATGCGAGTTCTTTTTACACTGTAGATTAGCACTAAAGAACAATTTTTGGAAGTTCGACCCCTAATGTAATGAAAAAAGGGATGAATGTTTGTAGGAAAATACGTTATTTTTGAAGATAGATCTATGAAAATTGCTATTTAGAAAATAAAAAACCCGATTCATAGTTTTTGCTAGTTCAATACCTAAGGGTATGACAATATGGGATGACAGTTTGTATAATACAAGTAACGACATCTATTAGCCAAAGGCAGTACCAACGAATGCTTTTCATAATTAATTAAATTCATCATTCAATTATCAAACATCACAATCTATCAAACTGTTAAAAAAACTGATACCCGTGCGAAACTAGAGCGACTTGCTTGTTCCTTATAATAACGTTTATTAAAACTTAAGGAAATATTGCAGCTACGTAAACATAACTAGCTAATTCGAACCGGTTCACATCTCTGGCGCAAATGTTTATGGTTGCTATAGTTACGCGTCAGAACACAAGGGCAGGAACCTTAACGCGTGTTTCAAACAATCTAGTTGAGGCGTCGTTTGTATGTATAAAACCTCAATGCCAATGACAGAGAAGTTGAGGGGTAATTAAGGTTAGCGTCGTATGAGCATGTCATAAGGATAGATGAAAGTCGTATGACTAAAAGAATGTTAAGTTTGATGGATGTAGGAGGAGAGGATTACTTTTTGTTGTATTCCTGCAGTGAATAGGGTTTTCACAACTTCTTAGGGAGGAGGGTCAGAGAAAAATAGGCACAGAGAAATTTCTTTCGAGATTTCTCTCTACTTGGGGCAGTCCGACTAGTGGAATATATTCTCCCTATAGAAGACCACAGCCAAATAACTTTGAGTTGTGTTACTGCGGTGAGTAGGGTTTCCAGAGCTCCTAGGTTCAAAGTCAGCAACGCGATAGTGAGACCTATGACCAAGCGTCCATAGGCTAAGGTAGGCTAAAAAAAGAAGAAGAATGTATTTGGATAGATGGATTGAGTGAGAAATGCTACTATGCAAGGTATGAATACTGAGATGACAGATGATATAAGAGAGTGGAAGGGGAAAACATGTTGTACTGACTCTACTTAGGTAAGATAAGGATAAGAAAAAAAAGAACGCTTATAAAATAAAAACTCAATATCTATATTATGTAACTGTTCTTTTTGTCGGGTATTTATATAAAGAAATTCAAGCTTCGAAGTTAAAATGAATATTAATTATCTGTACATAATATTTTCATGATAAAAATTTGGTCCTTGTCGTCGCTTGGGAATTCTTCTTACGAAATTGGGTCGTCCAATCGATCTTTATTCATCAAAGTGAAAGATTTAAGTCAAATTTCGAGTAACCTCCCTGTGTTTATTTAAACGAAGTAAAGGGAGACACGATTCATTTTTATATTAACAAATTCGAAGATTGGCCGAACGAGTTCCACGGATACGGTTCCGTATCACTAAACTTGATGGAGTACTCACCGAGTTTGCCTAATTTGAATTTTATATAAATGAACTTATTACTTTTATGTATAAGCATTGTGATATAAAAAAAAACACAATGAGCTTTAATTTACACGAAATTTACTTGTTGAAATATACTCAATTAATAAAAGGATGTGGAAAAAACACTATTCTCTGGTAATAGACTGCGTAAACATAGTTATAATGGAATCGTTTAAGAAACTAATTACATACGGGCGGAGCCGCAGGTACATTCCAGTAAATTTTGTTTATCCTCATTAAAATAACAACAGATTTGAGAAAAAGGCAGATGGAGCCTTAGGAACAACAAAAGTGGGATATGCTTTTTTTTTAACTGACCATACTGTTAGCCTTAGGAGCCCTGGAACCTTTACGGCTTTTACAGCTTCACCGGGCTTAGGGGCGAGCGCTTAAGGCACTCAGCCACGAAAGCTTTGCAACAACATCTGAGGGTGCCAAAGTGGCCGAACCTCGGCTCTGACTGTTGCAGCGATTGCAAATAAGTCGCGATCTGGCCAATCTAAACTAACTATACATATATACATGTTTCTTCCCTCTGGGAGGAGGTGTAATCACTAATTAGTAACAAATAACATGGAAAATGTTATCAAATTTATTAAAATAAGCTTTGTTACTTATGAAACGATTCTCCTTCTTCCTTTTTTGTCTTCAGGAAGAACTTTTAATTTGCAATAACACACAAGCCGGAGTATTTTTTATATAATATGTAAACGTACAGGTTGCTGATATTCCATGACGTTTCCTTTCAAAATTGACAAAATTGAATACTAATACTAAAATTGTTATCGTTATAGGTTTGGCGTAGTGGTTACTATCTCACCTGATGTTAACTGACGATGTGGCCCAAGGTGATAACACGCTAAACCTAGTGGAAGACTGGCTCTCAAGTGCAACATTTCGTGCGACATTTAGCGACATTTTCGTGTCCTGTCAGGCTCCATCTGCCTTTTTCTTAAATCTGTGACAATAAAAATCTTGGAAATGCTACAAATAACAAGAAAAAATACATTAACTGCGTTTTTATATCGTAAAATATAACGTAATTCGTAAAATATTTAGGTAAGATAGATTTTGTTAACTTTAGCGTTTCCATTTAATAAATGAAAATTTACTGAGGTAATCGTTTTAAGTTCTATAATAATATTCCGTAGTAAACTATTTCTTCGCCGGATAATAAGTTAAAGGAACATGTAAAGCGGGTTTTACTTCAAAAGGATATTAGGTATAGATAGGATAGTGATGGCTCAAAGTTTCTTTCTCTTTCTATATGCAGTATAATTCATTGAGTTTCTTGTTGGCTCTTCTCGACGACAAGCATGCACTTCAAACCAATGATATTGTTTTTTTGAAGTAAAACTTATTTAGGCGCGTCTAGGAGGTAACCGGACGACAATGCAACGGAAGTCCGTTACGACAATATGGCGTCATTAATAGATTTATATAGGATGTAAGCAGTGTTAAAATAGTATTCGACCGTCGGGATGGTGGTGAACCTCGGGATGGTGGTGACCATCGGAGTAGTGGTAACCATCGGAGTAGTGGTGACCGTCAGGATGGTGGTGTCCGTCGAGATGGTGGTGACCGTCGGGGTAGTGGTGACTGTAATGTAATAATCGCGTGTGCCGGTTACACGCTTTTAAACTTTTTAATGCTTTTGCGCTTTTTGGGGCCTAAATTTAATAAATTCTTATTTATTTTTTAAGTAAAACAGAGCTTCTTTAGGACTGACTTGAGAATAACTCGTATTTTTTTCGGAGGGATATCACGTTCAGTAAAATAATTAATGCTGTTTATTTACTTATTTTTGTTTTTATATAATACTAATATTACATATTAATTATCATTTTATTAAGAAATATGATATACTTAATTGTTTATAAAAAAATATAAGGTGTTTGTTACCTTTACGTACGTTTGAAGTAAAACCTTTTTTTACCTTCTAGCAGATATTATATATACTAAAAACTACAAAAACGTCATTTTAGAATTTAGTGGTACATATTTATTTTTTGTTTTTACATCGTCAATATTTTAAGTATAATTAATAGTGCAGGTCAATAGTGAAGTCAATAGTTCGAACACACATCACATCGACACGATTCTCCGACATATATTAAATAGTATCGTATTTAATATGACGTGCTAGTAGAAGAAGCCGGTCCTTGTAACAAGTATAATATATAAATTTAGAAAAAGGTTGCGATAAAGCTGAGAAATGTCACTTTAAAAAGAGTTTTATAAAACTTTACGAGTACAATAAAATCATTCATCCGTCTTCACTCAGCGCACGGTCAGTTATTTCGCGCGGGAACAGCTGACACGGTCCGTGTCGGACGACAGCTAAATCATTATCACGTTTATTACTGCTGAATTCACACTTTAATTTCTTAAAGAGTTTTTAGTAGATATTTAAAAATGTTTCACGATATTAAAAAAAAGTTCTTAGCTAATATATATATATCGGGAGACACGAAATATTCAATGACCAAACGTCAGCTAGTTTTAAAGCATACCAGCAAGTGTATTTATCACTGGGATATCTATGGTTGACCTGACATCCCGTAATTGCGTACAATTTGCCAGATTTCTTAACTTTCACGGTTACTGCTCTGCTTCTTAAGGTTGTATTTTAAAGTTATATTGCTTATAACCTTTGCAAGTAAATGGGCTATAAAATGAAATAAAACAATTTCTTGAGCTGTATAATATTAAGTGTAGTGCAACGATATAGGTATAACGTAGTCGAGACGGGCAGCGTGACGTCACTCAGGAACAGAATTTATAGCAGATTTAATAACTGCGGGTCTTCACTATCCACAACTCGTACTAGAATGTTACTATTCCACGGCTGAAGTAAGAATGCCCTTAAGCAGGTCGTAGCTTGCTTTTAAAGTCCATGCGGTCACAGAGCACACCTGCTGCTATCGCGCTCAGCCAATGGTAATAAAGTCATTAGTACTGTTTTCATAATTTCATCGACGATTCTCCGACATATTATATTAAATAGTATGTTATTTGATATGACGTGTAGGTAGAGGAAGCCAGTCCTTATAACAATAGATAATAAACAAAATAAATGACAAGTTTAGTACAAACGCACATGAATCGAACGTAAAACGTAATGAAAATCGAATCAAGTATCGAAGTATTAACAGAAATTAACTAAACAAGGATTTACATCAAAATTTCAAATAATTCAACTCCGCAACGACGCGACGTCGTCAGCGAGTTGTATCCGTGAAATTGCATTCATCAAAACTTTGGAATTAGCTTCGTACCCCAATTAAAGCTGACGGTTGTTAAACAGCATTCTCCAAGATTTCGTCTTACGTAAATATTGGGTTCGAAAGGGAAACTTTATTGTAATTATGTCCATGAAGTAATGATGGCCTATTATAGGTAGCGTATACGGACACCGCCTATATTGATGAGTTCGAATCCCTGCAATGAGATTGTGATTTCGGTGTAGTGAAAATTCTTAAATTCTTATTTCTATTAAAAAAAACGTAAAGGATATGCACAGCGCTATGCAACGGAGTATGTAGCAAAATAGGTACTTAGGTGAGGTACGTAAAAATAATGCACTATAACTTTTTTGGTGGTACGTAGGACATCATAATTGTGTCCGATAAAATCATGATCGATATAAACCATTTACATCACCCGCCATAATGGCATGCTTAGGAGTAGCGCGTTGCGAGATCAGACGATGTATATCCAGAATGTACATGGTGATAAAGTTCTCACAATTACTGTCTTTTGACTTATCGTGGTACGAGGTCAGCAGGGCTTGCAAGTTTGCGTAACAGCGACTACTGGCGATGAATTGCCGTACTCTCTGTTGCCGATGTTGTTTTTATAGATTGTACAGTACTTACCATCATGTTAAAGGTTCACAAGACATTATTTTACGACAAACTAGCTGTATTGTGGAACACCTAAAACAGAATATCAAATAAAAAAAAACGAAAAAAAATTATGTTTATTTAGCAAAGAAGAAAAGATACAATTTAAGTGTCCCCAACTACCAAACTAGAGTAACTTGTATTTCGGCAGTTGGATCCTTCCAAGATTAAATTAATAATAGACTATAAATAAAATTCGAACATAACTGGTTGCATCTTTGTGTGTACACGTAATATATGTATTTAGTTTTTAAATAGGTGTTTGAGTATAATTGTATATAATTTATGTAGGTATCTATCTAATCTTTAAAAGGTATTTATTTATATCTGTCGCAATTATAAATTATGAAAAATTTCCAAAACCGTCGGCTCACCTTCAAGTAGCAAAGTCAAATTAAATTAAATAATGCTGGCGGTAATTTCATGCCGTAATCTAAAAATAATAAAGCGTGGGCGTGAGAGGGCACAGGCGAAATAAAAATACAAATAAGAATAAATACAAATCTTGTAATCTGAATACTGTTTTTAATATAATTTACTAATGCTCTATTTGGTGTATCGTTTGGTGTTGTGTTCATTGTAATGTGATATAAACGTACAATTAAACTCATTATGTTTTTAATTAAATTTGTAAATGTTATTGTTAATTTAATTTCTTTTTTAATAGCTCGGCACTTTGACTGTATTGTCCTTGATGGTAAGCAAAGTACAATCCAAATACAATGGCGACCACCGTAGATCGAAAGCCATCGGCGGTCGCCGCTGCCTGCATAAATATCTCTCACGTTTCGCTTAAAGGACCCGATGTCATATGAAGGAACACATTGGCCGGGAGATGGTTCCACAGTTTCACGGTACGACAAAGATAAGACATAGAGAACTGTTTAGTTCGTGCCGAGATGGAGGTTACCGTAAAACTGTGATTCCGAAGCCCGGCGCGTGTGGTTCTGTTATGGAAAGGAGAGGAGGGAATTAGATTAAACAGCTCTTCAGAATACTCACCATGATACAGATGGTAGAATACACTTGGCGAGGTGATGTTCCTGCGAAGCTGAAGCGGCTCGATGAATTGGGTAACGTCTGCATCATTAATAATGCGAACAGCCCGTTTCTGCAACCTGTCCAGGCGTCGAGGAGGTACTTTGCGGATAAAAACTTGACAAAAGTCTACGAAATATTATATCGGTAGTAAAACAATATTCGGTTGTGTGCGTATTTTAAAAATAAATCGTTCGTGAGTGATAATATATGGACAAGTAGTTATGAGCAGTGGTCATTACGCGTCGAGCTATTTATGAGAGAAGACGTTTCAAATGTCACTGATAGGTTTATTGTTGTTTCTTGTTTCTTTTGTAATGAACTGATAACTTATTTTAAAGCTCACCTTATTATTAAATACATCTTATATGATATATTTAAAATACTAAAAGATATCTTAAATAATAAAATCCTTAGATATAATATGTACCTCGCTTCAGAAATCTTTCGAGATTAAATTGCAAGGTAAAAAACTGTTTAATATTTTCGTAAAGCTTTTAGTTGATAATAAGCTTGTTGCTATTATATTTAATCGGTCTTTATATTGCCAACGAAATTATATACAACTTCCAATGGGTCGAAATGAGAAATTTTCAAACTAAAACGTCAGGTTACATCTTCACTATCGGCACATTGTGAAAAAAGAGTTATAGGCTTAGTTACACTGCTGATATAGTAATTCCTGGATAAATTAATCTCGCGTATTTTTAAAAATGTAGAGATATATATTGATTATTTATTATATACAGGTAACATTTTATATTAAATATTATATAACATATATGCCTGGGATTCTCAGACGCTTATTATAATATTAACGCTTAGGTAATAAGGGTTTAATTTAAAAAAAAACGTAATTAATGTATGTCACCTAATTTGTTCACTTATTATTTTTGAAGTAGGAATTATACTTTATTGATAGACGGCGATAAGCGTAATAACAGACGCGCCCGTGTATAAATAATATGTACGGGTATGTACAACCGCAACATAATTTTAAAGTTTTGAGAAGACACTGAGAAATACGGTTAAGATTTTCCTGTATAACTGTGAACGCCCCTTATCTTAGTGTCGATGGAGGTTTCATCTTATCTTTTATGTAGCCAGAGATCGTTAAGAGGAACTATTAAAGCGAAGTGTCACGGTTTAAAATAAGGTAACGCGCGGCGCGCCGGAAGAAAAAGTGAAATCTACTTCTTAAGATAAATGTTTCAATTGGAGTTTTAAGGCTATACCCATCTCGATATTATAATAGTGATCTCTACAATTTACTTTCTTAATATAGAATGAAAATTAATGAAAAAAGAATTGTGTGTATTTTTATATATGCTCGTAAAAAATTATAATTATTAGGTGTAACAAAATAGAAAAATAATTCCAATAATTTTACCTTGAGTACCAACAACATGATGAAGTTCAGCCATCAATGATAATAAAGTGAATACTTTTACTGTTACTGACTTTTACTTTTTTTTAAATGTGTAGAAATAAATTTATTAAAATACAATTGAAGTAATGTTAATACGCTTATAATAATACTCCTTTAAATACACTTGTAAATACATCATTAAACTATTTTTAATTAACTACTAAACGCGCCAATAGAAGTATAACTTTAAAATTTAATTTATTTGAATAATTTTAGCAAATTGATTATATCAGCTGAATTTGATCCCAGAAACTGAAAGTAGGTACGATGTTTACGGACTAATGTACGGTTGCTTTGAGTTCATCGCGACACGACTAGGGAATGCGCACTGTCGAAAATTATACTGTGATTATACTATTTCTAAAACGGATCTTTAAGGTATTTATGACTCATCTCAATTGCTTAAGGATTTGATCAAATCTCCGTTTTTATCATCTCCCTGGGACATGTATTTATTGAATGAATTGATGATTGAATTAATTCTAAAATTAAAAAGTATAAAAATATATTTGATTGATCTTAAAAGTAATTAATAATTTTTAATGAATAAAGTTACAGGAGAATTGTGTATTTGATCATAATAATCACTGACCAGAGGTGCAGTCAGAATATACTGAATGAAATTTACATAAACTTAGAACTTTTCAAAAAAGTAATATTCCTTTAAAATATTGAGACGTAAATGTCATCCGTTTGTCTGCCAGCTCTGATCTGTGCATGCACTTTTTCCAAAATTTATAATAGTTGTATATTATAAAACACACTGATCACGAATATGACTTAAAAATAAATAAAAGTCAATAGAGTTTGATGAGAATACTGGAAGTATAGTTTATTCCTTGATCGATAGATTATATATAATAAATGGTCAGTAATACTTCAAGAAGTCATATTTTAAATACACATTTTTATAGTAAAAAATACGAGATGAAAGTTTCTAGTGCGTGTTAAATGCATGCGGAGCGACCGGCAAAACTAGTATGGGATATAATTTAATAGTATTTACGTTAAATATCTTTCACCCTTCGTGATAATTCGCAATGAGAACACTCGATGTTGGTACCTAATTCGAAAAAGAACGGGTGCTGTTCCAATTAGAATTGTTGCTGCACAAACGGCCTCCTATCACGCTATGTCGGCACGCGATTCTACTAATAACAGAAACCGTTATCCTACATATATATACAAAGTTAAATATCATCGATCTTTGAATATAAGTTAAGAGATTTTGAGAGAAGCCGAGAATTTAAGCCACCTTAACGCTTGCGCAAACAATTTGCACAATTTTACATGTAGCACAGCAGAGTGCCAGCAATGTGCTTGATGGAATGCAAAGAAGAATTTAAAAACAACGACTACTACCGAGAGGTCTACTATCCATCGTCGGTCATCACTGCAAGTCTCTCGGCAACTGGACGTAAGTTATAAGCCAAAACAGAGTCCCTGTGATGTATTTATTATGACTTGCGTGGTGCTTCCAACCCAGTCGGGTACAAATCCCTACCACCCCGCTTGATTACTATATATATACCGGCTTGTCAGAATTAATTGTCGTATTCTACCCACCCTTCAAACTGATTTATGATTATAATTGTGCAATTTTTGTAAAAATACACTCCTATGCATTTTTTTGCAGAATATTTGTACACGGAAACTTGTCTTGTACGCTATATATGTAACCGGCTGTAATCGTCAAATTAAAATAGAATAATCCAACAACGTTAGTGACGTAATCCTTAGCTTTTATGTCAACTATGATCAATCTTACTTATAGCAGAGCACTAGCAAAAGAAGAATGAAATAGAAACACGATTCTATTCTATTTTTGTAAAGATCTTTTGTGAAGTTTTATTTAAAAGGCTACCACTTTACTAACATTTAGTGAAAATACACTCTGAAAATACTTGTGTCTTTTATAGTGGACTAGAGGGTCGTCTTCTTACGTCAAAGATGGAAATAAAACATTGACACTGGCAGATTTGAAATCCTGTCTTACGAAAGTAAAAAAATGCAAGTTTCTTTTAAGCATTATCAAGTTACAAAAATATATTATAAAAATGTTACATAATATTATTTGTTTTTTTTTATCGTTTTAGGTTTGGCGTAGTGGCCACAATCTCAACTGACGTTATGTGACGATGTGGCCCAAGATGATAACACGCTAAACATAGTGAAATACTTTCTCTCAAGTGCTGCTGCACTGAGTCATCATTGCTTCTTGTCTCTTGTTATATTTCTCTTACAGGTAATGATAGATATACATTAGCAAATATTGCATTTACTGACTGATCACCGTTTTTATGGAATTACTAAATGCTAGGCTCCGCTCGCGTGGTTACTAGAAAGGCGTATTATTTTAATTGTGCAGATCCCTAATTATTTTTCTAAAATAAAAGTAGCCTAGATTACTCCTTATTACATTAGCTATCTGCCAGTGAAAGTCCTGTTAAAATCGAGCAAACCGTTCCGGAGATAATTTTTTTTTCTGTTATAAGTACTGTGTATTCTTTCATATGCCTTTAGTAAAGAGCTGTTATTTTGACATTACAAACAGACACTTCAATTTTATTATATATATATATATATATATATGTATAGAAATAGATGACTTTTATTATTATTATTATTAATTACTATTACCATCTCGGCACAAACAAATAGTTCTCTTCGTCTTATTTTTTCCGTACTGTGAAGCTGTGGAACTGTCTTCCGGCCAGTGTCTTCCCTCCTTCCTACAACATGGAGTCCTTCAAACATAACGTGAATAGACAATTAAACAGGCCGGTATGACAGCAATGGATTCCAGATCACTCGGTGGTCGCTGATGTTCTTGAATTGTACTGTGCTTACCATCAGGTATAGCGCCGTGAAGTTTCAGAGCAACGAAAAAAAAAAATACAACTATTTGTTGAAATTTATCCAATACTTTATTTAATTATTTTCGAAATATAATTATAGTAACACGCGCAATAAACGCGGTCTGCATCAATAATTCAGTAAATGGTCCAATTTGAGTTTGTTCTGAATAACTTAACAGACTTAACTTAACTATAAAAAAAAAGAACGAAAAGTTAGCTATTTTCTTTTGTTACTCATATTTTTTATTAAAAACTTTGTTGATATTTTAAGATCGTAGGATTAGTTTCAAATTACGTTGGGTAACTTTTAAAGGGTTTTTTTTACTAAAATACGTTCGGTGTACCTTATTGGATTTTATTAATTTAGGTTTTTTATACTACAATGATGGCAAACAAGCATACGGCCCGCCTGATGGTAAACGGCTACCGTAGCTTATGGACGCTTGTAATACCATAGGTATCAGTAGTGCGCTGCCGACTTTGAACCCTTCTATCGTCCGTTCCGTTCCGTCCCGTTGACTCCTCCAATGCTGCGCCACTATTAGGACTCGGACGACTAGCTATCATCCGTGTACTAACGATATGGTGAAGCGACTTCATAGGCAGCTGAATCGTGGGTTAAAGATTTACCTCTAGTCCTCCTCGGCATTAGAACGGCTCTGAAAGACAATCTGAAAACCTCCACGACAAAACATCTATATGGAGAGACACTACCATAGCTAGACAGTACCCGGCGATCTACTGTCACCATTCGCTCTCAAATGAACGGATTGGAGACCCTACAGATTTCGTATACAATTTCAGACAAGGCATGTCTAGCATTCGTCCAGTTCAAGCGACACGTCACAGTAAGTCCGGCAATTTCATCTTTAAAGATCTTTCATCATCAACCCACTTTTTCTTGCGTGATGATACAATCTGCAAACCGCTTACAACGCCTTACTCCGGTCCCCATCGCATTGTACAGCGGAAATCGAATATAATAGTTTTAGACATTAATGGTCGAAAAACAGAAGTCAGTCTCGACAGAGTTAACCCGGCTCTACTCGAACCTACTGTAACACCAGAATCGGTAGTGCCTTCGTCCCCTTCATTGCCAACCGCATATGATGAACCTACTTCAATAACAAGATTGCCAGAGTCGTCTCAATCCACGTCCACTATGCACACAAATCACAGACCTACCAGATCAGGTCGTAAAGCACGATTCGCTTTTCCTTTCGACTTATAAATTATTATTATTATTTCTATGATTATAGTAATTTACATCATTTCTAATGTATTTTATCTTATTTTATCTGTATGTATTTTATTGTAATTCTATTATATTGTGATTGTCTGAAAAAGCTTAGTACATTTTATTCTTAAAATTGTATTTAATTTGTAAATGCATTTAGGGTGGTGTGGAAACACTAAAATACTACTGGCTGGAATCAATGACTCAATGAAAGGAATCAATAACTATGGAAACGAATATTGATACTTTGATTGATGGTTACCGATATTTGAGACTTTGATTGTATGATATAATATATAATTCTATTACCTATCCATTACAATTTAACAAAGTGGAATATAACATTCAGTGGAGAAGTATTTGATTTATTTTTTATTTTTCAGTTTATTTCTTTTTTTGTATTTATCGATACTCCTTAGCTTCTGTGGAAAAGCATAATGATACGTACTTTAGATCCTTCCTCAACTTCTGTCTTATATTAAACTTAAATCTGGGTTTTATTAACTTTTTAATAATAGTACGGCAAATCGACGGAGCTTATTACAGCCCTACAACTTCCAGATAGGCGTCTATTATAAACGACGCTGATCACGAATATTAAAAAGTTATTCGTCTGTCTGTCTGTTTCTACCTATGTTCGGATTTAGCTTAAAACGGCTTCACAAATTTTGATGAAATTTTGAGAACGGGGAGCATAATATGTCATGCCATAATTGATTGATAATACTTTAAGAAAAAGTAATAAAATATGTAAAATTAAATTTCTGACAACGGTAAACCGTTTTTTTTAATTTTTTTAATAAGAAGGATATGTCATTTCTCAAGTGTTAAGCTCCAAGAATTATCAATAATATGAGTACAAATAAATTTAGGAGGTGAAACTAAGGCGTAGTAAAAGCACGCGGAGGCGCGCCTCACCGCTAGTTTGAAGCAAAACTCGTGAAGTGGAGGTACATGATATCTTTATCGATCGCATCACCTTCGTTCCAGCCAATCTCGAGAATCCGTTTCACAACTTCTAAGGTAGGAAACAACAAGAAAACAACGTTGAATATTTGACGTGTTTTCCAATAGCGAACCGAGATACGGACTAGTGAGGTGCCGAGCTGTTTTTACTTGTAGATTGAACTTAATACTCCTTATTATTATTAGTTGTTCCTTTAATTCATAGATATGTTATCTGGCCAGGTTACATAAAGGTTTTGTTACATAAAGTAACGTACGAAATAGCAGTGGCAATAATGATGAATCGATTCGGAATAAAGACGCTTTTGGGGCTATTGAATGGCTTATACTGAGCTTATGCTGTGCGACGTGTGTTTGCTATTTCATAATATAAAATATCTAAGTTAATTAAAGTCTAAAGATGTTTCTGAATAAAGGAAAATTAAGTAAATTATAATTGATAAAAGGCATAAAATCATATGGTAACAAAATCAACCACGTTATTCATAATATTGTCTACGCTATTTATTAGCTTGTCCATCTAAAAACTATATCTTATAAGGATATATTTGAATTCTATGTTAACAATTTAAGAGTAACAAAACAACAAACAGTCATATTGTCAAAGATTTTTATATTGCTGTATAAATTAATTATAAATACTTAATATTAAAAAGTGTTAAACACACAAAACTCAGAAACTGACAGTTAGATTTGAAAAAAAAAAAATAGTTTACGTTTATATAACTTCCCGCTATCTAAGCTAAGGAGTGGAGAATTAACCATGAACATCAAGCTATTCGGAAAGCTTTACGCAAGGACGTGATGTGTAACAATGATAGGCTATAACCGGGCACTAAACCAGAAGAAGTAACCGCTGTTTATAAAGAAAATGGTATTCTGTCTATCTCGGCGCCGAAGCATGAAATCCCACCACCACCACCAGAAAGAGAAGTCCCGATTGAAGTAAGAATACCAGAGGAGAAAACAGAAAAACCCGAAGTTACAGAAGAAACGGCAACTACCCAGACATCATCATAGACACCGTTAGACCAGTTAGATTTAGTAGCGACAACCCATGTCAGGAAGACTATGAAGAAAGAATTGAAGACCTCAACAAAAACAGTAAAGGATAACGAAGTGACCAAAGGCGTCGATGGAAACGGACTGTACTATTTATTAGTTACTTCAGAGACAGAATAAACCACAATATAATTCATAGTGTAAAGACTGAGTTTTGAAGCTTTAAAGCGATCAGGTTTAAGATGAAGAAATTATTGTATTTGTACATAAATAATATACGCTAGCATTGGCGACCGCATTGGTGGCGCTGTAGAGAATTGTTCGAATAAATTTAACACGAGTGAAACCGTGGGGCACAGCTAATTTAATTTAATTTTATAATCCACTTCGCTTATGCAACGTTTTTGTTGTGTTAGTACTTATTAAAAACGAAATATTCATTTATTTATATCTTGATTTATGATGATATATGTAACGATATGATAATGATATGGATACCGATGGTGAACTTTGAGTGAGGCCCATTCAGCAGTGAACTACTAAGGGATGATGATGACGTATGGGATTATTACAGAAACTTCAATTTTGTAAGTCAACACGATTTATTATTAAACACATAAAAGATAACATTCTGAGTCTATCCGATTTCCACATCACTACTAACATTCGAGTATCGGCACTCGAAAACTTACGGTCCGGCAAAAACGGCTCCAAGTTTTTAATTTAACTTTAAGCTCACATTTTCCAGTCTTACTTTAATGTAAACATTGTCTGTGGTGAAATTAGTTGAAGCTTTTTGTTTACACACCATCCATCGAACTCAAGTTAAAGCTACCAAAGTTTGCTTATGAATATTCTATTAAGCGAATTTATTTATGTTAAGTGTCCGTTTAAGTTAAGAAAAAATGTATAGAAAAATTTAATTCAAATTTGACTTACGATAGACTCGATTTTATATTAGATATTTTCTAAACGGTTTTTAGTGCAGATATTATATATTTTTTAAGTGGTATTTGTAACGTAAATAGGGTAAGAGAAATAAAACTAATTAAATATACTTCCTAATATACCGAAACTACAGAAGTGTATAAATAATAAGAAATATTGACAAGAGACATAGTTCCTTTTGTAGTATAGGGACGCCATAAGAAAGAATTATTAAAAAAATCTTTCTACAACAATTCCATTCGTTTTGGTCATACATAATATTTATCTTATCGAAAAGACTTGGAAGAGATTATTACAAAATATGTATGACGTAAAATATCTAACTTGATAAGGCTATTTAGTAAAGAGATTGATAGTTATGTCTATAATAAAATATTTGGAAAAGTATATTTATTTTTCTCACCAACATATATTTTATGGGGTACTTGTAGTAACTTTACTTAACATAAGTTCACTAAAAAAACATTCACTTTTGCATTCTTAAATATGAAATCGTTATACTCGAAACTATACTTTATGTAGTAAGATCCAATTTGCTTGGACGCTTTTACGGCGTGCGTTAAAAATTATTTTGAATATAAAAAAAGGCAAGCCGTGTATCCTTTTCTAAAGGGTCAACTTTTTGAAAACAACGTTTGCAATGAATTGTTCTTTTGCGCCTCAATGTAACGTCCGTACTAATGGGGCCTTACTCGAATGTTGTTGAGCAAATAGAGTGGTAAAACTTGTGCAAAGTCGTCAGCGGAGGCATCATTGCCACATTTTTGCCACAACAATGCTTATTTGTTGTGTTTCGATCTAAAACGGGTGGTTAGCAAAACTCACTGATACGACGACTTTTTCACCTTAGTTCTCGAGAGGAGTATTTAAATATTTACGGTTCTCACAGCGGTATCGATGCTGATTATATTAATAGCTATAGACTGCAGTCAAACTCAAAAATAGTTTAATTGTTAAGTAGGCACTTATCAATGTCAAAATATTACCACTAGTTCGGAAAATATCCCAGTCATTAAGAAGAGCCGGTAATCGACCAAGGCTGCCAAAGAATGATAAAGCAATGATGGCTCAGTTGTAGCGTGTACGACTTCGCGTCGCTTGACATGAGTTCGAATCCCTGCAATGAGCCTGAGTTTTCGGTGAAGGAAACATAGTGAGGAAACCCTAGCAAGGTGGTAGGGCTTTTTCTAATGCCCGCCGGGCTAGCCACGAACTTCAAGTTGAAAACCTATCGCCAAGCATCAATAGGTGTGTGTATGGTCAGCTCCATTGTGAATTCAATTTAGCTGGCGGGCCACCTAGCGAACAATGTTTGCAGCCATGATTGATTGAAATATAAATAGATAGATATTTTAAAACGATTAAAGAATTCAGTTTAATAATAATAAAAAAATTAAAAAGCACAACACCAAACGCTTGGCTGTAGCCGACCGCTGCCGTTGGGGGAAATTTAAATGCCACACGGGCTTGCGTTTAGTTACTGTCCGGCAAATCGATAATAATAGTTAACATTAAGCATCATATGAAATGCATGCCTGTTCATATTATACAAACAGAGGTGAATATTTATACTTTGTAGTGGAACGACAAGAGCTATCAGTGGTGATTAAAAAAATAAATAGTAAAAATTGAAAACTGTATTTTATCCATCTAGACTATGTCAACAGAATTTACACCATATGCAAAATAATCGGGAGATTCCTTTGTGAGCGTGCATACCGTTCATGTTAAAATTCAATAGCAGAGTGGATAAATTAAAAAAAAGAATCCACAAGAATCCGTGTCCTTTGAGCGACCTAGTTCTATGCCGATACATTTTCGTTAATTGATAAGTTTGATTAGAATCTTTCGTTTTTAATTTCTTTATATCGGTTTACTTATATTTCTTCAAAACGTACTTATCTGAGAGAATGATTGTTTTACATATAATCGAATATATATGAAGGAGGAGAATGTGTACTGATCCAGGATACCGCCTCATAGGGCAGTTCTGTTATAGACACCGTTACACAGGGCGACACCATCTTTAACATTCTCGGCTGTTTTTTTTTTAAATAATATCTGTAGAGATGTGAACGATCCGAGGATTCAAGCCAGCATCATGTTTGCCTATTTTCGAACTGACTACACTATTAGCCTTAACGACCCTGTAGCCATTAGAATCTTTGACAGCTTCACCGAACTTGGTCTTGCTTACTTCAGATATCGCTCGTATTTATATGGATTTCTCTGATAGTACCTAGTTGAGTTTATGCGAACCAAACAGAACACGTTATACAAACATGTTTTGACTACAATAAAGTCATTTGGAGGAAGTTGCGTTATTTTGACCGTAAATGAAGCCTTCGCTCCGACATAATATTATAAAAGTGAAAGGACATTTATTTGAATGTTTGCCCGTTAATCAATTATATCATAGAATACATTTAGAAAACTTTAGAAAACATACTCCCAGCGAGGCGGGCTGGTATTAGCAATAAATGTAGAACAACCCAAAGGAATAAACAATAAGTAATACAAAACAATTCTTCATGAAAGGAATAGTTATATTTTCAGGGAATCGTGATATTTATTTTATCTATTATCTAAGTGTAATATGCAAATAGCCCAGTCCACAGCCTAGCACCAGTGTATAAAGATTAGACTAAATAGCCTTTAAAAACTTTCGAGAAAAAAGAAGGTTCACTTTAGTCATTTCCTTCTCTCTGTCTAAACTAAATAATAAGTACACGTTAACAGAAGTTGAGCAACGGATTTCGCATAAATATTATTTGAACCTTAACATAATGTACTTAGTTTTAAATTACATACAGATAAATCAGCTTGGAGACTTTAAAAATTATTTGGCTGCAATCAACCTAAACATACTTTGAATGTAAGCACCGTGATAGAATAATATTTTCTAGATCTCTCTTTAGCCAAATACCATCTTCAAGCACATATTCAAGTATTGTTTAATGTGTACTTGAGAGTTGAATCTCCTTTCAAGATTTACACTTAAAATCAGGATCTGATTATTGTCTATACCTAATTACTTACTACTAGCTTATAACCCAAAAGCTTTAACAAAAACAAAAACTGAAATGATAGTCAGTGTTCAGTTGCGTGTTCATTTTCCCCATTTAACATGAAAAATACCATTACGTTGACTATTAAAATAAACTTTTTTTTTACAAAATATAAAACATAATATTTATTTTTAACGACATACAGGGGAGACGCGGACGTGATTCAGAAACACATTGTTCGGTGTAAACGGCCATTTGTGGTCCAAAATGGATCGTAAATTGGCTTTATGAGTGGGCAGGTTCTCTGCCACATTGCCCATTGTTCGTCTATTGCGACGCGATATTAAATTAATCGTCAGCACATTAAATGTTTACTCCGATCATCTACGTCTATCATATCAACAACACTGTACGTTTTTATAAGAACAACATACAAAACCCATATTCTCGGAAGATATTGCCGTCGATTGCACAATTAAAGAAATCTTTATCGATTTTCTTGTTTGGCCACAACCTCACCGGATGAGGCCCACGATGGTAGCAAACTAACCAAAGAGGGGGAACTGAAAACCAGAAAACACCTATTGTTGCCGACAGATATTCAATTTGAGAGTGGTAGATAGGTAAGCGGGCATTAGAAAATACTCTACCATCATGCTAAGGTTTTATAACAAAGTTTTCCTTCACCAAAATCTCTGGTTCATTGTATGAATTCGAACTCACGTCGATCGACGCTGTGTCCTTACATGATATTGCCAATGATCCATCATTCGTTCATTCTCAAATAAAGTACAAATACTTAGGCTAATAACCCAAACTCCTTCATTATACATTCATTTTAATAAATTAGACAGTTTATAATAATTTAAAAGAAATCGGTGGTTGATGATTTATGATACTTCAGTATAGACAAAAATTTTAACCGGCGGCCAGGGTTATGCGTCACTACTCACCATTGCATTCGCATTCGCACCATTACACCTATAGTCATAGACTTGTTTTAATTTTATATTATCTCCTAAACTATTCCTCCAAATAATATACTATAAAGAACAAAATTGTCTTGATGCTGAATTAAATTTCGTTCGTACATTTTTGTCACAAAATACCTAATTGTGGCTTATGTATAAGAGGTAGGCATATGATATCGCCGGTCGCCGTTGTTATACCGGTCTTCGTAAATGACTCTTCGCTTTTCGCTTGAAAGACCTAATGTTGTAGAAAAAGGCAATAAACTGGGCGAGACTGTTCCACAACTTCACGATAAAACAATTTTGGAAAGTCATGCTGATCTAAAATAAATTAATATTTTAAACATACCACAGTAAGTACCGCAAAAGTTCCCTATATCACTATACACTGTTGCCAGGGTCCTTGAGTAAAAAAACGTTACGTTTTTCTTGAAAACTTATATTTTTACTGTATAAATTACTTGAAAACTGCGAACTTCTTCGTTCGATCAAAGATGAAGACTACCGTAAAGATGTGGTTTCAGAGCACTTCTCATACAACAGTGAACACTTCCAAAAATGTTTCCTTTGTTACCTATAGTTTAGAATTTACTACTACTTACCTGATCAATCAGATTTATGTTGGATAGGTTACGAAATAAGACATTGACGGAGATGTAAAATTGTACATACACTTAAAAATGAAATTAAATAGAATAATTAACTTGAATATCGACAGAACTGTCATTTAATAATAGAGACGTACATTTAAATAATAGTTATGATAACTAACTTCTTGCCTCAATTTATCTAAAAGCAAGGACTGTGTAGACATAATTGTGGTTTGAATTTACGCTATAATTGCTTCTTTGTCGAAGAATAACGAGCGGCTTTTGCTTTAGAGACTCTCGTAAAATAGATATTACATTTGTATTGACAATTTCTTGGGTTAATTGATTGAATTTCTATTATCCTCTGAAGCTTTAGTAGTTTAGTTTGAATTAGGTTCATCCATCATTTGAGTGAGACAGTTTAAAGTCCTGGCTCATCCTTTAGATACATGCGATAAACGGATTTGTTCACTAATGCCCTTATTTATAAGAATTGCCACAACCCCGGTAAAGCTGTAAAAGCCGCAAAGGCTCCAGGCCTAAGGCTAACAGTATAGTCAGTTCGAAAAAAAAAAGGAATTGCCAAGTGCGTGTCAGGCTACGCGCAGTGTAGCGTTCTGTCGTTGCCCGTCATAATATGCAGACTTAGAAGGAGGCTTAAGGTAACTTTTAATGGAATTTGTACTAAATTACTTCTCCAAGCACAACTTATAATTGGTCGACTATTACTCGTTAGCTTGTAAAGCCTACTTAGCTGTGATAGTTTTCCTTTTAACTTCCTTACACTCGTATATACTAATGCCGTGTTTTATCCAGTCATCAAATATTCAATAACAACCATTTAGCTGGCACAGGAGACACTTGATCCTAACAAAAATTAGGACTTTAAAGTTTAATATTTCACAAAGGGTTCCTAAATCGAAAAATGGTTTTAACATGTCCACAATATTTTTGAAAGACCTATCCAACTATATCATGGGATAGACGAGAAAAAATAATTTATCCCCACTTTACGTATAAGAAATACCCAAAATATATTTTTTTAAGATTTTATTTTTCCACTTTTTCGGCGTGATTAATATATACTCATACCAAGTAACAGCTTTCTAGTACTAAGAATCTCTGAGCTAAGACGTGGACAGATAGACGGATATGGCGAAACTATAAGGGTGATTTCGAAAAGATATAAGTAGAAAAATAAAACACCTGACCAATTTAAGAAACTCTACACTTGTTACGATTTAGAAGTATTATTGTAATTTTGTGTAACAACATTTAGTAAATGGTGGTTTATTCAAATGATTACCGTAGGTCGGTGATTAAGAAAAACATTGTCATCATAATATAAATTTAGTGACATTTGCGGTGCACATTGGGAACAAAATACTTACAAAAATAATATTTAGATTTTTGCAATAAAATTGACCCAAACTCTCCAATGAATCATATTACAAGGTTACTTAAATAAAGATTTGAGTTGAAATTCCTATTTACCTTAGGAATTATAAAAACTAAGGGTATATTTAGACTACATATGATGAATAAGTCTTTTGTTTAAAGCTTGCAAATAAATACTAATATTGATGTAACTTCTATCTCGTCACCATACAGTACATAGCCACCCATATATTATTATTGCTCAAGGCAGTACAGACGTCGAGTAACATAATTACCTTACATCAAGCCCGAATAATTATAACGTAATTGATTCATCGTCATAATAATGTAATAGCTAATTAATCACTTTATTAAGGAGTAACTCTATTCATACATTATTAGATGTAAGGTTAATAATAATGCATAATATCTCATCGTACCTCATTCTGCCATATTATGCCCGCGCTGATATTTTTGTTCTCTAGTTTGTGTTTGTCAAAACGCACTGGTAGATAAGACATTTTCACTTAGTTCTTGAGAGTAATACATTGAAACCTTTACGAAAACCTTTAAAGTATCATCCTATAATCTTAAACGCGTAATGAAAAAGGAATCAACTCTAAAATTCTACGTAAAACTAGCGAACTATATTATTAGTCATCTCAAAAGTTTTAATAAAATTTAGGTCATATGTTTGTGCTCAATTTGCTCTTTTACATTTTAAGGTAATATAGAATAAAAATTAAGCAACAAATTGATTGTATATTATTATTTTTAGCTATAAATTCATCTTAGCCATTACACGTTTTAATTTCATGTATATCATTCACCATCAACATTAGTTTATACCATCGATTCACAGTCATTTACCGGGTGTAACCACAGGTAACAAAATGTATCATATAGCAAATGTTATCACGGTCGAACATCACAGCTTACTTACATTTATATCGCTCAATATACTTATAAGAACCTTTATGTTAAATAATGAAAACAATGTGATTAAATTATTAAATGAAAGATAGTAATACTATAAATCTTGATTAAAGTTCTTTATAGACACTTTCACTTAACAATCTGATGGATACGATAGTTGTGTACTATCGTGGCTGGATCCTGACCACCATACACCAGGTGTAACACCCGTTGTTTAAATGTATCTGGCAGCGCAAAAGTAGAGACTATATTATGAATATCAGTCAATTTTCTTTTTTATAAAAAACTAGCTGTGCCCGCGGCTTAGCTCGCGTTGACTACAGAGTGCCGTCTGTTGAGCACATATGCAGTTGTGCTGCCCGCGCTACCACACACGGAGATCACATGCCAGTTATTTCAAAGATAAAATGCTTATTGTGGGTGATCCTTAGGAGATAGACATATGCTATCCCGGACATTTTTGTAGGTCTTTTTTAGATCTACAATTATATTATTTTGATATATCTCTTATGGATTGCACAGTGTAAGTCCCAAAAGCGTCTTTTTCCCGACTTGATTCACCATTATCGTCATTATCTAACAAAATATGTCCTATAACCAAGTCAGAAAACATATCTATGAACTAAAAGAATAAGCATGTAAATCTGATAAGTGGTTTTCACGTGAAAAAAACATAAACGGACAAACGGACAGACAGACAGAGAGACGTTGAGCTTTATAATATTTATAGAATAACTGAAAGATCTGTGATTGAAAAATATTATATATCAATTGTGAACTAATGAAACCTTTTTTATTTAATTACGATAAAACCATCCAAAATTTAGTCATGGTCCTTTGAGAGCTGGATATCAATTCCGGTATACTAACTAATTTATTATATGTAATAGCGTAGCCGAAGACGCAGTTTGTATATCATCGTCGGCAACCGCATACAAAGCCCAAAATGATCGTGCTGACGACACAACTGTGTGCCGCATTGCTGAACACTAGGAGATTTAAAGGAGAATTAAGGTTCCTGCTGTGTGTGGTTGTGTTGGAGATACGTTTGTACCTATACCATGTCTATATTATATTTACCAGAGTAATTTATTTACCACACAAAGTAAAACAATAAATATATAAATAAAATACTCGTAAAACTATAAAAAAATTATCAATCTCAATGATCAAGAGCTCAGAATAATTTTAAAAAGTCACAACACAGCGTATTACAAAGTCATATGTCAAGATCAGAAAGGTATCATTAAATGATTTATGCTTAGACATACATAATACGCAGAACTCCATTGTTCAAGCCACTACACCGCAAAATTTAGAGAAAGATACTTATTTTGTCGAGAACATATTTGAATTGATTGAAAAGGAATATATAGGGTATAAAAGTAGTTTAAAGGATGTATTATATAAATTTAATATTTCTGATTGTAATAACATTGCTGGTGAATCTCATAACAATTCTAAAATATCTTCATAGTCAGCATTAAAAATACCTCAGATAAAGTTACCAATATTTAGTGATAACTATGCTGTTTAATCGCTTTCATGGTGATTGCTATACTAATAGGTACGGCACGTCGTGATTTGTTCTCCTCTTATTCAGCAGTATACCGTTTTGATTCCATATTGTAAAAGTTCGTAAAGCCAAATTTTAAAAGCATAGAATACCATAGCCATATTATGTTTTTAAGATTGCTGATTTGATTAACATTTTTAGTCCAGCTCCAACATCTTTGACCAGTATGACGACACCGAGTGTAACTGGATTCGTGTATTCCATGTTTTTAATCTGTACTTTATTACAGGCTCAATAACTTACCCCAAAAACAACTAAACAAACATTATATTTGTACATTAATTTGATATATCTCTTATAGTTTACTCAGCATCACTGCTTATTTCGTATGTTACTTTACCTTACAAAATATATCCTATAACCTGGCCAGATAACATAGCTATGAATTGAAATAAAAAACGTGTAAATCGAATAAGTAGTTTATGCGTGTAAAGACCATAAACGGAAAGACAGACAGAGAGACTTTGAGTTTTATAATTTGTATAGAATATAATATGGTATATAGATAATATAGAAGATGATATTGCCATCGCGGCATCATCTAAAACTTTACAAACTCGATTATATTATCACAATTTGTATAATACTTTAGCAAAATAAGTTTTCATATTGTAGACATTTGAACAGCAATGAGATAAAAGTAAATATCTCTATTCGAACAAATAATATGTATTCATTTGGATCGAAATTTACTCATGAATATTCAGATGTTGTGGAAATTTTGTTACGGCTTGGTTATCCCGATAGATTTTGTAGAACCTACTGTAAACCAATATCTTGATAACATTCGATACATTTCATTGAATATATTGTTTCATATATGTAAATACTTTTTACGAACGTAAATATGATATTTTTGTTGTCTACTTGTAATTTAAGTATATAGTCTACCGTTAATACTTACTCTACTTTAATAATTTAGTCTCTTTGTCTAGTTATAAGGTTATTTTAGAGTATTATCGTTATATTACTGTTTTCCAAAGCTACGGTCTTTGTGCTTGGAAGAATTGTTCACGTTGTACAAATATTGAAATTTGCAAAAAAAAATTAGATAAAAGGAAATTTTATAACTTAAAGCTCTTAAGTATTTTATTAAGTATAAATAACTGTTTTTCTCTCTTTCACTGTTTCACTAGGAATTGGAATGACAACCAAACACTGTTCTGTTAATAGTTCTACTAATTGTTTTATTTATAAATGATGATTAATTAAAACAAATAACATCGACATATATATAATTTGTATTAACCAACAATGTAATTAAGTCTTTACAATTCTTTGGCGCAATTAGCTCATTATATTATATCTAACTATATTATTTCACAATTGCCATTTGACGACTTGAATTCAATACATCTACTTATTAATTTATTTATATAGATTTGCTTTTCATTTAACTTATTTTTTACACATTTAGAATACTTACAAATTAATATAGCTTATGTATTATTAGCCCATACAATAATGAGCAATAGCAGAGAAGTATGACACCATCTTTGTCTTGAACCGGAACCAGGCGATGTTACTGTAAAAAAAGAACACGTTTAAAAAGGTTACCCCTATGATTCTTTTTTTTGATCATCTTATTCTGTTGCTGGGCTTAGATCTCTCCTAAGGCATATTACTTTACCACCATCGTAACTTAGTTCTTTTTCGTACATCTATCGCATGTCGCATTATATTACATTGTCTCAAATAAAATTTAATTTTATGCCCTGCAGTCAAGGCTTATAGTCGTAAATTCGGAACATTGTATATGGTAATGTGTGTTATTAAAGAATGTATGTCACATGTCTTCAATAATTTGTATTTTTTTTTGCTTTAGAACATTAACTCGATTACTGTTGGCTGTAAGTATAATACAAGTACAGAGATCAATGTTGATAAATGAGGATTCATTGGTGTTCATCGTGGACATAGCGCCCTTTAAAAACCCAGACAATGGAATAGAGGCTTCTAGATATTGTATTTATAAATATCAGCTAATTGTTTTGTAACAAATCAAAATCAGTCTAAACACTATAACATATTACTACAGCCTGTAGCGCTATAATGCTTAAGTACTAACATAATATAAAATTAATTTTAAACACAAGTCGTAGTACAGATGGCGTGCGGGAGACGAGGGGAATTACTTCCTCTCCCACAAATCATGTGTAAAAAAAATTCTTGTGTTTTTAGTTGTAATAACTTTTTTAAATTAAATATAAATATATATATATATAAATATATATATATATATATATATATATAAATATATATATCACGACAGTAGGAAAAACGTGTAATTAGTATATTTTATATGTGGGTTTGTGACAGAATGGCACATATGGTTATAAAACCAAACATATTATCATTTTTTTTGGAATTTGTTGTAAGTGAATTTAACTGGTTGAACTGGTTGTAAAGTAATTTAAAGTATTAAATATAACGTAAAAACTGACCAATATATATATAATACAATAAAAAATCTAACACGTGCGTTCCGCCTGATGGTAAGCAGATACTGCATTATGTGGACGCGTTGCAGCATCAGAAGCACGACAAACGCGTTGCAGACCCTTTAATAACATATTTACTCCCCTCCAAGAACTCCATATTATAGTCTCCTGGGAAAACTTCAGGAGGGAGTTCATTTCTGCTTCCTGAGCATTCGAAGAAGGAATCTCCTCTGGTAAACCGGTCTGTCCGCGACCATTTAGGTTCCAAGCTTTGACGATGACCTTCCTGCCGATGGCCAGAAGTGCAATGGTGGAAGGTAGCCTTTGGCATCATATCAGATAATTCCTCAGAATCAAACGATAGAACACACATAAGTAAGTAAAGTCTCTCCTTAGACGTAAGACACGTGTTCTTATAATGAAAGTATTTTTTCATATAAGTAAATTTATGTATGAACTAAATAAATCACCACACATCATTATCTCAAACAAATTTACCTTACATAAAGTGCCTTTAAAAGCGATTTCTCCTGTAATAATGGTAATAACAGGCAACAAAATATTGAGTTTCTAAGTGACACGTGAGTTAATTTAACCTTAATAACTCAACAAACCTATTTGCCTGAGAAAGCCCCTAGTAATTTAATTTGGCCCGCTCTTAAAGTTAGCGAGGAAAGGGCCTAATAAATACTTCAAGCTTTCTATCTGTAATATAATAAAATAAATAATCTCAGAGATTTTAATATCAAAGTCGTTGAGTTAATCAAATACTGGATACGATTCGGTAGCTTCTTGTGATTTATGTAACGATTTATGACCCATGGAATAAAAATGAATAGTAGATTAGAAAAAATATTTCACAACTGATTCATGGAAGAAAATATTTCGTATCTTTAAATACATTCCATCAAGGAATTATGGATAAGGATAATTAAGGAATTGTGAAAATATTTGATTTGCCATTTTGTAACGAGTGTGGTAGTTTATTTTGTAATCAGGCCAAATTGTGAAGAGCTATTTAATAATGAGACCAGTATATAGAGCAGTCGCTTACATTCATAAAGAAATACGTAATTATCAATAAAAATAAAACACGTCTATTATAAAGGGCACTGGAACTTTGTTTCTTGTCTCTCTATGGGTCGGTTTTAACTCGAAAACGGCTTGACCGATTGACGGTTTGCGTATGTTAATTTATAGACCATAAGAATGATCAAAAACACTATTAGTTCTCGTAAAAAATATTATTAAAAATTACAATTTTAATGAAATTTTGTGCACGGTAATTATATGACATTCCACAATGCACAACAAAACAATACAAAACAAGGCTGTGAGAAAGGCTATAAAAATAATCGATATTATAATTTATAGAAAACATAAAATAAACACAATATATTTTTTTATCTATTCCCAACATCTGAAATGATTAGAATACAAATTTTTATACAGGAAGTATATTTAATTCCAATTTTCTTTTTATCGTTGTAGGGTTGGCGTAGTGGCAACAAAACAATCTCACCAGATGTTAAGTGATGATGTTGCCCAAGATGATAACACGCTAAACCTAGTGGAAGAATGGCTTTCAAGTGCAGCTGCCGGAACACACCTATTGGTGCATGGCGACAGATTTTCAACTTGAGGTGGTAGCTAGCCAGGCGAGCATTAGAAAATGCCCTACCACTATGCTATGGTTTACTCACGATGTTTTCCTTCACCGAAAGCTCAGGCTTATTGCAGGGATTCGAACTCACGTCAATCGACGCGAAGTCGTACACACTACCACTGAGCCATCTTCGCTTCAAAATGTATAGCTTACAATAATCTATATTAGGACGGATCAAAAAGTAGTGAGAACGACATACTCCTTGGTAACAAAAAAAAATACTGTCAGGCATAGCTCAGAAACATATCTGAATATTAATAAAGAAAAAATCTTCGATTCTCTTTTGTTTTTTTCTGAATGTAGTGATTTGTTTGCTTCGTGTTGGAACGTGTTCTCGAAAATGGAGAAAAACGAAGTGCGAGCCGTTATTAAATACCTCTGTTTAATAAAAATAACGACGCAAGAGATTCATTTCGATTTGGAGGCAACATTAGGAGAGTCTGTTCCGCCGTATTCCACTGTCGCAAGGTGGGCTTCTCAATTTCGAGTAGGGAGAACGAACACGAAATACGAACATCGTTGCGGCCGTCCATCGACGTCAGTCACCCAAGAAAATGTTGCGAAAGTCTAGAAAATTGTACTGAGCAATCGAAGAGTTACCATCTGATACTTAATTCAAGAAACGGGTATTTCATATGGAAGTATTCAATCCATATTGAAACAATCTTTGAATATGATCTCCCAGAATGTTAACCGGCAGTCAAAAACAAAATCGACTTGACATTTCGAAGATATTGTTGGACAAGTTTCAAGAAGATTCTGAAAACTTTTTGTCTCGTTTCATAATAATGGACGAAACATGGGTCCATCATTTGGATCCCGAGACAAAACAGCAATCTTCGCAATGGAAACGGCCACCATCACCGACCCCTAAGAAGTTTCGTGTCGTGGCATTGGCTGGCAAGATTATGGCCTCAATAATTTGGGACTCAGAAGGGATATTGTTGATTGATTACCTGGAGCGTGGAACCACTATTACAGGCCAATATTATGCAGCTTTAATTCCCAAGTTGAGGAATGCCATCAAAGAGAAAAGGAGAGGGAAACTTCGAAGGGGCATGCTGTTTCATCACGACAACGCACCTGCGCACAGTTCGGCAGTTGCGGTGGCTGCCATTCAGTAAGCTGGCTTCGAATTGGTTGATCACTCCCCTTATTCACCAGATCTGGCAGCTAGCGATTTTTATCTGTTACCCAAATTGTTAATAATTTGTAATTTGTAAATACTTAAGGGGAGACAGGTACGAAGACGATAACGAGGTGATGGATGCCGTGGAGAGCTTTTTGCAGGACCAAGAAAAACTTGTTTTGTGAAAGGGATTGAAGCCTTGGAAAAGCGTTGGACTCGGTATGTAGAGAGACTCGGAAACTATGTAGAAAAATAAATTATTAAGTTATCCTCGTATATATAAATAAAAATGAAATGCTGTTCGTTCGTAAGCGCATCACTTGAGAAAGGCTCTAACGATTTGGCTAGTTTTTGTTTTTAATACTCGCAATAGTGTAAAATAGGTTTGGCAAGAAAATTTGTAAAGGTTTCCTGAAAATTTTCAAATTAGTAAAAACAGTATGTCCTTTTTTCTATCAGATTTTTGTATGAACTCAAGACCATAACTCACGATTCAAAGAATCGATATTTGTAATTCTTTGTTTTTTTTGTTTATAGTCGTGGAAAATTTATCAGGAATAAAACGAGATAGTTGGTCGATTTATTGACTATTGAGAAGGGCAGAACAACTTGAAATAATATTTTTAGTAAAAATAAAATTACGAGAGTAAAATAATAATTATTCTATAAGAAACGGGTGCAGAGCCACGGACTCAGCTAGTATCAAACTACTAGTGCTCTGGCAAAAGAAAAAAGCCACGCTAATTTCGCGAAAATTTTGCTTTGAGATATTTTATAGGTAAGTACTAAAAATAAATTTATAATTATCAACAAATTCCTTTGAAGTTGACAACTTAAACGATATTGCCAGCCTTGAGGGCGGGCTCCTAATACTGATTTATAATCCTGAAATAACTACAGGCATTATAATTTACTAAGTTATATGTGAATTAAACGACGGTTGTGACTGAACAACGTTTGCCTCCGAATAGCCTTAGTAATTTAATTTGCTATCCCTTGAGCGCTCAGAGTACAGAGATGCTAATAAACGCTTGTACTCTCTCAATAGGATTAATTGTCAAGGATCTAAAAACGGTACTCACTAAATGTTTTTGTAAAAAGATTTAGAAGGGCAGTATCTAATAGCAATTTGTTTAACAAGTATGACATCTTTTAGATTGTGTAAATTTTATAAAATGTGAAATATTTGCACGAATCACCTAGTTCTAAAAGTAAGTCATCTTTGAGTTTAGATGTATTTATCGATAATATAAAAAAAAATACAATACATATTACAAATAAGTACAAACATGCGTAATTGTTACACGCACAATTCTATTTAAAATGAGAATTATATTTTTCAATATAATCAGAAACAATTAAAACTTTATTTAGAAAGGAAACATGATAATCTTTTCAAACATTTGGTTATACCAAGAAGTCGAAACGTTCAATTTCCGCGTGTGAAAGAAACCGTCAGTCAGTCAGTGTACGCCACAAATTGTGTACATCGGAGAAATTAATACTTGTGTTGTTTGTTCATTATAGGTATTTTTGGAAACAACGTTTCTCTGTTGCCTTTAAATGGATGGTCCCGCACAGTGGGTTTTTAAAAACAATTCAGTTTCAGTGAGTGAATGAATTATTATTCTAATCCGCTAAAGCATTCATACAATTTTTGTTATACCTATTAATTAGCGATAATATCAATAAATACTTAAAAATATTTGAACGTATGTAAGAAGTTATACTTCTTAGGCAAAACAAAACAAAAATAACTCCTAAAATTATATTTTCTCTCAGGCCAATATCATTACGATGTTAGCCATCAATTATAATAATGTAAATATTACATAAATAAACATTATCATAATGTTTTTCTATTCATTTACAAATATTAAAATAATGTCTATTTATACAATATAAAATTATTTATACATGATTAAAACAAAATAAAAGTCAGTATAATGAATACCCATTATTATCATGTAGCACTACCGTCACATGGTAAGCTCGCAACTTTCAATTTTACAATCTACCAAACGCGCTAAAAGAAGTATGACTTCAAAAATTCTATTAAAATGTATATGTTGTAGTTTGTATCTTTGTAGCAGGTAATTAATCCTCTTATTTTTTATACTAAAATGATGGCAAACAAGCTTATGGCACGCCTAGTTGTAAGCGGATACCGTAGCCTCTGGACGCTTGTAATTCCATTGGTAACATCAGCGCGTTGCCGACCCTGAACCTCATATCCAAAGGAGCTCTGGAAACCCTACTCAACGCAGGAACACAACAAGGTTTTGGCTGTGATCTTCTGTAGGGTGACGATATTCCACCTATCGGACTGCTCAAGTAGAAAGAAATCTTCAAAGAAATTTCTCTGTGCCTCAATTTTCATATAACTCGTATTATAAAAATATTTTATTCACAGAAAACTACATTATCTCTGAGTGGTATAAGCTATTTGTTATTCTTTTTATTAACTTTTATATTTTTATTAATTCAAACGAAAACGCGTGCGGTTGCTATTAGAATGAAATTTGAAATTTAAAGTTCAATTTATTTCGACTTAGACTTGATAAGCGCTTTTTTAAAACGTTGTTTTTTGTGATCCATAACGTCAATTTGACTATCTTCACAACTATAAAACAAGAAGCTTAGGAAGTAAGTTCATAGTGTTGACTTTTGTTATATAATCCGTACACATCGTAAAAGATTCACTCTCATAATTGGTTCATAATGCGCGTAAAAAAGTATATTTATCTTCAAAAAACATCCTTATCTAGTCTTCAAGTTAAAAAACGTGTTAATGCTTGTTACTGTGATTTAAAATACGTGTAATACCTTGCTGGATTCGTAATGAGATCTATAAATACATGCGAAAATTTCAAATCCATACATCAACAACTGCAAATTTATAAACAATAAAAGATTTAAAAATGGGGTGTAGTTTTTACAAATTACTCAAAAACTAGACTAGTACTAGAGAAGTTAAAAACATATTCTTAAAGAGGAAGACATAAAAAAACATGTTAACTCCCGGGACTTCATCTTAATTATTAATGCTTTTTATTTAATGTTTAAGATAGTGTTCTGTTCCTACGGTGAGTAGGGTTTTCAGAGATCCTTGGGGTAGAGAGGTTCAAAGTCTACAACGTGCTAGTGATATCTATGGTATTACAAGCGTTCATAGTCTACGATAGCCGCTTACCATCAGGCGGGCCGTATACTTTTTTGTCACCTTTGTAGTATTAAAAAAAAACTCCACGTGGTGAGCGCTGTGCCGTAACGCTGCTTTGACACCCGGCCGCTGCTAATAAATACATTTTTTGTTATTAAACTAGCGACCCGCCCCGGCTTCGCACGGGTGCAATATAGATACTAATATGGGGCAGTGTGAGATAAATATATACCATCGCGGATTTTTTTACCGATCTTTTTAAGATATGCAATTCCGTAGTACATTACTTTGATCTATCTCGTTAGATTTAGCCAGCGATTGCAATTTTATCGCACAAAAATATGTTTGTTACGACATCACATTACAAATCTTTGAATTTTTCGGCCTTTCTGTACTTATAATATGTATGTATTATACATGTAAGCCTTTCTCCTGAATCACTCTATCTATTGCTGAAAACTGCGTTAAAATCCGTTGAATAGTTTAAAAAGATCTAAGCGAACAGACAGCGGAAGCGACTTTATTTTATACTATGTAAAGATATTAACTGAAAGTGTTGTATTTAGAAACATGAAAAAAAACTCATATAATTATTGGCGTTCGATAGCCAGTCAATGCACCACTGTACACAACAAACCGCGCACGTCGAGTTAAAATTTATTACCAAGTAACAACGGTTACTCTGTCGGCTTCAGAGGAAACTGTAAAGTGAAGCGGGAAGCTATAACTCACTGACGTCGATGCTCTCTTTGCTTGGAAGTAATCTCATTAGCGAGGCTTCCTGCCTGCTAATTCTATAAACAACGCACTAAGAGACTTCGTTAATAGTTTTATTAATTTTGTTATTAAAGCTTGCGTACTCTAACGGGACTCTATTTGGCAAATAAATAAAAATAACTACTTATTTAAATAGTAGAATTTAATCAAAAACTTTATAAGTTTATTAAAAAAAGATCTAAACCTACGTCTATATATATCTAGTCCTACCTACTCCCTGTAGACTTTTGTCCGCCCAAGCTGACCGGCAGGCCTGGGACCGGGTCCGAAGTCAGGTCGCTTGAGAGCGATTAAGGACGGGAGAAGCTGAAGTGTGTCAATGAATAGGAAACCATGGTATACATACGGTAATAAGAGCAATAACTTATACAATTTATGTCGGTAAATTTTACAAAATCGTTATCGAGGGATTGGGACGTCTATCAACAATATATCATAAAGTATTACATGAATAAGAAGCATTAACTTATACACTTTATATCGCTGAATTATAGAAAATAGCTATCGAGGGCATGGATGTCTGTCAATAAGGTAACATGAAGTGTTTAACATAAACGAGAAACAATAAATTAAACACTTTATCCCTAATACAAACAAAAACAGTATAAAACTGTGTGTAACAGTTCGTGTATTATCTTATTTATTTTATTAACTCAACAAAATGGCAACACAATATAACAGAGTTTCTGTCAAATATAGTTTTGAAATTTGTACAACCTTCTTTGGTTGGTAAAACACGATATTTGTCTCCAACTTTTTTTTTTAACTTACTATACTGTTAGCCTTAGGGCCCTGGAGCCTTTACGGCTTTTACAGCTTCACTGGGTTTAGGGGCGAGCGCTTAAGGCACTCAGCCATGAAAGCTTTGCAACAACATCCGAGGGCGCCAAAGTGGCCGAACCTCGGCTCAGACTGTTGCGCGTATGCAATTAAGTCGCAATCTGACTAATTTTGTGTCCAACTAGATTGCGACCATTATACACCGGGTTACGCTTAGACGTGTCGCGTCCCAGACTCTATCGGGGTATATCCAGTAATCAAGCAAGGTGATAAGGACCTGTACCGGACTTGGTCGTAACCACCATGCACTGCACATGGTTATAAACCCGTCACAGTGACTGGCTTCTGGTTTGCCGCATTACGGAATCAGTCAGTGTATATCCAGCTGAGTTTTTGAAGGAATCTTCAGGCTGCCATGTTGTGGTATTTATTTTTAATTACTTAACTTAGGCTCTTTGATCCAATATTATGTAAACGAGATGTTATTATAGCACTAAAAAGTTTTATAATTTTATAGCGTGTTTTTAAATTTTTAAATTATTGTACACTTATTATTTCGTAAAGCAGCAACGACAGATCGGAAAACTTTGATAAAATCTTATATATGGATGAAAGAAAAGTCCTTATTTTTTACGCAAGATTCATACATCACTTAATTAGCTATGTCTATTATATACAATTATCATATCAATGGTTGAAAGGCTAATTGACAAACGTGTATAGTTTTATACACATTAGTCAATTCGCCTTTCAACTGTCGACATATTAATATCGTTTTACCATGTGTTTGTTACAACGCGTATCACTTGGATACACGCGTATTACACCTCAAGGGTCATCAAATAACGCCTTAAAACTTGAACCACTGAAGCCTACCTAACCTCTATGTGGTGCACCTTAAGAAAGTGGCGAGGGCTTTGGAGATTGTATTCTGCTTACCACCAATCACGATTTTGTCACTATACCGTGTCGCTTAATGAAAATTACTAAACCAATTTGTATGCAGTTTTCAGATGAATATAAGACTGAACTCGAATTAAAAGCAGCTAGGCTTTTCATATAAAAAAGTCGCGGGAACCAGTTATTTAAGTAATAAAATTTAAGTAACCTCCGCTTTACAACATTTCCATTTTAGAAACCGACACCCAAGAAATTACTAAACAAAAATTGTTGTGCTTAAAACACCATTATCCTTTATAACGGGCCCTGAGTATTAATTTACAGCCTATATTGCGAGCAGTTTGCGCCGCCGTGAACATTATGGGCGTCTATTTCACCGGGTTTAATAGTTCAGAGAAACGACTCTAATATTCTTGGTTGTGAGTTTTAACTTTCACGTCATCTAATTAGTGAATGGGACATGTCAGTTATACGCTAGAGTACCTTTAATTGTTTTTTACTCGTTTTCGTAATTGGCATTATATGATGATAATGTGAGCGTGGAAGTGGTTTGTATTGGAACGTATCGTATACCTTGGCATATTGCTAAACAACATTTAACATTGAATATTTTAACTGCATACATAATTAAATAACGATTTGTCAGAAATGAATAATTACCGGCTACCTACACATACGATGCCCCTGCATCTTGTGATACACATATCCATTGTCTTGTAAGATACTGCGTTATTTTCATTCCGTAATTTTACTTTTATGCTTATTAATCTTATTATTGATAATTCAAATAGCCATTCATATAGTTGAGTTGTGTACAAAATTTCATCAAAATCGGATGAAAAGTAACTTTTTTAGTGATTTCTAAAATTATTATAGCGCTTATAGCCTATCAATTATAGAATAACTTTATACATCTTGGGTACAACATCTCAACAAAATCGGTTAAGAATGATACCTAACGATCTTACGATTTCTATAAGTATTATCGAAAATTCTAATAGTCTATTTGAGCAATGGCATATGCTTCCCATGTACAAAATTTCATAAAAATCATTTTAAATAAATAATCAATAAATTAATTTAGATCTATAGTAGTTATAATTTGTTTAGTTAACTTAATACAAGCTTTCCTCAGTTTGGAAATAAATGGCTGTGTTTGAAATTGTGTTTCCCATATGTCCTTATAAAAGTCAATCTTATTACGCAATTTAGAAATTAATTAATTCCGAGTGATTCTTGTTCTCTCGTTAGTAATTATAATAAAACTTCATAAAATAATTATTAACAACGGTATCCTTTGTGATATAGAGATGCAAGTTAAATTTATTTTGAAACCTTTCAAAACATATATTGTAATATTAATAACAATGCTTCAAACGTACGCACTCGGCGAGCTTCAATTACGGTAAAGGAAATCGTGTACCTATGAGCATTCTCCCGTGATATTATAATGAATGCGAAATACATTTATATGTGACTATGTTTCACCCGCAACATTGTCTCCGTGAAGTCAATATGAAAACGAACTATTCAGAAAACTTCGTAATGTGAGGGCCATGAACCGTGGTTGCGGTAAGCGGTAATGTTAAGCGGTTTCCGTATCCTATGGTAACTTGTAAGACCAAAGGTATCACTAGTGCGTTGACAACTTTGAACTTTCCTTCCCCAATGAGTTCTGGAAATCATATTCACCACAGGAACACAACAATAGGTTATTTGGCTTTGATATTATGTAGAATGGAGATATTACACTAGTCGGACTACCCCAAGTAGAAAGAAATCTCCAAAGATATGTCTCTGTGCCTTACCTCTGCATCACTTCGAATTTGGCCTCAACTCTTATAATGTATAGGTCATTTTAAACTCACCTCTCTCAATTTTTGGGTCGCTGTTGGCGGAATACAGAGCGACAGCGGAATCATCCCTGTAGAGATCGCCGACCTTTGCTTCACATCGTAGTATCGGAGCACCCCGTTCGTAGTGCGCTGGCCACAGCTGGATCTGGACGTTCAGCTCAGCGGTAAGGAGTCCTTCCCCTGACGGATTCACTTGGTAGGTTCCTTGACTTACCTTGACAACGAGAGATAGAATATAAATATTAAAATTACAATTTGCTGGTTGGTAGGACATGAAACTTGTATGTCCAAGTGAATTGTGAGCACTATACATCAGGTATATATAACATATGTCATAGTGACACGCCTAAAGGTTCGCGCTCCGGAATCGACAAGTGTATACCCTGTAATCGAGCCGGGTGATAGAGTTTTTGTATCCATACACATATTGATAAACCCTTAATAGTGAATTTTTGGTTTGTTATGTTCCAAGATCCGCCAATGTAATATGGTAATAAAGTGTTGGTTTCTCGGTGATCACCGTTCTTTTTTTATTATAATGTTCTTACCATCAGTTATATTGAAGTCACTTTGCCGTGCTACAATAAAAAAAATATTTTCGGATTCCCTGGTAATTTCCAAATAGGATTTGGAATTAACCAACTTTGTGTGGAGTTTCCGACATAAACGTAGACCCGCTGTCACCAGAGAACCTTTTAAGATTAGTTTGAACCCAGATATATCGTTGTTTCTTCTCGTTTCTTACTATTTAGAATCCGATATTGAAAAGCGAACTCTGTTTTAGGGTAGCTGCCAATGTACTCCCCGCACCAGGTACGTGATTTAATTGTTCTATGAACTATCTTTCCTGGCTCCGGGTAGTGCTTCTACAGATTGAATAATAGTCTCCGCACCAAGTGCAAGATTTAATTGTTTCTTTGAACTATATCTACAGGCACCGGAGTAGTGCTTCTCTAATAAATTGAATAAGACTAATAACTGTTATTTCTTTATTGAAATACTTACTACTTGACAATAAAACTACGATACAATAATGGTTACACGAACTTAAGTACTTTACAAAAGAACTATGATCAATGAACACGCAATATTTGCTCGCAAGCCCTTTTTATGTTAAGGTATATTAAGGTATAAATAAGTTGTTATCCGTCTAAGGAACATTCTAGATTTCCTATGAAATGTTTACAACATTATTAGATGTAGCGCAGTACGTCTACGCAATATGTTATGTACATATAATACAAAATCCCAGCGCAGCACTTGATCTACTGATCAAATTAAATACTAATACTAATACTGATCAATACTGATCTTTGTTATACTACAAAGATATCGAAACGTATACAGCCAATATCTATTTAGGTACTATTAAATGAGTAAGTATACAGCTTTAATGATTTATATGACAATAAGCATTTTTGTGGTAAATTCGCGCGTGCACTCGACCGATAGCATTCTGTAGTCCACGCGAGCGGAGCCACGGGCACAACTAGTTTATTATAAGTATATAATTGAAAACGAAGCTCTTAAAAATGCAGTTCCCTTCTTTCAGGCGTTTTATTTGACCTAGTTTTGCAATATCTATACACAATTCGGCATTCTCATAGTGATTTTAATATTTTAACCAATAAGCAATTACGTAATTGAACGTGAATTTCTCGATTTTGTTTTCTATGTTCCTTTATACACAGATAATAGTTTAATAATGTATCTGGTTAAAACACTAACCATGGTAGTAACCACAGAGTTTAAGTGAGAAAATTAACAATTTAAAAAAAAAATATTTCTCAAACTGTAAAAACTTTAACAAAGCAAATATGCAAAAGAAATAATCAAATGTAAAAATAATAAATATAAACGTGAAATAAGGAAAATACATTGTATGTCGCTGTGCTTAAACAAAACTGTGTTGCTTCTAAAAGTTGGGAAATGCTGTGAATATTTCAACAGGTTTAGTTAGCGGTCAAACGAATTAACTATTGCTTTGTTTTTAATTAATATACGTTAAACAAACTAAGCTTTTATTTTAATTTTGTTTATGTGTATAAAAGAACACCTGTTTTTAAACAAGACTTCATAAAGAAAATAAATAGTCATTGGATGCGAAGTTGACTAGTTATCTAATATTTAAAATTTCAATAGCAACTTTTTTATATAGAAATATGGCAAAATGACAGATTTGAACCTGATGCTAATAGTATAATCCCAAAAACAATGGCGTCTATCGAGAGATCAACGATCCAGTGGCGGTCGCCATTGCCATGCCGGACTGGATAAATATCTCTACACGTTACGCTTGAAACACTCTATTTCATAAAAAGGAGAGAACACACTGGTTGGGAGATAGTTCCATCGTACGACAAAAATAAGAAGGCAAAGACTTTTTTGAAAGCTCTGGCTCATTGCAGGGATTCCAAATCACGTCAATCGACGCGAAGTCGTACACGTGTAGTGGTAGTGGAGCCATCATTGCTTCAAACTGACTGGAATTTTGCAGTATGCATCATTAAAAATGTTGACAGCTCATCTCTACAACCTGTCCAGACCATCGAGAAGGTATTTTACGGGCACATCTCAAAGATACGAACAGTACTCCATATGCGGCCAAACTTGTACCTTGTAAAGAAGATACAGTTGACCTGGCGTGAAAAATCTGTTCAGGATTCCGATTCTCCGAGATGTAGCAGAAATCACACTCCCGTTGTAATTTCTGAAGTTGAGTTCACTGAATATCTGCACCTAGGATATTGAGGCTGTCACGCATTGCTACCGAGAAGTTCTGTAGAATGGGGAAGGGAGAAAATTGGGGTCATCTAAGTTTTCTTGCCATTGAACTCAACCAAGTTACAAGGTTTGAACAATGAAGAACGTAGGAAACATAAGATAAGAATGACCTGAATATGTCAAAACCACATAATATAAAAAATGACATTGCAAATGCTACTCCGAAACCAATAGTAATAAAAAAGAAAATTTGTGTAGTAAAATATTGTACAATCAATTATAATATTAAAAAAATAAATAGATAATTTCCCTTGAAAGAAAATAAATATAATTATTAATAAAAAGTTCAAAATATTTCTATATATTATCAAAATTAATTAAACCAACAAGACACATGTAAAATACTTTGTGCGATTTATTGTAACCAAACTCGAGATTGTTGACTATTTAATTACATCATAACGAGTTCTTGAATAGGAAAGAAGTCTAGAGTAGTGTGATGCAAACTGCAATATGCCGCATATTGAGCGTAATTTGAGAAAATGAAGGATATCTTGTAATAGTTCAACATCGGGTATGGAGAGTACCCATGTCCAAAGTAGACCAACAAAGATTTTTTGCTGCACCTCGTCTTCTATGTTCGTCTATTCTAGATTTCGATTTAAGATTTTCTTTTATTAATATCGGCAAATGATCATTAGCTTCTACCGTAACATGTATTTATTTAAATAATAATTTCAAATTAAGAGTTCTGCTGCTCACGATTATGCAATTCAGACGTAGCGTCGAATTAAATATTATGTATATTGAAATTATACAATGAACTAGATTTTTTGGTAAAATACCAGGAGAAAATTTGTCACTCAGCTCCTATCGGTTTGTTCCGGCTACACTTGACTTCCTAACTACTTTTTAGACTTCAAACACATCAATTCGAAAACCAAGAAGAATAGTACTCAAATATTAGCCTATAAATTATGTGCACGCAACAGAATATGCTATTTTAAATAAAGAGGCCAAAAGTATACCTACATTAAAACAAAACTTACATAATGGAAAATGTTTTAATGTATCAATTAGACTTATTAATTGTGCATAATTTAGTAAAGCTAACGTTGTCGATAAACAAATATTAATTAATGCAAATATTGTTGTTCACAATGATGATAATATACACAAATGAGAGAGTACAACTAGTAATTTTACTGGTAAAAGGTTATTATGTACATTAATATGTTTCTGGTTTTATCCGAAAAATAATTAATTTATGTTAAATAATTATTAATTAGGTTTTGATTGAACTAATTTGATGAAAGGAGAAATAAGGAGGGTAATTTCATGTTTAATTAAATTTCTAGTAGTAGTAGTAATAGATGTACTATTGGTATTATAATTCATGTTTATACCCTGATGAGACATGATCGGTAGAATTTTCAAAATCTCTTCAGAATTCAAGTCTCTTTGAAGATTTATCTCTACTTGAACAGCCCGATTGATAAAATACCTTCACTGTACAAAAGATCCTAAAAAAAAATGTACAGCTAAGTTGTCTCCAGTGTTGACGCGCCTTTACCGCCTGTCCTACCTCTCTGGTGTCGTGCCTCGGGTTTGGAGAGAAGCTAATGTGCAACCGATCCCCAAGAAGGGGGATCGCTCTGACCCTGTCAATTACCGTCCAATTGCCGTAACCTCAGTGTTGTGCAAGATCATGGAACGGATCATCAATACCCTGCTTGTCCGTTACTTAGAGGATCACTCTTTGATTGATGATCGTCAATATGGCTTTCGCCAGAATCGATCAATGGGTTATCTTCTGGCGTATGTACTGCACCGCTGGGGGGAAGCAAGTGATAAGCATGGCGAGGCTCTGGCGATCAGCCTTGACATAGCTAAGGCTTTTGATAGGGTCTGGCACCGTTGTCTTCTCTCTAAACTTCCGGCGTATGGACTTCCCGACAACCTCTGCAACTGGATCTCCGGCTTTCTACATGAACGCAGAATTCGTGTCCTTGTGGAAGGATGTGATTCGCAGTTCATGTCGATAAACACTGGAGTTCCTCAAGGCTCTGTGCTTTCGCCCACTCTGTTTCTTCTGCATATCAATGATATGTTACCTTTAGGTCATACTCATTGCTATGCAGATGACAGCACCATTCATGGGGGCTATTATAGCAAGCCTTCATGTGGTCGGGAAGAAACAGAAAAGAGACGGGAGGAACTTGTCATTGAACTTAACCAATGCTTGAAACGTGTTTCTACATGGGGAGCAAGTAACTTGGTTGAGTTCAATGCCAAGAAAACTCAGGTGTGCGCGTTTTCCTCAAAAAAGTCTCCGTTTTCCGTCTCCGTCCCCTCCCCAATCTTTAGAACGTCTCACTAGCAATGCGTGACAGCCTCAATATCCTAGGTGTGGATATTCGCAGCGAGCTCAACTCCAGGGATTACATCGGGAGTGTCATCTCCACTACATCTCGGAGACTAGGGATCCAGAACAGGTTGCGACGGTTTTTCACGCCCGGTCAACTGTACCTTCTTTATAAGGCACAAGTTCGGCCGTGTATGGAATACTGTTCGTACCTTTGGGATGGATCCGCAAAGTACCTCCTTGATGCCCTGGATAGTTTACAGACACAGGCTGTTCGCATTGTTAATGATGCAGACGTTACCCATTGCATCGAGCCACTTCAGCTTCACAGGAACATCGCCTCGATAAGTGTGTTTTACCGTCTGTATCATGGTGAGTGTTCTGAAGAGCTATTTAATCTAATTCCCTCCTCTCCTTTCCATAACAGAACCACACGCACTGGGCTTCGGAATCACAGTTTTACGGTAACTTCCATCTCGGCACGAACTAAAAAGTTCTCTTTGTCGTACCGTGAAGCTGTGGAACGGTCTCCCGGCCGGTGTGTTCCCTCCTTCTTATGACATCGGGTCCTTCAAGCGCAACGTGAAGAGATATTTAAGCAGGCCGGCATGACAGCGGCGACCACCGATGGATTACGATCTTTTGGTGGTCGTCGTAGTGTTTGGATTGTAGTGTGCGTACAGTCAATGTGCCGAGCTATTATAAAAAAAAATAGCAAAACAACCTTGTGTTGTATTCTTGCTATGAGTAGAATTCCCAGAGGTCAAGGTCGGCAACGCGGTATTGATACCTCTGGTACAAGCGTCCATAGGCTACGTTAACCGCTTACTATCAGCCAGGTTGTATACTTTTAAATAACATCTAGTCTAACCAATTTTACCAAGCAAATCAAAGGATAACTGCAATATAATTTTTTTAACTGAATCAAATCAAATTATTCATTTGAATACAATTTTTTAAACATATTCATTTCATTCAAATGTTTCTTTTATGGCTTCTGCTCATGTACGCAATTTTAACAATGTCAAGTTTGATAAATACATGTTTTAGAGTTTAATAGGTAGCCAAATGATCGGTGTACATACTGTAGAATGATATAAAAACAAAACACAAGATGACAAAACACAAAACAGTCACATATATAGTGAACTTAATACATTGCTAAAGGATCTGTAGAGATACATATAAAATTAAGTATATAGGCACGGACAAAAGGACACATTAAAAGTGTATATTATTATAATAAAGGTTATTTGTCAAATATCCGATCACTCGTATTGACATGAAGATAAATTACAAATGGTTAATATTTATATAATATTTGATATTATAAATTCCAACAATAAAAACAATTCCGACGGATATAAAAGCCCATTAACAATAATTAATCTCTTTAACACCTTTATGTACTACCTAATTTATAAAGTTAAAAACTCAGAGTAAATTATAACATAAAGTTTCGTGGCGCCGTCACGGCACACGGCTTGACGGCAAAGGCTTTGTTTTACAATTTTAATGTTAAAGCATCATAGTTCATAAAATGTTTTTCATAGCGTTGGATACTGGTACGTACACTTTATTGCATGACGTAATAGAAGTTGCTAGAAACTGATTTAAATTAAAATACAGAATTATAATCTTTATTAGCTGTGCACCGCGGTTTCACACGCGTATAATTTAAGAGAAATCGCTGGTTGATAATTTAGATAGTATAGACAATATTTTTATCAGGCGGTCAGGGTTAGCGTCACAACTCACGTGACTCGTTCGCGTCACTAAGCCTATAGTCATAGACCCGAGCCGAGTGTTGAATTATTTTAATTTTACGTTATCTCCCAAACTATTAGTCACAACAACATGCTATAGAAGGCAAAGATTATCTACATAAAATTTCCTTGATGAGGAAGTAACTTTCGTTCGTAACGATTAATATGCCATGCCCAATGACAATGCTCATAAATCACTTTTCAATTTCCAATAAATGTTTGTCACAAAATGACTTATTTATAAGAGATAGGCATATAGTATCGCGGACTTTTTTTTAGATGAACTACTTTTAAATATTTTTGTAGAACTTTGTATTTTCCTATGACTAACCATTTTCCCAGCGCACGGATAAAGCAGTCCGGGAACAATGCTGCTTTCGACTTACTTAACAAAAATAAATTTTAAGGGGAGCTGAGAGGTTCACCTAAATGCTAGATAACCTTTACTATTCCTCGTGAATCTACATTTACAGAGAACTATATTTACAGAGATTAGCGTGTTTAAACAAACAAACAAAAAACTCTTTCGCTTTATCATACTAAGTATAGATTAACACAAAAAAGCATAAGATTTTTTTTTCGTTTGTGTGTTTGATCGCGCTAATCTCTGGAACTACCAGGAAAAAGAGTTTTGCAAATATTTTTTCTCATTTTATAGTGTATATATTGGCAAAAGGCTGTATAACTTCACGCTACAATCCTAAGGAGCAGAGCAGTAGGCAAGAACGTCAAGTAATCTGGCAAGCTGTAGGCAATTAATAGAAGTGAGAATAATTATAGGCTGGCTATACGTTTGGGTTCGCGGCAACGCGGTGGTGAGTTGGTTAAATAAATTTAACACGGGTGACACCGTGGGACACGTGACTACACTGTACCTGATGGTAAGCACAGTGCAATCCAATAACATCGGCGACTACCGAGGGATCCAAAATAAATAAACAGTCGTCGCTGTCATTTTGAAGGACTCCATGTTGTAGGAAAGAGGGAAAACACTGGCCGGGAGACAGTTCCACGGCCTCACAGTACGGCAAAGATATGACACTAGTAAATTTCTTTGTTTGAGCCGAGATTGAGGTTACTGGAAAGCTGTGGCTCCGGAGACCAGCGCGTGTAGTTCTGGTGGCGATTATGATGGATGATAGTATTACGGCGTTTGACCATAATGATATTTAGTAATTATTGGTCCATGAGGGTAACACGCTAAGTAACGTAAGGTTTACAAGTGCAGCTGCCGGAAAACTCCTGTAGGTGCTTGTCGAGAAAATTTCAACTTGAGGATATAGTTAACCATGCAGGTATTAGAATATGCCTTACTTATCATGCTCTCACCAATTACTATTTTTAATGAAAATTAAGGTGCTTTGTAGGATGCTTAAAAACAAAATAAAAATAATATTTTATTCAATTTAGGCCCTAAGAAGGCATTTATAAATGTCAAACACTACTATCGGTTCGGAAAACATTTCAATCATCGTGAAGAGAACCGGCAAGAAACTCGATCGGGATTATCTTATTTTATTTTTTCCCAACTGTATAAATATTATTTCGATTTATGATTATTAAATCATATTAATAATTTAGTGAATGCACAGAGAGGGCGTCACTTCCAGAAATCACTATCATTCACATAATGATCCACCTTATAATAACAATTTGACTGTAAAACCTGCTTGAAATGGTCCTTGAACGCATTGTGCGGCAAATCAGTAATGTGCGTCGGGATCTTATTATAGAACGTAACACTATTACAACCTAAAAAACTTTTATTAGTCTTACTAAGTCTTAAAGACGGTACGACTATTTCTAGTACTAGTATTAAAACTATCCTGGTATTTGAAAAATCAAGCTTGTCAAAGTTTTTACGAATATACATTAAATTATCAAGAATATATTGATAAGGCAAAACTAATATGTAAAATTCCTGAAACTTGTTATTTAGTGAATCGCGACGTTTCATGCTGTATATTGCTCGAACTACCCGGTTTTGTAATATAAATATGGTGTCTACCTGAGCTGCTGAACCTCATAGCAAATACTGTAACACATTATGCTATAGAAGTAAGTGAAAAGGATTAATGAATCTGAAGGAAACCAAAGATAACAAACAAGGTTTAAAAAAAGTGTCGATCTATCCTTTCTGCCTACCGTGGTATGATGGTGGATATAGCATATACTCGTATAGCAAGATCTCAACTATTAATATTGTTACGCCTGTGGGTAGTAAAGTGCCGTAGTGTCACACGAAAGCAAAATATTCGTATTCAAAGAAATACAAATTAAAACAAAACAAAACATACTCATAAATTGCTTACCGAATATACTCACAACATAAACCTGTATGTACTCACAGAATAAGCCTGTATGTTTCTCTTTTATTTCGCTTATTGTTGCCTCTTCGCTTTCGAATTTATAACTGCCGCAACTCATTTTTTTTTCGAACAGACTATACTGTTAGCCATAAGGGCTCTGGAGCCTCGAACGGCTTTTACAGCTTCACCCGGGCTTGGTGCCGCGACTCACGACACGGCTCCCTTATATATCCAAATGATTCGATCCCGAAAGCAATAGAAGGTCCCTGAACTCTTAACATGTTGTTAAACAACTTACGTCATAGCTTTTAAAACGAGGGAAAATTTTGATTTATATCCCATTGTTTGTTGACAGTTGTACCGATAAGGCTTTTCATGCGTGCGTCGTCGAACCTATGACTGCACGAGTGTTTCTTGAGACTTGGAGAATGGTGATTCTTTTTCTATTTTTCTCTTACTCAGACGTACCAATATAATGTTTATAATGCTGCCTAACTACATGCTGACTTGCAAAAATTTGACCTTTTACAAATTTTCAATTTCATCCCCTTTTAATTAAAATTTTTGTTGAATGGATAAATGAAATGTGGAAGTTCATTAACAAACTTTGCAGTCTACGAAGTAGTTTTCTCGTTTATCAAACAATAGCTGCACTAAACCTTATCCCAAAGATGAGTATCTCGAAAGCACTCCTATGTTCACAAAACGTGGTTCCGGCTAGGCACTAAAACTTCTGACTATAGAATTTCAGTTGAAACAACCGCATTGCTTCCAAGTTTTAATTTTAGATATGGTTTCCGACGTTAATAAACTATTGCTTTTGGAGGTATAAGAGCATTATGTTTAAGTATTATTGTTCACATTGGCTCGTTAAGAAAGTTGATAAGCTCTTTACTCAAATAAGCTCACACTGTTAAATATAATTCTTTATTCTTGCGATTTTCTCCTGTTACCAATTCGTGCACTCTTGCTATTTCGTAGAGTAAGAAATTTTAACGATCTTTCATGAGATTAAAATCGTTTTTTCTATTAAATTTATGCTTACAAGAATAATAATGTTATACATACCAGAAAAAAATAATCATCATTATTTTTATGTAATATCTATATATTTATTGAATGATTATTTCAACAGGTAATAATCGTATTAAAAAGAAAAAAAAATGTCATTTGATGAATTATTTTAATAGTCCAGATACCTACTCCAAATTCTTCTTTGGACTGTATGTATCGCTTGGATAAATATGAAATGACCCATATTACGAATCGAGATTGTATATACCGGGTGAATAGTCATTTGTAAGGAGGCTTCTAATTAATAATGAGATAGTATTAGATAAAAGCAGATGAAGGGCTGGTTAGACAATTAGTATTCAGAATTTTGAACTAAATAAATCCCCAGGGGCTTTTAATATCTTGAGAATACTTCGCAACGAATGAATCCTAAATCGGAGTAGCATTAAACTTATCACTACAGAATTTTAGTTCAAACAGCCGCATCCTTGATAAGTTTAAAGTTTACTCTATGTTAATATCTCTCGTGTTTTGCTTCTATAGATATAGGTTTTACAGAGTTTGTTGTATCAGAAGTTATATTACAGTTTAATTTAAACTTCATATAATATAAGTCAGAGCGTCTGCTCTCTATAAATACTCGACATGTAATGAAAAAATGTTTTTAATTAAATGTTTTTAAATATTACTACCAACACATTTGATTTTTACCCACAGTGTCAAAGTGAAATTAATTTATATACCTTTTCGTCAATAACGCGTTCACCGAATTTCATATTTGATATATATTTTTAGTTATCCTACAATAGTAACCGACTGGACCGCGACTACCGTACACCAGTTATAACACTTACTTTAGTGGCACGCTCAGGTGTGTCACATTCCAAGACAGACGGAGCTGGATGTACCCGACTGTGTCTCGACCACCATACACAATATAAACCCTTCACAGTATCTCTTTTTAACTTTTTAGCGTTCCTGGATATTACTGAGAAAGGTCTCTCAGTATTCGCCGTTGTTTTTCAATTGTACTGTACTTAAAATCAGACAAAGTGCCGTCATTTTGACGTGCTTAACGATATTTAAAAAAAAAGAATGAATATTAATATTTTTTTCACGAATTAGGAAAGATTTCAGTTTGCTTAATAATATTTCAAAAATGAACTAAGTAATATTAATATTTTTTTTTCACGAATTAGGAAATATTTCAGTTTGCTTAAAAGTATTTAAAAAAATGAACTAATATTAATATTTTTTTCACGAATTAGGAAAGATTTCAGTTCTGTCTTCATAATAGGATTTCACTATTCCAATGTAATTTTTGTTAATCTTTTTTCACGTTTCCATTTGGAACAGGTTTTTCCATTTGGATCCTCAAAGGACTTTTTTACGGCTTTCAAAAAATGGAGTACAGCGTTCATATTTCTGTGAAACTATACACGCTGCTTATAAATGTATTTTGAAATCTCGGCCTACAAATGATTTTTCTTTCCATAAGCATTTCGACCATTCTCTACAACTGCAAAATAAAAGCAGGACAGTTAGTTTTAAGATAATCCGCTTCAAAGTATTATGCCTAAATTTTTCACAATTTTTTTGATGTAAAATTTCTTTGTGTCAGGAATAATGTTAAGTAAATCTATAGTCACATTAGTTTAACTGATTTTTATATAATTCAATAATAGTGATAATTTTATTCATAATGATTTTATTAAAAATAAATTATTTAATTGTGTATGTAACAATTAGACACGTTTGAAGCAAAATTTCCTTGAGCTTGTACTGGATTACGAAGTGATTATTTTTGTCCCGTTATTTTCTTCTTATTGATATAAATTGACAATTCATATAGTCCATTAATTGAGAAACTAAATATACTTGCCGTGTACAAAATTTAATCAAAATCGGTGAGAACAAAAGGTTTTTTTACGATTCCTAAATAAATTATAAATGAATTCCTGAGGTAGGTAGGGTTTCCAGAGCTTCTTGATGAAAGGAGGCTTCAAAGAGAGGTAGGGCACAGAGAAATTTCTTTGGAGATTTCTCTCTCCTTGGGCAGTCCGACTGATAGAATACCTCCACCCTACAGAAGATCGCAGCCAAAGAACCTATAGTTGTGTTCCTGCGGTGAGTAGAATTTCAAGGGTAGAAGGATTCAAGGTCGGAAACGCGCTAGTAATACCCATGGTATTACAATCGTCCATAGGCTATGGTAGCCGCTTAACATCAGGCGAGCCGTATGCTTATGAGCCACCTTTGTTGAATAAAAAAAATTAGGTATTAAAATTCTTATAGCCTATCAATTGACCAATGAAATAAGCTTCCAGTGTATAAAATTTCATAAGGATCAGTTATGCTGTTAAATCCTTTATAAAAAATACACTTCCTTTATATATGATATCTATCAGAGCATTTAGGAAAAAATGTACAGACCGAACTATAGATTTATTAATAGAGATAAAATATAAAGTCATAAAAAATTATATTATTTTCAAGAGAAATGAAATGCAATTATTTGTAATGCTTGGTGTAAGCACGATTGTATATTATTTCATGATAGTATCTGTCTATATAAATAAAATGATTTAATTTTACCGTAGTGCGCTCATTACATAAAAGGTACTCGATAGATTTTGATCCTTTGTTTTACTCCCTAGATACGATATGACTATTATTCATTCATTAAATCTTCATTCATTAAAGTTCTAAGAAACTTCGATTTTCAGTTAGTTTGTTTTACCTGTAAACTGCTAAAATGCAATTTTACTAAAATAATGTATTATATAATCTCGGTGGTAGCAAATGCGTTTGAATAGCACTGTTACCATTAAAGGCAGTGCAGTAAATTTGTCGAGATACTATAAAAATTTATAACTGTAGCCAATTGCTAATCTATACTAATATAATAAAGCCGAAGAGTTTTTTGTTTGTTGGTTTAAACACGCTAATCTCTGGAACTAACATCGGAATCGAAAAATTCTTTCAGTATATGATAACCAGATTCACGCAGAATAGTATTGGTTATCTAATATACACCTCTCGGCTAGCCTTAAATATTGATTTGTGTTAAGTAAGTCGGAAGCAACATTGTTCCCGAACTGCTTTATCCGAGTGCGCTGGCGTAATGGTTAGTGATACGTAAATACAATATTCTACAAAAATATTGCCCCTTAGTACATCTAAAAAACGTTTGTAATACCATATGCCTATCTTTTATACACAAGCAACAATAAGGTATTTTGTGACATAGATTTATTGAAAAGTGACTTATGAGTATTATTATTAGGCATGGCAAATTAATCCAAACGAAAGTTACTTCATCATCAAGACAATTTTTTGTATGAAGATAAACTTTGTCCTTTATAGCATCTTATTTGGCCACATAGTTTGGGAGATAATGGAACATTTAAATAATTCAACTCTCGGCTCGGGTCTATAACTATAGAAGCAGTGACGTGAACGAGCCGTGTGAGTTGTGACGCATAACCCTGGCTGCCCGATAATAAGTCCATACCGAAGTATCATAAATCATCAAACAGCGATTTCTTTCGGGTGAAACCGCGGGCACAGCTAGTAAATAAATAGTGGCCACAGTTTTTCAATACTTACAGACATATCATTGATGTAAAAGTTAAGTTCTGGAGGTGGACGGCTGGGACCTGAAGTGCAGTTAGCTCTCAGCACATCACCGGGCGTGTAATAGTGCTGACTCGTTTGTATTGTAGGCGAAGATGGCGGCAGAACTGGGGACGCAGATAATCTCATTAATCTCTATAGAATATTAATTTGGCATCGTCCTTAATGAATTGATGGATGTTTACTTCTAAATTAACGTATTAATTATAAATAATTTCGGTCTGTAGGTAAATGTCTGAAATGTCGCAGTAAGAGAACAGATTTCTTACTAAGGGAAGACATGCCATGTAATCATGACGTCAGCCCACGATCTTTCTTTTTAAACCCCGAGATATCTACCGTATTTTATTTAATAATTATATGGCGATAAAAAACTAAATATCAGCGTGCAGAAGTATATCAAAATTACTATTACAATTTAATGTACATCTTGACAACTTAATGTGGGTCCATCAACTAAATACGCCACATTATCCACACTTGGGAGAGGATAGATCTTATTTTTTTTCTTTTCGAAGAATTAACTTTTACTTTTTGTTTAATCTAATCAAAGGGCCGAGTTATGCCCGTGGCGATTAAAGCCAAGCAGAACAGAACCTACTTACGGTGAATAACACTATGTATGTTTTCTGAAAAAATTCTTGACGGTAACTTAATTATGCATTTTGTAAGAGACACGAATAATTTTTTTTTTTTTTGTTAAATCGTTTTCCTTATTGCTATTTTGTATGTATGACATACGATAAACTATATCATGCCGTCTTGTTTTATAATAACAATTAACATTATTATTAATAAAAATAAAAATAAAAAAATATAAACTTACCAACAACCTCCATGGTATTGGATACGATGGAAGTGGCGAAAGACGGTGCATCAGCTGTCACCTCGCAACTGAAGTTACCCGAGAGACCGAAGCTCACCCTGGTTAGGACCACCTGGCTCTTGTTCGACCTGTTCAACTGGATAAGCATTTCAAACTGAAGCATGTATTATATGAACAAATAAAATGTTTTTAATAAAAATAAATGTACGTTTAACATTTACGCGCATTTTAAGTGACATTTATTTGACTTTTACTTTTAAAATAAATACTTCTTAATGAAAAATAACTTATTTGTAATGATTACTATCAAAATGACCGCAAACTATATTATCAATAAAAACTTTATTTTCTTTTTATTTAATGTTGAACTTGACTGAACTGTTAGCCTTGAGGGCCCTGGAGCCATTAGAGGCTTTGACAGCTTCACCAGGCTTGATTATTTAATAGCAAGTCTGTTCAGCCCATAGGTTCATCCTCAATTCTCCCAACGACACGTTAATAGAATTATTTTTTAATCATAGCTTAAACAAGATGGCGGCTCCCAGGTTAATACTGTATAGGGAGTTTTTGTGGCAACTCAAAAAACAATGTTCCTAGTTATAAATTTATAATCCACTTCACTTCTGCACAATAACCAAACTAAAACACATAAAATTACATAATATAGGGCCAAATAACATAAGTTTAAGAATTAAAATTAAAACTACCACGTGAAAGATAAAAATTCCATCAAAAACATCGAGAAATATTTATTTTGCATAATCGTTATCATAATATCTGGTACAAGGTTAAATAATTTTTACTTTAAAGGCGCGTAATGGTTAATCGTTTTTTTTTTAATATAATTATTTTTATTTAACATAAAAATGAATTATTATAAGTAACAATCTGTACTAGAAGTCAGTATGTTAATAAATACTTATATGGGCTAAAATTATAACTCACACTACTGAGAAATAAAATCAGCGTCCATCAAGACACAAATAAACTAAAAGGTATAGAAAAAAATAATGTTAACCTTCGCTTGGAATCATGAATGTATGTATAAATAAAATTATATTCTATAGTACAGTCTAAAATACAACATTTTCCTGTTAATAAAAAACTCATAACTGTATATATTACCTAAAAAAAATTACAACAATAGCCACCTGTACAATACACAATCCATTTTAACTCAACTCAACTCAAATTACATAACAGAAAACACCTCTTCTCTATGTAAAATCGCGTATTACCAAGCGTACGGAGAATAAAAGAGAAACAAAATGGCCCATCGGGTTATTATCGTAGCGCGCCTGAGAAATAAGAGGCAGTGATAAAGGGTTGAATTTATGAACATCTGCTTCGCGCGAGAAGGGAAAAGATGGGCTCGTTGTATGGAAAAAATGTACAGTTTGCGCCGAGATATAGTCCGGGAGCTTGTAATGTTGAAAAATACGTAATTATAGATAAAATTTGTATTAAACAATATATCCTTATTAATTATAAAAATGTACCTTTAGAATAACAAAGTCACTGTAAAACGAAAAATAAGTGTCTTTTCAACGATTATATTTACTTTAAATAAACAAAACTCAATAGACTGGTTTAGTTCGACATAAATATTATAACATGGGTATTACTAGAAAAATTTCGCGAAATTACTCCCCATAGTTGACAAGTTGGCAATATTAGAGATATCCAAACCAGCTTTACCAGTAATCCATAACTATGTTAAATAACGCAGGAAGAAATATTGGAATTAGGATTATTAGGGCACTATATTCAAATGGATCACTATAATTTTAATAATTTTTTAAGTTATAATTATAATAACACAAAACATAGGTAATAATGTCTTAGATTTGCGTATTGCGTTTCTTGCTTAGCCAATATAATTAGCAAATTGACCATAATATTTGTATATTGTCAGATTGTTTTTAAAACTAAGTTCTTTTTTTTTATTGTTATAGGTTTGGCTTAGTGGCCACAATCTCACCTGATGTTAAATGACGATATGGCCCAGGATGGTAAACGCTAAACCTAGTGGAAAACTGGCTCTCAAGTGCAGCTGCCGGAACACACCTATTGATGCTTGGCGACAGATTTTCAACTTGAGGGTGGTAGCTAGCCAGGCGGGCATCAGAAAAAGTCCTCCCACCATGCTATGGTTTCCTCACGATTTTTCCTTCACCGAAAGCTCATTGTAGGGATTCGAACTCACGTCATTCGACGCGAAGTCGTACACGCTACCACTGCGCCATCATCGCTTGAAGAACTATTCAAATCTATAATTTCCTGCCCTCCTTTACATATCAGAACCACACGTGCAGGGCTTCAGAGTCACAGTTTTACGGTACATCTGTTTCGGCACGAACTAAAAAGTTCTCTATGTCTTATGTTCGTCATACCATGAAACTGTGAAACCATCTCCCGGCCAGTGTGTTCCATCCTTCTTACGCATCAGGTCCTTCAAGCGTAACGTGAAGAGATATTTATGTATGCCGGCATGATAGCGTTGACCATCGATGGATGGTCGATCTCCTTATGGTCGCCGTTGTGTTTAGATGATACTGTGTACTACCAGAAGGGGTAGTACTTTCAATTTGCCGACCAAAAAAAGCAACATGATATCGCCAACTATTAATCGATCTTTATTTCCCGGTGGTTTTCGCAGGGACTATATTTTTACCATCCAAACAAAGTCATTTTAATAAGCTCGCGTAAGAAACAGTTAATTAGACTCAACGAATACAAGTCTAGCAGAATCATTAGCAATATTAATTAAAACTCACATACTGAGTGGTTGAGTTTTTATAAGATAATATTGCCTAGTATTAAAGTATACATTATTAAAACAATTATTAACTTCTTAAATGCAACACTCACAATTTTTTAATAAAATTTGAAAAAATCTTTAAGCATTTATTTTACACCGTTGTTGAATATATAAAAAAAACTATGCATTTTTTTAGTTTCGTGTTTTTGTAACTAAATGTTTTGTTAACGTTAATGTGTTTTGTTGTTTCGAATATGTTTACTAACTCTTGGTCAATACAGTAACGAGGCAGATAGGCATAAAGCATGTGAGAATGGCGGACTAGATGCCGTTGAGGATAAAAGAATGGCGAGTTGATTGTTTTTTACGTTTGGCCGGTATTCTTGAGACTGTTTGTGTTATATTACTTATACATAAGTCGAGAGGGTCGCCTTTGAAAAATCAGTTTTACCCGTCTAGTGATTGTAACGAACTTCTCAAATGACAGATGCTTTGCATTGCTTTTTATTTTTAATTATGTTTATATTCACTATATTAAATTAAACTGATTACTTGTATTTATTAACCATTAACTGACGATGAAGGAAAAATTCATGATGAAGATTAAACGTTTTATACATGCCTTCCCTCATGCCTCATAGTGTTAAGAAAGAAAAAAACATAATCTTGTCAGTTAGTGTGAAGATTAAGAAGTTCAAGAAATTGTTTTTTTGGTTTCATAACGTTCATCTCCAGACTTAACAGTCAGTTTTAAAAAAAAGTTTTTCTATAATATAACACCTTAAGAGGCGAAGCATTAATCATGAACATTAAGCAATCTTACAAGCTGTAGTTAAGTACGAGAAGATAGAAAACGTTAGGCTACACTGGGGCGTTGGCACTAGCGTGGTGAAGAGTTGTTCTAATTTTAAAACACGAGTGAACCGTTCGGCACTAATGGTTCAATTATAGAAAAAAAGAGATATCTAATTAACCACATCGTTAGTAAAAAAACGGCAAAGAAATTAATCGAACTAAATAAACGTTAACATAAAATAATAATAAGAAACAATCACTCAAACCTTAATAACACAGCTGGCTAATTAGACATCTTCTATCCAATTTTATGCTTTTCAACAGCAATCGTATTTAACTTAAGCTGATTTTCATTTCAATCTGAATTTATGGTGGTAACGATTTCCATAATGGAATTAATTAGATTTATAAAGAGACTTGTAATATACCAGAGAAGTATTGGAGAGATGAATAAGATATGAAAAGGCTTGAAAACTTTTCTATTCAACTGGATGATAATGATTGTATAACAAAACCGAAAGTTCTATATTAGCTATAATTTCCAAATACATTTAGACTGGCTGAATAGATCGTGGGTCTATAATGGACCTACTCATATATAGGATGCCTCATACCTCTTAGCCAATGGTTCTCAGTTATTTTACTCAGAATTTTACAGGATTTTCATATCTGATGAAAATAAAAAACGTTTTCCACAATAAAACACAAAATTAAGTAGCTGTCGCCAATGGTCTAAAAATATTCTTCAAATAGTAGGCAAGTTTGGGATTTACAATGCAAGTATCATAACATTCAAAATCATAAAAAATACAACCTATTTTGATGAAAATTGTACAAAGGAAGTATATGTCATTACTCAATTGATAGGGAATATGAATTATCAATAATATGAGTAAAAATAAAACGCTAATAAACACTACTTATATACACTACTTACTTAACTAAACACAAATACTTAAAAACACGTGCGAAGCCGCGAGCGCACCGTTCGTATAGTATACGGGTAAACAGATGTTGGGTTTTATAATATTGATAAACTCCAAAACTGTTTGAGCCATCGCAATTAAAGTTGGTATATCTAAGAGTGTTTTTTCATGGAGAAGTTTTCATGCTAACCCTGAATTTTATAGAGGGCGCTATGGTTGCATAACTACTGGAAAGAGGTTCTGTGGGTACGACTAACTTATAAATTAAGATAAAAAAAATATTTCGAGAGATTCCAAAACATTCACACTTGAAATCACACCCAGACGTTACAAAATACTTTAAGGTCACATAAAACACGCGACAGAACATTAAGCTTCCACTAAATTGAGCCGACGGAATATTAACCAAATTCCGAGCAATAAAGTGCGTCGTTTCAACACTTCAACAGGTAAAAATAATCATTTTAAACCACAAATCGCGTCGACTCAAGCTACGAGATGAAAGGGTTACTTTTACCATATGTAATTTATCTCAGAGACACGTGGAATCTTACATTTTCAATGATATGAGTTTCTTTATATTTAAGGGGAAATAAATGTTTCGAGAAAAAAGATTGTTTTCTAGTGATAGCGATATAGGAGCGATAGCACTGCTATTACGTTATACCAGATAATTTTTTTTGCTACCGTTACATTTTAACTTCATGATTTTGATAGTTTGGTCGATTGGGAAAAAAAAATTACTTTAAGATCAACTTAGATCGATTAATATAAATGTGGAGATCTTGAAGACTTTTCTTTAGGTGGATAAAATGAAAATTCTTCATCTGAATACAATATATATATATATATATTCCAAGTGCAAAAGCAACTGCCGATTACTTAGCAAAATCATCGTCATCATGACGTCATGCATATTGCATATACCACGACAAAAACTTTTTGATATCCAAATAGACGCTGGACTAATTCCGGTAACTACACGGTGAAGTGATTGGATCCCTTAACAATAACATTACGTCAAGTTACTTTTCAATTTAAAAACTGGGGGAAATTATCTTGGAACATAATATAATATCATATATTATGCACAAATAAAAAATAAATAAACAGTTTCTCACTACGCTATAAAAATAGCTATAGCATCGTTATGGCTAAGAAGCCTCACTAACGTGCGTTTACATGACACAAGCCTTCGTTCATGACAGTTCCCCGAAGACAAATCGTCTCCTCCGCGACCAAGTTTTCTGGAAAAGTCTGTACACGGAAAATTCATTGCAATGTATGAGAGTTGTACGAAATGGAGTGCTTAAATGTTCCGAGTGATATATGAGGGTAATTTAACGTTGACTTGAAGACTTGCATTATTGTTTACACTTACAATTTCAAAGTAGTATGTACATTTTGTTAATAATAACTCAGCAATATGATTTTTCATATAAATTAAATTATGTAATAGTTATTAAGGACATATGTCGACAGTTCACACGTGTCGCAAATGTTAGCGCCGAAATATTAAAATATACCAAATTTCTAGATCAGAAGTTAAAAATAATTCTTTCTTCTCAGTTGTTTTACTTTCGTTAAAGTGGTCGTGTCCGTGAAATGTAATAACAGATATATAGATTTTTGTCTCACGATATCTCTTCATTCCTTTTTGATCGGCCGTTATTTTTATTATAACTATTGTTATTTCATGAACAAAAAATAATAATTTTAACAAATTTCATTCGTACTGTGCATTTTGCGTTTAATCTATCATAATTTAACTACTTAACAATTTTGCTGAATGTGATATCAGTTGCGAGGGTTAATATTTTCCATTTGTTTTAATTTTTTTTTACTTCTTTACAGGTTTAGCATTTGATATCATCCAAAATTCGTCTCATGTTAAGCCTAGTGAGGGAACTCTGTCGCAACTCACAAGTGGAGCTGCCGGAACATACATATTATACTGCCGCTGTAAGGAAGAGGGGCGCGTCTAACTCAGACACAATCCGGACACACACCGGACACATAAACACAAAGATCTGAAATCTTTAAAAATATGTAATTCGCGTCTTTTTAGAGAAATTTTGCAAAAATTTACAGATGCGCTCCTCTTTATGATGAGGGCAGTATAGGAGCTTGGCGACAGATTTTGAACTTGATTATGGCACATGGCTATCCAGGCACATATTAGAAATTTACCTACCACAATACAATGGTTTCATTACGATGTTTTTCTTCACCAAAAGCTCAGGCTTATTGTATGGACACGAACTCATGTCACCGTACACGCTACCACTGAACCATCATTGCTTCACTTCATACATCAAATCAATCAATCAAAATCATATTGTTGAAGTTTAAACAGGAAAACTTACATCAACATTAATTCCAGCGAAAGGGAATATCTTCGTGCTGGGCGTCTCCGTAGGTGAGTACCGATAGAATTCATGACGACCTCTGTACCATTTGACAGAGTACAAGGGAGCCTCCGTCAACTCATACAGACACTCTAGAATAGCTTCCGATCCACGCTGAACGACCGGCGGAGATATCCGCAAGTCTGTTGCACGAAGGCCACCAATACCTGTATGTAAAAGATTATTTTCAAATTTTTTTACATTTTTAGTCAAGTCAATGGTAGAGTATCTGTCCTAGATAGACTATGTCGAGACCATCACACGTTGATTACCCTAGCACATAATCATCACATAATTATCATAACCTATCACAGTAGTTAATTCTTTTTTGATTTGTCGTGTTGCGGAACCCATCAAAGTATATCCAGCTAACTAGAGGCTTGCAGACTGGCATGAAAACAAAAACCGGCGATGGATTATCGATCCCTCGGTGGTCACTATTGTTTTTGGATTATACTGTGCTTACCATCAGGCATAGTACCATTACTTTACCATGGTATTAAAGAAAAAGATTGTAAAAGACTTCCAAATAAGAGTAATTCTTTATTCTTGTAATTCCGATAATTTTACTAAATACCAAATAAACGAATTCTAGTGTCAAAGGTACGATAAATAAATCATTTAAAAAATATATATAATTATTCGTTTTTATGATAAAGCTTAATTATAATTAAGAAAATGAAACCAATTCAACGATGTTTAAAAATATCGAATATTTCGCAGAACTAAACTTTTATTAAAACATAAACAAATAAAAAAATTGTTGAGGCTGAAACTAAAATATTCACCATTTGTAATATATTCGACTGATACTTTTATTGCAGTGCACAACAATCGTCGCAATACAAAGGGATGGGTATTAATAAAACTCTTTGAGGGTATCATAGTAGCGGCAACACAAAGCGTGTATAATAAACAAGGAAAAACAAAAAAGGTGACAATTAAACGCAGAACACAGTTCACGCCTGCGTCAGAGTTAATTCAACACAAAACAAAGATTACTAGATAATAATGTTGTCTTTTCTCTACTCTTATTCCTTCAATCTCTTTTTGCATACCATTATTTTGTCATTCGTTTCAAAATAATAAAGCCTGTAATCTACTACGACCTGAACAGTTTTTCAAAATGTATTATGTCTTAGTAACAATGAATAGACATTATATTAGTGTTGAAGATGTCGAATTATATATATTTTAGACATGCTCTTATTTTAGACTTACATAATACTAGCAACCCGCCCCGGCTTCGTACGTGTATTAGAGTAACATATAACTCTATTGGTTTACGCGGCGCACGCCTCTAAAGCTCCCAGTCGGCATGATTTTTTCCGACATTTTCAACAATCATAATCTTATTTCAGCCAATTTACACAAAACTGTAATAATTATACACCTAAACCTTTCCTCATGAATCACTCCGTCCATGGATGAAAACCGTATGAAAATCGGTTCGGTGGTTTTTTAGTTAATCGAGTACAGACAGACCGTCAGAAAGACAGACGAGGCGAGGGACTTTATTTTATTTTATATATTTAGCATGCAAACAAAAATATTACAAAAGTGTAAAATTACATATACAAATCAAAATACAATGTAATTACTCAGATAATAGGTTTACATGACATTTAAATACATATTGAAATAATGAAACATAACTAAATCAATTACATTTTATTTTCAAACAAGTAGTGCTTATATAAAATAATTGAATGAGGAAAGATATCTATGGAGGTATTATTGAAGAATCAAGAAAAAAGGAAACGTTGGCAGTTTCGTAGACGTTACTAAATTGGATAATATTATTAGTCACATAATCTCGTTAGAAAAAAGGCAAGCAAAAAAGAAGTGGATTAATTATTTTGCTTTGCAAGATTTTTCCTTGTCTGTTACTAACGCGTTTTTACATGAAGCTCGAAGGGAAGAGATTCAACAAGAGTAATTTTTATGTAGCAATATAGTACAAAAGCAATAGCTTTCAAAATGACACACGTTTTTTAATCTATATTAATATTATATAGATCAAGAGATTATTTGCTTTGAGTCCGTTAATCTATATTAGTCTGATTTGAAAATCGCAGTTTGCATACTATTTATGGAGGTATCTTGTGTATATTAATAAATCTGTAATTTTGTCCGTACATGTAATTATTTTCCAAATTTCCCGCTAAACATACCGTAATATATTTTTCCAGATTTTGATGAAATTTTGTACATGGGAAGTATAGGTGATTCCATACTTGATGGACTATAACAATTGTCAATATTACTTTTAAGAATGGTTAAAAAAAATCAAACATTTAAATTTCCATCAATTCACAACCGATTCATATCAAATTTGTAGACGGGAAGTATAAAATTAGGTCCTTACATATGAAATTGGCGTTTTGTTGAACTGGCTAACTTGATCTCAAATATCTGGCGTTTGGATAGGGATTCCAAATTCAAAATTATTTCAAATTTAGGCTTGTGTATTTGCGTTTCGAATTTAGCTAGTCATTTGTTTCCGTACCATTTGATTTTTCTTTGACATCGTTCTTTTCACATAATGGAAAACTTAAAGTATCGCGTTATTTACGAATATTCACCGTGGCATCAGCGCTGCAGGAACATCTCGAAGGATTAATGACGTGTATGGGAAGCTACTGTAAAACAAAACACGGTACGTTTTTGGTTCCAACGTTTTCGTTCTGGAAATTTTATCCTACGAAACAAACCCCGTGGATGGCTGGAGACCCTAGTTAATAATGAAGAATTAAAGGTGATAGTGGAAGTGAATTCATCGCAAACCACATTAGAGTTAGCGGCAGGGTACGGTGTGAGTGATAAAATAATTTTAATTCACTTGAAACAAATTGGAAAAGTAAATAGCTCGATATATGGCACCGTATGAATTGACTGAATCACACCAAGAAACACGCATTGAGTACTGCGTTATATTACTCAAGCGAACACAATAAATAGAGGGAATTTTGAATCGTACTGTTACTTGTGACGAAAATTAGATCCTGTACGATTATTGGAAATGGTCATCACAGTGCTTGAACCCAGGAGAACCGGCAAAATTCTGGCCCAAGCGAATGTTGACTAAGAAAAAGGTACTGGTGAGTATTTGATGGACCAGTGCTGATGTCGTACACTACAGCTTCCTAAGATCTGGCCAGACGGTAACGGTAGATTTGTATTGTTAATAATTGCAAACCATCATGGAAAAGCTAACCGATAAATAACCGAAACTGGCCAATCTGTCTAACACACTGCTGCTCCAGAACGCTAGACACCATACCTCACGACAGACGGTCGCTAAATTAAAGCAACTATGGTTGGAATGTCTCCGACACCCACCGTACTTCCCGAACCTTGCTCCAACAAATTACCACTTTCTTCGCAATTAGGTCAATTTCTTGCAAGGAAAAAAAAATCAATGCCGACTAGGCTGTCCAAACCGCCTTCAAAGATTTTATTGATTCTCGCTCCCACATTTTTTTCAGCAATGGATGATTCCAACTATAAAATGGCGAAAGTGCATAGATAATAATGGTACATACTTCGATTGATTAAATGTATAGTTTCATAATATTTTGTTCGTTTTACCTTTTAAGGTAGAACAGACCGGAAGGATAGCGCTGGGTAAGCTTAGTAATAAGAGTGTTTCTTTGGGTACGGAACTCTGAAAATGTTCCAACGATATCACTTAAAAATCATTTTCTGTTCACAATGTTGTCCGTCGTGTCCGTTTTACCGTTCGAAAAATTATCTGATTAACGGTGATTCATGTTACACCGGGCCAGGCCCAAGCCGGGACATAGTCATACATTTATAGTACACTTTTGTATAAAGTAGGCAATTCATACTATACCGAACCGGATCCTGGATGGCACGGGTTAGCCCTGTGCACCATAAATTACCTACTTCATACAAAAAATACTTTCACCGTGTCGCGGCTCGGTGTAAGATGAATTTAATCATCATTTTAATGATTTACAATTTAATTTTGAAAGCACACTACTTAAAAGTATTAACTTAATGTTGTGTTATTGCTTAAGCCAGTATACTGTTTCCGTATACACCAAAGCAATTTCACAGTATAATTAATCTGACCGCCATTTTTAATTAAAGTGCGGTCATCGCCACATTCTAGGATATAACGTGGGAAAATTTGAATACATTTGTTTGCAAGTTTTTTATAATATGAAGAAAATTCTAAATTTAATAATAGTTAAACTTACTGTACATTTTCAAATTTGTTCTATAGACCTCTATTATATAGCACACTGATTACAAATATGACTTTAAAATATTTTTGTCAGTCTGTCTGTTGTTTGTATGCTCGGATTTACATCAAACACGGCTTGACTGTTTTTTATAAAATCATTAATTAATTGATAGTCTATAAAAAATATTAATAAAACTTTTAGAAATGGGGGAAAAAAATAACCGAATTTGATGTAGTTTTGTACACGGGAACTATATGTCATTCCTCAATTGACAGGGTGTATGAATTGTCAATAATATAAATACACATTAAATTACGAAACGAAACTTTTTACCGCCCAATAAACGCATGCGGAGTCACGGGACACCGGTAATTGAACTATAAGCCCTGAATAAATAAATGTAAAGTGAAATATTGAATTGCAAAATATACCATCATCTTATTTATCTTCTAATTATTTCTGATAGAGAAGACTTTTTGGCATGTCGTAATCAGACTGGGATAGTAACAAATTTAGATGACCTTAGCTGAATTATCACTATTATATTAAAAAAAAGCCTGACCGCTAAGACCTTGGAAGCAAACAGTAAATTTATTACATTTAGAATATTATTATTTTTAGTTTTCCTTCAAACTGAAGGTGCTGTGTTATAATTAACTGTTTATTTTGTTAACATAGTAAGAACAAATTGAGTTGGTATAAGTTGCAGGAGTTACGGGCGAAGTTGCGGATTCAGTCGTCTTTAAGGCGTAAATATATCGTAAAATGTTACTGAAACGTTCGCACTAAATTGAATTTCCTGAATTTACCTCATTGAAGAACTCAATAAGACTTATGTAATATTCTCTTTTTTACATTAACTAATTATTGAAGTTAAGTATTTTTGGTACCATAAGACAAGACATAAAAATTGCACAAGGAGACTTAATTACAACGAGAAAATAAAATAAAAAAATATACCTTATTTCAAACGTATTAGTGTGTTATTTTATTGAAAGTGAAAGAAAGAGCGCTTAAGCATTATCTATACGAGTACTACTATTAAAGTCTAAGAGATTGATATTTTTTCTGTTTGTTGTACGCGCCAATCTTTGGAACAACCTGGTAAATTTGAAAAAAAAATTATGCAATAGGCTATGTATTTATTGAGAAAGGTTATAAAACTTCACGCTTCGTGTCTAAATAGCACAGCAGATGAATGTCGAGCAGTGGAAAATTGGTTAAATAAATTTAACGCTAGTGAAATAGTGACATCGCTATGATCCTTCTTTGTCTATATTACCCTATGTCCTTTAAGAAGTGTATTTGTCACCAGTATAAGATTTTCCTACTTTAATAGTGCCTTACTTTAAACCACATCTTTATTTAAAAGTACTCCTCGTCTTTACATAGTATAAAATGGAGTCGCTTCCGCTGTCTGTTCGCTTAGATTTTAAGCTATTCAACTGATTTTAATGCAGTTTTCAACAATAGATACAGTGATTCAAAAGGAAGATTTATATGTACAATACATACATATTATAGTAAAGAAAGGCCGAAAAATTCAAAGATTTGTAATGAAATGTCGTAACAAACATATTTTTGTGCGCTTAAATCGCAAACGCTGGCTAAACCTAACGAGATAAATCAAATTAATGTTCTACGGAATTGTATATCTTAGAAAGATCGATAAAAAAGTCCGCGTTGGTATATATTTATCTCACATTGCACCATATTAGTATCTACATTGCACCCGTACGAAGCCGGGGCGGGTGGTTAATTGTAAATAAAACTTACCGACGACGTCTAGCCTCGCTGTGGCTGTATAATGAGGATACGTAGGAGCGTTTTGTATCACCTCACAACTATAATTCCCACTGAGGTTTGGAGTTAAACGTAGTAGCACTACGTGTGTATCGTTCGAACTTAGTCTCTGTGGAAACAAAAATTATACTTGTAGAACAGAAAAAATCTTAATTTTATTCTAAACTAAGCATAGTTTTGTACATTGTTAACAAACCGTATGAAAGCTACTTATTAAAATTCTTAAAAAATTGTATAGGAATTCCTTATATAGCGTAGGTAAGACCTAAGAAAGAGTTGTTAAAAATTCATTTTTTTTAATCCATTATAGTTTTTGTAGTATTCGCCACAATCTCACGTGATGTAAAGGTTAAGCCTAGTGGGAGGACTGGTTGTCAAGGACAACTGTCGGAACACACAAGGTGGTTATTAGAATTAAGCCTATCACCATGCTATCATGGTTTCATCACGATGTTTTCGTTCATCGAAAGCTCAGGCTCATTGCAGGAATTCGAACTCACGTCGATCGATGCAATGTCCGTACATGCTACTACTGAGCCATAAATGCATCAAAAACTAAATTCATCATTTAACAGAGTAAAAATTCCTAAAAGAATCCGATAGCATAATAATGAAGTAATGATGGCTCAATGGTAGCGTATACGACTTCACGTCGATTGACGCGAGTCCGAAACCCTGCCACGAGCCTGAGCTTTCGGTGAACGAAAACATCCTGAGGAAACCATAGCATAGTGGTAGGGCATTTTCTAATGCCCTCCTAACTAGCTATCACCTTTAAGTTGAAAATCTGTCGCCAAGCACCGATAGGTTTGTTTCGGCAGCTGCACTTGAGAGCCAGTCTTCCACTAGGTTTAGCGTGTTATCATCTTGGGCCACATCGTCACTTACCACCATATGCCATACCATATGTATTGTGGCCACTAAGCCAAACCTATAACGATAAAAAAAAACACAATCCATAAAACAACGAATTGCTTGTTGAACACAATTGTGTTTAACATACAAAAGTCTAGTCTAATTTGCAATAATACTCACATCAACTTTAATTCCATTAACAGGCAAGACTTCTGTTGTGGGGTTGCCTAGTGGAGAATACCTGTAGAACTCCTGCGTGCCCTTATACCACTTAACCGAGTAAACCCCGTAGTCTTGAAGCTCATAGAGGCATGCCATAGTGACATTCTTGCCTCTTTGGACGACACGAGGTGTGATGCGTAGTTCTACATTTCGAAGGCCACCGGCTCCTGTGAAGAACATTATATTAAGTTAACATGTTTAATTTCATTTTATAAAACTTTTTGTTTGGGGCTAATTAAATCTATTTACAATAAAAACCATACATTATTCTACATAATATTGTATTGACAAGAACTCTTTGTGTAACGAAAGAAATAACTTTTTTTTTTTTAAATAACAACTTATATAGAACAGTCATTGATGAAAGGAATATTAATCGAAATAGCAATAAAAAATACAATTCCACTATTGCAAGGTTTTTAAAATCTAGGCTTTTAAATAGTAAAATTTATAACTTAAAAAGGGGTAATAAACTATATATATAACTGAAATATAACTTAAAAAAACTTTCAGTTAAATCACGTTTTTCGTTTTCTGATTGTACTCTGCTTATCTACTACTAGGCTATGTGCCCTGCTGATATAAAAAAAAATCTTATGACTTCAATGTATATAACCACGTAAAAACAAAATCTCAATAGAAAACCCTCAAAAAAAGTAAAAGCTTAATTTCTAAATAGTTTTCGGTGTGGCCACGTTTGGGCAGAAAGAATAAACTATTTCAAAATGTTCTGTAAACAATCCGAGTTACATGCAAAACCTACAGTCACGTGGCCTTTCAGCAACCAATCACAGCTCGATGAGCCAGAGCTCCAGCAGCTGCTAGTGTGTGCCTATATACTGTTTCTCCTATAGATAATTTATGTATACGCATAAGAATTTTTTATCGCACTCATTCAAATTATTATAATATAAGATTAAATAATTAGTTTTAATATATTAATATCTCATTAATATAGTGATTCAGCTTTAAAAATATGTGTAGTTTAAGAGCGTAGAAACGCTAAAAGAAACCAGGTAACTAGGTACCTACACAAATAAAGTAGGTAAGTAAATAAATTAAGTTAGACAATAGTTTGAGACCCACAATTCAGTTCCCAAATGAAAAGGAAGCCAAACAAGAGTATACCAGTAATGGAAGCAAGGGAATTGTGCTAATAATGGCTTCAGAACCAAGTTTCTTTGGTTTGGTTCTTTTTTGGTATGCAATGATATTTATTAAACTTACATAGTAACTGTAGGTATCTATCTATGTTTGGTTAAAATTGAAAGTAAAAGTTGTTTAGAAGTTGTTTATATTATAAACAAAATTTAGTTTAAGGTAAATGTTTGGACGAGGGTGAAAAAAAAACATTGTTGTGTTTAATTGGAAATAAAATGATATTTAAAAGTTTTATTATTTTATTATGAATAACATGTCACCAGTCACATTTCATTGAGATCGTAAATACTGGTTTATCATTAAACAATACAGTGACGAAGTCCGATTTTCAATGTCGCAGTTCATTGCTTCAAAATTGTAGGATGGCTAAAATTGCGACAGGTCACGAATGCCCTTAAAATTAAGAAAAAGGTATATAATATTTTTAGAAGATCTGTCGTGAAGTATGGAACTGAGTGCTTAGCAACGAAAGAGATGGAGAAAAGAAGATAACATGTGGCAAATATGCGAATTTCAGGATGGATATGTGGTGTAAGTAGAATAGATGAGATGAGTTCCTATATCAGATAAAGTATGAAAATAGCACCAGATCAGAGAAGTTGAGGAGTAATATGGTATGTTCAAGTCATGAAGAGGAATGAAAGTCATATAACTAGAAGAGTGTTAAGTATGAAAGTAGACTGATATAGGAGTTGATCGTATGAAGAAGGTACGGAAGAAGGTATGGATTAAATGTGAGAGGAATAAAAATACGAGAATGGAAGAGGACAAAGAACACAGTAGCGAAGTCAGTTAAGTTAATGTCAAATAACATATGGAGATATTCAAATAAGAACAAAACAAGAAAATGTCGACAATAGAATAGTAGGTCAGTTTTACTTACCTAGGTAATGAAAAACCCGAAAGAGTAAATCACTTCAGTGCATCATGTTTCTTAATCCAGCATTTATATACATTCACCTAGCGGACAGCGTAACGGTTATTACATCAGTATTGATGTGTTTTAAATAACTTACAATCAAATGAAATGCAATGTGATAGAAATGAATTGTGAAATTACAACAGATATGGCATTCCTTGTTGGTCCGTCAGAACTAAATCGTACCATGAAAAGTATACGATATAAACAGCAGATAGACAAACCGCAATAGATGAAGAGGCATTACAGAACAAAGTCAGTCACACTGAACTCATCAACCCAGCGTTAAGCTATAAAAATCACGAGTTCGTAACAACACTCTATAAAAACCAAACACGTAATGAGGCTGATAAAACACAAACGTGAATTTACACCAGTACTTTCGTATCCTATAATTCTAAAAGCTAGATTTTTATCTATTATGCAATGGTATAATAGGTTATACCTGTTTGTGTCAGGTAGATACACTACCTTCAAGAAGAGTTTGTAAGCAGATTTTTCGTGTTAGTAACCCTTGCGTACACGCTACATATTGCTATTAAACACAATTTATATTATTTATTTAGTCTACGTGTAGTCTACTCTTTATTTAAGTTTCACTGTCATAATTTATTTAAAACTAGAGGTGACACGCGGCTCTTTGCGCGTTTATTACACATTGATTATTTTCGGCTCCTAGTTTTATTTTTACTTAAATTTTTGACAATTCTTATAGCCTATTCGTTGAAGAATGACATTTAATTCCAGTCTACAAATTTTCATCAAAATCGGTTTTCGAATGATTATTTTTTTTTACAATTTCTAATTATTGACTATTCTCATAGCCTATCAATTGAGCAAAATATAAAAATATAAAAATCGGTAAATCTGTTTTTGAGTTAAATCTAAACATACAAAGTGAGAGACAGAAAGAGATTTTTTATGGCATATAATCAGAGTTCATTGTAACGTATCAAAATATTTGGAAAAATATTACATATACCTACAGATAGAACTACAGGCTCATTAATATAGGTATTGCCGTGATTATTGTAATATGTCTTTGAAAAAAGAAAAGTTACTATTTTGCTGTATGTTTGCTATATTATTTTTTCTATAATGTGTTGTCATATTATGAAGCTCAATCAAATATCAGCGTTGCACTGACACTTAATGATAAAATACAACTTTATTTTTGACTTGTTTGTTCCCATGTAACACATGACTTTTCGTTTTTATTATTTGTCTCTAGTTGATCCTTTCGTACCAAATTTCTGTAAATATATTCTTGTATAAAGCTTTAATGATTAGTGTGATAAAGAAAAAGATTTTCTTTTCAACTTAAAGGTTATCAAAAACCTAAACTAATCCTTGTTATAAAACAATAATAATATATGATCATAAATAAAACAATAATTAACTTTTATTATTATGAAAACAAAACACAATTGAAATTGTCATGTTTTTTAAATCAGCCAGTATACTTCCGAGAACGAAAAATATTGTATATCAATCCTCTTTGCTAGGCATAAACTAAAATATCAATTAATAAACTTTGCCGTTTCTGTAAATGACTTGTGTTGTTTAGACTTTTTAATGTCTGTATCACATACTCATTATAGATTGTTTTCTTAAAGTCTTAATATTTGTAGGACTGCTTTGTTTTAAAGTTTTATCCCACTAGTCTTTTAAAAAATCCGCAATGGGATTATTCACCAAAAAATATGGGTTAGCGATGTAGCTAGCTCAACGAGTAAGGAAAAGTATCAGTAGCCCAACCACATATACCCAAGAACCATTATAGTGAAGAGAGCTTAATTAAGCAGTAAATAAAGCAGTATTGATATTAAGAAATTTAAAATGAAAAATGGAAACATAGCATGAAGCTATCATTGAGTCGTTATCCTCCTCCAATATTACCGCGATTTTTCTTCAAAATATTCAATATTAACTAACAGCATATCCCGTGGAAAATCAACTCAAGTTTCCACAAAAACCTGCATAGCAACGTAAGAAGTGTTCTAGATTTTCCATTATATTTTAAATTTCAATGCATTACAATGAGTTTTTCTTATGTTTCCATAACGCAAACGCTCCCCAGAGTTTACATATAGCAAACAATGAATATAGAAAGGGTTCGCTCTGGTCTGACCACGTACCAGGAAACATGCTAGACTATTTTCTGTGTAAAGAGATCTTGGTATTACAATTTGTGAATTTTTCGTTTTTTTTCTTTTAATCGATATTTTATATCCAATCGTAAGTCTATAGAGTTGTTATTTGAATTTTTAAATTATACTTTTTAGATTTTATCTGGTAGTACGCCCGATGGAATTTCATATTGGAATTCGCTCAAAAGTAATCGTATTTAATGAAGTTTTCGGCGGGATCTTTAACCACCGAATTGTGATTTTTATTTTAATATCTATATTCCCTTATAGATCCCTTATAGATAGTTCTAACGAGGGAGCCACCATCTTGTTTGGACTCATTTCAAGATTAGAAAATACTAAAGTTATGCTTAAAGGACTTGTATCTAGTGCCTACAAAAAATAAAAAAGATCGTATTCAATCCCGTATATAATGGCTTGAAGGCAATTGCACATCTTCACAGTACGGAAAACATAAAAATTTGCAAACATTTACGTTAATAAACTAGTGTTATTTTATCCTATATTCTGTATTTTTATACGATTTCCGTAATATAGTTCGGTTATTGTATACAAATACTCGTATCAACAATTTAAAATAACACTATGTATAGATCGTAATTTTTTAGTTGCCTCAAAATCGTTAAATAAACAACACAGATTTAACGCATACATAAAGAATCATTAAGCGGTCGAAAACTCTATATTAATAAATCCCCTACGAAATGTTTCAAGCTCGCCAACTAACACGAAGGCAATAACAGTAAGACTGATACATATATAGAGTGGATCGCTATGGCTCTTATTGGAGCGCACACCTGCTACTGTCCGAGTGTCGATATTTCTCACTGTCTTTGGATTGTGTTTTCTTGTTTTCATGGTAAGTGTTTGGTGTTGAGATAGGCGATAAGCGGTTTTATGTTCACAAAAAAAATCATTCACTAGTCAAGAGTAGTTCAATCAATCGCTCATAATATGTAACAATAAATGTTTTATGCCAATGTAATTATACTACCACAATTTCAATAAAAAATAAGCCCAGTGGGTACAAAGTAATCAACAATTGTCTAAATCTTACATACTAATTTGTTACAAGAACGCGACAAGCTAACTTTTCTATGTAATATAATGCCGCAAGCAAGAAAATATTATCATTTTGTTAAAATACAAATCACAACATAACAGATAATGATCTCGCCAAAATCTCATTAACCTGATTTATAATCAAAGTAAACTGTATTTTTTACATACACAATCGAATTTTCAAATTTAGATCAGTAATTATTTAATTTCGGATTATTTTGTAATACATATTATATACAGATATTCCAATATACTTATCTCGCTTATTATTTAGTAACATTATATAAGTGAGAATAGTATCGCCAATTACTCAACATTACGACGTTCTTGTCCTAGCTCTTCGAAGTTGTGACATTCAAAAGATGTAGTTTCATATTGCTTATGTAAGGAAAATATGTAACTAACTAACTGTACCCGGGGCCCACTCGCGTGAACTACAAAAAATATTTTTACTAGAATAAAAATCTTCTGTGTTAATCCAGGTTATAAACTATGTGTGCCAAATTTCGTCCAAATCCGTTCAGCCGTTTTTGTGTGAATAAGTAACAAATAAAATTAGTAGAATGCATAAACACTAAATAGGCCATATCTCATCAATCCATTATTACCATATAAATAAATGTTGTTTAAATATATGGAACTGACTAATTCATTCGCAAAAAAAGCGATATTCCGCTATCCCTTAAACACTAATTACCAACCTTAGCACAAAGTGAAGCAGTTGTTACTGATTCGTAGAATAATTCGAGCGATTTATTGTTTTATATGTTTTGTTTCTTTCGCATGTTTTATGTATATTCATTTGTTGTATCCAGGGTTTGTTTAATTCGTTCATGAATCATGCATGCCGAGTCGCTATGTATTTTCGGAACGAGATGACAATTACAGAATGGAATGTTTCGGTAAAAACGTTCTTTATCTAAAACTACTTGCCCGCAACTTCGTACATTTTAATCTTTATATCTTTAAACGAGGAATTCTTGTATATATATATATAATCTGAATTTCGGAAACGGCTCCAACGATTTTCACGAAATTTAGAGGAATACAGGCGGTTTCGGGGACGATAAATCGATCTAGCTAGGATTCATTTTCAGAAAATGAAAATGAATTCGTGTTTTCAATAATCAACTTAAACAATAACCAGAAAAATATGACTCTTTCCTACATCTATTGGCGAATAATAATACTTTCTTTTTTAAATGTAATACTGTTACGTGAGCAATTCTTGTATACCTACATAATTTGATTTCTCGAAAATTGCTATAATGAATTGCATGAAACTCTTTATTTAGATAATCTTATACTTTTCAGGTTATCTAGATAGGTTTTTTGCAGGACACCGAGCGATGCTCGGTCGCCCAGATATTAATATTTTAAAATGTAATAAGAAAAATAAATAGCTTATATCACTCGGAGACCAGATTTTTGAAATATTAGCAATTTTCACAGAACAAAATGTGATCTAGAATTAAACAATTTATTATGCACCGTTAATCATAAAATAATCATAATTGAATAAGATTATTATAGCAAAATGCTAAAAAGCTGTGTAGGCAGGTAGAGATATATTATTATATACCTTTTTAATATTACATTACATTAAAAAATAGCATGTATCTATACATTCAAATTTCGATTAACTTAGTATAGAGCTCTCTAAGATAGCACAAATTTACATATTCGTCCTTGAACAGTCAAAGTGATATACATGCCTTTGATAAACCACCACTGCGATTAACACTCAGCACACGCACACACGTGATCTGACACTGAGTACCTAATTTAGGGTTGCCGATCATTTTTCTCAACAAAATAATCAAAAAATATATTTCTCAATATATCTCTCATATTTATATCTCAATATTTTATAATTATACTAGCGACCCACCCCGTCTTCGTACGGGTGCAATGCTGGTACTAAATATACCCTACCTACTACAGAATGTCCTTAAACAACGTTTACAGCTTTTTTGTCATTAGACAATACAAACATGTTTTGTTTAGAGGATACTCTTGTAAGAGCGACATATAATTGACCATGGTATATAGGGCCGGTACCGCCGCACTTCCACATACACATGTACCTTCCCTCCTCCCAGGGGCCAGAAATATGTATATATGTATAGTTAGTTTAGATCGAATGATAGGGATTTAGTCAGATCGCGACTTAATTGCATACGCCCAGCAGTCCGAGCCACTTCGGTTCGAGCCAGTTCGGCCACTTTGGCACCCTTGGATGTTGTTGCAAAGCTTTCGTGGCTGAGTGCCTTAAGCGCTCGCCCCCAAACCCGGTAAAGCTGTAAAAGCCGCAAAGGCTCCAGGGCCCCTAAGGCTAACAGTATAGTAAGTTCAAAAAAAAAAAATCCGCACTTCCCTACATTTTGAATCTGTAATATCTTCGGAAATATTCATTTAAATTACATGCTGTAAAGGGCTATATTGATCTATATTAAATAGACAATGTATTTAAGGTACTTAATTGGATAAGGATTAATGCTGTATTGGTTAAAATCACTTCGTAAATAAGCCATTTTTTCCCGTAAAATGTAAAGGATAAAAAATTGTTATTGTGGGTTATCCTTAAGAGATAGACATATACCATCGTGGACTTTTTTGTTGACCTTTTTAAGGTGTACAATACTATAGTACATTATTTTGATTTATCTCGTGGGGTTCAGCCAGCGTTTGCAATGTAAGCGCAAAAAATGTGTTTATTTACGACATCACATGAGAAACCTCTAAATTTATCAGTGTTTCTCTACAATATTATGCATGTATTATACATATAAACCTTCCTCTTGAATCACTCTATCTATTCTATATATATAAACCGTTTCAAAATCCGTTGCGTAGTTTTAAAGATTTAAGCATACATAGGGACGGACAGAGCGACGCGACTTTGTTTTATACTATGTAATGATATTAGAGAGTATAGAGTATAGAGAACATATCTACTATAAAGAGATACATTTTGTAAATACGTTTGTGAGAGGCGATCTGTGGAACTATTATTCCGATTCTCGAAGTTCTTTCACTAATAGAAGCTGCATGATCTCTGTATAATATAGGTAATTTTTTATTCTTATTACATATTTTAATTAACGCGAATGTCTTATGTTAGCATAACTTAAATAACATAATAAACATACACAAATTCAAAATTATTAATTTCAAACAATATTGTTTAATTACAAATAAATTCTACAAATACGTACGCGAAGTTTTTACATTTTCACCAATGCTATTAACTGTAATGATTACTATTTACAGTAATAAAATTTCTGCCTATGGTCATCATCATCATCATCAACCTATACTAGTCCACTGCTGGACATATGCCTCCCCTAATGAGCGTCATAGCGTGATTTCGGCCTAGGGTTATTTCGATCAATTCGTCCACGATATTGTTCAACTGTATTTCAACGCAAACTTTAATTGCGGACTTGATATTTGTAATTACATATTTTTATTTTATAAAAAATTCAAACGCGTTTGCCAGTGTCATTGTTCAATTTCCTTGGAAATAATAAAACTTTGTTACCGTTCTTATCGTCCTTATCATTTAAGTCATTCAAAGCGGTTATGTAACGTTATAGTAAATTGGTAAACTGAAACATTTTAGTGTTACCTATCCTGAGCCATCTCGAAATTTAGATTCATAGTTATTTTCACAGCGTAAGCCACTTCACTTGTGTACAAAAACCAAACTAGATTTTGTAAAAGAAAATGTTTAGAAATGAAAATTAAACTCACTATAGACCTATCCAGTTTTTCCCAAAAATCCTTTCGATTGATTATTTTTAAGGGAAATTTTTATACTAGGTCTAGTTGCGGTCTGTTTGAATTTCAACTGTTTTAGTTTAGTTTTAAATCGTGACACATACGACTTTTGTGAAATACAAAATATGCAATTTTCACAAGCGTTATTTTTAGCTATCAGCATATTATGAAACTTTAGATCATCAAACTAATCCGTAATAGCATTCAGATAGCTGCTACATTTGTATTATAAGATATGTATACTCTTAATGTAAATTACTAATTAAATAATTTATACTATTATTATAAAAAGACAATTTTTAACAAAAAGAAAACCTCACTTCAATGATTTTGAAGAGATCCCTGATGTATCTTCTACCTCGAAGGCCCGATGCCAGTGAAATTAACATGTCATCCCATTCCATCCATGCCATCCCCTTAGTCCGATCGGTTGGTATCCCTTTTCCAACGAAAGAAGACTCATTGAAATCGGTTCATAAACAAAGAAGTTATGGCTGAACAGGCATAAAAAGAATATATTCGAACTGAGAACCTCCTCCTTTTTTTGAAGTCGGTTAAAAATCGAAACTTTGGATGTTTGTAGGAGGTAATCTCTGCAACTACTCATCCAATTAACAAAATATTTTACTGATAGAGAACTATGTTCTTCTTAAGAGACATTGGTTAGGTTTATGAAAAAAAATACAATGTAATTCCTCCCCTCCTCGCGTCGTTTTCCTCATTACTGAGGGTCGTGACTCCCCCGCTGCATCAGTTTCTCCCGCAGGATTTCCCTCCATCTGCTGCGATCCTTAGCTTCATGAAGGGCATTGTGGAAGTTGATGTTCAGAGAAGATCGTATTTGGTCCGACCATCTAGTGGGATTACGTCCTCTGGAACGTTTGCAATCTACCTTGCCTGTCACCATCAGCTGTTCAAGATTGTGACCCTCTTTACGAGCAATATGTCTGAAGAATTTCAGCACCCTACGAAGGCATACAGTGGAAAGTCTAGTTTTGACATTAAGCTCTCTCAGAATAGACACGTTGGTGCGAAAGGCGGTCCATGGAATCTGTAGCATTTTTCTCCAGCACCACATTTCAAAGGCGTCTATTCAGTCTCTCTGTCGGCCTTTTTCAGTGTCCAGGTCTCCGCTCCATAACTGAATATGGAGAAAACTAGCGAAGTCACCAATTTGGTTTTAGTTTTTCGCGTGATGTTACGGTCTCTTATGCAACTGGGACTTTGCATTTTTGGCCATCCCTATACGTCTCCTTATCTCTCAATGTACAATGTAATTAACGTGTGCGAAATCACTGCTGTTTTTTTTTTTTCAATATAACACACTCCAGCGGTATATTGGTTAAGATCCTGATCCGGGTAAATAAACACGACTTATAAGGAAATTTCTATCAGTACTCATATTGTGTGATTCACATCTTAAATGGCGTTCTGAACATCACCTGGATAGATACGAATTGCACCAAGCTCGCGACGCGTTATCAACATTAATATGATTATAAACTGTAAATATAGTTTTCACAGTTGAAAAAAAAGATAAGCAAGGTTATTCTTGATGACTGCGATGTTTTCCGAACCAGTAGTAGTGTTTAACGTTCATAAGTTCCTCCTTGGGGCCTAAATTGAATAAAGTATTTTTTGGTTTTGATTTTATCGAATAACAGATCAGACAGTTCAGAATCGTGTACACTAATTACCAGTGACGTTTACAAGTAACTACTACATCATGATTTTGATATAATATGCCTAACCAAAACTTGTTTCTACCCACGTGTACTATGTACATTTTGAAATCAAATTGAAAGGTTACTCAAAACCATGGTGAAAAATATAATTTTAATATTAAAACCTGCAATAAGCCCAAACAAAATTGTTCAACCAAAATCATGATCAATGGCCACATTGTTACCTTACGGGTCGTCGTGGATGGTCTCACCTTCTTGAAACTGTTTCTGAGTACACTTGGCTCGGGCAGATTGTGCAGGTAAAAACAATTTTGAGAAGGAGGCCAAGAGGAGGATCCAGCTGGGCTGGGCAGTGTTTGGGAAATGTTTGAAAACGAAAGTTTTCAATCAGTACGTCCTACCCGTAATGACCTACGGACCTGAGATTTGGACATTCACGGTAGGGCTGGTCCACCAGTTCAAAGTCGGCTCAGATGGGATGACGATCTGCGAAAGACTGCAGGCAGATGCTGGATGCGGACAGCTGAAGACAGGGCGCTGTGGCGCTCATTAGGGAAGAGACCTATGTCCAGCAGTGGACTATTATAGGTTGATGATGATGATGAAAATTGTTAATACATGTAAAATGATTCGAGGAACAGGAACAGGTTATACAACGAAAAGTGATTATATATATACCTGTATGTATTTTCGTAAAATAGATACAAAGTAAAAAGACTAATATAATAAAGCTGCATCGTGTTAACACGTTTTTCATTAACTGACATATTTGCTGCGTCTACGGTGTATCCTGGCCATGCTGAGAGTTTGGGGTAGGTACATTTGAAACCACCTTCGTGTATCATGGCCTGGTTGTCTTCGCTGCGGTTGCGAACAATTGTTATTCCTTATGTAGATTTTCGGATTTCACATCCACGCACGTGATTAATAAACTAAACAGTTGAGAAACATTCACGTTGGTAAACTTGTAGTAGAAAAAATATAGAATTGTCTTGACGTTTAAATTCCAGAACGTCATTAGCTAGTGATAAAGCCCATATCTTCCCTCAGGAAGAGTCCTTTTTCTCCAGCACTGATGTTTCTACAAGCCTTTATTATTAAGATAATAAATATTTATTACAATTTCATTATTACCAAGTTTTTGGGGAATAACTATATGCTTTATATAACATGAGAGGTATTCCAGTATACAACGGTTATTAAAAATGGAGCTATAAAAACAAATATGTCAACCCTGGCCAATATCAGTTATGCCTTAATAGTGACCGGTATTGGATGTATCCGCTTGTTCGTCCACGCACGTTATTGTGTTCATAGGAAATTGAACGGCTTAGTGTTATCGCTTATAATATTATTATATTTACGCCTATTAAGCCCATTTTCGACAATAGGGGACGGTAATACACTTAAATGATGACCTCAAAATTTGTTTCGGAATGCGCTCTTTATAAAAGAACAATTTGTGAAAATACGTGAAATGGGTTACGTGTTCATAATATCATCTATCGTCATCTCTCATCTATCATCTATCTATCATCTATCTATCTTCTATCTGTCATGTAAAGTTATAGATAGGATATAAAACATTAAATCATGATGTTCGAACAGTTGACAATAATTGTCAACTGTTCGTACAGTTGACTTATTGATTGCATCACAGCGATATTAAGCTATTGCAAACACCGATTCTGTAAAACGGCTCAAGTATGGTTTATTACCAGTTGAAATCTACTGGAACATATTCTAGTTATCTGTACATTAGTGTAACTATAACTATACAATCATTCAAACTACATACAACTCTTCACGTGGCTTACAAAGCATCGACAATATCAGCGTTGTTGAAAGTCATGAATCCCCAATAATAATTGTAATTATTTTTGTAAAATAATCTTTTTTATTTCCTTTTTCTTGGTAAAATCTTGAGCCAAGCTTTCAACTTTATTGCAGAAGTTAGTCCATAATAAGCCAAGTACTTAACCATTGATTGTGAAGAGAGTATAGATATAAAAAAATAATTGCTAATATTTAGCCGAAAAATAAAACTTCAGCTATTTAAATAAATAACTTAATGAGGTTAAGTATAACATTAAAGTAAGTGAACAACTAAAACCTTAAGTAATTGAATACATGAATTGAATTGTTGAGTTTCCTAATGGTCATTTTTGTAGATTAATTTTTTTAATGTTTCATTAGTATCCAATTTAGTTTTTAATTTTATGTAATGTTAATTTTGTCTTCAAAACTGTGTGCCCGTATGTTATCTACAACAAATGTATTTTTCTTCTTTTCTTCTTTCTTTCAATTTCAATAAATCATAGTTGGTTATAGATCTATTTTTGTTGACACTGTCGGAATACAAGCAGCCATCATTGTAACATCCATCGCTCATCACATCACGTTTGATGGCGTTTGAAGAATATTTCACCAGCGAGACATGTTTCAAAGCTTCTCGTGTTTATTGAATCGTGTCTGTGCAGGACCGTAGTGAGGAATAAATGTATAAGACCATGGATAAATTTTCAGGTAATAGGGTCTAGAACACAACGTATACATGTCTAAGATGATGCAGTAAAACTGAAGAGAACAAATATAAGTACATATCGAAAAGAAAAGGAAAAATCTAGTAAATTTTAATTGTATACTTTCATATCTAGAGCATGTTCAATTTGCTATTCTAGATTTTACCATGAGAGATACAATTCGTAATCAAAACTTTCAATTAGAATTCAAGGTTTCTGGAATTTGAAATTCTATAAAATGTAATTTCGAAAGCAGCTAATTCTTCTTCAATTGCTTAGAATGAATAAAACTACCAACCAAAAAAATTATTACCATTTAGGCAGTCACACGAACTTGTAGGGTCGACAAGGGATGGCTTCATAAATATATAAAATAATTGTCAAAATTAGGGCTACATAGATTTATTTATAAAATCCAATCCCATAATATAATATGATGCGGATAAATTATTTAGTTGTAGATATTATGATATTGTCCTTAAAACTGCCGTCTAAATACGGCCTTGTGTTTCATTCTGATAGCTGCAGATGTATCGGATATATAGTAAGTCTCAATTCACCTTTGAAGCGTGACATGAGATCAGGTTTGAACAAGATTTACTGTGACTTTGTGCAGTCGCTCAAAAATGTTATCTCAATAGACGTTTTATGAAGATTTATTTTTGCTTCGATGTCAATATTTATGCTGTTTACAAATTATATTTTCACTACTAATATTATAAAGCAGATATTGTTTGTTTATTTGGTTGTTAACCTCTGAGACTACTTGTTAGACTAGAAAAATGTTAGCATTTTATAGCGTATTTATTGAGGAAGGTTATTATAGGCCATATAACTACACGCTACAAACTTAGTAGTAAAGTCAAGGCGGAATGAACGTCCAGTAATCTGGCGAACTGTACGGGAAGTAAGAACAGCGATAGGTTTAACGGGTGCGTTGGCAACGGGACAGTGGAGAGGTGACGAAATAAGTTTAACACGGGTGAACCACGGGGCATAGCTAGTTTAAATCATAAAAAGTGAAAGTTTATATAATACAACTAGGTAATGTGAACGGACACCGCTTTGAAGAGAAATAAAAAGTTTCACGCAATAATATTATCATTTGGTAGTTGTTGTTTTATTTATTTACTAGCAACCGCCCGCGACTTTGTACGCGTTAATATATGTACGTACGTACCTTAAGATATCTAACAAATTTTACTATCACGATATATGTTTTTAGTAAAACCCTTAATATCCTTTAAACATATTTAGATAAACAGGTATTACGTAGCCTAGTATACAATTTTGTTTGAAAAGTTTGTTGTCAATTTCATATATGTAAAACGTATAAACAGGGAATCAATTTAAAAATAGATATGTATCTAAAATACCAAAGGGTATCACTAAACTAACGTACAATGAATTCAAATAGCAATAAAAAAAATACTTTGAAAGTAGTCCTTATTACAAATATTAAAGAGTATATGGCCCCGAAAATAGTATTAGTAGAATAAATAATCTTTAAGTAGGGTATTAATATTTATTTATTTCGCTATTTCATCATTATATTATATTTTTGACTATTTTATGTATTGTGTTATTGCATTTTGTTATCGATTTCGTGACATATCATGTAACATTACCGTTTTAATATGAAAAATAAATAATTATGAATGATGTAGTGTCTGTGTCCGAGTTCTATGTGTTCGCGCATCGGGCACCCGTCTGAACTGAAATTGGTACTGATATTTTTGGCGCTTACGTGAATGTTGGTGGCATGGTTACATCAAAGTACAGTAGGTGGCGTGTGAGTCGATTCAACAAATGTGTGGCCTTTTTAGGATACAATAATATTGTAGTACATTATTTTTAACTATTTTAAGCAGTTTTGTCAACGCACGCCGATATAGCAGCGAAACGGGATATTTTTCCGACTTCGTTCACAAATGGACTCTAATATTTATTACAATAAAACTTAATCAAAATAAAACATAGCCTATAACTATCAAGGAGAATGTAATTTTCTATTAGTGGATGAATTTTAGTATCGGATCAGTAGTTGCTGAGATTACCCCTTACAGACAAACTCGCAAACTCACAACCAAACTTTACCTCTTTATAATAGTAGTAGGTATAGATTTATTTTCACAACTTTTTTTCTAATTTGTTTACTTAAATGCATCCTATTAAACCTTCGGAGTCTTAGCATGCCCTGGCCTGAGGTTTTATTCCACAAGCTGTTTGTAATGAAGGTGTTAGAATTGTTAAAAATAAAATTTTAGCATTATTCAAAAATGCAAAATTTGAATAATTTTATTAAGTTATATTACGACAATTATAGTATGTACTAACAAGTAGCAACTACTACGTAGTAAGTACTAACAAAAAAATGATCAAAACTATACGTTTAACAAATCTTTGAAATAGAATACGGCTTCTAAAAATATAAATACTTAACAATATGATTAAGTGAATGTTTCCTCCGAACGTCTTCACGGTGTTTCAATTTTATAATATTCAATATTTTCCCTTTCTCAACTACTAAGAATTCTGCTATTGACAGTTCTCCTCTTTCGCTTACTTAAGCGGCAAAAATATAACCGGGAAACTTACCGAGCGATGTGGAAAATTTAAAGCCACTTTTATTTGAAAAGTTCTTTTTAAAGGTCGATTCTGAAAACTAGAAGTTGTTGATACAAAAATATAATATAAAACTCAATTTATTCTTTTTATTTCAATTACGTACTTAGAGATATACATATCTAAAGATAATCTTATAGACAAATATATAAATAATCGTGGATCCGCTTAAATACAATTTTATTTAATGAATTCAAAAACAGTTTTGGTGTTTCGCCACGTTCTGCAATAAATCCATCCGCGTTGTTTAAAGTCTTTTAGCAATAAAGAAATATTGTAAAGTATATCCTAATTCACACTTTCTTTACATGAATTTATTTCGTTTTGTCCTCTTTGTTTTAAGAAATCTAAGTCTCAATCTGTCCACCGCCCTAAGAAAATAAAATCTGTTTTTGAAAAAAAAAAAAATTGAACTTGTGTGTCATCACACACACATACATACACAAAGTTATTTCGCAATGTAATCTAAAATATTAAACGTTTATATTTAAAAAATGTATTAATATATTTTTACTACTACCAGTGAAATGGAAATTTCCGAGGGCAGCCAAAGAGCTAACTCATCTTAAGCTAAGCTAACAGTTTTTTCTTTCGACGGCCTTCAGACTATGTAAGACTTGAGACCGATCTGACAACTTTGTGATTAATGTGTTCTGTCATTTTTCAGTGAATATTTTTCTTGTGAGTCGTCAAAGTGTATAAAAATAAATTCAGACATATTTAATTTTATAAGTATGGAAAAATGACTGCATTGTAATGTTGGTAAACAAAGTGGAGCCCAAAAACAGTAGCGATCACCGAAAAATCAGCAAGCCACCGTTGCACGCCTCTCAGCATACGCTAGCTGATCACGAAACTTGAATAACTAAAACCGCGACACTGTAAAAGGTTTTATCACTATGTGTACAGAATGGCGTAAGGCGACAAGCCTAAGGTGTGTTCTGGCAGCTGAACTTGAGAATCAGCTCCCAATAGGTCACGTTCTTCATTATCATCGTTGCTTAACATCAGGTTAGATCAAATGCTACAACCTATAAAATATTTAAAAAATTTCACTGTATATAAGCTGATTTTATATAGTATAATTAGGAAGCCCTGTAAATTGACAAAGGAACATAATGTTAATAGACGCCTTGACCCGGTCAAAGCAAAGGTCTCCGGTCGACCCGAAAACCGTACAGTCGATATCACAAGCAAAGATGATACTAGTTTAACGATATCACAGACCGTTTCAAACCGGCCTGTCTCTGAATCTGCCAAAAACCAAGTAAAGTGTTAGATTGCCTTTTTTATTGTTCTGTACAATGCACGGCGCATATTTGATATTAAGTTAGAGAGAGATAAAAGCATAAAGATTGCCTATTAACAAGATACCCATAAAAAATTATTTATGAAATTGGCGTTTTGTTGAGCTAGAGCTACCTTGATCTCAAATATCTGGCGTTTGGTTAGGAATTCCAAATTCAACTTTATTTCAAATTTAGGCTTGTGTATTTTTGTTTCGAATTCAGTAATTCATTTGTTTTTCTTAACAAATAAAAAAAGTACCACATTGATGTATTAAGAGATTATGTAAAAAGTTGACAATTGGCAACTCCTTTTTTTTTGTATAATGTGTACTAATTTATTTGCCTACACTACACGGTCCCAATACTTTATTATTATGCAGTGTAATTATTATAAAAAATATTATTACATATTCAATCTACGCAGATCGTGGAAAAACACATAAGTAACGTATGTCAACGTATCCACATACAAAAAGGCACCTATAGTTAACATAACAGTGGCGGCTTATGAAAAAAATTCATGAATGGTTATTAAAATTCCAAAGTGATTCGTTTTATTTTTACATCCGCGATATAAACCAGCTTGCATAAGTGCTTTAACTAATGGATTTTTGTTTTCACTCGTGTACTGCGTTGAAAAATTCATATGACGTGAACATTGTGTTGATGGATGAAAAATATATAGAAATATACTACATACATAGCATGTGTTGTAAATAAGTTTATACGGTGTCATATTAAAAAGAAAACATATCGTTATAGCAACGACATAATAGTTTCTGAAAAGTACTCTAAATACTGTGAAAACAAAATAAATGGAAAAAATAGAGACTCTGCACGCTAGCAACAGATATTCTCCGAGATCCTCGCACTCATATAAGCAGACAACGGCGGGTTTGAAGGATAATTCTCGCTCGAGCCGCGTTGCATCGTGAAGACATATGTTGATAATGGATCCTAACATTGTTCGACGCAAACCACTACGTCGGAAAACGAATAGAAGATCATTCTGGTTGAAGCTTGTCGGATCGTGAGGAAATTCGAGATCAGTCACCAGGTCACTTACGGGCAAAGAAAGTATCAGACATGCGAGGCTTGTGGTGGCTATATAGGGGAGGTTGGAGGCCACTGGGGGCGACCCCAAATAAACAGACATCATTCTCACTTGGATTGTCGAACCGGGCACATCTCTAGAGTGCTTCTACTTTACCCTGATGACGTTTATAATGTCTGTGATTCCGTAATGAAGATATCATCAATGAAAAATACAGGTGTCTCCGATAGTTTATCCTGATGTCTCTCTTGACTAATTTAAAAATTAATAATATTTATTGTTTGAACACATAATAATGCAAACATATATCGACAGTAAATAATAGTCAATAAAATTGACAATTGCAAGTGTAACTAATGTTCTGCTAATTTTAAAATCTATTACCTATTATCGACAAACAAAAGATAATCAGTTAAGTGAATATCAAGTATTAGAAGCTAGAAGGTAAGTAAACATCAAATGTATCATCGACGTCTGTATTAGTTAAAAACAGTAACCATATTTTAAGCTTATTAAAACAAAAGTTATATAGATATTTGTATTACCAGACAATCAGTAAAAGGCTATATAACTTAACGCTAAAACACTAAGGAGCGGAGCAATAAGGTGTATGCAAATACGGGAAGTGAGAACAAGCATAGGATGTTTTAACAGGTGCGTTGGCACAATGAAAAATTGGTCGAATAAATTTAACACAGACGAAACCGCGAGGCACAGGTTATGTATTAATCTAAGCATAAAAAAATATATTTTTATTTAAAATAAAAAATTCATTAAAATGAAACAATAAGCCATTACCGCGTCGTATTCTCACAATAGTAGTAATACGAAAGAAATATCATAAAGTTTTCCACGAAAATCCATCTTACAACATATCGTCCGGAAGTGGAACCTCAAAATCAAGAACTTCAAACGCCACATGTTCTTACTCATAACGTTCTCAAAACACAAAGGGGAATGTCCGACAAAATACATATTCAAAATATTCGCGTCCACAAATCATATCGCTTTCAGAAGCCGTAAAAGCATTCTTAAAACAAGAATGAAAAAAGAATCAAACCAACACTACCGATGCGTCTGCGGTGAGAGTTATAAGCTGTAGCAGGTGTCAAATAGAAGCGATTAATCACTGGAGTTTTTATACAGGAAATTGTTTGGACATTTAGTGTTTTTGTTTTGGATATATAATTTTATTATTTTGACAAATCCCTACTAATATTATAAATGCGAAAGTAACTCTGTCTGTCTGTTAAGCTTTTACGCCTAAGCCACTGAACCGATTTTGATAAAATATGGTACAGATATAGAAGAGACCTTGGGAAAGGACAAGGCTTGAAGGGGTTGAAATAGGGGATGAAAATTTGTATGGAAGTTTGTCATTGTCAAAGATAAAACCATGAAACTTAGTATATAGGCACTTGATAAGTTGAGAGTTTGTATGTGTATTATTTGCGAAATAATTATGCTAAAAAAATTAAAATGTTGCCCAGAGTAAATATTCCACACGGACGAAGTCGCGGGCAAAAGCTAGTATTCTGTAAATATATTAGTTTTACGTGATATGGATTTGGTCGTTGTGTACATGGAAAGTGCATTCGAAGTAATAAATAGCACGGATAATGAATTTCGAGTTGCTTCAAAATCTCTTTATAAAATATAAAGATGTAGTGAGGAGCACCTACTATGGCAAATGTCACTGTGACGTCGATTAAAGAAAAAACAAGTGTTATTTCAGTGACTTTAAACTTACACAACAATGAAAGCTAAACCTAGTGTTCCAATAATCTTATTACATATTCTTAACGGAACGAATTTATGATTTTTTGTTAACAGCCAAATAGTCATTTTCAAAAACATATTGAAAGTACTTTATAATGTCAACAAAATAAAATAAATAACGTAAAATTTCAACATCAAAACGATACTTAAAAAATTATACATATATTTTATTACAGTTCATAGGATATTACGTCTAAGTTTATTTTAGGCATCGTAAGTATTTTAATAATCCTATATTGAACAAAGAAATCACTTGGAACTCGTCCTTTCATCTTTTTATAATGTAAAAAGTTGCATATAGGTTTTGAATATTATATCTTGCTAATATGTGTATTATCATATATGATCGTACAGATAAAAAAAAACTGTGTGGTTTTATGAAACCACGATGCAAGTGAAATTTTTTTTTAAGTTTTATAGGCTTTTAACTAAAAAAAATTGGATAATTATTTTATTTAGTATATTAAAAATGCGATTTTAATCTTAACTTTATTATTGAAAATGGGAATGATAATGGGAAATCGATAGTATACAAAATATTCAATTATAAAATTTAATTTCAATTTGCGTATTAGAGTACGGAATAGAGAATCATTCAGTGTTTCGGTAGGGCATTTGAGATATCGACTTCCAACTCAACTTTAACATATATTATAAAATTCTATAAGTACGACAATTACAAAAAAAAAAACATGCATACATAGGAGGTACATTGGTAGTCACCTGTTGCCTGCCACTTTCCGCGTGCAATCGCACCGCATCGCACAAAAGGAAGCGTTTGAAATACGCCAGTGAATCACAGCGTGAAGGGGGATTGCGTTAATAAGGCCCACAAGCATGCCCGGATTGTCGACGCGTACACACCCGGTCGCACGTTGTAGTTTAATGGCAGTAGAAAAATATTTTGAAACTACCGTGTAAACAGGACATTATAACGTAGAAAAATGTATTGAATAGATTTAGTTAACTTTAACTATAGTACCTACTTGCTATATATAGTTGTATAAACTTGTTTATTAATTAGTTTAAATTTTACTAGCGTAAATCACAAGATCGTTATTTAAGTAAAACTTCTTTAGGTGCGAATCTAGAGTAACTCTGATATTTTTCCGAAGAAAATAACGCTAAATCACGCTCATAATCTATAATAAAAAAAAATATCTATTAATTTTAAAATAATTAATTACTAACAATAATAATGATTTCATTCATACCCATTTTAATAAAAAGTAATAAAGATAATAATTTAAAATAATTGGGCGAATAACCTTTATTTATGTTTGAAATAAATTATTTACATTCATAAGTGCCTTCTTAAGGCGTAAATTGACTAAAGTATTTTTAATTTCATTTTGATTATAATGTGTAGTTGAATAAAAAATATTGTACCTAGATAATAATATATCTTGCCGAAAGGCAAAAATATTCGCTTCATTTATCATAAGAAATGAATAAAAAATATCTAGCATTAAGGAGAATAAGTCAGACGTAAATAATATTACTGGGACGAGATAAAAAACGCCAACGAATTGAAATAATCATCCAATTTGCGTCTCAGATACGGGACATAAGATGGCGACATTTCAAATTAATCTCAAATCACTTGGAGACCAAAACGTGATAAACCAGTGATAACATGAGCCTTGCAGACGGACGGAAAAGCCTGTCGGTTCCGTATTCCCTTTGATTAGAACTACGCAAGTAAATTTATCGAATATCGATAGGTTTGAATTGGTAATTGAGTGGTACTTTTTGTTTTAAATTCCTAGTGGTAAATTGATTTATATAAAAAAAAAGGCGTGTGTGCGATTCACACACGATAGAAGTGAAACTTCATTTTAAAAGACATTTTCTATTTATTTAAACAGTGTGCAATATACATACACACCGACATTTACTCTCTCGCTCTGGCTCACACAAAGAGGAGAGACCGATAATGTGCGTTAAACGTATAACGTTTAACGCTTGGAAGTCGCATAAGAAGTTTCACTTCAAAAACTATATATCTAGTTACTACTGTGTTCATTAAAAATAAATATTTCGTAAAAATACAGAATTGAGTAATAAGAATTAATTTAGACACAGAAATATATGAAAAGATATGAGTAAATTAAAAACAAATTATCTCAATTCTTACGACGCCGACGGCTTAAGTATAATATGAGTGAAAAATTACACGTATTATTAACGTTATGCTACAAAATTGATTATAAACATATTGGTATATATGAAATTGATAAACCCAACCCCATTTCACTAGTCAACATGAAAGTTGGTAGTTGCCTGAACGCGATAGGTGGCGCTGTGTTCGAGTTATTGACTACGTCTGCGGAGCCAGCTACTATGCTATTAACATATATAACAGCTAGATCAGGATCAGTTTACCTGGATCAGACTGACAATCAAGCTCATCACATAAAATCCTCCTGTGCGGGAACACTACCATCTACCTTGGTCTCTCACCTCCGCGCAACGAGCTGGTAATTGCTTATCTTCATATCTATATTATTAAATAGTAAGGTAAAATATCTCTGTAACTACTGATCTCATTCTGAAAATTATTTTACTGATAATAAGGCACGTTCTGTCTAAGTGACCTAAGCTATAGTTTTTTTGTTATTTTAGATATTGTAATTAAAACAAATCAAGTCGCGGGCAGTTGCTAGTTGCTTAAAATTTAGACACAGATATAAATTCATATTAAATATTTAAAAGTGTTTTGGCGGGATCTTGATCTGTCATGTGATGGTTTTAATTTTAATTCATAAACTTATGTTATTTGGTCCTATATTATGTTATTTTGGCGTCATTATAAGTGATGTAGTTTAGTTGTTTTGTACAAGTAAAGTGGATTCTAAACAATAACTAGGAAAACCCATTTTAAGTTGCCACAAAATGTTCCTGGGCATTTTTAACAAGAGAGCCGCATCTTGTTAGATCAATGTTTGAACTTTGAAAATTACAAGAATAATTAGAAAAATATTCTATTCACGTGACATTGGCAGAATTTTGGATGTACACAGTTGACATTAAATAAAGAGAAGTTATTTAAAAAGATAGGAACAAAATATCGATAGGAATTGCCCGCGTCTATCGTAGCACTATCATACGAGGTGTTCTATCTTTTCCGATAAATGGATACGGTTTGTTTTCCACTATAAATTCTATCGATGGTAATCGAATCGGGTATTGGAACGGTGCCAACACATAATAATGATAAATATGTGGTAGAAATGCCTCACTGAGGTCGTCTCAAAGTGAATTTGCGCAAAGGGCGTATAATCTGATTTATATGTTATTCAGTTTTATGATGGATCACGGATTCAGGTGTAATGTTGTCGTTGATATAAATGTGTGAAATTTTAAGGGTTTTTATTACTTTATTTTAAGAATTGTTTTTTTTTTTCGATCTGACTATAGTGTTAGCCATAAGGACCCTGGAGCCTCAGACGGCTTTTACAGCTACACTCGGGCTTGAGAGCGAGCGCTTAAGTCACTCAGCCGCGAAAGCAAGGCAACAAGTTCTAAGAGTGCCAAAGTGGCCAAACCTTGGCTTGGACTGTTGCCGCCTATGCAAATAAGTCGCGATTGGACTAATTCCTTGTTCATAATTCGATCTAAACTAATTAGTGTATTTAGTGATCTGTAAATTTTTGTCTACGCTAACTAGCCAAAAAAAGGTCCCTAACACAACCTATGTACCTGAGTGGTGTGCATGTGTGTTCAATGTAGAGTAATGAATGTATGGAAGCTAGTGAATGCAGTGTCACTGTATCGCGTGTGCGGCTGCTTGACTCAAGGGCTCCATCTCGGAGGGTCGGACCTAGGCTTGAGATGCTACAGGAAAAGGTGATCGTGGCGGGTATGTGGGAGCGAAGTTACCATCCGTCCCCTACGAAGGGAACGGTGGTATCGTGGGCGCGGGGGCAAGCACGCTTAGTTTACAGGAACGGACGCGTAGTATTCGTTGGCTTTCTCGATATCATTATCGGGGTCGGTAAAGATATTCCGCGGACTGCGTTTTGCCTTCGGGGCATAGGGGACTAGTGCCCCTATGTGTATAGGTGTAGGGGTAACATAGGGGTGTAGTTTGCGGCAGCTACGACTAACCGATTCGGGTGGTTCGACGCGCTAAAAGGCAAGGCACCAGAATGAAAGGGTCTAAAACTATAGATGTAATGGCGCGAACGAGCCGTGTAACTCATAACCCTGGCCGCCCGATAAAAATATTTCTATACTGAAGTATTATAAATCATCAATCGGCGATTCCTTTTAAATTATACGCGGGTGAAACGCGAGTGAGCGGGTGCACAGCCAGTATGATTAATATGAGTACAAATAAATAACAAGATGAAAATAATTACTACGTAATAAACGCGTGAGGAGCTGCGGGGTACCGCTAGTTAGTTATAATACTAAAGATAAATATTTATAATGTATATATAAATCATAAAACTGTTGTGTTGGTTTCATATATTATATCAAATGTTAAAATTGTACACATATGTATAACCCTTCTACAGCACCCAGAGTGCTATCCGTGGGACGTAATACAAGATAATATTTCTCGGGATGGCTACAAAGAGAGCGAGCGAGATCGTTTATTACAATTGTGAATGTGAAATCTCGCTTTGGCTTAGGTAATAACTGACGTCACGAATCTAGACATAAATCCAGGTAATAGAAATGTGAATCTCGGTTTTGAACACGGTAAAATGAGAATTTATTTCGTGCGTCGATATTCGGATAAATTATTGAGTCTTGCAATATATTGCTTTAGTGTTTACGCATGGGAATTATGTTGTATGTAAATTTTTGTGAGGTTTTAAGTAATATATTTGCATTTATATGTATATTATTCCACAAAGGAAAATAATGCATTGGTGATTTTAGCCAGAATTATTGATATACTCAAAATAAATATATTTCTTGGCTTCTTGGCACCACTGACTTGAAACCATTCCTACTTGTGTAAAAAATAATAATATATTAGTGGATCATCGAAATAGATTTTGTATCTCATAAAAAATGGCCTAGTAAGTGCACATCAATTACAAAAATTAGGAAATCATTTTCTACCAAGATGTATTTACCACTTCAGAATCTAGCCAAGGACCTGACCTTGGGTAGTTGCATCACTAAGTCATACAATCCTGCATCTTGCTAATAATTATAATAATGCTTATTAGGTACAAACTGTCGTGATTGTTTATAACTCAATTGAAATCAGATTAAGCTTTAGAGTTATTATTTTAATTAAAACAGTAAGGTCTATTTTAACTTCAAAAATCCATTTATTTAATATTTACTAAGTGCTTTTGGACGTGTAGTGTCGATAAAACAAAAAATAAGTTTTGAAACCAAAAACATATGGTATATTTTACTTCTACCTTCATCAAACTGAGTATAATAGATTGGTTACAGTACAACACGGGCTCTGAAACATCCAAGTGGTAAACCCTTTTACGCTCTCCTAAATTATTTTTCTCGTGTCTTTCTGGTCGGTATATTAAATTTCGCAGTTGATATTCAATGAAATAGAATCCAGTTTGCGAGACGTGTGAATCGATTGAAGATGTACATGCAATACGTGTTGACAGAATGTTGCCGGAAGAACCTTCAACGAAAATCTATTAAAAGTCAATTTCATGTGAATTTAATGGTCCACTACATTCAAATTGGTTTAATAATTTCCTAGTGATGTGTATTATAACAAGCATACACGTAAAATTTACAATTTTATTATATACAAAGAAAACTATACCAAATCAAAATTTTATCTTAAAATTTATCGAAATATTATCAGTGTTTTTGCCAACACTGTAAAGTTGAGAGTTATTAAAGCGACGTCTAGTTTTAAGTACTTTAGATAGATACTTTACAAACAATCGAATTTCGTGGAAATTTCTAATACTTGTTGTAGTTTTAATACTTTTGGGTATAAAAGGTTTTGTTAAAGGTATTATTTACCCACTATATTTACCTGGCACATTGTTAACCCACAGAATGATATGTGTGCAAATATAACACGTATTATGTCGATTTGTTTACTGTTATCATGTGATGTTATTTGCTCACGAATGTTATTTGCGTGTAGTTTATTACGTTTACCCACCGACTTCTTTTTCGATATTTACATACATGATACGGTGTGTTAAACTAAGTTGTGTATCAATATCTCTAACATAGGTTGTGCGTTGGCGAAAGTAGAAATATTTGTATCTGTTTTTATAGCTCCCGGGCTTAATTCTGGTGCAATATTTAATTGTTTTTAGTTACAGCGATCGCTACTCTTGAACTCTATGCTGGTGATTATAATGCTTTGTCCTTTCATGAACTCAGAAATCAATATGTATAAGAAAAAATGGTACCTACATCCGAATAGTCTGAGCACTTTTAGGGTTCCGAAGTCAAAAGGAACGTTAGAGTTTCGCTATGTCCGTTGGTCTGACCGCGGCCTATCTCAGAGATTCTTCGTAGTAGAATGCTGTAATTTGTTATGGGTATACTTATTAATCACGCAGAAAAAGTAGTATAATAATATCTTAAAAAAATGTTTAGTGTACCTCCCATAAACTTATAATGGGAATGTGTTTTTTTTCTTGGCTATCCCATCGTGTGTGATATCATTGGAGCTTGAAGCCATTAAGCTTGAAAGTGCTAATTTTTGTTAAAATCACGTAACCTCGCCAGCTAAATGGTTTTTTTTTTGGATATGTGAAAAAACTTATGGTAGTAGTATATATAATGATGTAATAGTAAAACTATCAGAGGTAAGTAGGTATTACAAGTTAACGAGTAATAGTCAATCAACTTATAAAATGTATTCGGAAAAGTAATTTTGTAAAAATTCCATTGAAAATCACTTAAAGACCGCTCTTTCAAGGATGATTCATCTACCCGGGCTGCATCTAGGCCGGGCGCCGGCCCTGTGTAACGTGAAACGTGCTTTACTTCATATAAAAATATACTACAAATATTTGGCCGTGTCCCGACCGGCGCTCGGCCTGCCTCCGGCCCGGAATGAAATGCGAATAAAATCCGTAAGTCTGCACATTGTGACGGGCAACTACGGAACCCTACGTTGTGCATGACCGACATGGACTTGGCAAATCACTTTTATCATCTGATATGTGGGCAAAATACGTAATAGACGGTTAGGTAAAATCTACAATAGCTAACAATTTTAGGCGTTTCGTTTAAAAGTAATCTTTATGAAATATTATTATTGGTATGCGTGTGTGGTTGTGAACTTTAAGTTGGAGCTGTAGCGACGAAGGTTAGTGGTTTGCTCTAAATAGTTTAATAAAGACAACTGAATTAGGGGTTGAACTAATAATTTTCATAAAACAAAGCCCACATTTTATGTTTTTAGAAATTACTAAGCAATTTATTAATCACAGTGTCCACTTCAACGTGCTTTAAATTTAATTTAGCTGGATTAGTTTGATTTTTGATTGAAGTTTTAGCTTTGACTACCGATTTGTCGTGGTTTGGCTTGGTATATAACATGGCTTTACAAGTCAATATTGTTTGGTGAAGAAAGGTTTTTATTATCAGAATTCATTCTACGTTTGAAGAGTCGTAATATGTATGATGTCGTGAAGACGTGCTAGGCCAGTGAGGAACTTCAGTCCCTTGCAGAATTTTTATGTGCATAATGTCATATCCGAACATTGATTGGTTGTTGTTACTCCTAAGAACTAAATTGAAACACTTCTCATGCCAGTGCGTATAGTCAACAATACCTTTCATATTGAAAAGAAACATCGCGAAAATGGCTGCTTTGCGTCAGAAATAGATTTGGCAGTGGTGCTTCTGTAGTCAAATTTTGAACAAAATCCACTAACTAGCATGCCATTATTAAATTTTTAAAACTAATATTACAGATTTTTGTACCCTAAAATACATAATGTATTTCACATACTAGTTTCAGATCAAGGTATCTCAGGATTTCTAGAATATGTTACAAAGTAGTGATTCGTAAGAATTGTACCAAAAATAGAGACATTAATTTTAAATAATATCTATTTTTGTTCGAATACCAGTAGACATAAGGGTCGAAATCGATTGCAGCTTTGGAACTGGATACCTTTGAGTGTTAGGTTTCAATGTTTTCTTGTGTGCAAGCAACATCATAGGACGCAGGACATTTCAAAGAGATGATTATGAATTTTACGGCTCCTTGTGAGGGCGGGCCCTTTGAACGTATAATAAACCCATATAGGGGTTTATAGAGGAAGTTTTGACAATAAAATGTTAACGGTTTTTTTTTAAATTCATGATATGGGCAAACATGCATGTGTACCGCCTGATGATAAGTGGTCACCGCAACCTGTGGACGCTTGCAACACTAGAAGCGTCACATAAGACTTTCCGACCACTTAAAAACCTGTTCGCTACTCTTTTGAAAAACCTCAGCTGGGAGCTTTTTCCAAATCTTGAGTATTCACGAGAGGAAACTTCTCAGAAACCATGCATTCCCTTTCGATGGCGAGCGGTGTGATGGTGGAAGGCAACCGTTGGCATAATATCGAACAATTCCTCAGATGACAACCCATTATAAAAATGGTAGAACACACACAAGGAAGTGCCCCGGCAGATAGCCTAACTCCGGTTACATCTGAGGAGGTCTGTTCCGTTATTAAAGGTCTTAAACCTAGAAAGTCACCCGGTCCCGACGGTATCAGGAACGAAGTACTCAAGCTTCTTTCTGCTCACCTCATAGCACTCTTGGTCTGCATTTTCAATGTAGCCATAGCCCATTGGCATTTTCCAGCCGCAAATCACTTTTATCATCTGATATGTGGGCAAAATACGTAATAGACGGTTAGGTAAAATCTACAATAGCTAACAATTTTAGGCGTTTCGTTTAAAAGTAATCTTTATGAAATATTATTATTGGTATGCGTGTGTGGTTGTGAACTTTAAGTTGTAGCTGTAGCGACCAAGGTTAGTTAGTGGTTTGCTCTAAATAGTTTGATAAAGACAACTGAATTAGGGGTTGAACTAATAATTTCCATAAAACAAAGCCCACATTTTATGTTTTTAGAAATTACTAAGCAATTTATTAATCACAGTGTCCACTTCAACGTGCTTTAAATTTAATTTAGCTGGATTAGTTTGATTTTTGATTGAAGTTTTAGCTTTGACTACCGATTTGTCGTGGTTTGGCTTGGTATATAACATGGCTTTACAAGTCAATATTGTTTGGTGAAGAAGGGTTTTTATTATCAGAATTCACTCTACGTTTGAAGAGTCGTAAGATGTATGATGTCGTGAAGACGTGCTAGGCCAGTGAGGAACTTCAGTCCCTTGCAGAATTTTTATGTGCATAATGTCATATGCGAACATTGATTGGTTGTTGTTACTCCTAAGAACTAAATTGAAACACTTCTCATGCCAGTGCGTATAGTCAACAATACCTTTCATATTGAAAAGAAACATCGCGAAAATGGCTGCTTTGCGTCAGAAATAGATTTGGCAGTGGTCCTTCTGTAGTCAAATTTTGACCATTCTGGCGCCTTGTCTATTTAATCTGTACATCAGCGACCTCCAACGTCTCCCTGGGGTCGAGGTAGGCTTTTATACGCTGATGACACGGTCATTTACAGTTCACTCAGGCACAGAACTCACCTCAAATCGCGCGTCCAACGCGCCGTAACCCAACTCGGCAGGTGGTTCCGTAAATGGCGCATAGCTCTCAACCCTGATAAGAGTACCGCGATTCTCTTTAATCCCGGAAAACTACGAAAGACACTTGAACCCCTCCACCTTTTCGGTGTCCCGATCCCCTGGGCTACCCAGACTAAATACCTGGGTGTCACCCTCGATAATACGCTTAGCTTCAGGGCACATGTCCGTAGAGTCCGAAACAAGGCTGCTATGGTCTTGGCTCGCTTGCATCCTCTGCTATGCTCGGTAAGTAAATTGTCTCTTAGACATAAGCTTACACTCTACAAGACTTGTATCCGACCGATCTTAACATACAGTTGCGTAGTATTCGCCCATATGGCGAAATCAAACTTCAGCCCCTTACAAACGTTGCAAAATCGGTTTTTACGCAAAATAGTTAATTCCCCATGGTTTGTTCGAAACGAAGACCTCCATAAAGATATGGAACTTCCTTCGATCAAATCTTACATCAAAACTCTCGCGAAGAGCTATTTCGACAGAGCTTCCAACCATCCGAACCCGTTAGTAGCATGCGCCGCAACATATACCCCAATCCCGGACGCCCCGAAGGCAAAACGTAGGCCGCGGAACATATTTACCGACCCCGATGACGAAATCACGGTAGCTAACGCGTCATACCCATCCGTCTCTTCAAGTCAAGCGTGTTTGCGCCCACGGCCGCGAAACCACCGTTCCCTCCGTAGGGGACGGGCGGTTAACTTTGCTCCTGCACACCCGCCACGACCACCCTCTCCAGCGGCAACTCAAGCCTAGGTCCGTTCCTCCGGCATGGAGCCCTTGAGCCAGCAACCGCTCGCGCGATACAGTGACACTGCATTCACTAGCTATCGACACACACACATAACACTGCACTTCACACATGTACACCACTCAGGTACATTGATTCTGTAAGGGACCTTTTTTTTTCTTTTTTTGGCTAGTTAGTTTAGACAAAAATTACCAAATCACTAAATACATATACACATGTTCCTTCCTTCCTCCCAGAAGGCAGGAACATGTATATTTGTACAGTTAGTTAGCTCGAATTTCTATGGATAGGGATTCAGTCAGATCGCGACTTTTTCGCATGATCGGCAACAGCCCAAGCCGAGGTTCGGCCACTTTGGCACCCTTGGAGCTTGTTGCCTAGCTTTCGCGGCTGAGTCACAAGGAAGTGAAGTCCTTAGACTTCAAAAACTAAATACAAACATTTTTAAAAATATCTATGTTTATTACAGCATTTTCAGTCATCGCTGCTTCGCTCAAGTTAAGTGTAGTAACTAACACATTTTTGAAACTGAGTTATAGCATAGATTCCGCACCGTTTCGACTAGATACCGTCGGCGTTCTATAAAAAGCGGCAACCAAACTTCGCTAGATCAGCGTACTGGAGTGAGTGTCATACCGACAATACTGTCACGTTGACAAGTTTTATTTTAAATAATGTCAATACATACTACGATATTAAGTTGCCGTATTTCTAGTAGCTATTATTTGTAGGTAGCGCGGTATCTAGTTGAAGCGTCGCGGAGACCAATCATTCATCTATGTTTAATAGCACAATTGAAATTAGCGTATCAAGATATTTCTCTGTACTTTACTAAAACTTCTATTAACCATAATATACAGTATAAACCACATGATCAGGTTTGCACTCAAAAATTTCCTTATAAAAGTGATACTGACACTCAGAAATTGATAAGTTTATTGGCGTATACTAATAAGATATGAACCAGTCTTTTTCTATTCTTAACAAGCCCCTAACAGAAACACACTCCTACTAAATCCTTAGATCAATTTTTCAAACCGTCATGATCCTAATAATTATCGTCAGTCACCGTTTATGGTTATGAAATTTGATTAAAATATTTTTATATCTGTATATTTTTATGTGAATAAATTGAAAAATAATGTAGTATACTCAATAGTGAACGAAATTCCCACGAGATGAGAGACTGGGGAGAGACGTATTTTCGAGAGCTGCGTTTGATGGCCCTGACTGAATTTTCCTTATATGTATCTCTTTGAAGTTTCCCTTTGACGTTTCTTTGACTTTCCTTGTTTCTCAATTTTCCCACGTCTATATAAAACATTGGCTTATTGACAGTAATTTTATACATGTACTATTTAGATTGTAGAAAATGTATGGCTGACACCACTCCCAAGTTGTATAATGCCTAATCTAATCAATACTCTATAATAATAATTCTGTAGTTATTTATGTACATGTAATTCTGTACATATTGCACCGAAACATCGATATTTTAACGTCATTTGTCAGATCGATATCGATGTTTACTTATCGATATTGATGCCAATGTTAATATCAGTTTTTTCTTATAAAGCTCATCCTTAAACTAAATTATAAAAAGTGATTTTACCCTATATGTAAGTAAGAATTAATATGTAATTGTTTTGTAAATAATATGCATTTATTAAAATTATCATAGTATTATAGAAGAATAATGTATTTTTGCTAAGAACAGATATAAATATTTTTGATTATTTAGTCGTCGATATCTGTTATAAACGACCACAGATCACGACCATGTCCTCAAAAATATTACTTGTTTTTATAAGACTGAATTTAACTCGAAAACGTCCTACCCGATCCTTATGACATTTTTTATACGGGAAGCTTATATCATTTCTCATAAATATAAACTCTTGAAAAAAAACGGATACGTTATGTTATTGTTACTATAGTTTGTTTGGTAATTCTAGGTATTGTTAGAATCAGAATTTTGTAATTTAATAAGCAAGGGATAGTTTTCGTCAGTTTTATCATGACATTTTGATGAAATTAAAGAGAAATAATGTTGAAGTTCAAAGCGCTAGCTAGTATTGTACCTGCTCGCTAAGTAAAAATGCAACAAAGTTTTTATATAGATTTTTCTTTAATAATGTAAAAGCAGATAAATGTTTAGTATGGAGTGCGACCCCTCTTGCTGAAATCAGAACTGGCATTCGTCTAGGCATGCTAGTGAATATATTTCTTATGTTTTCTTGCGAAATACGTTTCCACTTCGCGGTAATCACAATTTTTAGTTCTCTGATGGTCTGTGGAGCTGGCTGCACTGGTCTCACTCGTCCCTTCAGAACGTCGCAAATATGCTCTACGGGATTGAAACTTCGAGCTAGCCAATCCAAACGACAAATTCCGACCTTCCACATCGCCAGATCGGAGGGCGCGAGAGTTGTCGTCCATAAACATTTATTTTTTGCCAATAGCGGCCAATGCGGGTTGTGAATAAGGAATTAGAACTTCCATTATGTATCGGTGTCCAGTCAGTGTACTGTTTTCGATGAAGACTAACTCTAACTCTGTACGATCCAACAACTATATTCCTGCCCAAAACATAACGGAGCTCCCACCATAAGTTGTGATTTCTTCAAAACATGCCTCTGCAAAGCGTTCTCTTCATTTTCGTAGCACTCGCCGACGCTGATCTTCAAGAACAATAGCCTATTCCAGTCTTCTTGAATCCATGACACACAATATCGAGCTAAGCTAAGTATAGCAACTCAGTACTGACGGAATAATTTAGGGCCGCGAGTCGAGCGATGACTGTGTATATTGGCCACGGAAGCCTCCTCCTGACCGTCCATAGACTAATTTGCAAATTTCTTACTTCTTCGAGGTTGTTCTTGAGGTTCACATTACAAACATTGTTACAAAACATTGGCAACAACCCTCCTCAAGCAGCGCAATAATTTTACTGGCTTTAATTACTCTATCTACCGATTTCAAGCACGCTGAAGAGCAATAAATGTTAAGGAAACAAGACAATTCAATAAAAATTGTCTAAAAGTTATTTAAAATCTATTAACTTTTTGGAATTCACGCCATAAAATCTAGTATTAAAAAGATTTCTTAAAAATCCAGCCTAAGTCAACAATTTTAAATTGAGACGTACTTTTTTAAACACCACGGCACTTTTATTACCGACCAGTAAGACGTTCAAATCATGAAAACCTTTTTCGTATTGTATTATTTCAGGCAGAAAAAAAATCAAAAACGCTGTAGATTTTTCGTCTGTCGCCACTAATGTCGCATTGTACTTTGCTTACCATGAGGCACAGTTATCTCACTATTCATTGTTACTATTTAAAAAAAATACCAGAAAATTTTATGTTCACTTCTAAGTTGTTGTCTTGTTGTGAATTGGGCCACCAGATGTATATTTTTGTTTACGTTTTTATATAATGTTTAACTGTAAATGTCAAACTGTCCATATATGTAAAGACGCTGAGCCGTTCGAGTACAGGTAGTCGAAATCCCGTAAAAGATATACTAGCCCTCGGAGCGTTGACTGGTAAGCCTTTTTTCATTCTGCTATCTGCCGACCGTTCACGAGATTAGACATCACCCTCGCTTCGCTCAGTTACTATCATTTTTATATCTTGGTATTCTATGTAACAAAACTGAGTGTCTAAAAAAGGTGTTATTAATCTCACAACCTCACAACACACTATATTAGTCTTACCAAAGAATGTTGTTCTATCTGTTTGTGTTCTTATATGAAATAAGAAAATGATGGTATGGCATTTTGTAATGTCCACCTGGCTAGTTACCACCTTTAAGTTGAAAATCTGTCGGTTATCACCTATAGGTGTGTTCCAGCAGCTACACTTGAGAGCCAGCCCCTTTATCTTCGACCATATTATTTCTTAACATTGGTTAAACGCAAAACCTACAAAAGAACTAAAAAAATATAAGTTAACAATTTTGAATCTATTAAGTCCAAAACTATTTTATGAGATTATAACAAATAGAAATCCGCTTGAAGTAGTCAGTATATCATTACAAATAAGCCATTAAATATTCTTATTACATTAAGATACGTTCTAATAACCCAATTTCATAAGCCATCAGCAATAAAGAAACTAGTTGGCCAATGAAGCGAAACGATATTCATGAATCACCATCGTCCACAATGTCTACTAATTCGAAACTAATCCGGAGATATGGACGGAATGGATGTGAAGTGATTGTGCATAATTGATGATTTATGATCCTAGCATAGCTGTGATCTAGAGACGCTTTGTTTTACTCCTTCTATAACTGTTAAGTATTTTATACGTTATTGTGCTGTGTATGAGCCATATCTTAGGCCATTATAAAACGTTATTGGATATTTCTCTCCACTTGGGGCAGCCCGACTGTAGAAATACTTTCACCCTACAGAAGATCGATGCTAAATAACCCTGTGTTGTGTTCCTACGGTGATTATGGTTTCTAGAGCTCCTTGGAGAAGGGGGCTTCAAGGTCGGCAATGCGCTAGTGACAACTCTGGTGTTACAAACATCTGTTGCTTACGGTAACTGCTTACCATCAGGAGAGCCGTATGCCTGCTTGCCACCTTAGTCGTTAAAAAAAAACACATTGAATACGTCGTTTAACTTTAGATACCCTTAAAAGCTAAAAACGGAAAAAACGTTATATCTAATTTTTACTTAATCTATGAGAGGTGAACCGCTCCCCGCTCGTGTCCGCACGATCTACTATGATTGAATATGTTGACAAGTTTTATCAAAGATATCATTTAAGGCCTCCCCTCAAGTTGTACGAATTTTGGTACGAAATTCTGTTGTGTAAACGCGTACGAAAAGGTAAGAACGTTCCCAATCTTTCAAATACTACGGGAATGCTAGCACTGGAAGTGAGTTATTCCGTACGTAGAAACGCGTATGGCACTGACGTCGGAAGCTGACTCGAACTTATTAGAATATATTTCTATAGTCGTACGTTTAAGTGATATGATTAGCTTGGTGATATGACATAACATTTGTATACGAATGGTTCACGACCACAATAAAGGTGTCGCCACCAGATGTGTGGTGTTTTGGGATCAGCCGGTTTATATTCATTAATAAAGCGTGTGGGTAGAGATATGTAACTGCCCGACAGGACCGCGACCACCATACACATCGTGATAAACTCGTCACAGTGTCTCTGTTTTAGTTCGTTACGTTTCAGGATCAGCCAATGTATATCCAGATAACCGAAGATTGATTGCCGATATCTCGGTGGTAGCACTTGTATTGTGCCGTTTTACTATAAAAAAATGCCAAGTGCGTGTTGGGCCACGCACAGTGTAGGGTTCCGTAATTACCCGTCAAAATATGCACACTCACAATGAGAGCTTTAAGTAATTTTCAATGGAATTTGAACGAAATTACTTCTCCAAGTACTTTATTTAACATGGTTCTCTCATCTATAGAAATATATTTGTACGACCAGTGTTGTACGTCAACGTACTGTACAAAATTCGTACCCAATGTGAACGCGGTCTTAAGCTGTTCCATCTAATTTTTGACATAAATTAGTTTTAAATACGTCGACCAATTTATATGACGTGCAGTAAAACTATTATTTTTAGCAAATACCTCAAAATATTCTGCATCCAAATATCGTAGAGCCGCCAGCAAGGCGTCACTCAATGTCGTCCACGCTGTATATTTTTACCGAACTTTTTTGCTAAAAAATCTTTTTGTTATTTGTAACGGAGACAGTTCATTTATTTACCAAGTCGAATATTCTGTGATACAGCATATACCTATGGAAATGACACGATTTATTTTTAAATAGTGAGGAAATTTTATCTGTTAATTGTTTCTAATTATTACTTTGACAGAAAAGTAATTTGAAAATTAAATGCTATCACAACTTCAAAGGTATGGCTGAAATCGTAAAAGTGCGGGTGTAAATATGTAAAATAAGGCACGACTACTCGCACAAAACAGTAAGCGAGATAGATATACTTCAGGTATATTATATGCTTTTGTTAACGATTAATATTCTTGTATAGGAAAATAAGAAATAAACTGCCTAAAGATCAAATCACCTAAACAAAACCTAACATTATATTATATATTCAATTGAAAATATGATTATTTAATAATTAAAAATGTTTTGTTACATTTTCCATAGTCATATTTTCAAATAAGACTCTCAGTTGACCGGTTTTGACTATGTGTTGTCTTATTAGAAAATAAAACACACTGAGGCGATAAATAATTAGTCACTAGTCAATGTTTGACGAAAGGTTTATTACGACTGATTTATAATTAATATATGCATTACCTTTTTCCACTACACAAATACTCTATGAAAATTTCAACCGGATACTTACTACTTTAATGTTATGACGGACAGCATAAGGTTAGCAATATGATTCATTTTTTGAGAACGGAACCCTAAAAGCAGATTTTTTTTGTTTTGTTCGTGTAAATGGATATTTTAAGGTTTGTATAATTTATTATAACCTCTTTTAGCGTAACAAAGTGCGTATAATGTAGCATAATCACCGACTACCTTCTAGCTTTATCAAGAAACGGAGCAACCACAAAGTAACATTTGTTCAGGCAGACTTGATCACATTATGTTCGTTTGCAAATATCATTGCCAAACAATCCGGGTAATTAAATACAGAATCATATCTAGAAACAATAATTGTCCCTCTAAGAACTAAATCTAGAAATATGGGGCGCGCAAAGTATGGACAGAATGAAATGAACTATCACTCAATGTCACCCACTTCGTGTATTTTAAACTGGACCGTATAACGTCGGTGAAACTTTTTAACAGTCTGTTACAAACATGGACCATTTATTCTAAATCGAACTGTCCGTTGGAACAGAGGAAATGAAAGATAAACGGGTTTTCAGACTTTTATTTCCCTGTTTGAATGATGTTCTCTTTAATGACATCGTAGAAATATTTTCCGATGTTAGTCATTAATTTTTACAGACATAATATGCTTTTAGAGTTCACTACGATAAGGTTTTTTTTTTGAGACTCAAATATTATTCTATATCACATGTACTAAAGTGAAGCTGCATATACAAGCTAATCATTAGGTTAAAATGTATTAAATTCGTTTTACTATGAAATGCTCGATTTTAAGTAAATAAGTTAAGTTTTAATAGCCCCAGAGATGTTGAGAGTGTTACGGCTAAGTTGGCTGTTTAACTGCGACTTGCTACCAACTACGGTTTGCTAAAGCGCTTAGAAACTTGACATTAAACATTTGCATACTTAAAACACTTTGAATATTTACTTTAAAATATTCTAAATTTCAAGTAAGATACGCATAGAGCATTTATATTATTAAATAATATGTTTATCACACTTGACATTGGCGTAACTGCCTACATAGGCAGAAACCATAAATAAATAAAGAAGGTATGTTGTCGGGGTAGAAAAGAAAACATATAATTTTGTTCACGTTTGTTTTTTATACAAAGATAATTTATTGTTACAGACGTGGGTAACCAAACGGTTGTTTTTATCAGTAACAGAATTATTCATACAAAAAAAGAAATCGATTGGTAAAATAGAAATATTACGTATCTGTTTAGTTGATCCATACATTATTTTCGCCAAATAGAAAGCGTAGTTAGCGCGGCGCGGCGTTAAGGCGTCAAGGGTTCGCATTAGGACGTCGCGTACTTCTGTTTTATGGCGTACGTTGCGCTACGCTCTGCAAGATGCTAGAGAAAATCTTTTGTAATAAATTACAGCGCAGCTTTTGGGCGTCGTACCACTAGCGCGTGAGTTATTTTTCACAGCTATCATTTTATACACTTGAATAATATAAATAACACAACGCATCGCTACAGCGCGATGGTAGTACGCGACGTTTTTACGTCTTGATACGCGCTAGGTACGCTTTCTGTTTTGCGAACCCTTAACTATTGACGCAGCGCACGCCATGGAAGCTTTCAAGAGGAACGATTTTCTCCGACTTATTAACTATATAGCCATAGTATGTACACATATATATACATAATATATAGCTATATATTATAGCTGCCGTTATACTAGAATAATTTGACATCCAAATGCAAAATTCGCATTGACTCTTTATAATATTACTATAGATTTATTGAGGAAGGTTATATGCCACTTAACTTCACGCTACGACTCTAAGAAGCGGAGCAGTAACGTTAAACAAACTGGCAAGCTGTAAGTGTAAGCACGGGAAGCTAGAACAACGATACGTTACATGGATGCTTTGGCAACGGCGCAGTCGAGAACTTTGGTTGAATAAATTTAACACTGGTAAAACCGTGGAACGTTGCTAGTATTTAATGGAATATATATTTCTTATTTGTTATACGATTGAAGAAGGCTTTCAATTTATAATACGCCTAACCTTTTGACTCTCAACGGCACACAAAATATACCAATACAGAATTAGTATTAATGCATTCCATGGGAGTCAAGTTATCTATCCTTTTGTATTGAAGAACTCGGTGGTCAAAAATGAAGACTGTGACAACGTATAATTGAGTACTTATACTTTTTTATTTATTTCACAGAACATAACTCACAATTTTATTAAGATGTCCCGAAAAGCCAAAAGTAGTTTAGATTACGGAATGGAACTACATATACAGAATGTTAACAAATATCACTAATGATTAATTTTAGTATTATTATTATTAGTTTATCGTTATAGGTTTGGCGTAGTAGTCACAATCTCACCTGATGTTAAGTGACGATGTGGCCCAAGATGATAACACGCTAAACCCTGTGGAAGACTAGCTCTCAAGTGCAGCTGCCGGAACACACACAAGCACCAAAGTGCTTGGCGGCAGATTCTCAACTTGAGGGTGGTAGCTAGCCAGGTGGCTAGATTAGATTAGAAAATGCCCCACCACCATGCTATGGTTTCCTCACGATGTTTTCCTTCACCGAAAGCTCAGGCTCATTGCACGTCAATTGACACGAAGTCGTACACGCTACCACTGAGCCATCATTGCTATAAATTATAATATAGGGATGTTTAATTACTAGATTTTTATATATACCATTAAAGTTAAGAGTATTATCGTTTCTATTCTTAGGTCTGAGATTAGAGTTTATTTTATGTTCACTTCAATGCATATATATTGCATACATGTATTCTGACATATAAGTCATTCCAAATATTATGTTCTCGTATTAGCAACCTAACACTCGTTAACTTACTGTGTTATACGAACTATGTATGAGCAGTAATAATCTTTCATTTCATAAGAGCAACTTAAAGCTAATGAATTTGTAGGCTTAATGTATAATAATTAACTTAGGTTAACTTGTTTGCAGACCTTAATCAAGGTGCCGTACTCTTGAGGTCAGGGATTGAGCAAATATTTACCCATCACCCGTATCAAGACACGGTCAAATAACGTTTGACTTAGATAATGAATGTAAGTTGAGGTATATAGGGTAAATACCAAAAAAATACTTCAATTAACACTTTAAAAAGGGTAATTATTATCCAATATAGCGCTTAACATCGTAAGTTGTTTGGCCAGTTAATTCTACTTATAGTATTATTTTTCAACTAATAATCGAAAAAGGTACGTTTTGGATACCATACCGGTTTTAATCCAAATATTAGCTTAAGTTTACAGTGAAGAAAAAAATCGTGACGAAACCATAGCATGGTTGTAGGGCAATTTGTAATGACAGCCTGACTAGCTACCACTCTCAAGTTTAAAATATGTCAGTCACCAAGTGTTAGAAGCTCCGGCATCCTCTACCAACATGTCATATTAAATATGATACTATTTAATGTAAGTCGGAGAATCGATTCGATGTAATTATGGAATTCGTACTAATGACTTAGTATTCATACTATTGACTTTACTATTGAACCGTACTGGTAACTGGGCGCGATAGCCAGAGATGTGAATGACGCAGACGTTACTTTCATCGAGCCGCTTCAGCTGCGCAGGGACATTGCCTCGCTGAGCGTGTTCTACCGTCTGTATCATGGCGAGTGTTATGAAGAGCTATTTAACCTAATTCTCTCTTCTCTCTTTCACAACAGAACCGCACGTGCCGGCCCTGGAACCACATCTTTAAGGTAACCATCTAGGCAAGGTAGGCTAGGTAACAATGAAATTTGCTACGTCGTATCTTTGCCGTACTTTGAGGCTGTGGAACTGTCTCTTTTTTTTTTTTTTTTTTTTTTTTTTTTTTTTTTTTTTTTTTCGAAATGACTATGCTGTTAGCCTTAGGGGCTCTGGAGCCTTTGCGGCTTTTACAGCTTCACCGGGCTTGGGGGCGAGCGCGGAAGGCACTCAGCCGCGAAAGCTAGGCAACAAGCTCCAAGGGTGCCAAATTGGCCGAACCTCGGCTTGGGCTGTTGCCGATCATGCGAAAAAGTCGCGATCTGACTGAATCCCTATCCATAGAAATTCGAGCTAACTAACTGTACAAATATACATGTTCCTGCCTTCTGAGAGGAACGAAGGAACATGTGTATATGTATTTAGTGATTTGGTAATTTTTGTCTAAACTAACTAGCCAAAAAAAGAAAAAACGGTCCCTTACAGAACCTATGTACCTGAGTGTTGTACATGTGTGAAGTGCAGTGTTATGTGTGTGTGTCGATAGCTAGTGAATGCAGTGTCACTGTATCGCGCGAGCGGCTGCTGGCTCAAGGGCTTCATGCCGGAGGAACGGACCTAGGCTTGAGTTGCCGCTGGAGAGGGTGGTCGTGGCGGGTGTGCAGGAGCGAAGTTAACCGCCCGTCCCCTACGGAGGGAACGGTGGTTTCGCGGCCGTGGGCGCAAACACGCTTGACTTGAAGAGACGGATGGGTATGACGCGTTAGCTACCGTGATTTCGTCATCGGGGTCGGTAAATATGTTCCGCGGCCTACGTTTTGCCTTCGGGGCGTCTGGGACTGGGGTATATGTTGCGGCGCATGCTACTAACGGGTTCGGATGGTTTGAAGCTCTGTCGAAATAGCTCTTCGCGAGAGTTTTGATGTAAGATTTGATCGAAGGAAGTTCCATATCTTTATGGAGGTCTTCGTTTCGAACAAACCATGGGGAATTAACTATTTTGCGTAAAAACCGATTTTGTAACGTTTGTAAGGGGCTGAAGTTTGATTTCGCCATATGGGCGAATACTACGCAACTGTATGTTAAGATCGGTCGGATACAAGTCTTGTAGAGTGTAAGCTTATGTCTAAGAGACAATTTACTTACCGAGCATAGCAGAGGATGCAAGCGAGCCAAGACCATAGCAGCCTTGTTTCGGACTCTACGGACATGTGCCCTGAAGCTAAGCGTATTATCGAGAGTGACACCCAGGTATTTAGTCTGGGTAGCCCAGGGGATCGGGACACCGAAAAGGTGGAGGGGTTCAAGTGTCTTTCGTAGATGTCCGGGATTAAAGAGAATCGCGGTACTCTTATCAGGGTTGAGAGCTATGCGCCATTTACAGAACCACCTGCCGAGTTGGGTTACGGCGCGTTGGACGCGCGATCTGAGGTGAGTTCTGTGCCTGAGTGAACTGTAAATGACCGTGTCATCAGCGTATAAGCCTACCTCGACCCCAGGGAGACGTGGGAGGTCGCTGATGTACAGATTAAATAGACAAGGCGCCAGAATGGAGCCCTGAGGGACACCTGAGCGTATTGAGTGGGGTGGAGAAAGTTCCCCTTCAACTCGGTAGCGGAAGGTGCGGTCAGTGAGATAATTGCTAATGATATGTACTAATCTGTCTGGGATTTCTAATTGGTGTAGTTTGTGGACTAGTCCGGCATGCCAAACCTTGTCAAAGGCCTTGGCAACGTCGAAGAAGACCGCAAGTGTACGACGTGCTTTGTAGAATTCGCTGAAGTTAAATGTGATGTGCTCCGTGAGTCGGTGCACTTGATGTGTACACGAGTGTTGGGCACGGAAACCGAACTGCTCAGATGGGAACAGGTTTTTGTCGTTTATAACTGATCTGAGGCGGTTCAAAAGAAGCCGCTCGTAAAGTTTCCCTAGCGTGTTTAGGAGACTAATTGGGCGATAGCTATCGGGAAGCGAAGCTTTCTTGCCGGGCTTATGAATACCTATCACTGTGGCCGTTTTCCAGGCGGCTGGAAAATGGCAATGGGCTATGGCTACATTGAAGATGCAGACCAAGAGTGCTATGAGGTGAGCAGGAAGAAGCTTGAGTACTTCGTTCCTGATACCGTCGGGACCGGGTGACTTTCTAGGTTTAAGACCTTTAATAACGGAACAGACCTCCTCAGATGTAACCGGAGTTAGGCTATCTGCCGGGGGGATTGCGATTAAATTCTGTACCGAGGATTCGATATTGTCGATATGTACAGTGTCTACATTATCGCAGTTAGGGGAGCACTGGCTCTCCAGACTCACGGCAAGGTATTCGGCTTTATCGACGCTGTCGAACACGGGAGGGAGACCGGGGCCCCTGTCAAGGGGTGGCATCGGGATGGAGAGATCGGATTTCAGAGATCGAGCGAGTTTCCAGTAAGCGAGATGTGACGGTTTGATACCTTCTAGAAGGTTATCCCATCTAACACCCCGGATCTCGGTTATACGGGTTCTAACCGCTCTCTGAAGTGAGCGTAACCGTGCGCAGTTATCCCTAGACGGGTATGAGTCGTATGCGCGTGTCGCAGCATTCTTTTTTGTGATCAGCGCTCGCACGTCGTCAGGGAGTACAAAGCGGCGTCCATTCGCCGCTTGGACCTCTCTCGAGGCTTCCCTTACGGCGGTTTGGAGGTGTTCGACCAAGGAATCGATCGCCAAATCAGCATCCGCTATCGACTCTAATTCGTCTGGAATCCTATCTAAACTAGGCGAGGAGGGGTTATCTTTAAGATACCGTATTAGTTTCGCGTAGTCAACCACTGTGACGGTGGGAGGCTTAGGGTCAAATGGTTGACCAAGTTGTAGTAAGACCGGGCGATGATCGGAGTCTAACTCGTGTACGACTTGAATAAGTCGTATTTGGAGAGAGACACCTTTGAGGAGGGCTATATCAAGCACTGTCGGACGACAGTTATCTTGATAGTGGGTGGGTTCGAGAGGAGCTAAGACATCAAAGTTTAGGACTTCCATTAATTGACCGAGTTTCCCCCCGTTAGGGGTATTAAACGAACTATTGAATATAGTATGTCCACAATTAAGGTCGCCTGCTACGATAACCGACTCGCCGAGGGAAAAGACAGCCTCCAAATCAGACAGGAGGAGTGCTTTATTCGGCGACAGGTATGCAGACACAAGCGTGATTGACGGAGGAACTGTCTCCCGGACAGTGTTTTCCTTCCTTCCTACAACATGGAGTTCTTCAAACATAACATGAAGAGACATTTGAGCAGGCCGGCATGATAGCGACGAATATCGATGGATTGTAAATCCCTCGTTAGTCGCCGATGTTATTGGATTACACTGTGCTCACCGTCAGGTACAGTGTAGTCACTATGCCGTGCTTCGTTAAAAAAAAAAGGTGTGATTTTTGACCGCACGTTGCTTACAATACTGGCTTGAAAATATTCTAATTTGAGCCGTGGTACAGTAAACCTCAGTAAATAAGACGACTACAATAACAACTGTTAATAAGCACCTATATGTGTATGTGTATGTCACGGATAAGTGATCTTTTCAAACGATAGTGTCATAGGAAAGTGGAACAACTAACTAATCTGGAACGTGTAAAAGTAAAAAGATTACAAGAGGATAAAGTGAAAGGTGAATACGTTAAAAGGTTGAGAGAACGATTTGTTGATGTGGATGAGGAATGTGAGATAGAGAGTTTTTGGAAATCTTTTAAGGAAGGAGTAGTTAATGTTGCAAGTGACGTATGTGGCATTACTAAAAGAAGAAAAGGAAGAGTGCAGAAAAATGATTGGGTGGATAAACAGGTACAACAAGTTGTGGCTGAAAAGAAGAAAGCGTGGTTAGCAACAAAGGCCAATAAAAGAGTGCAAAAGGCGACATTAGAGGATGTGGATAAGCCAAGAAATGTCATTGTTTAGTGGTAGATTTAGGCGATGTAGGGTAGTTTCTTAAGCTACCGCCGTTATGTTAAAAATCTGTCATCGCATCTGCTGATTCCTTCAACGACATTGGATAATAAAAAGCTTAAAGCACTATAACATGTTATCATTAAAATACTGTGGAATTATAAAAGATATGCGATATCTTTCCGATCTAACTCAAAATAAAAAAAATACTTAATTCAATTTAGGCTTCAAGAAGGCACACAAACGAACTTCTGAACGTTTGGAAAACATTCCAGTAATCGAGAAGAACCCTCAAGAAACTCGATCGTGCTCTTTTATTCCCAACTGTATAAATAATATTTAGAGTTAATAATCATATTTATAATTTAGTGGATGCACAGTGCGAAGTATGGACTTGGAAAGGGTTAGTAAAAAATGTGGTCAATACGAAGAAAGAAGAATGAAAGGATGAGCTTGACAGAACGTTCTCTGATAATTAAAGTCTTCAGAAGATTTTCCAAAAAACTCATTTTTTTTCGCTAAATTCATCGATGTTTACCGTGGTACCACAATCACCCCAGATAGTAAAAGACCGTGTAACACAACATGTTTGGTAAAAAATATTTTAAATTGTCACGAACAAACGAATACGATTCACGCGTATGCCTGATTCTGTAGTCCACCCGAGCGCAGCCGCGGGCACAGCTAGTATTAGAATATAATTTGAAAGTACCAATTAAAAGTAGTGTATTGTAATACCTATGTGAATGTGTTTGCGTGTGTATCTGTCTGTTGTGATCATTATTCGAGTGTTTGTTGTGTTGTATTGAGTTATTATAAATTTTCTTTAATTATTCCTGAAACTTTTTTAAATCGTTATAGGTTTGGCATTGTGTTCATAATCTCACCTGATCTTAGGTGACGATGTGGCCCAAGATGATAAAATGCTAAGCCTAGTGGAAGACTGGCTCTCAAGTGCAACTGCCGGAACACACCTATTGATTGCTTTGGCGACAGATTTTCAACTTGTAAATACCGACTTGAGAAACTGATTTCGGCCAAGATGCAAAATGTGAATACCATTAAAAAGGTTATTATATTGTTTGTATATCTGTAAATAATGGAGCTTTGAGTAAATATATGCTTTACAAAAGTAGTTGCGAACAAACTACGGCCCCTATTGCGTAGTGGTAGGTACCTACTAGGAGATTAAATTTAATTAAAAGTACTGGGCTATCTATCATTATGTGAATGACAGTGGTGTCTAGAAGTGACTACGTCTCTGTGCATCCACTAAATTATAAATATGATTATTAACTCTAAATATTATTTATACAGTTGGGAATAAAAGAGCACGATCGAGTTTCTTGAGGGTTCTTCTCGATTACTGGAATGTTTTCCAAACGTTCAGAAGTTCGTTTGTGTGCCTTCTTGAAGCCTAAATTGAATTAAGTATTTTTTTTATTTTGAGTTAGATCGGAAAGATATCGCATATCTTTTATAATTCCACAGTATTTTAATGATAACATGTTATAGTGCTTTAAGCTTTTTAGTATCCAATGTCGTTGAAGGAATCAGCAGATACGATGACAGATTTTTAACATAACGGTGTTAGCTTAAGAAACTACCCTACCACCTTCTAAATCTCCATTAAACAATGGCATTTATAACGTGAAAAAAAATAGAAAAGGAAAATCTGTAACAAACAAAGCGTTCAGCATATCTAAAAATTATTTTCATATATTTTTCAACCTTTTCCCATTTTTATGACCCACGTTCTTCACGGTACATTAGACTCGTACAAAACGTCCAGGAATAAAGGGGTTCAGGGCTCTATTGTGATTGCGCCTAAAGCGGCGGCCACACGTTCATATTTTTCCATAGAAATAAATCATATTTTGACTCAGTATTTAATATAGTGCTAAAGTCAAGTTATAATAGATTTCACTCGAATATTCATCAATGAAAATAAGAATATTAAGTTAAATCGACAAGAGTGATAGGGAACAGAGAATATTTTTGGAGATTGACGTGAGTTCGTATCACTGCAATGAACCTGAGCTTTCGGTGAAGGCAAACATCATGAGGAAACCATAGCATGGTGGTAGAACTTTTTCTAATGCCCGCCTGTCACCTGCACCAATAGGTGTGTCCCGGCAGCTGCACTTGAGAGCCAGTCCTCCACTAGGTTTAGCGTGTTATCACCTTGGGCTACATCGTCACTTACCATCAGGTGAGATTGTGGCCACTACGCCAAAGCTATAACGATAAAAAACCTGACTGATGGAATACCTCCAGCTTATAAAAGATAACAACCAAATAACAATGAGTTGTGTTCCTGGGTGAGTAGGGTTTCAAGTGTAGAGGGCTTCAAGGTCGACAAACTATGATATTACAATTGTCCATAAGCTACGATAGCCGCTTACTATCAGGCGGGCCGTATGCTTGTTTGCCACCTTTGTAGTACAAATAAAAAACATACGTCATGGCAAAAAGATAAAAGAAATCAATAATAAAGTATCATAAATGAATAATAAAACTATATGAATGACAGCTTACGAACCAACCGGCGGAAGCAATCAACTAATATAGATCACACGCGCTTAAAAATGCTATTTTGTGGTTGGTAAATACAAGTCAATTATATTCTTTATTATTCCGTGTTTTCTAATACATATTTTTTTTGTAATTATTTCGCTAGTCGTAACTCAACACACGGACCCACCTCATAATAACATAATTTTTTGAATAGGCTTGCAGGAATATAATTTGATATATCTACTTGATCTGATACAACTGATTGTTATATAAGTTCAGTTAAATATCTTAACAAATAAACTATTTAAACGGGTTTAGTCGATAGAAAATTAATACACAAGTGTGTTCTGTGAACTATCCCCTACAAACTTTACAGATATATAATATGTCACATTTACAGCGTGGACATTTAAATAATGTAGGCAAGTAAAAGGGTCAGTTTGTTCAATAAATATAACAGTATTTAATATTGTAACATTGTTAGTACAGGCGAACTAAAATAATTAAATTATTTACAGAATAACCCACATATACATAGTTTGTATTTTTAAAACATTTCAGATATCAATGATTTCTTAGGTATTCTGTTGTCTATACTTACTATTATTAAACATATAAAAAGGTAAAGTTTGTAAGTTTCTTTGTAGGCGATAACTCTCTCATTGGAACTACTGATCCAATAATCATTTTCACTAACAGAAAGCTATATTAACCCCGAGAGCTATAAAGTATTTTTTATTCTTATTAAATTGTCGAATTATAACCAGCGATGCCCTGCGGCTCCACACGCGTTTCTTACGCACTAATTTTTTTCATCCTTTCATTTTACTCGTAATATTGACAATTACATAACATATCAATGGAGGAATGACATGTACTTTCCGTGTACAAAATTTAATGAAAATCGATTAAAAATTAATAAAAATATGATTTTTGTTTTTTTTTCCGAATTCTTAAAGTATTATTGACAATTCTCATAGCCTATAAATTATGAAATAGCATATACTTCCCGACTATAAAATTTTATCAGAATCGATTAAGATTTAATGAAAATTGAATTATATTTGTTTTTTTCTTTACGATTTTTTAAAAGTATTACTGTAATTTATTATAGCACATCAATCATAAAAGACTTATATTTCCCGTAAACAATATTTCATAAATATCGGTCAAGCAGTTGTTAACCTAAATAAATCCAGACATATACACAAAAAATGGCGTATTTATGGTCAGCTGGTCAGGCAGTAGTACAGATTCATTCATATGGATTAGCGTGAACGAAGTAACAGACGGTTCTTAGGATTAAACATTTCTTTAACGTCTATTTTTTTAAATATTATCGCAGCAAAATAACAAAAGCTTCCCCTACAAGTCTAAAGATAAGAGGATATACTAACCGATACAACAATGAGTATTGAGGCATATTATCAATTCATTACGATGTGTTTTCATATTCTCAACGAGCTCCAGCGGTACTCGATGCATTTCTACCACGTTATAAATCTTTCGTTGGTTGTTCAGCTGAGGTTTCACGTGCAGATGATGCTACCTGAAGACTCTTGTACCGGATACTTTATAAGGTACATCTTATAATCCTTTTACAGTAAGATTTACTAGCGTTTAAATCGATGCCATAAGTACAAAAAGCTCTTTAACTTTAATCTTGTACTGTTTTATAATCGATCAACAAAACCCATATATTTACGATTTCAATGTTCTAATAATGGTGGCTTGTTAGAACTTTCGAGATTATTATTTTTTGTGATATATCCGAATTCATAATAATTCAAAAGATTCCTAATATTTCTAATCCGCTTCACTTGCGCACAATAATCAAGTTATATTATAAGCTATATTACTTCACGCAAATTTATGAATAATAAATAAAACATAATAGACTAAGATCACGCCAAAAACTCCTACAATGTCATCTCAGCTTAATTTGTAGCTTTATTAAAGTATCAATAAGGTTCACATTGTACATTATCCAATATCATCGTTATTTATTAATGCATAACATAAATTATAAAAAGTAATCAATTAATCACGTTATTTATCAGGGTCACTTCTATACTGTTTATAAATATAGGAATATTCGTGACAGTGTAGTTAGTCCAGTTAGTTGGTCCAGGTCAAGAATTAGTAAATGATGTGTGCGTGTATTACAAAGATCTTATTATAGAGATAATTTAACGTAACTAAAAATATGAATTCATTGTAAATGTACTTAAAATAACAAAAATGTATGTAGTAAATTAACAATAAGTTTTAAAAAAATCTAGGATGACTATTAATTAGTTATTTTTGACATTTTCATTGATTTTATTTCTTCCGTTGTTATCAACTACATTGACTATTCCGCAAACGTGCCAATAGAAAATGCTCTAGACAATAAACCTTCCCTGCCTCAAACAGAAACAAAAGGAATATAAGACACCGTAAATTTATTTTTCATTAAAAAAAACGTGTCAAACCCCTAAAGGTGATTTAATGAATCTGTGTTAAAAAAGCCTCCGTAATTAAACTTTGGGTATTCAGTGAAGGTTTTTTTAAGGTAGGACTTAATTTTCGCAGTCGTCGTTTCTCATTATGATGTTTGATTTACAGCGCCTCACCTGAGCCTCCACTTCGGCACTTTGATGAATATTTTCCGTGGGCCTTACTTACCGTGAACGTTAAAAACTCGGAATCCGCTGAAAAAATGTCCGTAAAGAATTTTCACGCTAATTATCTCAATTAATAAGTTGTATTTTTGATAGAAAACATCTGGGTGTTTGTGTTCATTTGATATGCCTTTCTTTTTTATGTAGAAACCTATCTTGCCTATTTAGCTTGAGCTTTCGGTGAAGGAAAATATCGTCGTCATGAAACAACAGCAGTGTGGTAGCGCATTTTATAATACCCGCCTGACTAGCTACCATCTGAAAGTTGAAAATCTTTCTCTAAGAACCTATGGGCATGTTCCCGTAGCTGCAATTGAGAGCCAGTCCTCCCACTAGGCTTAGTATTATGTTGGGCCACATCATCACTTAATATCAGGTGAGATTGTGCCCAATATAATTTGAAAAAGATTTCGAAAATGCATCAACTAAAAGAGTTAATTACAGCATTAGCAACAAGTTAGCATTAACAAAAAAAAACAACTTCAATTATTTTGAGGAGTTTCCTGGTGCATTGATGAAATGATTGAATGAAAGTTGATGAAATGCCTATGATGCCTATGCCAATGAAATTAAAATGCCAAAGAAAAAAGAATAAGCCAAATCGGTTCATAAACAATGAAGTTATGGCTGAACATTCATAAAAATATTATAAATAATATGTCTTTACCTATGAAATTGCCGTTCTGCAGTACTGGCCATTTCAAATCAAAATAATTTTTGTTTGGCTAAGAATTCTAATTTCAAATTAATTTTATTTAAAAAAAATGGAATTCTTTTTCCAAAAGTAGTCATTTGTTTGTTGATTAGTGTTACATTTTCATCGCATTTCAATCTTTTTTGTCATCATGGATACGTTAAAAATTCGAGTAATTATAGAATATGAGTACCGTCGTGGCAGTAACGCGGCACAAGCGGCACGCAACATCAACGACGTTTACGGAGCTAACACTACAAACCAACGCACCACCTGTTATTGGTTTGCTCGCTTCCGTTCTGGGAATTTCGACCTGAAAAATGAACCTCGCGGTCGTCCGAAGACTTTGGTCGACAATGACGAATTAAAGGCGATTGTGGAAGCTGATGATACACAATCTACGGCTGAATTAGCAGCAGCTTTCGACGTTAGCGTCAAAACAATATTGGTCCATTTGCGTCAAATTGGCAAGGTAAAAAAGCTTGACAAATTGGTCCCCCACGAACTCAATGATCGCCAGCGCGAAGTATGCGTCGAGACGTGCCTTGCACTGCTCAACAGACACACAAATGAAGGAATTTTGAACCGCATTGTTACCTGCGATGAAAAATGGATTCTGTTTGATAACCGCAAGCGCTCAGCAAGTTGGTTGAATCCTGGTTCATCACCTAAACAATGCCCTAAACGAAAACTTACCCCTAGAAAAGTGATGGTCACTGTTTTGTGGTCTAGCGCCGGTGTGATTCATCACAGCTTCTTAACAAACGGGGTGAGCATTACTGCAGATGTGTACTGTGAAGAACTGAACACAATGATGGAGAAGCTGGCACATCTCCAACCAGCATTGGTCAATCGCTCGTCTCCGCTGCTCCTGCACGACAACGCGCGACCTCATACTGCACAACAGACGGTCTCCAAGTTGCAAGAACTGGGGTTGGAAGTTCTCCGTCATCCGCTCTACTCACCAGACCTTGCGCCTACAGACTACTACTTTTTTCCAAAATTTGGAGAACTCCTTGGCGGGAAAAAAATTAAATACCCGAGAGGCAGTACAAAATGTTTTTGAAGAATTTGTTGCCTCCCTTCCAGCTGATTTCTTTAAGAAAGGCATCAATAAACTGCCACTGCGCTGGCAAAGATGCATTGATTGCATGGGTGATTACTTTGATTAATAGAAATAAAAAATACATGAAAGAACATCATTTAATTTTTTTCATACAAAACGGCAATTTCATACGTAAAGACCAAATACATTCGATTTCAAATTCATTCGAATTCGAACAACCTATTTTGAAGTCGGTTAAAATAAAATAATTCCTGAGATATTGCGACAGGAAATCTCTTCGGGCACATGGCTATTATTATTTTTATAAATCATTTTAATTTTCTATAAGTACTACTACTAATATAAAGAGGTAAAGTTTGATTGTGAGTTTGTCTGTAAGGAGTAATCTCTGAAACTACTGATCTGATTCCAGAAATTTTTCAACTAATAGAAAGCTACTTTCTCTTTTATGGTTATAGGCTATGTTTTATTTTGATTAAGTTTTATTGTAATGAATATTAGGTTCCATTTGTAAACCAAGTCGGAAAAAATATACCGTTTCGCTGATAAACTAAACTTGACGCCGGCCGGGACACGGTCAAACATCTATAGTGTACTATTGTATGAAGTACAATTCATGCTACACCAAGCCGGTGCCGTGCCGTGCGCCGTCCGGGATACAGTCAAATACCAATAGAATACTTGTATATAAAGTAAATCATGCTACACCGGGCCGCTACCGTGCTCCGGGTCGTGTCCGGGGTAACATATGCATCCTTAAGTCTACATATTGTGACGGGTAATTACGGAACCCTACACTGTGTGTTGCTCGACACGCACTCGACAATTATTTTTTAAATTTATTTGCCATCTAGATAAACTTTTTAAGACTTTCGCTTCACATATTTTACCTACGTTGATCGTACTATGCTAGAAACCTTTACGCGGGGGCCCACAACAACTGTATAAAATTTTAACCCAATTGGAGTAACGAAGCACGAACCCGTAGGACATGACCACACAATCGTGTTTTTTATATGTATACTGCTTAGAACCCTTCTTAACAGCGTAATGATAAGTAGTATAGATATTTCTTCGGGTTATGTCCTGAAAACTTACATTTATAACACCGAAAACTATATGAAGGACACACATTTGTTGAATCGACTCACACACCACCTATTTAACTTTGATGTAACCATGATACCAACATTCATGTAAGCGCCAAAAATATCTGTAAAATGTTTAAGTTCAAACGGGTTACCGATGCGCGAACACATAGAACTCGGATACATAGACATTAGATATATTTGTAAACAAAATTGTATACCAAGCGACGTAGATATACGTGTTTATCAAAATATTTTTACAAGAAATTAAGGGTTTACTAAAGATATCTACCGTGTTGGTAGAAATTGTTAGATATCTTGAGCTTTAACTAACGCGTACAAAGTCGCGGGCGGTTGCTAGTTGTATAAATAAAGTAGAAACTGTGGTGTGAAATAACACGTACGTAATGGCACACAAGCTATTCCCACTTAGTCCTCAAGTGTAGCGGTGACTGGTTTTGGTGTGGATACGTTTTTTTTTTAGATCTGACTATACTGTTAGCATTAGGGGCCCGGGAGCCTTTGCGGCTTTTACAGCTTCACCGGGCTTGAGGGTGAGCGCGGAAGGCACTCAGCCGCGAAAGCTAGGCAACAAGCTCCAAGGGTGCCAAAGTGGCCGAACCTCGGCTTGGGCTGTTGCCGAACATGCGAAAAAGTCGCGATCTGGCTAAATCCCTATCTATAGAAATTCGAGCTAACTAACTGTACAAATATACATGTTCCTGCCTTCTGGGAGGAAGGAGGAACATGTGTATATGTATTTAGTGATTTGGTAATTTTTGTCTAAACTAACTAGCCAAAAAAAAGAAAAAAATAAAGATCCCTTACAGAACCTATGGACCTGAGTGACGATGCCGCTTGAAGCTGATGATAGTTGTACATCATGTTGCCTTGTTGCAGTATTTGTATTCAATAATTGAATGAGTTCTCCAAAAATGTAAATTCAACAGCTATGGTAAACACCAAGGCAAGCATTCATATCTCAAAATGAAAAAGAGAAAAATATACAAAAACAAGTAATTAATAGCGCTCTGCAATCACTGCCCGATTTTAATAGCTGGTAGTTTGTATTCAAAAGAGATATCTATTGTGTTTTGTTTATTAAAAACATAGCTATATATTTTTAAACATACTAGTGGTTGCCCAATAGTCGAAATTAGACCGTTATTCATTAAAGTCTGAACGTTATTGAGGTTTTTTTGTCAAAGAGTACACCAATATTGTAATTACATAAATTCATAGCTCGGAACTCTTTCCGTTAATCAATCAGTAAATATTTGTTGGAAACATTTTAAAATTCTTTAGCGACGAATTCTACTCTGAAGTTTTTAGCGAGATCTCAAAATGTCGTGCAGTGGTTTTTGTTTTTTATTTATAAATCTGTGTTGTTTGATTCTATATTGTATAATACAGGTGGTATTTTGCATAATAAAGCTTTGTTATTGTGCACAAGTGAAGTAGATTGGAAATAACATGGACTCTGAATTCCGAGATGTCACAAAAACTCCCTAGAAACATCTATCAAGGGAGCCACCATCTTGTTAGGATACTGAAATCATAATAAGACAGGACACTATATATTCTCTCGATAATGACAATTATGGTCTTCAATAAAGAGAACTAAAGTTATGAAGAAGAAGAAGAAGAAATATATTCTGTACGACTATTTGACCACAGACTATTATGAGTTTGGCTTTTTCAGTATGAATATAAATAATGAATGTTTTATTTAATATAATCACTTGGACTCAACGTATTTGTAACACATCTATAGGTATTAATAAATCTTTAATTCTGTCGATACATTTTATTTTTCAATTTTCTGATAGACATATTATATATAAAGCACACTGACCAAGAATATGCCATTAAACGTTTGTTGTCTGTCTGTCTGTCTTTTTATATGCCCTGATTTAACTCAAAAACGGCTTAACCGATTCTTATGAAATGTTGTACACTGAATACTAATGTCAATTCATAGGCTATAAGAACTTTTAGAAACCTTAAATAATAATTTAATTGCAAAAAAATATATATTTTTGTTAATTCTTAAGGACGATCTTCATCTTGATTGATTTGATCTTAATCTTGATTAAGGGCGACATGTGTAATATGTTTAAATATGAATAAAGTAAGACAAAACGCATTTAAAAATTACCATCACGCACAAAGAAAAATTAGTTGCTAAATATGTTTAAGAAACTATCAAAGTTAAATAGCCGCTAAACACGTTTATAAGACTCCTTTAAAAGGCGCCGCAATGACGAGACGAGACGAGGCGAGAGGATCCTTGCTTGATGGAAACAGTTTTCTTGCATTCAATAATGTGTATATAGGGTTGCAAAAGAAGAAAATAACAGCAGTTGTTTGTACTTACCTTTATCTAATAGAAGATAATATAATATTTTCATTTTTTTTATGTAAGTTGTCGCGTCGTATGCACTACTTTGTGTTATTTATTTGGCTTTTGAGTTAAGAAACATGTCAAGACGTGCAACGGAACGCAGAGACTTTTTTACCGACTCGCTAATTATGTTTAACTAGATCAGCGCAATGTATGTTTGTCTCGTGCGAGATGACCCTAAATGCATTTAAGAGGCTAATTGTAATTAGTTAATTTTGTTTAGCGTTGAGTTAAATGATATGTTGCGTAAGCCGCCCTAAATTTTGTATAGTGGAAGTACATGTCATTCCCCAGTTGACAGGCTATAAGAATTGTCAATAGAATGAGTAAAAATAAAGTTACGGCATGAAAATAATTACTGCTTAATAAACGCGTATGTGTATATAAATTTAAGCTTCTTGCACTCCTTCGCCATATGGAATTTAACTATGCAAAGTTATGTCAAATCTCACTCCTCCATTCGCGCAAGAGGTACTAAGTTTTCTCTTCTTGTATTATTATATATAACAATTCAGTAGTAAATAATTGAAAAGTATCTAATACACTACAGTTACATGTATTATTTCAAATATATAATTATTTAAGTATTAACTGTTTTGACGTGCTTTGTTACGCACTAGTGGTCTTACTTTTGAGTCGAAAGGTCGCGGATTCGATTCTCGTGCAAGACTGACTTTTGTGCGATAAGCATGATTGCAATTAGAGTATTTGACAGTTCTATATATTATATATAAAAGTTCTACAACTTTAGAAAGCAAGTTGCTTTGTATAAAATTGAATTCGTTATAAATGCATAGATTAATCAAAATGGATTTTTGTTTTTGAGAATAAATAAAATAATGTGTTTAATAACACTACATTTTTAACCACTACTGGAAGGATATTATACTGAACATATTTATTAATCCTTTTTAAAAATCATCTAAATAGTAATTACACATTTATGTACCATATAATTTATTTTAAAATATATTTAATATACCGATGCATTGCTTAATTATTTTGTTACATATTTATGTTATATATGTTACTAGCGACCCGCCCCGGCTTCGCACGGGTGCAATGCTGATACTAAATATACCTACCTACTACAGAATGTCCATAAACAACGTTTACAGCTTTTTTATCATTAGACAATACAAACATGTTTTGTTTAGAGGTTACTCTTTGAAAGAGCGACACATAATTGACCATGGTATATCCTATTCGCCGGTATACGCGGTACCGCCGCACTTCCCTTCATTTTAAATCTGTAATATCTTCAGAAATATTCATTTAAATTACAGGCTGAAAAGGGCTATATTGATCTATATTAAATGGACAATGTATTTAAGGTACTTAATTGGATAAGGATTAATGCTGTATTGCTTAAAATCACTTCGTAAGTAAGCCATTTTTTCCCGTAAAATGTAAAGGATAAAAAATGATTATTGTGGGTTATCCTTAAGAGATAGCCATATACCATTGCGGACGTTTTTGTTGACCTTTTTAAGGTGTACAATACTGTAGTACATTATTTTGATTTATCTCGTGGGGTTCAGCCAGCGTTTACAATGTAAGCGCAAAAAATGTGTTTATTTACGACATCACATTAGAAACCTCTAAATTTATCAATGTTTCTCTACAATTTTATGCATGTAATATACATATAAACCTTCCTCTTGAATCACTCTATCTATTAAAAAAAGCGCTTCAAAATCCGTTGCGTAGTTTTAAAGATTTAAGCATACATAGGGACGGACAGAGCGACGCGACTTTGTTTTATACTATGTAATGATATATTTATGTTATATTGTGAATCATTACATTTAATTTCACAGGTGTCAATATACTCCAAGAATGTAACAAGCTAAGTCTTAAAACAAAAATGTGAAATAGCGCTACAGAAATCTGTGGATACAGTGTGTCTTCTAGGTTTGTTGAAATTTATAGCCGGAATCCGACAAAATAAAATATGTAATCATTGTTAAGTTGAGAAAAGCTTTGCATTCTCAAAAATCTGTTAGTTTTTATATTGTAACTTCATTAGATATTTGTATTATCAACTATAAAGTACAAATTAATTTAAACGATTTCTTCACTGAATAATAACTGACCCAGGGCGTAATAAAAGGTATTTAAATGGAATCATAATAAAACTAAAATAGAGTAAAGCGAGATGGACATTTATGGACACTGAAAGAGCGAGAGAGAATGGCTCGTGACGTAATAGTTGAGGTCGGTAGGAAACTGCAGTTTCATTAAACGTCGCAATTTGTTCGGAACACGGGACGTGGTGAGACAATTTCCGTTAAATATATTCAAAGTTTAATTATCTTATGTTCATATTAAAGGCTATGAGAAAAATGTGGTTTCCTCTATATGGGTGGTAGAGTTTTGTCAAAATACTTACATAAATAAATTAATAATTTCGAGCATTTGTAAATAAAACTAACATTTCAGTAGAATTTATCTATATTAACAAATGTGTAGTATGTCCATGCTTTTTTAAATTTTCTTACAGATATCTATTATAAGTTGCCTATTATATTTTTTTCTGTACGTTGTCTGGATTTCGATCAAATACGGCTAGACCGATTTTTGTGAAATGTTGTACAGAGGAAGCTTATGTCATTCCTCAATTGATAGCTTATAAGAATGGGGAGAGAGGTAGGGCACAAAGAAAATTTCTTGGGAGATATCACTCTACCTGGGGCAGTCCGACTAGTAGAATACCTCCCCTCCACATAAGGTTATAGAAGATCATAGCAGTTTCCAGAGCTCCTTGGGGTAGGGGGTTCAAGGTCGGCAACGCGCTAGTCATACCTACGGTATTACAAACGTCCACAGGTTACGGCGGTCAGGCGGGCCGTACGCTTGTTTGCCACGTTTATAGTGTAAAAAGAAATCCAATATAGTTTTAAAAAATCGGAAAGATGAATTTTGCACAACTTAAATTGTTATTAATTCTCAACCGATTTGGATGAAATTTTGCACACGATAAGTATATTATTCCTCAATTGGTAGGCTATAAGAATTGTGAATAATATAATTCAAAATAAAAATAACGAGATGAAACTAATTACTGAATAAGAAAGGCGTGTGTAACCAGAAAGGATGCTAGTATTTTATAAAGACAATATTGTCATGATTTATAATCCAGTTATAAAAAATAAGTAATAGCACTAAATAAATTGCTGCCATATGTAGGTTTTTGTCTGTTATATGCGCAATGAAAGAAATACAAAGATTCAACTCACTTATCAAATATTTGATTAAATCAAAGTTAGGGACAAAAGTTGCAGCGTATAATGGATGTACCACGTATGGCAATTCCAAATATTGTGGGGCATATAGTCGAAAAACTCATAAAATTAATTATAGAAATTTCAATATCAAGAAAAATATTACGAAATCTTAGTTGAAGATGTTTTTTATAAAAAAAAAAAAAAAATTATCTCCGCCCGCGGAAAGAATTTTTATGTTTTCGTTGTTATATACAAAAATAACGTATCAACATTTATGTGTCATATACACATAAATGAGAAAATTGTACAAACAGTTTATTTATTTAGTTTATACGAACAAAGGTGCCGTAGGAAAGATAGACCTTAAGAAAGTACACTTCTTTCTATACCATATTGGTTGTTGTATTTATTGTATGTTGTAAATTGTGTAATAATGTAGTATATTTTATAGTCAGATTTGTTTCAAACTTGGTATTAAATCTCTTCGATCCATATAATTAAACACGCAAATGGACGTTTTGAAAAATTTCATCCACCTAAATACATACATACAAAAAACTCTTTCTTGAACTATATCCGCAGTACAAAGTCATCATTTAAAATGTTCATGATTTCTAATTTTTATCCCTAGTTCTTTGGACTGGGTGTTGATGATTCAGTCACGTAATTACATTATATACATATATTGTAGAAGTGATATATTAAAATGAAGAATTAGAATAAATAGTTACTACATAATACTCAAAAACAACTAAATAATACGTTCTGGCGTCTAAATGAAACCCGAACGGAATTGGGAATTGGAATGAATTTGAATAAAACATGAAATATTTACCAACTTCACTACATCATATGCAAATGAATGTGGACCAAAGATATATGGGGCGTCGGTCTTTCAATGTCTACGTAGAGTTACTAAGAAAAGCCAAAAATGATGTATCGGTCTTGAATTCCTTATAAATACTAATTGAGTAATTCTTTTTTCTATCATTTCGCTGTTACAATTGGCCATGTAAGCGTAAGTGTAGATCGACTCATAAGCTATAAACTTACCTTATTTAAGAAAAGTTATAAATCTTCTGAATCCTAAGTCTTTGTGAACACTCTCGAGTCCCCAAAATTTAAAACTTAAACATAGTTCATGACATCTCAAGAACGGAGTACTCTCGACAAACAATTGAGTCAGTCGGTGTTTTACGAAACTTTGGTTCTACTCCCACTCACGAACTCGTCTTGGCTAATATGTAAAGTGTCACGGGTTAACAGATTAGTGCATTTATTTTCAGCTTAGGGCTGTAGACTTATCGAATTATAGGATAATTAATAAATAATAATAGGTCTTTACCTATGAAATTGCCGTTCTGCAGTACTGGCCATTTCAAATCAAAATAATTTTTGTTTGGCTAAGAATTCTAAATTCAAATTAAATTTATTTTAAAAACATGGAATTCTTTTTCCAAAAGTAGTCATTTGTTTATTGATTAGTGTTACATTTTCATCGCATTTCAATCCTTTTTGTCATCATGGATACGTTAAAAATTCGAGTAATTATGGAATATGAGTACCGTCGTGGCAGTAACGCGGCACAAGCGGCACGCAACATCAACGACGTTTACGGAGCTAACACTACAAACCAACGCACCACCTGTTATTGGTTTGCTCGCTTCCATTCTGGGAATTTCGACCTGAAAAATGAACCGGTCCGGAAATGACCGAGTCCGGAGACTTTGGTTGACAATGACGAATTAAAGGCGATTGTGGAAGCTGATGATACACAATCTACTGCTGAATTAGCAGCAGCTTTCGACGTTAGCGTCAAAACAATATTGGTCCATTTGCGTCAAATTGACAATGTAAAAAAGCTTGACAAATGGGTGCCTCACGAACTCAATGATCGCCAGCGCGAAGTACGCGTCAAGACGTGCCTTGCACTGCTCAACAAACACACAAATGAAGGATTTTTGAACCGCATTGTTACCTGTAATGAAAAATGAATTCTGTTTGATAACCGCAAGCGCTCAGCAAGTTGGTTGGATCCTGGTTCAGCACCTAAACAATGCCCTAAACGAAAACTTACCCCTAGAAAAGTTATGGCCACTGTTTGGTGGTCTAGCGCCGGTGTGATTCATCAAATCTTCTTAACAAACGGAGTGAGCATTACTGCAGATGTGTACTGTGAACAACTGAACACAATGATGGAGAAGCTGGCACATCTCCAACCAGCATTGGTCAATCGCTCGTCTCCGCTGCTCCTGCACGACAACGCGCGATCTCATACTGCACAACAGACGGTCTCCAAGTTGCAAGAACTTGGGTTGAAGTTCTCCGTCATCCGCCCTACTCACCAGACTTTGCGCCTACAGACTACTACTTTTTCCAGAATTTGGATAACTCCTTGGCGGGAAAAAAATTCAATACCCGAGAGGCAGTACAAAATGCCTTTGAAGAATTTGTTGCCTCCCGTCCAGCTGATTTCTTTAAGAAGGGCATCAATAAACTGCCATTGCGCTGGCAAAGATGCATTGATTGCATGGGTGATTACTTCGATTAACACAAATAAAAAATACATGAAAAAACATCGTTTAAATTTTTTCATACAAAACGGCAATTTCATAGGTAAAGACCTAATATATAGATTTCCAAAGAGCATATGAACCCCATAAATACGATACAAACAGTGTTCTATTATGTAATGGGATGATATTTTATCGCAATCTTATGCTGGATGGTAGGACATAACAATCGTATCCGACAGGTGTAGCGTCGGCAATACTGTCACACTTAGTCGTGACGAGATCCGGGATTAGCCGATGCATGTCCAGTAATCAAGCGGAGTGGTAGGAATCTGTACCCGACTGGATAGGGACCACCATCCACTCAATGAAAATATGATGGTTCAGTGGTAGCATGTACGGACTCTACGTCGATCGACGTATCAAACCTTACAATGAGCTTGAACTTTCGGTGAAGAAAAACATCGTAATAATACATGGTGGTAGGGCTTTTTCTTATGCCCGCCTGGCAAGCTACCACCCACAAGTTGAAAATCTGTCGCCAAACACGTATAGGTGTGTTCCTGCATCTGCACTTGAGAGCCAGTGTCCCCACTAGGCTTAACGTGACATCATCTTGGGCCACATCGTCACTTATCATGAGGTGAGATTGTGGCCGTAACGCTAAAACTTATAAACGTTAAAAAATAAGTACGCTTTTTTGGTTTGTCGTGTTTCGGGGCCCAGTTGCCGAGAGTGATTTGCAGGCCGACATTACAGCGAGATTTGTCGGTATTTACCGCTATTTTTGGATTGTTCTGTGCTTACCATCAGGCAGATAATAGTCACTATGCCTTGTTACAGTAAAAAAAAACCATGATTTTAAGTGATTATGTGGTTTACAATGATTACCAAACCTTTTTTTTCCAACTATTGAGTCTTATAATAAAATCAAACCTAAAGGCAAACATACTAATGATGCTTCTAATTGTTTTTATGCTATTCACGATATCTACATAGTAAAGAAAAATCTCAATTTTATTGTTTTCGACCCTTATATGTCAGGGCACTTTTCTCTTGCCTCAGGAATGGCTATAAGAAAATTTGCACAATTTCGAAACTTGTACTACTTACAACATTCTTTGCTAGTCATTGAAATCGCAGCAAAAATTACTGTTAGCATGACAAAAACGTTAACAAGAAAAGTAAATAGGTTTAATATAAAGTGTAAGGAGTAAACAAAACTATAAAATGCAAAGAAGTTCGCAACACCTAATGTTGTTCATGTTTGTGTCTTTATCCTTTATTTTGTCGATGCTTTTTTAGTTTCTTCGATGGGTTTTTATTTGTTGCTGTTGATCGCATTTTATATTACTTTTCTTTATTAGTTTTTATATTAAAATAAATTAATTTTAGTAAGTTATGTTTTTTCCTGTTTTGCACTTCAGTCTTTTAAGACGCGATACTTGGTTACTGATTTTTCTTATTGGTCATGCCAGATTAAATAGAAATTTCAATACTGCGTTAATATCTTACACACAAGCAATTTTTGAAGTGAAATTTCTTATGCGACTTCCAAGCGTTAAACGTTAAAAGTTAAACGTTTGACGCACATTATCGGTCTCTCCTCATTGTGTGAGCCAGAGCTAGAGAGTAAATGTCGGTGTGTATGTATATTGCAAACTGTTTAAATAAAATAGAAAATGTCTTTTAAAATGAAGTTTCACTTCTATCGTGTGTGAATCAACTAACACACCTTTTTTTGTTAAAAAAATCATACATATAATAGTTTTATCTATCTAAAAAGAGAGCAGTAGACTAGAAGATGAGCTAATCTAATCCACAATAACCTCGTCCGAAACACAACAAACTAATACCATTCACACCAGTCACAACCCTGTATTATTTTGGGACAATGTAATCCGCAGAACTTCAGTTTCAACGGAAACTTCAGGCAATGAGGTCCAGACGTACCCGTCTATTGTTCGCTGTGTAATTATTACTAGTTTCTGTCTGTCACGAACATTTACAACATTATTTGTTTCATATTGTTTTACTTTCAAACAATGTTCACATTTAAAGGAATGTTTAATTACAACGTTCATTAAATATTTAAGATGAATACTTTGATATTTATGTACACTTTTATAAGACATAATTGTTAAATTTTCTTTATTATACATTTACTGGGTGCAACAAAAGTCTGTTTGTTTAGTTTACAACAAAATATGATGTAATTCCCACCTTATATAATCAAAAGTAATTCTTAAAAATGTGTACCTATTTTTTTTTACTCATTTTGGATTAAATTCTTGATTTATTGTCTATTGCTTTTTTAAGTTATCATCTTTTTAAGCATCATCATCTGATCGAAGGAAATGTACAAGGCAGATATTAAGCATCTCGTCCCTTAGGCAAATTATATAACCCGATATGATTGGTTAAGTTAGAATTGTGACCAAATTCGATTATGAACTCAAATGGCGAAAAAGAGAGACATTATGGTGGACACGTAACCCGAGCTTTGTGTATGACCGGAGAAATTAATACATTCAAACGTGGTCCGAAATATACATCGGGAAAGGGGAATTGTGTCTTCTCAACATAATCGATGCGATTGATACTATGAAGAACTCCAGTTCTGACGTTACTATAATATAATACGATGTAAAACATTGTATAATTGAAGATATTCAATATTTGTTTGTGTTGTGTTGTTTTCAATTTATCCGAAATGTAATGAGTAGAATTTTTCTTAATTTTATGTATAGGGTTATTGTCTTTATTTTTAGGTATGTCCTATGGTATAATAGCGGAGCCGACTTCTGAAATGGAACTTTATTATTAAGTGTGTAGTGTTGTTATTTTGTTAATAATACTATATTGATTTTTACTATGATTTTGTTCTCACTTGAACTTGAGTATGCTCCGATGGAGCAGGCATACACCTGATGTAAAAGATCTCTAAAAATAAAGAGCGAGAAAAAAACTGATTCATTTCAGTTATGAAAACATCAGAATATATGATAAATTATTTAGGATAATAATGTCGAAATAAAAGATTAAAATTACGAACCTAGTAACTGAAAACGAAATTTAATACGATAGGGTTCAGATAATGGTCAAAGAAAGAACACTATCTAAACACGTCAGTGCTATAACAGACAAGCCTACATGAAGGTTAATGGGATTAAACGAACAAACCAGAGGTCGCTAGTTCGATTGAGAACAATATTGCTTGCCTGTCAATTTTTACTATATATTTTTGGAAATGGTGCGTGGGAAATAGTTGAGTATCTAAGTTTTTATATTACTTTGTTTATGCAATACCGAAATTCTTTAACCTATATTTTTGCACACCAGTAGTTTTTATCTTTTAGGTATTGACATCTAGTATTTATATTTAGCTATGCAAAATTAAAACTAAATTCGATATTTGTTAATTATATAATATATAATTTTGAATTGGTAAAGCACAGTGCTCTTACATAAGCAAATATAAGTAAAGCACTATCATGTGACGTAAGTCACGGAAGTTGGGAATAAAGGGTTAACTAAATTTTTAATTATTCTGGTTTGGATAGGGCTTTTTTAACTTAAGTAGATTATTCTTCTTATGTCACTCCTATTCCTTCAATATGCCCGCTTTCTCTCTCTTCCGCTTTATAATAAAATCTAAGTTTAAAAGTTCAACAAAAACAGGTTACTCATACTCCGCATTTTAAAACGTATAGATTAATTAGATTTTAAAAATTAACTCTAAAAATTTAGAGAGAAATGCAAGTGGTCTTGAGTTCTCTATATTAGACGTATCTTGTGCTATGAAATAGCAAGTAGAGGCCACTATTGTATTTTAAATTCAATACAGCAGCGATTGTGGCCTCGATCTCCATCCATTGTGAGTAAGTGTGGCAGCGCTCCAATAGATTCCTTATTGTTCAATTGTTCCACGTGACGCCTGAATTAAGACAGCTCATTTTAATGTTCTAAAAAATTAATGAACCAAGTAAAGTTCAAGTAAAAATACAAAGTAGATAATATGGATTTCAATAGACACCTAAAAACTTCATGCATCACTGATAACCATATTTTTAAAAGCATCATTTATTAAAGTTTGTCTTCAGCAATTTTTGTATAATTTTGTTCACGGTATAATATATAAAACTCAGGGTGACCTAGGTGAAATAATAGATAAGAACATCTATTTCTGGCTATATGTTATCTATATATCGGTATGGTATACTTTGTCTTGACTCATGGTCGCCTAGCCCAAACTATTAAGGATGGAAATTTGAAATTTGGGGAGGTTATTAACTTCATATTGTAGGCATCATTTAAGAAGGAATTTATCGAAAATAAATCTCTAATATTGTGAAAGAACGTGGTAAATTTGTATAGGAAATAATATTTAATGGATTTATCATGTGTAGTCTATCTAAAAAATTAGTTTCAACAGCTTAGTAATTTTAGCACCAGACAGACATCAATGTGGTAAACAAGGTTTGTTGACGTAAATTTTTACCGGTATACTGACTGTACAAATTGTTGATTTATATATGAACAATAGCTATAATAACGAATAAATGTAATTAAAACACAATAATAATAAGAAATAAAATAATTTACATAGTATATTTTCACAGTATTTATGGCAGAATTTTGACTATCGATTTAAACCTTTAATAAAATTCCAAATTAATTATAGGTATCTACAATGGTTTTATTGCTTTAACTAAAATGCCACTTATATCAATATTATTCACTATTTATTGTTCTTATTTTTTTTGTATTAGTTCCGCAAAAGGACAACAATACGCCCTTCAGTCAATATAAAAAGTGTACAAATCGATTACTTACTGATACACGTGAAGCCAATGAATGCCAAATCAAATCTAAAATCTTATTCGATTGTATATAAAGAGTTCTTTCAAATCTTGTTACATCAGAAGAAAGAGCCTTTGAATTATGATTTTTAAATATTCTTTGAAAATAAATCGTCGAGAGACAGATTACTCATATCTATTTTTCAAAGAACTCGTTAACTAATCCACTCATATGCTAAAAATGTTCAAATAATACTAAGTCCCATTATATATATTATATTTGCATAACAATATAAAAGCACTAGTCACGAATAAAATACCTTCATTTAGTCGAAACGCAGTTTTACCCGAGATAAATTTAAGTTCAAAATTCAATGTTAGTAAAAGAAGACTTTTAGACGCCACGCTGAGCCATTTTTAACATATTAACATTACCGTTTCACACAGACTTTCAATAAGCTAGTTCTTTTGAAAGTGGTATTTTGTATATATACTATGTACTGTAGTAGTATTTTACCTATGTTATCTATGAGATTATTTTAGAATAAATATAGTAAGCCTCGTTTAGTGAAATATATGTTTCTAATTATAACACAGAAATATATATTTTTATCAATTATAATTTTGCTGTGGGTGGCTATGGTCATGTAAGCGTATAAACTATCCCGCATAAGTTTAAACATTTCGGGATGAGAGATAGAAAAGGTTTTCATTGAAATTATATGGTTTGAATGTTGACCATTTTTAATGATATTTTAATATGAATAATACCTCTACCTGCGGCTTCTCGTGTACAACATTTTATCAAAATTGATAGAGAATTAAAAGCAATGTTTTTTAAAATTATTACTGATAGAAAAAATAATGCCAAATGAGTGTTCGACCTTTATAAGGTTTGAAAAAAAAATAATTACACAAACACTGCATGTTTAATAATATAGATAACATAAATTCATTATAAAATTCAGATTTTGTGTGTAGACGAGTATAATTTACTTTTTACTTTGATTTGTGGATGTTTTTATGTGCAGCACCTTGGTTTAATAAGCGATAGTAGTGAAATATTAATCGGATATACACTGGTTCCGAGTATCAAAATGTAGTATGTTGTATATATTGGAAAAATATATAATAATATATACCTCGATGCTATCAATAAAACATAAACTTCATAGAAAGGATACAGTAAGCATACAGTTATCTTCAGATATTAAATTTGAACTATATTAAAAGAGAGAATAAATATGTCTCCAATTAAACGTTAAAGGTTTATCCAGTTGAATGATATTAGAAAAGGTTTCGTGTCAAGTGTCATCGAGTCGAGCAGAGCGCCGCGCCTCGCCGTGCGACCTTCACCAACGCCTCGAGTTTCTTGATTAAAATCCATAGTTATTCCATCATTCGATCTCAAACATTTCTTCTATCTATATTATTGTTGGCTGAACGAAATTGAAGGAGCTAATTGAAAATGAATTAATTTGATCAGTTTCAATCCGCTGATAATAAAATTTCAATCAACAATTTTTCATATTTATATCAATGGTTCTTACCATGAAAATCGTCATCATTGGCCTTTTAACCATCTACGAAAGGTGCTTTAGGTAGCGTCACGGAAGCACTTTTTATGATGATTCACTAAACCGATAGGGGAAAGGCAGATACGGTCACATTTACTGCACCTAAACAAATTGTTTTTCAAACCAGGAATTGCAGACCGTTCATACTTTAAGCTCCTTTTCTCAGATTGTTAAGCCAGAGAGTGCTATAAATTTTGGTACCATCAGTGACGGCTTAATTTCACTTATCACGATTTTCTGCTAATTTTTGCCAGAACAATAGTATATAGAAAAGTAATCCATGTCACGTTTCGCGCTCAGGTAAGGTCTACCAACATGTTTTTTTGCATATGCAATCTCTCTAAAGAGAAACTGCTGTGGTATAGTGTAGAGTTGATACGTACGTGTTAACATAAAAATATTCTTCAGAGCAGCATTAAGTATTTTATTCCATCAATATGTCATTTTCTTACGTAATTGAATTCACATAGTACCTATAATAGGCATCATATACGAAAAGAATAACAACATATATGTATATACGTCGTCGTCGTCACTTCGAATGCAATCAGTAAGTCAATCATCCTGGGTATAACAGTTCTCTTCATTAACATTATAATGTGATAATAGTTCATTTTAAATATGAATGTGTACAATTAGTGTGTATTTGTCACTATTATCCAAAAGTAGGATTGTTATTGAAATTTAGAATACAAATGTTTTACGGAAACCGAGTTACATATAAATACTAGGAAGGTAACGTGCCTTTTTCAAATGATTATTCATATAGCTGGGTGGTGTGAAACGACAAAAACTTTATCTGACGAGACCGCGACCACCATACACCAAGTGTAACACCCTCTAACGTGACACGCTTAGGCGAGCCACGTTTTGAGATCAACCAGTATATTTGGCGTTTGATAGATTAATCTTTGAAAGCTTAAACATTCTTGCGGTGAGTAGGGTTTCCAGAGCTCCTTGTGAAAGGAGGGGTTCTAAGAGAGGTAGGACACAGAGAAATATCTTTGTATATTTCTCTTTCTTTGGGGCAGTCCGACTGGTGGAATACCTCCACCCTGCAGAAGATCGCAGCCGAATAACTTTGTATTCTGTTCCTGCAGTGAGTACGGTTTCCAGAGCTCTTTGTGTGTTAAAAGCATCCATAGGCTACGGTAGCCGCTTACAATCAGGCGGGCCGTATGCTTTTTTGCCACCTTAGTAGGATAAAAAAACCTCATTCTTATTTACCTTGCATTCGGCCACTATTTCATCTGAAGTACATTGATAATAAGATCGATATGAACATGCCACATGAATAATGATAGTCTTGTACACTATTTTTTGTTTCATCCAAAGCTCAGGTTCATTGAGATCGATAGACCTCCGAAGTGTAGGTTCAAGCATCATACTAATCAATATTAAAAAATTCTCAAAGGACCTACATAAAGTTAATCACTAAATTTATCGAGTTAATCTTCAATTAAAATGTGATGAAATATAGAATTACAAAAACGTATAATAGATATAATGTAGCCCATTATTATAATTGCTAGGCGCACGATCTCATAGTAAGTTTGTAATTTAAGCGAGTGGATACGTACGAGGATTATCCTTTTGAGATTAATGTTGAAAGAGTACTAGATTACTCCAAGTAATTACTGGCTGACGTAATTAATCCAGCTGCCGTCGTCGGCGGCGTTGAAATTGTTCACGCTCTTCAATAATGAAAATTAAAATCAGAATCGGCGTTAGAAAATCCTTTTTTGCTATTTAAAATAGTTTTATATTATCATAAATATCAGAATGAGTTAAAAGTATTACAACGCGTGAACAAGGCATAGTGTAAAAATATTTGGTTGACGAAGTCATTGAGAAAATCTATGGTATAAATTACATTTGGTTCACATTCTTTGGCTTGTAACTTCTGTATGGAACTACTGCAAGTACATGTAGCAGCTGCTCCAGGCGGAATGACTAAAATAAGGTATATCATTCAAAATTATACAAAAGATATCCCAATAAAGATGTGGCTTTTAGACCTATAATAAATCCTTAAACTGTTATAAAAATGTGTAGGCAAACTTTATTTTTCATAACTGTCATTAGAGTGTTTTTCTGTTTGTTGAAAATATCGATATAAAAAAAGCCATCCAAAAAAAACTATTATTCCTCATTATTAATATACAAAATTTAATAAGGTATATATTATTTTATCTTTAATAGGCCTTCGATAAAAATTCCTTGTAAAACTTTAATTGGACAGAAATGTAATATTATAATTATCAAGTTACATTATTTAGTAGTTTACAAGTTTTTTATTATATATTAGTATATACTACATTATTCATCATACGAATAGTTGACCAGTTTGCACTCTCTCACCAAATCAGACTAAGTACAAAATTTTAAAGACCAATCCTTAAGGCATCGTACTCGCAACCTCCAACATATAAGCCATGCATCCTTTTGTGATATAATTTATTATTAACCCCTTACATCAAAAAAATATAATCCTCGTTTTCGTAACGTCCCGATATCAAAGAAAAAATTTAATTAATACATCAAAAATGTTCCTACAAAGTGAAATCTAAATATAATCACTCACCGTATATCATGGAGATGAATAAAAGTATCGCATTCAGTATTTGGGAATGCCGCTTCATTTTCTTTAAACTCGCACCCATTTTGTCTTAAATTTATAAGAACTAATTAAATTAATTTGACACTTTATTATTTCTTATCACTCGACACATTTTTTAAACTATTTTTATACTCTATTCTTTTCCTTTAATACTGAAGCTTCATGTCACAAATTATCCAACGCAGGTTGGAACTACCTATCACCATTAAATCTGTCAGTATGTATTCTTGTTACTAATTAACGCGTCGACATATTATGACACGAGGTTCCCCCTTAATTTAATGTCACATAATTTATCAAAAAGTACCTAAGTCTATTTCAGTTTCACACTCAACCTCATCTAAATCGTTCGGTACAGGATATACAACGAACTTGGATTACGTGGGACATAATGAATTAGCATCTAAAATTAACCAAAAAACTCTTGTTGTTTTAAAACATAAATCTTCCTTGATCCAGGAGTTTAAAAAGAATTTTCGCTTTGGCATGTCATTTCCGCCGTTTCCTTATTTACGATCACTAAAGCAGAACACGGAATAGGTACCCGCACACTAACATTTAATTTGTGTTCATAAAAGTTTCTGAACACAGCAGAATCCGGGACAACTTTCATTGATTGTGAAGCGGTATGTTTTTATCGGCATTTTCTCGTCGTTTCGTGATCAGAGCGCGCGCGACCGCTCGCAAACACAGGGATAGTAGCACTGACTTACATAAGGTGTTTAGCTCGTCCTGGTGGAGTTTGCTAGACAAGGACAGAATTTTCGTAGGGGTTACAGGTCGTGTGGTGTAGGCCGAGAGGGATGGAAAAGATTTTCGCACTGAAACGCAACGTTGAAGTCTTGTGTGAAGACGCAATTAAAATATAACATAAATCTGAAAGTCTTAACAGTTCATAAAAAATCTTTATTATAAGTTAATTGGCTCGTCTCTTATAAAGAGTGACGCTGATGTTTAAATTAAGGTTACCTTAAAACTCAGTAGTAAACATAGGTGGAGGAACATTTACGACAGTAAACAAAATAAAAACAACAAATGCGATTATAAACTTAAATTAGTTTTGTTTCTATTTTAATTATAAATTAATTTTAATTTTTACATATTTAGCAAAATCTCACGCTTAACACAATTAAATGAAAAAAAAAATTGAGTATAAATGATATAAATTCTAAATATCTTAGATGTAACTATTCCATATCACGTTAACTTGTTATTAGTTAGACATGCTTGTAACTAATTGAAATAGTTGAGTTTCTTAGAACTCCCACATGAAGGCTAGAAGATCTTAAACTTACAATTGATTAAATAGAATATTATTTAGTACCATATTATTTTGTTTAAAAAATTATGTTATTCTGGTAATATTTCACCCCATTGAAAGGAATCGAAAGAATCTGTGAAGTAAATTTATCTGTTACTCCCTTCAACGAAATCATCCGCAGAGAATTCTCCGAGGCGACGTTTTGAAGACAAAGACTTCGATTTGTTATTTAGTGATGGGCCGTTATGGGTTTGACAGCTTTTGTTACGAGAGATATAATTTTATTCGTTTAAATCGGCTAACTTTTGATTTGAACGTAGCAGTTGCAACTGAAGTGTAGGCCCAATTAATCTATTAGTCGATTTAATAAACCGTTGGTATCATTCAAAATTTATTTGCCTATATTTTTTTCTTAATTATAAAGACTGATTACGTTGATAGATGATAATCAATATAATAATATCATGATACTGTATGTTTTGAAATATTGTAAATAAGTATTTTGTGTTTAAATATTATATATAAAAATGGTATGTTCGTCTGTTAGTCTTGATTAATTAAGTTCATATTCACATAATATACGACATATACTGCTGGCCATAAATAAATACAATTTATCACCGCATCACTAGTAAGATGTTTGACAATACAAAATTCAAATTTTAACTCCAGCTTCCGGAGTGAAATGATTAAGCAATTTGTCACCTATTGTCTCCCTGTAGCGGCAGTCAATGTCGGATAAAACAGGGTGGGGTCGCTCACCCTGCCCGTAAAACTCGAATATTTGCCAAGCCTCATAGTTTATTAAGAAATAGCAATATTTTAAATTGCTTTCTTTTAAATATTATAATATCAGATATCATTTTTTTCTAATTAAAAGTTATTAAACTGATTACTTATTCCAAACATTCTTTTAAGTATATCGTGTTTTTTATAACAACTATGCTGGTACTAGAAGGTTAATCATGAGTGCTCTTCCTTTTAGAAGCATAAGGTATAAGTCGTAATAAACAGTTCTAAAAAAAGCTAACTTTCTTCTTTTGAAGTAATGATGGCTTTGTTATAGCGTGAACGAATACTGCTTCGATCGAAGTGGGTTCGAATACTACAATGAGCCTCAGCTTTCGGTGAAGGAAAACATCTTGATGAAACCATAGCGTAGTGGTAGAGCATTTCCTAATACACGCCTACCTAGCAATCATCCTAAAGTTAAAAATGTGTGGCCAAGCATCTATAGGTGTGTTTCAGCAGCTGAACTTGAAAACCAGACCCTATAAGCTTACGATTTAGGCTAAAACCTACAGAAAATTCAAATAAAAATTATCTTAAAACATCTAACTTGATGCTTAATGTTTTTTTTATTGTTGTAGGTTTAGCGTTATGGCCACGATCTCACCTGTCGTTAAGTGACGTGTGGCCCTAGATAGTACCACACTAAGCCTAGGGACTGGCTCTCAAGTGCAGCATCCAGAACACACCTACTGATGCTTGGCGACAGATACTCAACTTGAGGGTGGTAGCTAGTCAGACGGGTATTAGAAAAAGTCCTGCCACAGTGCTATGGTTACATCAGGATGTTTTCCTTCATCAAAAACTCAGGTGCATTGCAGAGATTCGAACTCACGTAAATCGACGCGATGTCCGTACATGGTATCACTGAACCATCATTGCTTAAATTCATTGTTTCATTGGTTAATTCTTTAAAGCCTTAGAAAGTTTTCATTACTTTCCAGAAGGTAAAGATATGGTCGGATCTACCTTGTTGATGCATGAAATTCAACTATGTTAGCTGTGTCCAGGTGAAGCTAACAGGTCTTTTTGAGATGATGTTCGATACCTCTAAACTTTGTTATTCTAAATTATATAATAGCTACAATATATCAAATTAAATTAAAAACAAACCTTTGCTAAAGGAACGAGGGCCACCCTTATTAATATTTATTTAGGTCTACCACATTGTCAACCAGATGAAACGGGATTATTTATCTTTCAAAACATCTATGGAAAACAAATCACTGGTAATACTGGAAATTATATTTATTTTTTACTAGTCGTGCCCCTGGATTCACCCATGTTGAATTTATTCGACCAAATTTTCACCACGCCGCAGCGCCGCGCCGCCACAAACGCACTCGTATAGCCTATCGTTGTTCTTACTTCCCGTATTGCCTATACCTTGCCAGATTGCTTGACGTTCGTAGCATATAATATTCCATAATAAGTAGGTTATAAAATTCTAAAATCATTTTTTCAAATGTGATTATCAGCTCTAGAGATTAAAGCGGTCAAACAATCCAACAAAAACAAATAATTTGTTGAGCTTTATAATATTAGTATAATAGATTAATATAGCCTTCTATTAATTTTTTCCTGTTTTTATAGTTAAAGAATGTCTCTTAATTCAGCAAATCTCTTCAAAAAAAGCCTTCTCTAGTTGTCTCCACTGATTTCTTTTACAGTTAGAGCCTGCCGGTTTTTGCATTAACTCATCCTTCTATTTCCTTAGTTGCTTCCCTACTCTGTCTACTGTTCCTAGGATATCAATTTTTCTTGTCTTGTTCTCATCATGTAGCCTACCCATCTCCACTTTCGCAGGAGAATTCTTGTACAAAACAAGAGATTTCAGGCGTTTTAATCATGCTTCTGTTCCATAGATTTACTGTAATACTTCTAAGGGCTACTTTCACCTGTCTCAGTTATATTTTAGTCAAATACTGCAATTTAAATATGGTAATCATCCCCAATAGAAATCTGAGTGAAGCAAAACAGGAATTCAGAGATGCCAGAGAAATTCCATTCATTATTCGTCACAGCAACAAAGCCGCTTTAAAATATTGATACCGTTTGGGTAAATTCAAACGTTTGATCCTTTTCAGACGCTTAATATATTTTGATCCATCGAATAGCCTTCAAAATATACTGAACGCGGAAATAATACCACCAAAGGTAATGAATGCTTTTAAACTTGAAGCTATCGAATATAAACTGTAGATCCGATTAATTAGAATTGTATTTTCAGAGAAATTTCATCAAATAGATCACTTCATGCAGACGACAGATATGGAACCAACATTCATGAATACAGAATTAATGCAAATTTTGTTATACTGACTATGATAAGGATACATTCTTTGCGTTCTTATGGTTATTTCTGTAATTAAAGTAACACACGCACGTATCCACAATCTTAAATTTAACGGAACATTACAATTTAACACGACGTTGTTGAAAAATTAATAAATACTAGATAATATGACATTAACATTGGCTAATAATCTAGAGCATCACGTTTTAAGCTCAGCCATTTTGCTTCTAACATATGCCAAGACTATGTTATGATGAATTCAAACCATTAACCAAATATAGTTGGTCTTTCTACTTTACATCGAATGTAATATATTTCAAGTTCACCTTGACAAGTTATCGTAGATCCCTCAAATGTTACAAATTATATTGAAATAAGGGATCTTTGAAAATTAGGATACTGTGCCTTTTTACATTAATAGAAAAGACAATAAGAGGGAGAGGAATTTATAATTAACTGCAATCAACACTGACGTATTGAATTTCTAGAATGCGGTACAGTTACACTGAGAAGTAGTATTAAGAAATAACGAACTATAGCCCGTAGCTCTGTTCTATGTAAAACTCATAATTTTGGGAATAATAATAACATTTACATTATTATACATTCAATAATCATAATTTAAAAGATATATAGCATAATAATTAACATACAATCATAGATTAATGATTGGTCTCCGCTGCGCTTAAACTAGATACTGCGCTACATACAAACAATAACTCTTACTATACGGCAACTAAATATCATAGTGTGAAGTGACTATTTGAAGTGTAGTTTGTCAACGTGACAGAATTTTAGATATGATACTGACACGAGTACGCCGATTCACCATAGTTTTGATTGCCGCTTTTTTATAATAAACCGACGGTATCTAGTTGAAGCGGTGAGGAAACCAGTCATTAATCTATGGATACAATAATATCTTCAGAAAAAGTTGAAGTATACCAAATTTAAAACTGTATTTTATGTTTTGTATTAAATAATTTACTCTTTTTATTAGTATTTATATTTATTAATACACTAGCTGTGTTCTGTAAACTGTGCGTTGTTTTCATTCTTCGTATAGGCAATATACCTTGCCAGATTGTTTGACGTTAATGGTTACTACTCAACTCCTTAGTATCCTAGCGTGCAGTTATATAAGCTTTTCTAATGACTAGGCTACAAAATGCTAAAATAACTTTCCAAATCTGACTAGTAGTTCTAGATATTAGCTCATTTAAACAAACAATGTCTAGAGCTTTATAATCTTAATACTACTACATTTCATAAATACGATTTTATGTGAGAAATCAAAGAAAGAGTACTTGGATATGGGTATAATCTTTTTAACTGGATCCAATAAACTTTTTTCTGTACTATAACTTATTTAAAAAAATATTATTATTTCAAAAAGAAAACCTATTTCAGTAGAAATCAAATCGTAACCAATAGCGAAATATAATATACGTTTGTCTTACATACGAATAAAAAATAACAAAGTAATTGACTACCAGCAAAATAATTCACCCTAAACCATTCTCGAGCCTGCAATACGTCTACAGCGTACCGCACAAATCTCTTCACATTAAAAACAAATGAAAAATGGAAACATAAAGGAAAATTAATAGAGTCGTCTTAACAACTTCAGCGTTCGGCTGTACGGGCGCGTGTCTCGACAGATGTTAACATACGTTGTTTGTTTTCTTACTTTGAGAGATATGTTTGTTATTTTTTCCCTCGCAGGGAACGTCCTCCCTCGTTCCATTTTTATTTATGTCAAGAGAAATTAACTGTCGCTCTCGGATACCGTTTTAAAGATAAAATTTCCTAATAGCCGAAGCGTTGTTACCTTACCGTATTGAATTAGAATAGATTTATTAGGTTCGTTGATTAGAATTAATGTTATGTTTAGTTTCGATAATTTGGTTTTTTAATTTTTAATTTGCCTCACTTCTTTTTTATTATTATATAGTGATAAGCGACTGTTTTATAGATATAATTCGTAGTGAACAGTCTTTCACCCAGTGTGTTCCCTTGTTCCTAAGACATCGGGTTTTTCAAGCGAAACGTGATGGCTATTTACGCAAGCCGGTATGACAGTGGATACTGAAAGCAATGATGGTTCAGTGGTAGCGTGTACGACTTCGCCTCGATTGACGTGAGTTCGAATCCCTGCAATGAGCCTGAGCTTCCGGTGAAGGAAAACATCGTGAGGAAACCATTTCATGGTGGTGAGGCTTTTTCTAATGCCCGCCTGGCTAGATACCACTCTCAAGTTGAAAATATGTCTCCAAGCACCAATAGGTGTGTTCCGGCAGCTGCACTTGAGAGTTAATCTTCCACTAGGTTTAGCGTGTTATTATCTTGGGCCACATCATCACTTAACATCAGGTGAGATTGTGGCCACTGTGCCAAACCCATAACGATAAAAAATCAATTTCTTTATAGTCTCCTCTGTTTTTGGATTATAGTGTGTTTACCTTCAGATGTAGAGCACACATTGCATTACTAATATTAAAAACAACTTTTTAATTAATTGTTTACTTCCTTGTCTTCCATAATATATAATCAAGCGTTATATTTATAAAAAAATTGTTAAATTAATGTCTTAACTAATATGCTCAATCAAAGATTTTATAATTAACAAATTTTTATTATTAAAAGATAATTACAAATCATATAAAAATATAATATATTCAAAACTTTCATCGCTTAACACCCCTAATACGGAAGATACAGAATGCTATAGTATTTTTATGCGTTATTATGTTTAAAAACTATATATTTATCGAATTGATAGATTTAAGAGCAAATTACATTTGTTGAAATATTAATTTACTAAAATTTTAAACAAGACATGTTTTTGTCAGTTGTTTACACTAGCAATTAAAGGTAAAATATTGTGTGGGCGTTTTAGTTATCAGGTTGAATATATTCATTAATTAGAAATAAGTTTCAATATTATCATGAGCTTATCCCAACCCTTTACCCTAATTTTATTTAAAGTATATAATAATCGCAAAATATCTTGATTGTAAACAAATTGTTTGTTAAATCTATTAAGTTAGGATAACTTAAAGGATCAAGGGTTCAAAAGATTTCAAAGAAAATCCTCGATAACGTTGAATTCATCTCTTTGACAAATCGCTACATCAACAGAACTCAACGTGACGTACCCGAAGAATATTCACTTAGTAAATACCCATAAATCTAACAAACGCGAAACATCTAACGTAACTCCATCGTGCGTAACAGAGGGGTGTCCTTTAAAAATGACTTCATTTCAATACGACACGACACCAAAACGCTATTTCAGGTCTGTCTGTTTTAAACTAAGCCCTAATTTGTCTTCGTTTTTAAATAGAATCTCGACTACGTATTTGAAACTTAAAGAATTCTCTTTATCTTGAAGTATATCGTCCTTAAATTTCGCTATACATTCTTTTGTGGACTTTATTGGTAATTACCTTGTTTGTTTACGACTTGGTGTTATCTTTTTTTTTGTTTTTGTGGGTTTTTTTTGTGTCGTTTCAGTGATGGAGCTTTGTCTCGGTTTTATTTCTTCAAGTTTATACCGCTCGTCGATTTCAGTTTTATAGATATAACAGCGGTTTGTGGCCTCAAAGCTGCGCACCTTATTTATTTTGAGTAGATTATTAAATTTTACTTTTTATTTATTTATATTTATAAATTTATATATTTGCTAGGTGGTAGGACACGTTAATTGTGATCGACTAGTTTGTGACCACTATACACTAGTTGTAACAGATTCCATAGTGTCGTGTTTAGAGTTTTTCTTTTATCGTTATAGCCACAATCTCACCTGATGTTAAGTGACGATGTGGCCCAAGATGATAACACGCTAAACCTAGTGGAAGACTGGCTCTCAAGTGCAGCTGCCGGAACACACTATTGGTGCTTGGCGACAGATTTTCAACTTGAGGGTGGTAGCTAGCCAGGCGGGCATTGGAAAATGACCTACCACCATGCTATAGTTTCCTCACGATGTTTTCCTTCACCGAAAGGTCAGGCTCATTGCAGGGATTCGAACTCACGTCAATCGACGTACACAAGGAGCTCTGGAAACCCTACTCACTGCAAGAAGACAAAACAAGGTTATATGGCTGCGATTTTCTGAAGGGTATCCCACCAGTCGGACTGGCCCGAGTAGAGAGAAATCTTCAAATAAATTTATCTGTGCCCTATCCCTCTTGCTGTGCGTGCTACTATAATAAAAAGGGAATTTTTATTAGGAAAAAATATGTTTTTAGAGTATTCAGAATAATGAACAAGAAATGAAACTTATCATAAACATCAACAAGCTTATTGTTTTTAATGTATAGAAAATAGTTTGATAATGTTCTAACTCGCCAAATTTTGTTACGAGAACCTTTTACTAGTCTCTGCTTTTAGTAAATCTGCAATCAAGATAATAAAATTATTAATAATTCACATTTCAGTGATTACGTATCACATTTGGATTACTGAATTATTATTTGTTATATTATTTCAAAATTTAGCTTCATTTATAAATATTTGAGTTTATTTTTAGTATCCTTAAAAAAAAATTAAACATACATTTTATCTGATTTCTCTACATAAAATTTACCTACCATATATCTGCATAGAAAAAAAAAACTAAACTCTCTGCAAAATGATATATTAAAAGTTGTGGAGGGTGCTTTAATTATATCACATGATATATAATTTGTTAAATGTTAAAATATACCACTTTTATATTTTTATAATTATATTGTATAAAATATCTCAAATGGGATTGAAAACTGATGAGATAAGTTATATTTAACTTACAAAATCTATCATCATGGCAATCTCGCGCTTTCCAACCAATTTGAACTTGGTAATAATTTCCGAGAGCCGACTGAATATTTTGTCCTTCATTGGTGATATAACGAACTTGTTGAAAAGTTTCCACTTGAGGAGCTATGTGGCTCCCGTTGCGTATAAATTGTATGGAACGACACAAATATATTTGTCCAAGTTTTGACACCAAATTAGCGGATATTGTTATCGTAACAAAGTTTCAGGTCTGCTCATTAAATCTGGCATATCTCTTTAATCCACTTTTTAGGGCTGACAGTAAAGATTCTAAATAAATATGTACCAATTTTTTTAAATAAAATATTGTATATGACGCAGTGTAGGCACAATGATGGGACGTATTGTGATTCCTAGTACCGCCATTTAAGGCGGTCATGAACTATGGAGGCCGATGAATTTGGGTATGTGATGGCACATGGATCTGAGCGGCACCTGAATTTGGGCGGTACTTGGACTAAGGTGGCACCTGAACTAGGGCGGCACATGGACTAGGGCGGCATATGGACCAAGGAGGCTCCATATTAATTATTCTTCTGAGCCTTGATAGAATGAGCTGATTATTTTTCCATCCTCGAGCAATCTCAGGATACCATAATTACTGAGGTCTACTATCCAACAGCTCGAACGAGAATTTATCTTCCCGCTTTTTATACTGACTATACTGTTGGCCTTAGGGGTCCTGGAGCCTTTGCGGCTTTAACAGCATCACCGGGCTTGGCTCTCCTGCTATAAATGTCGGCCATATTTATATGGATTTTTACGATAGTAGTCGAGTGTTTCCGAAACACGCCGAACACGTTGTTCAAACATGTTTTGAATATTCACGCCGACATATATGTAAGTAATAATGTAAGGAATAAAATATAGCAAACCAATATTAACGCATTTTTATACTAGCATAGCACAGTGACGTCATTGTATCTGATAGTAAGAAAAATAAAAACCAAAAATAACGGCGAACACCAAGAGATCGGTATTTTATTACTGGTCGCCACTGACATTCGAAGCCTATCGACAGCTTGACACTACTGGTTAATCCAGAAATACGACAAACCAAAAGAGATTTACTACGACTGGCTTAACATCGTAATGATCGTGACCCAGCTGATTAAAAACACTATACCATATCTTTTTTTTTCGAACTATACTGTTGGCTAGGAGGCCTTAATAGTTTCACGGGGCTTGTGGGCGAGCGCTTAACGCACTCAGTCGAAGAAAAAAGGCAACAAGCGCAAGGGTGCCAAAGTGGCCGACCACGGCTTGGGCTGTTGCCGTATATGCAAACATCGCGATGTAGCTAATTCCTAACCGAATTCGATCTAACTAACTATACATGTATGCATGTCTCTTGCCTTCTAGGAGGAAGGAAGAAACACGCGTACATGTATTTAGTAATTTGTCAATTTGGTCTAAGTCTAACGAGCCATATATCACCCCTCTTGATTTTTGGATATAGCTGGCTGGCTGGTTGGTATACCTGGCTTATCCTAAAATGCGACAAGGCTAACCGTGTCATTGCCGAGGGTGTTACACCTGATATGGAGGTCGTAATCCAGTCGGACACAACTGTCCTACATTTTAAATAATAATTCTTATTATAGACAAAATCGAACACATTAAACTGTTTAGTCTAATATCCAACTAACAGTCAGTCTTGAACAAAAAGCTTGACAACTCATCCATAAACTTTCAATTTGATGATAAAAATAGTGTAAAAACTTCAATCACAAACTACGACGAAACTTTGGAAATTGTAACCCCTTTTCCGTAGAAATAATGACAGGTACACAGCAATAATGTCTATAACATCCTAATACTAACAAACGCTTAAAATAACCGAAGGGAGGCACTGAAACGCGGACGGAACAACTGCTTTTAACGATGGTTCAAGCATTTATTGATGGAAACAAAACTCAAATAGGACTTGTAAAATACTGTTTATTGCTTTTTGATTTGTGTTTCTTGTAAACATTCCGCACACTACTTTTGAAAGATAGATGAATTTAAACTTTATCTTAATAATACGATGATTGAAATTTCAAAATTTGTTTTAATAAAAATATATAATTATCAGCAATTGGATTTAGTTTATAGTATCAATACAATTTCATTTAATGTTTTGACATACATAATGGTGTTTTACTGGAGTAAAGATTGTGATACTTGCGTAATTTGAACTACAAATGGGGTTTAGTGTGTACTTTATTGGACACATTATCAGCTAGTAAAAATATAAAGAAACAGAATACTTGTTGTTTCCATCTGTTTTAAGGTCCAGTCTGCAAGATTCAGAGATAGCATTTTTTTTAGCAACTCACGAAATTAGACAATATATAACAAAGCCAAAATTTCTAGTTAACTAGATATACAGGGATCGAATCTAAAACAGGTTAACCGGTTTTTTTTTTTGCGATCTGACTATATCTATTCATGTATGGTTCAGTAGCTGAGGTAGACACCATATTCATATTACAAAAGTGGGTAGTTCGAGCAATATACAACATGAGACCTCGCGAATCACTAAAGAACAAGTTCCAGAAATGTAATATCCCAACTTTGCTATCCCAATATATTCTTAATAATATAATGTATATTCGTAAAAACTTTGACAAGCTTGATTTTGTCAAAGACCAGCACAGTTTTAATACTAGAAATAGACATAAATTAGTCGTACCGTGCTTTAGACTCAGACAAATAAAAGTTTTTTAGCTAATTAGTGTTAGGTTCTACAATAAGATCCCGACGCATATTACTGATTTGCCGGACAATGAGTTCAAGGACCATGTCAAGCAGGTTTTACTGGCAAAAGGTTATTATAGATTGGATCATTATGTGAATAATAGTGATGTCTGGAAGTGACGCCCTCTCTGTGCATCCACTAAATTATTAATATGATCGTTGACCGTAAATATTATTTATAGAGTTGGAAAAAGAATATTAATAAAGACATAAGCCCGATCGAGTTTCTTGCCGGTTCTTCTCGATGACTGGGATGTTTTCCGATCCAGTGGTAGTATAGTAGTGTTTGACGTTCATAAGTGCCTTGTTAGGGCCTAAATTCAATTAGTTTTTTTTTATTTTGGTTTTGACTATGACCTAGAGTGGCTTTACATCTTCTTTGAGTGGAATGTTGAGCATCAAATGCACTATAACTGAGCTATTGCCAATACAAAAATGAATTATTGAAGTTACGTGTTACTTCTGAACTTATGTTACAGGAAGACGCAGCGTGGGCAGACTTGCCACAAAATGGACAGATGGCCTAGTACAGGATTCGGGAATCCGCTAGCTACAATCAGCACAGGATCGGTTATTGTGGCAATTATTGTCGGAGGCAATGCAGTATGCAAACAGTAGTGGACGTCTTTCGGCTGAGATGGCAATTCATCATCATCAACCTATATTAGTCCACTGCTGGACATAGGCCTCCCCTAATGAGCGCTATAGCGCCCTGTCTTCAGCTGACAGCATCCAGCATCTGCCTGCAGTCTTTCGCAGATCGTCATCCCATCTGGCTAGAGGGCGTCCTACACTACGCTTGCCGAGTCGCGGTCTCCACTCAAGAACCCGTTTACCGCAGCGGTTGTCGGTTCTTCGCGAGATATGTCCGGCCCACTGCCACGTCAGCTTGCTAATTCTTTGAGCTATGTCTAACTTTGGTTCTCTGTCGGATGTATTCGTTACGAATCCTTTCCTTCGGAGAAACTCCGAGCATAGCTCTTTCCATAGCACGCTAAGCGACTTTGAACTGGTGGACCAGCCCTACCGTGAGTGTCCACGTCTCAGCTCCGTAGGTCATTACGGGTAGGATGCACTGATTGAAAACTTTCGTTTTCAAGCATTGCGGTATGGATGACGAGAAGACTCTACGTAGCTTCCCAAACGCTGCCCAGCCCAGCTGGATCCTTCTCTTGGCCTCCTTCTCAAAATTGTTTTTACCTAACTGCACAATCTGCCCGAGTTAAGTGTACTCAGAAGCAATTTCAAGAAGGTGGCCATCCACGACGACCGGTCCTGGATCAATGTGGCCATTGATCATGACTTTGGTTTTATCCAAATTCATGCCAAGACCGATACGCCGCGAGGCTGAAGCTAGGCCGTCCAGCATCCGGGTTAGCATTAAATGGCAATTATGATGACTTATATGAAACTAGAGAAATACAACGAAAAATTTCAATTTAATTCATGCATCTACTATCAGCGCAACTAGCGGCAACCCATAGGAACTAATATCGGCAACAGAAGAAACAACACTTTAGATCGCACTTAAAATATTTCCAAACCCATAGTAGAGTTTTTGGCTTGATCCTGATATGTCATGTGATAGTTTTTATTTTAATTAAATAAACTTATATTATATGGTCCTATATTATGTAATTTTGGCGGCATTTGAATTGATGTAGTTCATTTATTTATTTCTTTGGAAATTTCTTTCTAATTGCGGCAGCCCGTCTGGTGGAATACCTCCACCCTACAGAAGATCGCGGCCAAACGACCTAGTGTTGTTTCACGGTGAGTAGGTTTCCAGAGATTCATGGGGTAGGGGGTTCAAGTTCGGCAACGCGCTTGTGATACATATGATATTGTAGGCGTTCATAGGCTACGGTAGCCGCTTATCATTAGGCAAGCCGTATGAGTGTTTGCTACCTTTGTAGTATAAAAAAAAGTTATTGTGTACATGTGAAGTGGATTATAAATAATAACTATAAAAATTCATTTTAAGTTGCCCAAAAAATACCCTGGACAGTTTCTGTTCCCGCCATTTTGTGTGAGGATTACAAGAACAATTACAAAAATATTGAATTCAAGTATATAAAATGAAGAAAAAGAATCTCATAATAAATCGTCTGTTTATCAAATTTCCAGTTAAAACAATTGAAAGTATAAATCGAGTGCGACAATTTTAAAAATAGCTTTCAGTTTTCATTTACGCAGAGCGGATATGTACCGGGCGGATATTTATTTATCCGCACGAGGCGTTCGCCGCGACTGTACCGAGAGTGGCCGACCGACAGATGGTAACATATGCCCGTGTTTTCTTTATTTAAGAGTTCTGTTTGTTACTTTTTTGTACGGATCCGCGGCGCCTCCGGTCTCTCACTTATTATTTATGACAGCGAATGTACCGTGCGTTGATATAGTACGATTGGAAAGGGTATCTATATTGGGCTGCTTACAACTGAAACGGATTGCGTTTTGTTCCTATTTTTGTGTATATTAAACATATTCTTGTAAAGAACAATATTGTAGTCGTCAAGGACAAGGGCTAAAATAATGACCTATTATTTTATTTCAATCATCGACAGTGTTTACAAAACCGATCTATCTGGTTATCATCATGCTATAGGCAACTATAAGATTTTCTCGTTACTCCAAGTTTCGAAATTATACGTCGTATACCCTAATAAACGTCAACATGTCCGCTACGATTTGTATTTGTAAGCCAACTATGCCCACGCATACGAAGTTAATCACGACAAATTCCTTTGATATGCGAGAGCTTACCGACATTGAATCGAATGTGTTCGGCTTAACTCGATAAACGTACGTCGCGATAATACATGATAATTCCGAAGCACCACGCAAAATATCATTAATAAACTTGAATTTATATGTGCTTAAATCCTTTTTAATCACAGCAACAAATCTCTACGACTAAATGACTACGCTCAATATCCGCTAAACTATTCAATAATCTTTAAATCGACGTATTCAAACACGAACTCGCTCTGGATCGGACAAGTTTCCACATAACTCAAGCCACTCGATTTGGTACAGTTTATTATTTGTGCTCCCCGATACGTTATGTACTTTCCATATTTCGTGTTTTATTTTTGTATTCACTACATCTTTGTTTTTAGTTGAAAAGTTAATACGAAGGACGAAGAGGTAGTTGCTTTGTTAGTGTGTATTATGCTCTCGGCGTTTGTTGTGTATAGAGGTAAGTTTATTTCTAACATACCTACCTACACCGGAGCAAGTTTTGTTTCCTTATAATTTACTTGGACAAGTAGACCACATCAAAAAGTTTCTTCTGGCAAAGTATTTGATGTGAGTACCAAAAGTATTAGCGCATAACTTATCAAGGAATAACTTCTATTTTTTTAATAATGATAATATGGATTTATTAATATGAAAAGAACTTCTTCAGAGATATTGGAAGTTCTAACTGATCTAAAACTTGGATGAGTTTAAATATTTAGCTGTCAAATGTGTCAGTAATCCGTCACAGTGACTCTTTTTAATATTATTACGTTTAGAAATCAGCCAGTGTAAATCCAGCTACCGAGAGGCTTGTAATTAGGTATGACTGCGGCGACCAGTGATGTATATTTGATCTCTAGGTGGTCGCCGTAATTTTTCACACAGGCACATTTTTTTATCGAAGCACGGCAAAGTGACTACACTGTACCTGATGGTGAGCAAAGTGCAATCCAATAACATCGGCGACTACCGAGGGATTTATAATCCATGGATATTCGTCGCTGTCATGCCGGACTGCTGAAATGTATCTCCAAGTTATGTTTGAAGGACTCCATGTTGTAGGATGGAGGGAAAACACTGGTCAGGAGATAGTTCCACAGCCTCACAGTACGGCAAAGATACGACGTAACAAATTTCCTTGCTCGAGCCGTGATGGAGGGTACCGTAAAGCTGTCTAAAGCTTTATCTGACATAAAGGACAGTGCCATAAGATTGTCGTGCTACTTAGAAAAAAATGCCAAATGCGTGTCGGACCACTCGGAGTGTAGGGTTCCGTAGCTGCCCGTCACAGTATGCAGACTTAGAAAGGGGTCTTGGACCGATTTTCAATGATATTTGTACGAAATTACTTCTCCAAGTACATTAAGTATTAATCCTTAACTTATAAAGCATACTTACCTCTGATAGTGTTCCTTTTAACTTGATTATAATTACTACTACCATGATTTTCACATGTCCAAAAAACAACCATTTACCTGGTAGGGATGGGGACATTTGATTTTAACAAAAAAATGTACTTTAAAGCTTAATATTCCAGACAGATCCCTAAATCGAAAAAGGGTTTTCACACACCCGTAATATTTATCCAACAACACCCTGCACGATGGGATAGATGGGAATAATAAAATCATTGATATTTACGTGTAGGGAAGGTACCCTAAACATATTTTTTTTAAGATTTTATTTTTCTACTTTGTAAGCGTGATTAATACGTATACCCATATCAAATTACAGTTTTCTAGTACTAAGTATATCTGAGCTAAGCCGCGGATAGACAGACGGTCATAGCGAAACTATAAGGGTTCCTTGTTGACTTCAGAACCCTCAATTACATTAACAATTACAATTACATATAATAATGTTATATACAAAAAATCACAAACGATTTCAAAAATCTCTAAAGATCTAACTAGTTCGAAACTTTCTTTAATCCAATTAAGTCTATTTTTAATATACTACTACTTGTAGCAAAATCTTCGTGGTGTGTAAATCAAATTATTTGTTTAATCACTGATCCAATAAAATTTAATTCAATCCAATAAAATGTAATTATCCACTAATAGGCATTAGGCTAATAGTTTCTAATAGTTTTATTAAAATGAGAACAAAACCTAAAATCTAACATTAAGGAAATGTTGAGATATTTTTAACAAGTATCTAGTATCAATTATCTACTGTTTAGCAGATACTAAATACGACACCATATCTTTTTTAATGATATACTTTGTGGTCCGTGGATGAAAAAAATGAGTAAAACACCTCGTCTGACCCTAATACACCTGTTTACACTGCTTTTCACCTGTACTACAGTTTTTATGCTGGGTGCGTAGGGCACGACATCGGGTCCGTGTATAACCAGCAGTCGAAACGCATGCAGTTCAGCACGACAGTCACGACCGACGATGCATTATTATCGATCTCTTGTTGGTCCCCATTGTTTTTGAATTGTATTGTGATTACCATCAGGTACAGTACTATGTCATGCTACAATATTAACAAAAAGAGATACATTATCTATCAGCGATCGAAAATACACAAAGATAAATTGAAAAATAAAAGGATAAAGTCCTCTATTTGTCAAATTGTGAAAATGTATCGAAAAACCTATGTTTATAAAAACAAAATACTATTATTACAGAGCTGATACAACAAAGTCAGTACGTTGTCACATAAAGGCGTAACCCACGTCATTTTAATATCCATAATACTATATTTATAGCGGAGGAAAATATTCCTGATGCCCAGTCGATGACACAAATTGATATAGAATAAAAATGTGGGCGTATTTCTTATTTATGTACGGTAACATCTGTTGGCGGTTACGATGGTCTTAAATCTAATATTTTTTGAAGTTATACTTCTGTAGTCGCGTTTAGTATAGGGTAAAGTTGTAAGCTGCGCGCGATGGAATTGGAGGTTAGTCAACAATGATTATTGAATGAATCGTGCAAAACGTAACTAAGCTAGAACAACTTTACAATAAAACTTTTTAGATAGAAATATTCGATTTTATCAATTAGTAACAACCGCCAGGAACTTCCTTCGTGTTAATTATCTACGGTATAAAATTTAATATCAATAAAATAGCCTAGCAATCAGGTATATCGTTGCTTCATATTAGTGTAAGATACATAAACGAGTCAATAGATTCAGAGAATGCTTCCTACAAACATACAAACTTTACCTAATTATTATTATAAGAAACAATGAAATTCTATGATATTGCTTGTAAAATATAGAGCCAAATACCAATAGGAGTGTTTCGGCAGCTGCACTTGAGAGCCTGGAGTCTTGAGTCCTCCCACTAGGCTTAGTATGTCATTATCTTCGGCTACATCGTCGTTTAACGTCAGATGAGATTTTTGTCGAACGGTAAATCAATAAAGAATAAGAAATCAATGTTGCAATATTTTTATATGGCGATAACCACATAAACTTAAAAAAAATTGTTAATTACAGTATACCCGTCGCCCATACTTTTAATTATAATTAAACCTCGCCCGTTAATTTATGTAATAACAATTCTAAGATATCCGTGTAATATCCGCTGAGTTGAGTACTTGGTAACTAAGAAGGTATTTCTGTATAATTTATTAACATTAATACGTATTTAGTAAATTAACTATGTTCATCTATACATCTTATAAAACTCAACGCCTCTCTGTCTGTCTGTCCGTATATATGTCTTTCACAAGAAAACCACTTATCTGATTTACATGGTTCTTTTTTAATTCATAGATATATTATCAGCCTATGTTACAGGATATATATTATGACATAAAATATCATACAAAATAAGCAGGGATGATAATTATGAATCAACTCGGAAAAAAGGGCGCTTAAATTGCTTACGCTGAGTAAACTGTAACAGATATATCAAATGAATGTACTACATAATCGTAGATCTGACTTTTCAGATCTACCAAACAGTCAGCAACAGCATATATCTGTCTTCTAAGAATCACCCAAAATAAGCATTTCTTCTTATCTCTTCTTCTTCTACTTGTCTTCAGTTATTTGAGCGGGGGCAGAACGATTTGCGCGTACGCTCGACCGACGCGACGTCATTCTGTAGTCCACGCGAACGAAACCGCGGGTACTGCTAGTTACATATGTATTTAAAAAAAAAGCTATTAACCGAGCCGAACCATCATATTTCATTTGCGTAAGAAAACAATGCAAATGAACATGCTATAGCAACCAAATACCTCAGTGTTTTCTTAATTACATATTAGGATCACCTCTCCCGACAAAACCGACTAAGCCAAAGGTTAAGCTTATACGAGCTAAGCCTTGTATTCGTAGTAACAAAAACAATAAATTCACAGCGTAAAATGACACGTGGGTGTTCACCAAAAGGCTTAACGAAACCATGATATAAGATAATAACAAAACATAATCATAAAAATAGCCAAGGGTCAGTGTTTATTTATCCAACCGAAGCAATCCTACCGTGAGTAACAATAAACATCACACAAACAGTGACTAAAGATACTATAACAAAGGGTTGGGGCACTTGGCATCGCTCGCCGTTCTGTACAAGCTGTATCCACTGCGCTCGGTAAACATCGGACTGCATTGATGTAATAAGAGCAGACGCGATAATTCATTCATATGAAATTATTGTTTCAGGGAGACATATAGACATATCATATTTATGCAAAAACTACATGAATCTTAATTGCATAATATTGTTATAGTACTTTTTATTTTAGTGGAAATAAACGTCGATCACATAGTTCATAGAGTTTCGAAATTGTATAATCTCATTCGCAAATTCGAAGATAGGACAGATGGCAAATTCGAAAAAATAACTGTGGGATTCTTTTAACTATATGTATGTCAAGACAACCTGGTAACAGTACTGTATAAATACGTGCAAAAGTGTGTAAGAATACTGATTTTGTATTTGAAATCAAGGACCTCAATGACCTTGATGATCCAATTTTCATCCGGATCAGACTAACTGTTTTTTCCGATGTAAGTGACCGATATTTTTGGCGATCATCTTGGATTTTGGACTTTTCACTAGGCCGGTAAATTTGAAACCATATCACAATTTCTTTCAGTACATATAGATCATTATCTAACAAATATACTATTTTTTGGTTTCACTGTAATCAGGTTGTAAAGTGATCTTCCAACTCCCAATACCGTTTTTCTCAAGTCTGTGATTTTACTGTACAATATATTTATTATTTGGAATATGTTACTTTTTCAAATCCTATACCACGATTTCTCTAAGAAATAAGATGAGTTAGTGAATAGATACAATTAACAGATTTATTTGAGAGCAAATGAGTAAGTGTTGATAAAGTTTGCCACAAGAATTAAAATATCGTGATGTATTAAATTATATATTTTCTCAAAACACTAAAATAATAATATGAATATAAGTAGCAACCAAATAAAAGAAACGGTTTATTTTACCTTTGTATTTGATGTGACAAGATTTGGGGCTTCAAAGTAATTTTGTTTTATCAAAGACTTTACGAATGTCAATTTTTTTTTTTGTTATTGAACGAGGAAAATGTGTTTGTATATTTTGCAAATGTCTCAATGTTTGAATAGATTTTCCTTTTGGTTCAAAGTTATTTCTATACAATCAACTAATATATTGTGTACATACTCTTATTTATTAATAAATAGTAAATTAATTTAATAATAATAGTAGTAAATAGTAAATTTTAATTTACTTTAATAAATTATAGTTTGAAGCTTTCATTTTTTTATATTCCGTATAAGTACCTAAATGTTTTAACCACAAGCTGAACTCGAACTAAGTAGTAAAAATGTAGTTGCTGAAATATATTGACAAGTGCTTGTCGATAGAAAGAGTGGTGGAAAGAGTGGAGCTACCTGGATAAGCATTAGATAATGCTCTTTCACAAAACTATAATTTCGTCACAATATTTTCCTCCAGCGAGATCTCAGGTTCAATGTAGGATTTGAAAACACGTCAATCAACGCAGGATCCCAGTGCGATCCCACTGAGCCTTCATCCATTCAAATCTTATTCAAAAGTAATTGGTATATTTTATTATAATACCAAACTTTGCGAATACTTTTCATAAATTCAATAAAAATAATATATTTATGCGCGTTGGAAGTTATATTTCTTTACTTCTTTTAAAAGTCACACTCGAAAACACAATTTTGCGCCCACAACAACCACCTAGTAAGTAACCACAAAACTAGATTATGTTGTAAGAGTATCATAGATATTTTTTTAATTATTTTAAAGGCTCGATATTATATTGACATCTAGCGTTAAAAATATGAACTACATTAAAGAGCATTCATCATAATTGATTTCAATATAATGACGTAGCATTAAAAAAAATACATCGATTCTGATTATACTCACCACAATGAAACTAGAGGCTTAGCACGTAACTTCGTAGCAAAGACTTTTTGTTCCAGTGTGCACGGTAAATATTCACTCTAATAATTCTTTCATAAAGCATCTAAACAAGAATATCTTCAAAAACTCTCTGTGATAATATTATAGAAAAAGAAAAATATGATTGTAATAGAATCTGAAAGCTTTGGATAAATAATATTTATACAAAACACTTAAAATACTCTGTCTTTTATTGAAATTCAAATTTTTTGCTGTTTCTCATATTTTTAAAATAAAAGTAGACTCAACTTACAGCTCAATACTTTTTTATATTATGTTTAATACTCTTCTGTAGATTTTCATAATCTATGTTAATATCACATTTAACCGGGGACGACTGTACACGCAATATATCTGACCGTCTGTACCTCCGACCGAAGCGACGCCCACCGGTTCCGTATCTGAGTAGCTATAAAACTATTTTATGTTTTGGAAACAGTGTACTGCAGCCAATTTCTTCCGCTATACACTCAGTTATTGAGAGATTTTCAAGTGATATTTTTATATTTCAACTGTTTGTAATTTCCGAAGACATTTAATGAAATGCCCTTTGTAAATATTAATTTTCTGAACCAATTCTCCACCGCGACGCCCCCAAGTACCCGCGTTCTTATCGTTGGTCTCACTTCACGTAGCATTACAGCTTGCTTGCTCCTTGGGATTGTAGGGTGAAGTTATAAAGCCTGCAAGCTTTCTTGATAAAGAAGCTATTAAATGCGAAAACACTATTTTTCAAATCTAACACGTAGTTACAGATATACGCTCGTTCAAATAAACAATATCTTAAGCTTTATAATATACCGAGGAATGTAAATACACTAATTTTAAGTTTTTTAACCAAACTTAACTTAATGTTGATAAAATACAATCCTTCTTGGACACTCGTTGACCTTTCACAAAGCACAGACTATCAAGAGATATGGGTGCACCAACAGATATTGTGCTAAGAAGGGTGTACCCAGGGGTGTATACATATGCTACGTCAGGTAGACGACTTTCTTTTTAAATATTTTCTCTAATTTTTCTCACTTTTAAAAAACCTAGAGCCTCCTTATAACATTTCATCATTTTTAACTAAATTTATTCGTTAATTTATGGGACCCTAAAGCTTGTAGGTCCAGGATGACAAATAAATACGCCACTTTGTGTCTGGGTGTACCGATTACAATTGATACTGACTAATAATACGTTTAGGTGTTAATTTGGATATGCCAGCATTTTTACCCTAAAATACATGAAATTAAATAATGAAAAGTTATAAATTACTAGGTATCACTTGCGATTTCATACATATGTATGATAATATAAAACTTGATAACAATAAATAATAGCCTATAGCCAACAGCTTGAACGTAGCTTTATATCAGTCAAACAATTTGTAGAATCAGATAAGTAGTTCCAGAGGGTCCAAACAAGGTTAAAAAAATGAAAGTCACAAACATTACCTCTTTATAACAGTAACGAAGACACAAAAATATATATCAAATACTATTACTGGCAAAGGTATAAAATTTAGTAATATATTTAGAAATAACTAGAATATAATAAGTTACTTCGTATTTTGTTCGGATAAAGACAAGTTGAATAAATAATCTTTGTATAACAAACAGTAAAGATCGAGAGTTTTCCAATCAAAATTTTACATAAATAATTTACAAATCTCTACGTTTTATTTTATATTTGAATGCATAAAATTTAACAAGAATAATATACACGTCTTTAATATTTTAATCACTTTACTTAATTAGAGACTTATTTATGCTTATTTTCGCAAAATCAAAGGCAAAGCGTTCTATATTGTGTAATATTGATCGTAATTAGCTTGGTTATTATGCCCAAAGTGAAGAGAAATTGGAATAATAACCAAAACCATGAGTTTTATATTGCCATACAAACTCACTGGACAGTTCTAACATCAGAATGACCATTACAAAATAGTACGAATTAAGAATTACAGGGCGTATATCCAATGAAAAAAATCGGACAAGTAGCGAGTAGAACTCGCGCCCTGGGTGTTCAGTTTCTACACTTTTGTTCCGTACTTTATTAAACCGTCTTTTACATAAATATTGTTTGAATATTATCCTTATATTCTCCAACGTCTCCCGTTCTATCCATCTGTATGTCTGTTAGTGCGGTTATAGCTCAAAACCCATTAAATCGATTTAGGTTTTTAAAATCAATTTATAGATGAATTACTGCCCCGCTCCTTAGCGTCTTATATAACTTTCCTAGCTTGAAACCTTCCTCATCTGCTCTTTCTTTTTCAGGGATTAGCGCGTTCAAATAAATAATCTCTAGAGTGGTTAACTACCACCATCAACTAGAAAATCTGTCATGTTCTGTCTATGAAGTTCAGATAGCTCCCCACTTCAGAATCTCCAGTTTCAAGGTTGTAGGCTTAGCGTGATAAATTCGGAAACAAGGTACTTACTATAAAATGAAACTGTTTTTTTTATAATATCTCGGCATATTGACTGTACTGTAAGCACATTACAATCCAAATACAACGGCGACCACCGAGATATCGAAATCCATCGGCGGTCGCCGCTGTCATGCCGGCCTCCATAAATATCTCTTCACGTTACGCTTGAAGGACCCGATGTCATAAGAAGGAGGGAACATATTAGCCGGGAGATGGTTCCACAGTTTCACGGTATGACAAAGATAAGAACTTCTAGTTCATAGAGAACTTTTTATGCCAAGATGCAGGATGGAGAGAAGATATTTTTAATTATTATTGTTTACTACAGTACACTTTGACGAGCACCTATAGCTGCTTGGTGACAGTTTTTCGACTTGAAAGTGGCAGCTAGCCAGGTGGGTATTAGAAAATGCCCTACCATCATGCTATGGTTTCATCACGATGTCTTCCTTCACCGAAAGCTATGGCTGCAGGATCTCGAACTCACTTTTATCGACACGTAAACTTATCTACACTCATTGTAAAGCTTAATTTATTGTTTTTTTGTTTGTTTGAATAGACTGATCTCTGGGCTATCAGACAGATTTAAATAAAATGCATTTTGTAGCTTATTTATTGAGGTAGGTTATTATAGGCTTTAGAACAAGGGTGTATGAGTGTGTGGGGCCGCTTGTGGGTAAAATCGCGGGGCACAGCTAGTTTCATTTAAGCAACTTTACTTCACAAATTATGAGAGTAATATGAGAGTTAGCAACGAATTGTTTTACAAAAATAATATGTATTTTTTAATCACAATAAATAAAGCGAGAAAAACTCCAACACATTTAACTTGCATGTACTATCTTTCAGCACTTTCCGAGGGAACGTTGCAGTCCCATTTTGATATAGTTTTCGCTCGGTGTTCTTTGTTAACCGAGCGGCTATTGTTCTTTGACCGAGACTAGTTTTGTCTCACTCATTTACTTCAGAAGATGTGTACAGTTAGAAAAAGAATTTCAGGCCAATGGAAAAAAAAAATTAAAGTTAACGACATTGAATACATGATTTGAGTAAAGCATTGAAAACATATGAAGCAAAACACGATGTAAAACAAGAGAATTGCTGCTTGCTACATTCTCCCTACCCCTGTAAGAGACAAGTTCAAATATTCATTTATATATTGAAGAAGGTTGAATGAAATATTATCAGCACTATTAGATAATTTTAAGGCAAAATCACGTTATCTGCCGCTTAATAACCGTGGAGGAAGACCACTGAAGCATCCACAAATGTCGTTATCGTAAAGATGATCAACAAATACCTCGAAAAAGATCAAGAAATAGTTGGATATACAGAGAATATTAAAAAGTAACAACTAAGATTTGCTCCAAATTTGTACATAGTAGTCGAGGTCCATCAAACAGAACTTCTCACGCTAATTAGATAAGCCCACCCGGATTCCCGATGTTGACGGGTATGCATGCGCCCTTTTTACTGAACCTTCTGTTGGCGATTCATCCAAGTAGGTATGTAGAGTTAGTTGATGCGCCTTTGGACACATGGACCACTGCCTGATTGTGACGTCTGTGCCATGTGCTCTGCCTCCACATTGCGTAAGGGTTAGACATAAAGTTTGGTACTACTAGTCAGTAGATTGGGACGAAATGCGGGACTATTTTGCACCTTTCTCTTGGCGGCTACGCTGCTTTGTAGAGAAAGATCCTTCAGCGATTGCCGAGGCGATTTCAGACGAGATTGGAATAGCAATGGAATATTATATTCCGTCTTCCGATATCTTCTGTAATTATAGAGAATACTTTTGGTACAATCGCAATTGCGCTGATGCTGTAAGTTACAAGCAAGTCACGTATCATGATTGGGCCAGGTGTCGCGCAAACAAGGATCCTAATATTAAGTTCCTTAAATCAGCATACAATTCTGCCACCAAAGCCTGTAGGAGGGCTTATATTACAGGTACTCTGATGGATCACTGGCTCATGAGCCGCAAGAGAAACCGACATTACTAACTAATCTCTTTGCGACAAATTCCCGGCTCGATAATCGCAATGCACAACCGTCTACGATTCCCAGTTACGGTGTCACAATGTCGGAGTAACGATTTAGGCAGTGTGACGTACTTAGGGAATAGCGATCGCTCGATGTTCGGAAGTCCAGTGGTTCGGACGGTTTCCCAGCGGTAGTACTTAAAAATGTGCAGCTGAGTTGTCTCCAGTGTTGACGCGCATTTACCGCTGGTCTTACCTTTCTGGTGTCATTCCTCGGGTTTGGAGGAAGGCTATTATGTAACCGTATTTTTATGGGTAACGGTATTTTTATGGGTTTTACATTTATCACACCGACAAAGTGGTAAAATAAGATGTTCTTTATTTTTATTTTTGCTGATCTATCCTATCGTATAAAATATTGTGGGTTTGTGAAAACCATTTTTTGATTCAAGGATCCGTTTGCGAAATATTGAGCTTTAAATTGCTAATTTTTGTTAGAGTCAATTGTTCTTACCCTGCAAGCTTAATAGTTCGTTTTGAATATGTAAAAAAATAATAGTATTAGTATATATATATAATGAAATTAAAAAGAAAACTATCAGAGGTAAGTAGGCTTTACAAGTTAACGAGTCAATCAACTTATAAAATCTATTTGGAGAAGTAAATTCGTACAAATTCCATTGAAAATTACTTCAAGCCCCTCCTCTTTCTACAATATTGAGCGGCATGTTGTATGATAGTTCATTCTGAGCGTAACAACTGTATGCTGTCACACTACACTAATACAGTATCCACTGTAACATCCGTCGATCGTATTCCGGATTCCTCACCGAATATAATTATGGTCCGTCCTACCAACTGAAGCTGGGCTTTCATTCAATTTCGGTTTATATGTTTGTTTATACTGAGAATAATGTAAATTATAAGCTAATACGATCCTTAAACGACTACCAAAATTAAATTTAGACAAGTTATTCGATCTGGTTTTTGTTCACTAATATCATCATCACCAGTCCCCTGGCTAAGTGTGATATACGTACGTACAGTAGACCATTCACAATTATCTAGTTTTCTTTCCTAACTTTTCCTTTTAGAAAAAGCGAAGACGATTTTAGAATAAACAAAGAATAGTCAAAGAAATCTTGAGTACAAACTTTGCTGACACTACTTAACCTAGTTTAAACATCCACAGTCGCTCCCGCAAGTCAGTAATAACTAACTTTAACAAGACCAGCGTTGAAACATCAACAGAAACCGGTTACGAATTATATAATTCCGTATTTATATATTTCCTTTTTTTATTTCTTATTAATATAAAAAAAAATCATATACACTATACCTACCACGCTCTAGATAATACACGTCTAGACATAATCATCTATTGTTAGAAGGAATTTAATTCTTTAAAACATGAAGTGTTTCAAATTATATTTCGATGATTTGGTAACAGTTTAAGATCAGAAATGAGTATATCAGAAGAAATATGAAACCTGCACCAGACACAAAGAAGGTGCGGATTAGGTTAGTGTGTTATGGGCATATTATGACTAGGGATGAAAGTCATATAACTAGAAGAGTATTAATATAGATAGACGAATATAAGAATTGAGGAATACCGAAGAAGGTATGGCTGGTATGGTATGGCTAATGTGAGGAATGATACGTGTATAAAAGGTGTGAATGATAGTTGATAGAGGAGAGTGGAAGAAGAAAATATTATGCCCATCCTACTTAGGTGGGATAAGGGTAAGAAAAAAAAATGCATTAGTAGATAGTTTTACAAGTAGGTACAAAGTTGTTTATTTATTTAGAGTAATAAATAAAATCTTGAAAACCTTTAACCTTATTGTGTTATCTGAAATAAGATGACCAAAAATTCAAATTAATTAAAACGCGAAAAATAAGCAAAATCTTTTGTGAAAATTTAATCAACCATCTCAGTGCCCTCGCCGGAAGTTAACCGAACAATTTTAGAAATATTATCTAAACAAAGATCTGGGATACGTACAACGATCTAGGGTTGCTTTTTGTTTTGGATGCATATTCGGTTAGGAGATACGAGCAACTGGCTGATATTCACAAGAGCTATAATGAAATTGATCTTGCTTATTTTCAAGATATTTTTAACGGGTTTGATACATTTTCTAAACAGATACGATACAGTACATATAAAAAGCTATTAATGGTAGCGCACTCGAACACCGTGTACATTAAATTGATTTTAAGCTTACAAATATAATTACCTATATTTCTAGGCTTAACATCTTAGTCGATAATGTAAGATTATATCCAAACGTTGGTCTATATATTATTTAAAAAAGTTTATAATTATTAGTGGCTGAATCCACTTTGGATAATTTCAAAACACGTGTGCCAAAGAGAGTCACTATGACAGGTCTTCGTCATATGAATAGTTATCGACAAACATCAATTCCCTAACAATCCGCTTATATAATTACCAAAATCCCATACTTTTGTTTAGTTTTAGTTTGATGTTCAGTAAATGTTACTTCAGCTTAGATTTTTGACCTGTATTTCGATACATATTACACCACATTATAAAGTGATTACTTTGTTAACCGCAATTATGAGTTTAATAATTCACGATTAGAATGTATTAATTTAAAAATAAAATCATTTGGACCCTGCACCTGCACTGGTGGTTAGAACTGGTAAAATCCATTCCACTCTGATAGGAATAATTAATTACATATAATAATACCGCATCCAAAACCACATCTGAATTTGAACATCTGTTAATTGGTTTTCCCTTCGACCACGATTAACATTTTAATCGTACTACCAACCAACCAACGGAATTAATATCACGTTACTTGCATTATGAAATTTAATTATGCGCCTTTTGAAATTGTAGCATATTTTCAAAATATTGTTGCGGTGTATAAAAGTAGTTTTCAGATATTTTTGCAAAAACTCCGAAAAGTAACAAAATGTGTGCAAATTTTCTGAGTGAAATTTACAGTCGTACCATTGGAGGTTATCCATGACCATTAAAATCACGTGATCGACTATTAACTATGCTCTTCCTTAAAGATAAATTCGCGTAAAACTGAAAGAAAAAAGACTACAGAAAGAAATTCTATTTTATCTTAATTATGTCTATTGATATTTAATTGACATGGTAACCGAGGGCATATTTTAACGTTCGTAGAGTACAAAACTAGGACAAGGTTAATGTCCGCAGGTAAGGTATGTAGTAACATAAGTGAAAAACTATTTATTATTGTGACAGAACGTCAAATAATCGAATACCTACCATATATTTATAAGAGCTTGACGGTAGAAATAAGTCATGAACCAAAAAAATATTTTGAACCAAGATTATCTTCTCCAGGCCATAGAAATCGTGTTAACGAGACTAGCGGAGGATCCTGCAGACAAACTTCTCAGGTCAATTTTGTGGGGTCATTTTAAGTGTTTTTGTAAACCTTTTAGTTATTAAATCAATATATAACATGTGGAAAAACAATTGGAAAGGGTTTTTAGATATTTCGACGTTGTACCTTTAAACACTTCTTTAGCGTCATGGAGACATGAATACGCTAAAGATCTTTTATTTTTATTATCCCATGATGAAGGCAAACTAGCATGAGTTCTGCATGATACTAAGCGGTCACCGCAGCCTATGGACACTTGCAATATAGAAGCATCACATGCGTGTTGCCGGCTCTATAAAAACCTATTCAATCCTTTCTTGAAGAACCTCATTAATCCCTTGAGAAAACCTCAGTAGGGAGCTCATTCTACATCCGGTACGTTAGCGGAAGGAAACTCCTCTGAAACTGGACTTGATGTGATGTGAGGATGGAGGATATGACAAAATGTAAGTACGAACTCCCTGCCGATGGTGAGCGGTGTAATGGTGAGAGGTAGCCGCAGGCGTTATATCCAAAGATTCCTCCGAACACAGCCCACTATACAGGCAGTAGAATACACGTAAGGAGGCAAAGTCTCTTCTTAGACTTAAAGATTTGATACCGCATATGAATTTGGGATGGAAAACGATTCTCACAGTTCGAAACTGTATACAATGACCAAAATAAAAGAAGTTATTAATCTACGGGCTTTAGTACACTGTTAAAAAACAAAAGGGGACGTGAGTTTAGTTACACAAAGTATTTTAGCAAGGTAACATCAGTTTAGGTATAAAAACTTTGTACCTAAAGACGTGTGAAAAACGAAAGAAATAAAAGCCAATAGTTTTGCAAAGGCGTTATTACTGCTTATGGTCGAGGACGCGTGAGCTCGTGCAAACGAAACAGATATGTATCCAGTGCAGACAATGAGAGTGGGCTCTTATTAATGCATATATATTATAACTTATTTTAAAAGAAATGTAATATGTATGTTTTTGTGGGTTTAATATGTTTTCATAAGTTATTGCATGTAACGTCAGATAGAGTAAAAGAAACATATTTTGCTTTTAGTTGAATTAAAGAGTTTCTAACAAACTAAGGAATTAAGAAATAAATGAGAGAACTGATGTTTTTTTTCAGTCCGATGCTATTGCCCTATTATCACAATAGAAGAGGAAAAGCTACTACTATATATATATACTTATTTTATAACATATTCTCTTACCCTCCTTTATCAATTTCAGTTAATAAAGTTTCTTTATTATTTAAAAAATATATTTTGGTATCAATTTTAGTGAAGTGTATATATGAGCGCGCCCGTTATTATATTCGGCATGCCCATATCTATTGATAAAATGTAGTATTTCAAAAACAATATATTTAAATATACGTATAGGTAATCCATACAGTTTTAAATAATCTTTATATATAGTATAGTATATATATATATAAAGTGAGAAACTGACTGGCTGACTGATCGATCAACTCACAGCCCAAACTAATGGGGCTAGGACCGTGAAAATTTGCATGCATTTTCATTTTACAGTGTAGGTAAGTACTAAGATTTTTGAAAATTCAACTGCTAAAGTGATGAAAGTTTATATGAAAATCCGTCATTTTTGAAGATAGAGCTATGAAAATTAGTATTTAGCAATTCAGTTACATAGCAAAAAAGATGGGGTATAGCACAATTATGACACGAGCGTAGCTGCGAGAACAGCGCTAGTTTCTTTATGAACGGTTTTTTGAAATTTTTCATTACGATTATTGTTTTGTTCAATTTATCAATAATTTATGACATATTGCTATTAATCGCATTTTATTATTTCGGGCTAATTTGACAAATAACGAATACTGTACTATTATTTATAATAAGTGATTGAAATGTTTAATATGACTAGATGGCGCCATCAGCAATGTATTTTTAGGTAATAATTTATTTATTTATTTGAAGAAGAAGAAGAAGAACCTTTTGAATTTATATTTAATAGACTTATGTCAGTTATGAGTTCCTTTCGAGGTAACATTATTCAAATCAGTACAAAAATGTTGAATTATTGTAATTCTGTTAAATTAATATAAATTTTGTATGAAAGATCCCTTTTACTACTTTCGTGTTGGTTCCAAAATAACTCCCCGACAGTAGCGCCGACATATAGTATATATTTTATAAGATGCATTTCTACATGATTTTTTTCATAAAATTGCTTTCTATACCAATATCCAACTAATTGCATAAGAACAATAGTTGATATAAATGTAGAGTACATATTTTAAATAATATTTTTATTGCTTCAATCAAAGACTTTATTAACCCCATTGATAAAACCGAGTACGCACCCACGCCGAATCATAGAATATTTCGGCGTTCACCTAAAAAAGGAACGACTGACGCGAAATATCCTTTCCGTTCACCCTTCTATAGAGGAAATTGCCGCCATATATCGCGGCTTATCTGTAGATCTATTTACATCTTACCACTGTCGCGAGCGATTCGTTCTTTCCGCTCTACGACGCAGAATGTGGTAGGATATTGACCTATTAGTTGTTACCTTAGTATTGATCGTGACGTGTATCTGCAATATTTTATTTTTAGGCTTTTAGTCTTAATAACAGAAATTCTGAGATAATTCAATATCTTACAGAGGTGCGTGTACGGTAGATGAGTTCGACTGAGTTAATAGTTCTACCTACCACATGCTTGATAAAAAATTCCATCACTATGTCTAGCTTTTCGCTTGGTCAGCTTGTGTGTTTTGAAGTGAATAGTACTACGTCAAACGACGTAGCTTCGAATCATACAATTATTCGGAGCTTTCGGGGGAAGAAAACATCGTGATGAAAATATAAAATGGTGGTAGGATATTTCCCAAATACCCGATGGCTAGTTACTATAATCAAATTAGGTTTTTGTTTACCTACGAGTTAACACTGACCGTTAATTTATACTTCTATCGATAGACGCTGTTTTTCTTAGTTTATACTGTACTCATAATAATACGCACTAAATATAGGTAAATAATAAAATACGAAAAAAAAAACAGGATGTTACCTAAACAAGTTTTCTTAAGAAAACAAAACAACTTCGTTAAAGTCAACAATGAACACAACTATTGTATAGTTAAGTTGGCACCAAATTAAGAATGGTGCCATAGTATTTTAAATATCAAAACCTTACCTAAATTCAACAGAATATCCCTGTAAAAGATTATAAAAATCGGTCGTGTGGTTTCTAAATAAATCACGCATGTTCAAACATCCAAAAGCTAACAAGAACCGTCATTTTTTCAAGTCGGCTAATAACATAAGTTAATACCTTTAAAATTAAACACAATAAAAAAAGTATTTCCAAATGTGTATATAAAGCGCATTGAAATATACACTACACGCTAGCCTAAATATTAAGCATCGCATGATAAACGTACAAGCAGTAAACTCATTACGAATACGTATTAATACAATTTAAAGTCATTATGTAATCGGCCGAAACTAATTGTAACCTATAAATTTCTCCCCTACGCGCACGGTTCATGTGGGGGAACGATTCGCAAAAAGCAATGGTCTCAATACATCACAGTCTTATCTCATCATTGACTGCTATTGATTTTTATAGAGCAGAATTTTAAATGTTTACTCTTAAATCGATTTAAATTTGTATATTCTAAAGTATTACTGAATTATAATTAAATATGTATTAAAAAAAAAACAGATACAAATTATTCAAAAATTTATGTTTTACATGTGTTTTCAAAGCATTTTCCAGACTGTTTTAATTTCATGAAAGTATGGCATAATTAGTGAAACACAAAATCGTTTTTTATCAGCGGTCTTAATATTTTTAACGTCTAATTTAAGTTTATTCGAAATGGTCAATTCCAATTATAGTAAAGTTATGCAGAAACTTTTTAATGTGATTCTCAATATAACAGAAAATTCACTCTCAATGCCATTATTTCGTATTCACTTCACCTTTGCCTTAACTTCTTTATTAATTGAAGCAGTAAAAATAAATTTAGGATTAAGTCAGGTTTTTGTATTCTTATCTAGATTTTTACACTTATAGAGTTACTTAATTCTAAGACTGATAGTATTTCTTATCCTAAAAATGGAATTTTGTAGGCGAAGTTGCTACTATTGACTTCCGGTGCTAATCTAAAATATTCAGTCAGGAACAGAAGTCTGTTGACGAACTGAATCAGACTTCAGTGTTAATCTGAAAGTATCCTGTTTGTAGCGGAAGTCAGTAGAAGACCTGACTAAATTATATGTATTTTAAAAGTCAACTTTTGAGCAAAGCGTCTGTGGTGTCAGTAACGCCGCGATAAAGCGATAGATTAATGTACTATGCAAATGTATGGATCGCCCATTCGAGCGTCCTTGTCGTGGGGCCGCTAGCGTTAATGACGAGCTCGCGCTTGTACTGTCGCTACCGCTCACGTACATTGTTATAATTTCACAATTGATTATAAAATGGCATATATTGAGTTATTTACAGAAGATGAATTAGTTAAGATGAAATAGTTTCATTGGTGTCTTAATACTATTTAAATTGTAATTATTATGATTTATAATTTTTATAAAAATAATAAAACTCCCTGAACTTTTCGTCTTCCGAATCGAAGTGTTTTTGTACTGAAATCATAAAATACCCTTTTTCCATAATTTATAAGCATCCATAGGCTATGGTATCCGCTTACCATCAGGCGGGCCGTATGCTTGTTTGCCACCTTAGTAGCATAAAAAAGTGTCTCCAGCAACCTTTTATATTGCGGGTGTTCAATGTACCATACATTGTAAGTAGTTAACAGCAAATATTACCTTTATTGCGTACTAATTCCAGACGGAATATAAAATATATTATTTTAGGAATTAGGTAGTCCTTAACTTATCTCAAAAGACCTCTTTTGATGTCAAATTTCAAGACTGCAAGTCTCCCTGGGGAATTACCTTATAGGTTTTGATAAACGCTCGTTGAGCGGGAATTTTAGTATGATGGGCCGTTCCACTTTATTGCGTTCACCTAGAAACTCTATTTTTTATAACAATATAAGGGCACAGGCCTTATTATTTGATATTATTTTGTCTATATACTTCAAGACAGACAGATGGACCACAAAGTGATCCTTTAAGGGTTTCGCTTTCAGAGTTCCGTTCGTCATAAAAAAATGGAATCCTAAAACTACCGTAAATCCGTTTTGTATGTGAATATGAATTTATGGGTCATTCACCACGGAATGGCAAGCTTTCGAAGATCAAGTGGTAGTAATATAAACTGCCTTGCGAAATATGATCTAATTTGGTTTCTAATCCAATCTTGAAAACTCAATTTGTTACGGGGGGAATACCCCCCGTATTGCACGAGTCAAAGGCTTCAAACGATTTCATTGAATATTTAAATGGGGGTTTCAAATAGTTCAAGTACTTTGTGGTAATGGAATACTATATATTCAATACGATTAATACAATAAATATCATAAGGTATATGTATAGGTATATATATTAAGTCAATATATTGTCAATAGGAAAAACGTGGTATCAACCTTTATTATTTATGATTTAAACTAAATTTGACACAAATTCATATAGGTAAACAATGCAAATAAAAAAATTTAAACGTTCCTCGAAATTATTATGTTTTCATACTTTTTAAGTTTTTTTTTTAAACACAATTCATCGAATGTGAAGTGTAAATGTGTCCTTAGAGTCTAGAAGAACTGGGGGTCAAGTTCAGCTGCTGGAACACATCTATCTATAAGTGCTTGGCAACAGATTTTCAACTTGAAGGATTAGGTAGTCAAGCAGGCATTAGCAAAAACCCCATTTATTCGCACAAGTACATTTAAAAATATAGAAATTAATAGTGAGCTAATGTCTGCCTTTGTCTCTGGTGGTGTGGTGTTGGATTTTTTTAGGGTTCCGTAGTTCAATATAAAAAAGGAACCCTTATAGGACCACTTTGTTGTTCGTCTGTCTGGGCGGCTGGCTGTCTGTCCGTGTGTCAAAACACTTTTTCTCTAAAGTGACTAAAGGTATAACGTTGAAATTAATATCATATACTAAGGTCCATAGCCTCATGCTGCTGTATTAAAAAAATATCCTAGGTGAACGCATTAAATAGATACGGCACTTCGTAGTTAAAATAACGCTCACATACCGATTATCAAAACCTATAGAGTACTTCACTCACTTTTTTTTAAGCATAACAAATATTTTTTATTCTTTCTGTAACATTAAATTACTTATCGTGGTTTAATATTAAAGTTAGTTATAGTGTATAACGTTTAAAATCTTTCTAGTTTACATAGATGTCTGGTATATTGTACAAGAGGATTTTACACCTATTTGTAACATGTTTATATTTTCCTATGTTAAACTGTTTGGAATCGTATTCCAAGAAAGCGTGCTTGTAGTGATTTTTTCCGAGTTGATTTCATATTATCATAACTTGTTCCTTATCTTTTCTTTTACATAAAGATTCAAAACGAAGCTAAAAATATTTTTGTTTAATACACTTATAAAATAATAAAAAACATTCACTGAGATCTTTTAAGTGGTGCTTGAGGTATAAACGCACAGACAGCCGGAGATATCGAGATACATTAACGAATATAAGGATAATAAATAAACAATATTCATGTAAAAGACGGTACAATAATGTACGGTAAGTATTATAATCAGTTCGGAACCCTGTTGGCGCGAGTAGTACTCGCTACTCGTCCGATTTCTTTATAACGATTAGCGCTCACAACTTAGGCCAAAGTACATGTAGTAGCAAATCTCTCTAGGACACCATCGCCTTAGGAACTGCGACCCTTATCAACAATGTCGGCTGACTCGGATTCCATGATATAGCAATACCATCAAGTACAGCAACTAGGAATATCTGACTCAATCGCTTTTGTGTAAGCTTCAATATCAGTTGCGCTGAGACTTGTAAATACATCCTTTTGGTTGTGCAAGTTGCAAAAATTTACTATCGCCCTCATATTAACTCAATTCAGATATATTGTTTCGCTTAACCTTATTTTCAATCGCTTGTACCCGTAGGAATAGTGATATCCAACGTAGGTACCGCACCTGAATTACCGAATACCTTCACAATATTGAATGGTGTAGACTGAACAAAAGATTCTATTATACAGTATTTACAGAGACAGTTTCACTTTTTCTCAAGAATCTAGCTGTAGTTCAATGAATAAGGAAATCTTTATGTCATTGTAGAGAGTACTTCTTTGCCCCTGTTGACTGTTATCTAAATAATTAATATAGTCTAATTAAGTCTTCCGACTGGGTTGCGACGATTATAAATCAAATGTAACACCCGCGATGATGGCACGATAAGCGTGTTGCGTTCCGAGACCAACCGGCGTAAACCAGTAATCGAGCCGGGATCTATGTCCCACCCACCTTTGTCACTACTAGTGCTTTGCTCCGGTGACCAATTCGCCGGTAGAACCAGGTCTCTTTGTAATCACCGGAGATTTTTTTTTGTCTTTACGTTCTAAATTTTACAGTAAAATGATTTTTTGAAGCAGTGAGGGCTCAATGGTAGCGTGTACGACTTCGCGTCGATTGACATGAGTTCGAATCCCTGCAATGAGCCTGAGCTTTCGATGAAGGAAAACATCGTGAGGAAATCATAGCATGGTAGTAGTTCTTTTTCTAATGCCCGCCTGGCTAGCTACCACCCTCAAGTTGAGAGTGGTATAATATGTCCAAAGTTTGACTGCGGAAGCATTATCACCACACCTATTTCTATCTCAAAGCAGCTGAGCTCGCTCGCGAAGCTATGTCTCGGTCCGAAGGACATGGTTGGCAACAATCAGATGATAACATCCTAAGCCTAGCAATTTTTATCAAAATATTGTTTTTGCTAGTACTATCCATGTAATAATTACCTATTGTCGAGTTCATATAACTTCGTCAAAAGAGTTATGATTTAAAAGAAGCGCAGTGTCGCGCAGTGTTGAAGCAATGATGCCTCAGTGGTATCGTGTACGACTTCGCGTCGATTCACGTGAGTTTTAATACCTGCAATGAGCCTGGGCTTTCGGTAAAGGAAAACATCGTGAGGAAACCATAGCATGGTGGTAGGGCATTTTCTAATGCACGCCTGGCTATCTACCACCCTCAAGTTGAAAATCTGTCGCCAAACACCAATAGGTGTGTTCCGGCAGCTGTACTTGAGAGCCAGTCTTCCACTAGGTTTAGCGAGTTATCATCTTGGGAAATATCGTCACTTCACATCAGGTGAGATTGCGGCCACTACACCAACTACACTGAGCCATCAATGTTTCGAAATTTAAATATTTGATAAAAAAGACCGAGTTCCTTGACTGGTTCCTCTTCTCGATGACTGGGATATTTTGCGAACCGGCGGTATTGTTTTGACGTTCATAAGTGCCTTCTTAAGACTAAATTGAATAAAGATGTTTTGACATTTGGAACATTATCGTATATACTTATATAAAATCAGCTGTCAATAACCCCAGTGTTACAGCTTAAAATAGGATAGGTTGGTGTATTTAGGACTTACTTAACAGCTTCACAGGCACCTTCACTGGATGAGCAATCACTTCTGCTTAATTTCAGATTTTTATACGTTTTTACTTTAAATTTATCGGTATACTCGCAAGGCCATTTTTCATGCAGATTCAAACCACGGAGGATTTTTTAAATTTTTTTTCTATTAGAAGGCGCGAGTGTCGCGTGTGTTGTTCGGTCGCGCGTCGCGTTAATTTTTTTTTTTTTTTTTCGAACTTACTATACTGTTAGCCTTAGGGGCCCTGGAGCCTTTACGGCTTTTACAGCTTTACCGGGCTTGGGGGCGAGCGCTTAGGGCACTCAGCCACGAAAGCTAAGCAACAACATCCGAGGGTGCCAAAGTGGCCGAACCTCGGCTCGGACTGTTGCGCGTATGCAATTAAGTCGCGATCTGACTAATTCCCTATCCGTAATTCGATCTAAACTAACTATACATATATACATGTTTCTGCCCCCTGGTAGGAGGGAAGGAACATGTGTATGTGTATTTAGTGGTCTGAATTTTTTTTTGTCTAACCAGGCAAAAAAAGAAAAAAAAGGTCCCTTACAGAACCTATGTACCTATGTGTTATGCATGTGTATAATGCAGTGTCATGTATGGCTGTGAAAGCTAGTGATTGTAGAGTCACTTGTATCGCGCGAGCGGCTGCTTGGCTCAAGGGCTCCATGCCGATGGATCGGACCTAGGCATGAGTTGCCGCAGAGGAGGGCGGTCGTGGCGGGTACGCGTCGCGTTATTTGCCGCTCGTTGGCGGGAGGTTTGAATTAGGAAAGGACAAAGGGAGAGGATTAAACTTGTTCATCAAGAAAAATGCCACTTATAGCGTTCCGGAATAGCGAAAAAACACTTATATCTACCAACTTTTACGGTGATCGGTCAAACGATTTAATCACCAATACTATACTAATATTAGTCAAACTATACTATCTAATATCGTAAGACTCATGCTGTAAGTAAGTATAGGAAATTAGAACAATAATATTCTACACGGGTGCGTTGGTAGCAGCGAGGTGAAGAATTGGTCGAATAAACTTAACACGACTGAAACCATGGTGATCTATCAAATGCTCAGGATGTAAATAATAATAATGCTACTACTTGTAAATAAATAAATTAAAAAACTTTTCTACAAATCCCAACGAACTTTCTCAAATGTAGCCAAACGGCGTGAAATATAAAGCAAAACTGATTACGCCGACAAGGCTCCAACCCAACCCATATCAATGTGAAGTGACGTATCCCGTTTAGCCAGTGAGAAGAATGAAAGGAATCTGGAACTGCCTCACTGCAAGGGTGTACCTAACCGTGTAATAAACTGCACGCCGTCAGCCCTACGGTGATAAGTTACTGTGTTCATAAATTACGAATGTCTAAAATAATATTATTGTAAAGAGATTTCATATTTACAATCTTTTCTCTTCTATATATTGCAACGCCATCTTAAAATATTTAAATTATATTATTCATTTTGTAACGTTAAATACAGAGCTTTCAAACAAAAAAAGGCTTCTACTAATAAATATCTGTCTCCTACGTGCTTTAACATTATTAGTTTTCTAAATTAATTTTTTAATAGTATCGCAAGATTAAGTAGATTCATGAACTCTTTTATGACTTTAATTATAACTTAGTATTAATGTCTACATTAATATGATCCTGAGATGAGTCCTAGTTTATATTTATGTTTGACTAGCTGCTGTCCGCCTTCTTCGCTAGGTGTAATTTTGGTTTTTAATTGAATATATCCGTAAATAGCACTTCTGGAATCTGGAACTCTCCTTGTCAGTTATCCTTTTAAATATAGACAGACATATAATTCTTGTTTCAAATGAAATCTTAAAAGTTGTGTCCAAACCAACCTGATAAATAATCTTTGGTTTTTGGTATGTCAGGATCGTAGGAAGTGGAAGGACGTGGTCTCTGCCAACCCCGTTGGGAAAGAGGCGTGATTTATGTAAATTCAACTAGTAATTCTAGCTCCTTATATAGCATTTATGTAAGCGTTTAAAGTAAGTCACAACACAAAAAAAATAAGATATTTTATTAATTGGCTATATCGTCATAGCTTGGTCATCTGTATAAGTCTAATCAAATTTATTTCATATATGTTCAATAAAAAGATGATTTGATATTTTATTCGCAACTACGCGAAGCTGTGTGTGGTTTTGTAGCAACTAGTTTTATGGACAATAACAATGTTTATGTTAACGATATTCGGAAGCTTATTCTACTAGTTTTGCTGTTAAGAGGAAACGTGGTCGACGAATCATTTGAAAAATAGATTTTAAATGAAATCTATTGCTGTCGCGCTATACCCAAAATACTTAATAAAGCGCGAAAAGAACAACTTTAGCTCGAAATAATAATACCCAGACCTAAAAATAATTTATTGGGCTCAAAACAGAGAATATTACATTTTAGAGTTTTCACAAGAATACAATACAGTAGTTAGAAGCAAATGATGGCTCAGTGGTTGCATGTACGACTTCGCGTAGATTAACGTGAGTTCCAATCCCTGCCATGAGTCTGAATTTTCGGTGAAGGAAAACATCGTGAGGAAACCATAGCATGGTGGTAGGGCATTTTCTAATGCCCGCCTGGCTAGCTACCACTCTGAAGTTGAAAATCTGTCGCCAACCACCAATAGGTGTGTTCCGGCAAAAACACATGAGAGCCTGTCTTCCTCTAGATTGAGCGTGTTATCATCTTGGGCCAGATCGACACTTAACAGCAGGTGAGATTGTGGCCACTACGTCAAAACCTACAACGATATCAAAAAAGTAACATTGAAATAAATTCGAACTGGCTTGTTACTATGAATCGTATATCGAGTATATATAAATAATCTATGCATTAAAATTATAATACATTATGTTATGAAAAATTGTAATGCAGTACCTGTACTAGGCCTAGCCTGTATTACTGATAATACCGACTTCCTCATCCATCCATTCAATCAGGCAATCTTTTGCTGCTGGACCTTGGCCTCCCCCAAAGATTGCCACAACGACCGCTCCTGTGCAGCTCGCATCCAGCGAGTTCCAGCAATCTTCACTAGGTCTTCGATCCACCTTGTGACGGGTCTGCCTACGCTGCTTCTTCCGGTACTTGACCGCCCCTCGAGAACTCTACGATCCTATCAGGCATCCGTTGTAAGAGCGATGTGTCACGACCACTGCCACTTAAGTCTAGCAATTCTAAGAACTATGTCGGTGACTGTTTCTTCTGCTGATCTCATCGTTTCTAATTCGATCACGTAAAGAAACTCCGAGCATAACCGTATCCCTTGCCCTTTAGTTACCTTGGGCTTTCTCATCAGAGCCAACGTTAGATCAGAGCGAACGTTAAATGTCACTAATTAGAAAAATGAATAAATGCGATCCCGGTGATGATTTACAATTACAAGCATTTAATTTTACAATTTTATATTAATTATTCCATTGTAATAGGTAAATAAAACCTCTTCTGAATATAATATTATGTAATTTATGACGAACTCAAAATTTCGTAATTCTCCGTCCCCTTCCACTTCGTAATCCCCTTCCAAAACTGGACTGATTTTAATATTTTTTTGAATAATAATATCAGACAGACTATGCCTATATTAAGTTTTTATTAATTTTTGTATTCGTCAAATGTTTTTACTAGATATCTGATAACGGTGGTATAAATGGGCAATTTCAATAATTTTAAAGAGCCCTAGAATTAGAATAATTGTGTAAAAAAATAGGAACTTAGATATAGATTGTATGGTGTATTATAATTTGATCTAATACCATTATCTAGGGATTAAACAGATGAATATGTTTATATGATCTCGTTTTGTATGGTACTTTTAAGATGTCCGAATTATTACAATTATTACATAACTAATTATAATTTTAAAATAACTCGAATATTTCAAAGAAAATGGTTCATCAAAAAGGTTCGAATTAAAAAAAAACAGATATCCTTATTTCAATTTATATTGCATTAATAATAGAATTAATTAGACGGAAAAGTGGATAAGATGGGCGGACGGTGTATAATGCCCAATTGTCACCATCTGCCTTCTTCTTAATATTTCTGACATACGGGCGTATAGATTCGCCCACAAAAAATATACTATATTTGACATTGAGGTATTATGTAGTACGTACTTTGATAATGATTTTAATAATTATACCTATTTCGTGGATGCTAAATTTGTCGTGCTTTTGACATTTGTGGGCAGTAAATGCGTGATTAGTGATTCACGCATAGCATAGTGAAATCACGTTAGATTTAAGAAACTATTTTTAGTCACCAGTCTTTTGTACAATAATAAGTATAACAAAAAAATCGCTCCATATACTAATTGGTTGGCTGTCTTCAAAAGGGATGGTTCATAAAAGTATTCATTGGATTTTATTACCATTACTAATCAGACACGTTTCAGTCACTGTTATAAAGTTGAGTTATATTTGACATAATATTAAATCATCAAACTTGGTCGAGTTTTATTTCAATACTCTAAACATATGTACTGAGAATGATTTAGAAAATACAAACGTATAATATTAGTACATATTAATATTAGTCATGCTTACCAACATCCACCTAAATACGGTTATCAAAACTTTAACGTTTTCCTTTTTCCTCCGCTCTATTCTATCAGCTGTCATCTCAGTATTGGCAACTTTTGTACAAAAACAATTCCTCAGAAAATACGTCCATTCCTTCTACGGTCTCACTCTATTCATATATCCCTCCACGATTCTACTTAATTTTTTTCTAGTTTTATGACTTATCCCTCCTCATGCATGCACATACCACGCTAAACTATTACTCCTTAACTTTTCTGCTACTAGTGCTACTTTCATACTTCCATTTACATACTCTATCTTGAACTGTTCATGTATTATTAGAGAATCCAAATCTCCTAGGAGAAAAGTGTTAAGGTCAGCAACATTTTAGCGATATTTTTGATGTTCCAAGGGTCCATAGGCTACAGTAACAACTTACAATCAAGAGTGCCGAGCGCTTCTTTGCCACATTAGTTTTATAAAAAAGTATACTAAGTTGCAAGCGCTCCTTTTTATTCTAATCTCAGCAAAACGACTGTACTTAACTTGAGGGTCTGCAAGAAATGCACAGCTAATCTGGAAACGCGATGCACCAATATCAGTCACTATGACTGGGTTGTTACCATGCACATTCTCGTCGAAGGAGGGTACAAGTACACTACGATCTTGCTCTCAAGATTGTTAACAGCATGTGCCATATATAGGTGAGACTAGCTTGAACGTCTCGTAAAGTATTTTTTAACCTGATTAATTTTAGGACACTGTAACTTGGTAACATCATTCACCATCACCATTACTTATTATTAAATTTAATATAAAATTAATTGCAAGTTACAACATAATTAGTACTTAAGATTTGCTCATTTGAATGTAAACTGGAAAAAATGTTGTGTACTATGCGGTTCCTAAAGATTATAATTTTAGTTTTATAATTCCATTTTACGAAAGTAATACGCCATAATCACTTGTGAGTCTCGCAGTTTTCTTGCAAATGTTTGATCTATTTAAACTGCCACGAAGTAGAAACCTGGTACATAGATCAAAGAGTTCTAAGTTGGATCATAAAATTTGTGAATTTTTGTAATCATTTTTTTTTTATTCATTCATTTCTATTTGTGGGAATATAGTAATAAATTGATTCATTCGTATCATTTTAATATACCTCTCCTGCTTTTTTAAAATCTGGAAGTTCCTTCTGGATCATTTTTTTTTTGTATTGACTTATGTGACTACTGGTTTATGTGAGACTCCTACTCACAAAAATCTCACGGCATTCTGGATATTCGACCAGGTTTGATGGAGTACTTTGACATTCGTAGTCATATATCCATCCCGTTTTGCATATGATCTCTGACGAGTTTAACCGATTTCTATTAAAAATCACTGGCATACTTTGAGGGAGTACATAGATTTTTCTTTTTTTTTAAAGTAACCGGTACTCGCCGTCCATCTCAGCAGTGTGTCAAAACACCAAAAGGTGTCCTGAAGTCGTTGCACACATTATCATAATACATTACCATAATTCGTCGCATCCATTCTCGAGTCGTGGCTGTGTTACAAAGCAATTTTTGGTCCTTCGTTTTCGTAATGTGTATTATGTAATCATATGATTACCTAGTTTTGGGTGTAAGAGTTAATATTTTAAGATTTTTTAAAAATTAGTTAATATTCAGATGCAATTTTTTGAGTGAATTATTACAGTACAGTCCACTAGAGAACTACGTCTATTGACAGTTGTAACTATCATACCAAACTATAAATGATACAGTGAAATGGTCACTAGTGGTAGTATCATATAGCAACTATGTTATACAGCTACAGATACATGCGCTGGCTGATTGATATGACCAGTCGAAAATTTCGTATATCGGGTTATATTAGTATTATGACTGTTCATTCGATAACTTACAATCTATACTAAGTTCTAGAGTTTTTTTTGTTTGTTTTAGCACCTTAATCTCTGAAACTACCAGTCAGATTTGAAAAATACTTAATTGCATTTTATAGATTATTTATTGAGGAGCGGAGCAGTTACTAAAACCGAGAACGAAGTAAAAATGTGGACGGGCCGTGTTGATGACGCGGAGTATCGGGGGTCGTGGGCAGGTTAGTCGCCCGAAAAGAACCGAGCATTACCGAGACGGGCCGAGCTGTGAATATCTAACCCCAAATTATTGTTTACGTCGAAGTACTGTAAGTTATCCATCAGTAGTTCAATTATTATTATTTTTGAAACTACGGAGCTCATCTTGTAATGTATAAAATAATAGTTAGGTATACATAATAAACATATAACAAACAATCTTGGAAAAACAAATTGTTTAGGTTACCTCCCCTACATTTAAAGTGGAAATGATTTTTTTTTCTCGTCTATTCCATTGTGTTGGATAGAAATTCGTTCAGAAATTTTGCGAGTTTGTGAAAACCATTTTTCGACCTCCAAAACGGTTGTTTTGGGTATGTGGTATATAATGAAGTTAAAAAGAAAACTATCAGTGGTAAATTGACTTTAGAAGTTAACGGGAAATAGTCAATCAACTTATAAAACGTTATTATAAAACTGTCATATTAGGACAGGTAATTACGGATCCATACACTGCGCGTGACTAGACCCGCACTGGCAAATTTTTTTACTAACTAATTTTTACAATTAATGACCACCGTCAAACAAACAACAAAATAACTGGAACCCATCGAAGTATATCCGAAGGCGGCCTCACAATCCCTGACAAAGGTGACACCGTAACAAAAAACTTCGCAGAGGGGTCGCCGAAAAAACCGCAAGACAAAGTGGCTACGACCCCGGACAATCCATCAAAGGTTTCAAAACTAGACGCGGCTCGGGCCGATATCAAAATGTAGTTACCATTGTCCCCCGGCTGATAAAATATGAGCTTTGACGTTGACAAATCGGCGCGAACCACGTCACGCAAGAAATGTAGACATACAAAGTCACTATGGCGGAATTGAAATTATTTTACTCATCACTTATACGTGACATAGTGTATCTCAACGAACGTTTTAAGTAAAAATTGTGCAATATACTACAGTGAAAGCACCACTGCCACGTCTGTTTCAGCCGCAAAACAGCAATGCTTACGCTACTGTCACTACAGACGATCTGCGTTTGCAGTTTGGATGCGGTTTTGGTGTCGTTGGCATAATTGCATAACAGTCGTTAGAACTGCAAGCTGACTGCAATAGAACTTAACTTGTGACTGCAGGCGAAATGCGCAATCGTTTGACAGGTTTGATGCAGTTATGTCGATTGCACCAAAACCGCATCCAAACTGCAATTGTACAGTTAGCTAACATCTCAAATACAGATCGCTTGTGATGACTCGAAGAGCGTGGCTAGCAACACGCACTGGAAAATGAGGCTGTTCAATTCAGTCCTCAGAAGTGACTTTTGCATTTGAATAGAGTTTTGCAAGCAAGATTTTTTGTAGGGTAATTAGAAACTGTATTGACACATTAATTAATCAAGGCTTTGTCTTTACATAAAATGTTCTGTTTGGCGATTATATCTAATATCAGTCTGGTAGCAAATATATGACTTAATGATTTTTAGCGTTTATTACTTAAACCGCACATATTGTAAACAGACAAGGTAATATGAAAATTTAAGTTACCCATGAATGAGCCCAAACAAGATATCTCTCCTGTAAGTTAATGAAGAGTTAGATATCCTGCAGATTCCAGATGATGCTGGAGCATCAGCTCAATGTCGCCATGTTCTTTTAATATCATTGAAGTAACAGATCACCAAATTTTGACTCGATCAGGCCTGCGGAAGATGCTCACATCTATTTTTCAGCTAGAAAAGGGCTGATAATCTTCAAAGAGTTGAACAGATTTTCTTGAAGTATAGTTAGGAACACTCTCGATCAAGTCACCTTTCAAACACACACACAAAGTACACCCACACACACGTATACAGCAGGTACACACGTTAAACTTATAACACCCCTTTTTTTATGTCGGAGTTAATAAAAATCAACGTCATGATGTCTTCCGTATATTTTATCATATTTCATGCTAGAAATATGCACTGTAACAATAATGTATTATTTTAAATAACTGTGCAGGTGTGCAGGAGGCAGATGGTGTTGAGTAACATACTTTTTTCATATCTTAGCTCGGCAAAATAGCTTTACAGAGCCTGATGGTAAGTACGGTACAGTTCACAAACAACGGCGCCCGTTGATGTCATAGATTTCAATGGCAGGCATCAATGTCATGCTAGCGTGCTGAAATGCCGCTTCACGCTCTGTTTAAAGGATCTAATAACACTGAAAGGAGGGAACACGTTGGCTGAAAAACCATTCAACATCTAGACTGCACGGCAGAGGTAAGAATTTGCGAACTTCTTTATTGTTACCGTGAAATGCGCTATCGTGTAGCTACTAGTCTTCGTATGGAAGGGAGATGATGAGATAAGCTCAAACAACCCTTCAGACTATTCACCATGATACAAACACGGAAGCTGTTAAATCATGAAAGGTTAACTTACACGAAGCTTAACCTATTTTGTACGTTACTGTCATGCTTTCTGTGGATTTTGTCGGTTCACTGTATGGAAACATATATTTTCTGATCTCTTTAGTATTAAAGCATTGATGGGCAATATAACTACATAATCAATAAATTCCATAATTCATTTTAATCAAATAGAATAGAATTCTAACAAGAAATATCTAAGCTCCGAGGTCACTCGACTCACCCAATTTATATTATCGATTCCAAACAATAACTCGTTTAGTTACTTCTTCAAACATTAATCAAGGAAAATCAAGACAAAAACGTACAAACATCAAACCAATGTTTACAGGAAACTCTTCTTATCACAACAGGGAGGGGAAGTATTTATCTTGTACTGAATAGGCTTCAGGAGTAGACAGACAGTCCGTTGTTGTGTTTTGTCGAATAATTTGAAACATCAGCCAGTTGGCTTTTTTGTTTATCTGCCGTTAGGGCTATTTACTTTGTTACAAATTCTATTGTTATGTCGGCGAATTTGCTGCCTTAGTAAATTACTTTAGTAAATTTTCGAATACTTTTAAAACGTATGTATATACATCACCTGATAATTTTACGAACTGTTAGTTTATTAACAATCTAATCAAATTGTGAACGGAGACTAATAATAATGAACTTTTGATGTTATGTCTTTTAAATGAAGCAAAATCATGATACTAGATTTTGAAATTGTGAATTTGCAATGGCTTATTTGCATCGGTCATGATGGTTACAATTTAAATTTAATCTAATCAATCCAGTTATAGTCCATAATCTAGTCTATAATCCAGTTATAGTTATCCGTAACCGTGACAGATTATAAAATTTCGGTAGATTGTGAACGGACAATAAAATTTGCAATCTAACGGTAACATTTTCGTAGGTTTAGAAACTAACTGGATTGATTAGGTTAAATTTAATAGCAAATTTTATTGTCCGTTCACAATCTACCGAAGTTTTATGATTTGTCTAGATTGTTCATAAGCTATCGTTACGTATCGTACAATTATCCGGGGACAAAAACAGCGATGTTAGTTAACATTATTTTTATTCACAATGCACGCAACAATTACTAGTTATAATAAGTTTACAAATATATATAAACAATAACGTTATTGTCGCATGCATTGAAAAAACAAAATTTCTAAATAAATCCTTCTAAATAAATCATTAAAAAATACAAATTGAATATGAAAACCTATAACGGAAAAAATGAACTTTGCTGTTTTTGTTTCTATATGACTTCTATCTACTTAATACAATTCTTAAGACTTACTGACGGACAACGCACTATTTAAACCGGTGGGTTTAGAAGCATGAAATTTTACACAAGAAGTTGTTTATGTAACATCAGTGAGCATTTAAAAAAGATTTCTGAAAATTCGTCTCATAAAGAGCTTAAATAGAGGGCGTAAATAGGATTATCCCTGATATATTGCCAACAGGAAACACCACCGGGCACATGGTTTGTAGCGTTTATAAACAGTTCTGGTTGAACTCATACTGAAAACTTTTAATTCTTATATTTATATTCTATTCTAAGTCTATTTTATACGCTACGGTCTAGTGGGGAGGTTTGGAATAGACATATGCAGTTTTTGAACCTAGAGACGACCGGCGCAAAATCTAGAAACAATTGTATTGAGTGACACCGTAAATTGAACCAGTACGTGCCCATACACGATATGTCTCACGGTCGAACTCCGCAGGTAAATCACTCTTTTAGAAAGTATCGTTTATGGGAGGCGTAATATACGTTGATATTAAAGCAAAGGAAATGCCTGGCGCATAGCAATTAACATCAAAGTAATTAATAATGTTTTAGTAAATGTTGCCTATTTAAGAATTTCGATGTAAACCGTTCACATATCATTTAAAATTCTAAGCTTATAGTCCACTTTATATCCATTTTTCTTTGCGTCGATGTCTAGTGCTCTAGTAATTTCTTTTATTCTGTTGAAAACATCTGTCATGCTGAGGTTTGAAATAGTTTTCTTTTCCTCTCGAGGCTGGGTACGGTATATATTCTTTTGATGGAGCGCAGCCTTGATGTATGATGGGACTTCTGCAATCACATTTTGAATTTGAATATTAAAAAAAATGGTAACTCAGTCAAGAGGGCTAAGATTACAGTAACATCGCTATTGGTGCGACTTAAAGATTCGAGGATCAACAAGCAATACCAGCACACCATAAAAATAAAACAGTTTACAATACACATACATTTTTTAAATTTGTATTTCTGATCAATGGGAATTTTACTTTCGGATATTAAGTATTGTTAGTCCATGAGAAAGCCCTCTTACCATAGAAAAAATCTTAGTAAATACATTTTGACATTTATTATTTTTATATATTATAATAGCACAGAAATGTGAAAGAAACATGCCCAGCGAGAGTTCAACAATTCATCGTCAGTCGCCGCTATTATACCGGCCCGTGTAAAATGAAACTGAATATGCGCTGGCTGATCCCAAAATGCAAAGTACATAAGCGAAACACTATGACGGACTTTTCACAATATGCATGGTAGTCGAGACGCAGAAGAAAGGTAGGACACAGACAAATTTATTTGTAGTATTGTAGTTATTTATTTATTTCTCTCTAATTGGGGCAGCCCGACTCTTAGAACATATCTACCCTACAGAAGTTTGCAGCCAAATGATCTAGTGTTCTGTTCCAGCGGTGAGTAAGATTTCCAGAGCTCCTTGTTGAAGAGGGGGAGTTGAAAGAGAGGTAGGGCACCGAGAAATTTCTTTGGATATTTCTCTTTACTTTATTGGATCTATTGATTCTTTTTTTTTTTGGTCCTGTGATTTGGTTTTTTTTTTTATTCTGATCTACTAATGGGTTAATATTTCTTCTTTTAGAATTAATAGTGATTCTTAGGTATGACCGGCTATAAGAGAGGTAGGGCACAGAAAATATTATTTGTAGAGATTTTTATCTATTTGGGCCAGTGCGACTGGTGGAATACTTCCACTCTACAGAAGATTGTAGCCAAATAAACTTGTGTTGTGTTCCTGCGGTGAGTAGAGTTACCAGAGCTCCTTGGGGTAAGGACTTCAAGATAAACAAAGCGCTTGAGATAACTATGGTGTTACAAGCGTCCATAAGCTACAATAGCCGCTTACCAACAGGCGGGCCTTACTCTTGTTTGCCACCTTTGTAGTATAAAAAAATAAATAAAAGTACAGCCCTACCACCACTATGTCTTAAGTCTTAAGATGTTATTTCACGGTAGTTCAAACCTATTGTTTAATTTTGTGGGCCGAGATGAATAAATACGGTATAGCTAATTCAAGTCTTATGAGTATTTATATCTTCAGCTTATTTTCACTTTCATCATTTTGTATACGTTTTCTCACATTAATTACACCACATAAAACAGTATCTCTTTCATGTGTAAACACAATGTTATTTAAATATAAATAATTAATATACCTCTATTAAAAGAAAATTCGAATTGTGATGCAACAATCACGACCGTTATTAGACCAATACCAAGAGCAAGTAGCATTGTAAAGTCAAGTGATCACTGCAACTGAAAAATTACATGCGATATTGATTTCGAAAAAAAAACCTTTTACTATGTCGTTTTACAATACACACACTGATCGGGAGGCCAATCCACATCTTTACAATATGGTAAACATAAGAATTTGCAAACTTGTATGTTCTTACCGAGATGAATCCTACTTTGTAGCTGTGGCTTCCTATACCAGTTCACTTGGTTCGGTAGTGGAAGAGGCATGATACGATAGAATTGTCTACACTCTCTCGCATAATTTTTTTTTTTTTTTTTTTTTTTTTTTTTTTTTCGAACTGACTACACTGTTAGCCTGAGGGGCCCTGAAGCCTTTACGGCTTTTACAGCTTTACCGGGCTTGGGGGCGAGCGCTTAGGGCACTCAGCCACGAAAGCTAAGCAACAACATCCAAGGGTGCCAAAGTGGCCGGACCTCGGCTCGGACTGTTGCGCGTATGCAATTAAGTCGCGATCTGACTAATTCCCTATCCGTAATTCGATCTAAACTAACTATACAGATATACATGTTTCTGCCCCCTGGGAGGAGGGAAGGAACATGTGTATGTGTATTTAGTGGTCTGAAATTTTTGATCTAGACTAACTAGCCTCAAAAAAAGAAAAAAAAAGGTCCCTTACAGAACCTATGTACCTATGTGTGTTGTGCATGTGTGTATAATGCAGTGTCATGTATGGCTGTGAAAGCTAGTGATTGTACAGTCACTTGTATCGCGCGAGCGGCTGCTTGGCTCAAGGGCTCCATGCCGATGGATCGGACCTAGGCTTGAGTTGCCGCAGAGGAGGGTGGTCGTGGCGGGTGTGCGGGCGCGAAGTTAACCGTTCGTCCCCTTCGGAGGGAACGGTGGTTTCGCGGGCGTGGGCGCGAGCACGCATATGTTGCGGGAGCGGACGCGTAGAATTTGTTTGCTTTCTCTATGTCGTCGTCGGGATCGACAAAGAGATTTCGCGGACGGCGTTTGTAACGTTGGACAACGGGTATCGCGTGGTTAGGCGTGTAGTTCACAAAGGACTTTACAAGCGGGTTTGGATGGTTCGAAGCGCTATCGAAGTATCTCCTAGCGAGATACTTCACATAGGCTTCTAACGAGGGAAGCCTCATGTCCCTGTGTAGGTCCATGTTCCTAACGAAGGCTGGAGGGTCAAGCAGGCGACGGAGGAATCGATTTTGCACTCTTTGCAAGCGGGCAAAGTTGTGTTTGGACATATGTGCGAACGCGGCGCAACTATATGTCAAGATCGGACAAACGCACATCTTGTACAGTGTAAGCTTATGTCTTATGGACATTTTGCTTACCGAACTGAGCAAGGGTCGTAAACGGGAAAGGACCCAAATGGCCCTATTCCGGACTCTAGTGACGTGTGGGTTGAAGTTAAGCTTCGAGTCAAGGATGACACCCAGATATTTTGTCTTGGTGGCCCAAGGGATATTTTTACCGAATAATGTTAGAGGTCCTACCGTGCGTGGTAATCTGCATGTAGTCGGTTCGAACATAATCGCGGCGCTCTTAACCGGATTAATAGCTATACGCCACGTTCGAAACCACTCTCCGAGAGTGGTTACGGCGCGTTGTATTTTGTGAGCGAGAAAAGATCTGTTCCTATTTGACGCGTATATGACTGTGTCGTCAGCGTAGAGCCCTACCTCGACCTCGGGGGGTTTCGGGAGGTCGCTGACGTACAAATTGAATAGGCAAGGTGCCAGAATGGAGCCTTGCGGGACGCCTGAACGAATGGGACGTGCGGTGGAGAGTACTCCTTCCACTCGGTAGTGGAAGGTGCGGTCGCTTAGGTAATCGCGGACTAAATGTACTAGCCTATCCGGGACTTCTAAATGGTGAAGCTTGTGGACCAGTCCGGCGTGCCAGACCTTATCGAAGGCCTTGGCTACGTCGAAAAAGACCGCAAGCGTGCGGGCGGGAGCGATATTGCTCTTAGCGAAGTTACTCGTGATGTGCTCCGTGAGGCGGTGCACTTGATGTGTACACGAGTGACGGGCGCGAAAACCGAATTGTTCGGGCGGGTATAAATTCTTGTCGTCTATAACGACCTTGAGCCGGTTCAGAAGGATCCGCTCATAGAGTTTCCCTAGAGTGTTTAGGAGACTGATCGGGCGATAGCTATCGGGAAGCGAAGCTTTTTTGCCGGGCTTGCGAATACCTATAACTATAGCTTTTTTCCAGACGGCTGGAAAATAGCAGTGGGCTATGGCTACATTGAAGATGCAGACCAAAAGAGCTATGAGGTGATCAGGAAGAAGTTTGAGTACTTCATTCCTGATACCATCAGGACCGGGAGATTTCCTGGGCTTAAGGCCTTTAATGATAGAACAGACCTCATCTGGCGTGACCGGGGTTAACGTTTCCGCGGGAGGAATCAACGTGAGTTCCTGAACGGCGGTCTCGATAGTTTCGATGTGGGCAGTGTCTACGTTGTCGCAGTTTGGGGAGCACTGGCTCTCCAAGCTTGCGGCAAGGCATTCTGCCTTATCGTCGCTATCGAACGCGAGTGGGAGATCGGGGCCCCTTTCGAGGGGCGGCATCTGGGCGGAAGCTTCTAACTTCAGAGAGCGGGCGAGGTTCCAGTAAGCCAGATGGGACGGCTTGAGACCCTCTAAGAGGTTATCCCACCGGTGACCTCTGTACTCTCCGATGCGAGTTCTAACCTCTCTCTGAAGTTGTCGTAACCTACGGGTGTTATCCCTCGTCGGATAAGAGTCATGTGCACGTGTCGCGGCGTTCTTTTCCGTGATTAACGCTCGTAAGCCGGGGGGGAGTATAAAACGGCGTTCGTTTGCCGCTTGCACCTCTCTCGAGGCCTCCCTTACACCGGTTTGGAGGTAGTCGACCAGGGAATCGATGGCTAAATCGGCGTCTGCGGTTGACTCCAATACGTCGGGGATCCTAGCTAGGCTGGACGGGGTCGCGTTATCGGATAAGTAGCGATTTAAGATCGCGTAGTCAACTATTTTGACTTTTGGCGGACTGGGGTCGAACGGTTGCCCGAGTTGTAAGATAACCGGGCGGTGGTCGGAGTCTAGTTCGTGTACGACTTCTAAAAGTCGTAACCGAAGTGAGACACCTTTGAGGAGGGCTATGTCAAGTACTGTCGGTTGACAGTTGTCTTGAAAGTGCGTGGGCTCTAGCGGTGCTATGACGTCAAAGCCGAGCACGTCGCAAAGTAGTTCTAGTATAACCCCGTTACGGGTGTTGCGCGGGTTGTTGAAAAGGGTGTGACCGCTATTGAGGTCGCCTGCTATTATGACTGATTGGTCGAGTGAAAAAAGCGCCTCCAGATCGGACTGAAGGAGTCTTTTATTCGGAGAGAGATATGCAGAGACAAGCGTGATTGACGGATGGCCAGTCATGCCTATTCTACAGACGGACACTTCCATATTGGTAAGTGCGGGAGGGTCTATTGGCATGCAATAGAGGGAACGCTTGTAGTAGATGAGCGTGCCGCCTCCTAGGGTGGCACGGTCATTTCTGACTATATTGTAGTTTGCTATCTTAGGGTCGCGCCTACTGGGTTTTAGAAGTGTTTCTTGTACTAGAAACACGTCTATCTCCCGTTCCCTAAGAAAGGTGGATACTAAGTCCCGTTGTGGAAAGAGGTTTCGCGCGTTAAAAAAAGATATATTGAGGCTTCTAGGCTTAATGCGTGCCATTGATAACCGTTATCTATTTCCCGGCACGGGCCAGGCGCATTAGCGTCGCTGTCATCAGGGGGAAACGCCTGATGGATTCGCCGGGACCGTACTCAGCGACGCACTGTTCGTACGCCAGTACTTCCTGAGGGTCATGCTCACGGAAGAGCATGACCATGTAGTCAACGCCGCGGCGCGTGTTGACGGGCGGGGGGGCCTGAGCCTTAGGAGGCTGAGGGCGGGGAGTGGAGACCCATGCTGCTTGAGGAGCTCGCATGGCCGGAGGGGGTGCGCGGGGCGCGGGGGTGGCTGCCACCGGGGCGCTGGAGGCGCCCGGGAGGCTGGGGAAAGCCTCTGGCGTGAGCAGGGGCTTTGCCTGTCCTACGGCGGGACGTGTCCTCTGAGGAGGGGTGTGTCGCGTAGGGCGCATGGGTCGCATAGGGCGCGTGGGGCGCGGGGCACGGGGACAGCCGCGATAGTTCGCGGGGTGACCTTCGTTGCCGCATAGCACGCAGCTCGGAGGGGTAGCAGACTCACGAGTGCGCGAGCACTCGCTTGTCGCGTGGTCCCCGAGGCACTTAACGCACCTGGGACGGAGATGGCAGTTGCGTGCCGAATGACCGTACAGCTGGCAGTTGTGACACTGCGGAGGACTGCGGTTTTTGTGTGGGGGCTCTACGGCTATTCCGGAGAGCTCACACACTTTCCTAACGTTAAAAATGGCTCTGCCCTCGGGGGTCAGTTCCAAAATGACTAAGACCATGTCGAGAGGTCTGTTTTTCGATTGTCCGCCGTGCATTCTGTGCACTTCGCGGACAGGGAAGGCCTTGGCTAAGAGGTCAGTTTTGACCTCCTCGGGTGTGATTTCCACCGGGATGCGGCGGATTACAACCCGGAGTTGTCGTTCTTCCTCCAGGGAGTATGTGAAATATTCGAGGTTGCTGTCCCGGAGCAACCTGGTAAATTTGCGGTGTTCGTCCGAGGTGGAAACCTGGACGCGGATACCGTTGGCCGTGTTACTGGCCTGGGTGTAGTGGATGCGAAGTTCTCTCAGTTTCTCTGAGAGTTTTGTCCAGACCGATTTGTTCTGGACCGTGACGGGGGGCGGGCGACGCGCCTTTCTGCCGGCAAAGGTACCGGCAGGCGCTGAGGGCGCTGCGGAGCGGGGGGCGTGGCTGTTGAGCCCGGTTTTTTGCGCCTTTTGTGGGCGGGACTGAGTCTCCGGAGACTCGGGACGCGAACGCGGTGCCCGTTTGGCAGGCTTATTTTTTTGAACGAGGGTGAAGCCCTCGTTGTCTGTTCGGATTGCCGTGTCCATTTCGATGGACTCGGGTTCGGGTTCGGGGTCCGGACTGGCGGGTGAGTAGCTAACGTTTGTAGCTACTAGCGTCGGCGTGTCCGCTTCGGGAACTAGCGACGCAAATGAGTTGTTGGTTGGTAGCGCAGAGGGCGCTGGGGTCGGGGCTTGAATGCCCGGGGAACGCGAGCGCGACGATGGCCGTTTGTACGGCGTCTGACGGTGAGCGCGGGGTGCCGTCGAGCGGGAGCGCGGGACGGGCTTCTTGATTATCGCGTGTGGCGCGGCGGGGTCGCTGGCGGGCTCGGTGCCCTGAGCGATGGCAATGGCAACGGCGGGTTGCTCGGCCGCGATGGCCCTATTAAAGTCCGTCCAGAGCGACGGATGCAGGGTCGTTGCGAACGCTTTGAAGCGTTCGAGCTGAGATTGTTGTGCCATTCCGGCGGTGGCGTTTGGGCGGGCGGGGGTGAAGTTAAACCTCCCTGCCGGAGAGGCAGGGGGGTGCGCCGAGTGAATTTAAACGGCTATCCCGAGCCGTGTAAAGGGACCTGCGGGTCACGGTGTAATGACTCGCAGGAAAAAACCTACCGGGCCCTACGTGGAGGTCCCTATCAAGCCCGAGGCAGAGAACGCAGCCGGTATAAATACCTAGCTACGCCCAAACAGACACTCGGGGATGGATTTGTAGCAGGATCGGAAGGGTGGGAAGGAGACACTCAGGGCTTGACTATGACTCTATCAAGGGCCAAGATTCCTGAGCCCGGCCAAGTACTATCGTTTGCCTCTGAAGGAGGCAACCGAGGGGCGCTTGGGTCACGCACCCACTTGCTTTCGTTGGCACCGTCAGGTTTCAGGCAAGTGACCACTAAAGTGTGGATTTCGTCGTAATAGAAACAATTTGCTCTTAAAAGAGCAGTTTTATGGCTGTGTAGCGCTACACAATGGGTGCGAGCGAGACAGCGATACGCAGGTGCGGCGCAGGTGCGATGCAGGTGTGCAGCAAGGCCGGTCGGTCGTAAAACTTCACAAAGGCGGCAGAGAACAGTCGTAAACACGTCCGTTCCCGCCGGCGGTCGTGATCGGTCTCCTCTCGCATCATTTTTCGTTATCAGTATATAGTTACTTTCAATTTTCTAGCTACCTTCTAAGGACCAATAACAGTGAGCGATGACGTCTTTGGTCAAAATTCTCATCAGTAATATTCATTGTAAATATTTCATTAATTAACTTACATATAATAATATACACTATTTATTTCTAAAAAAAAAGAATAAAAAAAAGCCTGTTGGTGTCCCACTGCTGGGCAAAGGCATCTTCCCAAGGGAATGTATGGGGCTTATTCACCACGCCAGCCCAAGACGTGTTGGCAATTTCAAACACCGATAAACCAAAAGTTCTATATTTTTTCCACAAAAAGTAGTACTACAAGAATATTTCTCAGGCATTCAGGTTTCTTCACGATGTTTTTTATCACCGCCAGCCGATATGTTACCAATTTGAATTAGTAAGTGTATGCGAATTTCGAAAAATCCATGTACCAACGTACATGCCGAGGCTCGAACATACGAACATCGAGTCGATATTCCGCCAGTCTAAACTACTAGACCACTACGACTTTTCAATTAATTATTGATATTTATTTAATTATTTGAAAACAGACCCACACGTGCTGAACTTCGTAGCCACAGTTTTACGATAACCTCCATCTCGGCATGAACTAAAAAGTTCTTAATGTCTTATCTTTGCCGTACCGTGAAACTGCGGAACTATCTTCAAGCTAGTGTGTTCTCTTCTTCTTACGACATAGGGTCTTTCAAGCGTAACATGAAGAAATATTTTTATACTCATGACAGCGATGACCGTCGAGGGGTTGCTGATCTAACAGTGGTCGCCGTTGTTTTTGGAATGTATATACTGTGCTTACTGTGCTGTCACTGCTGTGATACTATAAAAATAATAAAGATTGTAAATTAATTATTCGAAAATATATTATACTAGCTGTGCCCGCGGCTCTGCTCGCGTGAACTACAGAATGCCCTCGCTCCAACACATGGCTGTCACCCGGCGGTTATTAAAAAAAAACTAAAGTGCTTATTGTCGATAATCAAGATATATACATATTTTATCGCAAACTTTTATGTAGGTTTTTAAGGTCTACAATTATGTAGTACGTTAATTTGATATATCTCTTATGGTTCACTCAGCGTAAGTCATTTATGCGCCCCAAATGCGTCATTTTTCCGAATTGATTCACCATTATCGTCACTGCTCATTTCGTATTTTACTTTATCTAACAAATATATCCTATAACCTGGCCAGATAGCATAGTTAATCGCAGTGGTTTTCGCAAGAAAATAACATAGACAGACGGACAGAGAGACTTTAAGTTTTATAATATGTATAGATTTCGAAAAATATAACAATATGTATTCTTTGAAAATTTAGTGGACGACCCACCTAAACGTTTTATAGCCTTTTGATTAGTTGTGTTATTGAAACCGATGTGTGTTTACAAAATATCGTTATGTTGTTAAAATGCGTGTTAAATTTTCTCAGCCAGTTTCTTAACCAAAAATAAATGATTTACATCTAAAAGTAATAAATAATATACACTCATAGACATATTTTATTTAATAATTCCTTACAATTAAAATACTCATTTCTGATTTGTTTTTTTTTTCGTTTAGTCTATTGTTTTTGTGTTCAAAAATGTTAATTTAATTAATTAATTCTTGTCAACGAATTTTAAAGGCTTATATAGTACAAATAAGTCTGGTTTCACTTTAGTTTGTCCTTTTTTATTGCGTTCCTCTAAATATGTCCATGAGTGTATATGGCGATTTATTAATCATTAGCAACTGAGATACTCATAAAGTATAGTAAAGTTAGTCCTAACAGCAAAAAGCGGTCACAATATATTACCAAAGTTCCTTAGCGCTTGTTCGACGATAAATTTCAGCTGCAACTGTTGTTTGCACCGTCCTTGATTATCGAAATTTGTTTCTATACAAATTAACATCCTATTATACATTGCTATAAGTTTTCGTCGGTCTGTTTTACTTTCCAGTGTTGAATAATTACATAATTTTCACAAAGACGTTTCTATACTACATCTGACTATAACTAACTAGAATAGAAACCTTAAATTAATGATTAGTTCAATCATTAATGTAAGGTAGAGACATAAAAAAACCTTACCGATTAACGTCATAGTAGTCTTACTGTTTTCTGTACTACTATTTTAAAGAGGTAAAGATTGTATAGAGGTAATCTCTGAAACTAAAGTTCTAATTCTAAAAAAAAATACTAATAGGAAGTTACGTTATCTCTGAGTGCTGTATTTTCTGAATGTTATTAAATTTTATGTCGTGATTAACGCGTCACTCCAGAAGTGACACAAAAGTTAAAAGTCAAAAAATATTTATTGTGTTTTACGTTCCCGTGCGAGTGGAGACAAACAGAATGGAAGCTACTTGTGGCTAAAAAAACACATCTATGTCTTTTCTAACAAAATTGTTAAAGGTAACTCAGTATACGCATTTTATAAGATTTTTTTAAGAGTTTGTTTTTTTTTTTCTATTTTATATTACACGTTATCTACTCTTCATAAGTTCACAAGTTATTGTGGTTTTCGGACAGGAATATTTTGTATGGTATTGATATTTCGTACCCCGAGGTACCATGAGATATTATAGAAACAAGATTTTTGAAAACTTAATCTAGTTTTCCGTTGCGCCTAATAATCTTAGATACAATTGTGTTATAAATTTGATGTATGACTATTATCATTTAGAACATATCTATACAAATAAATAAAATTGAAGTGTCTGAAACCAAATGGCATAAAAAAAAGTACGCGTTTAATATATACAATACAGCGTATGTGAGCATGTAACCATAAGGTTGTTGATTCTTACTCCACACAAACTTAACTAACTTACTATCTAATTTAATTTAATGTTTATTTTTGTATACGTTTTAGCATTATAGACAAACAGATTCGAGGTGAATTGCTGAACTTAGTTATCAATATCAGGGCGTCGACTCGGTGTCCTGCAAAAAACCTGAAAGTATAAGATTATCTAAATAAAGAATTTCATGCAAATCATTAGAGCAGTTTCCGAGAAATCATATTATGTATAATTGCTCACTTAACCGTATTACATTATAAAATAGTATTATTATTCGCCAATAGATGTCGGGAAGAGTCATATTTTTCTGGTTATTGTTTAAGTTGATTATTGAAAACACGAATTCATTTTCATTTTCTGAAAATGAATCCTAGGTAGATCGATTTATCGCCCCCAAAACCTCCTGTATACTAAATATCCTGAAAATCGTTGGAGCCGTCTCCGAGATTCAGATTATATATATATATACAATAATTGCTCGTTTAAAGATATAAGATATGGGAATACAGATATCGTTCTACCATTTCTGTACCAACCAATACCATATCAGAGTTACACTGCCTCTCTAAATATTGACTGTATAAATCAGTATAATTACGCCGTGGCAATATTCCACAACACAAGCATCTTAACGTTCTGTGGCTTTGCAATGAATCACTAATACGTCGTTGTCGGCCCAGATTTCAGATGATTAATGTTCCAACTAATTATTACAATCCGATATTTGCAAACTAAGATTTTGGTATATTCACCGTGATTCATTATACTAAGTAATAATAATTATTTAAATACATATATACTTTGTGTTTCTCCAGTAATTGGAGATTGATGTTTAATTTCTCGCTCGTCACATATTCGTGATGTTCTTGGGGATGACAAACCCAAGGAGTATATTTTAATGATATTTAAGGCCTTATTTTAATTGTCAAAGCGTCTAAAAAAAGTTATGACAATCAAGTGGTTTTGGATTCGATGAGATCCGAGCCATGTCATTTATCGGCGATTTTTTTAAATTCATGTAAATTATCAAATTTGAGTTAAAACATCGTGAGAAAAGCTGAGCTCTTGAAAAGTGTTCTGGTTGGTTCTTATGCTAATAAATTCTCCAGAGACCTTTCCCTCGACGTCATTCCGAATTGAATGAGCTATCTCACATATTTTTAGGACCGGGAACAAGAATTAATACGTTTTTAACTTGTTGACTGGATTATAAAATAGTGCTTCGATAGCTGCATATAAAAATCATTCTCATTTCCAGGCCTTTATCGTGTTTTACACTTCGACTTTAATTAATAATGGATAAGATTCTAGTCAACCGTTATCTAGAAAGAGCAAACAAAGATCATCATTTTATGTAGATGTGATGTAGTACAAAAACGTCAGTATTTAATTAATAACAGATAATATACATCGATCGTAGCTGCATCTAAGCATTGAACTTGCTAAATTATTACGAATAATCTTTGTAGGTTAATTTTCTTTTTATCTATTTATAATTTAGTTTAACTGACCCAAAAGGTAGATATTTTTATCGAGGTAGTTCAGAGAATCTCCGATGGGAGTAAACGAATAAAGAAAATACGTAGTTACTTTATTTTTGCGGCTGTGTAATCAAGTTTAAAAAAAATCTACAATGTAAAAATATTATTTTATGAACTCATCAGATTTTTAGGCATTTGGTTCATCATTTATCAACAATAAAAGTATAAATAGATCTGTAATAAATTAATTAATAATAGTTTTTTTTTTGACAATAAATAATGTAATAATTGTTACACTGCTAAGTAAAGTGACCAATTTAGTTATTAGCATGTTTAGAATTAGTGTACTGAGACTTGTCTGTGTCAATTACCCATTCTCGTCTAAATCTTATAGAAAAGTTAACATTATTCAATATAAACACAGTAAATCATACAGTCGGCTTTGAATTTCTAACTAAACGCACGATTCTCTGAATCGCACAAATGTGTAGATAATGTAATTTTCCTCAGCTCGGTAGAAATTATGATACTTCTGTATTCGGCGTGATTACAAACTTTTCTTCTGATTAATACTTCAAAAAAAAAATCATAATCTACCTATCTAGCTTCCACACTCAAGTTAAAATCCCAATCATTACTTAACCAAGTAAGATTGCGAGCATACGCTCACCTATAAAGATTAAAAGTAACCTTAATATTGTATCATCATATCAGCCGTAAGACGTCCACAGCTGGACATAGACCTCCTTCAAAGGACGCTACAACGACCTGTCCTATGCTGTTCTGTGTATAATGTATCTTTACAACATAATTTACAATAATATAGAACGAATGAATGAGTTCAGTGAGCAGTACACGCAATCTGAGCACAAAACTTTTATACGAGATTACAGACTCGAAGATATTATTCTATCTTATACGAATACAAAGTAAACATGATTTAGCTTCACATGAAGTTATGTTAACCTTATCAGTGTTTCCTTTCTCATTTTTGCGTTGATATTTACTTTTATCATAGTACAAATACCAATTAAATTAATTAATTAATTGAACTTATGTCTATAAGTACAAATACTCTCGACGTAATATACTAATGAAATTTTTAGAATTCGCACTTATCTGCCCTTTTTTGCACAAATCACTAAATAACAAGTTCCAGGAATTTTATATCTAAACCGAGGCCTCCCATACATCTTCCACGATTTAATGTATGTTCACTAGTTAAATACTAGAATCTATAAAGATTTGTAGGACAGTTAGTTTCGCAGTCCCCGACTAACACTATGGTAATCGCTATTACGATAGAATCTGATGTATTAAAGATTCGTTATCTACACATCGTATTACAATCATTGAGATGTTTTTTATTATCGGGCGACAAATGTTTTTGGATTTATCCATTCAATAACGATTTTTATGTTTTTGTTCAACGGATAACGTAAGTGAAAAATTTACACGATCAATAACGCAAAAACCTATTACCAAATCTCAAAAGTCAACATTTTAGAGTTAGCGGCGGTAAGTAAAAAAATGATCATCGAATAAGCATGTAATTTATGTTTACCTTAATATTAAAGTCAGTTATATCATCGAATACGATTGCAATGTTGTAATGAGGTGTGAAAGAAAGTATGTTTGAAGCAATGATGGCCTAGTGGTAGCGTCCGGATAGCAGATCGATCAATCTGAGTTTGAATCACTACAATAAGCCTGAGCTTTCGGTGAAGGGCATTTTTTACTGCCAAGTTTAAAATCTGTCGTCAAGTACCCACCAATAGGTGTGTTCCGGCAACGGCGCTTGAGAGTCAATCCTCCACTAGGCTTAGCGTGCTACTTCATCACTTAACATCAGGTTAAGAAGTGTAAGGAACCCACAAAGAATTTAAAAAACCTTAGAAATATTAATAATAATTTTGTCTACTAAGTTCCGGTAGTAGGGACCGTAGGTAAGTTATGTTATTTCGACATACCTAAGTCAACAGACTCCGCCGAGGCATGTTTAGGCCAGGGGGTTGGTTAAACAATAATTCTCTTATTAGATTTACGAAAGCCAGCGAAGGTAAAAATTTGCATATACACATACTTTCGCAGTAGCGCATTAAAACGAATAAAGGTTTAATAAAAATGGATTTGATATCCTATAAGCGGCTCTTTAATGCTTTATGATAAACATGAAACTGGGTTGAAGGACTTCGGCAGTAGAAATGAACGCGAGTTCTATCTCTGCCAGTTTCTTCTTCAAAATGATATGTAAAATTTAAGAACGATGCTTCTCTTGTCAGTGGAGCTATCTCCAATTCTCCCCAGATTCCTCATTCTTATTGATACGGCACGACGCCTATTTTCTTCTTCCTCTCCTCCTCTTTTCCTCTCTCTTCCTCCTTTTTTTTTCATTCTTTCCTTATATTACTGTTTTTAATAGGAATCGTGTTAAACCAAATTCTTAACAATATTCCCCTTCTATTTGAAATAATTTTTAATAATATCCTCCTCTCTTATACATATATAACAGCTAAATTATTTTTTAAATTAGAAGTTACCGATAAATTCGATACATTATTTCACCTATTTCTTTAAATTATATCATTTAGTACTCTCATAAAAGTAATATTTTATCCCATACGTGGTATGTACCAAAAGCTTGTAGAGCTAAATTTCTTGCAAACCAAATATACTACGGTTCGAAGTAAATATGACAAAAGGCTGGGTTTCGTGGGAAATAATATCCTAAACAATAAATACAATAAAATAAATAAAATGTCCGACGGTCGACCTCAGGGGGTAAGTTAGGGTGATCGAGGGGTCGGGTTGTATCGCGGGAAGGGGTGTCAGATCGTAAACTTGTCACCGGCAGAGGTTGTAAATATTGTTTGGGTTCAGTGAGTTTCCTTCTTATTTAAGGTACAACTGTTATTGATCTCAACCGATGGTGGTATTGGGAACTTGTTAATTCTTCAGGCCTTTTCCTTATTTATGATATAGTTTCAGGGTTAGTGTTTAATCACAACCTGACCTGATGTTAACTGACGATCTAGACGAAGATAGCAACAGCCTAAGCTGATATAGCTAACTTTTAACTTAAGTGTGTAGCTAGCCAGGCAATATCTAAGAAAATACCTTACCACAACGCAAATGTTTCATCCCGAAACAAAAAAGTTTAGGCTCATTATCGGATTCAAATCTGCATTAAGTTTATTTCGAGCACGCTTCAACTGAAGCATCATTGCTTCCTTCTTTTCAGGTGGACAAATTTTTTAATTGAGACAGACTAATACTTACTACATAATATTTGCCGCAAAACTTTATTGGCATCATCACAGTTTAAAGGACATACCACCCGCCCACCGATACGTTTAAACGTAGATATTGCGCGGGATGTACTAGGTAAGAGAGGAATGGATGCGAGTCCCAAGCTACCATACAATCGCTTGGGACACGCTACTGCGAGTTGGCCGTTTTTATTACGTCTTTCGTTCTTAATAGCCAGGAGTTCATTTGCATTTAATTTAAAAGAAACTTTTTTTTTTATTAGGATTAATGTAACAAATTGCTCCGAAGATATTGATAATTAAATATCATTATTTTTAGAAAATAAACCTTATTCATGTCTTCTTTATTGCTATTTTTATAAAACGGATAAACAATATTTTTATTGGTTATATTCCTAGTCTCCAACACTCACGGATTAGCCCTTTAACTGGCAAAGAGACACATAACAGACTAAGTATAAAAAAAAAATAAAAAAAAATAAGTGACAACCCTTTCAGTAAGAAGTATGTCTAGACGGAAGCAACATTTGATGACTTAATAGCTTACACTATGGCTTTTTTAATTCATTATAATTATTAAAACGATAACGAAGTTTAAAACTTAAGTGTTAGTAACAAAAATAACTCAAAGTTACATTACTTACACTCATAACGTATCTAGATTGCAGAACGCAAACAACTAAGTAAAGAGGCTGCAATAACATGGAAGTGGCTCTCTGGGAGCTTTAGTAACCGACTCATGTCGCCGCACAGTGGTGCGGGAACTAGTTTGCGAGACATGCCTCGGTATATTTTACGTTGTACCAGATGTGTCTTTGCTGCATATTATGGTTACAGTGTTTCTTGTTTCGAAGTTCAAACTTTCTAAACTAATATATATTTATTTAGGTTAGTTTGCTACTGAAAAAATGCCATGATAGGTGGTGGGAAATATATTCCCTGTATCTGGTTATGTTTATGATTTTATGTTATACAACAATTGACAAAAGGTGGAACAAGAGTCACTATAAAACTGGGAACATGATAGAAAGGTTGATCGTTTTTTACGGTACGTTTAATTTCTATTGTCTTTAATTCCGGCTGTCTTTGAAACAGACTTTAACAGTGGTCACGTTTGTTAAACATATAATAAATTATATATTAATTGAAAAATAATAGCAAAACAGAAAAACAATATCAATTATAAGGTACTATAAGGAATGTTTTGGCATAAGGTATTTCGCATAGATGTAGACTACTATTGACCAGATTTCCATACTATTTACTGGATGCTATCTGAAAGTAGCTTCTGTTTTGATGTTATTTATAAACCGAGTAGTGGGTATACTGGAGTGAGTCGTCGTTGATATTGATAGTTCAAGATTCATAGTCGGACATTTGGTGACGAGATAAGATAGAGTATGATATACATGAGATACTTAAGAGTACTATAATAAAGCAATAAAAGAACATAGTTATAACGTTATTTTTAATTAATTTGGTAAGTCAATGCAACTCAAATTAGTCATGGCTTACATAAACAAAATCATGATTTTTCATCTAAATTCAAATGTAAATTGTACGAAATCTATTTATAAACTTTTCTCCACTCAATATTTGTGAACTGTATGTAACTAATAACTTAAATATCAATAATATTATAAATGACACTTTATTAAATTTATAATGATAATTTTAGTCTAGTAAAATGATAAAATTGTGAAGCTGAAATACAATTTTTTCTGTATTTAATTTGTCGTATAGTTGTATTTTATTATAATTAATGTTTTGGCTCTCAAACTCACACAAAATATGCGTAAAATTGGCATTAATACCATCCACTATAGTCAAGTAATTAAAGTTACGACAATATTCATATAAAGTGTTGATATACACCTATCTGTATAAGTAAATTGAAATGAGAAGGGGAAAAGAAAAAATATCATTAATAAAATAACCATCAACATGTATATTTTTTTCAATTGAAAACAATTATGTAAATTTAACTTTTTTTATTTAAATTTATTTCAGTTGTTTCACAGAGTAACTATTACAGCACTGTGACAAAATAATTTAAAAAAGTAAATGATTTTATGAAAAATATCCCGAGAATATTATTATGTTCCCAATTTAAGTTGTCATCGTTCCACTGTGCACGAGTGTGAGATTGATAGCACTACTAAGCGTTCTCTCGCTATCACCTGAACCTGAAGTGTTGGAGAAAATTGGAACCAACAGCACCTATTCCGTGTTAGAAATGCAAATATTCTAAACTTCAATATCATCTTCGATTGGTGAATGCGTTTAGTTAAGGGGTCCATTGTAAATTTCATTTTGTTTTTGTAACTTTCTTTGCTACTTTAACTTCGCGTCCAAAAGAATTGAAATATGGTCTCCAAGGACGGCAGTTGTCCTTAGGCGACCATAACCATTTACCATTAGGTGGGCCTACTTGTTTGTTGTCCTTGGGCATAAAAATAGTAAGTATAATTAATTGTTGTTACTGTTACCTACAACAGAATCGTCTCTTAATATATTTTTATTTTATTAGCCGGCTTCACTCGCGTGGACGACAGAAAAAATCGTAATTTCTCAAAACTTTAATAACTTTTTATTGAATTAGGATATAGTTGTTTTTTATAAGGTCCAAGTATATAAGGAGCAAAACAAAAAAAAAGGAACAAAAAGGCAAACTTTAATCATTTTATTTACATAGATTAGTAAGTGCGTAATAAAGTTACATTTGTTTAACTTGCTATTTAGACGGACGCAATATTTATCAGTCGGTTCTCGCAAAAGTAATTGGAAAATAGTGGTCGTCTTTTTTCAAAATTAACTTACCTCTTACGTGTTTTCTTGCTGCGTCTTCTCGATGACTAGAATGTTCTCCTAGACTGTGATTATTACGACATTAACGGGTTGCTTTTAATCATAATCAAAGTTAATAGTAAAACATTGATTATAGTTTCGATCGTGTTTAGAGTTTTTAATATAAACTAAAGAATACATTCATCTACTATAAACTTTTGATACTTGAAAACATAATTTGAACATCGCTACTGGCAACATACGTTTAACTTCGAAAGCTTTCAACTTTGCTTAAGGCATTGCACGTAATAAGTATTATAATATCAATATGCATAGCATTTTCGTATAAACAAAGCAGAACTAAAAATTATTCACGCAAGACATCACCGACATATATTTGGAATATATACTTGGAATTTCTCAAAAGTTACTAATAGAAATATCATAATATCCTACAGTTAAATTAAGCCAGTACTCCGTCATCGATTTACCAATATAACTCAAGAGGAAATTCAAAGTAATTTGCACGAAGCTCTAGTCTCAAACATTCATCATTATCCATCTTCCGGGATCGGTTGTACAAACGCTCGGCTAAGTGTGCCGATACGTTTATATATTGACTGTTTCCATATAGCTATATCAATAGTGTTTTAAGTGCTTATTCATAACCATGTTTATTAAATCTTGAAGGGTTTGTTCAGAGAATTGTTAAGCAATATCATTTTCGTATGACGGTTACGGCTTACTCAAACACAGGTATCCTACCCGGAGTGTATAGGAATTATATCAATAAAAGACTTCCATGCAAAGATGTATATTTATATCACTTAAATTTAGAATGTTTTAAATTGTATGTAACTAAAACAGAATACTAAAAACAGTTCATGTTGTTCAAGATTTTTTAATATGTACATTAATACTTAAAATATTATATTAAATTTTCATATTTTCGTCAACAAACTATGATGTGATAGCCTTGGTAGCAAAGACCAGCGGTTTCTAAGCTGTTAAAGTTACGAAACGCTCAACTTGTATCTTTTATTTTATGGAACCCCTATTTAATAAATGAAATAATATCAAATGAAAGACTGTACAAGCCTAAACAAAAGTGAATTAGCTTATTATTTTTAAACCATTCCAAAATAATATTTGTAATAGAAGAATAATTTTACAGCCAAAATAGTTCAATGACAAATGTAACTTATTCTAAGAACCCTAGTAATTTTTCCGGGGAATCCTAAACGCACTTAGGAAATCGCGTGAATAGACTAAGCCAACAGTTAACAACTGAAAATTGGACTTGGATTACAGATTAGTCTTTAAGCCCTTTCAATGGTCTTTAGATTCCCATGACTTCAATTATTACGTATGAGTGAAATTAGGCAAAGCTATATAGACATAATATATTCTAATTACGTATATTAGATGAGATTTCTGGATAAAGAGAAATATTAATGAAAGACTATTGCATCCGGCAGAGATGCGAATTGGAAGATGGATGTTTGGTGTAATAAGAATTAAAAGACCAGAATTTATTATAACAAAGAAAGTATGAGAGTAGAGACCAGTGACAGAGAAGATGAGGAGTAACAGATTAACGTGGTATGGGAATATCATGAGGAGGGATTAAAGTAGAAGAAGATGTAAGAAAATAATAATAGATTTCATGAAGACTGAGATGAGCAAAAAAAAAAAACAAGAAGATAATATAATACAAGCAAAGCTGGATCTTTCGACTTATATATTATCAAATATATTATCTAACACGTGCTGTACAAAGGCATCTCATATGGTCCAACAGTATACAATATTTTGCACCTCCGAACACAAATCTCTACGAGGCGACCTAAACCCTTGTAAATATACTCGACAATCACTCAATGTCAGCCGTCCTTATTTATCACAGACTACATCAGTACCCGTAAACCCGATATTCCCTTTCCGTATCCCAAGGACATAAGGTTGAAATTCTTAATGTAAATTCCCAAGCATCCAGTGACGTACGCTGATGAGGCTGTGCTATATTTTTATGAACAGTGATACGGGTTACCCGTCTGAGCAGTTTACTGCCTTCGAGCGTTTTTGCTTATCTAAGGTAGTAACGCCGATAATATTATATTAAAATCAGGTGAATGCAATATAAAGGATCATAATATATTTGTTTTATACATATATATATACTAGCTGTGCCCTACGGTTTCACAAGTAATAAAATTATTCAACCAACTATAGATCGCAGCAACACGCCGCTAACGCCCCCGTGTAGCCTAATCGCTTTTCTTACTTCCAGTATTTGCCTACAGCTTGCCAGATTCCATGAAGTCCATGGTTATTACTGCACTGCTAAGGGTTGTACCGTGGGTTTATATAGAGTATAACCTTCTCCAATAAATAGGCAAATAATACAATAAAAAAATTCGAATCGGACTTATAGTAACCGAGATTAGTTTAAACAAACCAACAATCTCTTGATTTTTATAATATTAGATAGATATACATAATATAAAACCCTTTAGAATTATGTATAATAATAATTTTATGTAAAGAAACCTACACTTGATTTTATTATATTTCTCACATTTTATGATCCTGTAGAACTCGGTGGTATTGCATAGTAAGCTTTATATTATCTTTTACACGCCAATTCTGGCTGTATGTTTTTTTTAAATAATATCTTCATGATACGATCTTAGACTATTTGGTCTGAGGACACGATATAATCGTTGCGCCTGCAAAATCCGCTATGCACAAATCTTACTTAAAATGTGGTTTTAAACACTCCACAAAATTAAAACTGTTACATAATGGATTTTGAAGACGCAACCATAACATACGAGTATTGTGTAATAATAATAAATCACAATAAAGATAAGTATATAAATATACAAGGTTAAAAAAAATAACGCCAGGAAATAAACAGTAGTGGATGATAATTCTATTTTTGAATGTATTCCAAAATGGATTCCAGCACGTTCTTCGTTCAATCGGCGCGATAAATCTAAAGGAATTACCTATATAAATATGCAGCACGGATATAGACATGCCAGAGACTACTTGTGTAAATAAGAAGTGAGATGAGATGTGTGAATGATGTGAGATGAGTGAATCGCGAAAACCAAACACACATTACTCGTGGCGTTAAACCCTCACTTAGCTTCAGCGAATTACCGGGATCAACTAATATGTATCCAGGAACATCATCGATGTCATCGTGGTACTTGCAGGCCAGTATGGCGACGACAACGTTAGGTAAGTCGATTATTATTTATATGAAAAAAAGAACAAGATAAGTAGATCATAATTTGATTCCGATTTTTGTGTCTTCCGAATTGGTTCCGAAGTGTTTTTGATCTTGGTATTGTTGTAGATTACAAGAGTCTGAATAGTCAGAATATGAGTGAAATGTGATGAGATATTTTTTCTATGATCTTAACTAAGATTCCATCGTTTAGACCTCGTAAGACAAAAAAAGTTTTTAGTTATCTGCGGGTTCTACAATAAATCTCTTAAGAATATTACCGATTTGCCAGATAATAAGTTCAAGAATCATGTTTACAAAGTTTTATTTTCGAAAGCGTAAAGTGTAGTAGTGAGTTTTTTCTCTGTAGGTCCACTGAACATAATAATAACTGTGAACAGTAAAAATACAATAAAAAAATTACCAAGTGCTTGTCGGGCCACGCGCAGTGTAGGGTTCTCCGTAGTTGCCCGTCAAAATATGCAGACTTAAGGATCATCCATGTTACACCGGGCTGGAGTCGGGCCGGGCGCTGACCGGGGTACGGCCAAACATTTATAGTATAATTTTGCATGAAGTAAAGCATTATTAATGTTACACATGACCGCCACCAGGCTGGGTCCAGGCCGAGAACCGACCGGGATAAGGTCAAACATTTATAATATATTTTTGTATGAAGTAATTCATGCTACACCGGTCCAGTGTAACGTGAATCATTCTTTGAAGAGAGGTTTTTAAGTTATTTTCAATGGAATTTGTACGATATTACTTATCCAAATACATTTTATGAGTTGATTGACTATTACTCGTTAACTTGTAAAGCCTACTTACCTCTGATAGATTTCCTTTTAACTTCACTATAATATACTACCATTATTTTTTTCAGATATACAAAAACAACCGTTTAGCTGGCAGGGGCAGACTTTAAAAGTTAATATTTCGCAAGCGGATCTCTTAATCGAAAATGGTTTCACAGACCCGACAATATCTTTGAACAAACTATCCATCGACACATTTTTAATTTTCACTTTAATTTTTATTAATTTTAAATCAACATGCACCGCCAACTATTCTATTTGTCAAAGAGAGAGAGAGACATCAGAAGAGACTGAATCGGAGAAACCAGGATTTTCCTCAACATCATCGATACGGAATCACAGATCTTGTGGGCGTGATCAGGGTTAAGTGTAAGCATTGTAGAGATGTGCACGGTCCGACAATCCAAGTCACCATGATGTCTGTTTATTTGGTGTTGCCCCTAGTGGCCTCCAACCTCCCCTATATAGCCACCTCTCGCATATCTAATGTTATCGCTGTCTGTAGATGATCTTGAACGTCCTCACGATCCGACAAGCTCCAGCAAGAATGATCTTCTCTTGGGGTTCCGACTTAGTAAGTAGCCTTGAACAATCTTAGGATCCATATTAACGGAAATATTAGCGTTGCGAGGGCTCGAGCTAGAACCATCCATCGAGCCCGTCGTTGTCTGCTTATATGGGTGCGTGGATCACAGAGCACACCTTTTCTTATCGTTATAGGTTTGGCGTAGTGGCCACAATCTCAACTGATGATAACACGCTAAACCTAGTGGAAGACTGTCTCTCAAGTGCAGCTGCCGGAACACACCTATTTGTGCTTGGCGACAGATTTTCAACTTAAGGGTGGGCCAGACGGGCACTAGAAAAAGCCCTACCACCATGCTATGGCTTCCTCGCGATGTTTTCCTTCACCGGAAGCTCAGGCTTATTGCAGGGATTCGAACTCACGTCTATCGACGCGAAGTCGTACACGCTACCACTGAGCCATCATTGCTTCCAACCTGTTTCTAGCGCGCGGCAACTCTGCTTTATTTCCATTTATTTTATATTCGCCGTATTTGCTTGTCCGGCTCTGTTATCTCATTGCTATGAAACATGATTTCATTTTAAATAATCACATAGACACGATTCTCTGGCATATTTTTAATTCGAATTGCATCTTAGGCGTATATTAAAGGCATAACTTAGTTTGAAACCTTAGTAAAAGATAAAAATTATTTTTTTTTTATAAATATTTTTGGTAATAAAAATACTAACTTGTATTTATGTTATGTTGCTGAGTTTTTGGCGGGATCATGAGCTGCAATGTTGTGGTTTTTATTTTAACTCATTAACTTAGGTTCTTATTGTGTAATATTGGTGTCATTTTGCGTGATAGAGTTTGGTTATTGTGCATAAGTGAAGTGGATTATAAGATATATAAGCTGAAAATATACATTTTGAGTTGCCACAAAAACTTTCTAGGTAATTCTAACAAGGGATCAATCTTGATAGATCCCACTTTGAAAATTAGAAAACACTACGAAAACGGCTTAAAAAGTTTGACACTGGTAAGTACTTCTGTGACGCTAAAACAAGAAGAAGAAGTGATGATGATGCTGTTGAAGACGTTAAGGTCGCTATCGTACTGACGTTTGTCAAGCGTGCGCGTTCGTCGAACGCTTGGCCAGCGCTGATGCTGCGCGCACGCGGCGTTTGCATCGCGCACTTGATAAACGCAGTACGTGTCGCGTTATATTCCCTCTACAAGAAGACATGCAACGAGTATACGACGCGAACGGTGCAATATGCAGACGCACGACCAAAACACCGCGTGCGCGCAGCATCAGCGCTCGTCAAACGTTAGAGAAAAACCGCACGCTTGACAAACGCTAGTCTGCTAGAGGCCTAAAAATCTAATATCAGAAGTGGGAACGGCTCTCAAACAGAACAACCGTTAAGGAAACTTTCAAAGTATATACAACAATATGGTCTCATGAATATTCTCTAAGTTTAATGCACGCTTAATATCGATCCCTTTGGAACATATCCTTTGGCTTAAGTTTGAAAGGTAGTAGAATAACCCAAGACAACCTTAAAATCTTAAGTTAAAGAAAATTATATTTAGTGATTTATTTGTCCATATATTTATATAGCTATATAAATATTTATATAGCTTACCAATTGGGTTCTAAGAGACACGGATTATATTATAGAAATAGATCCCGAAATTTAAAAAATACATCTTCACTAATATGTAAAATTATATTTGGAAACGAATAAACTAATTTTATTGTTAAAGGTAATGTTAGTTTATTTGTATACTAGCTTTGCCACCGGCTCAGCTCGCGTGGACTACCAAAAACTTTTTTATTTTTTGTACGAAAGCTTAATTATTTTTCTAAAATAAAAGTAGCCCAAGTTATTTATTATAACATCAGCTATCCGCCAGTGAAAGTCCCGTCAAATTCGGTTCAAACGTTTGGGAGATTACCCGGATCAAACAGACGGACAAAAAAGTTAAATATTTTTTGTTATAGGTACCGTGTATACTTTCATATGCATTTAGTAAAAAGCTGTTTTTCTGTCATTACAAACATACGCATCAATTTTATTATATGTATATATTAGATTAAAACGTTTGCTATGGGAGGAGGTCAAAACGACCTCATATGTACCAATTATATACTAAAACCTGGTTAGAAAATACATCTACGATTGAAAAACCCTTTATTTTTATACAACCCAGGAGACAAATAAGTGTACCGCACGCCTGATGGTAAGGGGTTACCGTAGCCTAAGCACGCTCGCCTACCATGAACCCTTCTTCTCTAAAGAGCTCGGGAAACTCTACTTACCCCAGGAATACAACACTAGGTTATTTGGTTGTGATCTTCTGTTGGGTTGAAGTATTCCACTAGTTGGACTGCGCCAAGTAGAGAGAAATCTCCAAAGAAACTTCTCTGTACCATACCTCTCTTTAAACACCCCCTTCCCTTTTAAAGGTGGTAGCTCTGATGGTAGACATAATTTATTATTTCCGACCTTATTATTTAAACTTTTAAAATTAATGACTGTTTCACTGAAAATACCATTAATTGAATGTAATATTACATAAAAATCATTTAGAATTATGATAATAAATTTGTATATAAACGCCTGATTAAATATGTTTGCAATATGAGTACTATGAGTAAGCTTATTGCTAACATTTAATCTTTAGGTGCTAAATAATATTAAATTTTTTCATCTTCCGTCAACATTTTGTGTATCATAAGATACTTGAAGGCTCTCAGACTTATTTAAAGAGATTTCTTAGTAACTTTGTAAAAGTTATTTATGTTATGTAAAATCAAGTTTATTATCAAGTTAACATTTAAGTAAGTAGTCGCAGATAATTTTGTTAGAAGACCTTTGTTTTCTAAATTAACATTTTCATGAAGCCGGTAACATTTTGCAAAATGGATTTACTTAATGTCAAAACTTTGGAAAAAGTTGTATAAGTTAGATTCTAAACGACTTGAAGGGACAACGACATTTAATGTATGTATTCATTTTCACTCCAAGTAATTTTCCAGGCGAAGAAAATAGTTGTGTTTAAGTTTATTTTAAAAAGAATGCCTTCTTAACATGAGTTCCGCCCATCTAATGTTAAAAGGACATTGCAGCTCGTTATTAGGTATAGCAATATATATAAATAAATAATCGTAAATATGACTGCGGATCTATTTGAAGATTCACATGTAGGTTGCGTCTTGATACTGAATAAAAAATCGTACATTGAGCTTTACACTTACTATTCTTTTTAATTGGTGTCACAGTAACATTTGCCAGTGTCAATATTTCAACCATCATTATAGGAAGCATTTCGGCGTATTTTCACGCCTCTGTTTAGCAACACTGGATTATTAGAGTAGGCTGAAATTCTGTTTACTAAGAGTAAGTTAATAGGAACATTAAAATATCAAGTTTATAGTTTTATTCGTTTTGAAGTTATAGGAATGCAAAGCTACGAAAGTTCGACACTGACTAACTGATTTATGATATACTATAACAAGTTATATAAAACTTCACAACACACAATAAGAATATTTGAACATTATTGTCTTATCGTTAATTAAAATGTGTTAAGTTCATATAATTAGGTACAAGATTCTAAATAATGGAATTTAACGGGTAAAAGATAGTGACGTGAATTCGGATCTCTGCAATGAGCCTGAGCTTTCAGTGAAGGAAAACATCGTGATAAAACCATATCATGATGGTTTCAACCTTCAAGTTGAAAATCTGTTGCCGAGCACCAATAGATGTATTCCGGCAGCTGCACTTGAGAGCCAGCCTTTGACTACGCTTATCGTGGCACCATTTTGGGCCCCACGTCGTCACTTAAGATTGGGGCCATAACGCTAAAACTATAAATGATAAAAAAAACTCAAACTGCCAAAATGTAGCAACAATTACTCGTTTACGCCTCCTAGACTTACTGTTTATGAGATTTTACTGCTATTTATAGACAAGTCAACTCAATCGAGACTTTTTACAGCATATTTTTGTTGGGATAACCATGTTAATTATTTATATTAGATCATATCAAAAATCTTTTTTTTTTTTTTTCAAATATTATATCGAAATTTTGTTCAGAAGGACGAAGAAAACACTGTGAAAGTAAGAGCTCTTAATATTAAGGTTAAGATGGGCATCATCGCAATTTTCCATTTAAATTACATATTAACTTTGGGTTATTTTAACTTTGGAATTTTATAGCTCATCATCAGATCAGTTCAGAAAAAATTTAGTACCTACGTATTCTTATAGGTAATTGAACGCTCTACAAAAAAAATCTTATATTTTAACAACAAATTTACTTCTTCAAAGGTTATTCAAGGTCATATTCGTTTGAAGACAACTGAAACTAAGTCCCGGGCAAAAGCTAGTTACAAATAATAACACTATAATATGCCCAATCAAATTACATAAAAACTCTTTAAATTAAAATTAATTGGTTATTAGTTAATTAGAAAATCACTTAAAGCGTGTACAGAGAGAGCTTAGTAACTTATAACTACCATTCAAATAACGTAACATAAGGGGTTTTAAAATGAGAAAAGTTTGAATGAGATAACCTCCATAGGTTATCTATAAGGAGCATCCATATGCTCCTTCATTAAAGATATCTGACCGTAAATTAAATCTAAACCAATATTATAAAGATGAATAGATAGATTTTTTGTTTGGACGCGATAATCTCTGGAATTGTCAGTCAGATTTCAATCATTCTTTTACGTTTTATAGTCTATTCATGGACGAAGGTAGGCTATAAAACTCTAACAATGAACGTCAAGCAATCAGGCAAGGCTACTTGGATGCACTGAAAGAGGCACGGTGGAGAGTCTTTCGAAAAAAAATTAAAACACATGAAACCCTGGGGCACATCTAGTGTATGATATGAAAGACAACGATAATTAGACCCATAGGTCGATGACCTGATTATTACCAAAGATCTTGAAGAGCGAGAAAGGATACTTATTTTCACAGACGAGATTTTTCTTGAAACTTATCGCCACTGACGAGTTATTTTTTCCTTGGCTGTAATTTAAGACGACTCAACTTAAGTGCTCACTTAACGGGTGTAGTCTTCGGTTACGAAACGGTGACTGGAATGTTCTTAGTACGCGGCTTGCATTAGATAGTTTTTACAAAAACTACAAATATTTACTAAATAAAATAAATAAATGATTATACACCATGTTCTTTTCTGTATTTATGTATAGAATAATAATTATTGGAAACCTAATCAGTTTGAATAGGCAGTTTTGATATCTACAATTTCGAGTGAAAGAGATTATTTTTTTTCAAAAAAAAAACTAGTTCATTTAATGAGAATAACATAAATATTTGTTACCGTTTATAAAATATAAACACAACCAGTGTGTTAAAAAGGAAATTAATTTCAGATAGATTTGTTGCAAAATATTAACATCAATAACATAGTTATTTTTTGTAAGGAAAAATGTATCTACGTAAATAGAGGAAAACAAAGAAAAAGCTACATATATAATTTAAAATAAATATTTATCCGTTATAAACATTTATCCAAATTCAAAAACAATGGCGACCCCCGAGAGATTGACAACTTGTCGCAAAGTCAACACTGTCATACCGACCTTCGTAAATAGACTGGATATTAACTGGCTGATCCAAATGCGACTCGCATAATTCGCTTTTCATGGTATGCATGGTAGTCGCAACCTAACCGGTCTGTACATTAATGGATTATGTTTACAAATACATAACTCTTTCCCATCGGCAGAGGTAGAGATCACGTCTTTCCACTTGCTACGATCCTGACATACATCTTTCGCTTCTTCAATATTCATCAATCTTTTCATGCACGCTCGTCGGTTAGAATACTGTTGACCTGACCGTCCTTCAAAACGTCCCCGATTTCATTGTGGAACGATTGTCTAGGCCTTCCTCTTCCAACGCTCCCTTTCATACTCATCATATAAATCTGTCTAATGAGTCTTCTTTAATTCATCCTCTCTACATGCCCAAACCATCTAAGCATCCCTATCTCAATCCGTGTCACTATATCTTCTTTCATACCACAACGTTATTATATATTTAACTATTTATATATGACTAGCTGTACCAGCGGCTACGCTCGCGTGGACTACAGAATGCAGTCGGTTAGGGACACGCGCGAATCGTGCTGCCCCAGCTAAAAAGACGGAATACAAAAATGCTTATTATAGGTGATCCTTTTTTATGTTGTCTGATGTTAAGTGGCCTTAGTAGCCTATAGCTATTTAAACTAACCTCAAAAGGGCTGCACCTGAGTACAGGACCAGGAGGTTACTACTCCTAAGGATTGACTTGGTGGGCCTAGTGTGACAATGCGTGTTGCCAACGACAGCCATCAGACGGGAACACAGCAGTACAAACACTGTTGTTTGAAACAGGGTGGTTAAATAGCCTGCTACAACTAATTAAAGTCACTTTTTTACATTAAAATAGATTTTTACATTACAGCACTCTCATGTTTGACGTTCCTACTCCTACCATTCTTCTTGTCTCCTCTAGCTTCAGAGCTCAATTTGTCTTTATCGCTTCGTGAAATATACTGGCAATAATAATAGTAATGATAAATATTTTTCAGTATACTGATTTCCTTTAATACGTTTTACTTCTACGGATATATGATAAGGATTTAAATATTTATAAAAAAAATAATCATCCGTGACGAGAGTACACCTGATGGTTGTGTAAATACTGAAATTTTCCCAGAGCTATAATGGCGCCCTCCAGCGCGTTAAAGCGACAATACAAACAGCTTCAGAATATCATTCGGTCGAACTTAGAAGGTTTTTTACATGACACTGATCTGATACCCGATGTAACATAAAAATCCCGACTTATCCTCCGATCTACATGTACGTAGGTAGCTAATATATATATATATATATATTTTTTATTATCTATATGTATAGTAATCTACTAATAATATAATAAAGCGGAAGAGTTTTGTTGTTTGTTTGTTTAAACGTTACGTCTATTCTATTATTTGTTCTGCGATATGAACCAACGATTTTTTTTTATTGTTTCAGGCCAAAGTGACGATACTATGCCTGGTGGGAAGCACAGTGCTACCCAAAAACAACAGAGACCACTGATAGATCGGTAGTCCATCGCCGTCTGCTGCTCTCATGCCGGTCTGCTACAAACCAAAAGAGACAGTAACGGATTTATCACTATGTACATGGTGTTCTCGATCCATTATGATCCCTACCTTACCTACTTGATTATTTGATATACTCATACATCGTGTGAACCCGGAACGCGACATGCATAACCATGCCAATATGGCAGGTACTACACCTGTGGCGACCAAGTCAGCCGCAATTGGGTACTTGTTTTTTTTTTTGATAAATGGAAAGATCATAATATATAAATTGTATAACAAACATTTATTATTTTTTATTTTTTTCGCATTATTTCAAAAGTTATTACAAAATAAAAATTAATGTTTGAATTCAGTACAGAAAACGCGCCGATCGTTCCCGAATAAATCCGAGCGCGTGTGAAGTCACAATGTTAATTTCTAGTCATTGTAGCACACACCTATTGTAACAGGCTTTGACACATAATCAATGAAATTCCTATAACATTATGACGTCACAAACCTGACGATCAATCGTAGCGCGTTCGTAGTCATGTGATTCTTTTTAAAATATTACAATTTTCAAATGTTCATTATTAATAAAAAAATGTTTTAAGAGTTTTTCCAATTGACTATGATCATAATTATGATGAAACTTTAAAATACATAAAAAAATCGATATTCTTTTTTTTTCAAATACCCAATTGTCTTTTCCCACTCAATATACTCTCTCTAAAAATCACCGCTTCGAACGCTTGTGTTGTTTTTAAATTACAATTATCCTACTTTAAAGAAAAAAATACTAGAAAATTATGTAACTGATATAATAGACACGTTAAAAAAGCGTTTGTAAGTCAATACGTTTTTTATTATATTAGCCGTCCAAACAAACGGATTTGAAAAACAAATTGACTATTGTACTCACTTACAAAGGCATTATCAATTCCTGTCAACTGCAGATACGCGCCTATATCGTTCAGAGACCTTCGCTTACCAATAATAGTGATGGATGGCCAGTGCCACCCGCTCCGGCCATGAATTAGGCACCCACTTGCTTTCTTTCTTCGAAAATTTCAGGTATAATCTAAAGTCAATTTTTCTATAATATGTAACTATAACACACATGATAAGAATTCAATAATAACGGCTTGCTTTGGCAAGTCAAGGCCATTAGATAGTCGGATAGAAATTCTATTTTCACTGATATTTACAGGCCAACATTGTTTTATTATTTGTTTTAACATAATTAAAATGAGATTTCTTCAGTAATTTTGTTTAAGTACTAGCTGTGTCCGCGGTTTCACTCACGTTAAGTTTTTAAAATATAGAATTACTCATAGGAAACCTACATTGAGCCCTTTTTGGTAATGTTCGGTTCTTATCGGACAGCTGAACGGTCTATCAAGTAGAATACCTATTAGTCTCCAATCACCAGTATTCTAGCAGTTGTGCTGGATAGTCAAACGCTACATTAAGCTTGTTAATTAAACCAGATCATGACTTAACATCAGGTAAAGTTGTGGTCAGACGTCAAACCTATAAACTATAAAAAAAAGCTTGGAATTCAGATAAAACACTTATCCAATGATAAAACAAATTACAACCGAAACAAAATAATAAACAACAAGCCTTTGATCCAACAGTCATATAAAGAAAAATACTTTTTCTATATCCGCAATATGTTGCGATAGAATTTCTTTTCCATCAGAGTTTTCCTATACATTTTTCTTTTAGCGTATCGTCGTATATTGGGACGCTTTATCTGAGGTTATTTGGTTCGTGTTTCACCCACCTATGTATTATTAAATATCTGCTTTACTATATTACGCTATTATACGATATATATGAAAGGCAAGATAACATACGATTTTATGCATTCCTCGTATGAAAATAAAGCTTATTTTAATTTTCTTCAATATAGACGTATTTAATAGTAATAGTACGTTTTAAAGTTGCCTGGAAATGATGTCTTATATTAAATCCTCGTTTTTTTAATTGATTGATATTATTTATCTAGACAGACATAAGACATAAGGATAGAGTAGTATAATAAAAAATAAGGGAAGCTTCGTAGCATGTAAGGAAATTTAGACTAGTTAGACCTTAAAATTGTAAATAATATAGAATGGGGTTATTTGGGAAACTTCTCACTGAAGGAAGGGACACGTAGTAGCTTTAATTTTAGAAGATACAAGATCCCTGATTCGCGTTAAAGATGTCGTTAAGGAACAAAAAAATAATAATAACCACACCATCCATTAGACAAGTAATTGTGAATTATGCATGACGAGGTCACAGTCTGTACCTGGTTCACATACCGTCGCTTCAGAATATTAATATGTATTTTGATTAACATAAGTAATAGACAGAATATAGCTAACGCATATCATCATATTATGTTCCTGTTTTGTAAAAACTACTTTAGGGCAATCTATTTAATTTATAAGATTCCAAATCTAATATACTTTATTATTTAGTCCCTGATAAGGTGCTTATGAAAATTAAAACACTACCAGCGGTTTGGAAAACATCACAGTCATGGACGAAAGCTGGCAAGAAACTCGATCGGGCAACATCGCCGCCGTATTCCTAACGATCTTATGATGTCACGTGCCACAGAGTCAGCTGAGAGTCTTCTAATGTGTGATGTTATATAGTTTTTGTATATTTTTACAATACATTTGTTTTCAGATTACATAGTATTTTTTTTCTTACCGTGAGTGACCTTTTTAATGTGGAGATGAAAACTAACGTCCCACAGATGTACAGAGAGGGATTAACTTCCAGATAAATATTCAATCGGAAAACAGTATAAAGATTTCACCTTTAAAAGTGAAGTTACAGATAAACTAATTACCAAATTTTTCACAATTCAGTCTGAAAAGTTAGTTGGCAACACGAATTTGTTCATCTGACGTTTCCAATTGAATCTTTAAAACCAACAGCGGTACAATGATTCCTCTGATTTGCAGATAGGATTAGGGTTGTGTTTCAGTTTGTAGCCAAGGACCTTAGTGACATATTAATATCAGAAGGAACGTATGTGTGGGGCATCTTTAACAAAAAATTAGATAAATTTGAACCAGTAAGACATATTGAAACTTACGATCATTATAATGGGTTTAGGTAAGTTTCAAAAATAATCTACGTCTTTACATCGAAGAGTTTTTGAATTTTTCCTTCCTACAAGTGTTGAGTTAGTTGTGTCGTTTCCCTACTTCAAGAAATCGTTATTTTTCACTACTTTAACCACAGTCTCTATCAAAACGTGACACTGAATTATGTCTCACTATAAATGAGGCGCACTAAAAATTTCTGGAATTAATAAGAAAAAAATACTATGGCTGGTCAAAAACAATTTATTGTTTCTAAAAATATTTTACACTTTACACTTTTTCATTAGAATAAACCAATTTTAAATACATGTATGCCACTTGTCCATGGTGACCTCAAAAACATGATTTTTATACTTTTCAACAGCCTCTTTTGGTATTGAAAAGCGAAGACTGCATAAATACTTCTTGATTTTTTAAGAAAGGAAGAAGTCGCATGGTGCTTTCTCGGGACTGTATGCAGGATGACCCCGTTTTCTCTTTTAAAAATTCTGTTGTCTATCTAACCGTGTGAGAGCTGTTATTGTCAGTCAAGATGATACGGCGTTTTTGGTTATTTTTACGGAGTACGTCAATAATTTCAGACCAACAAATGGTCGTGTACCAATCGTTAGTCACTGTACAACGATCCTCTAAAGCGTGTACAGTTTTATTAAAAAAATAGCAACTATCCGGTTAGCGGCAGCGCGCACACTCGCCACTTTGGTTGATTTTGGCTCACCTGAAAAGACCCAAACAGTAGATTGCTGCTTTGTTTTGAGATCGTAGCTGTAAATCCATGTTTTGTCATCTGTCACTATGTTCTACGCCAAATTTGACGCCCCTTCGTTGAATCTGGTAAGCATGGCATTGCATCAAATGACGCGATCCGTTTTTTGAGACTCAGTTAAATTGTGAGGGATCCATCGGGAACACAGTTTTTTCACACCCAAAATGTATAGCTAACTAGCGAACCTTAGAGACGGTGTCCTGCCCGACCGTTAGTAGCCTGCAAATAAAAGAAATCCTAGAACGCGATCGCAGACCCACCTGCCTGTACCAAATGCAGCCAAGATGATAACACGCTAAACCTAGTGGAATACTGGCTCTCAAGTGCAGCTGCCGGAACACACCTATTGGTCCTTAGCGACAGATATTCAACTTGAGGGTGGTAGCTAGCCAGGTGGAAATTAGGAAAGGCCCTACCACCATGCTATGGTTTCCTCACGATGTTTTCCTTCACCGAAAGCTCAGGCTCATTGCAGGGATTCGAACTCACGTCAATCGACGCGAAGTCGTACACGCTACCACTCAGCCATCATTGCTTCAACTGGTTATTCCGTTCATGACTGGTTGTTCAATCCATGACTGGATGTTCCGTCCATGGCTGGCTGTTCCATCCATGACTGGTTGTTCCGACCATGACTGGTTGTTCCACACATATTTTGGTAATAAATAGCTCATATACATTATACATACACATATAGATATTTAACATCCAGACACACAAATTACAATTATACTCACATACTCATACTCACATACTCACACAAAAGTCAATCATGTGCTGAAATCGAATCCGCGACCTTACAGGCCTCTAGGTTCTACTTTCAATAGGCATTTCAATTTCAGGACCATACGTCATAACAGTTAAAAACTGTAAGATATTTATCATACTCTCAAAGAAACTCTTTAATACATATATATATATCAAAAAATAATAAAATAAAAAAAACAGTAATTTATATATAATAGTAATTATAATAAAATATACTCTCATGTAATAAAAAATAATAACTACCCACTAATTCAGAGTTATAGTGGAAATTATGAATAATTTACAGATCTCAAAATGTTCTATATATCAAAAGGATGCCGACCGCTCATAATTCAGGAGAATATTTTATGAGCGGTCAGCGTTACCGAGCGCTCGTCATAACGTTCATCAACTCTATGGGTTCCGTCAAACGTCAGTGTATGCACTGGCGCGGAATTAACACAGAGATTATTATTCCCTGCGTTTTATGGATCGACTCGGTCGGAAATACGGCGGAAAATATATTTTAAGGCTTTCTCTTACTTAGTCCTAGACTATAGAACTGGAATTTATTATTTTCTAGTTCTTGTTATATCTTATTTTTGTTATAGGTACATACATTTTATTTTCTGATACAATTGCCTAGAATTTATACAAATAGTCGCTAGCTATGCCTGTCACCCTTAGATTTGACAGTACGTACCTACATATTAGTGTTTATTTTGTAATGTAATTTATTACAAAAATTATTTCTAACAATTTTTTACATGTAGCTTTTCCTGTGACATCTTCTTCGTGTTTTTCATACTGTCCGTGCTCACAAATTGGTTGAGATATGCAAAATTATATTTTTTACTCGACATTTAAAAGTTACGGTAATTTAGGCATTAGAATACAAGGTGCTGTGCATATACTAGTTTTGGAGTTTAGAGGACAGTGCCTTTGGAGCCTGGAAACATTCGGATAATATCAGTGGTGGAAATATCGGCTACGAAAAGTAACTGAGCTTTCATCCCGGTTATAGTGTATTAATATTTGGCAGTTGTCTGTGTGTTACCACTTCCAACAAATTTTAAAATACAGTCCACTACTTTAGTAGTAGAGTATAACACCCGGTGTGGTGGTTGCCACCCCACATACCATATCCTCCTTCAGATCCCAAGCTACCTATATACCAAATTTCATTGCGATCAGTTCCTAGGTTTACTCTTGAAAATGAACCGAACAATAGAACAGACAAAGTTACTTTCGCATTTATAATATTCGTTTGGATTAGTTAGGGCTTTTCCACTATACCACTGGACTTTAAAATGCAAACGATGAAAACAACATGATAAGCGAATTTTCACCATTCGACGGCGCCTCGTTTTTATAACACCAGTGTTATTGTCTGTTTGTGACCGCGCCGAGAAATGCCCGGTATGTTTTATTACGATACAAAAGCGAACATTCTCCCGACCCCGCGCGTTGCTTACTAACATGCTATCAGATATTTTATAACGATTTATGACATTTTGACTTGTTTATTCAGCTTTAATCTTCGTCACCAATTGACTCAATAACCGCATTGCAATTGCTGGTAAATAATTTAAAGTCCGAGTACAGTGATGACCGTTATCAGCTGGGCATCCGTCAACGATCAATATAATCAATCAAATATGGACGTATATTATAGTCGGATGACAAGAAAAAATCATTTTAATACTAGAAATAAATACATTAGTCATTCCTTGTAATTAGACTTAGTAAGACCAATACAAAGCTTTTTAGGTTATACTATTAAATTTTATAATAAATTCCTTAGCAGATTACCGATTTGCCGGACAATAAGTTCAATAATGATTTCATCGTTAAGTGAATGATAGTAATCTCTCGCTCTCTGTACATCCACTAAAATAATAGAATAACTACATTACTGTAAAAATTATTTACAAAGAAAAAAAAACGATCGAGTTTCTTGTCGGCTCTTCTCGAAAACAGGAATGTTATCCGAACGGGAAATTTCTAGTTATTCAATATTCACAAGATATTTTTAGGGCTTATATTGAAAAAAAAAATATATCTAAACGGTATAGCTTGATAAATAAAATTAATTTCCCGCAATGATTTTATTTATTAAAATATTGCTGATAATAAAATAGTTACAATCAAAAAACAAACTAACATTCAAATGTATGAGGAAAGTTAGGAGTTTAGCAAAGTTTTTTTTTAATCGTTTATAGGCTTACTTTATGGTCACAATCTCACCTGATCTTAAGTGACGATGTGGTCTAAGATAGTAAGAATTAAGTAATACCTAAGAAGGTAATACACTAAGAATATTGAAAGACTAGCTCTTAAATGCAGCTGCCGGGACACACCTATTGGTGCTTGGCGACAGACTTTCAACTTGACAGTGGTCGCTAGACATGCGGGCATTAGAAAAAACCCTACCATCATGCCTATGGTTTCATCACGATGTTTTTCTTCACCGAAAGCTTAGGTTTATTGCAGAGATTCGAACTCACCTCGATCGACGCGATTTCCATACATGCTACCACTAAACCATCATTGCTTCATTGGACTTTCGCACCCATTTGATACAAAAGTTGGTTTAGAGACAATCAAAAAATGTTCTTTTTTTTTAATATTACTAATGAAAAGAAAAAACTGTAGCTGTTAAACCACAGATTTGTTCTCATTAGCAATCTGAAATACAGATATAATATTAGTCAATTTATTAAGTTAATAAATCATATTATTTACACGTTTTATTTTTATTCACAAAAAATTCAATAATGTTTAGTAAGTAAATTTAATATCACAGATTTGCTCTGCTCAATACAATTTTAGTAATTTGAATATTTAGTAAACTTATAATTTTAAGTACTTAATACTTTTAATAATTCATTACAGCATTAAAACAATGATGTGAATTCATTAAATAATTAATGTTCATGCTTAAATATGTTTACATCCGATAAGATTAAAGATCATAATGTATCCGTATACGTCTTAAGAAACCAGCGCGGATTTATTGTTGAATAGTTTTTGCTCATGACAATTAAAATGAGACTTATCAAAACATAAATTCTGAAGTATGGCGCTTTGTATGTACTACATCAGTTGATTGTATTTAAATTATATTGTGAGAATATTATATAATGTTATCATTGTTTTATCTTAGTTCTCAAGTCTTTTACATTTTTAAACATTTTAAATATTTGGAGGTTATACTTTACTCGAGGTCACATTAATAATTTCATTTTAATATCTTAAGTCGTTATTGAGAAAAGGTTCTGGACACACATACAGACAGATGATCAGCAAAGTGATCCTATAAAGGTTCTGTTTTTTTTTTCAATATGAAGTACGGAACACTAACAACTAGCTATACCCCGCGTTTTTACTCTTTGTGTTTACTCCTCGGCCTCCAACTACCCTTGCCGCGTCACACGGCCCACCCGCACTATTAACTTGTTCTCAATTAACTTACTTTCTGATCTACAATTTATATATTAATTGCTCCACTCCTAAGGGTCGTAGCGTGATGTTAAACAGTGTACTTATTTTTTATACTACAAAGGTGGCAAGCATGCGTGTGGCCCGCCTGAAGGTAAGCGGTAACCGTAACCTATGGACGCTTGTAATACCCTAGGGATAACTAGCGCGTTGCCGACCCTGAATCCCCCTACCCCAAGGAGCCCTGGAAACCCTACTCACCGCAGTAACACAACACTAGGTCATTTGGCTGCGATTTTCTGTAGCGTGGAGGTATTCCACCAGTCAGGCTGCCCCAAGTAGAGCGAGATCTCCAAAGAAATTTATCTGTGCCCTACCTCTCTTAATACTTACTGTTAAAAGGTTAAAATCTTGCTCGATAATTGGCTATAAGACGCAACAAATTTATTCAAATCAAAATGGTAGCCCTAAAGATTAGCGCCTATCAAACATAAAAAAATACTTAAACGTTAAAATAATATATTTTATAGTATAGATTACTCATATTAAAATTAAATAGTCTGCTAGGTCTAAATGCATGGCATCGTAGTTATTTGTTTGTTTGTTCATCATTTGATAATGCCTTACCGGGAGTTACGCCTACATACATACTCGAACTAGACTTCATGTTGTAGCGCCTCAGAAGCACTTGCTAGTGTCAGTGTTCTAAGCCTTCGTAGTATTTTCTAAACTTCAAAGTGGAGTCTAACAAGATGCATGTTCCCAGTTTATTTTTACAATCAACTTCACTTTGAGCACAATAATCAAACTATATGTTGAAAAGTGCCACCGATATATAACATAATATAGAGAGCTCCTCGAATGTTTAACCTCCCCGATTTAAAATGCGAGCACAATTAGATGAACTCAAAACGAAAATAATGTTCACGTCTATACTACTATTTATGTGGAGATTTAGTTTGTACGAGGAAGTCTCCGGAAGTACTGATAAGATTCTAAAGATTATTTCACTTTATTATCCCTGAATGCTAAAAGTTATTTTTTATTCCAATAAAATGTTATATTGTAAATAACGCTAAGTCACGGGCAATTGCTAATCTATATTAATAAATTTGTAATTCTGTCTGTACAATATATTTTATTGTATAAACGACACTGAATACGAGTATGACTTAAAAAATGTATGTTTGTATGTTCGGATTAAACTCAAAAAAGGCTTGAACGAAATTTTGTAAAAGGAAAGCTTATATCACTCCACAATTGATAGGTTATAAGATTTATCAATAATTCATTTAGAAATAATAAAGATTTTCTTAATTTTCAACTGATTTTGATAAAATATTGTACGCGGGAAGTACATGTGATTCTTCGACTGAGAATAAGCTATAAGAATTGTCAATATGATGAATAAAAATAAAATTACAGGATGCAAATAATTACTGCAAACAAACGCTTGTAGATCTACAGGGTACCGTTAGTTTTTTTTTTTATAAATGTGATGAATCGCTGGCCAAACTAATACAAAATGACGTCAGAGTGGCACTGGCGGTCGCGAAGTTAAGTATCGATGCTATTTGCCGGAATGGGCTGTATGAATATGACCCTGTTTTGAAAGAACTCATCAATTCCACCGTGCTCGTAACCTATTAGCGCTAGTTTCAAGGTAACTTCAACGTCTGCATTTCAAAGCCGAGTTTTAAAGTGTTCGTTTTACGAAACTGTAAAATCTTAGAACTAATTAATCGTGTATTATTTCCTATCGGCTACAGAATCATCCTATTTTTAAACCCCCATTTAACCCACTTAGGGGATGGATTTACAACAATCTATTCGGGTATAGCTGACCACTTTAAAAGCTTGTTGAATATGGATTTGAATATATGCTTGATTTAATAAGCTGTGCATTATCTATGCCAGTGTTTAGAATTTTATTAGGAAGACGTAATTCTATTAATATTACCATAATAATTTTATCATCAACATCATTTCAGTCGAAATATGTTTACTGCTGGATACTGGCCTTCCTCAAAGATCGTCACAACGACCAAAATTTCGCTGCTTGCATCTTGCAGGGTCCTGCAACTTTTGCCAAGTGGTGAGTATGTCCACGCTACGTTTTCCAGTACGAGGTCGTCACTCAAGCACTCTTCGGCCCCCATCCGCCATCCATACTACGAGCAACGTTTTTTGTTACGTTTTGTTTATCGATATAGGAACAATATTAAGGTCTTGATTTGTTTAAAATTTGATTCAGAGTTGTTATTCAGATTCGATTTCATTCACACTGATAGAGGTTTGACTTCAGAGGACTGAGTTAGGATAGCTCACGGGTCGTATATCTTATCTGTGATATCCTTCGATAAGGAACATAGTAGCGGCATAGTAGCAACATGTTTTCCTCAATCCTCTATCCTATATATTCTTGAAACTCTCCTTTATCAGTTTTATCCTTTTATACCGATAATTATTCACACAATTCATCCATACCTACATTGATCTTCATCTACTCCTGTATCCGTCTATCTCCGTACATAACATTCTTCTAGTTATTGACTTTCATACTTTCTCATGATATATATACTACACCATACCACCCGTATCAATCTAACATCTATTGATATACTCATTCCTAATCTTATCCATTCCAGTTACACACACAATTCTATTTTTTTATACAAATAAATTGGCGAACATACATACGGCCCGGCTGATGGTAAGCTGCTACCGTAGCCTATGGCTGCTTGTAATTTCTTGGAATACAACACAAGATTATTTCGCTACGATCTAATGTAAGGTATTCCACTAGTCGGACTACCCCAAGTAAAGAGAAATATACAAAGAAAATTCTCTGTACCTCACCTCTCTTTGAACCCCCTTTCCCAAGGAGCTCTAGAAGCCCTATTCACAACAGGAACAAGATTATTTAGCTGCAATGTTTTGTAGGGTGGAGGTATTCCAGCAGTCGGACTATTCCAAGTAGAGGAAAATCTTTGAACAAAGTTCTATATAACCCCTCTACTCTTCATCTTATTATTTGCTTCTCTACCACATGTTATGTTTTTCATCCGTCTTTTTCGTTGCCCAGCCCTCAGGTCTATACATCGCGACATGTCTTATAATAGTTTTATAGAATTTTCTCTTAATTTGTAACTCTCCTGAAAAACAATGTTTATGCATGGCAAATCTTGTAGGCGCCACGGACGATATATTAATAAGAAATATAACATACAAAACGTGCATATTTACCGGGGCGTACACGCTCGTAGCTCGTCACAATATACGGTGAATACTGAAAGATATTAAAATTGGCCTGAAGCCAATACAATCTTATACACAGACCGTATTTATCGCGCCGGATAGGGCGAAAAGAGTGGATATTACAGTAATGGAACGACCATGTGAGATCGTAACTTTTCTATAAAAATTATGAGGTGACTGTCAGTGGCATTTATGATCTTGTTCCATAGAAGTTAATGTTATTATTGGTGATCTAGTTTGTCACTAATCATTTACGGTCCAAGTCATACCTGATGATATTCTATGTACCTAAATCATGACAATTTTGTCCGACTGTGGACCAGGTGAAACACCCACCACAGCGGCACGCGTAGGTGTGTCACGTTCCGGGATCAACTAATGTAAATCCAGTTGCCGATAGGCTTGTAGGCCCGGCGTGATAGCGACAACCGATTAGGTATTGTATATTTCTCGGTAGTCACGTTTGTTTTTAGATTATACTGTGCTTATCAAAAAAGCCTTGTGCCTCGCTGAGCGTGTTCTATCGTATGCATCATGGCGAGTGTGCTAAAGAGCTGTTCAAACTAATTCCCTCCTCTCCTTTTCTTGACAGAACCACACGCGCTGGACTTCGGAGTCACAGTTTTACTGTTACCTCCATCTCGATATGAACTAAAAAATTCTCTATGTCCTTATCTTTATCGTACCGTGGAACTGTGAAACCATCTCCCGTCCAATGTGTTCCTTCCTTCTTACGACCTCGGGTTCTTCAGGTGTAACGTGAAGAGATATTTATGCAGGCCTTCGTGACACGGGTGCCCGCCGATATATTTCGATCTCTCGGTAGTCGCCACTGTTTGGATTGTACTATGATTATCATCAGGAACAATAAAATCAAATTCCAAGTTACTATGAGAAAAAAAAACAAATAGAATTATATAAAATTATAATTTATTATAATAATTTAAATTTTATAACTTTACAATTTCGAAGTTTAAACATCGTAGGTCATTGAGTTAATTTAAGTTGTTCATTGTCAAATAATAGTCGGTATTTCAATTGTCTTAATTATACCGTCGAAAAACTAAAAATCTATTAACATATTTCAACTATGTATATGCAAATATATTATGTCGTATAATTTGAAGTATGAAGGTGGACGGAAGTATGATAGAAGTACAGGAAGCCCAATAAAGATATGGATAGATTGTGTGAAGAATAATATAACTGTTAGAGGAGACTAGAAGATTTAAACAAATTGTGCCGACCCTACTTAGGTGGGATAATGATAAGAAGAACGAGCTTGTGTTAATCAAAAAAATATTAAATTTTCAAAAATAATACGAAGAAGAGCAAAATATTGCATTCAATTTGAGGATTACTTTTTAACATTTGCACATTCAATTATAGATATGTTTTTATTTGCTAGTAAATATGCAGAAATAATATTGCCTAATTCTTAAAAGAGCTAAGACGATAAATATAACGTTTAATTTATAGTATACCCACTTGAGAAAAAAACACCGTTGTCAGAAACTATTATGGAATAAAAATCAAGTACTTAGTTCATACATAAAAAACTAGATGTCACTTTATTGAATTATTGTTTCCTTTTAAAATTGTCCAACTAGCAACCAGTTTAAACTTCTTAAAAAGGTAATCTACCGTCAACTAGCATTATCCAGTCCAGTCCACTTACCAGGGATATAATTGTATTGGCCGATTGCCAGGATACACAGTTTCATCTCTAAATGGGCGCGTATATAATTTTTATTGCAATGCTTATGTCGAGATTCTATTTGTGGTCGAATAAAAGAAAATGCTTCTTTTTAATTCAAAACGCTTCGAGATTTGATCGTACGACATAATATACAGTGTGAATTTTAATTTAATGGGGATATTATTACTTTTTTAAATAGTAAAAAGGCAATAAATCACTTACTTATTAAAATGACATGATTGATAAAATTAGCACATTAACTTTGCGTTCACACCCAAAAGCCACTGAAATAAAAAAAAAAACTACAAAATAGAAAACGAGTAACAATATATTTATTATTAAATTACAAATTTCAACTGACAGATGTGATGTACTTGTCCTGCACGTAATGATACACTCTTCAGTAATATAAAGTAGGTACTCTGTGGATACACGTTAATAGACAAAGAGGTAAAGTTTATGAATACGTTTATATGAAAAAGGCTCGTTTTTTTAAGGTCTACAATTATGTATTACATTAATTTGATGTATATCTTATGGTTTACTCAGTGTAAGCCATATAACCACCACAAATGCTTCCTTTTTTCGAATTGATTCACCATTGTCATCACTCCTTATTTCGTGTGTTACTTTATCTAACAAAATATATCCTATAACCTGGCCAGATAGCATAGCTATGAATTACAATAAAAACATATAAATCAGATAAGTAGTTTTTGCGTGAAAGGAACATAGACGGACAGAGAGACATTGAGGTTTATAATATGTTATGGAAAGTTTAAAAAAGGCACTAACCACGCCTGTCCAAAGATTTTCATCTGTCAGTAGTTGCTTCATATTCTTGGCCCTATTTTACTTACCAGATATTGGAGTGCACAAGTTAGCGAGAACTGCGTTTAAAAAAAGTTTTCTTTGTGTCAGTAACATCGCACTATAGTTTTCTGTTCTGAAGACATTGGCAAACAACATACTGGGTCTCGACACATTCTAACTCAGTCTGTGTGCTAGGCTGACTGGATCTCGACCAGTATACACCAGGTGTAACATCTACCAAGTGACACGCTTAAGTGTGATGCGTTCTGTGTTCAGCTGGTCCAGTAATATAATAAGCGGCGTTGCAATATCTATATCCGACTGGGTTGCGACCACAATACACTTTTTGATAAAACCGTCAGAGCAACTCCCTTTAGGTTTATCGCGTTTCAAAATCAGCCAGTGTATATTCTAACACTGGAAGACTTGACAGCTGTGACCGGCGATGGACTGCCGAACTCTCGATGGTCGCTGTTGGGTTTGTCTTGTACTGTGCTTACCATCAGAAAAAGGTCAAAATCAACAACCTTGTTCCGTCACACTTGATACTATACGAAATACTAACTCATAGGTTACTTACTATGCTTATTCGAAGCATCTAGTTTACATATCATTACGCTTTTCTATACTGAAAAAATTGAATCATTATGAAACTTTTATTGATATAATAATGTTTTTTTCTTAGATCTGTACTTTCAGTCACAGATATGAGAAAAAGGCAGATGGAGCCTGTCAGAACACAAAAAGGTCCCATATTAGTATTCCATTGCGTCAATTTTGAAAGGAAACATCATAACAGAAAATACAATAATAACATTTTACAAACTCAAGTCTCTGTTTACAAATAACAAACGTAAAGATATCATAATACTTTAGTTTCGTTTTAATTATAGTTAGTTTTTTTTCTTTTTAGTTTGACATTGCATGACATTTTCAAAATTCTTCCCCTATGGGGATAAACTATAGTTCATAAATCATACATATTTATGTATAATTATTATCTATCTTCTACTTCCTTTGACTATTTGAATTTTATAAAAATAAACCTTTACACTAGTATAAGCTACTTCAAATAATTCTTAAATTGATTTTGAGCAATCTTATTTGTATGGTTGAATTAAAACCAACTATTATCTAGATTTATATAAATTAATGTTCTGCTTGTTTGCTCTAAATCATTCGTCAAATATACATTTTTGGAATAATTGTATATAATTATACATATATATATATTTCATATTTATAATCTGAATGATGTACTGGTTATGACAAACGGCTTTGTTAATACGAAGACTTGTCACGGTTGCTAAGCAGAAAGCCATATCGATTTTATAGTTGCACAGTTTGTTATCTATAGACTTGGCCATCGTTAGCGAATTAATTTATTATATATTCTGTAGTGCAGTGACCGAAGTGTATTTATACAGTTAATACCTAAGTTTATTTAAATATAATGTGAAATGTCAGTGTTTTTATCGTACAGGTAAGTAAGAACTTTAACCTTAAACTCGCAATACAATATAATTGTCATTTATTTTTACAATAAATACTTAAGCGCCTTTGTGAATAAATTAGCACAATATTCAAAGTAGTATTTCTTTTTTTATATATTTAACATATATTATATCAATCACTAACATTATTTTAAAGCTTTCAGATGATGTTTACTCTTTACGACAATCGTCTTGGAATAATAGGCAAAGTTAAATTATTAATATATTACATATAATATGTTATTACTTCCGTATGTATAAGTTGAGTGCATACACGGGTCAATCTACTATTCAACCTCCATAAATTTGTAGTAATTGATAATTTTCATACACATAAGTAATATCACAATTGTATCTAAGATTATTAGGAACAACGGAAAGCTTGAATCACGTCGTCAAAAATACTTTGTTTCTATGAAATTTCAGTGTAACTTACGATGCGGATTATCCATTCCGTACATAATATTCCTGTCCGAAGACAGAACTTTTACCAACTTGTCACTTGCGGTTAATTTTTATTACAGAACAAGACATCGTGATATAGTTTATATCGTGTAATACAAAATAGCAAAAAGGCAAAACCTAAAAAAAAACTTATTGTTGTCCTTTACAAAATGCGCATATACGGAGTCACCTTCAGGGGTTTTTCGCCGTAAGTAGCTTACATTATGTTAGCCTTCATTCGCACGGGCGTGACGATGATCAGTTTAGGATTCTTCCTTTCGTTTAATTTTTTTTTTCTCCAAAGTGTGCGGATATATTTGTTGATCAGTTGATATTATTGTCAGTACAAGATGGGCGAATATGTTGCGCGGATGGTCAACATAAGACTTCGCTTATTGTTAACACTCGGTTTTGCTGCCCATCCAATTTATATACATAGAGCTATATATGAAAATCGTTATAAACAGTACAGTAAAATAAAAAATAAGTCTTACTGTCCGGAAACGATAATGCAGTTTTAATTTCGTTTGAATAAAAAATACCCGAAGGAGAACAAAAACATTATGACGCGGACGAACTCGTGACTTGTTCATGTTATATAATTTAGTGTTAATTTACCTACATGCCCGTAATATTCTTACCTTGTACAGATGAACCTTGGACTTACCTTGAACAATGGTCAAATATGGTCGAGTTAACAAATAATACAAAAACCCCGAACTTATCGAAACTGGTGAATTATAACCTATTTTCTGTAACCACAAACAAAGACATAATACAAGGATACATTTTACATATTATAAATTTATTCTAAATAGAGTTACGATTAAATAGATGATTTTTAAAATATTCCGTTCTTCTTTACGTATTGTAAAACTTAACGTCTCTTTGTCCGTTTATGTTATTTTCATAGCTATGCAAGTTATAGGATATATTTTGTAAGATAAACTACCATGCGAAATAAGCAGTGACGATAATGGTGATTCCTATGGATGAATCAATACGAAAAAAGACGCATTTGAAGCGCTTAAATGGCTTACGCTGTATAAACCATACGAGATATATAAAATTAATGTTCTACATAATTGTAGATCTTAAAAAGTCCTACAAAAAAGTCCCGAATAGCATAAATCTATCTTCTAAGGATCACCCACAATAAGCATTTTTGTCGTCCCTCTTTTGAACGGGGGCAGCACGATTCGTCCGACAGCAGTCTGTAGACCACGCGGGCACATCGAGTGTCAAAATAACCTACCGACAGAGTAAATGTAGAGTATTTTACTAACACTCTGAATAGATTTTCTTTTTTGAACGCGCTAATCTCCATTCTACCAACTACCAACTACCATTCAGATAGAAAAAAAATGCAATTTATAACTTACTACTCGTAATAGCTCGCTCGGCAGATCTCGTTATGCGTTATCCGATATTTAAAGGCTCTCTCGAGTTTTTATATTTTTGAATTTTTACGGTTAATATCTCTCGGTAAAAATAAAGTCTACTCTTATAAAACTGCATGTACACGCGGCCAAATTTGCCGTAGTAAGTTAATATAATAAATTATAACTAGATGTCATTTTTTAAGATACATTTCGCTAAAACCTGCAAATGATATAACTTAATAAATAAACATTTTGAAATCTAATTAATAAATATATCCGTATAACGTTTTCAAGAGCGATAAATTTATTATGCCAGCGAATGTGGTTTCGAAAGGGTCCGTAGATCGACATCTGGGAGGGTTAGTGGTAAACGGCTGGAGCCGAGGCTAAATAAATAAACAGGGCATTTAGCACTATACTCACACTGCGAGAAATATGTCTAAGTGGTACCTACATAGAATCTTTTAGATTTTCACTATAATTTCATATAATTAATAAATGTTTCGAATAATAAAACATAGAGAGTTTTATCATGTTGTAGTTTTAACTGTAATTCATAAAATTATTTATATTATTTCTATATATCATGTATCTAATTTTGAGTAATAATGTTTATTTATTTTGAGCAAGTGAAGTAAATTAACAATAATAACTAGAATTATGATCACTAATTTGCCACCAAAACTCCCTAGACAGTTTTAACGAGAGACCGCCACTATATTGTTGAAACGTTGTTTGAACTGTGAAGATTAGAAAAATATCATATTATTTCCACGTGAGCTTGGCATAATTGTGTATACTTTTATTCACTAGTTGCCCTTGAATAATAAGAAGAAAACACAATTAATATGACAACATCATAACTTTTCTTTTTTATCGGAAAATGATCTTTTTCGACATATATTCACACGCAAATAACTTTACCAGCACGGTTTTTTTTGTTTTGTAAAATTACAATCGTTTTACAAACCAAAGTACGAGTAAAATTACAAAACAATGTATGCTAATCCAAAATTATAATACTATACGAGTAATTTTCCAAGACATGTGAAGAAACCTACAAAAATGGTTTTGTAATTTTACAATCTTCATGTAAAACCCTACACAAATGTTTTGTATTATTACAATAACCCGATTTACATTTTGTTTAAATTTTTCGCTTATCAGTTTCCACTAAAAAAATTGTAAAATTACCATTGAACTTTTTAACAGTGATGTTTTTATTAAATTGTTATGATCATTAATTATCAAACACAATTATTTCATATTTTTTGCTCTGTTTCTTCACTTTTATTGAAGTTATCATTACCATCAACTATTTAAAACATTTGCAACAAGCACAAGTTTGTTTTGATTGGAGAGTACAAATCGAGTTGCATTATTCAATTTATTCCATTAAAATTTATTCTGCTTGTCTTTCGAAAACCGCACCTAAATGGAACAGCGTAAAAGTCCCGCATTTACTAGTTCCCTATAAAAAAGATACTATTACTCAAACGACATTAACGAACAAGTTTAATTGTTTGCCAACTATCGTACAGCTGATTCATCCAGCCAATCGATGATAAGGTCCTATCAAGTGTGCAAAGGTCAAGTGGCATTTAATGTATTACTAACAAGCTCGTGCAAGCCTGTGACGTCACCGTGATTTTGTCGAACAACTCGCAGACATGATTTACTGCTAAATCATTGTACTGTTGATACGTAATTGGTAAACAAGCTCCGAGACTGGTTATTGACAATTGGAACTGGTGACGTCATTCGATTCTTCAACTTTTGTACAAACATCATATTGTGTTATCTTGTCTGTATCAAGCACGAGATACCTTTTGATACTTGTTTTTCGGTATAATCTAAAAGCACAAAAAAATCGGCAATCCATCGTCAGTCGTCGCTGTCATGCAGGCCCGCATGATACCAACCGTCTGCTACCAAAACGCTACACGCGTAAGTGTGCCACTGTGATGGGTGCTACAATTGTGACCTAGGTCATAAAAATATAATTCGTAGACGTAGAATAGTTAATGTAGTGATAAGATTTCTTTCTTCTTGTAGTAAATATCACCTTTAAGTTAATGATAGCTTAGAGGTGTTTCGTTTAAACGTCGCTCCGAAAGACTTAGACCTTGGAAAGATTCTTACCTATTCGTGATAATGATCTCCTACTTTAGATATTAATTGGCATGAAAGCTGATAGCGTTACAAGTAAAATTTATCGAACTTTTAAGTGTAAAGAGAGACTTCGCTTTCTTTTGCGAGAGAATTTTTCAACATATATCTTCCACCATCGCACCTCTCGTCATCGGCAGGTAACTCATACTCATACCTTGGAACTTAAATGATCTATCTGCGATCATCTGATTACAGGTGAGTTTCTTTCTGCGAACTCATCAGGTGTGAAATAACTCCTTGCTGAGATTTTACCCAGGAGACTAAATTGTGGGGTTATTTAAAAAAGGAGTGAATAGGTTTTCAATGTATTTGCACGTAATAATCTGCTGAAATCTAATGAGGAAATAGCGAGAACAAGATGATAAGCACTTATGCCCGAGAAACCCGTAACAGTGACTCGTTTCGGTACTTTGTAGTTTGAGATTAATAATTGTATATTAAAATACCTTGAAATTTTCACCATGTTGTCTGTATATTTTATTGATTACCTACTGATACTGTACTGATTTATCTACCACCATCAGGCAGTGTATCCATATTGTCAACCTTTTAAAATAAGTATTATCCACAATAAAGAAAGATTTGAACATCTTTGTATCTAACGCCTCTGTTTTTAATTGATTTTCTTTATTAATCGGAGAAATGTAAAGGAAAAAAACTGTATTATAATAAACGTCTGTATAAAAAACAATAAAACTGAATCAAATTAGGCCCTGAATCAATTTAAGCCCTAAAAGGCAACTGTGAAAACACTAATACCAGTTCGGAAAACATTCTGGCCATCGAGAAAAGCAGGCAAGGAACTCGATAGAGCTTATCAATATAATATATATTTAGTAAATGTACAGAGAGGGAGCCACTTACAGAAATCACTGTCTTAAATTATTGTAAAATAATTATCAAACGTCGCCTCTGATAAATTATTAGTTCTGTAGTTTGTACTTTAGACAGTACACACTTTTTTGCTTTGTGTTGGTAAACGGTAATATTGGCATATTGGCAGAACAACAAAGCGCCGTAAGTACTTCGACGGTGCGCACGCGCCGCGGCTCGCTAGTCGCTCGTCATCAGTATTCATTCGCGCGTTACGTTAAATTTATCGATTCAATGTAAAATTAATTGGATTACTATAAATGTAATTTTATCGAAATCCGAACGGTTAACGAGTCTTGTTGTAATTAAAATGCATTCAATTTAATACGCGAACGGTTTCTGTATTTTTTGTTTAGTGTTATTTTGTAATTACATTTTTTGGAGAGTTCTCTGTTTTTTTTTTTAATCAAAAGATACCCATTATAAGCCTGGTATTTCAGCTTTAAAATAATGTAAGTTTTAATTTAAGCTATTATTGTAAGCAGTAAAATTATAAATTAGTTTTATCTTTTTGACAAAACTCGATCCGCTCATCTGCTGTAATAGTTTTTTTTATTGTATCATGGCAAAGTGTAGGCACTGTGCCTGATAGTTAGCATAGTGCAATCCAAAAACAACGATGATCACCGAGAGATGGACATCCCAACATCGGTTGTCGCTGTCATGCCGGCCTGCAAGCCTTTCTCTAACTGGATGAACACTATCTGAGTGTTCCAGTCATATACTGATCCCGGAACGTACCACGTCAAGGCGTGCCACTTTGGCGAGTGTTGCATCTGGTGTATACTATTAGTATATACTATTAGGCATAAGGGCCCTGAAGCCTCGAACGGCTTTTTACAGCTTCACCTGGGCTTGGGGGCTTGGAGCGCTTAAGGCACTCAACCACGAAAGCATGCAACTAGTGGCATAAAATGAAATGGTAGGCCATGTTCTATTAAAACAGCCTGTGTGTACCTGCAGCTGCACTTGATCATCCCTTCAACAGAAGGATAGAATAGATAGAATATAGATAGAAGGTGTAGATAACAATCTATACGTTAGTTACCTACCATTTTCAACCACAATCCTCATTTGACATCAAATGATTTTGATCAAAAGCTATCTTGAAAATTATTTAAAAATGATACTATGGCAACCATTTTGTTTCTATATTTAGTCTTATCCCAGTACCTTGAACTCCGTCCGATAGGGAGAGAAAAAAAATTGGTAGTTCAAAAATGAAAAAACAAATTACTACTACATTGTTTTTAATGAATCCCATAATTTATATACAAAGCATATGGTATTTAAGTATTAAGTGTCGTCTCTAAAAATACGTACATTATTCACTCTTTGGTAACTACCGAATTCGGAGTCAATTATAAACGGATATAAAATCACATACTTTCGATATCAACTTGATGTAACTGTATTTTATTGTAATTTTAGTATGATATAGTTTATAATCGAGGCTGTGTACGATAACCTCGCGGTTGGGCGATGGGATTAAGATTACTTATCTGTTGTTTGTTCGAGCAACATTATTAAGCATTGTTATCCGCTATATTATGGTTCTCACTTCTGCTAAAAATAAAATGAATTACTGTATAATTATGTTTGCAAGGAGTAAGGAAATTCACTGGGTTGTAGGACACGACAACTGCGTCTGTCTGGATCGCAGTCACTATTCCCCAGGTGTAACACCTAGTCATGGTTTTTTTTTTCGAACTGACTATTAGCCTTAGGGGTTCTGGAGTCTTTGCTGCTTTTACAGCTTTGAGCCTAGCCATGGTAGTCGAGTGGTTTAGATCGGTGGAATATGAATTCGGTATTCCCAGGTTCGAAACCCGGCATGTAACAGCGATTTTTTCAGAATTCGAGTACATTTATTTATTTAAAATGGCAACACTATCGTCTTACGGTGAAGGACAACATAATGAGGAAACCTAAACACTAGAAATGTTCTTGGCTACCGCTAGTGGGAAAAATTGTAGAAATGTTGGTTTCCCAGCGTTTCAAATCACCGTGAGCTAGCGTGACGTTCTCTCGGTGGGCGTCATTATTTTAGGATTTTTCTGTGCTTATATCATAAGGTACAGGATTGTCACTTGGCTACTATTTAAAAAATTGAAGATTTATGAAAGCCCTGTCAATATTCGTTCGGTATGTTCCACTTTGTGCACTACCAAACTAACTGACAGGAGTTATATAGATAGATAGCATTATGTATAAATAATTCGCTTTTGAGCTGGGGCCACTTCAAAGGAAAAGCTTGGTAAGCTGGGCTTGATAATAACGACAGCACGTGAAACAAAAAAAAATAGTTCCTTAGTTTTCCTCAACTCGGGTACTACGAGTATATTTTTTATATTGCTGTAGGTTTAGCGTTATTGACACACTCTCACCTGATCTTAAGTGATGATGTGGCTTAAGATGGTTACACGCTAAGCCGAGTGTGAAGACTGGTTCTCAAGTACAACTGCCGGAACAGATCTATTGGTGCTTGGCGACAGATTTTCAGCTTGAGAATGGTAGCTAGCCAGATGGGCATTAGAAAATGCCTTACAACCAAGCTATGGTTTCAACACGTTTTTTTTCACCAAAAGCTCAACTAATATAGTTCACTGTTTTTGCAATGTACAAACCTTTTTTAATTATTAGTACTTATATCAGTACACAATTTATAACATTACACAGCGCAGCCCTAGAGAACAAAAGATAAGCAACCAGATATACAAAATAGAACGATTATGATTTTAAAAGCGATATGTGTATGCGTTAATGCTCATTAAAAATAGTTTATTAACCAAACAACGCTTGGTTGTATTATATTGCGTAATACCTCAATATATGTCAGAATTCAATATGATTCAAAAGTAAACCAAGCCAGCAAAATCAAGCAAGCAAAGCCAGCCAAATCTGGTGCGGTCAAATTAAAAGGCACTCATCAGTTGTGACGTCATGATTAACTCCTCGGTAATCGTCTAGTGTGCATGAAGAAGCTTTTCTGTGGTTATTTTTTAACTTTTTAATAGTAGTGGAGATTCTCATTAATAAGTTTGGGTGTGCCACTGTATCGCGGGGTACACCTGGTGTATGATGGTCTCAATCCAGTCAGACACAATTGTAGTACCATTCAGGAAAACCAGTAGGTGTAGCGATATACATGTTTTTTTTCTACATAGTTTCTACTTTCTACATAGAAATAAATATAATGAGTCAAGGGTCACCTTCCAATACCTAAATAGCGAAGCTTTTCCATTTTTATTTTATTTACAATCACACAATACCTATTTATGCAGTCTGTACCCCTGTACATACATATAGTACATATTTACGATACATACATACGGTACATACATACGTAGAAGACGCTGACGTTACATATTTATTCGTATGTTATGACTACGACAGGCGATAATCACCTGTTGTTTAGACTAGACGAATTGCGACATGTTTTTTGTTATTTAGTTAACAGGCTGTACCCTCTCTTATTACGACTTTTTAATCGGTATATAAGTAGAAGATTCTGATGATTTTATGACTATAATTGGAGATAAACACCTGGCACATAGTCTAGACGTATTGTGACATGCTTTTGTTATTCGATTATAAACAGCACCTTGTTAGTTTAGGACATTATATATAAGACAATTGTAAAACTATTTATCATTCTACAATAAACATGCTTAAGAATCAGTTTTATTTTAGTTCGGTAAAACCCTCGGCGCCGCCCACGACACTTAACTACCTTCATACAAACAGCCAATAATATTTATAACATTTCGAACCCCTTTTATACGTAAATACATTTAATTGTTGTTACAAATAAATAAATAGTATTATTTATTTCGTAGAGGAAAATATGTATAAGTAGTGTAACTGTTATTCGTATTTTGGTCATCTTTGCCCTTTGGTGTGCTGATGTTTGTATTATAGCATTTACCTATTGTGTTTCCTTAATTGTGTTAACTTAAATGAACATGAATAATTTATAATTATTTACCAATATCATTTATAATATGACCTCAATATCCATATGACCACAATGTCAAGATGACGTTAATGTTCAAAAATAATAATAATCTAAAAGTTTTATTTTAACAAAAGTCCTTTACGCTGCGTATGTAGATATACCAGAGATATGCAAGGTAGTTAGGCGGTACGAGGACCTGTAGCGGGGCTATGAAACGGTGTGATGGTATGCACCAAAGCTATGCGAGACGATTGCGTTAACTAGTAGTCCAGTAGCCCTGGTTTTCTACACCATTTTGCATACATCATTCGTACACTTTCCTCGCTTGCGTCCCTCGCACATATCTCTCGCTTTTTTTAATGTAAAAATAAATGAACCTAGCTCCGCTAGACCTTTTCCATCAGAGCTGCGGTAAATGAGGATAGAGAAATGAAGCAATCGTTTTGGCGCATTTTTTCCTAGCGCACCGTTTATCTACCTCGCAAATCTCTGGTGGAAATAAGCCTATAAAGGAACTTAATATAAATATCAAAACACAACTACTGGTTCAGTTATACTTTTTTGTCGCATTTAGTTGAGAGTAAATCTGCTATTATTTTTCTTTTATAACCCACTAGCTTATACACGCGACGTCATTCCTGTTGTTTTACGAATGAAACGATTCAACAGTACATTCGCGAATCGCTGGTTTACGCACAATAACTCATCAAAGTTTTTCTTCGGAATCGGATAGATGGTTTAGGAAGTTTTTTTTGTTTGTATGTCTGGATTTAATTCACACATGACTTTTACTGTTTTTTTACAATATTAATAGTATGTAAAATATATTAATATTGCCTACAAAAAATATTTACTACGTTACAAACGCATGTGGAGTCCCAGTTACAGCTAGTCATAAATAGAACTATTAAGTTTGCACTGACAACGTGGCCATGCCTTTATATACTTTCATTTATATAGTAATATAAATTGGCTTTCGGTAAAGGAAGACATCATGAAGAAACCTGAATGCCTTGAGAAATATTCCATAATACAGTGATAAGTAAGGAAAATACCGAACTAGATATGTCAAAGTGTCAAATCGCCAGTCATTAGTTGGAGTGACGGTAAATACCTTTCCTTGTAAGCGTGCCTCTGTTTAAAAATATTTACTGCCTCATAGATTTTTGTTATAAATAGGACAGAATATTTTATTATTTGTGCTAACGACTATACTAGTCTAGATGGTGTCACAGTCATCAACTTCTCTCAGACTAAATAGTATACATTTTGTTTTTTAATTCTTACCAATAGAAAGTGGAACTTAGATTGTCTATGAGTGTGTGTACATGTGTGCGATAGATTTATTATAATCGCTTTAGTTTAATTAAGAATGTAAAAAACAAGACAGCCGATTGTATTTTATTCTTTTTTTATCGTTATAGGTTTGTCGTAGTGGCCGCAATCTCATCTGATGTTAAGTGACTATGTGGCCCAATAAGATAACACGGTAAACCTAGTGGAAAACTGGCTCTCAAGTGCAGGCTGCCGGAACACACCCATTGGTGCTTGGCGACAGATTGTCAACTCGAGTGTGGTAGCTAGCCAGGCTGGCATTAGGAAAAGCCCTACCACCATGCTATAGTTTCCTCACGATGTTTTCCTTCGCCGAAAGCTCAGGTTCATTGTAGTGATTCAAACTCAAATCAATCGACGCGTAGTCGTACACGCTACCACTGAGCCATCATTGCTTCATTCAGCATTATTTGTATCAAGTAGTTTCTCTTGATTTCCACCTACATTTTCCGGTGAAGTAAGCAAATACGGCACTATCGAGTTAATTGAAACTGATGTGCACGTAGGTGAGAATAAATTGCTTGTAATGGCCTACGTTACGGAGTCCGTAGGCTGTCACACCTAACATTTTATTGGCATATGTTTACAATTTACCCTTGTCATCCCGTGATAGAGTCACTCGGAGACTGTCGTAAGTGACATCTGCTTCTAACAACTTTAGATTAAGGTACTCTGTTCGAAAATTTGTTTATAATTTATTTATTTGTTGGGTGGCAGGATACGAGAATTGTGTCCGTCTGAATCGCGAACACAATACACGAGATGAAATTACATTAGCCATAATATCACGCTTAGGCATGTCGCGTTCCAAGATCAGTCAGTAATCAAGCTAGGTGATAGGGTATCTGTACCCGACTGGGTCGCGAACACCGTACACATAGCGACAAGCCCATGACACTGACACTTTTGTATATCCAACTGTTGAGTGGCTTTAAAACCAGCATGATAGCGAAGATCAGTGATAGACTATTCACATAACGGTGCTCATCATTGTACTTACCATCTGGTATAGTGAGAGTGCCTTATAATGTGATAAAACAACAACCTACGGAAGATAAAGATATTTATACTTTCGTTAAATATTCTTTATGTTCATATGCATCATCCTCTTCAACCAAAACAGTAAAAGAATTACGATAACTTACTTTTCAATCGAAACTTCTAAAACTACAGTTCAAATTATAAACGAGAGAAACTGTTATAAAAAAATATTAGTGAACAATAAACAATTTTCACTCATCCCTGCATGTGTATTTCTTTTAGATATCTCCTCGATCTTCCCTGTTAAAGACAGAGATAAATCAGCAAACATGGTGGTGATGAGCAAGGAACTTTTTTCCAAAATATACGGAAACGTTGATTGCCATTTGCTTCTCCACCCTTGGAACAAGAGTTGCTTGGCTTCAAGCCCACCGTTATACAAAGATGCCTTGATTGGTAGTGCAAAATTTTATTCAATTGTTTATTTTGTAAGTGGTTTCTATTTGTTATATAGTTTCTAAGTCAACGGTTTGATCGGCAGGTTTAAGACATTTTTCTTATAATAAGCTAAATTATGTTTGATCACTAAATATATCGTCCTCTTCAAACATATATTGGGCAGAAACTATACCCTACGTAGCAATATAGGAATAAATTATTATTATTTCTGGCCCTTTACAACTTTTAACGTTGGGAAATCTGCAATGAAAAATTTGAAATCCTAATTTAGTTGTTTTTTAACTGGAATTATGGGAGTTGGACCATTCCACGCAGTTAGTTTTCCTGAATACAATAATACAAATTAAAAATATCAAACAGTTTTGGTTACCACGAACACAATACAGTCATTCATATAAACAAAATTATATTATAGCTAAACAAGATTATCGGTGCTAGTCGAAGGCCTCTTTTTATCTCTTTGTCTCTTTGGGGACTACAATTTATCTAAATTAGGTCATTAATTTGCCCTGATCTATTTCTATTTTCATTACAGGCACAGATATTGATGCGGGGAAAAAAGATGAAAAATAAAAATGAATGGATAAAAATGGGAGAATATTACGTGAGATCGACGCTATTTGGTCTTTTGGTCACGGGCATGGCTTTGAATATCGGTTGCATTTTGAGGTAAGGTATGTGTAGTGCATCGTGTATAACTAACTCTCATATACTCATATTTGTAAGCAAAGGAAAAATATATTGTTGAAAAAAAGAGGCCTGCCAAAAAGGTACGGGTTTCGGATCCACCCTAAACGAAAACTGTTTGGAAAATTAACAACCTACCTATTAATTTTATTAAAATGATTATAACTCGTTTCCAGAAGGAACGTATCCAGAAGGCTGACGGCATTGCCTCGTTGTTTGGCAATGTTTATTCGCTGACCAAGCCAATTAGCCAGCCCTTTGGTCGCTAGATGCGTCGGAAAGCCGACTCGGATCGGATTTATTTTAATCTAAATTAATATCATTTTTTTTTTACATTTAAAAAAAACCTGCACAAAATGTAAGCAAAACTAACCCTGTTTTGTTCTATCATATGGTTAAAGGACATAATATGTTACGTAACTTCTTGATTCGTGATTCGTGATTCTTATTTAATTCTCTAATGCCTTTATTATTATTTTGATGTTATCCGTAGGTGTTGATTTTTTTTATATCTTACTTTCAGGTGGTTAAATGGAAACAGATTTGCTTACCATGCGTATCTATTTGTGCCGTTTTCCCTGACTGGACTATTAATATACCTGGAGCCGGCAAGCAGGCGGGGACTTGTCATCAATTTGTTCTTCAATCTGGTAAGGAGATTATAAACCTAACAACTGTTTTTCTTAGATAAGCCGTGGAGCTAATAAAATGTAATGAAACTGATTATGGTCAAATTAGATAACTATTATATGGTTTATCTGCTATAATATGTATTCAACATGTATTGTGGATGTTACATAAATCCTTTTAAGTATGTGTTACTTATATCATTTTATGTCAACTAACAATTGAATATTTTTCAATATATCCCCTAATCCTCAGCGCGAATCTCTATATAAAAAAATACTTTACAAAATATATTATAAAATAAATATTTTTTTGTTACCAAAAATACAATAATTTTTTGATAAAAATTTGGCTGTCGTTGAAAATTACCTTGATAATGAAATGTGATATTTCTGTTATAGATTTAATCTATACATATAATAAAATTGAAGTGTCTGTTTGTAATGCCAAAATAACAGGTTTTTACTAAATGCATATGAATGTATACACGCTACATACAACAAAAATCCCATTTTTATATTAGAAAAATAGAATAGGGTACAGATAAAAAAATAAAAATAAAACTTTTTACTAGTCCACGCGAGCGGAGCCGCGGGCACAGCTAGTACAAAACTACATTCCTTGCTTTACTTTTGCTTCAAAAATTAAAAATATAGTCTATAGAGTTAGTCTTACATAGAAAATTCAGTTGTCATATAAATATACTCATACAAATACTACATACATTTTATTATTCAATATCTGGGCAACAGAACTTAGCTTGATGTCTTACAAAATAAATAAAAACTTTGTAAAAACATGGATAAGTAAAAAAATTAATAAAAACAAATTTTCATCTAAGTCGTTAGAGTAGGTTCCAGTAAACCAATTAGATATATATTAATTAATAGTTGTATTCGTTTTCGTTTTTTTTTTTTGCAATTGTTAAAAGAAAACACATTTTGATTATATTAATTAGTTACTATGACACGAAATTGTTGAAATCATAGGTACAAATTATGAATCAATTTTTTTTTAAATTATCGTCCAGTTTTATTTATTTAAGAATACAGTTCCATGAGAATTAAGTTAAAATAATGTACCTTTATATTCATAGTTCTAGTAAGAATAAAAACAAAATCTTTACGGTCGTCACTAATCGTATTTCTACGGAAATTATAATGCAATAACAATGCAAATAACGAATCAATGTAATTGTTTCCAGTACATTGAATATTGGTTAAGAAAATTTGAAAGATCTGGATATATACAAGTAACGAAATCACACCAAACGTTAATGTTCATGCTCGGCAGTTCTCTCCTTTTCTATATGATGCGATTAGAGGGAGACAAAAAAGAAAGGACATCTTTGTTTTGGTACGTATCGCTTGATAATCTATATTTAAAAAGAGTTTTTTTTTTGGTGGGATCTCAATTTGTCATGACACTTCATGTTTTTGTTTTTTATTCATAAATTTGTGTTATATGTGCATAATAAAGCTTGGTTATTGTGCACAAGTGAAGTGGATTGGATATAATAACATGGATCATGAATTCTGCGATGCCACAAATACTCCCTAGAAAATTCTAACAAGGGAGCCACATCTTGTTAGGATCCTGAAATCGTCATCAGACTGGAAACAATATTCACTCGATAATGGCAGTAATGGTCTTCATTCAATAAAGGGGAACAGTTGCCAAGTTAGGAAGGAAAAGAAGTAGAAGAATATTTAAAATATGCATTACAATATTTTTAAGTTATTACTTATGTACCCGCGTAGTTATAACTTTTTTGACAACCGCGTAAATATTTTAGCCAGTTTTGTCATATTGTTTTTATTTATTTCATGTCAATTCTGCCTACGTCACGATAATATAATATTATTGTAATAATTATTATTGTAATCTCCTTACATAGCACTAACAAGATGGCGGCTTCCTTGATAAAATTATCCAGAGGGTTTTATGGCAATTTAAAATGCATGTTCCTAGTTATTATTTATAATCCACTTCACTTGTACACAGTCAAACTGTATCACGTAAAATGTCGCCCAAATTACGAATATAGTACCAAGTGATATAAGTTTATGAATTAAAATAAAAACCACCACATGACAGATCACGATGCCACCAAAAACTCTGTTAACCAATCATACAGCAGTATATTTTATGTCAGTGAAACGTATATTCCTATTGGTTGATTACGGGGTTTTACCAATTGGCTGTTCAGTTGCCATTCGCATGATAATTCTATGCCTTTACTTGACTTGCTTTCGAACATTCCAGATCGGCGTTCTTTTGTGTCTATTTGCACCGACATAAATTACCGATTTAACTCATATTTTTAAGAGCTTTATCTCAAATTAACACTATTTTGAACTTACTGACTAGACTATTAATTAGGTGTAGTACCCGTTTGCATGACAATTGATTGCAAAAGGATGATTTTTCGAACGTTTAACTTAGCACGTATTTACTTAAATAATATTGATGTTTTGAATCCGACTTTTCCGTATAACCATCAATATTTATTTTGTTACAATTTTAATAACGTATTAACTTATCTTATCTAACATATTTATAGTGTACCTATTTAGATACGAAGCGGAAATGAATATACCATGACGTGTTTGTAAACAGTTAGTCGTGACTCAAGTAAACACAATTACTCATCGACTTACTTTACGTACATACAGATCAAATGAACTATATAATTATATGCAGACGTTATCACGTCCAGTTATTTCGCTGTACCGCATAGGCATGACGGCTCCGGTTTTCTAGACCTTTTTTTGAGAGACCCGTCATGTGTACACCAACTCGGGGGAGTGAGTGGTTATGTGAGACTCATACTCAGTAAAACTCCATGGTGCATAGTACCATCCGCCGCAGTCATTCTATCGTGTCATCCCGGCGGCCGACACGGCTAAATGCCGGGCCTCGACGCTAAAAGGAGACAGCCGGGTACAACCATAACTGTCTCCCCATCCACCGAACCAGGGCAATGGGAAGATGGGCCCCCGAACCGTCTACCCTGGTTCAGCTCGGGCGGAGGTAGGAGGCTAGCAAATCGCTTCCTCCTACCGTCCGTTCGTCTGCGGCGAGAGAGTGTGCACACGATGCTGAGCTCCCTTCGGGCGATTCGGTGCAGGTAACATCCGAAGCAACCATGCCCGGACAGTACCTGTACCAGCCGGAACGTCAGGAAGACGTGCTTCCTCTTCATCCACCTTCCTATACATATACCAAATACACCAACTGCCAGGTCCTCCACCCCATCGCCGCTGCACCTCGTCCAACGCTCTTCGCCTATTATGGCCAATTTTTGTGGGAGCCGGAGGTGCCTCAATATCCTTCCTGGCCGTCGTAAACAGATGTACGGCGGCGAGCACCTCCGCGCCTCCACAGGTCCTAACCCTGTCTTAACCATTGGATTTTTAAAGACTTATCTGTATACATCTAATAGTTTGTTATTTTGTTGTAGTCACTAAAGAAGTCGTTACTTTTCCTATACTATAAATACTTACCATACAATCCTAATACTAATACCTATTCCTTAAATACTTAACCATAATCCGGGTAGATATTTTTTGGAATATTGTTTGAAACACTTGATATGTTGAAAATAATACTCGTGGATTCATATTTATTCATTAATACACCTTAAAAAGTAATATAAACATATTTTTTTTTTCTAAAAAAAAATATGGTTAACCTAGTATGACGTCATTATTCAATAAATAAATCTGAGGTTATTATGTGCCAAGTTGACTTTACTAGAATTTCAGTTATGAAATTTCGTAACCACATACGAGTAATCCTAGTAATCTTAAAGCCACTATTTCAACTCTTAGTAGTAATTTTAGAGACACTTAAATCATAAGTTACTACTGAACTGTGTATATTCATTGAACGATGACGTCTCATTGTCAATACGGCGTTTTCAATCACGTGACTCACGGACAAAAAATCTATTTTTTTCCTATTATTTTAGGTTTGTTATAATTATATATACATTATAAAACAATTTACTTTCATTTTTGACATACCGTCAACTTGCGGATTATCTTGTTCAGTGGCTTCAATACAATCTAATGAAATATTTTATTTTTTTATTTTTAGGTTGTATACACCCGAGAAAGTTAAGAGAAAACCAGACGAATCCGGCAATGTATGTCCACACGACGGTAGTTGTCAAAAATTTATAGCCAAAGTGAGTAAGATATGGAATTTTTTTAGCATTTCATAGTTTATTAGCTATGTGTAATACATACATAAACAATGTATACCTAGGAATGTGCGTATAATTATAGCTGCGTAATACGAGCTTAATTGTAATAAAGAAAGATAAAAAGAAATAATTTATTCAGAATATCAATATATGGCGATAAAAGATAATATATACAGATTAAATATTGAGGATAAACAAGTAATTGTGCACATAAATATACTATCTCTACATACACATAGCAAATAAAGTGAAAACTCTATATAACAAATTCTCCTTAACGAAAAAATTTCTTTAAACATAAAAATTACCAAGTTTTGTTTAAGTTACATTGTTACCCCATACATTGAAACGCTATATAGCGTAACAACCACTCTCAATAGCGAAATAATACGTCATTATTAACACTAAGACCCTGAACTACAAATACTGTAATAGACAAATTCATAAATATTATCACAATTCTTACAATACTGTTCCGTTATTTACTTAATTTCATAATTTTTATCATTGCCTTAATTACAAAACATGTGTCCTCTTTACCGGTCGCTTAACAAATCCCAAATCGATTACCATTGTTCACTTACAATGTGGTGGAAGTGTATAAAATACCAAATCGGAAGCTGATAATCGAAATTTATACATCTTAAAAACATGGTAATTTTAAAAATTATGTGTTATAAATTATCACGCTATTTCTATTCTAACATTTTTAACCTATCGATAATAATTATATTGCTTAAGTGTATAAAAACCAAAACAGCAACATTTAATATTCCAATAATATACTAACAATTAAACTTAATAAAAATCATTAATATGTGTGAATAAAATATCTACATAATATAATTAGATATATATTGTAATATATTTAAATACACCTAACATTTCGTACGTACTATCTGACGACGTTTGGTATGATGAAATTTTAAACTATGGAGTCGTTTTTACACTTACAGATATTTGTAGGGCGTATACATAACGGTTCTATATACAAAATTAAAACAAAGAAATATTTAAATATCTTAATAACAATATAAAATATAATAAAGTAAAATTAAAGAAATTCTGTTTTAACTTAATTTTAATTTTAAATAGAAATAAAAACAAACCGGCTTTAATTTTCACAGCTATTCATAGATGGCACTACACGCATCGTTTTGGTGGTTTCAAATATTCAACAAGGAAAACTTGTTTACTTATTCCGAATTACTTTACATCTATACGACTGAGTGCCTTAAGCGCTCGCCAACAAGTCCAGTGAAACTGTTATGTCCCCGGGCCAACAGCATAGTCAGTTCGAAAAAAAAAAACTTTACATCTAGTCCCTTTGTTGCGTTACGAATTGGATCAAATTTGAAATCTGTTATTGAATTACCTGACTTAACTCTTACGTCTTCTGAATAATATACGTTACCCCTACCGAAGTAAAATTTGAAAGGCTTTTTTATACACAAAATCCCTCGCAGTAACTGTAGCAGGCACATCTAACCCCGCCACGACCGCCCTCCTCTGCGGCAACTCAAGCCTAGGTCCGATCCATCGGCATGGAGCCCTTGAGCCAAGCAGCCGCTCGCGCGATACAAGTGACTCTACAATCACTAGCTTTCACAGCCATACATGACACTGCATTATACACACATGCACAACACACATAGGTACATAGGTTCTGTAAGGGACCTTTTTTTTTCTTTTTTTACATGCACATGTTCCTTCCCTCCTCCCAGGGGGCAGAAACATGTATATATGTATAGTTAGTTTAGATCGAATTACGGATAGGGAATTAGTCAGATCGCGACTTAATTGCATACGCGCAACAGTCCGAGCCAAGGTTCGGCCACTTTGGCACCCTCGGATGTTGTTGCTTAGCTTTCGTGGCTGAGTGCCCTAAGCGCTCGCCCCCAAGCCCGGTAAAGCTGTAAAAGCCGTAAAGGCTCCAGGGCCCCTAAGGCTAACACTATAGTCAGTCAAAAAAAAAAAAAAAAAACACATCTAACTATAAAATAAAACTGTTTCAGGGCTACGGCATTTACTTTGGGGTCGGTCTCGCAATCACGCTAGCAAGAATCATTTTGCCTAAAATTCGAAGACCTCTTCAGGCGATTTCGTCTATACGAGGGAAGCACTTCAAGTTAGCGTTGTTCTTCGGCAGTTATATCGGTATTTACAGAGTACGATTTATTTAGTTTTGAATCATAATACATATAATAAGCATTTAAGGTTCAAACATTTTGTAACTATAGCTTTTACAAGCTCGAGATTTTATTTATTTATTTTACCTATATTTTACAGAAATTATGGCCCTGATTTTAATGGATAACATTTTTTTTACATATTCTTATAGGTTTAGCATTTGGTCTCAATCTCACTTAATGTTAAGTTACACCTAGTGGGGAACTGGCTCTCAAGTGCATATACCAGAACACAGCGATTAGTCGGTACTTGGCGTTAAATTTTCAACTTGAGCGTGGGATGTTTTTTTTATTCCCCATTAGCCCTCTCGTATATCGAGTTCCAAGACATTTTTTTCTTACTTTATTCTTTATTTCCATTCTCTTGACGGTGGTAGGTAGCGAGGCACTACCACCATGCTATGGTTTCATCACGATGTTTTCCTTCACCGAATGCAGGAATTAAAACTGCCGTTTAACGACGCAATATCCGTACGCGCTACCACTGAGCCATTATTGCTTCTAATAGCAATTACATAGTAACTAATAATAAATATATATTTCAGGCTGTTGTTTGTTATTTATGCCGTAATCGAGGCTTCGATTCGGAGCTTTATGCGTTACCTGCAGGATATCTCGCAGGTCTTTCTTTCATATTCAGTCCAAGCTTGGGAATAGCAATAGGATCCATCACGGCTGCTTTGAAAGTAAGTTCTTCGTTAGGTTAATCATTCACCAAACTCGTATTCTTAAATAACATTTTTTTTTTCGTTTACAACATTAGTAGCAAACAAGCCTGCGGTCTGCCTGATTGATGTTGAAGGTAAGCTTATAGAAGCTTGCAACACCAAAGATATCACATATTCGTACCTGTCCCCTCATGAAGAACCTCATACTGTAGTCTCCTAGGAAAACCTCATCAGGGAGCTCATTGCATAATCGGAGCGGTCGTACTATTAGCAAAAAGAAAACATTTAACTAATAGAAAAGAACTTCTTATTTTAATGTCATTTGCAGAAATATGCTCCAAAGAGTTTCGTCAATTTGAAAATAAACTCTTTTGTTTATTTTAGCTTAAACAAATGGTATAAAATGAGGTTTTGGTAGGTATCTGAATTCACTTTTTTTCCTTTCTTATAGTAGCAAAATGTTGAAATTAACAGCATTATGCTTGATGGTAAGCGCATTAAAATTCATAATCTATTGTCAGCGCCGAGATATCGGCAATACATCGCCGACTATCGCTATCATGCCAGATTGCAAGATAGTTGGATATACACTGGCGTATTCCGAAACCCAACATACCAAAAGAGAGTCACTGTATCAAGTTTATCACCATGTGTATGTTGGTCGTGACCCAGTCGAGATTACAGATATCCTACCACTCAGTTTAGTTTACTAGATATACTACATCGGCTGATCCTGGAACGTGTGTTACACCTGGTTTATGAGTCTGTTTCTTTATTTGGTGCCGCAAAAAACACTTGCCAGTGTCAGTGTGTTTAAGTCTTCGTATGTAGTATTTTTTATGTACATAGGTGGTCTAACAAGATGGTGGCTCTCTTGTTAGAACTATCTAGAGAGTCTGTGTTTATATTTATAATCCACTTCACGAATGCACAACAACCAAACACAAACGACCACAAATATTACATAATATAAGGTCAAAGAAAGTTTAAAATTAAAATAAAACCACAACATGGCAGTTCAAGATTCCGCCAAAAATTCGGTGTATACAATTATCGTTGTGACCTACACCTAGAAACTTCTCAAAAAATCTTCTCTTTTTTTCACTGGCAATTTTTTAGCTCAATTTTATACATATTTTATCCACAGTTGTATTCAACGGTTCTCTACGAGAAGAAAGTAATACCAACGTGGATACCATTACCAGAGCTGCTATATTGCCTCTGCCAGGGTACACTGTTCAGTGGGCGAATATTGCAGACTGACATATGCCCTAACTACATTTTAAATCTTATGAAGACTGTTAGCAATCAACGGTGAGTTTAATACTTCTAGTTGTCAAGTTTCATAGTTCTATTAGAACACAGATTGCAAAGGCGTTAAAAAAAAATTGTGGGTTAAAGCTTACAGAAGAAATAATTAAAGCATGCTTTAAAAGCGAGCACGTGTAAAAGCTCAATGTTTTAAAGCGTCCGTTCGATTGAATCGTTTGGTACAATTAAATTCTACTTATCATCATCGGTTATATTTTTTTCAAATTTGACGCTTCAGTTTAAGCATTTTATGCATCAATACTAATTTTCATATGAAATAAAAATAATTTGTCTTTTGATATTGAATGAATTTGTATCATTGCTAATTTTCATATGGTATGAAAAATAATTGTCATATGATATTGAATTAAGTTGTTTTACTGCTAAAGTTCATATATTATGAGAAATATATTTGTCATGTGATAATTGTGAATTAATTTATATGGCCATTATTTTTCACATAGTAAGTATGTAAAACAATTTTTCATATGTAATTACGCATCTGTGTGAATGTTAGTTTTCATATGATTTTATAAATCTTAAATGCCTGTAAATTGTAAAATTCATACTTATATTATTTTTTTGTGTTTGTATGTATTTTGTATAGGCTGAGGAGCTAAAACAGGGTCAGTCGGCAGAAATACAATACTTGTAGTGCTCAAAAATATATGCTGCCATGCTGTATAAAATGAACTTAAAATATAGCAGATTTTAATTTCACCTGTGAAATAGGCGTTATGAAACAATTCAATTTCACTGTTACACAATTATATTAAAATAGATGTAATTATGCAGGCCTACTTAAATTTAAATCAATAACAATTAATGTATTTAGCACGTTCCGAGCATTTATATAATATTTGTTGTGTTTATATAGTTTTTGTTCACAATATATTTGCTTTTATTCTCGCATTGTGTCACATCAGTCCCACAAATTGAATCACAAAATCGCATAGTACAATCACTTTTTATTGTATGTATTTAAAGTGCATCTCCTGTGCCACAACTACAGGTCACACCTATAGGCAACTATAGGCACTTATCATATTTTGCATTTTTTTTCTTTTAACTTGAATAATAATGAAACTTGAGTAATGAATGTAAATCATTAAATTAATTAATTATTTTAAATCTGATAATCTTTTTCAGGTCCGAATGGATTTACAAAAATTATATGGAAATCTTAGAGAAGGCACTTGAACAACAATAAGCCTGACTACCAAGTACTTATTTAAATTACTGTAATAATGTTTCAAAATACACAATTATACATATTATTGGTGATTGTTTTGGTGAATTAGACAAATTAGTAAATGTATTATTTTTAATATTATATTATTAATAACTAATAACTTTTTTATTTAAAAAAAATGCAGGGTGAATATCGAAACATTTATTCGGGTGGAATTCCACCTCGATAAATCTTTTTCGATGCGGCGCGTTTTGACACCAGTGACCTTTTTCTTCTTTTTTTTCCTAACTTGGCAACTAGTTCTCTTTATTGAAGACCGTCACTACACTTATCGATTGAATATAGAACATCTCAATGTACTATGGTGATTTCAGTATAATAATAAGATTGGCTCCTTTGTTAACATTTTCTAGGGAGTTTTTGTGGTATCTCAGTTGTCGTGGCCCATGTTATTATTTCCAATCCACTTCATTTATGCATAATAACTAAACTTGATTATGCAAAATGCCACGTTTATTACGCAATATAATATATATCAAAAATTACTAATTTATAAATAAAAAACAAAAACCACTACATGACAGTCTGAGATCCCGCCAAAAACTCTACCAGTGACCTATTCTGTTAAAGCCAGTAGGATTTTCCACTGTAATATTTTAAAACCGGCATGTTGATTGCAAATGTTGATGAAAACTCACGGAATGGCATTCGCCGTCGTGTTGCCAACTATATTGCTTACACCGGACCATACAAACACAAGCATTGTAGCTTTGGTAGAAATTGTTGTAGCAGTCGGGTTGGAGCAGTCAAACCTCCAGAAAGTTCTACTACTCACAATATTTGCACAGACGCGTTTATTCATATATTAATATTAACAAAACTTGTCAAGTTTATTCGTTTTTATTAACCTTCGACGGTAACATTACGTAAATTATTTGAGACGTTGACAATCCGTTTTTGCTGGTCTCTCCCACGTTTCGGTGTGGTGTCCCAAGGGTTGATGATTAGAACTTTTTTCATACCACCACTATCTGTAGTAAATTTTTGGAGCGGACCAACACCAAGGCGACAGACTGCGTCACACTTTGAAAGGACAATATAATTTAGCATTTATTATTATACACATAATTGAATTGGAATAATGAATGGGGAAGGATAAAGGAAATACGATGAGCATAAAATAACTACGATGGGCTGCTGGTGTCAAAGGACTTGATAAAGTCCAAAACATGTATATCCGAGGAACATTTAAAGGCGTTGAAATACAACAAAATTGATCAGAAACCACTTTCGCAAGCTTGGATACGTGATGCGCAGAAGCGAAGACCATATGATGCAACAGATTTTGAACTAAAAAGAAGGCAAAAAAGGCAGAAGCCATCCTCTAAGTACCTGAATGCGAACCAACCATAATGGTTTGTAGACGATTGGCTTAACAGCGGATATGCTAAAAAAATAGCAAGAGTGGAGAAAAAGTAACAGTAGGGAAGTTATTTTCAGAATATTCAAAATCATTTTAATTATTTAAAAACTTGTTTAAAGCAATAGGTGGATGATAGAGCTGTTCTGCCTTCTATAATTATAGGTGAAACACCCGTTATAGTGATTGGCTTATGTGCGTCACATTTTAGAATCAGCTGGTGCTGAACTGAACTGGAAGTTTCTGTTTACGCAGACCGACAAAACAACGACGACTGGCGATGAATTGTTGGTCTCACAGTTGATCTCGCCACTCTTTTTAGATTTTACTGTAATTACCATCATGCAGTTCCTTAACTATGCTGTGCTACTGTTAAAACAATATAGATTTACAGGGTATATACGCTATGTGGTATTAAAGCATCAATAGAACATTTGTTTGAATTTTTAATTTTGAAGGTGGACCGTTCAGAAATACTTACTTCCTCTTTGTTATAGAAGTTATTTCTGTTCCCACCGCATCCTGAATAAATTGTCTTCTTGCAAACTTTCCACATCCTGTCATAGTACCATCTGTTGATAGCTCCGAAACAAAAACCATAATCGAATGACAGACTGCACCATCTTGGCCTTGTTTCTATAAAAGTGCTTTATTATTTAGATTCCCTGAAGAAAATTGATTTGCATATCATTGCATGGAGGCTAATAAATATCAAACAATCAGACACTGTATAGTGATTGTGTAATGGTTGATTATAACTTATGTCTTTATTTCCTATTCATAGCAACTAATTGTAGTTTTATATCTGGTGATCACTTAGGATCGTCACTGAGTAATCTGGCCACCTGAATATAACTTGTTGGGATACTACAATTTAAAGAATTTATCCAAGGATATGCAACATTTTTTATATATTATATTTTTTCTGTATTTCTGGGTTTATTGCGATTGATCTCGTAGGAGACACGCTGAAGCGAGTCACAATGAAGGGTTTTCCACTATATGTAATTTAGTGGACACGATATAATTTGATATGAAAGTCAAGAAATCCCGCCTTGATTAACTCCGATTTCAATCATTACCTGTTTATAAACCATAGAAATTAATGACTTTCATTCTTTTGAAGTCTTTGGTAGGAACTTAATTGGTTGTGTCGCGCAGTAATATTTTACTTATTACCATACCTTATAAATTCTGTAACGTTGGTAGCTTATGTGATACAATTTTACTATCCTACATAAGTGATATGAATTCGAAACAATAACACGGAATATGCAATCCGTGTTTCCGAATCTCCGCAAACTTTTAATAATAGGTACTTGTAAAAAAAAATATGCTAACATTGAAGAAGATAGAACGTTTTGGAATTAATCTAGAATATTTTTTCCTTGTGAGTATAATATTGACACTGCTTCTGTAACGATAATTAAAAATAAATAAGAAGATTCTTACTTTTTTGGTTAGGCTGACTAAGACAGGTTTCCAAACAATCTTGCATATAGTCAAACCTATTTCCATTGCCTTGACAGCCACCCCAGGAAAATTGCGTGCAATTCATGATTTCTGGTTTGAAATAGTACATAGGGATGTTTCCACGACACGGTCCTTGCTCTGGCTTCAAGAGACATGTTTTAGCTACAACTGGAAAAAGTATAAAATTAATTTCTGTCTATTTAAGACACTAGACTAAGCCTAGTCACTTCACATTAGGTGAACTTTGTGGCCAAGCAAGCATTTAAAGGTGCCACAAAAATTCCATGGACAGTTTTAAGGGCGCCGCCAGCTTGTTTGAACTATATACATTACAACAATAATTGGAAAAATATTCTATCCACGTGACATTAGCAATATTGTGTATAAACACAATTGCTATTATATAAGAAGTGATATAACTGTTCGCTTGCGTAAGGAAGTACAAAAATCAATATATTTTTTAAATTTATTTAACCATTTATTGCACCTACGTTCAACAATTATGTGATATATTATATTACATAGTATAAAATAAAGTCGCTATAATCTGTCCGTCCCTATGTATGCTTAAATCTTTAAAACTACGTAACGGATTTTGAAGCGGTTTTTTGTAGTAGATAGAGTGATTCAAGAGGAAGGTTTATATTTATAATACATACATAATATTGTAGAGAAACACTGATAAATTTAGAGGTTTCTAAGTGATGTCGTAAATAAACACATTTTTTGCGCTTACATTGCAAACGCTGGCTGAACCCCACGAGATAAATCAAAATAATGTACTACAGTATTGTACACCTTAAAAAAGTCAACAAAAAAGTTTGCAATGGTATATGTCTATCTCTTAAGGATAACCCACAATAATCATTTTTTATCCTTTACATTTTACGGGAAAAAATGGCTTATTACGAAGTGATTTTAAACAATACAGCATTAATCCTTATCCAATTAAGTACCTTAAATACATTGTCCATTTAATATAGATCAATATAGCCCTTTACAGCATGTAATTTAAATGAATATTCCCGAAGATATTACAGATTTAAAATGTAGGGAAGTGCGGTGTTACCGGCCCTATATACCATGGTCAATTATATGTCGCTCTTTCAAGAGTAACCTCTAAACAAAACATGTTTGTATTATCTAATGACAAAAATGTTGTTTATAAGGACATTCTGTGGTAGGTAGGTACATTTAGTACCAGCATTGCACCCGTGCGAAGCCGGGGCGGGTCGCTAGTAAAAAATAAAATAAAGTTAATACGTTCTTACCTTTAGGAAGATACGGTGTAGCTCTAGTTACTTCTGTCTTGTAAGTGTGATAAGAAACTTTTGCACAAGTAATCACATTCGAAATATAAATATAAGAATAAAATACGATTCTAAAACCAGATTTTAAACCAACACACATTATCGCCGGCCAGAATGCTATTGTAATAAAACAAAATGGTAAAAACAATTTTTATTGTGATGTGAGGTTTTTTTTCTCTTCTTTATTGGAAAACTCATTGTATTGTTGAATTTAAAATTTATAGGTTGTGTGTTATTTATAAACCGTGTTGTAAAATTTATTTCATTGTTTCAATGAACACATCAGTTTCTTACTAACAATGTGTTATTTTAAATAGTATTTTTTTTTTATAGGTTCTTTATATGTTTTCATTTGAAGTGAAACTTCTTATGCGACTTCCAAGCGTTAAACGTTAAACGTTTAACGCACATTATCGGTGTATCCTCTTTGTGTGAGCCAGAGCCAGAGAGCAATATATTATCGGTCTCTCCTCTTTGTGTGAGCCAGAGCGAGAGAGTAAATGTCGGTGTGTATGTATATTGCACACTGATTAAATAAAATAGAAAATGTCTTTTCAAATGAAGTTTCACTTCTATCTTGTGTGAATCGCACACACAACTTTTTTTTATTAACGGTTTTTTATTAGTTTTCAAAATAAGCATATATTGAAGTTACCGACATCAAGTCATTATATCCAACTTAACATACTTATCAACAAGAGAGAAATGATAGTGGACCTCGATTATAAAAAAGAAAAATGTGAATTTCAAATGCAGCTTCCGGAACACACAAGTGCTTGGCAACAGACTTTCAACTAGAAGGCGGTAGCTAGCAAGGCGTGCATTAGAAAATACCCTAAAACCGTGAAAATCACTGTTATATTCTTCATTACCATTTTGTATTATGGTTTAATAAATTTTACTCATGGAATTTCAAATGAAGAATAAAGTAAAATGTCTACGTCGTATGTTATAACTTAGCAAAGAGTAATATACTAAGCAGACTTTGCTTAGTGTAATGTACACATAGTCTCTCTTACGTGGCTGGTAAAACTTAATCACACTAATGGATCCTTTGACGTAAAGCTTAATTGTAGGCTTTCCTGCGACTCATCATTTCACACAAATATCTAGTGAATTTTGTATACCGTATGGGAAGTGTTGCCCTATAAAAGTTATACAAGGTGCATGGTATAGTTTAAAAATTTGACAAGTGCGTGTCGGGCCATGCGCAGCGCATGCATGCATGCGCATGTGTAGGGTTCCGTAGTTGTCCGTCACAATATGCAGATTTAGAGAGGGGGATTTAAGTAATATTCATAGAAATTTGTACGAAATTCTTTCTCCAACACATTTTATAAGTTTATTGACCATTACTCGTTAACTTGTAAAGCCTTCTTACTACAGATAGTTTTCCTTTTAACTTCATTATATATACTACTACCATATTTTTTTCACATACCCAAAACAACCATTTAGCTAGCAGTAGGGAGGACAGTTAAAACTGAATATTTCGCAAACGGATCCCTGAATTGTAAAATGGTTTTTACCAACCGCAATATTTTTGATCGACCTATCCAACGACACCCCACACGATGGGATAGACGAGAAATAAAAATACGTTCCCACTTTACGTGTAGGGGAGCTACCCTAAACAATTTTTCTTTTCAAGGTTTTTAATTTTTCCACTTTCTTTGCGTTATTAATATGTATACCCATACCAAATTACAGTTTTCTAGTACTATGAATCTCGGAGCTAAGCCGCGGGTAGATAGACGGACATACCGAAACCAAAAGGGTTCCTTTTGATTTTGGAAAGCAATTCCTTACCCAGCCGCTTACCTATACCTTAATACTTCACTGGATGTAATATTTACTGACGATAAAAAAAAACATAAACTCCTACCAACTTTAAGTAACGCTGCTACAACAACTTCGAACATCAAATTAAAAGAAAGTTTCTAGTCGAAACGAGCGAACACAACAGAAGCCTAACGAGTCAAACTTTAATTCAGTATGTGGCTTTTCCTACTTAAATTAATTAGCATATGTATCCGTTATATGAAATTCAAAGCAGTTCGCACTCTGGTATATTTGCATTGTTAATTGTGGCTTCGTCGGTTGTACGACTAAGGAGACTTCGAACTCTATATACCATATATAAGTTATGTGTTAACGCTAGAGCATGCATATTACGCACGAATTATTTATTGACAAAATTAAATTTAAAAAGAATTAGCCGTCCCGATACGCCTAGTAGTTGTGAAACACCGAAACAATTTTATACAGTATGTGTATAGTGGTCGCGACTCCTACCACTCCGCTTCATTACTGGGTATACACCGGCTGCTTCCGAATCGTAACAAACCAAAAGAAAATCACTATATGAGGGTTTTATGTTATTACTATGTGTATGGTGGCGCGATCCCAAATACTCAGCTTTTTATCAAACGAAAATCACTGTGAGAGGATTTGTTTATTGCTATGTTTATGGTGGTCGCCATCCCTACCATTCCGCTTGAATTAATTGATATACTTGTTTTACTCTATAAAACAAACACCACACCGCATTAGATGTTTCATACAATCATGACGCGTCGCCACGCCAACAGTTGGTCTGACTCGTCGCATTAGATGATCCACATTAAAAATCAAATTTTTTATCCAGTTTTGGAAGTTATAAAAATAACAAAAAGTGTTCACTATGAAGACGCTTGCTAAAAAACCTCTCGTTTTATTGTAACTAGAACAAGAACTATAACTTCTAACACGCGTACATAAATAGACGTATCTATTTTTTTTTAATATTGTTGCTCGCTAACGTTACTGTATCCGATGGTAAGCACAGTGCGATCCAACAACAGTGACCACCATGCGATCAGAAACCCATAGCCGGTCGTCAGCCTGCAAGCCTCTGTGCGCTGGATATACCTATACTGGTGATCTCAAAAAGCGAAAAAGAAAAAAGTCACGGTGATGTGTTTATAGTGATTGCAATCCAGTCGTGTGGAAATAATCTACCACCCCACTTTATTACATATTGGATATATACCGGCTGGCACTATAGCTGGTGCCATACCTGATGATCGCGATCCAATCGAACACAAATGTCGTGTCCAGTTTCCAGTCACCCAGGTGAAAGTATTTTTTTTTACTTAATCAGTTGCTACCATTATTAATCAATTTTTAGCATGTAAGAGATCTATCATAAACCATTTTTTAACTAATTTATTAAGGTATTGTTTATTTTATCAAAAGAAGAGAGAGATTTTAGAAAAGTAAGTCACAAATGAATCTCTGGAGTTTTTTGTCTATTTGGGGCAGCCTGACTGATGAAATATCTCCACCATACAGAAGATCGCAGCCAAATAAACTTGTGGTGTGTTCCTACGATGAGAGCTCCTTGGTGTAGGTGGCTGTAGATCGGCAATGCGCGATTGATACCTCTGGTGTACAAGGGCCATAGGCTATGGTAACCGCTTACAATTAGACGGGCCGTATGCTTATTTGCGTTGTATTTAAAAAACAATAATTATTTAAAAATAATAAGCTAACTTTTTATATGTTTCATTAATAACTTCACCTTTTAAGAAATCATTTTCAGGCTGATATAGGGCAGCACTTTCAATATATGCAAGGTAACGTAACATTATTACATATTACGTTGGCAAAATTATATTAAAATCCCGTTAAGTTAGATTATAGATAGAATCGGTCTATGAAATCATGATATTTATATAGCAAGTAGGTAATTTATGTTATATATATATATATAAATACTTATGTTTGACTTCACCTAATATACGAAAATCATTACTTATAAAGCTTCGTACTTTTGGGTGAAAACAATCCTTGTTTTTATGGTTTCTACGAGATATGTAATAGCACAATTAGCCGCCGAATCATATACAATGCACGACTTGCCTAGCGGGATTGATGGTCAGCGGCCAGATCTTTGATGTCTTCTTGTGCTAAGGTTCGCGTACTTCTAGTCGTTCTCGGTATAATCATAGTTGATCGTATAAACTTCAGCGGTTCGCGAGTTCGGTAAGAAGTTGTCCAAGTAAGTGTTTTATCACAGTTTTGGTTGAGTCACTGTGTAAAGAATAACCAGTGACTTTAAATGAAAACTTGAGCAACCAGAGACTAATGAGCCGCTCAGTGAAGAAAGTAGTTTAAATGCGTGGCTGGCGTTTTTGTCGGGATGATGTCATTTCATGAACTCGTGTTCTTTGACCCTATATTAGTTATTATTGGAGGTAGTTTAGTTAATGTGGTTTTGTTATTATGAACAAAAGATGTGGATATTAAATAATAACTAGAAACATGAATTTTGAGTTGAACAGTTTTATCTATTAAGAAGAAACCCATCTTTGAAGCAATTATGACTCAGTGGTAGCGTGTTAGGCTTCGCGTCGAATGAAGTGAGTTCGAATCCCTGCAATGAGCATGAGCTTTCGGTGAAGGAAAACGTCGTGGGGAAACCATAGCATGGTGGTAGGGCTTTTTCTAATGCCCGCCTGGCTAGTATCACTCTCAAGTTGAAAATCTAACGCCAAACACCAATAGGTGTGTTCCGGCGGCTGCACTTGAGAGCCAGTCTTGATTAAAAAAACTTGATAGAGCGTTGGTTTAACTTTTAAGATTAGTAACATACTCTATCTTTACTACATTGATAGAATTGTGTGTAAACACACGTCGTTATGAAATACAAAGAAGAAGACGAATAAAATGTTTGAAAGAGAGAGCTTCAGCTTTCGTAATTGTGTATGAAATACAAAGAAGAAGACGAAGAAAAATGTTTGAAAGAGAGAGCTTCAGCTTTCGTAATTGTGTAGCGTGATTCATTGAACAGTATATTTAGTAAGAGTGTACCTACTCTAGTGCATACGATTTAAAAGAATGTAATTTATAGCAAAGGACTCGGTATCGACTGTATTATTATAATGCTGCACAGCAAGTATTACAAAAAAATTGTAATATACATACATTAGTCTCAAATGGCTATAAGATAAACATCGAAATAGTTCTGTGAAGCCAAATTTCATGTAGACGATAGCTTTTATCTAGACCTTAGGGCCGGCTAATGGGAGCTGGCTCAACAATGTTGTTTCGCTGCCAAAATGAAATCGTTTAGTAAATGCATACCATACAGCTTTAATACTTCTCTCCTTTATCTAAAAACTAAGTGTATATTTTATTTGCATTTCTTTATGAACCTTTCTATATTCTAGAGTACTTTTTCTTTTCTTCGTTGACATCTGGAGAATGGAAATTGTGGGACTAACTAATTCTTTGATCCTTTGACTATCGCTTAGTGTAATAAAATTTTAGATATAATGATAGATATGTACCTGCATTACTAAATAGTATCCCCCGATTTTGTTATCACCAATTTTTTTTATCGTCTCTCACTATGGAAGTAAATTTAATGAAGTATTCAAATCAAAATTAAAATCATAAAATAAAAGACTTAATCTAGATAAGATACATTTACCGTGGAACATTAAAAGCACTTTCACTAGAAAAAAAAAACACGCAGACAAAAGCTAGTTAGAAATAAAAATCCAAACAACGTGCACGGATGGAGAATAAATATAGTAATTTAAAGAGTGTCGTTGATAAATCCTTTCGAGATACGTGGAAATCTGCAGCTGGATGCAGACGAGAAAGCGTTTCGTTCCCAAGTTGATTCCCGGGCCAATCTCACCTCAATCCGGGACTTCTCAATCACAGTCTGGCACGAGACACTTGCACGTAACGAATCGCGCTATGCGCCTGTAATATACGTGCAGATTGTAGAATATTTATTTGATACTTTTCCGCATGTTAAACTGGCAGTGCCCCGCGACTTCGCACCCGTTTTTTACTCAATAATTATTTACGTCTCGTCATTTTATTTTTACTCATATTATTGATAACTCTTATAGCCTATCAAATGAATGATATGCCTGAATGAATGATAATGACATAGAATGACTTACGATTTCCCTGTACAAAATTGCGTCAACATCGGTTAAAAATTAATATAAAAAATATATATTTCGAAAGCTTCTTAAGAATTATTACAACCGATCAAATTATCGAACTTCATTTCTTGAAAACTTCAATTGAAAATCTGTTGAAATTTAAGAAAAAAATCCTAATATTAATTATTTACGTTTTCTAAAAGTGTCATTGACAATTCTTATGACACATAAATTTAGGAGTGACATAATCTTTCCGTGTACAAAATTTCAAAAAATTGGTCGAGCTCTTACATACATATCCATACATACAGACAGTCAGACTATTTTTTTTTTTTTGGATAACTTATTTGGTAACATTGAGACAATAAAGTCGACCCTATAAGGGTTCAGTTTTTATCAAGTACCTTACCTTTTGTTTACCTTACCTTAAAAAGGGGTAAGCCAAAATCTCACCTGATCTTAAATGACGATCTGACTGAAGACGATAATACGTTGATCCTAGAAAACTAGCTCTCAAGCTCACCTACTGAAACACACCGGTGGGCGCTTGGCGACAGATTTTCAATTTGAGGGGTAGCCATGTTTTCCTTCACCCTCAGCTCAGCCTCGCTCTCACTACCTCTAAGCAATTATTGCTTCAAAATTTTAGTTCAATAAGTTTATTTATCAGCGTTATTGATAGATGTGACATAATAAATCAAAATACCTAGTTTATTCAATGTAGGCCCTAGAACTTATGAACATCAAAACATTTCCACCGGCAAAAAGCCATTAGAGTATATCAGTTTTTTTTTACTGTTTAAAAAATATTTAAATACTTGTTAAGTTTACAGTTATTTAGTGGATGTACAGAGAGGGATTCACTACTTCCAGACGTCACTATCATTCACGTAAAGATTAACACAATACCTTTTTACAGTAAAACTGTTACCTAAAAAAAAACTTTTATGAGTCTCACTAAAAAAACTCGAAGTAGAAATTTTATATTATATATAATGCATTTTTCTATTTTTCATATTGCCATTTGAACAAAAAGTTAAGTCGTCAAACGTTATTCAGTTGGATATCTAGAGTACAAACAATTTTGTGAGGGTTGAAGCGAAATAAAAATTTATCTCTAGCGCTTCGTAGTGACGGGCGCCCTCGAGCTCAACCCCGCGGGAACAAACTATACGACGACGCAACGGAAAGACGCTCTCAGTTTTCTGTCACAGAGTAATTAAAATATTATTATTTTTTTAATATTTCACAACTCTGTTATTTTAATTCTTTCATATTTCAGTTATTTAACTGAGATTTCATCATTAAACTCGTTCGTTCGTCGGTTCGTTACCAACAACAGATGTAACATCCACCTTATTAGGCTCGCTTCGACGTGTCGCGTACCGGAATCAGTCGGTGTATATAATTATACCCAATAACCTAGCGAGGTGAAAAAAGTATCTCCCAACTAGGCCGCGCCGACTATGCATGGTAATAAAACCGTATAAGTAAAGAGACCTCTTTGGATTTACCTTTTGATTTATCTTAATAGCAGAAGTCATACAGGTCAACGACTTCTCAATGACTGGGATATTTTCCGAACCGGTAGTAGTATTTTTACGTTTATAAGTGAATTCAAAGGGCCTAAATTGAATAAAGTATTTTTTTACTGTGTATCATTCTGTCTTACCATCAGGCTCAGTGACGTAGTTTTGCGCACCTATACTGCGTTGACGTCATAAAGCAAAAATAGCTGCAGAAACTGTTATCCCGCGTGCTAATTATATGATAACTTCATTAATGATAATAACGTAAGTTCATTTCAACAACCATATTTTTTAATTGTGTAAAAATAATTTGACTTTGTATAAATAAATATTACTTTAATTCGATCGCGTATGTCGCACTTCCGTCACATGAAGATCATGCGATCATCTTCACACGCGCACATAAAGATATTCTAAATTACAATTAAATTCTGATCTTTAAAGGTTCGTCGTGCCGCGCCGCTCGGATGCAGTTTAGTTCCGCCTCATGTGTAATATTGGTGGCATTTTGCGTGATATAGTTTGGTTATTGTGCATTCTTGAAGTGGATTATAAATATAAACTGAAAACATGCATTTTGGGATATCACATAAACTCTCTAGATAGTTCTAACAAGGGAGCCACCATTTTGTTGGACCAACTTTGAATATAAAAAATACTACGGAGACAAACACATTGACACTGGCAAGTGCTTCTTGCGGCGCCAAAACAAGAAGAAGAAGAAGACATATTATGGTTTAGAAGTACCTATCAATCTATATGTAGCAGTATAGAGAAAAATTTGAAATAAATAAATATAAATGTATTTATAAATCCTCTGCATTTCTGAATTACTCTATGAAGCCACCGTGCAACCGGCTCGCGGGCGATGTTTGTTCATTAGAGGTTTTAATTTGATTTTTCTAGCGCGTTCTAATTGCGACTCGCTCATAATAATTTTCTACTCATTTATGCGGGGAGGACGCGCTCACAATTAGTTTCTACCGTTTGCGTTTGCAATCGCGTTCGCGAAACACTGGGTTAACGGGTTCTCCGCGTTTACTATGCAAATCACGTTCAACAGTACTGTTGGAAAAGTTAGTTTTTGTATCTTATTGTTTGTTATGATAATTGTTTTCTTGTAAATATTGGTATAGTTATGAGATTACTAATTAATGATCATTAAAATAAATATCTGGGCGATCAAGGTACATAAAACCTAACAAAAATAATATGCATAAAAGGATAGTTTATGAAAGGAAATAAATATGGCATAATAAAAAAATAAATTATTTTAATTTTACATTATCTCCCAAACTATTCGTCCAAATAACATGCTATAAAGGGCAAATTTTATCTACATGATGATGAAGAAACTTTGATTCGTTAGGATAAATATGCCATGACTAATAATAATGCTCATAAATCCTTTTTCCTTTGTCACAAAATACCTTATTGTGGCTTATATAAAATAGACGGGCATATGAACTTTTTTTTAGTTGCACTAACGGGCAATATTTTTGTAGAATATTGTATTTACGTATTACTAACCATTACGCCAGCACACGCCGATAAAGCAAAAATCAATTTTTAAGGCGCCAAGAGAGGTTTAGCGTAGCTGTGTAGTTTATGTACTTTTTCTCGTGAATCTGTCTATAATATACAAAAAAAATTTTTCGAATTCGACTGGTAGTTCCAGAGATTAGCGTGTTTAAACAAAAAAACTTCCGTTTTAATATATTATTAGTATTAGTACAGATTTTCACAGCTTATAAAGGATCACAGTTGTTTGGTAGATACAATACCTCCTAGGCTACCTCCAGTTCTTCATCCACGGGATTAACCACTTCGTCAGCCCACGACGTATTGGCAATTTCAAACTCCAGGTAATCTACAATTTATTAAGGTTTTCATCGCAATGTTTTCGATACCGATTTAAATGAACACGATTTTACAAGAATAAAAAAATCATTGGTCTATGCAAAGACAGGTTGGAACCTGCAAACGCTTTTTAAAAGTTTTATTAACATCTCACTTAGAACTTTGTCCTTTACCTACTGTGTACCAATCTAAAGTATACCTACTGATGATAAACATGAGTTTTAGAAATTATTTATAAGTTTTGGCATTTCCCCACAACGTCACCCGACGTTAAGTGACGATTTGGCCCAAGTGGTAACAGACTAACGTAGATGAAGCCCGGCAAACAATGATATGGCAAATATGATACTTTGCAGCTATATGTAAGTAGAGCAGGCTAGGAACTAATAAAATTAACAAATTTATCTCATTTAAATTGTGTTCTAGTGATGTACTACAACTGTAATATCCACAAATCGATAACAACGTTATTGTTTGATTATCATTGAAAAGAAAAGAAATATAATGTTGCGTGTAAGAGTGAGGACATAATGTTTTACATATTTGAATTGCGTGCCTACATAAATGAGCAAGGATCGGAATAGGTTGTGAAATTTAGCAGGAATTATAAACATAATCTTTATAATATACATATGCCACACAATTAATTTCGTTTATGAATACACCAGTATTCATAAACGAAATTGATGAACGCATAGCGTCGTCGAAAGCCCGCTCTCGGATGTCATATTTTACATAGGTTTTCTGTACCCAATGCGTTCTAGCGCACTGTGAGACCACATAGTAATATTTGTGGAGCCTAGTGGAGCAACTGATTCTCTAGCACCTATAGGTGCTTGGCGACACTTGGGGTTGGTGGCTAGCCTAGCGGCCACAGAAAATTTCCTGCCATCATGCGATGTTTTCTTTCATTAAAAGCTCAGACTCATTATAGTATTTTGACCTCACGTCGATCGACCGTTTCATATACACTACTACTGGAGCCATATTTGCTTCAAATCGTTTTAAACTGGTAATGATTGCTTTAGAGAAGGAAAAAGTGTGTGAAAAACGGTGTTTGCACTTCATAATTATAGTTTCAGCCAAGGTAATAAAGCAGTTTTGCAACTGAATATTTTCCAAATTTTTTTTTAATTTTAGCGGTCCATTTTAAATTGGAAAAAAAGATAAAACTCTTCAAGAAATTATTTTAAAAGGACGATAATTTATTTACAATATCATAATAATAATAAATCTTTGGATATAAATTTACAACTTTGACTAAATTAATAACAATTAAATTCGTATCTTAATAAATTTATATCAAAAATGTAATTACAACTGTATAAAATACAATTCACTTAAAATTAACAACTTTGGAAAATCAACAACAAATTGATTAAATCAATGTTTTCCAATAAAATGTGTACAAATTTAATTACTGGTGTATCAAATACAATTTAATTAATTAAGGACAATAATTAATTATTAATATATAAAAGGATAAAAAGCAGTGTGCCTCGTGTTTTAATAATTATAAAAAAAAATGTGATAATTTGTTTACAAAGTAGCAGTTACTAAAGGTAATGTATATTATAACTTGAACGTTTCTAAATTTGTGCAACGACTTCAGAACAAATCGATTTAGTACATGTCGACTTGTTTCGAAGACAACGGGAACGAATTTGCGGGTAAAGCTAATATTTATTGCTATAAAATATGGTAAACTTTATTCACATATTTTTAAAATAGTAGTATTATTGTGTCAAAATATTTCAATTAAATTTCCTTCAACAGGTCCGTGACGTCTCGAATTAAAATTAGTTTGTGACGGATTAATTAACACTATAATGATGATTTTTGAATTTCACATTTTAAAGGACGATGTAAAATTATTTTTTTAACATAAATTACATAATCCTATTGAATAGAACTAATATTTCGATATCGAATATACTACTCAGAAAACTTCGATGTTTATCTTTATCTTATTTAACTTTTATAATTTAAATCTATTAATCTTTAAATATCCAGTTCGTTTCAACTTACAATAATTCAATATCCCTACAACTAGCATTCGACTTATTCCTCTAACAAACTCTCCACTGAGTTGAACTTACGTCGTATTTTTAACTTTGAGTAGTTTAGAGGTAGGGAACAGAAAAATTTCTTAAGAAATTTCTCTACTCAAGGCAGCCCGACAGGTGGAATACATCCAACCTACAGAAAATGGCAGCGAAATAACCTTGTGTGTTGTATTACTTGTGCTCCTGAGGTGAGTAGGGTTGCCAGAGTTCCTTGGGGCAGGGGGGTTCAAGGTCGGCAACGCGCTTGTGATACCTATGGTAACAAGCGTCCATAGGTTACGGTACCCGCTTAGCATCAGGGAGACTGAATGCTTGTTTGCCACCTTAGTTGTGTAAAAGAAAAAAATAGAAGACGCAAAAGAAATTGTATTAAAATAAATATTTGCTTTTCAAATATTGGTCTGACCTGACCTGAATAATATATTTTTAGGTAAATAATGCAAAATAATGCATCTCAGATACAGTCAACTGAAACTTAAAATTTTTACACTTGTGTGTATATGACGTTATTAAAGCAAGTGTTAGCTTTTGAATCGTGTCTCTGGTTACTTACTACTTTAATCGAATATAATCGAGTATTTTATTAAATATCCGAGCATGGACACTCACGGTTGGCTGGTTCATAAATTTAAATTCGCCTCTTTGAAAGATAGAAATAATGTAATCAGAAAGAGATATAGGGTTATTGACAAAGCTCAAAGAATTAGCTGGCTAGCTGATCTGGTAATGATCAGGCTTCATATGCCGAAGAATGGATAACCGATGAGGAAAATGAGTTCTGGAGTGGAGACCACGTATAGGCAAACTAAGTATGGGACGAACCCCCATAAGATAGTGCGACGACCTTGGCAGAGTGGCTGGAATCAACTGGATGTAAAAGACCGAAGATCGGTTCCAGTCGCGATTAATTATGATGATGATGATTATGAATCGAATATTGCAGTAAAAACCATGTCAAGCAGTTTTTCCTGTGATGGATATTGGGTAGTAAAAGTACCTTCCCTGTAAACCCACTAATTTTTATTATTATTTTAAAAAAATACTGTAAATAAAGAAGGTAAACTCGATCGAGTTTCTTACCAGCTCTTCGCGATGTCAGAGATGTTTTCCGAACTACGAACACTAGTAGTTATAACGTTCGTAAGTGCCTTCTTAGGGCCTAAATTGTATAAGCTTTTTTATGATCTTGATTGCAATTTTAAATTTATATTTTAATTATCTGATTAATATCTGACCAAACGAGCTAAGCTCGATGTCTTAAAAAAAAACTATTTAAATAAACTTAGTAAGTAAAATATTATCCAAATTTCATCCAAATTATTAGTGCCTTTTCCTAGAACCAAATTACATATCTATAAATATATACTTCTATGGTTACTTATTATATAAAATGTCGACCTTCATTCAAAAATTTTATCAATGAGAATAAGTCGTTCGGACATAGCATATATTTTTGTTAAAACGTACGTCTTGCCAACCGCATTTCCTCTTAAGTCTTGTGTTATATTCAACGATGTAATTTAAATTTACTTTTGATCAGAATTATTCCAGTCAGTATTTTTATATAAGATATACATGAGTTAGTGTTTATTCCATATTATATGTTTAAAAAAAAACTTAGTGCTATTTATAATAGGTACTGTGTACTTAATCTATAAATTCAATAATATTTTACAATCTTAAAGGCATGTATATGGACGCTCTTAGACGCTGCGTTTTTTTTACAATTTAAATAAATTATTAATATATTTGCTGGTTATAGCTATTTCTATTTTCTTCAAGTGATCTTGATCAATTGTTGTTAACTTGGTGTGCTCGTTCATGTCAGCTTGCATGAATACTGGTATACTTCTAAATTCACATTAATAAAAACGTTACAAATCTTATGGAGTACATACACGGTATTGATATTTGTAAATAGTAAGTTTTTGTGAACTATATTGTTACTTTTTTTTGAGAGACTATAACTATTTGTCGGTGCAATAAACAGGGTATTTATTAAGTTACTTCCAGCTTCTTTTTTCTTCTGGTATGTGTGTATGTTTGTACACACTGTTGTATACACGATTTTATCAGAAACTACATAGAAGATTTAATTATAATTGTATTGTTAAATTCAAACCACAAACGAAGAGACAACTAAAATTGTCAATTTGAGATAACTGGCTTATAAAATAGCTATCTAGCACAAAATTTGAAATAAAAAGAACCATGTGCAGATAGAATTACAGATTTATTTATATAAATAAATTGATTTTGAATTCTAAGCTTTATAGGGATCTAACTTGTATTTTTGATAACACGCTGAATAGTGTGGACAAAATAAAATTAAACTAATATTTTTAAAATGTAAATCTTCAATTAATAAAACACGTTGATGAATTCAGTGGCTAGATTTGGAAATTAATCAAATGGACCACCATAACGATAATCCGATGGGACCTATTAACTAAAGTCACATGGAAATCTCATAAATTTGTAAATCCGAAGAGTCTAATAGTGCTTGTGTGTTTTTTGACTGTACATTGATGAAATTATTTATACATGAATTTGAAAGCATGCTAATTTGTCACAAAAAACGCAGCGTCAAAATGCTCACATGTCGGTACGCCCTAAAGTATTTTTAATTAGCAAAATTCCTTCAAACACCCATGAGTGACATAAATGCAGCGTTGTATTTCTCTTCTTCGTATTGAGATAGCTCCTCGTATTCCAAGTACTGATAATCCTGACCCATAACCACCATCGGCAACAGGAACAGGAGAAGTAGAAGTATCCAGTTTGGGAACTGCTTGGTACTGCTGTTAAGAGTGACTGAAAATAAGAAAAAAAAACACGTCATTGTATCAGGTGCAACATCCACCATAGTGGCACGCTTAGCTGTGTTGTGTTGCGGGATCACTCAGTATATCTTATAATCCAGCGCTGTGACAAGGATATGTACCCAACTAGGTATGGGTTATTAATAACAGGTAAAATAAGAAACCATTCCAACTGTTCCTGTTCCAAAATAACACAGTTAAGAAAGAGCTTGTTCTGTTCTTGATCTCTCTCTAACAAAGTAAATATCCTTACGCTTGAATATAGAAGAGTATATTCCAAATTGAAACAGTTTACTTTTGTGTCACACACCAGTGTGTAGAACATGTACATACTACGTAGGAACCTCTTTTCCATTTTACAGATAAACAGTTCTACTTGTAAAAACGTGTTCTTTTAAACTGATCCGATAAATACGCTTCACTGCAGTGCAAAGAGTTGGTTCAATACCGGGTTAAACACCTTGACTCTTCCGGTAGTGTTTAATAACATCGCGCGACTGGTGGACTTCCTGGAAGAATTGGACTGGCACGATTAAAGTCAACCAGCATCACCCAAAACAGGCGCATATAGATGTCGAGTTGCGGCAATTTAGCCCACTTAAACCAAATATTTGCATTGCAATCGCGGCAACAGTCCAAGCCGAGATTCGGCCACTTTGACACCCTTGTAACTTGTTGTCCTCCTTTCGCAGTTGAGTGCCTTACGTACTCGCCCCCAAGCCCGGGTGAAGCTGTAGAAGCCGTTTGAGGCTCCAGGGCCATTATGGCTAAAATAATATAGTCGAAAAAAAAAAACATTGTTCAGACGTCGTACGTTATGGGAGAAACTGCGTGGCACGAATATTCCTTCTTACGGTATCGGGTCCTTCAAGCGTAACGTGAAAAGATATTTATGCAGGCCAGCAAGATAGCGGTGACCGCCGATGGATTTTGATATCTCGGTGTTCGCCGTTGTATTTGTACTATGCTTACCATCAGGAACAGTACAGTCAATGTGCTGAGCTATAATAAAAAATGTAATTAACATTTATACCAACAACGTGAAAGGTAGTGGACGTCTTGTTACTAAATACTGCTCTACTTTTGACATGGACTATATTTATCTAATATATGTGTAAATAGAAGTGTCTGTTTGTAATGTCAAAATAACAGGTTTTTTCTAAATACATATGAAAGTATACACGGTACATTTAAACAAAAAAAAACTTTTTTTTGCTGTTTGTTCCGAGTAATCTCCGAAACGGTTGGACCAATTTTGACGGGACTTTCACTGGCAGATAGCTGATGTTATAAGGAATAACTTACTTTATAACTTTAACTTTTACTTTAATAACTTACTTTTATTTTTTTAAATAAATAGCTATTATAATAGTACACACGAGCGTAGCTGCGGGCACAGCTAGTCATTACATATAATAAGAAAAACATACATATAATAATCAAGATTGCCCGCTTCGGACCAACTTGGAAATTTCTACATAATTATTAGTAGATATAACCTGTAAGCTACGTAAGGTAAGTACGTAGTAAATATTTAACGAGAGTAAAACGAGCCTTTGCCCTGCCTCGTTGTAAAACATGGGCGCTCCCTGTATTTACATTTCGTGAATTTGTTTATTTAACTAATTGCATAATTAAAGAATCTAATAGTTCATTCAATACCTAAACTGGTTTGTTTATCATCGTCCTTTGTTAAATGTACATGTTTGTTAAAACACTTACTTCTCGTTTATATAAAACTTTTTAGGTTTTCAGCGAAAACTTCATTGTTGTAGTTATTTCAACTCGAAAAATAGGTAAGCGTGGTATGGACATGTCACGATGAGGGATGAAAATCATATAACTAGAAGAGTGTTAAGTTTGAAGGTGGATGGATGTGGATATAGAGAATGACCGAAAGCGTTATGAATGCAATGTACGAGGAAATATATGTTTATAAAAGGCGTAAATACTGAGATGAGAGCTGATAGAGAAAAGTTTTAGAGGAAAACACGTTGTGCCTCAAAACTTCCCTAGTTTTTCTGTTAATTAGTAGCACGGCAAAGTTTCTACAATGTAAACCGTCCATCGACGATCGTCGCTGTCATGCCGTCCATAAAGCCTCTCGGCACTAAATTAAAAATTATCGCCATCGGTTAAGAATCCACTGTTTAAAAACCTAAGATTAGATTTATATTTTTAGATATATTTGGCAATGTGTACTTACTCCTTTCAGGCCTAGGATCTGTCTCTGGAGTGAAGAAATCTAAATTGGCTGACTTCTTGTGAACGTCGTACACTGTTGCGACGCAAGCGACCCTCATCCTTCCTCCAAGGAACATCTCCGGAGTTACCTTGGCGTCTGCTTTAACATTCGTCCAGAGAAGACCGCTCTCTGATGGGTGAAAACTGGTTTCCGATGACCTCAGCTGAAAAAACACAAAAATTTGCTTAGATATCGATATACATGCGTTGCACACCAGTTGCATTTATCGTTGCGTGCTTCTACTTCTTAAACGTCCTTTTCAGTACAACATCAACGTTTCTAATATAAAACGTTCTTTTCACACCTGCCACTTTTTGTTTGTAGTTGTAGATTATGTCGTACACATACATAACTTTAGTATATGTGTCGCTTCATATGAGATAGATAACTTCTAAAATCATTTGTCTGATCATCCTCAAAAGTGGTAGAACTTAGTGTTTCTTCATGGAAACTGTAACGGAACGCTATAGTGTTTAGATATTTACAACTGCCAACCGCTGTAAGCGCGACCCTTCAGATGGTTTGCGGGAAGTGAGTCGGCGGGTGTGCACGGATTTGAGGTGATAACCTATACCTATCTTAAAATCAGTTGTTTATGCATATTCATGTAACTGAGACAGATATGTTATGATAGATAACACATTAACACACATAACATTGTTGTCTTTATTAAAATGCTAATCAAAAACTACCATATTTAAAGATAATTGTGCGTGTAACCATTACACGCAGTTGAAGTGAAACTTCTATGAATTTTATAGTGTACATTGAATAAAAACGCTATTGATTTACGGTATAGTTTTTAAAACATAATTCCACCTTGGTAAAATAATCTCATGTCTAGCAGTCCCAATAATTAAACCGCGTAAGCCCATACTGCATACGTCTATTGCTGCCGGCGGCCGGCAACAGAATAGCTTATTCGTCGGTCTTGTACCCCTCCCGTCTCCCGCAGACCATTAGATGGATCGCGCTTACGGCGATCAATCTATGAAAGGGCAGAACAACGTCTGCGAGGTCAGGTAATATAATATTATATTTAGAATTAATTATTCCTTAATTTTTTTAAATACCTAGTCTGCATTTCGTTTATTCGAGTTTCGAAATTAAGTGTTATTCTCTATATTGAATTACAAATATCACCACAAATGGCACCAGATAAGTGGGCATACAATGACCAATGCTATAATACGAGGTACCGAGTTATTCATCATGTACACTGTACATGTACAATGTATTCCATGCCACCACGCTATCAACATTCGTGACGTATGTTCTGTATATTCACTGGGATCATATAAAACTGATATTATGTTACATGGTTTTGTTACACGCTTTATAAGTCAAGTTATTCAAGGATATCATGAAAGTTTTACGAACTAACGTACATTATTAACGTACATAGTACGTAGTAACGTACATTATTGAAGTCATTATTGTTCACTAATAAATGTATTTATTGCTCTTAAACATTTCTACTGCTTCTTATTTATTTATTTATCATAGCTTACCATTATACATGGTTGATAAAAAATATTAATATAATAAAATTAAAATGCCGTTATATATACAGGTGAACACGGCATGCACAAACACACATACTTAAGTAATAGATTTAACTATATACATATAAAATAACAAAACTTTAACATAAATAAGAATAATAAGATGATTGGATAATAATAATAACAAATGTAAATTAAAATAGAATTAGAAACAAAAAATAATTAGACATTAAAATATATCTATCATTTATTATATTTAATAAATTATTTATTACATCGCAAATGTGTATATTATTTGAAAGACTAATTTTGCAATTGGTTAAATCGTATGAACTAATCAAATTACAAGTTGTATGCATCTTCTAGGCATCAAAGTCCAGGACCCTTTCAATTTATTATTGTCTTACCATTTTTGACTGCATGTACAATAAATATCAGATGAGAAGGTGAGCGAACGTTAGCTGATAATGCATTAAAAAGTACCCTTACCGGTTCCTCGTTGACATATATAGTGAGATTGGCAGCAGGTCGAGCTGGTGACGATGTGCAGTTAGCTCGTAAGACTTCGGAAGGTTGGTAGCGATCTTTGTCCGCTTTTAGTATGGGTCCAGACGTTGGTAATGCTGGGAAATGTGTTACAATATTTTTATTAAGTCGTATGTTGGTCTAGTGGTTTACACAGGTGGAATATCGACCCAAAGTCCGTATGTTCGAATTTCGGCATGTATTAAAGATTTTTCGGAATTCGCGTACATTTACTAATTCCATTTTGTAACACTATCGGCTAACGGTGAAGGAAAATATCGTGAGGAAACCTGAACGCCTGAGAAATATTCTTGTAGTACCACGGTATGTATAGAACAGTTGATTACTCGGTGTTTGAAATCGCCAATACGTCGTGTGTTGGCGTGGTGATTAAGCCCATACCTTCCCTTGGGAAAAGAAGCCTTTGCCCAGCGGTGGACTTTTTATTTTACTGGACCAATAAATATATTATGTATGAAAATTCACCAAAATCAAAAATAAACGTATTATACATTTTAAGTCCTGAAAAGTCCAACGATAAAATACAAATGTAGTATAAATTTTACCGGGCTTGTAAATATTATATACCCATTTTTATACTATAACTAGTGGCTCGCCCCGGCTTCGCACGGGTAGAAAATATATTAAAGACAGATTTTCATATAAACTTTCATTCACTTTTTCACCACCGTAGGGGTTTGAATTTCAAAAAATAATTCAAAAATTATCATTGTAAAAAGGACCCGCATACAGATTTTCACGGTCGTAACCCCAGTAGTTTGGTCTGTACGTTGATATATCTGTCAGTCAGTTATCCTTTTATTTATACATATAAGAGTACTTTCATTTTGTCATAGTATTAATTTGTTTTTATGACATATAATTTCCTGATCGATCAATCTATCCACGTAGAAACAATTCAAACCGCTGAGTTTACAATTAAATCTACTTGGTTCATTATAAGAAAGGCTTGAAAATATTTTCATGCCAAAATAATAAATAACTTCTATCTTTATACAATGAGTTTTGAGAATTTCCTTATCATTTTACTTAATACGACCTGCGTTACTTTCTTTTATTAAAATCATTGAATAGTATTTATTAATCGTACGAAACGAAAATTTATCAAATTAATCGAACGATATTGTACATTTAATTTATTAGTTTCTTTTTTAATATCGAATAAAAATATATATTTACATAATTCCTACATTTTAATGCATCAACTCGCAGCGTAAAATATTACTGAACGAATTAATCTTGTTGTTTGGCGTCAAACCAATTGTTGCAAGCCTTCTTATGTTGAACCAAGTATAATAAAAATCAACTATCAAAATTAGTGCATTTAATTCCCTTAACAGAAAGTCCTTTTACTTCGACATTATAAATCAAAAGACCACTATAATGAAGGTATAACCGTCACGTTCTACGAAAGTTATATTATGATATATAGACACCGGTCCTTCGAGACTAACAGGGAGTGGTAAAAAGTCTTGCGGGCAACATTATATTTTGTATTCACGCCGCTCCTCAAGGGTATTGAAATCGGGTAGGATTTAGAGAGCATGCATTCATATATCATTTTCTTTTTACCGTGGCTTTTACTAAGAATATTTAAATATTTTATGTAATAGCTGTGCACGCTGCTCCGCTCGCCTGGAATTTTTTTATGCGGAACTATATTTATTTTTCTATAATCAAAGTAGCCTAAGTTATACCCTATAACATTAGCTATCTGCCAGTGAAAGTCCCGTCAAAATCGGTCCAATCGTTTCAGAGATTACCCGGAACAAAAAGATAGACAGAGAAACATCTAAAAAATAGGTTTTTGGTTATAGGTGTCGTGTATTTTTTCATATGTATTTAGTAAAGATCTGTTATTTTGACATTACAAATATACACTTCAATTTTATAACATGTATAGATATAAATTATGAATGCGAGTTGTTCTTTATTTTTTCTTACTTTATGTGAATACAAAAAAGTTAATGATTTGTATTAATTTCTTAAAAAGATTGTAAAAGGTTTTAGCTTTATTTACTATAAACGCGCGGTTTCACTCGCATATAATTTAAAAGAAATCGCTGATTGATTTATAATACTTCATTATAGACAATATATTTGGCCAAGGTTATGCGTCACAACTCACACGGCTCGTACACGCCACTACTACTATAGGCGCAGACCCGAGCCGAGTGTTCAATTATTTTAATTTTACATTATCTCCCAAACTATTCGTCCAATAACAGGTTTGGAATATTAAGTAACTTTCGTTGGGAAGGATTGATATGCCATGCCTAATGCTCATAAATCACTTTTCAATTTTCACTAAAACTTTGTCAGAAAATACCTTATTGTGGCTTATGCATAAGAGATAGGCATATTTCATCACAGATTTTTTTTAAATGTACTAAGGAGCAACATTTTTGTAGAACATTGTATTTACGTATCACTAACCATTACGTCAGCGCACGCGGATAAAGCAGACCCTATACTATTCCTCGTGAATCTGGTTATCATATACAAAAATTGAATCCGATTGGTAGTTTCAGAGATTAGCGTGTTTAACAAATAAACAATCAAACAAAAAAACTCTTCCGCTTTATTATATTACTGTATAATTGAAATTAATTTCAGATAATAACATCCGCTTCCATCGTGTTGTAGAGACAACAAATGATGGAACAAATAACAAAGTCTGTTAATTTATGTAAAAATATCATGTAATCCGCGAGTTGACACTATGTTTAAAAATGCAAATTAATTATATTTTAATATTTGTCTATTGATAAGAATCCTAAAACAATACAGATCTGGATAAAATTGTTTATTTATTTAAATAAATAACAAACTTCAAAAATTATTATTTTTTCAGTTTTAGATAATAACTTTATATCACTTTTAAAGGGGTAATAATGAATAAATATTAGTTCAAGGGTATGGTTTTCAACGAATAAAGTATTTTAATATTTTTTTTCAAAAATTGTCTATACCCGGATTGAATACTAGCTGATTTGACTCCTTATATTAAATTACGGTATATACTATAGAATATAATTAAGAAAAGTATAGAATATTTAACAATATAAATTTTTATTATTTATAAGTAGAGTAAATTTTAATTTCAACTGATGACAAACACTCGCACCACATAAAAGGTACTTACATCTTATTGACAAATAATTAAACAATAATAAATTTTTTATCACGTAATACAGTAATATTTGAAGTTTGCCCTGTGTTAATTTAAAGTTTTTAATAAGTCTTCCAGAAGATTTCCGCGTCTGTGTTTCCTGAAGCACGAGTTACGAACGCTTTTTATAGAAAAAATATAAGTATATTGTGATGAATATAATAATAATATATAATAAGTAATGAATATTACATTAATTTATATTATATTAATATTGACTTTTATATAATTAATGAAATTATGGCGGAAAGTGCGAATTCGATCACCTTGCTAGCCCATATGCCTTCTATCTTATACTTGAAGAAAAATCTTCGGACTACTTTTTAAGCATATTGCCCGCTTTTGAGGTTTGGCATAGGTAAAGTTCATATGGAAAAGGAGTGCAAAAAGATAAAATGTTTTTTATGTTATGTTAAAAGGCAAAGGTATCTAAGACCATGCATCCACGTCAGATGTTTTTTTGCAACCTTAAAAAAATATGGCGGCTCTTTGTTCACACTTTCAGGGAGTTTTTTTGGCGACCTAAACTACGTGTTCCCAGTTATTATTTATAATTCACACTTTAAAAAAAACTTAAAAATTAATGAATTACAGCCGAATTTCGAACACCGGGCGATCAACTAGAATTTGAATAATAATTCTGTTTTTATGTCACATATTGCAAGACCTCTTCTCAAATACGTAGGTTTCTTCATGGTTCTTACTCCACAGTCTGCTACAGATGTTATTAATTAGTGCTAAATTAATTTCACTGTGTTAACTTCATAATTAGATCTATTTTCGTTTGAAAATAACACGCATTAAGACACTTGATTTGTCATAAAAAAAGGAAACATGTAATGCGTATTCTGAGAAAAATTGTGGGTAAATTTAAACTCACTTATCACGCTTATCTCGAATACACACGTCTTGTAATTATTATACAAATACATCTTCATTATCACAATTTTTAAATTCTAATTGAAGTTAGAATGTATGCATATTTTACATTCCTTGCGTCGCTAACTACCATCTTCAAGTTGGAAATTTATAACCAAGAACTTTTTATGCACCGGTCACTGCCACTTGATAACAATTTTTAGGCTCAATTTAAAAATATGTAACGAATTTGAACTGCAAATTCACTTACTACGGACGTTAGTATTATATAACATAACTAAAAACTTACCTATGACGTCAATAAACTTTGCAGCGATCTGTGTCGCAAATGACGGCGCATCAGCAGTCACTTCACAGCTGAAGTTACCAGCTAGAGTCAAGTCCATCTTTCTAAGAAGCACCTGAGAACCGTTAGATCTGTTCATCTGAAAACAAAAAACAATACCAGTTCACATGGTGTTAGGGTAATTCCTGATACAATTTTGGTTATTAATGCAGAACCTAAAATATATCGCAAAAAGCGTTGAAGTTTGGTTATATCAAATAAATTTGAGCGAATGACCATCTTCGATTGCATTGTCACTTTTAATACAAAACTTTGAAGTAACGATGACTCATGGTAGCCTGTACATGGCGTCGATCGACGTTAGTTCATATTCCTACTCATTGTGCCGAGCTTTCAGTGAAGAAAAACATTATGATGAAACCTAGCATGGTCTTAGGCCATTTTCTAATGCCCGCCTGGCTAGCTAATCAAGCATACATCAGCATCCAACAGCCCTTCAACTAGAAAAGCCAAGCAACTATAGATGTGTTCCAGCAACTGCACTTGGGAGTAAGTTCCTCCAATAAGCTTAGGGTGCTTCTATCTTGTGCCACAGTATCACTTAATATAAGTTGTAATTGTGGCCAAACACTAAAAAGAAACTAAAATATTTATTGATAAATTCATTGGCATTATACATAACATGTAATATGTATTGGTCTACATTAGGATTTATGAATCTGTGCCGTGAGAGATCAAAAAAATCCAAGTTATCTTTACCAAGTTGTTTAAATGCCGTGTGTGAACCAAGTATTTTTAAATACGTATTATATATATGACGGAGCAGGTAGTCCAGTATAGTTTTTAGAGACAGTGACGTTGGCATAGCCAACGTCATTGTTATCATTATTACTGGATTGTTGCATAATTGAAGTAATTAACAATAAATTAGTTGTTCACTCTCCGAGAACCGACAAGCGAATGCGTCTCTCAGCTTTTTTTTATTATTTTTTCGATCTGACTATACTGTTAGCCATAAGGGCCCAGGAGCCTCGAACGGCTTTTACAGCTTCACCGGACTTGGGGGCGAGCGCTTAAGGCACTCAGCCACGCGTCTCTCCGCTACAGCGAGCGGCCTTATATAACCAAATGGTGGGGCGATCGTAGTGAGTCACTTGTTTACTCTGTACGAAACACGTGTAGCGATAACATAGTTAATCGCATGTTGTTCGCATAGTTAGTCGCACCGATATATATATATAATTAAATATTACAGATCGAAAGTATGTCTAGCTTTTTTTTTTGTGGTAAAACCTAGCCTACAAAATAACCCAAAAAAATCTTTATTAATTTGCTCTTCGACAACTCTTTTCACCTACCTGCCTACCATACTTAGTTTCAAAGCTTGCTTCCTTTTATTTTAACTTTCAGGAGAAACCACATTCGTTTTATCAGTGAAATTATATATCGTGATAGTAATTATTTCATATTGTCGTGAAGCTTAGACAATTCAAAGGTTTTATAATCCCTTAAGGCAGAAAAACCCTAACGTGCTTCTAAGACAATGGCGGTTCAACCAGAAAAAATCTCAATTTAAACCCGTCAATATACAAATAATGAAAGAAAAAGACTATACTCACAAAAACCTTACAAAGAAGTAGTTTACTACGAAAAATCGTTTTCGCTTCCATTCAGTCTTTATCGATTCAATCTAGCAAAGTGAGACCATATTCGCATCGGTAGCGAACGAATTTCGTGCCACTAGAAGAATTTTAGATCTCTGCAGAAATTCTCTTTGTTGTTTTTTCGATTTTCTTTGTGTCGCGTGGACAATTGTATAGATATAATTTCCGTAAAATATATCTTAAATGGTTATGAAATGAAATTAAATATTGCTTTATGTATGTATTCCGAAGGCTTTAAACAATAAAGTAAGATATAAAATACAGAGTACCTTAATTTTATAGCATATTAATTTTACGTGATTAAATGCGCGAACTTTTAATGACACTTGCCAAGGCACTTTAGTAATTTTTTTTTAAAGGAGGGCCTTTCAAATTCGGCCTTTCAAAATTTTAAATTCATAGTTTAGCAAATAGTCTTAATTCTAGAAAACTTGGGGCAGTTGTGTCATTATTTTTGACTGTGGTTCTAGAAATGTTATTTAGGGTTACGGTTCCAAAGTTTAAATAAGCAAAAATAATAAAAATTAACCACAATAACCGAAAAATGGTTACAGTTTGACCAAATTTCTAGGTTTTCCTTAAATGCCCATAATTTCCAAACTGCATGGGATATTTTTTTTTCTGATTTTCTCACGATGGTTACCATCAATCCTGTTACCCCGTTTCGGCTTGACGTTGAGTTCTGGGACATTCTGTATATGAACGTAAAAGAAGTTTGTCATACAATATTTAAATAATAAATGACCTAAACATAAGATGCCTTCGGAAAGCGACCGAAAACACAATAAATGAAGTAATGAGGAAACAACTAAGGTAAAATAATTATATATAATTAAAAGATAAAACTTATTGATAAACAATCATTACAATTGGTAGTAGTGATTCTGTGCAAAAGGTTATTCCAATAGATTTGTTTTCAGATTTCAGATATAGTTTTCTTATACTATTGAGATTTAATAATATTGGCTATCATACATTCAAAAGGATTTCAGCTTTGAAAAATAAAAACTGGTATAGCAAAAACTCAATTGATCCGTTTACTCGGTCCTAAATTAAAAATAATAGCAACCTGCCCAGGTTTCGCACGAGTAGCATAATGTAACAGATTGATTGTGATGAAATAAGTGAATGTTGAACTTAATTTATCACGAAAGCATTCGTTGGTACTGCCTTTGGCTAATAGATGTCGTTATTTGTATTATAAAAACCTTCACCCCACGTTTTACACCCCTAAGGTATTGAATTTAAAAAAAACTATGAAATCCATCTTTTTTACTTTGTAACTGAATTGCTAAATACAAATTTTCATAGATCTATCTTAAAAAATGACTGATTTTTATACAAAGATTTATCACCTTTTTCACCAATTAATTTAATTTCCAAAAATCCTCACCTACAGTATAAAAGGAACCTGCGTGTAAATTTTCACGGTCCTAGCCCTAGTAGTTGGAGCAATGCGTTGATATGTCAGTCAATAATTTTAAATGGTAAGTACTCCAATGTTCATGTTGCATTAAAAATAAGTATTAATTAATACGTAATAATAAAGTTTATAGTAACCAAATAAAATGTAATTACTTACATCGACATAAATCCCTGGTAAGCCAAATACTCGTGTATCCGGTACTTCCATTGGAGTATATCTGTAGAATTCATGGTTTCCTCTGTACCACTTGACGGAATATAATGGGGCGCCTTGCATATCCCTGGAGCATGTGAGTGTAGCAGTACCACCACGGATGACTGTCGATGGTTGTACTAAAAGCATGACGTCACGGAGACTTGTAACTCCTGAAATTTTTCATAAAGTAAATTAAACGTCACAGTTACCCCACTATTCGTTCTTCACTATTCTGAAATCTATTACGGTGCTAAACGTACCCGTCGTTATGATAGAGATGATGAGTTGGGGATACGAAGTATCACTTAGGTCGAGATAGGCATGATTGTATTGTACATTCTTAAGTAAGCCCAAAAATAACTCAGTTCAAAGTGGTTTCCTCCAATAACTGCTTATAGAATTACTCCAAGTAATAGAGTTATAAAGCTTGTAATTTCTTAATAAAATATCTCTTTTTTAATTATATATGATAACTGAAGATCATAAACACTAGGAGCCAATCTTTTAGAGGTTTCTAAACTCTTCTGTTCTGTTCTTAGTAATTGATAATGGCTTATGAGGCTTTATTCAAGACAGTATGTTAATTTTTTAACGTTAATATCACCATTTTTCTGTATCTCTTACAAATGCTATTATTATGTCTTTACATATGAAATTGCCGATTTTTTTTACTGACTAGTGTGAATATTGATATCTTTCATTATACTCAAATATCCCACGTCATATTAATTTTATCTAATAGCTATGACATTTCTTTTGAAAAATTAGTTATTTATGTATTTTTCTTTAATATCGCTGTTTTTGTGACCATAGAAAAAACAAAATTCGTATTATTTTCTAATGTGAATTTCGTCGTGACACCAACGCAGCACAGACAGCAAGCAATATCAATGACTTGAATGGACTAGGTATCGCAAGTGAATGCACGATTTAATCGCTTCCGTTTTGAAAATTTTGATCTCAACAATGAGTCCCGTGGCCAACCGGAAACGAAAATCTATACCGATAAATTAAAGCCCAGATTGTAGTGGCAGCAGATTCATCTCAAACCAAGACGGAATTAGTAGCAAGCCTTCAAAGTAAGTGATAAAATGATACGGATTCATTTACGTCAAATTTGAAATATAAAAAAAGCGAGAAAGTTGGTACTGTATGAACTCACTGAACAACAACAATAAAATCGCGTCGAAGCTTGCTTTAACTTACTGAATAGATACACAAATGAGGGGATACTGAATCGGACTGTCACTTTTTTTTAAAGTGGATCTTGTATGATGATCGAAAACGTCCGTTGCACTGGTTGGACACAGTGTGGCAGCCAAATTATGTCCTAAACGCAAATTGCGTTTGCTGCGAAGAATTGCAAATTATGGTGGACCAACTCACTGTCAAACAATAAATAATTGTGAATTGTTCTAGTCAATTCCTTCTTCACGACAACACTCGCATAAAAGGCTGTACCAAAATTACAGGAGTTACGACTGAAAGTCGTTCGTCACCCATCATACTCATCAGCAGCCTTTGCTCTATAACTGATTTCCATTGATTTACCAAAATTGGATAGCTGGAGAAAAAATTAAAATCTATGAGGCGGTTAAAAACGCCTTTAAAGAGTTCGTCGATTGCCGTTTTCAGGATTCTAAAGTAGAGGCATCAGTGAACTTCCACTAAAATGGCAAAATTGCTTCGACAATAATGGACAGTATTACGAATAAGGAATTATATACTGTCATTAAATGAAATAAATGTTTGAATCTGTCTGTATAAAACGGAAATTTTACAGGTCACCTATTTATCTTATCTTTAAAGAACTGTAAAATTGTCTAAAGAAATAAATTTATTTAACGAATCGAATTGTGCCATCATTGCTATAAAAAATTTATCTGCCATTTTACAGGTCACAGTAACGATATCTCAATGAACTCATAACGATAACTCATAGATTATTGTGTCTATTGTATTATTTAGGATTATGTTTTACGTTTACAATATTTTTCTTACATTTGAGATTTATTTCATCTATATAATATTAAAGTTTCCTTCGTTTTAGTTCCTACTTCACATTTATCAGTGCAGCTTACCTAATACCTATTCTTTAATTATAATTATTAATTCCAGAATTCCATTTGTGCGTCATTAATCATGCTTGCTAAGGCCAACTAAAAACGAAACAAACGAAACGAAAATCATTTTCGCCAAAATGCAGACAACTACTAGCGGCCATAATTCTTCTCAGCATAATTAGAAGGATCACTAATTAATATTTCGTAGATAGATAAAGAAAAATTTTATATGTGGGCAAGGTGAAAATTATGCTTTGATACTATCGCTCACTACCCAACAGATTGATCTCTCTTGCCATTTATATTGCGTAGCCATATATGATGGAGTGTGAGTCATAAAATTATAAATTGGTAAATAATCTAGCATGTAACATACAACATTTTTAGGGTTCCATAATCAACAAGGAACCCTTATAGTTTCGTCATGTGCGTCCGTCTGTCTGCCGGCGGCTTAGTTCCGAGATTCTTAGTACTAGAAAGCTGTAACTAGTCATGGGTATACGACGTATAATCGGTATAATCACGTCGACAAAGTGGTAAAATAAAGTCTTGAAAAAGATATTTTTAGGGTACGTCCCCTACATAGAGATTTATTGGTTTCTTTTTTGTCGTTGATAGGTTATTGAAAAATATTGCGCGAGTGTGAAAACTATTTTTCGATTCAGGGATCCGTTTGCGAAATATTAAGCTTTAAATTGCTAATTTTTGTTAGAGTCAGCCGTCCCTCTTAGGGAAATGATTGTTTATGGATATCTATAGTAATATAATAAGGCGGAAGAGTTTTTTGTTTGATTGTTTAAACGCACTGATCTCTGGAAGAACCCGTCGAATTCGAGCAGTTATTTTTGTATATGATAGCCAGATAGGCTATAGGCTATATAACATCACGCTGTGACCTTAAGAAGCGGGGCAGTAACTATGAAGTTCAAGAAATCTGCAACGTTGTATGCAAGTACGGTAAATGGAACAACGATAGGGCTGCTAGTGAGCGTTGGCGGTGAAGCCGTGGAGAGTTCGACGAATAAATTTAACACGGGTGAAGCCGTGAGGCACAGCTTGTGTCAAATAATTTACGGCACTAGTATATATACCGAAGTTAAATGGAAAATTATCACAGCTAAGTAGGCTTTACAAGATAACGAGTAATATCCGACCAACTTATAAAATGTACTTGGAGAAGTAATTTCGTACAAAGTACTTTGAAAATTACTAAAAGCCTCTTCCTAAGTTTGCATATTGTTACGGGCAACTACGAAACCCTACACTACTCGTGGCCCGACACGCATTTGGTTTTTTTTTAAATATACAACTAAGGTACGGTGAAAAGCGTACAGCTGGCCTAAGGGTAAGCGGTTATTTATTTATGCTTTATTCTAGACTGTTAATTCCAGATCTAATCGACAGTTAAAATTGTCATTAATACAAAGGGCGACTTTATTGCTGACAGCAATCTCGTCCAGGCAACCTTCGGATGGATCTATTTCAAAGAGAAAATCAGAGGTAGTATGTATGTAATGAGAACAACATAATTATAAACAAATAATTACAAAATTAATTTTAAAACAAATTATATTATAATTATCATACCTACCTAAAGTAAAGAAAATATCACCTATCACCAAACACCAGAGGTATCACTAGCTGCGTTGCCCTTTGGACCTATATTCCCCAATGACCTCTGGAAATCCTACTCACCGCAGGAACACAACACAAGATCATTTAACTGTGATCTTCTATAAGGAGGAGGTGTTCCACCAGTCGGGCTGCTCCAAGTAGAGAGAAATCTCCAAAGAAAATCTCTGTGCCCTACCTCCATTATAGTGTGATATATTACATTCTATCACGTCTATTTGTGATGTTAATCGAATAATATCGATATGTTCATCTTAATATGAACTGTCAGAAACATCAACCGAGATTTAGCTCGCACATGCTTCGAACTAAAACCAATTACAGTGTGTAATCAGAACGGTTCGGACCACTTATAAATTACAACAAGCTAATGCTAACGCTAAGGCACATCAATCATGTCGGTCATTTATTTAACGGAGACCTAGAATATATATTAACTAGTGATGTTCGGCGGATCCGCACGCGTTTATTATTCCAAGCCCGGTGAAGCTGTAAAAGCCCCAGGGCCCTTAAGGCTAACAGTATGGTCAGTACGAAAAAAAAAAAACAAAAAAAGCGTTTATTACGCAGTTTCATATTATTGAGAATTCTCATAGCCTATCAATTGAGAAGTGATATTTAGCACTTCCCGTATACACAATTTCATCAAAATCGGTTGAGAATTAATAAAAAAATAGCTTTTATATTTATTTATTTTTTTAATTTCTTATTTTATTATTTACTATTCTTATAACCTACCAATAATAAATATACTTCAAGTGTATAAAATTTCATCAAAATCACTTTTAATATATTTAAATTAAGATCGAACGTAGAAAACAAAATTCTCTCAGGTTTTCCTTGACTTGTTGACTGTCAACTAGCCTATTGTATATTCAATTACCAAAAAACACTAAACTAAAATATACATAATATAAATAATATATTTTGAGTAATTTTATATAATGTTTTAACTTTAAACAAATAGAGGTACTCGTAAAACATTAATTTATTATTCGTCAAATGTAATTTTTGCTCGAATGTTGAAAATGTGTAAGTCGCAACATCAACTGTCTAACTTTCAAATAGACGAACAAAAGATTGTCCACAATATAATTTAATTTTGAAATTTTATCCGCCTTTCCTGGATGTAATTATTTTGACATTTTATTATTATTTAAAGAATAGATGTCATGCAAACTTACCAAAACGCTAAAATACACCGAATTTTATATGCTTTCATATCGAATAGTATTAATATTCAAAGTTATCCAAGATTCATAATAACTTTCAGTGTGATTTTGAGTACAATTTTAGGACAGTTTTGATGTTGACCTAATAAATAAGCTATACTATATATAATTATAAACGAATTTATAATAACACTATTATTCAATAAAATAAGCTTCAGTAATTATTATTCTATTGAAAGTTTTATAAATACTGCAAAAACTATTCAAAGTTACTAAAACTGAGTTTAATACTTGCAAACAATTTTGCAATTTGCAACTGTGAAATTTAAAAGTGTAGGCACATATTACATCCTTACAGTAGCATCCTTTGAACATATAAAAGTCTTAAGAGGAACTGGAATGTATACATACCACACCTCAAACTGGTGTTAAGACACAACTCCTTTGAGATTTACATGGGTCTGAACATCTCTAGATAACGCATTCAAATTGAATCGAGATTCCAATCGAAATATCCTGAGCAAGTAATTTATATTCATAAAGAAATGTACTTGTTATGGGCTGCATTGAATTCTTCTATAAGAAAGTATACTCGCGGGAGAGTTTCCTCGCTTTTTGTTACAAATGCCTTAGCTTAAAAGATTTTAGATATGAAGAATATTATGGATGTATATTTTACGTCAAGGGTTGAGGTTTCTTCAAGATATTGCCTTTCATCATTAACCTTTAGTATTACTAATAAAAGTTTATTTAGTAAACATACACAATTTCCATAAACTTCGTTAATGGTTTAGATTTTTGAATCAACAGATATCGCTGATCTGTAATATTCGACCAGCATATTCTTATTACATACTAATTTAACTTTATTACAGTTATTTTTAAAATGAAACGACTCGCACGCCATCTGTTGTAAGCTAGTTGTAGTAATACAGATAATTTTACGGGTGTGTATACAACAACTCACCAAAGTTTCATCGTAATTCTCATAGAGTTTATTGATCCGGATAAGAGACAGGATCGATTGGCATGAAAAAATGTGTTTCAATAGTTCATTTTCTTGCTGACTGTACACTTTAAAAAGCTGTGAGTGCAGGTCGAAATATCTTAAAAAATTAAGGATAGTTTCCTCAGAAACTTTCCTGTAGCTACAACGGTTATGGTACCTACCTACCCTTACTGCCCCATCTCAAAAATCAATTCTTTATATGTACCCAGTTGTTGTTTACATTTAAAAAATATACATAGTAGAACCGCAAAGTGACTGTACTGTCCCTGATGGTAAGCACAATACAATACAAAAACAATGGCGACCATCGAGAGATCAAAATACATCAACATCTCTCGGTGTTGTTTCTGTACAACATCTCTCTGTATTTGTATTTGCTTACCATCAGGAACAGTACAGTCAATGTACCGAGCTACTATTAAAAAAAAACTATACATCGCCTGTCGCCGCTGTCATACCGGACTACGTGTGCATAACGTGTACATAAACGACTCACTATGACTGGATTAATGATGGTTGCGACCAATTTGGATTCTACAACTCTATCAGCCGCTATCACTATATCCTCGTTCGTTCATCAGCAGCATGCACCACGCGCAGTTGAAGTTGGCTTGGCTGTCTCAAGTCAACACCCTTTACACCCTTTCGTCATCACTTACACCTTAATCGAACCATTTCCTTTCATTTCGTTTTCCTTTTCGGAACATTAGTAACATGTAATTTGAACGCTCGGGAATTGTTCTTATAGGGACGTTTATTATCAAGTAAAATAGAACTTGAAATCACTGATACTTATCTGGTTAATTAAGTCCGTGATTTCCCTCGGAAAATCTCTTTGTTGGGCGTTAGGACATTTACCGGTAGACATAATTAAGGTAAATTAATATGTTAAACAAACTACTTTCTACATTTCTCTTAAAAATAGAACTACTAATATAATCTACGCGTATCAAATCAAGAAAATCATAATAATTAAATCAAGTGCAATTTCGTTTTTTTTTTATAATAGATCTGGACATTGACTGTACTGTCCCTGATGGTAAGCACAGTACAATCCAAATACAACGGCGACCACTGACAGATCGAAGTCCATCGGCGGTCGCTGCTGTCATGCCAGCAGCCAGCAAATAAATAAATCGATAAAGATATTAAAGTAGTATGCACAGTTTTAGATAAAGACAAAATCATATTAAAAGCAACATTCAGTTACAAATCGTCAACTGTTCATATACATAGTTTATTTAGTGCATCAAAGCAAAAATATGTCTGATTGTATTGACTAAATCAAATGAAAATCACAAACAAAATGCCGACTTGCGTATATTATAAAACTCGTTCAACTAAACTAAAAGGACTAAATATCGATTTTTTTTTCTTACCTATTTATTTTTAATTTCACGCTACAGTAAATACATTACAGTGAAATAAAAGTTCTAAAAGTCTCTTCGAGTTTAGAGAAGAACGAGTTTAAACGTGGGAATACGAAACAAAATTTATGTTCAAATGTTTATTTATTAAGTAGTATTATCATTTCTCTAAGATATACAGAAAATAAAAATAAAAAGAACCCAACACAAATAACTTATACATTGAGACCATTCCAATGAGTCCAAACACGATACCTCAACTGTAACTTGGTGAGGAGCTGGGTAAACCCCAGCAAAAGGCTGCGGCATAAGGTCAAAGTTACCATGCTTTTCTAATATCTTTGAAGTAAGAGAATACCAAATTTACTTAATTACTTATTTACTTTAATAATACTCGATCAGTACTGTAGAACATGCTCACATCCGTTCATCAACTGGAAAAGGGCTGATAATCTTCAAACTGCTGAACAGATTTTCTCAATCATAACTAGAAACACTATCTATATATCACTATCAGTATCTTGAGGTAGGGGGTTCAAGGTCGGCAACACGCTTGTGATACCTATGGTATTGCAGGCGTTCATAGGCTAGAGTAGCCGCTTATCATCAGGCCGTATGCCTGTTTGCCACCTTTGTAGTATATAAAAAAAATCTATCAAATCACCTTTCAAACAAATAAAAGTGAAATAAAAATCGGTTCAACCGTTGGAAGCTACGATGCCACAAACAGACACACAGATACACATATTAAATCTGTAATAGTCCTCCGCTTGCGTCAGGGGTAGAGGATTCCATTCGAGGATCCCGGCCGCATTTCAGTCCCGAAAATTTCGGGATAAAAATTGTTATTAAAATATTCAATCCTTTTTTTCCAGCTGATTTGATTAATTTGCGTTTGCACCGACGCGACGATCAGGCAGGTTGTGAAAAGGTGTACAAAAAGTTAGGCTTCACATCGTGTAAGTAGTATTTAGTATTATTTTATCTATACTAATATAATAAAGGTGTAGGGATTTTTTCGTTGTTTGTTTGTTTGTTTAAACGCGCTAATCTCTGGAACTACCAATCTGATTCCAAAAATTATTTTTGTACATTATAGCCAGATTCACGTGGAATAGTATAGGCTATATGACTTCACGCTCCTAACCTAAGAATCGCATAAATTTAATACGGGTGAAACCGTGAAGCACAGCTAGTCGTTATAAGAAGAAATCACTAAATATATAATTATTAGTAAGTAATATTATATGTATGAATGTAGATTATAAACAGATTTTATTTTCTGCAAACCTGAGAGGTTATGATAATGGCATAGACTTAGAGTTTTTTTTTCTTTTTAGTTTCACGAAGAGGAAAAAGTAAGCATTGTCACTATCCAAAGTATTTTTTTATGTGAAACCTAAGAAATATGGAGATGTTTGATAAGTTAGGAGTCACTTTTTAGTCGCCAAAGATTGTAATACAACGCAATAAAATTCTGGAAATTTAATTTCTAAATTATTTGACTGATAATTTTATGAATGTTTAATAATTTTATGAATAAAAAGATAATTAAAAAGCTGATTTTTATATTTACTCAGACTTTTAATTAACTGTCTACAATCTGTAGACAACCCCAAAATTCCGGGATTAAAAAAAAAGGTTCGGTATCGGATCCTCTAGTCGGAGGATAAAAATATGGATAAACGCAACATAACCTAATCGATTGGTTGATTTCAAATATTCTACATGTATTAAGTTATTTTCGATAAAATGTATGACATGATAAAATACTGTACTTACCCTTAGGTATTTTTCACAAAACGATCCAAAAATACACGAGTTTAACAAAGAAATCCTTATAAGTAAAATTTAAACGTAAATAAATGAACGAATGCAGGTTCAGAAGGGTAGCGGTGTTCTTAAACTGGAATATACCTTTCTACGGTCCGTTGCACTAAATGTTTCCAAGAAAATGTTTTAGACAGAAATATTTAAAGTCAAACTCAGCAAAAATGTTTCAACGTTGTGACTATAATAAAACATGTCTTAAAATGTCTTGTTTTAATAACGATACATCCGTTATCTCTTTTGTGTGAAGCGTGTTTATGGATGTTTGTTCGTGTTAATATATCTGTCTTTCTTTCCGTATATGTTTTTTTTTCAAAGTTACTGATATATATCCTAACTAAAGGACACTGAATACGAGAAAGCCCTTAAAAATGTTTGTATGTAATGTTTTAGCTCAAAAATTTCTATATCGATTCTCACGAAATTTTGTTGACGGAAAACTTATGTAATGGCTCAAATTGCCATTTTGGCTGAGTGCATTCTGCTATTGCCACAAAGCTAAGTGGATCTCTAAAGGCCCTATAGGCCATACACAGTTCGAAAAAAAATCTTTGCCTTAATATAACTTGACATGTATTTGTTGTATGCAAATTAATGCTTAAACAATAAAGATGATTTCAGCGAAATAGCAATATCTTACAACGTTATTTAGATATAGTTTAAAACCACCATACATCATTTCCTTAGAAGAGTTTTTCCTTAAATCTCATTATTAAGATAATCAAGTAAATTAAGTACCAATGAAGGCTAAATTAACAAAGGACTTCCCTCTACAGAAGACAATTTGCAATTTGAGAGTATAGTATACATTTTACCTATATTTATTTTATATTGGTTTGGTAAAATGCATGTAGGCGTGATCCTTTATCACGATACCTATAACATTGAACAGTTTCTGTAGTCGTATCGACTCGTAAGCAATACTACGAAAACCGTCACGTAAATAACTACCATACACATAACGACCTATAAATCTGATTTATATAGGTACTGTACTTGATTTTAATCAGGCTTCTGTACATCTAGAAAGAAAGATAGAAAAAGTTTTGCTGTTGGGACAAATACACGGTGCAATTTAATTGTATCTTTTTCCGAAATATACCTATTCAGTCCATAGTCTACAATCATATAAAATAATTTTAATAGTAAAATTTCCCAACCACAAAAAAAGTAAAAATAATAAAATTAGTTATTTACACTAGGATCGACGCGACGGCGCTATGCCAATCTCTGCTTAGCACCGCGCGGCGCAAGAGGCTGGCTAGCTTGCGGCATTTAAAAAAGAAAAAATAGCATCAATCCCGAAAATTTCTATGCTTTTCGAATGTTGCAGCGACCGTAAGAAATTCTGTAAAGCGCCATACAACCGTTATTATTTTCAAAGTTATAAAATATTATTTTTTATCGTTATGGGTTTTGCGTAGTGGCCACAATCTCACCTGATGTTAAGTGACGATGTGGCCCAAGATGAGAACACGCTAATCCTAGTAGAATACTGGCTCTCAAGTGCAGTTGCCGGAACACACCTATTAGGGCTTGGCGACAGGGTGGGCTTAGAAAAAGCCTTACCACCATGCTATGATTTCCTCACGATGTTTTCCTTGATCTAAAGCTCAGGCTCATTGCAGGGATTCGAATTTACGTCAATCAACGCGAAGTTGTACACGTTACCACTGAGCCATCATTGCTTCAAATATTTTGATAGTAGTACACCCACGACTGAATACGTTTACTTTGGGAAAAGAAACAATTAAATTCCACGGTGTATTGTAGCTATAAGACAAATATAAAGATAACTTACAGGTTTACCAGAAATGTCCGACATTCAGATATAAGTAAGTATAACTAAGCAATACTACAGTGCTGATTTTCAATGGAAGGCCCAAATATCGTACGGTTGTCCAAGGAGATCAAATTGGATAGAAGTCCTTAACATGCTCATATATATATATAAGCATAATATGAACTTCCATGTGATCTCGTTTGTGTGATAGTCACATAACTAGAAAATTGTTAGGTATGAAGATGGATGGATATAGGAGTAGATGAATTTTGATTATATAGATAGATTGTATGAGAAATTATACGTGTATGAAAGGTATGAATACTGAAATGTTGATTGATAGAAGACAGTAGAAGAGAAAAGAATATTATATTGGTCTCAATTAGTGAGGTATGAATTCTTCTGATCTAGTCCTCCTGATCTCCTTATTTATAAGTGATAGTAAATGATAGTAGGGATTATTAATGCTCGCCTGGTGTTTTACCACTTTTATGTTGACTATTGTTCGTCAAGCACCCATTCCAGTATGTTCCGTCAGTCACACTTGAGAGCCAGCACACAAAAAATACAGCAATAGCACATATATGTATCTTCTAAGGATCGCCCACAATAAGCATATTTGTCTTTAAAATAGCTGGCTGGCGCCCCGCTGACTGCATTCTGTAATCTACACGAGTGGAGACGCGGGCACAAGTAGTAAATTATATAGCATCCCCTGTTATTATTAAATTGTACTGAAAGGGATATCGATTTGTTACTTTTTCATCGATAATACACGCGGAGTGAAATTCCATTTTCTGGTACATTACTCGGGTCAATCGGGGACTGAGATTCTTTAATCAATGTAGTCCCTCTACCTTTAATATACATTATGCCGTACTTTCGGTTCAGGAAAAGGTTAATTAAATTTTATTTCAGATTTTACGTTCGTTTATTTATTAAATTGAAATCTCTTACTTTAGCATAATATTATGACAGAATTTAGCATGATAGCTTTAGCATTGAAGACAGGCCTCGTGGCACAGTATTCGTTGGCCCTATTATTGAGCCGAGGATATCGAGGGTACGATCCCCGTCCATTACATTTTTTTTTTATATGAACAATAATATAATTGTAAATTTTGTATCTGGGTATTAAATATTTATGTATGATAGAATACCCTATAATATATTAGATGTTTAGTTACCATATTACTGAAAATAAGCAATGCTTTGATTGAAATTAAATGATCATGTGTGAATTTTTTCCCTCTATTATTAATATATTAATACTAGCGGTGCCCCACGGTTTCACCCGTGTTAAATTTACTTACTCGACTACGCTGCCGTCAACACACCCGTGTAACTTACCATTCTCACTTTGTAGTTGCCTACAGCTTGCCAGTTTTACTTAACATTCACGGTTACTGATCCACTAATTAGGATTGTATATTAACTGTATAACCTTCCTTAATTCATAATTATTTATTTATCATATTATAACGGTAATGTTACATGATATGTCAATATTACAATACACAGTGAAATTGATAACACTATACAAAATTTTGTCAAAACTATGATATAATAATAAAATCGCAAAATAAATAAATATTAATACCCTACTTATATATTACTCATTCTACTAGTATTATATTTGATGTCATATACTCTTTAATATTATAATATGGACTATTTTCAAAGTTTTTTTTTTAATTGTAATTTAAATTCATTATACGGCAGTTTAATGATGTCTTTTGGTATTTTATTTTACATATCTATTTTTAAATGTATTCCTTGTTTGTACGTCTTTACCAATCTTGTTCTAGTTGAAATTATGTTTTCTTTCTGTCGCGTATTATAATTGTGGATATCTTTTAATTTAAGTAAGCTATCTTTTTCTTTATCTATTTCCAGCAGCGAGTTATAGATATAAAGGGATTGACTGTCATAATTTTGTTTCTCTTAAAATATTCTATTTAACAGATTGCCGTCGGTGAACGCCATATATAATTCTTATTGCACGTTTTTGACAAATCAAAACTCTATTTATTTCGGATGCGTTACCCCATACCGTTAATGCGTAGTTTATGCTATAGTGGCAGTATGCGTAGTAAACTGACAACAGTGTTTTTTTATCGACGAGAGGTTTTAAATCCTCTGTCTGTCTGTCTTGTTCTTTTCACGCGAAAACCACTTTATCCTATTCACATGTTTTTCATAGCTATGTTTTCTGGCCAGGTTATAGGCTATATTTTGGAAGATAAAGTAACATACGAAATAAGCAGTAACGATAATGGTGAAGCAATACGGAAAAAAGACGCATTTGGGGCGCTTAAATGGCTTTCGCTGAGTAAACCATACGAGATATATCAAATTAATTTTGTACATAATTGTAGATCTTAAAAAGACCTATAAAAAGTTAGCGAGAGCATATATCTATCTTCTAAGGATCGCCCACAATAAACATTTTTGTCTTCCGTCTTTTGAGCGGGGCAGCACAATTCGCGCGTGCGCTCGATCGACGGTATTCTGTACTACACGCGAGCCGAGCCGGGAGCAAATCTCATTAGTAGTTCTAATAAACAAACTCTTGAACTTTATAACATAAGTATAGATTAATATCGAGTTTTCAATCGGAAGATGAAACAAGCTATTTCAGTCAGTTATAAATTGTCCCATACGATATCTTTTATACTAGACACCGATAGCCGACATCCGATACAGACATTATTTTTATTTACACTCTATTCTTTCGCATACTCCGATATCGTTCCGATTACAACAGTTCGTTTAATAGAAAATTGTGAATAGATTAACTCAAAAATATAAAGACTATATCAACGAAGGTTATAATTAAAAAAAAACACGATTAACGAGCTGCCAATATATCGGTTCTGACATCTATTTACTTCAAAGTCAAGCGCCTTAAACCTACCATAGATGATTGAACGATTTCATTACATAAATTTTTACTTTATACTTCATTAGCAACCGTCCGCGACTTTGTTCGCGATCTCAGTATAAAATTTAAAATGAATAAAATCATGGAGAATGTAGCTTTCTATCAGTGAAAGAATTCTCAAAATCGGATAAGTAGTTCCAAAGATTACCCTTTACAAATAAACATTGACTCTTTATAATTAACTATTACTGGTTTCGGCTTATGTTTAACTAATCACTAGATATAGTAAAACATAGCTTCAACAAAGTACTTTATACTGCGAAAAACAGTAAATGATCACCAAAATTACTAAAAGACCTACAAAATTAGTAAAGGTAACCTACCCAAGCGTTTGATAGGCATTAATAGCGCATTAAATTACTCACTAAGATTTGGTGATCATTTACTGTTTTTGGTAATTATTTACTATTTTTTGCAGTATAAGTACTTTTTTGGTAAGAGAGCTTAGGGTTTCAATGTATTATTTGGCAGTATTATATTTCAATTCATTGGTTTCCCTAGATATTATTGTTAGAAATTGAAAGTGAATAACCATAAACAAATATTTACTTATCTATAATTTATATACAACCGTAATGATGTAAGTATTAAAATGTCACAAACATCTCCAGAATTGTTCCCAACTTACGTAATACAAGCGTGTTAGATTTAACGCGTTATAAGAAAATTCCTTCAATTTCCGCCATTTAACTTGGCAATTTAAGTTTTGAAAACTATTCTCGAGTCAGTGCTAGTTAAGCGTTAGTTAAATGATAGTCGCGATGCCTTAGAGGTTTCCTTTCACTGTTGTGTCAGGGCCAAGTGTGGAGCGATTTATTCAAAAGTAAAAATTTCTCAAGTGCTCATAGGGCCTCGCGCAGTGTAGGGTTCCATTGGTGCCCGTCACAATATGCAGACTTAAGGATCATTGATGTGTGTGTTGTGCCGGCCGAGCCAAAACCAAACATTTATATTATGCTCTTGTATGAAGTAAAGCATGATTCATGTTGCGCCGGGCCGGTGCCGGACTGGGTCCAGGCCAGGTATCGGACGGGACTCGGTCAAAAATGTATAGTATAATTTTGTATGAAGTAACTCATGCTACACCGGGCTGGGACCGGGCCGGATCATTGCCCAGTGTAACATGAATCATTTTTGATTCATGCTACCCTGGCCCGGATCCATGCATGAATTACTTCATACATAGTTATACTATAAATATTTCACCATGTTCTGGCCGGTGCCCAGCCCGGTGTAACATGAATCATCCTTTAGAGGGGAGTCTTTAAGTAATTTTCAATGGAATTTGTACTAAATTACTTCTCCAAACACATTTTATAAGTTGATTGTCTATTACTCTTGTTAACTTGTGAGTCTACTTACCTCTGATAATTTTCCTTTTAACTTCATTATATATACTACTACCATAAATTTTTACACATATCTAAAAACAACAATTTAACTGGCAGTGGGCCCTTTTGACTTGACTCTAACAAAAATTAGCAATTTAAAGTTTTATATTTCGCTAAAGGATCCCTGAATCGAGAAATGGTTTTGTACAGACCAATAATATTTTTTTAGGCCACTTATCCATCGATACCTTACAAACTGGGATAAAAAAATCCCACTTTACGTGTAGGGGAGGTACCCTAAACGATTTATTTTTCACCACTTATTTTACCACTTTGTCGGCGTGATTAATATTTATACCCATACCAAATTACAGCTTTCTAGTACTATGAATCTTTGAGCTAAGGACATAGCTATACTATAAGGGTTCCTTTTGACTTCAGAAGCCTAAAAACGGCATAACAAACTGTTGCGTGTCAGCCCCAATGCACGACTGGAGTTTAAGAACGATCGTCTTGGAATATATATAATAGGTAAAGTTAAATAATTAATATAATAAATAGGTATAATATAAAGTTGAGTGTATGCTACACGCGTTCAATAAAAGATGCGCGAATGTGTTGCCCTTCAGTTTTGTTTAAAACTCGATTTTGTTTACCATTTAATTTACGTACTGCAAGATTTACGTACCGAAAATCGATTATTAAGGAGTAAACTCCACAAATATTAATGATTATATTGGATTGCTTTCACAATCGGATCTCATGCCCGATCATCATAATCATAACGGAATATTATAATGACTCTCTTAATCTCATATGTGGAGATCATCATTACATAGTTATAAAACAAAGTCGCGTCGCTCTGTCCGTCCCTATGTATGCTTAAATCTTTAAAACTACGCAACGGATTTTGATGCGGTTTTTTTTAATAGATAGAGTGATTCAAGAGGAAGGTTAATGTGTATAATACATGCATAATATTGTAGAGAAACACTGATAAATTTAGAGGTTTCTAATGTGATGTCGTAAATAAACACATTTTTTGCGCTTACATTGCAAACGCTGGCTGAACCCCACGAGATAAATCAAAATAATGTATTACAGTATTGTACACCTTAAAAAGGTCAACAAAAAAGTCCACGATGGTATATGTCTATCTCTTAAGGATAACCCACAATAACCATTTTTATCCTTTACATTTTACGGGAAAAAATGGCTTATTTACGAAGTGATTTTAAGCAATAAATTAATCCTTATCCAATTAAGTACATTGTCCATTTAATATAGATCAATATAGCCTTTTACAGCATGTAATTTAAATGAATATTTCCGAAGATATTACAGATTAAAAATGCAGGGACATAGCGGTGCGGCGGTACCGGCCCTATTTACCATGGTCAATTATGTCGCTCTTTCAAGAGTAACCTCTAAACAAAACATGTTTGTATTGTCTAATGACAAAAAAGCTGTAAACGTTGTTTAAGGACATTCTGTAGTAGGTTATATATTTAGTATCGGCATTGCACCCGTGCGAAGCCGGGGCGGGTCGCTAGTACGATATATAACAAATCTCTCAACGTCAACTAATAATTCGATATTACTAGATGGCTTTTTACATTTATTTTAATTTATTTCAAGTCGCGCCTGCTTTTAGCCGTTATCTGAAATATTTTCTATGGTGTTTAATTACATTTAGAGTGGTATTCACTTATATATTTGTTTATTTAAACTAAATTCACGGCTTTGATATAAAAAAAAATATATTCCGATATGAAAATAATGAGCTATTTCTATTTTTTTTAATAATACTATGGTTTAAAACGATGTTTTCTTTTAACGAAAGCCCAGGGTCATTGCAGATATTCGAACTCACGTCAATCGACGCGAAGTCGTACACACTACCACCATTGAGCAATCATTGCTTAGTCTATACAAATATTATAAAGCCCATGAAATAGTTGTTTCTTGTTGTTTAAACGCGCTAATCTCTGGAACTACCAGTCAGATTTGATTATTTTTTTTACATTTTATAGACTATTTATCGAGGAAGGTTGCAAGTTATATAACTTCGTGCTACGACCCTAAGGAGCGCAGCAGTAAACATAAGCATCAAGCAATGTGCAAGCTGAAACGGAAAGTGAGAACAACGATAACAAATCGAACAAATTAAGCACTGATGAAACCGAGAGGCACAAATAGTATAAATAAATAAAAAGGTGTGTGTGCGATTCACACACGATAGAAGTGAAACTTCATTTTAAGAGACATTTTCTATTTTATTTAAACAGTGTGCAATATACATACACACCGACATTTACTCTCTCGCTCTGGCTCACACAAAGAGGAAAGACCGATAATGTGTGTAATGTGTGAACACGTTTAACGTTTAACGCTTAGAAGTCGCATAAGAAGTTTCACTTCAAAAAAATAGAATACTTAATATCGCTTCAGCTTACAACTTAGAGGCGAACATAAGCAACTGATGACGCTTTTAATAGTAATTTCGCCAATTTCGGTCAGATCAAGTCTGTTCAGTGTTACGATGCGTACAAGTGAACTTGCTCGATCTCACGTTCATTATGTTAAATTCGTAATATTTCATAGGAAACTTTCTAACTGCTTTTGAAGACTGCGCTATTAGGAAATTGTGAATTTCTCTTTCAATTTCCGGCTTAGCGGAGGAGTTTTATTTTGTGTTTTTCATAGACTTTGATTGGAATTTTCTCCTTTATATCCAACATAAGGTTCGGACAGAACGTTTATATTGACCAATATTGGTAAATAAATTAATAATCTACGTGATTTAAAAAAAGTCATGATTAAAACGAAAAACAAATATGCCGTATTTTCCTTAAAAATAATATTTTTATAAAAATGAACTCGTTGAGTTTTGTCCATAGTTATTTCAGAAAGTACTTAATCCAATATCCATTTATTTCCCTCGTGTACAAGTGACATTTAGTGAATATGTTTTTAAAGCACAACCATTATTAAAAATTGAACCTTCTTCGCAAATAATATACTACAAGCACCAGCTAAAAAAATAATGTATATTAACGATTATAGATTAACTATACTACTACTAATTTTTGCCCTTGAGTTTCTTCTGCGTGGACTTCAAAATTAAGTATTTACCGGTCTTAATAGTATCTTATATGTTAATCTAGATGTAATTGTGCTATTCCAAAAATGCTTATTGTGGGTGATCCTTAGAAGATAAATATTTTTCCGAATTGATTGAATTGATTGACCACTATCGTCTCTGCTTATTTCGTATGCTACTTTATGTAACAAAATGTATCCTATAATCTGGCCAAATAACATATCTATGAGCTAAAGGAGAAACCATGTAAATCGGATAAGTGGTTTTCGCGTGAAAAGAACATACTCAAACTAATTATCTCAAACTGTCATGTAGTAGTTATTATTTTTTATTCATAAATTTGTGTTATTTTACCATGCATTGTGTAATACAGGTTGAGTTTTATAATATGTATAGATGATCTACGAGTATGTGCTAAATTTCATGCAAATCCGTTCAGTCGTATTTTCGTGATTGAGTAACGAACATCTAAACACCTAAACAAAACCTAAAGTTAAAATTGTTTTTCTATTTGTTTGAACTCGCTAATCTCTGAAGCTTCAAGACATATAGAAAAAATACTTTTTGCTTCTTATTGCATACTTATTGAGAAAGGTTATAGACTATATAACTTCACGCTACAACCCTAAAGAGCCGGAGCAGTAACCACGAGCGTCAAGCAAACTGGCAAACTGTGGCCAAGTACGAGAAGTGAGAACAATTATTGGATACACGGGTACATTGGCGCGCGACGGGTGCTATGGGAATTTGGTCGAATAAATTGAACACGGACGAAACCGTAGGCCACTGCTAGTACTATTATAAAGTACAAAATAATTCATTTCCTCATGTTTATATTTCAAATTGTGTAGTAATGTTTCGCATTATGAAGACAAAATAAACAGAGAGGAAAAACAGAGTTACCCAGATTACAATGGGCTATTCAGCGAAAAAATGTACATAAGTATTATTTTACATTCAGCAAAATGGTCTTACAGAAAAGGCAACAGGACCAATTTGAAGAGGGGATGACGTTATCTTTTTTATAGCTCTAGGGTAGAAAAGCTACGGAGTAAAGGCTGTTACATATAATAACTGGAAATCTACATATACCATTTAGATTAATTTACACGGTACATTATTCATAAAAGAGTTTGAAGCGATACTAATATCAGAGAAAGCGCTTTCCGACGCTGTGACAATAGACGTATGTTTGAATCCTTCAATATACCTTTGATAAAGTACAGATCAGGACGGAAAGGAAGAAGAAGGTAAAACATTTGATGATGGAATCGCGGCATATTGGCATTTTTAATGCTAGTCTAACAAACTCTAGGTGCATATATATCGCCAATAAATTATGTTTTTATTCTAGGCTCTTTAATTAAGAACTGCCTTTTTAGAATATTATTATTATTATCTTAAGATCAAAAATATCGTGATCAAATGGTTTTCTGTCTTAAGATAAAAGAAAATTATTTATAACGTTAAAGTCACGCAGTTCATTTATAAATTACGGTGGAGTTAAAGATAAATGTGAATGTTGATTATTCCTGAAAATTCCTATCTGTATGGCCATTATTATTATGGACATCAAAATTTGTGATCTATTCTGTTAATGTTTCCAAACCGACTCGAGTTTCTTACCGAATCTTTTTGACGACAGGATCTTTTTTTTCGAACTGACTATACTGTTAGTCTTAGGTGCCCTGGAGCCTTTGCGGCTTTTACAGCTTTACCAGGCTTGGCAACAGGATCCTTTTTCGGCTCGGCGGTATGTAGTATATTTGACATTCCGAGGCTAAATTAATATTGTTAAGCAATTTTGAATTTTCTTTCGACTTTTCTAACAAAACAAATGGTATGTTATCGTTTGTTCGACTAAGCTAATTAATTCGGACACTCCATCACATAGATTAGGTAAATATGCATTTTACTTTTGAAGATGAGGTTATGTAATCCTTAATCAACCTTTTTTATACTTGAAATTTTAATACCTAGTATTAAAAAACTAGGTCTACAAATTTATTCGTAAATGACTACTGCCCACCTTATGCTTTAACACTGTTTCTTAATTTGTATACCTTATGCTTAACTGATCTTTAAGGTATTTAAAATTACTTAACTAACGAACAAAAACATTTTATATATTCTTAATTTTTCAAAATTTTTAAGAAACGTTCTTTTTATAGAATATTCACCATAAATCATATCCATGAGCAAGTAAATTATACAAAAACTTAAATTGCTGCTCACAGTATCATACACTGCAGCTTTTACAAAAACTTCAAATAATTATGCTGAATTCTTCACATTAACATCACCGTGCGCAATTGTGTGTTACCGCCTTTATATTTTAAATAAAGTTATAATACTTTACCTGTTGACCGAGATTGAAATGACTACCATTATTTTATATTTTTGATTGTATTATAATTAATTATGTATTAAAACTTAATTAAATTTTTACTCATTATACTTATATTCATATTAACCATACCTCGAGAAATATAGCATTAACTTCTTGAGTAATCATTTTTTTTTATAAGTAAAGTTACTGCACTATGCCTGATAGTTGGAAGAGTACAATCCAAAATTAATAGCGACCATCGAGAGATCGACAATCTATCGCGGGTCATCGCTGTCATGCCGGTTTGCAAGCCTTTCTGCAATTAGATATAAACTGACTGATCCCAAAACGCGATAAAATAAAAAAAAGTCACCGTGACTGGTTTATCACCATAGTATTGTGATCGCTGATTACTGCCACAATAGCGGTTGTTACACCTAGTATATGGTGGTCGCGATCTAGTTGTAATCGTCCTATCCTATCACCCAGCAATAGTTTAACCATAATGTGATAACTCTGAATAAATTAAAACAAATAAAGAATATATACATTTTAGATTTTAAAATTTCATATCTAAAATGTAAAGTAAATGCTTCTCATATTTTAGTAAGTACTTTGAACGTAATAGAATAAGAGAGAAAATCACTTAAGACCCTCAAACTGCAAACAGCGTGGCAATCTGAGCGCCTTACTTGCAAACTAAGCTTCTAAACGCCTTCTCTCAAGCGGTATAGCTTTTAAAAATTAATTGAATATAAAATCCGAGTACAACGGCAGTGTTTCTTTATTGAAGAAATTAGATTTAAGATGATAAGAGATCATTCGTTACCAGCCTTTGCCATTTCATTGCTCACCGTCTCACAGCACTCAGTAGGAGTATGAAAAATTACTTTAAAAAATAGAAATATAGTGTCAAGGTTAGCTTCTTAAACTATAAAATTATATTAAAACAAGGCAGCGACAATAATATAGCGTTGAAAAACCAGCTATTGAAACCGCTATTGGCGTTAAATAGCTAGTTTCGATACCTTCCAAAAGAAGGCGCTATTACCCACCCTATAAAAGCAACTGTAAATCCTATTGGCTTTACTATGAAGTGTGGTGGTAGAGATCGCGTGACTAACAGACATATAGTTATAAACTCATAACAGTTATTTTCTTTTGGTATGTCGCGTTCCGTGATCAGCTGGGATCCCTACCGCGATCACCCATTTACAGTAATAAATAAATAATCATTAATTTGTTGCATTTTAGGATCAGTTACCAACTTAAAAAATAACAATACGACTCTTCTCTCTCTCCTTAATTATAGACAATAATTATAATACCCTTCAACCTTTCAACTGTGCCTAATTTCTCCTAATTTTTTAAAGTAAGAAGTTTAGGCTAATGTATAAGCTACCCCTGTTCAAAAATACACAAAAATCATTCAAGCCCATTTTGAGTTAAATCCGGGCAGTCAGACAACATTTTTGTTTGACAACAAATGTCATATTCGTCCTTTATAATTGAAATGAAAGAAAATTGAAAAAAGTTTCTTGTACCTACAGACAGAACTACATATTTATTAATATAGATGTTAGGAACAGGAAATAATCAGTCTGGAGAAATCGAAGTAGTTTAGATGGGGAACTCAAAAGAGAAAGAGACAGAGAGAATATACGCTTTTGCTAGAACGGGATAGGGATACAATACCATTTTCGTATGTGTTCTCGGCCTGTATCGGCCTACGTAAATGGACATCAAAACAAATTCCGCTTATTTTTGCAAAATCTAAGGTTTTAAATAAAGTACAATTTAATGTTTAGTACCTAGACGTATTTAACTGTAGTTACGTGTACTGTAATTATACGTAGCTAGTATAACAAAGAAATGAACAAAGTAAAACGCACGTATAATGTTCGTGTTCTTTTTCTTATTATATTTACCTATTTCCGATCTTTACTATACTAAATTTATGTAGAAAACCGTGTGATAAGAGCTTCACAAGATTTACAAATCCAAAATGAATTTATATTTCACATTGATGTACCTACCGTGTTATTATAGTCCAACTACCAATTCACCGAAAAATAATCCAGTTTGCACGTTTTATAACTTCATAATAACTGGTCTGTTTTTTTAATTACTGCTCCATATTCATTCCGTGCCGCTGTTAAATTATAAAAGAAATTCTGCAATGAAAATTGTTTTATACTAGTGAATTGCGGTTTTGATCGCTTTATTTATTTACGGTTCGTTGATGTTATTGAATTATAGGTATTTCTTATTTAGAAAGTTTACTTTATTATTTACTAGCTTTTGCATGCGACTTCATTCCCTTTGTCTTCCAAATGAAACGACTCGCACGCCACCGGTTGTACCTGGTTGTACTTACTACAAAAACTTGACGTACAAGTACGCGTACACGTACGCACAACAACTCACCAAAGTTTCATCGCAATCGGATGACTAGTTTATAACGCACAGGGTTGCCCCGAAACAAATGATCTAATCAGAAAAATATTATTTCCCATACAAATTTTACCATACTTTTCAGCCTCTTAGGAGTAGAATTTCGAGATTTTCGAGATTTTGTCCTTCTTAACTGATGCCTACAATATAAATTTAACTCCCTCTCCCAAAATTCAAAATGTTATAATTAGTACCTTGGGCTCGGCGATAATAAACAGGACATTGTTTTTGATTAGATTAAAAAAAAAATATAAGCAAAATAATTTTCTAACTACCTATACTATTTTTTGTTGTTATTTACCAACAGTTTCACATGACGTTAAGTGACGATATGGCTGTAATTAGTGACACGCCATATCTATAAGCGGAAATGGCCTTCAAGTACGACTGTTGGAACAAACAGATAGGAGCTTACAGTAAGATTTCCAAATTGATGGTGGCAACTAGCCAAGTGAGGGCTAGAAAATATTACAACTATGTCATAGTAACATCGTAATATTTCCTTCATCTAAAATTTAACATCATTCGAACTGACATCGTTTGTCGCAGCGTCCGAGCGTGCTACCACGGAACCATTATCTCTTCTACATTAATTACTTCAAATTGAATTAGTAGCAGACAAGGACTAAATACAACCTTAGTGGTTGTCTTTAGCCAAAAGCAATAAGTGAGGTAGGGCACAGAAAATTCTTTATAGATTTCTCTCTACGTGGGGCAGCCCGACTGGTGAAATACCTTCACCCTACAAAAGATCGCACCCAAATAAGCTAGTGTTCTATTCCTACGGTAAGTGAGGTTTCCAAAGCTCCACGGTGAAGGAAAATTCAAAGAGAGGTAGTGTAAAGAAAACATTCTTTGAAGATTTCTCTTTACTTCGGCCAGCCCGACTGGTGGAATATCTCCACCTAACAAGAGATCACAGCCAAATAACCATTGTGTTGTTTTCCTACGATGCAGTAATGTGACACTGGTCGACGACGTAGTTTGACATAAGTTGATGACATTAATATATTAATTAGATAAGACGATTTTAGATATTAAATTTGAATTTTGAAAATGACTTAAATAATGTTAGTAACTAAAAGAGTTAAGATAGATTAATAGAATAATAATTGTAAATAGAGTTGAAAAATAAATAAATAATCAGAATTAATGAAATAGTATAAGGTAGTGTTAGAATTAAACAAAAAGAGAAGAAGAAGCATCTGTTAATTAAGGCACATTAGAAAAACGTATTAGAATACATAAATTATTGGGAATAAATAAAGTGGGTATGTATAGAAGTAGGGGAAGACTTTTGAGAAGGAGGAGACTTAGGAATAGGAAATAAAATTGGTAAAATTAAGACGGAGGTATAATTAATAAAAGGGAACCAATTGCATCTGATCTCTCATTTATGTTAGAAGAAATGGGAAAACTTGTAAAAAAAGCATCCATCGGCTACGGTAACCATCAGGCGGGCCGTATCCTTGTTTGCCACTTTTTTAGTATAAAAAAAATTTGAAGATGTTCATTAATTTTTGAATATTTAGATTTAGTTTGAATACTTGCACGTCTTATAAAAGCACATATACAAAAAACCATTAATACATTTACCCTGTCCAAAATCTTCGTTAAGAAATCTGTCGCTTATTCCAATTTCAGCCAGTAGACATAAGTGATGCTTACGTAGCTCGCTCATTAAGCATGTTCTGCGAATTAATTTTGCCAAGGAAATTTGTCACTCGGTTAAATATACTAGTATTTACAATGTTTCTCTGAACCTAATTATACGAGTAATTATATCAGTTATAAAACTGAAGTCATCAATTAGAATTTTACATTGAAATGAAACAAGCTAATATACAAATTCAAGTTCAACACCAGTTTTGCTCCTAAAATTTTCGATTTACAAACGAATCAGAAATATAATTGAAAAATGCAAATAATTCAAACAAACTTGAAATTTAAGCCATATTCTTCCTTATTTAGAGAAGAATAAGGTGTGGATTAATTTTTAATAAGTAAAATGAACTTGCAGTATGGGCTGGATTATTTAGGTCCTCAAAAACGTAAATCTCGTTTGTCTAACAATATGCAATATCCAACATAAATGACACTGTGACCTTTTCTCAGTTCTCATCATCTCAAATCATAAAGGAATAAATACTGGTGATTAAACGGCTGAATTAGAAAGGTTCATATATTAAATTCGGGGATTATTCAAAGGAGCTTACTTTATGTCAAAGGGACAACATAAAAGAAATCGCCTTTAACATAAGTTACATGTACCTACTGTTCAAGTATTCTTATTTCCCCAAAATAGACTAATGTTGGAACAGCGGGATACGAATAAGCCAAACATATTTTGATTTAGCCATAAAAAGAAATATCAAATTTTATGAATCTCGTCATAATAATATTACCGTTTGTATTAAATTTACTGTTATATTGAATTACCTATTTGGTAAATATGTGAAGGTTATTTTTGTAATTAACTTATAACGACAATTTAGCTAATATTCAGTGACGGTTATATAATATCGAAAATCTTATCATGCTGAAGCCTATAAAAAGGAATGTCTCTCGAGTATAGCTGCTGGAATACTTTGCCAGGTGCTTGTGATTTGTAGTTTTAGTTCAATTGGGTATTTGAAAAAAAAAGGATATCGATTATTTATGTATTTTAAAGCTTCATCATAATTATCATAATAGTCAATTGGAAAATCTCTTAAAACATTTTTTTTATTATTAATAAACAATTGAAAAATGTAATATTTTAAAAATAATCACATGACTACTAACGCGCCACGATTGATCGCTAGGTTTGTGACGTCATAAAGTTAAAGGAATTTCATCGATTAAGAGTCAAAGCACTGTATCAACCGCGTGCTACAATTATTAGAAAATAATATTATGACGTCACACGCGCTCTGGTTTGTTCGGGAGCTGTCGGCGTGTCTTCGATACTGAATTCAAAAATTAATTTTTAATTTGAAATATTGCGAAAATAAAGTTTTGTTATAAAACTTATATATGATCTTTCCATTTGTTACAAAAAATATATATTTCAAAACCCCAATTGCATGAGGCAGTTACGCGAGTACTACAAAAAATAACCAAACACTGTGTTTTGGTTGCACCACGATATTTTCCTTCACCAAAATCTTAAGCTAATTCAAGATTCAAGTCTTTCGACGCTATAGCTTACCAAGCAACCACCGAGCTATAAGGTTTCATAAATGTACTGTTATTTCTTGTCAATGTTTCTTGTATAAGTGACACAGAAAAACTTGTCTGAGTTTAGAAATCTAACCGTTTAGATTCATGACTAGACCATTTATATCCTTAAATGATTCTCAAGAAAGCTAATACGACACAGCGAAAATGTTAATAAGAGGTTTACTGATTAATATGTAACTTTGGAAATGATTGCGTTAGGTTAATTCTGTTGCTATTTACTTTTACTAACTTGTACTTCCCTATTCGCAAGCTCAGGGATTCTCAGATACTTGATTGACGTACGTTTTCCTTGACGGAAAGAATTTAAGTAAACATTCCTTAACTGACAAAAGGATACAAAATATTAGTTATATTAAGAAATATGTACTAGTACGTAATAGTGGAAGAGAAGTAGGGCACGGAGAAATTTCTTTGAAGATTTCTCTCTACTTGGGGCAGCCCGACTGGTGGAATAACTCCACCCTACAGAAGATCACAGCCGAATGACCTAGTGTTGTGTTTCTGCGGTGAGTAGGGTTTCCAGAGCTCCTTGGGGTAGGATGGTTCGGGTCGGCAACGCGCTTGTGATATCTATGGTATTGCAGGCGTTCATAGGCTACGGTAGCCGCTTACCATCAGGCGGGCCGTATGCCTGTTTGCCAACTATAAAGTATAAAGTAATAAAACTAAATAAACGTATAAAGTAAAAAAACGGACGTCGATAAACTGACATTGCTATTTTACCTTTCATAATCGACTTTGATACAAAATGTGCCTGATGATGAAATTATCGACATACTTGCTTCGTTGAAGTTGATTAATAAAAAGTTTTCTCTTATTGGAAATGATAACCAAAATAGTTTTTTGTATACTCTACCGGCTTCAAAGTAAATTCATAACATAAAGACAGATATCGCTAAAATCAAATATCCTTTTTCTGATACTAGTAATCACAATATTATTCAGTTTCTATTTCACAAAAGCCTTATAAATTAATTTGTTACTACCCTACTACTATTATTAATACCCCTTTAATATTTAGGCTCTGTTTTAAATACGTAGTTCAGTAAATTCCTCATGAAAAGTATTTTACTTTAAGAAAAAAAAAAAAAACAAAATTCTACGAATTGAGAGTCCGTAAATGGATTTAAACAAGTGAAAGCAAAGAAGCCGATGTAAAAACCAATAATTGATACCAATCAGCGTTGGCAGGGAATCAGCGAGAAAATGACATCGTAGGAAAATCGAGGTCCTTTTGATCATAAATCGAAAGTATCTTTCGGATTTATTGTCACACGGTTTTTCCTTTAATGAAATACAAAACTTTTACAAAAATAAATAGGAACATCGCGTTTGCGAAAAGTTTTAACGTCCTGCTTTTATTTATTTAATTTTCAGAGGCCAAGATATTTATTGCGAGTGATTTGAGGCATGGTGCAGTAAAAGGTCAATATTTTTCTTATGTATCAAACATTTTTATGTCTCATTATTTATTAAAAAATATGCTTGCCATTAGAAAAATTCTAATCACGTGAAGCTAATGGAGCGATTGGGTTAATGGCTTCTGTGAGGAAAAAATTATTATTCTCAAAAAAGATTTCAATTACCATATAGTTGATTTTTTAAAGGAACGAACTTATTTTCGTTCACATACCTTTCTTATAACAACGTCTCCATATGTCTAACTATTAGTCACGTATGTTCCATCACGTTACGAGCACTTGACGGTTTTGTTTTATTGCTTCTTTTCGCCGAGTCGTAATAGAGATGTTCTATTTATTGTATGAAATTTCAAACAACATGTTGGTTTCAGCAAAGCTATTATATTTTGAAAAAGCAACAGAGGAACTTAATCTATTTACTTCAAAGCACATACCACGGTTTTTAATCTTTGGTCGTATCCCTACATATATGAATTTAGATACCAATAAGTTTTACAGGTAAAAGTGATAATAGCACCAGTCACTCGTGACAGAGAAATTAAGGAGTAATAGATTGGCGTGGTATGAGCATGCCATGAGGAGGGACGGTAGCAATATAACTATTATAGAATAGTGTTAAGTATGAAGGTGAACTGATATAATAATAGTAAAGGAAGACAGAAAAAGTTAATGACGGATTGTGTGAAGAATGATCTAATTATTATAAAAGTTAACGTCTCTCTGTCTGTCTGTCCGTTTATGTTCTTATCACGCGAAAACCACTTACCCAATTTACATATTTTTTATTTTAATTCATAGCTATGTTATCTGACCAGGTTATAAGATATATTTTGTAAGATAAAATGTCATAAGAAATAAGCAGTGAAGATAATAGTGAGACGATTGGGCAAAAAAAACTAATTTTGAGCGTTTAAATGGCTCACGCAGGTAAGCCATACGAGATATATGAAATTAAGGTTCTACATTTTTTTTTATCGTTATAGGTTTTCCGTAGTGGCCACAATCTCACCTGATGTTAAGTGACGATGTGGCCCAAGATGATAATACGCTAAACCTAGTGGAAGACTGGCTTTCAAGTGTAGCTGCCGGAACGCACCTATTGGTGTTTGGCGACAGATTTTCAACCTGAGGGTGGTAGCTAGCCAGGCGGGCATTAGAAGAAGCCCTACCACCGTGTTATGGTTTCCTCACGATGTTTTCCTTCACTGAAAGCTCAGGCTCATTGCAGGGATTCGAACTCATGTCAATCGACGCGAAGTCGTACACGCTGCCACTGACTGAGCCACCATTGCTTCATTTTCATTGTTCTTAAAAAGACCTACAAACGTCAGCGATAGCATATATCTGTCTTCTAAGGATCACTCACACTAGGCATTTTTGTTTTCCTGGCTAGGCTGTGTGTTCATGTATCTAAATATGTCTTTGTGTTGTGTGTGAATATATAATATTATTTATGCCTTCAATTTATATTTTATATTAAGTTCTTGAATTGCAATTAAAATTACGTACGTGTACAGATAACTTGAGGAATCTTAATTAATGTTTTGTTCGACGTTAATACAAAGTAATGATAAATTTTACCACATCTCAGAGTAAACACTATAATCCCTGTTTGAGTTAAGCGAAGTATTAAATGGATTTAATATATGTTTTAAACGTATGAGAATTATGTTGAATAAATAATGTAAGATTCCATGTTCTGCTTTAGTTGTGGCTTTGATGGGTTGTTCCGAGTGGGATTTATCTGCGTTAAAATTATTGTTTCCGTGAAAATGGTTCGCTTATGTTATTTAGATATGAACTTGTGATACTAAATTATAGTTAGTATCTTTTTTGAACTTCAATACACCTGATATTGATTATGAAATTATTAGATCGCAAAAATTCTTTAATGTTAGGTTAAGTATTATATCCAATTTAACATGTATTCTGACCTATGTTAATATATGTAGTACTTCTTACCTTTAACTCTTCTTCTTCTTGCCGTTATTTCACTTAATTAGCATGTTGTCTTTCTCCAATCTTCTCTATCAGCTAGACTACAAAATTTCGTCGGCCGAGCGCAGGCGCGAATCGTTTTGTCCCAAAAATGCTCATTGTGGATAATCCTTTAGAAGATAGACATAAGCTATCGGTGACTTTTTGCAGATTTTTTCTTTTTTAATGCCTTTAGCCCTTGGGGTTATGTCGGCCTAGTTGAATAAACTAGTTTTAATTAAAATAACAGACAATGAAGTTGTATACGAAAAAGGCATCAGAACTGCCAGGTTTAGATAATATAGCATGAAAGATTTTTATAAGATCTACAATTATGTAGTACATTAATTTGATATATCTCTTATGATTTAACCTTATGATTATGGTTAAATCACCATCATCTACCTCTTATGATTAAATCTTATGACAGAAACCCTACAGAAGTTCAAAAATCTTCAGAGTCGGCAACGCGTTAGTGATACATCTGATGTTACAAGCGTCTATATGCTTCAGTAACCGGATACCATCGCTGACGCCGTAATATTAAATATAATTATTATTATTTCTATCTAATACATAATTAATTCCATTAACAAATAAATGAAATACCCCTAAAAAGCGGTGGGTAAGTTTAAATTCTTGGTAACTATATACACACCAGACAATAACTACGAAAACCGAGTGTTCTTTATGAACAAAATAAGCTTTATAATAGCCGTTTTTCTCTTTTTAATTCCCCAACGCCGCGCCGGGGATGCTTCACCAGAGAGTTGTTAATTAAAAACAAGTTGAAACAATGGGGATTGTTTTAGTGAAATATATTTGGTTGCACTCAGAACAGTAACTTATGGCTTCTTAGGTGCATAGCATATTATTTCTCAAATATATTTTTTTTTTCAGGTAACGCCGTATATCCATTAATTGTTCATTAAAATTAAACATCGTTTTAATGCTTATATTCCCCGCTATTGACGAATACATAGATAAATTGTATAAAAATTGTACTATAAAAATTGTCTATATTATATTGATTATTATATTATATTAAAATTGCGCAAAAAAATTACTTTCCACTTTGTCTTGTATATGTTAGCTTATTATGTTTTAAGATTTCTTATCTATAATAAGATAAAGTCTATAAAGAAATTAGTAAGAGGTCACTCAAACATTAAAAAAATATGCCATATTTGAAATGTCTTTTTTTCTCTTGCTACGGTTTAATTATAATAATGTTCAACAAATTTCTACTCTAAATATGTATTTTTAAAGTTAGCTCAAGATTCTTTGAAATTTTAATGTTCACTAAGTTCGATGTTTTCGAGCAAGTTTTAAACATTAATATTAAATACTGAATTCGTATATCTCGATAAGGATTCTTTGTTCAAGAAAAAATATGTATCTCGTAGTTTATTGTCCTTTATTATGAAATTAATTGTTAGTAAAATACAATAATATGGACTGATAGTATAATATTTAAATATACATATTTAAATTTATTATGTGGTTTTATGAAACCAAGATACAAGTGAAACTTAAAAAAAAGTACATATTATTAAATACATGTGACATACATTCTTTAATAACACACATTAAGATATACAATGTTCCGAATTTACGATTATAGTCCTTGACTGCACGGCATAAAATTCAATTTTATTTGAGACAGTGTAATGTAATGCGACATGCGATAGATGAATAAAAAAATTCTGGGCGCTAAAATAAAAGTTTCACTTTAAAAATAAAATGTAGGTAATTGAGCTCTTAATTATTTACATAAATGTTCAGTTGTGCAAAAAATAACAGCAACAGATTTACAAAAAGTGTGTATGTTCGAATGGTCAAGATGTTCGTATTTTCCTACGAATGTTATTTTTAGAATTTGTGTAGATGCATTTCCGATTTGAATAGTTAACACTACCTATTGATGATAAAGGAACATATTGCGGTAGCCTGAACGCTTGAGAAATGTACATGTTGAGGGAAAATACAAATCTAGATTTTTTCGTGTTTGAATTTGCCAATTATGGGCTGTCATGGTGAATGAATCCTTAGCCTTTGCCTAACAGTGGGTTATGACAAGATGTTTTTGCGTTGCTACATGCATGCGAATTGAGATCAAGAAAACTTATTGTAACACAAAACATTAGAAGATTCTCAACTGACTCTCTTCGACGATGACGTGACATCATACGATCGTTCGTGGAAGGCGCCGCCGCCGCGCGCATCCGCGCGAAGTTGTGGTGGTGCTTCTATAAAACGCAGGGAGCTTCTAGTTGTCAACTGATGAAGAGATGTGCCAGTGTGCTTGGTCATTATGTAAAATGTTTATAGTCAATAAATTTTTTGGTAAAACTTTCCCGTATAATTACTAAATCATAATTCTCCGGGTCTTTATACTACCTAGACGATACTTTATATTTTCATTGATTAAAGAAAGTATTTCTAAGCCCGTAAATGTCTAAGTAATAAACGTAAAATCCGCTGACACTTCATATAATTAACATAATTAAAATTAAAACGCTCAGACCCTGACCAATTAAGCGCTCCACCTAGGTCGCAAGAAACGAAAACACTCGAAGGCATAAAACTAGTATTAAAACTCCACTTTTATTACTTATTAAAATGTACTCTCCATCAAATTAGCTGAATATAAAATTTTATAATAGACAAAGTACAGACATTCTAGAAAATTAGAACCATCTACCCTAGTAGTAGAGTATGCTGACAACCTTCAAATAAACTTACTTCAAATTGAAAATATACCTTCTGTGCTTATTAGTTTTGCTTAAAGTATTTCTTTATATTCGTCAAATTTCAAATTAAACTTGTCGCTATAAAAATATAATCCAATTTATTTTGTGACAAAGTTCATAGATAGATATATACAGTATTTCACTCTGACTCGTAAAAATATCTAAATTAAGATACTAGATGTAGACCTAATAAACAAAAAAAATGTGTACCTCTAAAGTTTTTATATCGTATTCCATAGACATGATGAAGTTAGCCAAGAATAATAATAAATAATCAATTTCATCAAATTTAATAACGTTTTTTATACAACGTAATAATTAAAAAAAAGCAACAAAGTGAATTCGCATTATTATCATTGATGGCTAACCACTGAGGTGCCTACTACTAGTACGTAGTACATAATAACTCAGTGTGGCTAACTTTATCATGTCGAACTCCAACACACTACGTGTGAACTCTAACTTCACACAAAATGTGCGTGAAACTGGAATTAACGCCATCCATGGCAGTCAAGTTAATAACCAATTGCGCTTTACACATGTGGTCCATGGTGCACTGCTTACAAATTCTATTGGATTTGTCATATTATGTCCTTTACAGCGATATTCATAAATATACGAAAAAAATATAAAGGGACATATATATCCCTAATGTGATATCCTTAATGCGTTTCAGGGTTAGACTAGAATCATAACGAACTTCCTTCAACATCGAATGTCACAGAATATCCATTAACATACATAACCCTATCTAGTAAGGGGTAGAAAACACACTCAGCCTTGTATATGGGTCCTTCAGGCCTACTCGAGTGCCTATTATGAGGCCAAGGCGACGAACCATCCCCGCGTACAACCAATTTATTACTGAGGGAAGGAGATAAAGTTATTTTTCCATTGTGACGAAAAGGGACGAATAATAAAATATATAGCTTAAAGACATCCCTGAGAGTGACGTGTGAGGGGAATTGCTTACCACAATCTACGCTTATGTTCATTTTCTTACAATGGTAATCAACTATTTGAATATATTTTTATATGAATTTAATATCTATTTTATTATTACAAAAGTTACTAATAACAGATTTTGGGGGTCAGCCGCCTTGGGGAGAGCCAGTGCCGCTAAGCTGGTCTAATTTAGCGGACATTCAGATGTACACATTATGAGTATCGCAATTGAGTCTCGCAAAAAAAATAACACATTTTAATTTAAATAATTTTATTTTTATTTAAAGACTTTGCTATGCATACGGAGGCTTAAAAAGTACAGCTTACCATAGATAGTGAATACAATGTATAAGTCATAAGTTTACAGACTAAAAATAAATATTTTAGTAATAATTTTAATTTTTCAATCATATAAAAAGTACTCTGCTGCTTCTGTTGGAAGCCGTGTGTAAAAAATAGACATTAAAGAAATAACACAGGGGAAGGCGTGTAAATTATTTCGAACTGTTTTACATTTTATTTTCCCGTAATTGTTCTGTACTGAACAGTAGCGATAAATTAACTTTCATTATAGCTGTTCATCGTATAAAGATGAAGAATAAAAATTATTAATAATAACAAATAATAATTATTAATTAAATTGAACTTGTGTAGTAGTAAGCCCCCACTTCTATGTAGTGAGATCGCATTTACTTCCACGATAAAAGAAGATGCAATTTGTTCGTGACATAATACTGCAGTCTGCGTTGAAATTACTCAAGTTAGTGCCGTTTTTAGATCGTACTAATTAGAACTAGGGTCTTCCCGATCTCGTTTTGCATTTAAGGCCTGTGCATACTGTTTAAATAATAGGTCCTTACATATGAAATTGGAGTTTTATATGGAAAAAGTAAAACGAAAAAAGTATTATGAAATTATACATTTAATTAATCGAATTATGTGCCATTATTATCTATACACTTTCGCTATTTTATAGGTAGTTCATTGATTCCATAGCCGAAAAAATTGTGCGAGCGAGAATCAATAAAATCTTTGGAAGCGGTTCGGACAGCCTCATTGGAATTGAATTTTTTTCCTTGCAAGAAATTGCCCAGATTCCGGAGTTGTTTGTTAGTGTTATGTTCACAAGTGCCTTTTTAGGACCTAAATGAGTAAATTATTTTTTTAATTCAAGCAAAACTCATTGTATAATATGATAAGTGTACCTACAAGCTTTTTATAGATTTAGCAATCTGATGATAAAAATACTTTTATGAGATCCTTGTTAAGTAAACGAAGACCGACGATTATTGACGCGCATTAAATGCATTAAATGCAAACGCGATGGTATAGACATTTGTTCAAATTTTCACACGTTCATGATTTAAAAATCATGTGTATACTAATTATGTTTATTAATAATACTAAAAACAAAAATAACTTTAGAAAAAATAAGACTTTATAAACACACAACAAACACATTTTTATTACATTCCACAACGTTTCTTATTACACAAACCACGAAGTTGTATGGTTAATATGTAAATAAGCAATGCACATAATAAACGGGATTTAATTTTTCGAGGAATATAAATTACAATGTTTTTACCTCCCGTGTGATAAGGTTAAAATGCTACGAAAATTTATGCCGACAGTGTATGTTGACCTATCTGGCTAATCTAGGTGTGACCACGACTCCACACGTATTTATTTCACGTGAATTATTTACTTCTCGTAATTTATTTTTTTCTTATATTTTATGATTATTAATAACTAGCTGCTGGCGGCTCCGTTCGCGTGGACGTGTAACTTTTTACTGAATGAAGATATCTTTTTTTATAAGGACCAAGTTTGAAGCAATGATGGCTCAGTGGTAACGTGTACAACTTCGCGTCGATTGACGTGAGTTCGAGTCCCTGCAGTGCGCCTGAGCTTTCGGTGAAGGAAAACATAATGAGGAAACTATAGCATGGTGGAAGGGCATTTTGTAATGCTACAAAATAAAACTACAAAAACTACCCTCAAGTTGAAAATCTGTCGCCAAGCACCAATAGGTGTGTTCCGGCAGCTGGACTTGGGAGCCAATCTTCCACTAGGTTTAACGTGTTATCATTTTGGGCTACATCGTCACTTAACATTAGTTGAGATTATGGCTACTACGCCAAAACCTATAACTATAAAAAAGGTATCCAAGGAGTAAAAAAAAATGTCAAAAACTATACAGTAGTTTTTGTTTGATGCGCGCACTAACGGCAAACTTAAATTTAATATAGATATTTTTTATAGTCTATTAATTGAGAAATTATAAATAAATATTTACCGTATTCATAATTTCATTAAAACCACTCAAGATGTTTTTGAGTTAAAACCTAAATACTAAAAATTAAAAAAAGTTACAACTACAAATTGATTAATATAGGTAGATGTTGTGTTTACATACTTTCTTAAAAGATAGTTAATGCACACGACAAACTAATCCGTTAAATGTTTTCTTAATTAGTATCGTAACGCGCGTAAAGCATTAATCGTGTGTTCAGTCCCTTACACTGCAAGTTGCAGACGCTTTTGAGGGAAATATGTTTGTACTAACATGTTGCCAAAGGGAAATATATCAGTTCTACGTGGTGCTAGATAATTAGCAACAAAATTATGCGCAGCTCCCGGAAACTCCATTACTGGGTTTTTCTACAAAAATAATTATAGGATGTATTATTTACCTTCCTATTCTAAAGCTGGTGGCTATAACCAGCTATAATGAAAAGTATATAGCTTGTAAAAGATTCATAGAACCTTTTTTTTTCGAACTGATCATACTGTTAGCCTCGGAGGCCCCTTACGGCTTTTACAGCATAACCGCGCTTGGGGGCGAGTGCTTAGGGCACTCAGCCACGAAAGCTTTGCAACAACATCTGAGGCCGAACCTCGGCTCGGACTGTTGCAGCGATTGCAAATAAGTCGCGATCTGGCTAATTCCCTATCATTCGATCTAAACTAACTATACATATATACATCTTTCTTCCCCCTGGGAAGAGGGAAGGCACATGTGTATGTGTTTGTCTAACTAATTAGGCAAAAAAAGAAAAAACAGGTCCCTTTCAGAACGTATGTACCTATGTGGCGTACATGTGTGTATGATGCAGTATAGTGTGTGTCTGTGCTAGCTAGTGAATGTAGAGTCACTGTATCGCGCAAGCGGCTACTTGGCTCAAGGGTCCATACCTATGGATCGAATCTAGGCTTGAGTTGCCGCAGAGGAGGGCTCGTCGTGGCTGGTTTAATAGAACCTAGTTTTCAAAGGTATCGGTGTAAGATAGATCAGCACTCCGACCCATATTATCGTAATAACAATTTCAAGTCATGAGAAATATTTCTAATTATAATTCAAATAAGGAATAATTCTAATAAAAAATACTTTTGGCATAATAAAACATAAAATATGGAACTCCGAAAATTGTATCCCGCGTACTAACAATATGATGAAGTTAGCCATCAACGACGATAATATAAAGTCATTTTACTGACTATTTTTATTATGTAAAAATTATTTATCGTTATTAAAATCAAATTAATATAATGTATATTTTTACAACGTTAAATTATTTTGGCACAAAAAGATAACACGTCTTAATGTGCAAAATGTTTTACAAAACAAGCTTGTATCGTTAAAACGGGCTATCATAAATAAATGTGCATTCAAAATTTCTCATCTGTGCTGCTGACCGTTGATGAATTTTTTCCTGGTAAGTCAACCCTGCGTGCAGCAGCCAGGCTATGATGCAGTTTCAATCAAAATTAAATGTGTACTTATACAAGATTTCGTGTTGAAGCTTTTGACCGTTAAGGAAACAATCCTGGTTGCTTAACATAAAATCCATTATCATTGGAAAGGAATCAACGTGTAAATATTCAACTACGTAGAAGGAAGTGGGTGAAATTAAACTTGCAAGATTAGAGTACAGACAGACACCGTAATTGCTGAGAACTGCTGATTTCTCGGTGTTTGAAATCACCAGTATGTCGTGAGCTGGCGTGGTGATTAAGCCCATACTTTGGGCCCTTGGGAAGAGGTCTTTGCCCAGCACTTGTAGCTGATATCATTATCATTAGACACCGGAACAGGTAAAACTAAATAAATGACTGCAATGAATTCGCATTATTACCAGCGATGACTGCTGATAGAAATTGTCAGCGGAGGTCACCGTTGTTTCTGGACTCTATCTGGATTTTCCGTCAGACTACTGTCACTGCCCACTGTGAAGCAATTTTGCCGAGCTACTATGATTTTTTCTTCTTGAGATGGCGATATTACGAGAACATTCCTCAAGTCACGCCGTTTCCACAGAAAATATTTTCGTATAGATTACCGACATTATAAGTAAATTCTAAATAATAATATAAATTATTGATGATGGCCAGTGGTAGCGTTTTCGGACACCGCGTCGATTAACGTGGATTCTAATCGTAGAATGAATCTGAGCTTTCGGCGAAGGAAAACATCATAATAAAGCCATAATAGCATGGTGGTAGGCCATTTTCTAACACCCATCTGGCTAGCTGCCACTCTCACGTTGAAAATCTGTCACTAAGCACCTATAGGCGTATTCCGACACTGAGATTTGTACCGGTACTGGAATTTGCATCGTTACTAAAATTTGTAATGAAACTGTATAAAAATTATAGTTAGTGATTAAGTTGAACACAATAATATGTACATACATTTGTCGTTTGTTTGTAGTAATTTGAACAAAAGGAGTAACTGAATACGGCGACAAAGGCGGCACCCATCGTTTAGTATACAATGAATGTGAAAGAAAATGGTACCATGAATTTAGTCAATATTTTAGTTTTTTTTTTTTATTCCAATTTCACGTACATTTACTTTTTTTTAAGTTATCATATATATATTTATTTTTTGGCGCAATTAGAAGAGTATAAAATTGAGAGCTAGGTGTGCATCATATGACTGAAGTGTGTCATGATGAAACTAGCCAATGATAATAATGTAAATTCATTTTCTGTCTTTTTAATCATATAATAAAAAAAAATATTTAATAATAAGAGAATAATTTATTATGTTTTCTTAGATTGTAAGTTATTTATCATAAAGAAAGTATTTTATATTTGTTCGTAGCTGTGTTCGTACACCTAGTTATTCCAAATTTTTTGTATGTATTTTAATGAATTATGCTTTCCATCTTCTCATTATTGAAGAAAATAAGATACATAGTACAAACTAAATGTTTTCTTTAAAAATAAAAACGATGTAAAACTATTTAAACAGCAAGTAACATGACACCTTTCAGTTAGATAGTTTACATTCTATAATATGGAAAACATTCGTACGGGTAAGCTAGTTATTATAATAGCTAGCTATTTTTTAACTAGTTCCTGGTCCCTGAATATATAAATACATTTAGTTACACATACCCCACTAGTCTTAGCGTGTCACCATCTTAAGCCACATCGTAACAACAGCCAATTCAACGACTTCAACTTCATACTGTGTGGTCAACGAAACAATTTTCAAAATATTATTACACAAACTTATTTGTCTCGCAGTGTAGTCGAGTGATATATATAGGATGTATTGTACACGTGAGACGGTAAACGAGCAATTGTTCTCAAGCTTGGTTACCTGTTTACAATGTCACAAAGAGTGGTTTATAGCGTTACTACTGTTACAGTCATACAATATGCAGTGTTTCCAACAAAAGGGAATTAACACATTCAATTCCACCTACGTACCATGAGTTCATTTTAACGTTAGCTGTGCCCCATGGTTTCACTCTGGTTAAATTAATTTTTGTTCTCACGTTCTTAGAGCCAGATCTTTCCAGATTGCTTGACTCTCGTGGTTACTGCTTCGCTCCTTAGAATCGTAGTGTGAGAAAATAGGTTATCTTCTTCCTTCCTCAATCTTTCTCAACATATAGGATATAAATGCTAAAATATTTTTTCAAACAGACTCCCGTTTTTTATACAATGCAGATAGCAATCGCTACCTTAGCCTATGGTCGTGTGAAATACCATAGATATTACTAGTGCATCGCCGACCTTGAACCCCCTTCCTAAGGAGCTCTGGAAATCCTACTCACCAAAGGGACACAACACAAGGTTATTTGGCTGCGATAACCTGCAGGGTGGATGTATTCCACCAGTCGGGCTGCCTCAAGTATATTGAAATCTCCAAAGAAAGTTCTCTGTGCCCTACGTCTTTTAGCTATACAATACACACGTATACACAAAATCGTTAAACTAACACTCTTGCTTGACAATATTAGTATAGACTAATTTGTACTTGCGGCATCGTATTTTTTTTATATAACACGGCAAATTGACGTCTTAGTTCCTGATGGAAAGCATAGTACAATCCATAAATAACAGTGACCATCAAGAGACCAATAATCCCCGATCGTCACTTATATTGGCTTGCAAGCCCTTCGGTAGCTGGATAAACACGGCTGATACCGAAATGCGACAAAATTAAAGAGAGTCATTGTGACAGATTTCACTATCGTCTACCACCTCGCTGGACTAGATATATGTAGACCACCAGCTGGCACCGGAACGCAACACGTCTAAGCGTGCTACTATCACAGAAAACTAAATACTATCTTGGGTGTTACATATGGTGTATCATCATCATCATCATCAACAACCTATAATAGTCCACTGCTGGACATAGGCCTCCCCTAATGAGCGCCATAGCGCCCTGTCTTCCGCTTGCCGCATCCAGCATCTGCCTGCAGTCTTTCGCAGATCGTCATCCCATCTGGCTGGAGGGCGTCCTAAACTACGTTTGCCGAGTCGCGGTCTTCACTCAAGAACCCGCGAACAGTAACAGTGATATGGTGTATGGTGGTAACAATCCACTTGGTCGTATCCTACTACCCAGCAAATACGTTATCACTATCTGAACTATTAGGACATATTGACTTAATTGACTTAACTATATTGACAGGCCTCGTGGCGCAGTTGTAGTAAGCCCTACTATTGAGCCGAGAGGTCGCGGGTTCGATCCCCGCCCATTACTGACTTTTGTGTGATGAGCATAATTGTCAGTTGTGTGTCTGGGTGTTATATATATATATATAACACCCAGACACACAACTGACAATTATGCTCATCACACAAAAGTCAGTAATATATATATATATATGTGTATAGTATATTAGCTGTTTAATTACCATGATACAAGCTATGCTTAGTATGGAATTAAATGGCCGTGTGTGAAATTGTGTCCACATATTTATATTTATATGTAATAGCTACATACGATCATAAATATAAAGGGATTCCTTTAACTTTGTATGTAATATTAAGAAATGTTATTGTTTCTAGCTTACAAGCAAACAAAACTTCCTTACAAGGAAGTAAATTTTCCAAAATTCTTGTTTTTTTTTCGAACTGACTATACTGTTGGCCAGGAGGCCTTAACAGTTTCACCGGACTTCACTAAAGCACTTAGCTGATAAAAGGGTAACAAGCGCAAGGGTGCCAAAGTGGCCGACCTCGGCTTGGGCTGTTGCCGTATATGCAACCATCGCGATCTAGCTAATTCCTATCCGAATTCGATCTAACTAACTATACATGTATGCATGTCTCTTGCCTTCTGGGAGGAACGAAGAAACACGCGTACATGTATTTAGTAATCTGTCAATTTGGTCTAAGTCCAACTAGCCAAAAAAAAAAAAGAAATATAGTCTCTTACAGAATCTATGTACCTGAGTGTAGTGCAGGTGTGATTTGCAGTGTAATGCTGCATGTGGGTAGCTAGTGAGTGCAGTGTCACTGTATCGCGCGAGCAGCAGGCTTGAGGGCTCCATACCGGAGGAACGGACCTAGGCTCAAGTCGCTGCAGGAGAAGGAGGTCGTAAAATGAGTCAAAATTCTTGGTACACTACTATTCAATAATAAGTAAAGAAATATACAAATTTTACATTTGCAACTCTCGTAGTTTTATCTATCAAACCGTATTTTGATATGTTTTAAATCTTAATTTTGTAAAGTAAACTTTAAGTTTATGTTAGCAAAAGATGAATTAAAACAGCAGATGTACGATTAAGTATACTACCCACTTTTATATTGAATTTCTTTTTTCATTTCGTAAAATAATTACCGCCGCCGCCGCCGCACTTAAGACGGTGAGCTTTTAAACGTGAAACATTTTCTTGTACCGGCTAAGTATTTTTTTGGTAAGCTAGATCTATTTTGGTAGTGAAAAGGGAATGTCTGGAACGGAGCTCTAACGATTCCAGTCGCGTCGGGCTCTCTGTCGTTTACGTAACTAGCAAATTGGGGTAAATGTTTTTTATCTAGGTATTTCAATAGGACTTTATTTCAGTGTATATACAAGTGTACCCACTTAAATGTAATTTATCTTCATTGAGGTTTAATTAAAAAGGTATTATGTAGTGCTTAATAAAACATACATAATATATTAAAACATTAAATATTATTCATTACTATTGAAAAGCTGCACTGAGCCTTTTATTGATGAGAGGATGAAAACACCATTGAAGTTGATTTTCATTCTTCTTCTTACCCTTATCCCACTTAAGTAGGGTTGACACAACAGGTTTTTCTCTTCCACTCTACTCTATTAACTATCATCTCAGTATTCGTCCCTTTTATACGCATATCATTCTTCACACAGTCCATTCATAACTTCTTCGGTCTTCCTCTACTCACATATCTATACACCTTCATAATTAACCTTCTTCTAGTTATATGAAGTTATATGACATTCATTATATTATATGACAACATTCGTGTTCATTATGACTATTATTTCATTTAAAATCAATAAATAATAGTACTCAATTGAAGAGGTTTATTAAACATACAACATTTCAAATGTGTAGGACGAATAGCTTTTGACTTACTGAGTAAATATACTCACTGGCCGGTGTGTCGCCCTTTTAATTTCCGAGACACTGCCCTGTTTCGATTGCGCAACACGCCTGAGAGTGCCTCTATAGCGGCTTTTACACCAGTGGTATGGTGATGGCGATTCAGTCGGGCAAAATTTTCGGGTACTACCTCCCAGCAATTATCCCGGCATTAATCGCTGACTTGGACTATATTTTACTGTTTATTTACGATTCGATAACATAATATCATTACTATAAAACTGTGAGTGAACCCAACCGTCTCAAAATAAACCAATTATATTCTCTTCATTCGGTCAGAGAGAAATAAAATTCCTTGTATGGACGTGACCGCCATAAAGACGAGCCGTACGCTGACAAAGCATTACTGAAAAACTGTTTTGCAGATATCAGCTAAGTATTTTCATTATTATTTTTTTATTGTGCCCACAGGCTCACTTATAGCTTTAACAAACAAATTACAACGTATAAGTATATACTTATATTAGCAGAACGTTACTGTTAAAGCTATTGAGTGAGACATTTCGTTAAAAGTTTACTCATGTCTTTTATGGATACTAAGGTGCGTTCACAGAGCACGATTATTCTCACAGTTTTAGAAAATACTATGTAATAATAAGTATACATGTATGTAGATATTTGTATATTTTTTTAATTATTTAGTATCTTCTTGTTTATCGGTAAAGTGTATTCATACACAATTATGCCAATGTGACGTGGAATATTCAATATTTAATATTGACAATTGAAATATTTATGTAATCTTCAGAGTTCAAGCAAAGCTTTAACATCTCTTGTGGTAACTAAAAATTCACGATGCTAGTTACCTATGTCTCCTATATCTGTCTATTACATATTATAAAACTCAACGTTTGCCTGTCTGTCTTTCCGTTTATGTTATTTTCATGAGAAAACCAATTATCCGATTTTCATGTATTTTTACTTTAATTCATAACTAATACACATATCTGGCACACATATCACAACATATCGGGCCAAGTTATAGGATATATTTTGTAACATAAAGTAACAAGAGAAATAATCAGTGACAATAACGGTGAATCGATTCGGAAGAAAGGCGCATTTGACGCGCTTAAATGGCCTATGCTGAGTAAACCATACGATATATATAGGTACCTATATATCGAATTGATGTTCTACATAATTGTAGATCTTAAGAAGAGCTACAAAAAAGTCAGCAATAGCATATATATGTATATATATTCTAAGTATTAACCACAATAAGCATTTTTGTTTTCCGTCTTTTGAGTGAAGGCAGCATGATTCGCGCGTGCGCTCGGTTGACGGCATTCTGTAGTCCACGCGAGCGGAGCCGAGGGCATAGCTAGTTATTTATAAATCATTTCACTTGTGCACAATAACGAATAATCACACAAAATGCCACCTATATTACAGAATATAGGGCTTTTTTGGCTGATTGATTCATCTGATTATACTGTTAGCCATAGGGCCTTGGAGCCTCAATCGACTTTCACAGCTTCACCCGGGCTTGGGGGCGAGCGCTTAAGGTACTCAGGCGCGAAAGCATGGCGAATATAGAGCCAAATAACGTAAGTATATGAATAAATTAATGATAAGTTAAACAAAGATCTAAATTGTATTAATCAAAATATATGTAAGTATTGTTATAAAGATTATCTTTAAATACAGGTAACTGTAAACGAATAAATAATTGAATCATTAAAATATCAAAATGTAACTTTTGTTAAGGCGATCCAATTTGTGAGCTAAAATATTGCCTTCCTCATTTTACAGAAGCCCAGAGATTACGCCGTACAATCTTATTGAAATGTATTGTTCAATATTAAAATTATAAGGATTTATTTCTTTCTATATTATAAAAGTTTTAATAATATCATTAACTTATACACTTGAATGTTCAATGGTTCAATCCGAACTTTAGGTAAAAAAAATGTAATGAAACCATAGCCTTATCATTTAATTTTAATATCCATTTTCTAATGCCCGCCTGGCTAGATCAACCCTTTGTTTGGAAAACTATTGCCAAGTCACATGTAAATACCTGTATGTATGGTCCAACAGCCAACCTTGTCACCAGAACATCCTGATAGATCTGTAGCTTGGCTACAGATTTTTAGTTCGACAGTGGTAGCTAGCTAAACATATACTAGAAAAATCCCTACCACCAACCTATAATTTCTTAGTGCAAACGACAGGAACAATTCCGATACTAGAAATAATTCTAAAATTGTAACCTCATATTTTAGAATTAATAAATACAATAAAATTTTTTTTGGTTCATTATCGACTTGCCGAACAATGAGTTCAGGTTCATGTATTATTGTCAAAGGGATATTATATGTTATTCATTACGTGAATAACAGTAATGTTTGGAAGTGTCTTTCTCTCTCTGTAAAATAACTGCAAAAAGGACTCGTATACTTAAAAATACTACAAAAATTTCTTGGTGGGTTTTCTTGATTACTGGATTTTTTTCCGAATCGATAATATGTTGGCATTCATTAGTGCCTTATTAGAGCCTAAATTGAAAAAAGTATTTTTGGCTTTGACTTTATTAGCAATATTAGCAAATTAAATGTAACATCTTACATGTAAACTCATACAAATTGTTAATATTTTATAACTTATTCAAATGTTACCTTTGAAAGTAGTACTTTGTTAATCGTCTAGATGCTTTATAAGTCATATTAAGTTCCTGTCGCTTCACCGGCTTGACTTTAAACCAATCGAGATCATTACTAAACTAAATATTAATTGAATATAATTTATTAAATTAAAACATTTCAGTTAGTTCCGGCAGGTGTGGCTTTGATCCTTCCTTTCAGACCTCCTTCGACCGTTCAACCTCAGAGTGTTCGACCCGCGTCGAAGTGTTCGACCTAAAATAATAAAACTGCCGCCAGTTTTGGATTAAACTGAAATTAACCCTTCCCTTATTATAGGCTTTCATGGCAGGGTAAACTGTTATACAACTATTTTCGAATATGAAATATGTGCTTAATTTTTTACGTAAACTTAAATGTTAATTTATTTTCTATTAAAATAACTCAATATAACATTTCCGTGTGAATCAGTATGATAGCTTTTTATTTGTTGAATCTGTAATGAAATATCCAAAGGAAGATTTTAGTATAACTATGAGCTGGTCTGTATTCATATTTAACACATTAATAGTTCATTCATAGATGTCATAGATATCTTTAATAGGTGACTACATGTTAGCTAAATGTTTAGAAAAAGTTTTTTAATCATGTTTTTAATTATTACTCGTCTATAGGAGGGAACTGTGGTAAAATCAATTAGTTTTGATAAATAATTAATGGAGGTATGGCGTTGCTACAAAAAAACATTTAAGAAATAATACATTACAGATATTAGATCTGAAACCAGTAAAGACCAGAACCAATTATACTAATTTCACAAGAGACATCCTTACTTGACTCTTCCGACGCTTGCCAGATATTTTTTATCCTAGACGAACGTATCTAAATAATAGATATCAATGATTTATATACGCTGGATTTTCGCGAAACAACATCATCACCGAATAAATTTCGTAGTAACTTTGTTTACGCACAAAACCCTCGTAAAATTGTACTATTAAGTCGTGGATATTAAATACCATCACCCGTTCGGTGATTCTAGAGAGACTGATAAATACAAGAGTATTAAATATTTACAATATATAGCATGTCTGTCTATAAGATGGCATCTATTAAAATTAATACAGTGTATAAAATAAATCTTTAAAAAATATATTTTAGTGATTGGTCCTTTAATTACTTATTATGAAATAATATTAAAGCCGATATTAAGCAATTTCTGCTGTCTCTTGGCTCTTGGTAAATACATAATTAAGGGGCTAATTTCTATTCGATGTTCGCAGTTTTGCATCTCCGTAATTGCCAGAGGTTTTCTGGGATTCGTATACACTTTCTAATCGGTATTTAAATAAGGAACTGTATATTTTATCGCGTTTAAAATCGCCACAACGACATTAATTAGCGCACGTGATAATTAACATGGAACCTCCTCTCAGAAAAAATTTATAATTTTGTAATTATAATATAATCTTGTAATTTGTAAAGTACGCAAAATATTATGCCAAAAACAATAATCAAAGCGTATCAATTCTCGGGCACTAAAACTTGTCGAATAATGACCGAGCTAAAAGGACTTTCCTTGGGTATTCAAAACTAAAGTGAATAAACACGTCATACAGTTAGCTGGCTAGAAAAGTTTCTGTTAAAAAACAACATATTATGTCGATGAGTAAATGCGCTGTCATTGACTTATGCAATTAATATTGTTGTCAGAACTTCTGTTTCTGGCGAAATTCTGGTCGGTCAGAAAGGCATCTAGTATCCCGTGGAGGGCATTGTTATAATTTTCATGTGATGGAATTGAATTTGCAAATGAAGCATTATATATAACATAGTATCCATTACAATAACAACGTATCCGATTGATAGTACATATTAGTCAGAATTATGATTACCACTTTTGCATTTCTAATTTTACGGAAATAATCACTTAATTTTACTATTATTAACAAACCAACAATTACTCAATTATTATTTTTTGCCAGTGCTATATTGCCCTTAATTTTTCATGACGATTAATGATTTAAGCAATATTTTAAAGCTGCTCATGCTATTGATGAGTAAATAGACAAATATTTTAAAATTATTGTCTTCGTTCAATGTCTTATCAAAAACACTTTTTTATTATTATATACAAAATTATATTCAACTAACATATAGCAAACGCCATCTATTAAAAAAAAAAACTGACATGACAGCATTTCATCATCGTCATCATCATTTCAGCCGAAAGACGTCATCTGCTGGACATTGGCCTACTCCAAAGATCACCATAACGACCGGTCCTGTACTGCCCGTATCCAGCGGCTTCCCGCAACCTTTACCAGGTTGTCAGACTACCTTTTAATGGGTCTGCTCACACTGCGTCTTTCGGTACGTGACCGCTACTCGAGAACTCTTAGATCCCATCGGCCATCCGTTCTACGAGCTACGTGGCCCGCCCACTGCCACTTAAGTCTAGATATTCTTCGGTCTATGTCCGGACCTTAGTTCTCCTGTGGGTCTCCTCCTTTCTGATTCCATCACGCAGAGAATCTACGAGCATTGCCCATTGCCCTTTGAGGGACCTTGAGCTTTGTTATGAGATGTTAGACTGTTCACATTCTTTAACGTGCGAAATATTTGAATGGATCAGCTAGATCCAGCTTATTAGTGTTGGTAAGTAAGCAGTTACATGGTAAGCCTGGAGTAAGGATCCACGTGGAGCTGCTAGAATATAACAATATTTTCAACTCAGACTACTTGTTAGCCAGTCAAGTTCTACAAAATCAATCATAAAAATGAAAGTAATAAAAAAATTGCACTTCATAAATAAGGATTTCCTCGTCTGTAACGCACTATAGCTCTGCTCTTGATATGTTTCTAGATAAGTAATAAATCATTCAGGACAATGCCTCTGAATGTGAACGCAGTATTAGAGTTAGGCGCCTTGACGTTACATAATGGATAATATTAGATGAATTTTCTATTATGGGTCAAGTGATATTACGGTCTGAAATGTGTGTCAATATCATATGATTACTTCACAAAAAAGTTTACGACTTTTATATAAGATATTATAGTATACGGTTGGGGATATAGGGGTATTGATTTAAGGGATTACAATGTAGCTTTGAAGAAGATGTTTAAAAATACTTTTTTTAAATTTACTTTTTAATTTTTTTCCTTTCATTTTTTAAGTAACTATTTTTAATATATCATAAACGCTGGCATACTTTGATTTATCTTAATTATAAAAATCTGTTAAGGAAAAAATAATAACTAAGAAAATAAGAAATAAAATACATTTATCTCTCACGCACACACACACACACTCAAAAGTTATATAAATTAGTAAATATATAATGACAAAATAAAAAGCATGTAGAAATAATAATAAAAGTAAAATTCATGATAGTTTGATATTATACCTTATTCATCATACGTAGACTTGCATGACACATCCACAGAACCTAAATTGTTACGTCGTGCAAATTATGACATAACCTAAAAACATGCATTTCGACTATCAATTATAATTTAAAAAAAAACTAGAGTGAACCAAAATAATAAAACCAATGAATCGAAAATTAATCGTATTAATCGTTGGAATCGAATTGCTCGAACGCCGTTGTACGTTTAATTTATTAGTTCCTTAGACTTAAGTATAGTTTAATGAAACAAAACAGAAAGGAAGGTTCATTTGATTTTAAGTAGGTAATATAAATATTATAGCCTAGGGACATCGAGGGAAAATTCCTCATGGCAGGAATGGGTAGCACCGAATTATTTTAGAAAAAAACGACCCTGATTTGTGCCAAGGGTGTCGGTTTAGGGACTTTAAAAAATAATGAAAAAAATATGCTACATCTTTAAAATAAACATTTGACTAATCAATAATAGTGTCATAATCTACGACTTAACTAAATTTCAAACTACTACTCATACAATGCATAATTCGAAAAAAAGGTTATTCTTTAAATCCAACCTGGCTGGGCAGTGTTTTGGAAGCTAAGCAAAATCTTTTAGTCCAAAATACCGCAGTGTCTCAAGACGAAAGTCTTTGACCAGTGTATGGTGCCATTTATTACATATGGTGACTAAGACTAAGACTGACTGAGACTGGTCGCCAACTATGGGCCTCATAAGAAAGCTCAAGGTTACTCAAAAAGCCGTTGAGAGGGTTACACTTGGTGTTTCTCTGCGTGATCGAATCATAAGAATAGGAGATCCGCTGAACAACCAAAGTCACCAACATAGCTCTAACAATAACTAAGCTTAAGTAGCAGTTGGCGATGCACGTAGCTCGTAAAACGGATGGCCGATGGGGCCAAACAGTTCACGTACCGAAAGACGCAGCATAGACCAACAACCTGGGAAAGGTTGAGGGAAACCATTGGATGCGAGTAGCGCAGAACTGGAGACCTATGCCCAACAGTAAACATCTTTCGGTTGAAATGATAATACCTCACAAATTGTTATATCTTATAAAATATTACGCTTGTAGACATCTTTTCAAATGAAACTTAGACAAGACTTTTGAAGAATACGATTTAACAAAAGGCTATTACTGTCGCACTATCCAAGACAGACAGCATAGAGCACGATATAGACAACTGTAGATCAGACTGACTATACCTAGGTAAAATAAATGAAAGCATAATTTCATATTCTAATGTTTCCTCCTCCACTACTAGACCGGTTTTTATATTTTTCAAGTTTTATAACACAAGAACTTTGGCTACCTATTCCTAAAATGTGACATTATTTTATTTTTTACATTCATCTAATTTATTTGCTGACTGTGTGATAATAGCAATATAACTAAGATATTTTAGTAATTTTAAAATGATCTTAATTCTTACAATAATCAATTTATGTAAAAAAACACATATAGGAACGTGACAGTGACATATATAGTATATATTGTATAAAAATATTTACTTTAGTAGATTACCTATGGATAAAACAGAGAAATACGTTTGTATAGTATAAACAACAGTTATTTAAAAAAAAAAAAGTTATAATATAATAGATGATATTATGAACCAAAAATATAATAGTTATTTATAATAATTATAAAATATTCGCGAGTCTCATAAAGCCATGCTTTTAGCGGATTATAATTAATATAGATAATTATTAATACTTACTTATAGTCAACTAGACAGCGGACTATTTAAAAATATTTGCAACGTATTTGCTTTGTATAAAGTTCGGTGTGAAGGAAGCTTATAACAAAACGTTCGAGGCAGAATTAAAGAAGAAAAAAGTGATTTCAATTAAATATAAATATCAACTGTTAATTAAATTGTATGATGAAATCTTAAAATGTAGATAACTGTTTCGTTTTTTTTTTCATTAATAGTAAAGCTTTGTCCTCGATTTCTGAATTCAGTCCTGAACTCAATTGCGCCGAATGTCATACTGTGAATTGTGAGGACGCTACTGAATGCTAAGTGTACATTGGAGGCTGTTAGTTGGCTTTGTTTGTCTGGTTGTGACGCAAATTTATCTTCCGTATTCGATGACATTTAACCAATATTTCAAAATAGGTACCTCGGACGATATTACAAAGTGTGACAAAAATATTTATAAATACTCAATATTTTCTGTACAAATTTTTTAGCCCTTTTACGGTTGGAGCGATCATATGATTGTATATTTTATATACAATACATAATTTTTGTTTTACGCAAAAACTAAAATTAATTATCACACTACAAATAAAGGGTTTTCCAATAAGAACCGGGTATCTATAAAATAAAATTAAAACATTGATTATTTGCAAGCATATTATATTAATAATTTTCAAAAGCTTACTCTTTAGCATTATTTACGTCGAATATATAATTAAAATAACCTCCTCGGCTTCGTATCACCGAACGCTTAAATACGAGAATTCCAATAAACGATTTTCTGGATGAAAAGTTCATGATCTCGAGATTCGGGGACGAGACATTTCCTCTAAAATCATTGATTTATCGCACCTTGATTATTTTTTGTGGGGTAATAAGGAGGAGGTTTATGAGGACAACGATCAAACAATTAACATAACATGTGTCATCAATAAGAAGCCATTGTGTGAAATAGTGATGGAAAATCGGACATACGAAACCGAGATGGTACTTTAAATGATATAGTATTCCAAAATAATTCCAAAGAGCTTTTGTAAAAAGATAATATAATGTAATTGTAAGCAATGAATGTCTTTTTATTTTATTTTAAACATACCCGGTTCTTATTGAAAACCCCTATACAAACAATTCTTACATATATTTAGGCTCACTAAAAAATTCCAGAACTGGCTACTTACAACAAGAATATTTAAAAACTAATTACGACACTTGAAAATGGAACTCTTCGGCTATAAAATCCAGTTTATTTCATTTATTTGTCACTTGTTTTTACATTATGGCGCCATTTTAAATATTGTGTGTCTACGATGTCATGAATTTAACTCGTGAAAATTTTTGTAGTATGATTTACTACGATTTTAAGTGTGGTTTGACATCTCAGCAGAGTGTCGCTCCCCTTCAAACTGCTTTTACCAATAAAGCACCATGCAAGTCAACTGTTTATAACTGATTTGAAGAATTTCAACGCGGTCGTGTTAATCACAGTGTTGAATTTCGTGATGGTCGTCTGTCTACCGCATCATCGAAATAGACGAGTCTACCATGAGATTCGGGCAACCTTAGGTATAGGCGTGAGTCATATACAATCAATTCTACAAAAAACATTTTGCTGTGAAAACCCATATTTCCGATGGATCCCTCACAATTTAACTGAGGCTTTAAAACGTACAGAGTCACTTGGTAATTCAATGAAGGGACGTCAAATTTGATGTGAGACATAGTGATACGTGACGAAACATGTGTTTAAAGCTACGATTCCAAAACAAAGCAGCAATCGATTGTTTTGATCTATCCAGTTGAGCCGAAACTAACCAAAGTGGCAAGTGTGCGGTCTGCCGCTAAGCGCATATTTGCTACTTTTTTGATAAACCTGGACACGTGACTACTGTCGCTTTGGAGGATGGTCGTACAGTGAATAGCGTGTGTAATGTACACGACCATTTGTTTGCTGCAAGTTATGGACGAACTCCGTACAAATAACCAAAAACGCCATATTATCTTGTAACATACAATGGCCAGCTCTCAAGAGCCAGACAGATAAACGAATTTTTCAAAGTAAAAAACGTATTTATTATGGCTCAACCTTTATACTGCCTCGACCTGGTACCATACGACTTTTTCCTGTTTTCAAAAATTAAGAATTATTTACGCGGTCAACGATTTTCGTGCGCCTCACGTATAAGATCATTTTTATATACCAACTAAACGGTACATGATCTTGTATATTGGCCAACTTATTAACAAGTACGCAGTAACAAACAACACTGTTTTAGATAGTGCTCCCCGCATAATAAACGAGAAAAAGGACGTTTTGACATTGCGTATTCAAATTTAAAAAAAAAAACTTTACACAAGTTAGGCCCTAAGAAAGCAGTTATGAATGTCAAAACACTACTATCGGTATGGAACACATCCCAGTCATCGAGAAAAGTTGGCAAGTTTTTACTGTGTATATGATGTGTACAATCAATAATTTTATCATTTTAGTGGATATAAAGAAAGGGAGTCATTTCCAGACATCACTATCATTTACGTAATAATCCGCTCAATAACCTTTAACAGTAAAACCGGCTTTATATTGTTATTGAACTTGTTAAAAGGAAAATCGGTAAATCTTGAGGACTTTAATACAGAAGCTAACATTATTCCCCAAAAGCAAAAGATGAGTTCTTTGTGTTTATTTCTAGTAGGTACTAAAATTATATCGGTCGATTGCAAAACCTAGCTTATCTCAGTTTTAGCGAACATACATTAATTTATCAAGGATGATTTGGGAGAGTTATTGGATGTACTAAATATTATTCAATAATGATTTGCCTACTAAATTAATGCTATTCGAACTGGACTTATAAAGAGTGCGTTTGAAAATTGTTCAAAGGCAAATTCAGAGAAGGCCGCAGTAGGTACTCATGCAAAATCCCTTAAAGCTGAGTAAATTAAATTGAAGCACTCAAGTTCTCAGGAGAGCGTGATTCTTTATACATTATGAAAATGTATTCTCAATGCCGTTGATAAATAATAATTAATAAATTCAATATTATATCATATTTTTTCGTTTTTGCTACGTTATTTAACTTTTTCATCCATTTAGTCAAAATATATACATTTATGATAAGCCTCACCCAAAGATCGCCACAACGAGCGATCTTGCGCTGCTCGCATCTAGCGGATTCCTTAAATCTGCACTATATCGTCGGTCCACAAATTCAGTAAAATTAAAAATACTTTCTATGGAGTGCTTACAGATAATGAGATTATTTCAATTTAAATTCAAGTAGTCTTCTATTTAATCCGGTTATGAACCTAATTTATTCTGGCGTAGTATATGAACCCAGATTAATGAAAAATCTTCTAAAGTAATATACCGTTTACAATGTCAATTTCCCCATGTCTATATGATGATAATGCAATTAATATCAAGCCCGGTAAAGCTGTAAAAGCCGTAAAGGCTCCAGGGCCCCTAAGGCTAACAGTATAGTCAGTTCGAAAAAAAAAAAAAAAAGCAATTAATATCAATATGATTTTAACGGACACCTTTCAAGTTTGACCCTCTTCAAATTATTTAAAAGTTATTTTCGTTAATAACGCAATATCTGGGTCGAGAAATAAATAAACAGGGTTTTATTGAAAATAATAAAATGATTAAATATCCAGGATGGCGGCTTGTTCTTGCAATAAACGATAGGTTTGGCTCGATGGTAGTAAGCCATTAAACTGAGCAGAAAAGTCCCAGCTTCAATAAAAATCGCACAGTACGGGCATTGAAGCATTGAATATGAATTTCATATAGCTGGTTGGTACATATTCCCAATCTTTTATGGGATTTACGTGTTATTAGCGGGGACCACAAGGTTTGAGAAAAATAAACTTTAATTGAAACTTTTAACCTTGCTCTTACCCCAGCTATCCTTATCCATATCACCACTACATTGAAGTGCGCCCGCGTTATAGGTAATAAATAATATAAAAACGAAATTGAAATTTTCGATCTTTTCCGGACCATATTTAAACTTTTGAGGGCCACTGATGGCACGCGGACCACTGGTTTGTACAACACTAAAAATGTGCTTGTAGGAAAATAAAACGTATCCATTAGGCAAATCTAAAAAGACATGGACTATAAGAATACAGTATTAAATTTAAATTACGTGTTAAATTTAATAAACGGTTACCATCTAAACGGTGGTGTATCTAAGAAAAACAGACCATATAAATTGTTATAGAATCTGTAGATAGACAGTCCATTCCAGAAATGATTCTGGAATTCCATAAACATTATATGTAATTATGTAAATATGTAAATTATGTAAATATTAAAAAGTATATTTAATAAACAAATTAGATATATAAATGAACTCCCATTATACTACAGATGTAAAAAATAATAATGGTGATTATTATCAAAGGGCTTGTGTTTAACTGATTACCAGATATAGCAAAATATAACCTCAAAAAAAATTATAGTGCCAAAAATAGTAATTGATCACCAAAATTAAAACCCAAATTTAATGTGAAATTATAAACGAAAAAATAGATATATGTATGACATAATATATATATAATACAAAATTAATTCAAAAACTTTAACAATGAATTCAAATTTTCTTAGTATTTCCTCTTATTATTTAACTCCAGAGAGTCCACCCGGGCTCAGTTCTAACTTTACGGAAAACTTTACTTTACTTACACGGAGAAGGGTTGTTGATCGAGACATTAGAAAATACAAAGTTAATTAAAACCTCTTTTTATTAGTTGAATTTCGTTTCTTAACAGTTTAGTGAAGAGTTTGAAATTGTTATTATTTATCACAAATAGCTTGTTGCTCTGCTAATTAAGATTGCATATAAGCTTCTTAGATATCCCCTAAAACGGAAAACTGTTATATATAGTTAGAGATTTTTTCACAGTCAGCGTTTTTCCTCCACAACACAATGTTCTTCCACCACGCATAAAAGCACATCATAAAAATGAATAATGAAAAATGATGCTAAATATATTCTTGAGTTAGATTCCATTACAAATTCAAAGAACACCTTTTTTTATTCTTTGTATGTATTCATTATTCAATAATTTAACAAATTTCAAACATGAAACAAATTTTCAGTTCATACATTTCTAAATAAATATGTTGAAAAAAAAACTAACGCAATCTTAAAACGTATATCACATTTTAGTACATTTCCAATAAATTTATGGCTTCATTAACATTAATTTATCAGAAAACTCAGGACAAGTTTTCCTTAAACGGCCGATTTTCCGAATAACATATTAAAATTTAATAAATCCCGGGACGGTCTACGAAATTTTTTATAAGGATACGACAAATATACAGTTATAGTCGTGTATATACATCACAAATTAAACCTAAAGTCTTGTAAAAAGACCTGTAAAATAATATATTATTTTATTATAATATTTCATTACCAAAATTAGAAAGTTATTTTGGTGTGTCGGTTCATACATTTCCGCAAAATGTTGTGCCCGCAGCTCCACTAGTATGGATTACAAAATCGAATATAAAAGTAGCCTAAGTTATAACATCATACATAACATAGCCTTATAACATCATCTACCTGTTAGTGAAAGTTTCATCGAAATCGGTCAACCATTTCAGAGATTAGCTGATTAGTACCTTAGATACTTTCATATACATTTAGTAGAAAGCTGTTATTTTGACGTTACAAACAGACAATTCAATTTTATTATACGTTTAAAAAAACTTTATGTAGAAATAGTTCAGATATTATATGTATACATTATTAAATATTATTGTTGAAACTACGCAGTAATACCAAACTGTATATGGCCCATTGCTGGACAACATATAACTCTTCGAGAGGGACGAGATTTCTCACGACGCCAGTTTACGACGTAATTTTGATTACAAACGAATAAAAATTTATAGTTTTGTATTTTCCCACTGCACCGTTGTACTAGAAGAACACTTCTCAAGACTTTTATGTTTACTCACGATGTTTTACTTCACCAACAGCCGATGGTTGTACTAATTTACATCATATTAGTAGATGTATGCGAATTCTAAAAAAAACTCATCAATACAAATGGGAGATCGAATCTGTGGCCACCTGACTGATATTCCGCTGATCTAACCATTCAGCCTTCACGACTCCATAGAGGTAGCAAAATAATTTTATTAAAAAAACAATACGAAGAATGGTTACAACAATATTCAATTACCTCACTCGGATTTCCTCATAGTAGGAAGGGCACTGAATTAAACTTCATTCAATTCAAAATTCATTCAATTCAACTTCTAGAAGATACAAGTTCCCTGATCTGAGTTAGGGGTGTCGATAAGGAACTTAAAAAAAACCTGACTCAAGAAAGAGAAAGAACTGAAACTGCATGAGAGATTTCAAAGATAATTACCCCTAGATAATAAACCCAGACTCACTTACCTCCAAACAGCATCAGGAATAAAGTCGAATATATAAAACCGGGTCCTAACATTTTTCAAACACTGAAATCACTTGCAACACCAAGACACGTTAATTCTTCCGAAAATATAAACTATCGATCGTTACAAATTGTATTTAAAAAAAAATTGCATCTTTTTAAGACGGTTTGTTGCAATTTTGGAATCTCGCGCCAAATTTTCCCAGACGGCGAAACCGTCCACCCTCCCTAGAGGCTCGTATAGTACTGAAAGTGTAGGTACCTGATCACAATATCAGATTGAACTGTGGGCCGTGTCACATGCTAAAAACTTTCTCGACATATTCGTTGTATACTGCGTATTGATAAATTAAGTCGTATGTATTATAATTTGTCTGTGGTTGCATATATCTCTTTGAAGGGTCGTTGTTAGTACGATTCATTTGGGTGGATTTAAGCGACAATTGGTTATCAAGTAGTTAATTTAAGCTTCAAATGTATCTGACACCAGTTTTATCCCTATATGTTTCATTCATAAGAATTTATTGAGTGCTTTTATACCAAGATTTCATTAATAACTAGAATGTTTGTTACTATAATGAACTTCCTAAGCACATTACCGATTTTTCGGATATTAAGTTCAAAAATACATACATATAATATACAATGAATAAAGTGGATTATTACGTGAATGATAATGATGTCTGGTAGTGACTAGGACTTTGTAAAATCAATAAAAATTACAATTAACTATTAACAATACTTATAAAACCAAAAACAAGAATTACAAAAACAAAAATTGATAAACCAGGCAGGATTCATCTCGATGTTTGGGATATTTATGTAACCAGTAGTTTGACTTTCATATGTGTCTTCTTATGGCCAAAACTGAATAAGTATTTTTTTATATATTTTGAAACAAATTTCGTATCGTGGACATTATAATACCCTAGGAGTACAAATCAGTGAGTAGTCAACTTTTAAAAAGTTGTTTTAAACACTCTATATGTTGAAAATAATACATTAAATTAATATTTATTCATTATTACAACTTTATGACACTTGTTTTTATTTAAATAACATATATCCCACAAAAACGTGGCATTATATGTATGTGACCGCGCGTGACGTTATTATTCAGTAAATAAAAATATGTTAATATTATGTGCAAAGTTCAATTTAGTTGAAACTTATGAAGTTTCTTCAGTACCTATATAATTTTAAAGTAACTATTTCTATACTTAATAATTATTTTAGACATACTTGGCACAAGATAATCTAATAAGAATAACACTCAACTATGCATATTAAAATTGTACGAGTACATCACATTTTCTGATTAGTGCTTCCAATCACGTGACACCCAGACAAAAAAAAATCTCGATATTTGTAAAGGAAAAGTAAATAAATGAACTATATGAAAGTATACACGGTAACTATAACAAAACAATTTGTGCCTGTCCGAATGTACTGTGGACTGATTTAGGACAGGATTTTCACTAGCAAATTACTGATGCTATAAAGAGTAATTTAGGCTAGTTTGATTTAAAAAATAATAATTAGGGTTCCGTTCAATAAACGCTTTTTTGTAATCCACGCGAACTAAGACTAATAAAAGATTTTAGGTAATAATGTTAGGTTCTATAATAAGATCCCGACGCACATTACTGATTTGTCGGACAATGAGTTCAAGGACCATGTCAAGCAGGATTTACAGTCAAAAAGTTATTATAGATTGGATCATTATGTGAATGATAGTGATGTCTGGAAGTGACTCCCTCTCTGTGCATCCAATAAATTATAAATATGATTATTGACAGTAAATATTATTTGTACGGTTGGAGAAAAAATAATTAAAAAAAGAAGATAAGCCCGACCAAGTTTCTTGCCGGTTCTTCTCGATGACTGGGATATTCTTCGAACCGGTGGTAGTGTTTGACGTTCATAAGTGCCTTCTTAGCGCCTAAATTTAATAAAGTATTTTTTATATTTTGTATTTGAACGGAGCCGAGGATAGAGCTAGTAAATTGTAAGTGTAAGTTAAATAACCTATACTAATGCGATAATCTATGGAACTACCAGTCAGATTTGAAACATTATGTTTACATTTTGTAGCACATTTATTGAGGAACGCTACATAACAGCACGCTACGACCTTAAGGGGCGGAGTAGTATCTATGAAAGTCATTTTTTTTTCGAACTGACTATATTTTTATCCTTAGGGGCCCTGGAGCGTTTACGGCTTTTACAGCTTCACCGGGCTTGGGGGCGAGCGCTTATGGCACTCAGCCACGAAATTTTTCCAACAACATCCGAGGGTGCCAAAGTAGCCGAACCTCGGTTCGAATTGTTGCGTGTATGCAAATAAGTCGCGATCTGTCTAATTCCCTATCATTCGAACTAAACTAACTATACATATATCCATGTTTCTTTCCCCTGGGAGGAGGGGAGGAACATGTGTATGTGTATTTAGTAATCTGAAAGTTATGAATATCAAGCAAACTGGCAAGTTGTAGGCAAGTATGGGTAGTGAAAACTATACGGGTGCTTTGGCGGAGGCGCAGTGGAAAGTTAATTGATGTTTTACTATTCATCGCACAGCTTGTTATAATATTTATCGTATCTCTTTAACTAAAAACATGAAAGTAATTAGAAATGAAATTGAAAGTATCACAGTAAAAGAATAGTGATACGTTGTTTATTGTTCCCATTACAACATTTTCTAACGGGGCGTACGAATACGGGTGTTTGTGTCGATATTTTAGCATTAGTCCCTTAAATCGTTCGAACAGACTAACGATTTTAATCTGCAAACTTATATTTTTATTACCGTCGACATGAATATAGACCCTAGAATAGGATCAGGACAAGAACCATGCGTCTGGGGCAAGAAATATCTTATGTCGTATTTTGGAACACGAGAACTGTGTCAGACTAGATCGCGAACACCATAAACCAGGTGTAATACCCGCATTATTGGCACGCTTAGGCGTAATTAGATCGCTTTTTTGGTCACAAAGCTGTTTGTCACAAAATGTTTATATGATTTTTGAATTAAAACTTCTTTAGGCGCGACTAGGATGTAACTGGACGACAATGCAACGGAACTCTGTTACGGCAATATATGCAACGAAAGTCCGTTACGGCATTTAAATAAAACTTCTTTAGGCGCGACTAGAAGGATGGTGATGACCGTCGGGATGGTGGTGATCGTCGGGATGGTGGTGACTGTCGGGATAATGGTGAACATTTAAGTTTTACTTCAATCGCGTGTGACGGTTACACGCTTTTAATTTTGTTTTATCATTTATCAGAATACATAGGTTTAGCGTTGTGGCCACAATATCTGGTGATCTTAAATGACGATGCGGCCCCAGATGATAACACGCTAAGCCTAGTGGAAGACTGTCTCTCAAGTGCAACTACCGGAATACACCTATTAGTACTTGGCGACGGATTTTCAACTTGAGGGTGGGTAGTAATTAAAGCATTAGTAAAAGCCCTATAACCGTGCTATTTGCAGGCTCATTGCAGGGATTCGAACTTACGTCTATCGACGCGATGTCCGTACACGCTACCACTGAGCCATCATTGCTTCATTATCATTGACAACGTTGTCAATCGTGTATTTATAATCTCTAAAAATCAGGCATGTTTTTTATCATGAGTCTATTGTCATTGATCTTAATACATATAAAAATTACAAATTATTCGAACGTGTGGAATAGGATAAAAATGGAATTCAAAGATTCCACCAAAACATTCATGCGTACTGGAAACATACAGGCGAAGTTAATAAAAGCGTGTTAATGTATTATATATAACTAAACGAATGGCAGTTTTATTTCAACGTTTTAGACGCTCGTATACTCAACCTGTGAATGGTTCGCTGAAATAAATATTCGGCTTAAATAAATATTCTTATTATTTCTCCGTCAATTTTGTTATTTCGCCTATTTTCTTATTAAACCAAAACGTAATAATAGCTATGTAAATAAATTATTATTATTTTGAAAACATGTGTCAAACAAAACCATGTTAGTTGCGTAACCGAAAAAAAAAAGATTAAAATAGTAATGTGACGACATCGAGACAAATTAAAAGAATAAATATTAAGATTAAGGCGACTCGTTACAATAAAAATTATGCGTCACAAACAAGTAGCGTTTCGTGCCATTTCTATTTAACAAGCGGAGTGTGACCTCGAGAAAGAACGAGACAGATTAAGCTAGTTTTCTCTACGTCATACAGAGACAATTTTTAGGGTTCCGGAGTCATCAAGGAACCCTTATAGTTTGTCTGCCCGTAACTTTGCTCAGAGATTCTTAGTAATAGAAAGCTGTAATTTGGTAAGGACATACATAATTATTAATCACGCCGATAAAGAAGTAAAATAAAATCTTTACAAAAAATCGGTTTAGAGTACGTCCTCTACACGTAAAGTAGGAATGTTTTTTCTCGTCTATCCCATGTTGTGCGGTGCCTTTTCAGACAATTGTTGGCAAAATATGAAGCTTTGAAATGCTAATTTGTGGGTCAGTCAAACGCCCCACCCCTTTGCTTATGTGAAAAAATTTGTGGTAGTAGTATATATAATGAAGTTAAAAGGAAAACTATCAGAGGTAAGTGGGTTGTACAAGTTAACGAGTCAAACAACTTATAAAATATACTTGAAGAACTAATTTCGTAAAATTTCAATGAAAATTACTTAAACACCCCTCTCTAAGTCTGCATATTGTGATGGGTAACTCCGAAACCCTACATTGCGAGTGGCCCGACACGCACATGGCAAATTTTTATTTGGATAAGCTTAAAATATTGTTTTTTTTATAGTAGCCGGGCAGAATATCGGAACACAAGCAGTAAGCACAGTACAATCTAAAAACAGTCGCGACCACCGAGAATCAATCGCCAGTCGCCGCTGTCATATATATGACTGTGTAAATAGAAACAGGATAAGTACCGGATAAGTGAATTACAATGACGGGCTTTTCACCGTATGCATGGTGATTGCAACCCGGTTGGGCTGTATAACCCTACTACATCGCTATATCGATATCTTCGTTTGTTGCTCAGCACGTGCCGTTGAGTTTAATTTACGTGTATCAGTCTTAAAAGAGGCAGGACATAGATAAATTATTTTGAACATTATTCTCCAATTGGCACCCGACTAGACCCTCAACCTTGCAGAAGATGGCATCCAAATAACCTTGTGTTGTGTTCCTGTAGGGTTTCCAGAGCTACTATGGGAAGGGGGTGAACTATGTTGGTACAAGCGTTCATAGGTTAAGGTAGCCGCTTATCACCTGGCGGACTGTACGCTTGTTTACCACGTGAATTTGATGAACTTGAAGAAAAATGTTGTAAGACACCCGTTACATCCTAAAGTTAAATTACGAGTAAATACATGAACTTATATCTGTTCTTAGTTAAGAAAAATATGTTATTCGAATGTAAAGTATTATATGTATATATTGTATTATTATTATTGTGTAGTGCGTTATTTTATATGGTAAAAATAACGTTTTTTTTTCCTTAACTTTTATTGTTTTCGACGAAAGCGTACGAAAACAAAAAAAAAGTACAGGGATAAAACGCGATCCGCACTTCCGTGCACTTACTAGACTCTAAAGCATTTGTGATAAAATCTTTACACGTCATTGTCATACCGGGAAAACAAATATTTGCAGTACAATCTATTTTCGGGAACCCACACATCGCATATTCAACTTTATATTAATAACTGTAAAGTAACAATTGTACTGACAGCTAAATACAATTTTGTTAATTCTTTATCCTCATTCCACTGAAACAATCTAGTATTCCGTGTGTAGAGCTTACGTGCTCGTTTGATGTCATTAGTTTGCTGAAAATATAAACGTATTTCTATTAGTGTTAGTGTATAAATTTGTCTGTATAGTTGGTAGGTAGGTAGGTACGATTTATTATAAAACTATAGGAAAATTACTACTACAACGGGTTCGTATTTTTTTTACAACTGGATTGAAAACACTCTCATAAGTTCGGTTTTAATGAATTCTCTTAGTTATATTAATTTGATAGGACTCATGGCGCAGTTTCGAGGTTGGATCCCCGCACCGGAGTGGCTTTTAAGTGATAACCATGATTGTAGTTCCGTATTTCAGTGTTAAATATATATCAGATGTATTGTTACCATAATCTGTGCTTAAATTAGAATCAAATAACCGTGTGAGCAGTGCCGGTACTAGGCAAATTTTATAATGATTATAGAGCCTCTCAAGCCTCTCATGCCCCTAAAATATAAGAGTTGTGATTACAAGCGTGGAACTCACATGCTAGTCACACTTTCAAAATCATAACATAGAAAAATCTATACATATTTAAAATAAAGTCCCCCGTCGCGTCTGTCTGTTTGAACGCGATAAACTAAAAAACTGCCAAACGGATTTTCATACGGTTTTCTTCAATAGACGGAGTGATTCACGAGGACAGTTTTGGTGTATAATCCACTACGGTTTTGTTAAATTGGCTGAAATATGACTATGATTTTTGAAAATGTTGGAAAAAGTCATGTCGACTGAGAGCTTTACTGACATGCGCCGTATAAATCAATAGAGTTATATGTATTAATCTGCTACCCGTGCGAAGCCAGGGCGGGTTGCTAGTGAAAAATAAAATATTTCTCACTAATGCACACTCCTGGGATTTAGCATCTATAGATGCCGCTTCGTTCGCCCTATGGTACACCATGCATGCGAGAGATTGTGTTAAACAAGAACAAAAATTTTAATTGTACAGAGTAAAATGTATTGCATAGTTTGCAAAATTTACTATTCATAGGTGAAATGACCTACTTTCATTCCAAGCTAACCCGGAGCGAGAAAGAATTCAGTTAATAGCTGTTTCTACAAATTTTGTTTATTTTCTATCGGAAAATAATTTATCATTTCGTAACAATGGGAAACTTGCATAAGTTGTACTTTGTAGTGTACCATAAAGATTTAAAAGGCTTACAGAATATAGCAAAAACAAAACGTTAAAATATACACAAATAAGTAAGTATTGCAAATAAAAATTAACTTTTCAAAGATCACGCGAAAACATTCACTGATTCACTGACTTGACGTGACGTCACTGAATAATACGTCAACTTTTCATGGCGTGTGAATATTATTTGCCTACCAAAGAAACAATACATGTTTAACGCCCGACGTAAACAGCCCTTCTGTTTATTAGAAATCTTTACCTCTGTAAAGATTAAAAAGTGTACCTATCTGTCTGTGGCATCGTAGCTCCCAAACGGCCGAACCAATTTTGATTTAGTTTTTTTTTGTTTGTTTTAAAAGTATAATTGTGTAATGTAATTGTAATTATCAATTACAAATAATATCTACTTTGCATTACAAAATACGAGGTAAGTTCGACACTTTTACAATACGAAAATAGTCTTTGTATGTTATATTATATTTACTAATAAATAGCAATAGAATCTATCATATTGGTGGACGTGAGGAATTCTAACTAAATAATAAGTTCACGAAACTAGAAAGTTCCTTTCACGTTGTGGCTTTAAATATATGGGGAATATTTTAGTTGGTTTTGTTTGGTTATATATTATATACATATTCCTAGCTAAATACGAAAAGGAAATAATTCTTTAATATAGAATCACATATAATACTCGTCACCACTTGATAAAGAGATACCTAGTCATATATCTACAACTTTCATTAATTTAGGTTTTCGAAGACCTTATTAAATATTTAGGCTTAATCAAGTTTCACAGCGAATACATTTATTATTAGTGAATAGTTATTCAAATGCTTTTATTTGATAATTAATAATTAAGTTCAATCCTAAAATATATTTCTCGAAAAAGGTATTTATTTATATTAATAAATTTGTAGTTATACTGTCTCTACATGTAATTTATTTTTCTCGAATTATATAGAACACTGATATCGAATTAAACATTAAAAAAAAATTGTCTCTCTCTCTAGAGCGATTAGAATAAAATTTTTGTGCACGGCAAGTATAAGTCATTTCTCATTTCATAGGCTGTGAAACTTATATATAAATAATACTTTTAAAAATCAAAAAAAAAATATTCTCAACCGATTTAGATGACATTTTTATATAAGGATTACAGAGTGTATATAAGATATATTACGTTGTTGAAAAACTATATAAATTTTCAATATAACATTACAAACGTAGATTAATGATCACCGCTTCAACTAGACTGTCGGCGTACTATAAAAAGTGGCAATCAAAACTAAGCTGAATCGGCGTACTCGAGTCAGTGTCATTCCGACATCTATTTATCTATCTGAAGCACAGCGGAGACTAATCAAAAATCTATGCTTGCAAATCATAAAATAAGAGAAAATAAATAAATTAAGAGACGTAAATAGGTATTGTGTAATGAACGCATGCGGAACCACGTGCTCAGCAAGTTCATAGAAGAAGGAATGAATTAAATATTCTTTTTTTTAGTTAACTTAATTTGATTATAATAAATTGGAAGACAATGAGATCTATTTCACGGCATACAATTATTTGTTCTATACTAATGAATCCTAGCACCTGAACTAGGCCGAGCTTGTATCTCAAACGCTAGTCTCTCTTTTCTCTTGATATATCACAGTGTGACCACAGTATTACAGTGTCATAACTTATTAACGTTAAAATAAAATCATATGAATATTACATAAGGTTTTATCCTCATAGTCATAATCTAGAAAGTTATCCTTTATTTCAACTTAAACAATATTTTATATTTATGTAAATTGCATTCACCCTTTTTGACGCTACTTTCTTTATGCAAATTACTTTTACTTAATTGGTGTCCGGATTACAAATTGTTTAAATTTTTAAACGATTTTCTAAGAACTTACAGAAAATTATAAATACATTTTAAAATTGTTTTTTCATAATATAAAATTTTCAAGCGATGATAGGCTTATTGGTAGCGAGTTCGGACTCCGCATCGATCGACGTAGGTTCGAATCATATAATGAGCTTTAGCTTTCGGTGAAAGAAAATATTGTGATGAAACCATAGCATGGAGACATGCGCCTGGCGCATCGTCATCGTTATAGGTTTGTTCCGACAGTTGCTGTTGAGAGACAATTGGGTTTTTTAATCATTTCAGGTATGATTTGAGGATTGAAGGTTTGATGATTAATAAATTTTATAACAAAAATATTTTTTATTCGCATTTTTCAAAAGTTATTTCAAAATAAATATTAATTTTTAAACATATTACCGAAAACGCGCCGATCGTTACCGAACAAACCCGAGCGCGTGTGACGTCACAATGTTAAAGTCTACTCATTGTAGCACTCAGCTGATATAGTGTTTTGACTCTTAATCGATGAAATTCCTTTAACATTATGACGTCACAAGCCTGGCGATCAATCGTGGCGCATTCGTAGTCATGTGATTCTTTATAAAATATTACAATGTTAAATTGTTCATTATTAATAAAAAAAAATGTTTTAAGAGTTTTTCCAATTGACCATTATCATAATTATGATGAAGCTTTAAAATACATAAAAAATGGATATTCTTTTTTTTCAAATACCCAATTCCTCTAGGCTTAGCGCGTTACCATCTTGGGCCACATCATCGCTAAGATTATTTACAGTACATACGGAACCATTAGATTATTACGTTTCGCGCTTTACAGCGAGATCTACAGCGAGACGGCATTTACGGAACGTTGTTTATTATAGTCTAAGGAAACAAAAGTTAACCCGATTTTGTCTTTACTCTCTGTTTTATAAAATTTTCAGTAGTGACGTCGAAATATGATCAAATAATAAATTATTGGACACAAAAATATAAACGAATGCTATATGACGAAGAAGAGGGTATAATATACTAATCCACTATACCGAACGGTTCCATTATGGACAGCGTCACATAAGGCGAAGCTATATTTATTATCCTTAGCTGGTTTCTTGAAGAATATCTGTAGCGATGTGAAAGGTCCGACGATCCAAGCGTGAATACACTAATAATTATATATCTATCTTCCATCTTTATAAATAAAATGATTGAGGTTTTCCGTTATGCGAGCATCACGCTATAACTACTGGATAGTCTATGATAAATTCTTTTCTGTTTTACTCCTTAGGTACTTGGTTCTTATACTATATATATATATTAGCAGAGAGTGTACTCTGCATTTAAGAATAATCTAACTACCGTCAAAATGAGTGGATTGTATTACCAAAACATGTTCGGATATGTTTGAGTGACGTGTTCAGCTTTATTCAGATACCTCCGACTACTATCGGATCTCTCATATAAATAGAACGGACATCCGAAGATACGCATTCCCAAGCCCGGGTGAAGCTGTAAAAGCCGTTTGAGGCTTCAGGGCCATATGGCTAACAGTATAGTAAATTCGAAAAAAAAAAGATACGCATTCTCGGTTGGACCGTCGAACAGTTCACATCGTCTAGTCACTCATTCGTAGTGCGTGAAGTATATTTGTAGACCATGAATTATATTCGTGGTAGTCAGAACATTTGTCATCTAATATCAGAACTGTGAAGACATGGACCATGTAACCATCTAACGAGACGAGAGTTCATTCTAAAAATATATATCACGATATCTTCATAAACAATAATTACGTAGTCCACACAAGCGGAACCGCGGGCACAGCTAGTCTATAATAAACAATTAATTACACTTGTTAAATAGTTTATTCTTTAAATGACGTGTTCATGGAGGAAGTCGGTCCTTGTAACATTATGGCTATATCTACAATGGCTACTGTCATTGGAACCTCATCCCTATATGGCCACTGATCACTACTGTTATTAAACTATTCTGTTTCTACCATCACGTACGATGTATTAAAAGAAAATTATGAATCATCTCCTAAGCCCATCGTTCTGTCACATCTGTCATCTAAATAACTTATTATATAAATCGTTCTTTGGAAATGAGCTCGAATATTCCGTAACGAAAGGTTATAAATGAGACTCTCTTTGTGTCGCTAAAATGTATAAACTACCATGAAGGCTACAATCACACCGATAGCGATAAAAGTACCCAAACTTAGCTATAGTCCACTTATATAAACTCCACAGCGTGCGGTAATGTATTATGTCAGCCTGTAAGTGTCCCACTGCTGGGCAAAGGCCTCTTCCCAAGGTAAGGTATGGGGCTTATGCACCACGCCAGCCCACGATGTATTGGCGATTTCAAACACCGAGAAATCAATAGTTCTATATTTTTCCCACATACCGTGGTACTTACAAGAATATTTCTCAGTCGTTCAGGTTTCCTCACGATGTTTTCCTTCACCGTAGTGTTATTAATATACATATAGGACATCAAACTTAATTACTCATAGTAGATTGCAAAAGTAATGAAACGATTTATTTATCGCCCATAAAAGTAGAATGATATTTATAACTCTTTCACAACGAACTGAAAAAATTACATACAAAAAATTCATGAATATCAAAAGGGAGGCTATGGATTTTCTGTTTATATTGCTGCAACCAATTGAGCAATGATGGCTCAGTGGTAGCGTGTACGACTTCGTGTCAATTGCCTTGAGTTCGAATCCCAGCAATGAGCCTGAGTTTTCCGTGAGGAAACCATAGCATGGTGGTAGCGCTTTTTCTAATGCCCGTCTGGCTAGCTACCGCCGTCAAGTTGAAAATCTGTCGCGAAGCACCAATAGGTGTTGCGGCAGCTGCACTTGAGAGCCAGTATTCCAATAGGTTTAGCATGTTATTATCTTGGGCCACAACGTCACTTATCATCAGGTGAGATTGTGACTACTACATCAAACTTATAACGATAAAAAAACACTTTATTGAAATATTTTGGTGCTAAAAGTTATAAAAATACTCGAGATTGTGAGTGTTTTGTTGTAGTTTAAACGAGAACAAATTAAATAAACATTTTATTGTACATTTGACAGTGAATAGTGTTTTGTGCGTGTATACACGTTTGACTAATCAGAAAATAGCTTAAATTTACTTCTTAGTAACCAAACTTTTGTTAAAATAGCTTAACTGGTTTTGCTGCACTTCCCAAACTAGTTAAGAGTTTGGTTACTAGTAGGCCTCAGTTTAGTAGTCCCCCGAATTTTGTAACTAATAGGTAAAATTTGAGCTACTCTTAACAAAACTTTTTTTTCAGTGTGAATATTAAGGAAATTGAATAAAATGATAACACTATCCCTATCTCACAACCGGTTATGTTTGACTAGCTCCTTCTTTGTCTACAATTTTTGTCGCCAAAGTATCCAGCCTTCGTTAGGAACATGGACCTGCACAGGGACATGAGGCTTCCCTCGATAGAAGCCTATGTGAAATATCTCACCAGGAGATACTTCGATAGCGCTTCGAATCATCCCAACCCGCTCGTAAAATCCACCGTGAACTACGTCCCAGACAACTCGATCCCCGTTGCCAAACGTTATAAACGCCGTCCGCGAAATCTCTTTGTCGATCCCGATGACGACATCGAGAACGCTAACAATTTCTACGCGTCCGCTCCCGCAACATATGCGTGCTCGCGCCCACGCCCGCGAAACCACCGTTCCCTCCGCAGGGGACGTACGGTTAACTTCGCTCCCGCACACCCGCCACGACCGCCCTCCTCTGCGGCAACTCAAGCCTAGGTCCGATCCATCGCCATGGAGCCCTTGAGCCAAGCAGCCGCTCGCGCGATACAAGTGACTCTACAATCACTAGCTTTCACAGCCATACATGACACTGCATTATACACACATGCACAACACACATAGGTACATAGGTTCTGTAAGGGACCTTTTTTTTTCTTTTTTTGCCTAGTTAGATTAGACAAAAATTTTCAGACCACTAAATACACATACACATGTTCCTTCCCTCCTCCCAGGGGGCAGAAACATGTATATATGTATAGTTAGTTTAGATCGAATTACGGATAGGGAATTAGTCAGATCGCGACTTAATTGCATACGCGCAACAGTCCGAGCCGAGGTTCGGCCACTTTGGCACCCTCGGATGTTGTTGCTTAGCTTTCGTGGCTGAGTGCCCTAAGCGCTCGCCCCCAAGCCCGGTAAAGCTGTAAAAGCCGTAAAGGCTCCAGGGCCCCTAAGGCTAACAGTATAGTCAGTTCGAAAAAAAAAAAAAAAAAAAAAAACGCCAAAGTTTTTGGCGGGATCACAACTATCAAGTAGTGGTTTTATAAATTTAACTGTATAAATTTGTGTTATTTGACCCTATATTTTATAATAAAGGTGGCATTATGCATAATAAAGCTTGGTTATTGTGTGCAAGTGAAGTGAATTGGAAATAATAACATGGATCATGAATTCTGAGATGCCACAAAAACTACCTTGAAAGTTCTAACAAGGGAGCCACCATCTTGTTAGGATCCTGAAATCGTCTTAAGACTGGAAATTACTTATATTCATTTGATAATGGCAGTATTGTTTTTCAATAAAGAGGATCGTTTTCCATGTTAGTAAGAAAAGCAAAGAATAAAATAAAGAGTCATACATTACGTATAATTGTAAAACACAACTGCTTTATTTCAGAATTTTTGTCGGAATCTTGATGTGTCATGTGGTGGTTTTTAATTTAATTCATAAACGTATGGTATTTGACCCTATATTGTGTAATATTGGCGGCATTTTACATAATGCAGGGTTACTGTGCACGAGTGAATTGAATTATAAATAGGTAACTAGGAACATGCTATTTAAGCTGCCACAAAAGCTCCCTGGATAGTTTTAGCAAGAGAGCCGGAGTGTTATTATAATTATGTATATTTGAAGATTACAAAAATATTATATACGTATGTGATTGGCAGAATTGTAAATGAAAATAGTTGCCATTAATTAAAAAAAAGGGAAACTGTTATCATTTCCTTACGTATATAATTTCGTTTTCTTCTGTTGTTTTATCGAAACATTTTTCATACCATTTATACATGCTCTTTTCCGTTTTAAATTTTTACATACGTGTTGTTCTAAAATTATTTTATATAAAATTATTCATTGTTCTATGTTCTATGTATTTTAATAATATGCTTGTAAATTACATCTAAAATGTAGAAATGATACCCTAAACATAGATTACAAATTATAATCCAACAACCACGAATACACTCTACTGTACATATAATATAATACGTTACGTCTGGAAAGTTTTGTAGAAAGTATAAATTCAAAATAAAAAAGGAGTATTTTTAAGTTATGTGTATCAGAGTAATTTTAAGTATAGTTGATATTTAATGTTAAAATCATAAAGTAATAATAATATTTTTTTCAATTTTCAATAGGTTCCGAATGGTATTTGATCTATACACCATTAATGTAGTGCATTCTTTGTCATAACACAAACTTCATGACGTACTTTTATAACATAGTACAACAACTGCAGGCTGCAATATAATTACAGGCTGGCATGACAGCGACGACCTCCGATGGAGTTCGATCTCTCTGTGGTCGTCGTTCTACTTGGATTGTACTATGCTTACCATCTGGGACAGTACAGGCAATGTGCCGAGATACAATATAAAAGAACTTTTTCAATGATATTGACATATTCAACCTAAGTCGAAATCAATTTCTCAAGTCGGCCTGTACGAGGTTAGTTCAGGAGTAATACAGGCAAGTTAAAACACTCAAATAATAATCACAACACACACACACACTTACTCTGTGTCTCTCACACACACATACGACATTATTTTTGCAAACATAATTCTAAATACATTCATACACACGGTATATCGTTAGGTAGGTATATGAAATGTAATATGTAATACTCCTTAATTGGTACTTTATAATTATATTATAACCATAACAAAACACAGAGAGACATATTTAGATGAAAGAGAATGAAAAAAATACTATCCTTTTAAAATAAAAAAACAAATAACACACTCACCAATAAAAACACCGGTTCCAGCAGAAGGCAATACAGTTATGCGATGGTAACCGCCAGTCGAAATAATAAACGGGTGCGGCTTTTATTAAATTGTATGTATTCTCATAGTCCCAGCAGAGGGACAGTCCGTTTATGGACAAACACAAGACAATAGGAGTTGCTGTTTCGTCACTGCCTTTGGGAAATTTAATTTAATGTACTCTATAATTATTCCACCCTAAAAACTATGAAAATTGAAAATATGATAGACAAAATTAATGTTTTCAGGATATGTTTCTTAGGGTGTTGTTGGGTGTCAAATAACATCTTGAGAGCTGAGACACCCAAGCCAATCAAAATGAGTAAACCGTTATTCCATTTAAACTGAAGCTTTAAGCGCTTAAAGTTAAAACATTTTTAAAGTTCTAAGTTTATGTAAATCCCAATTAGTATGTACTATCTGCGCATCTGATCAGTGACCAAATGTAACCTTTATCCTGTAACTTTATTGATAAAAAAATGATATTTACTTTTTAGTTCGATAATCTATAAAAATAAATAAATCTTGAAATGTCTGTTTGTAATATCAAAATAACAGCTTTTTACTAAATATATATGAAAGTATATACGGTACTTAAAAACAAAATTTTTATGTTTTTGTATATCTGTCTGTTTGTTCCGGCTAATCTCAGAAACAGTTGGACCTATTTTGACGGGACTTTCACTGGCAGATAGCTGATTTTATAAGGAGTACTAAGGCTACTTTTATTTTAGAAAAAAAAGTAGAGTTCCGCACAAATAAAATAATAAGCATTTTTATCTTCAAAATAACCGGAGGGTAACGATCACCACAATACTGACGGTATTCTGTAGACCACGCGAGCGGAGCCGCGGGCACAGATATAGTTCATAAATAAAAGCTTCTTTAAAAAAAGATTTTTTTATTACATTTGATCCATAACTACCTGTGCCCGCGGCTGCGGTCGCGTGGACTACAGAACGCCATCGGTGATCCTTAGAAGATAGACATATGTCTATCTTGTAATTAAGGTATATAACTTTGTTGACATTTTGTAGGTGTTTTAAGTCCTGTTAAAAAGTCCCGTCAAAATCGGTCCAACCGTTTCCGAGATTAGCCGAACAAGCAGACAGACAAAAATATCTAAATTGGTTTTTTGTCCAAAGTATCATATATACTTTCATATGCATTTTGTTAGAAGCTGTTATTTTGACATTCAAAAAAGGAACTTCAATTTTATTGTATGATTAGATTAACTATATCAGTTTTGTTGACAACTTTGTACGACATCAATTATTTATTATTCAATCCCTATATTGTCAAATACATTGTAGTCAAACTAAATTTGTCGTAGCGTATCTCATGATTACAAATTTAGTTCTAGCTAGAAAGTAACTATATTCGAACGGCCGCATAGTTCGGCGCAATTCTCCCCAAACCGACAACCAATAGAAATCTCTGAAACAATTTCGCCGCAACTAAGAATTCACCACTGGACAGGTAAATAGAACGTTGGGCTTTCATTAATTTTGATAACGAATTCTTGTTCTATGTTTTTTTATGTGTCGGAGAATCATGTCAATGTAATAATTGAAACCGTACTAATGACAACTTGTTCTATTAGCTACTATCGACTTCACTATTGACACGCATTATTGACTGGACACTTTTTAAAAGGCTGTTGACGGCTAAGGCATTTGCATTCTCACTTGGATTGTCGGGCTAGATTTTTATGAAATTTTGTGTACACCAGAAGCTTATGTCTTTAGTAAATTGATAGAGTTTAATAATTTTCAATAATAATTATAAGAATCGAAAAAATAAACAGGTTTTTTATTAATTCCTAATCGATGTTGATGAAATTTTGTACACGGAAAGCAAAAGTGGTTCCATGACTGATGGGCTATAAGCATTGTCAATAATAGTCTTACAATAATAATGATTACATGTACATGTCATTCCTCAATTGATACGCTACGTGAATTGACAATGATATGATTAACAATAAAATACGAGTTGTACCTACCTAAATATCGACTGCGTAACTGAGCCGCGAGGCACCGCTTATCAATACAGTCAACATAACAATTGAAAAGTACCGTTGATATAAACACTTCTACATCTGTTTCAATGATCATCCCATTTGTCGTAGAGCAAACGTGTTTCGGCTACAAATAATTCTCATTAGGCTTTGGTTACCTTCAGCATACCAATTTGAAGCACAAATAAAGCCAATCGAACTCCGTGGTAAGCTTTGATAGAACAACAATTGTAAAATTTTGTCTTTCTAACGTTCGATTGGCGTGTTGAAAGTTCTAGGTTCAAATCATGCAATAATCCTGTTTTTTGTGAAAAGAAAAATTTTTCGTGGTATTCAAGTGGTTTTGGCCGGCGAAATGATATTATTAATAAACTCTAAATTGTTATTTTGTTACTGATTGATACCAGTTTACTAATAAAACTTTGTGCGTTGGTTTAATCGGAGTGCAAGTTCTATTGTAATATTTTTTCTTTAGCAGTATCTTTTTATAAATAAATAAATGAGTAGAAAATAAAAATAATTGAATAATAATGGCTCAGTGACCTCGCGTCGATCGACGTGAAGGAAAGCATCCTTTTCTGTGAAGGAAAGCATCGTAATAAAATCGCAGCACGATGCTAGAATGATTTTTTTAAACATCTCCTATCTTTCTACCACCCTCATATTGAAATCTGTCAACATGCACCTATAGGTGTGTTCTGGCAGCTGTACTTGAGAGCCAGTTCTCCACTTAACTCCACATCGTCATTTAAAATCAGGCGAGAAAGTGTTGAAACGCTTAACCTATAAAAAAAATATTCAAGTAGTTCCTATGGAATATCAACGTATTTTACGTAAACAAAGTCGGGGGCAATGGTTAGTAAATAAATAAAAACAAATCATAAGAAATGACATTCACGACCGCAGAGCAGTTATTTGTAACAATATTATCTGTGCATAATTTAAATTAGAGAGTCAAATACTGGCTACACGCTCGATTCAGTAGAACCGTTTCCATCATATTCAGCCATTCTCGTGGGTAAACAAGTTTTATCTGAACTCAGAATCGCTAACTTCGTTTGTGATACTAGTTGCTTCAACAACAGAACCTGTTTAATACAAAATTCGCTTTAAGTCGACATAGTAGATAAGTTATTTCACTTTATTTTATCCACACTTAGAAAGTGAAAGAAACTTTAAACGAATGCGTAAAATACTAATAATATAGTTATTCAAATTATTGTATTTAAATCAAAAATATCTGAGTTACAGAGCTTCGCTGGCTATTTTGAATAAAAAATACCTATACTAGGTTAAATTAAAAAGTAAAACATTATCTACTTACGAAATTTTATCCAAATCGTTAATAGTATGTATTAGATAGAATTTTAAATACCTATAATTTTTGATAAGCCTTTCAGTAAAATAATAAATATTATGCTTAAGGCACGCAAATAGCCTTTAGACCGTACTCAAAAATTCCTAATTCAAAACGCCCTGTTGTTTAAACAACATAAATGAACCCTAAAGAGCTTTGTGTTCGTTTATTACGAAGTCGCGGTAAGCGGTAAACATTGATACTTCTCTTGATTCCTGAATAATAAACTTATCCGCTCAACAACTCTGGGCATTGAAGAAATATCGTGTGGAAAACTCACTGGTGTGTGAACTCATTTCAAATTTTCACGCATACTAGTACATTTGTATCGAGTGTAAACAGTAGGTACTATTATTTGGGTACGCTTGAATGTACGTGTATTCAAAACTTTATAATATAATCTGGTTACGCCATTTATCTAGTTTTAAATGGTTCAATGCGAAACCACTGGTAGGAGTACCTACTACTGCTTAGGAATAACAGAAAGATAAGCATATAGTCATATGGTAAGGATAGCACAGTACCTGAGCTTCTCGGAGCGATGCGTAGAATAATTCCTTAATTTTGCACAACAATTAGTTCAAACAATAATATCGACGAAAAAACATGTAAAAAACACCACGCACCGCCGGCAGTCCAAATTAGCCAGTGATTTCTTTTATAAAATGTGAACAACTTTAGACGCGATCATCTTCCGTCTTCTTTCTTCTAGTCTCTAAAGATACGTGCGGGAAAGGAAGGAACAGGAGTGGTTCGCATACGACTAAAATGAATTGGCGTGCAGTTTCGTTTTCTTTTAGAATTTTTATTATATTTAATCCAGTAAATTTTAAGCGCGACCATAATCCATACTGTAAAGTTCTTATTCATCCTTCGTTTATAATATTGCTACAAACAAAATTCAAGTTCTCAATGTGTATTTATAGTTACTTTAATAATACCTACAGTGTACTCATGCCTATATAGCAAATTCAACAAAAAGTAAACAAAGTTGGCTGACTCTTCCACTCTGCTCTATCAACTTCTCAGTATTTACATCTTTTAAATATCGCGTAAGAATCTATGAAGTAAATTTTGTGTGATATAAATGAAGTTAATCGTGAATCTTTATTTACATGTTTATTAAAATGTATTGAATATATTACATTCACCCTGCAAATATCACATTATCAGCATGTAATTGTATTTAGGTGCATGCGTATCTAAGGATCTACTAATTTTCCGATTCCAGCATAAACCTGACATTAACGCCAACTCCATTTAGCATTTGAGATTTGTAGATGCGACGGGAATTCCCCTGACAGAGACATTAAAATCAAATTAGGATGTAATCCAAATTTCAATGAAAAATCAATAGAACGATGAGCCCTCGATATCAGGCATTAGAGAATTTTTTTTTTCAAACATGATTTTGTCGGCCTTATAAATTGCTGCGAGGGTAAGTACCCCGGTTTGATTTCACTAGGTCTGAGGCTGGTTGACATGAAACAGTAACCCTCCGATGCGATAGATTTTCAAAACACAGTCGAATATGAATGCTCAACACCATGAGAACCACAAACGATGTATTTTTTTACAGTAACACGTCACAATGTCAGCACTGTATCTGATGTTAAGCCACAGTAACTCACCGAAAGCTGTCATGGTGGCCTGCAAATTCAATACTCACTGGTTGATCCCGAAATGCGACAAACTGTAAGATTGTCACTGTGACGGGCTTATCAGCATGTGTATGGTGGTTGCTACCCAATCGGGTACAGTTACCCTACCATTCCGATTGATTACTGGCTAATAAAACACCAGCTGAGCATACCACTATGGCGGGCATTACACCTAATGTTGGTGGTTACGATGTGGTTGGAAACAATTGCCTTGTCCTTTTTTTATACTAAAAAGTTGGCAAACAGGCATACGGACCACCTGATGGTAAGCAGCTACCGTAGCCTATGAACGCCTGCAATACCATAGATATCACAAGCGCGTTGCCGACCTTGAACCCCCTAACCCATGGAGCTCTAGAAGAGTATTCTAGAGTGGAGGTATTCCACCAGTCGGGCTGCAAGTGCTCCCAAGTACAGAGAAATCTCCAAAGAAATTTATCTGTGCCCTACCTCTCTTAATCTCTGTCCTACTATCCCAGCAATATTATAAAAAAAAGTATTATTTTCGTATACTGCGCATAGTTGATCATCTATATGCATTATTAACGAAGTGTTTCGTTTGAAGGTATTAAAAATGTAAACGTTATAAGGGCAGCATGGTACACGCTATAACCTGGCTGTTCTTTATGAACGTTACGCTCCGACAGAAATGTAAGCAGCGCGACACATTTTCTCTCTACATCGGGGTTTTGTGAGCTTGATCTAAAACCGCTACTAACAACAAATCTCGGTTATTTTATCTATATTAATAAATCAGTAATTCTAACTGTACATGTATTTTTTTCTTTCTTTTTTCGTTATAAAAGACATTGATCACGAATATGAAATTAAAATATATCCAAATTTTTATGAAATTTTGTACACGAGAAACTTAATGTCAATTGATAAGCTATAAGAAGTAACAATTAATTTTAGAAATAAAAAAATATATTAATATTTTCAAAAAGTAAAATATATACTCATAGCTAGCCGATGTTTCTGACATTACTAGCTGTGCCCCGCGAGTTCACCCATGCGTATTTTAAAAGAAATCGCTGGTTGATGATTTATAATACTTCAGTATAGACAATATTTTGTCGGGCGGCCAGGGTTATGCGTCACAACTCGCACGGCTTATTCGCGCCACTACACATATAGTCATAGACCAGAGCCGATTGTTGAATTATTTTAATTTTACATTATCTCCTAAACTTTTCTTTCAAATAACATGCTATAAAGGGCACAGTTTATCTACATAAAATTTTCTTGATAATGAATTAACTTTCGTTTGTAAGAATTAATATGCTATGCCTAATAATGATGCTCATAAATCACTTTTAAATTTTCAATAAAATTTTGTCACAAAATACCTTATTGTGGTACTTTTGCGGACTTTTTTAGATGTACTAAGGAGAAATAGTTTTGTCAATATTTAAGACTAGCTAAGAGATGTATCCTAATGCTAGATCGCCTATATTTTCCTTGTGAATTTGGCTATCATATACCAAAATATTTTTTCGAATATGATTGGTAGTTTCTGAGATTAGCGTGTTTAAACAAACAAACAAATAAAAAACTCTTACGCTTTATTATATTAAGGTAGTTGAGAAGCATACACCATTACATAATTGATAGTTTATAGGATAATTATAGGATATAGGAATTATAAATAATAATTTTGAAAATCGTAAAAATAATTGCAAAATATATATTTTTTATTAATTCTCAACTGATTTTGATGAAACTTTGTAGGAGGGAAGTAAAAAACATACCTACACATAATTTAGAGTTCGTAATTCAGCAGCAATTTGCAAAATGCCTCTAAATTTACCAACTCTCATATCGTAAAATATATCATAGAATTATTTATGCATAGGCTAATAACACTAAGGACCAGACAAACGCATGACGCATGCATATGCAAGCGTGTGTATTATGATAATCCTTCGTCTGCAACAGAAACGTTGAGCTACGAACGACAATGCTTTAGAAACGTGCTTTGTTTCATGTTGCATTGTAGTAATCTCGTTTTTTAATATATTTAAAATGTGAACGTGAAGCAAAGAATAGTGTTAAGACCGTGGTATGAATTTATAGTTTGGGGTTAGAATTAAATGTAATTTTACTTAACGATCAAATTACTTATCTGCTGTGTTACTGTCTCCCGGCTAGTGCGTTCCCTCCTAGCTACAAAATAGAGTGCTTCAAACATTACGTGAACAGACATTTGAGCAGACCGGCATGACTGCGACGATTGTAGATCCCTCGGTGGTGGCCGATGTTGTTAAATTATAACTATGGTTACCATCATGTACAATGTAATATGCTCAATTGGACGATGACTAGTTAGCAGTCCTAAGTATGCTCTTTTGAATGCTTACTCCTCCCTTATTCTCAATTAGTGGCCGAGCTAGCGAAGTTTATGAGATTTTGTTTCACCGATGTAGTAGGCTTAGCCACAAACTCCTCAATATCAGCATTATTTCGTATTCCAAGTGCCAACATAAGTCAAAATGAAGTTATTAAATCTTCCACAACGAATCTATAATAATATTATAAAGCTTAAGAGATTGTTTTTTTGAGCGCGCTAATCTCTGTAACTACCAATCAGTTTTGAAAAATAATGTTAATTGTGGAAGGTTATAAGCTATCTGGCATAACGCCACAACCCTTATTTGCGGAACAACTACAATACAAACTGTGGGTTAGAAAGAGCAGTACGCGAGAACGAAATATTAGTACGAAAGAGCCGTGTCTGTGTAGCCTGAACTAAAAATATCATTTACGCCTAAGTAGTGTAATTTTAAGAAAGGTAGGGCACAGAGACATTTCTTTGGAAATTTCTCTCTACTTGGGGCAGCCCGACTGGTGGAATACCTCCATCCTACAGAAGATAGCAGCCAAATGACCTAGTGTTGTGTTTGTGCGGTGAGTAGGGTTTCCGGAGCTCCTTGGACAAGACTGTTTATATAATTCATTTTTTTGGTTCTATGTATCTATTGTATTAATTTAACTAATAATGTACTCGTAAATATTGCTAAATAACTTTATCCAAAACGTCGTTCCCGTTGTCTTCATTATGAATCGCACACCACCTATTGTGCAATAGTTGATCTAATTCAGTAACATTCCCGGTTGTGCATACAAATTTTAATCGCAATCGGATGAGTTGTATTGAAAGGCTTACAGGATAAACTAAGAAACATTCATTATCGTGTGTGTTAGATTATAACTTGAACTTATATTGCTCAGCAGCTCGACGGTGAAGATAAATATTATCTTGAAAAACTCTCACATCGAGTAAGAAGAAGACTGTGATAATGGTTACTTAAATAGTTCGTATTTTTTTGTTTAATGGAAACTGTTTTCATCTACATTTCTCTGCCAACGTCACGTGACTTGAATATTTTTATGATAATAATTCTTGTAATCTTCCAACATAACTCAAAACTCAAATAAGATGGCGGCTCTCTTGTTAAAACTGTCCAGGGAGTTTTTTTGTCTGATTAAAATACACATTCCTAGTTATTATTTATAATTCACTTCAATTGTGCACAATAACCAAACCAAAAAAAAATGCTGCCAAATTGACATAATATGGGATAAAATTATATTATTTATTAACCATACGAGACAAATAAAGACAGCTAAAAACTACTCCTACAAGCGCTCGCCCCCAAGCCCGGTAAAGCTTTAAAAGCCGTAAAGGCTCCAGGGCCCCTAAGGCTAACAATATAGTCAGTTCGAAAAAAAAAAGGTATGCGATTATCAAGTACAAAATAATAAAATGGTTAAACCATTCACTACCGAGTAAAACAGTTGGAAAAGGGTATTGAGAAATATTAGTTTTAAAAGAGGTGTTAGAACGCGAAGAAAATGCCATTCAAAATCATTAACCATTAGACTATTTTTCAAGAGGCCATTTCTATTTAGGTAATAAGAAGCAGGTAAATTTATCCACAAATATTATTGATATTTCATAACATAATTTCAAAGAGGTCTCCGTTATATTACAGCTTTGTGGTCTTTAGACTATATTGTTGCTTTATGATACAAATTGGCTATTAACTCTCTAGAACCGCCTGACACAGCTTAGAGGTAGGTGCAAGTATCGACTTCCCGCTCTGAGCTCAGTATACTTGTGCTCTTTGATTTAGTATCACCTTGTTTGACTGGTTTAACTGTCCTGAATTAATAAGTTATAGTTATATCTCTTTCATAAATATAAATATATTTAATGTCGATAGCTCATATTATCTCGTATCATGATTGGTACAAGTTAAGTAAATTCAAAAAAACCAATATGCCATAGAAATTCATTTACGTCAAATAAATACGATTTTTAAATTATGAAATCTATCCTGGATAATAAAAATCTGAAGGCAACTCTGATGGCATAAAATAAAAGATATGCAGTGAAAGAGAGAAGACGCCTTTACTCAGCAATGAGTATATATGGGCTGATCTAAAGATCGTAATTCACTGAGCCCAAAATAGCAACTATCACGACGGTTGCTCGCATGTCTAGAAAAATGTCCTACGACTATATCATAGCAGCAGAGATATTTTTCTTATCCTCCGGATCAGAGATCAAACGCAGCTCCACTAAGCCATTATTCTCATTATAGCGAAACATACAATTAGTCTCAATATAATTAATACTTTCCCTATTCCCTGTTTATTTAACCAAGATGGACTATCACGTTTATATTGGAAAATGGGAAAGTTTGATTGCTCGCAACAGGTGATCGCTATAATTAGATTAACGCAATTGACATCGAACACCGGATGAGACAGTTCCGAAGTTTGATGATGTGATAAGCAATTAATTTCCGAAAGAAAGGTAGGGCACAGAGAAAATTCTTTGGAGATTTCTCTCTACTTGGGACAGCCCGACTGGTGGAATACCTCTACCCTGCAGATTATCGCAGCCAAATAACCTTTTGTTGTGTTCCTGCGGTGAGCAGGATTTCCGGAGCTCCTTGGGCAAGGGGGTTCAAGGTCGGTATCGCACTAGTGATACCTATGGTATTATAAGCGTCCATAGACTACGGTAGCCGTTTTCATCAGGCAGGCCGTATGCGTGTTTGCCACCTTGTAAAAGGTATATAAAATTATATATAAAAAAGTACTTTTCTAGTTTATAAAAGACAGAGAAATGTATACCTTAATGTATACAGAGATCCCTTTTTTCAAAACTGTGTTGAAAGCTAAAAAGTGAATCAGTACCTACCGTTACCGGAATACTCGAATCGGCGCTCGGTATCACTCGGCGATATATTTTCAACTTGAGTGCGGAAGGAAGCCAAGCATTTATTCCAAAATGTTATCGTTGAAGATTTCATAAGATAACTCAATCGACACGATGCCTGAAAGATCACTGAACCATCATCGCTTTGAATATTTTAGTAGAATTAGTATTTTATGTTTTAATATCATTAGCAGATAAAATGCAGATTCATTCTATATTTGTTTACATTTTATTATCTTTCTCTAAAATAAGGGCTAATAAGCACTTATCTTAAAAAAAAAATATTGTCTGTGTCTCAATATCGAATCCCTATTATATTGAAACTTAAAGTTTAAAATATAATTTGCATCGCTTCGCGATTGTGAATTATGAAGCATTTAGTTAAAAGTATCTTATACATATCACGTTTGCATGTGTTATGGAAATGCGAAAGGTAAATGTTACGTCATATATTATATAAAATGTGAATTGAAATATCTTTTAGATAAAATATCAGGTTTCTTTTATCAGAAAAAAGGCCACAGAACGAGCGTGTAACACTTTAATTTCGTTTTAAAGTTTTACAACCACAAAAATGTACGTAGAGTTGCTGCAGAATATTATCATTAATTGGTGAAGGTTTAACTTTCATTAAAAGCAAATTGAATCCGAACGATTGTACCAGATCTTTTTTTGTTTTATTTTATGTGTGAAAATGTTTAATCACAATCTCATTCGCCTAAGGTATCATGATGTAAAAAGATGCCAACATGTTAAGCTTAATATGGGTACTGGCTTGAAGTACATCCGCAAGAATATCGACAAGTTCTTTCCAAACCTGTACTAAAGGATTCCCTAACATCATGCCTATGCAAATACTTGATATGAACATCTCCAATATTTGATATCATACAATTTAAACAACGAATCTTTTTCAATGTTTTTTTTAGATTTATTTGTATTGGCTATTTAGAATAAAACTGGGAGCTAATTATAAATCTATTTGGTCCAATAATATAATTAGCGGGTATATTTCCAGATTTTTAATAAAGAATCCCCAGAGTAAAGGTGAATCATTTTATCAATTATTACATTCTTATAATTAGGTGCATTAGAATAATTTAGTTGAGACACAAAGATTAGTATCTTAGTCAATCAAAGTGGTGGTGGTGGTAGTTAATGATGAGTAGGAGAGGTATGGCTCATAGAATTCTTTTTGGACATTCAATCGTTCATTCAGGTTCAAGGTCGGCAACGCGCTAGAGGTTGCACTTGAGAGCTAGTCTTCCACTAGGGTTAGCGTGTTATCATCTTGAGCCACATCGTCACTTAACATCAGGTGAGATTGTGGCCACTACGTCAAACCTATAATGAAAGAAAATAATCTTAAATCGCATATTGCATGACCACATAAAACACTCAAACTAGAGCAAATGGTAACGTTATATTTCGGTGAAATAAGTTGCCCCGTTTGCTTTAATCCTCCTCAAAGGCGCTGATCTATCACTATTTGTACGTAGATATTGGTGGTGGAACTTAAAATAGAACATAGTGAATTCATTCACACATATTTGCACAATAACCAGGCTATATTACTTAAAATACAATAATTACATAACATAGGTTCAAATAACGTAAGTATATTGTGAATGAAAATAAAATCTACCACAATAATATTCCGTTAAAAAGCTATTTACTAGATATGCTTTAAAGCTTCAATTTTCATTAAGCAACAAATGATGCTTTTTAGTAAATCATATGCAACTGTTAGTGTTAGTGATAAACTAAACGACTTGACCGTATTACCTAATATTCACATATTTTTTTTAAGTTTCTTACGTCACCCCTACTTAGTCAGGGGTCTTGTGTCTTCTAAAATTAATAATTAACTCCGTGCCCTTCTTGCCATGAGGAACTGGGATGTTATGGGATGGAATAACCCCAGGCTATATTTTTTTACAACTAATCTAATCTAATTAACTTAAGATCTAATTAATTCTAGTTTTAAATGTTTCTTAATGTAGCGAAAGCTTCCCTTCTCTTTTTGTTTTATCAAGACGATAGAATCCGCTATTAAATACCGGAAAGGGCAGATCAAAGTCTGCCGGGCCGGCTAATATCTATACAAAAATGGATGTTGGTGTTTATTTGTCTACATACAATTAATAAATAACAAAACTTTTCACTGATCATCTTTAAAATTGGTAAGTCGAAATATTTTTTTTTTTTTGGTTTTTAATGCTTTATGATAATTAGAAGCAATCATGGCTCAGTGGTAGCGTGTACGACTTCGCTTTAATTGACGTGAGTTCGAATCCCTGCAATGAGCCTGAGCTTTTCGGTGAAGGAAAACATCGTGATGACACCATAGCATGGTGGTAGGGCCTTTTCTAATGTCCGTCTGGCTAGCTACCGCCCTCAAATTAAAAATCTGTCGCCAAGCATCAATAGTACGTTTCGCCAGCTGCACTTGAGACCTAGTCTCATGTCACTTAACATCAGGTGATATTGTGGCCATTACGCTAAACCTATAACGATAAAGAAAATCCATAAACGAGATAGGCGGCGCTGTGATCTTGACTACTAGATACTACTAGACTACTAGAATAAATATACCTTATTGTCAGTACTTTAAATTGTACCTACAAGAAATAATAAATAACTTAAATAAGCAAAACAAAAGAAAAACAAAACGTATTATAACAAAAGCTTAAACAAAGTTCAACCGGCATTCGAGTGGAAAAGTCGATACTTAACGTTCGCTTGGCACTTAGTTAAAGTAAGGCACCATACACCAAGCGTCTACTGAGAGCACAATAAACTTTGATTGGATACCCTTCGATCGTCAAAGCCGCACCATTCCTGGAAGCTTTGATGTATGTAATTGGGTTTATTGAGTATGTAATTTTATGCGTATTGGTTAAGGGAAGCTATATATATACATACTGCTGGGTGGGTAGGACACGATAGTTGTGCCCGATTAGATTGGCACTGTTGGCACACTTAGGCGTATCACATTCCGGGATCTAACGATATATACCCAGAAATCAAGCGGGGTGTTAGTGTATCTTTACTCGACTGGGTTGAGACCACAATGATATATTTTTTTTATACAACATAGGTGTCAAACAGACATACGTTCCGTCTGATGGTAAGCGGCTACCGTAGCCTATGGACGCCTGTAATACCATAGGTATCACCAGTGCGTTGCTGACCTTGGCCCCCTTCCCCAAGGAGCTCTAGAAACCCTATTCACCGCAGGAACACAACACAAGTTATTTGGCTACGATCTTCTGTAGAGTAGAGGTATTTCATCAGTTGGGCTGCCCCAAGTGACATTTTCTAATACTAGCCTGGCTAATTACCCGCGTGAAATAAAAAAACTGTCGCTTAGCACCTATGGGTGTGTTCCAGCAACTGCACGTGTTTTGGCGACATCGTCACTTAATATCAGGTAAGACTGTGGACAAACGCTAAATCTATAAAGATTATATAAAAACTTTTATATATGAAATAAAATAACTTTATAAGACACTAGCTGTGCCCGCAGCTTCGCTCGCGTGGACTACTAAAAAACCTTTTTTATTTTTAGTGCGGAACCTTAATTTTTTTTCCTAAAATAAAAGTAGCCTAAATTATTCCTTATCGGCTATCTGCCAGTGAAAGTCCCGTCAAAATTGGTCCAACCATTTCGGAGATTACCCGGAACAAAAAGACAGACAACAATTTTATAAATGGGTTTGTGTTATAGGTCTCGTGTATGCATTTAGTAAAAAGCTGTTATATTGACATTACATACAGACACTTCAATTTTATTATATGTATAGATATTACTTTAACAAAAGTATGATTTTGTCTAAGTAATAAAGTTAATTCCTTCTACTAGTGGTACTTTATATTCATATTACACTTTTAGAATACAAAATTTACCGAATATTCAACCGAGCGGCGATGTAACCCGACCAGAAAAGTGGTCAACTTTTTGAAACGCGAAACTTTTATTATTTCCTTCTAAACTTTAAAGTGTTTTAGTCTCTTTTGTGCTTCGGTTTAAGGCGCGTATAAACATTATTTTAGAATGTTCTGGTTTTACGGTTAATATTAAAAGCAAAAATGTCTTTGAGAAATGTTTTAACATCTGCTACATTGACGATCAAAGTTTTTATAATAACTATAATGATACCAGCTTGTAAACATAACCTTATTGAGAAACGTACTTTTCCCGAGGGAATGTATAGGTTTAATCACTACGCAAACCTAAGCCTAACCTATTTCCTTGTTTTGATAAAAAATATAGTTCTATATTTTATGACTTGTACTTACTTATACAATAAAATAAAATTTATTTAATATTTACATTAAAAATAAACAATACAAGGTCAAACAAATACCTATAGTAGTATTTATTATAACATTTATTCGTTAAAAAATAATGATTAATTAGATGATTATTATTAATATTTAATTATATAAAAATAAACAGAAACTTATTAGACTATTGATTTTACTGAATGTTATGTCCGTCTGCGTAAATAACTGAATTGCTCTCATGCCGCAAGAAGTTTTACTTATCTCGGCTCTATTCATTTATGTGAAAAAAGATTAAAAAGAAGGTATCTATTTTTTACGTTTCTGACGTTTTCAGGTATAAGCGTTACCTGCCTTTTCTTTAAAATACTTTTGATATCAGAGATATCAGAGCGTGGACCAAGAAATTCATTCAATTTCAATAAAAGTGTACTTATCTAATTCTCTCTAATTCGTTAAGTTTTAACCACCAGCAATCGCACAGGCGTTTTAGAAATCTAACTGCTAGAAAATTGCAGCGTTATTAACTTTGGTAAAAAAATGATCTTAAAACTCAAAGTCAAAAGCGTATAGGTACTTAACAAACAGTTGCCATAATAGGATGTAATTCCGCCGAGACATGGAAAAGGGAATATTTATCAGATGTTAGTCAAAGGGCCGTGATTTCGGCAGACAGGTAAATGTTGTAATATATGTTATCGGGATTTTCTTATTTTTCCTGAAGGTACAATATATCCTTATGGCATATAAGTATTATGTTACATAATGTAGAAAAATATTGGTGCTTGGCGATAGATATTCAGTTTGAGGGTAGTAGCTAGCCAAGCGGACATTAGAAAATGCCCTACCACCATACAATGCCCTAACGCTGTGCAATACTACTAGTTAACCTTCGATTATGAATGAAACACAAAAACGTTTCCGTATATATATAAATTGATATGGTACATAAAACTTAATGTGTATTTCTTTCGAACGTAATACTTAATTATATAGATAGTATGAGATAGTGAGGGGTTAGTACAAGAGGGGAGAATTAACGCAGAAACGACAACCTATTTCATCCGAAGTTACATTAACGCTTGCTCCAGTTTTCACGCAATTGTGTGGCCATACTACTGGCAATTTATAGAAAATCTCATGAACTGAATTAAACTGCATAATGTAGGGAGATGTCCAGATAGTAGAAACACCTTCCATGTTCAGTGTTTGTTTTAATTTATTATAACAAATGGATATTAACTACTTAAATGCATACTATCAGAATCAGACACGCAGAATAGGAGAAGCTCGCAAAGGTTAGAGACGAATGGTGCACGATGAGGCCTGCTTTTGTTGTCCGGAGTATAAAAGAACTAATCAATACTACTTACTACTTTAAAAACATCAACTTTAGAGTTTCTTACTGATTCTTCTCTAAAGGACAGTGCCTTCCGAATCGGCTGTAGAGTCATTGAAAATATCGAATATTAACATATTATCTACATCTTGATTATTAAGTTGGAGCACGGGCAGCACAATTCGCGACTGCGTTCTATCGACGGCATTCTGTAGTCCACATGAGCGGAGCCGCGGGCAAAGCTAGTTAAATATATAACAATAAAATCGAAGACTATGCCAAGCAGGTTTTACTATCAAAAGGTTTTAAGAGAGCAAATCATTACGTGAATGATAATGATGCCTAGAAATGACTGCCTCTCTGTACGTCCACAGAAATATTACATTTATTTAAAAAGAGGCCAATTTCGGTAGAAACAGCGTTCGAGATAGTCGTTGTCAACAATAAAAGTGCTGAGATCTAACGGGTGCCAAGTTCCATAGTAATTCCTGTAATTATAGCTGTAGGAATGAACGTTCTTCAATTCATTTACAAAACAATTTGTTACTTTCCTTGATATGGGATTTCTACTTTGGCAAGTCTTGATTGTTAATAAATTACGATAAAACAGTTGACTATTTTAAATATTTATCGATGTAATAAGTAATAACTTAACGTAAATATTTTAATCAGTGAGTGATACAAAATGCTACTTTTCAATCCATAAAAACCCAAAAAATATAACAGTTTTACTTCATGAAATTCTAGGTGTTCAAGGAAGATTTATTAAACAAAATGGCAAGTATGTTGTTCGAATGGTTTTTGACTTATGGAGGGGTCGAAAGTAGCTAGAAATGGAAATATACACATTGGCCTGTGTCGCCCTTTCTGAACTTAGCTTAACTTAATATTTTTATTGTTACTTTAGTGTTTTTATTATATAAATCATTAAGGTACCATTTTTATATACTGACTTATACGTAAAATAATTGAAAGATAACCGAGTGTTAATAACTTTTTCAAATTCGAATGAAAAAGTCTAAAGGTACAGGAGCTTTTTAGAAAATGTAGGCGTTCCGAGTTCCGCAGGGCAAAGACATTTATTTACTCTTAAACTAATTATTCATACAACGTTCCATATGAATAATTACTTAACCTTAATGTTGACACATGAATGCGAATTTCTAAGGTTATTGAATCTCTATTTCATGTTTAAACGTGTGTCACCATCAGCAGCCACCACACGTCAGCGCCGGTGTCTCAAGAAATTAATATTTTAAATTCAATCCGAAAGCAGAAAAGAAATTGCTATTTGCTAATATAAATTGCTCAGAGTTTCTTTACGTGATCGAATTAAAAATGAGGATTGCTCGACTTTAGCGGCTGTGGACGGGGAGTACATTACTCGTAGAAGTGTCGGGGTCGAAGAGTTCTCGAGTGACGGCGGGGTACCAGAAGACGCAGCGTGGACTGTCCCGCCATAAGATAAACCAATAACCTGGTAAATGTTAAGAGAACTGTGCAGGAGGCAATGGACGTCTTTTGACCGAGATGATGTTGATGGTAAGTAAAAAAATACAAATGTCGATAAAAGGCGTATTTTGTTGAAAAAACTGGTAATTCAGTGAAGTTGGAATCGAAACAGGCTGCCCAGGGTGCACCGGACGTACTCAGCTATGGTTACTATTGAAAGGTTTTTTCATGCACATTTATTCTTCTACTTTTTCGTACAACAGTACATCACAATATTAGTTAAAATCTTGAGAATTCCATTGATAAAATTTACTTTTTTTATAATTTTATTCAAAATATTCAAGTTTGCGGGACCGATGTATTAATAAAAAAAATACAAATACAAAACTTTTTAATTAAACTAATTTCAAATATAAATGATTAAGATTAGGGGGAAGTGGGGTACTTTGATACAAGGGGCACATTGATACACCAACAATATTTCAATATTAACAAACATTATTAGAGACCCGACAAAACTAAAACGTCCATATACATGTTTTAGCTCCACAGCTATAACCACGCTGACCGCTTGTTAACCGTTAGCGTTGGAACAGAGTAAGTGTGTTTTTAGTGCGACTAACTAAAAAATACTTAAGTATCTGAAAGTATTTCTCTGCTGTTTTATATGATATAATTAAGATTTAAACTTACGAAACGTTAGTTAATCTATCCAACATTCGGTATTAGAAGTATTTTTTTATGTGTTCGATGGTTTTATTGAATTTTTTATTTTTATTTTTTTATTATCTGCTGGGGCACATTGATACATCAATATGCGGGGCACATTGATACGTATTAATCACATCCATGTAAGCGATACGAATGTGATAAAATCGGTAAATATAATAGAAGTCGTATTTGTGGATACTGATACTAGTGCAATTATTAATGCTGCCGAAATTGTGAAGAAAATGAAATATTTGCAATTGAAACTGACCCTATATCTACATCTAGTAAGTTTGTGTTTGTGTGAATATAAGACAAGCGTTTATTTTGCAGCTGCAACTGCAATACCAGTGCTTTAGCAGTTCCTATATCTTTAAAGGGAACGTCTCGAACTTTTTTCTTTTGTACTCTTTGAAATAATTTAAACCTATATAACGTTCAACCACACAGCGGTGGTAATGGTGCCAGCATAAATTGAGATACCCTTAGGAACTTGTCATTACTGAATAGAGCTCAGCTTATACCTGGAACTGTTACCAATGGTGCAAGGTTGACTGTATCTAAACATTTTTTATTGTAGTTATTAAATAATTAAATCCATAGTAGTTTCTATAGTTTTGTTTTAAAGAGAAAAGCCTTTGAAACATATAATTTTTCCTTTATTAATAATCTTAAGTCTTATTATAATGTCCACCAGTTAAACCTTATTTCCTATTATATATTCGTACATATATATTGTCGTACTAAAATGCCTCATTCTATGTATCACTGTGCCCCGTACGTGGGGCACAATGATACAAAACCCATTTTTTATTAAATTAATTTTATTCTCATTATTATTTAACTTTAATGATTCTTATGACTCATATTATAATATTGATAAAATTTAACATTCAATAAACATAAAATAATAATATTTTATTAATTATTTATGCATAAAATACGACATTGAATTTTTCTGTATCAATCTGCCCCACTTCCCCCTAATTAATAACTAATTTATGAGTGTACGGACAGATTGGGATGTCCATACAGTTTTGAATACAGTTTTGAACCTCTGTCTAAAGCTCTGCTTATTGTTCCCACGAGTTACACGATTACCAGGAATTAACGTGCTTACACCGCGTTTTCGTGGGAGCGAGTTGTTATGGTTAGTCCTGGTGACGAAATAATTTTTAATTTGACTTTTTTTTGTCTGTGGCCCCTGTGTGTTCTTTAGACTATTGTACATTGTTTTTACGTCTTAGACTCAAAGGACTTCGACCATTTTAATCTTAATTCATTTCAACACTGCGGCATTGTTGAAATATTTGCATTAAACCTTTATGTGGATTTAGGAATTCAGTTGACTCCATACAACGCACATACCTACCTGTTTAGTAATTCTACAGTCGCTTTCTCCGCTACAGTATTACTCTGCCCCTTTGTACACTTTGTCATTTTAAATGGATACCTTTTAGGCACTTTAGTGTAATTGAAATATAATTGTTTTCTTTAAGGCGTGTATTTAAACGATTCCTTTCACTTTGCAAAACAGCTTGCAAGAAAAATCGAAACAATTGCCTTTTATACGTATTTTTCTGAGATATCAAAACATCTCAATAATCTGCATTACATTCTTTTTGTAGCTATAAAAATCTACTTAAAAAAATTAGAGAGAAATTGTATGAGTCGTATACTATACAAATCACTTGTCATTGTGAATGAGTGTCGATCACGGAATATATGATGTTTATACCTTTTAACAATTTCCGAACGCACAGTATGCTCAACCAATCATAGGTCGGTTTTTAAAAATGTAAGACTGCTTTGCAATTGATAAACGAGTACGAAGCTCGTGCGGTGGAATAGTAATTATTATATTGTGATTATACTACGTTTAACACAAAGCTTTAGGGTACACATTCTACCGAACTCGCGAATCGCGAAAGTTTATACAACTACTACCATTATTATTCTACCGAGGAGAACTAGAAGAAATCAACGAGCTGGCCACTGACCATCAATCCCTCTAGGTAAGTCGTGCATTGTATATGATTTATGATATATGATATATGTATATGATGGCGGCTAACTGTGCAGTTACATATCTCGTAGAAATCATAAACAAAAGGATTGATTTCACCCAAATATACAAAGGTTTTAAGTAGTAATTTTCATATACGGAACTCGCCGACCACTACCGTGGCTGCTTCGCGCTATTTTATGTCGTAAGTCCAACCTAACCTATCCTAGCATGTTGACGTATGATCATATCCTGGGTATAAAAAAGCACCAGTCGTTAAAAAAACAATCATTTAAAAAGAGGACCAATAATTATTATCTACCAAATAGCAATTTATTACACTAAAACATAATAACTGCATCATCTTAAATATATATTTCTTTTTAAATAACCCATAGATTAAATAATATATGTATAGTAAAATGAAGATATAACATTTTATAAAACCTCTTTAATTTAAAATATTACAAACTTATAATAGATCAATCAGATCTCAGATCATAAAATAATATTGTCTCTTTTATTCAATGTTTTTCTTTATCGCTGATCAAGGATCGTGTTGCAAACTTATAATAAATAAGCAGCATATTTTGCTTTATCTTCAGCTCTATATAGTTTGTCTTTTTTGTGATATGTTGAGAAGCTAATCTCATCCAGGCCATGACTTTTAGTAGCGGTTTAGTCTTACATTGTTATAAATTTTTCTATCACATATATTATTCCAAGGAATTGGGGGACACTTTTCACAATTCTATCATTTATATAGTAGAGTAATGCCACGGGATCTGATTGGTTCATCAGAATCAAAATTACGCAGAACTACGATTACTCGTCGAACCTCCCCTTCACCCTTACCTCGTTCTTATTAAAGTATGACTACCAAACAAAAAGAATACTCGTTATACCCACCTTCATTTCCAATAGACATAAAAAACTTTTATTAGTAGATAAGTCAATTACTATACGTTTCCATTCCATTCCAAAGTTACCTTAGCCTAAGAGTCTAAGAGCTTATTCGAATTCTTATTCGTTACTTTTTATACGAGGTTCATTTGTAAAAATATATCTTGTTTGGTTTAATTATGAAAATTGGTTAATATTTTGCCCGTGAAAGCAAAAGTAGTAATATGTAACCATAATGAGCTTTCATTTTGTAATAGCTCAGTATAGTAATTATCTTTCCAGCCTTTTGCAAATGTAATAACTATGGTAAGATTGTTATTTTTCTCTTTATGTTAAGAAAATTGTTTCTCATCAGTGAAATTCACAAAAAGTAAAAAAAACATATAGAGGTTTATTTGTTTATGTAGGTTAGCAATCTCTTTTTAATTATTGAAATATACACATTTTAAATCGACCTCTGAACCGACTCAGTGTTAACGTACGCTAAAATAAATAGGACAAACAGATCGAAGCTTAATTTTCATATCAAAATATGTGTTTCATTATTTATCAAGGCGTTCTCCCAAAGCTGATTTATCATGAACACCACGACAAACAACGTCGTAAACGAAAGATATCGATATTAAAACACAAGCGCCGGCGTCTTCTCAACAAATTATTCATACTCGAGCGCCCAATCGATTATAGGGGATGATAGATACGTTTTCAACGCTTTATCGTGTTCAGCTGCACTAACCTCAACTGAATTTATTGGATATATGTGAATATATTTTCAATGGCCGTATTATGTTTAGCTTTACTTTTTTTTTTATTTATGCCAAAGGGCACAAACAAACAGCCCACCTGATTGTAAATGGTTACCATCGCCTATAGACAACTGCAATACCAGGGGCATTACAACCATGTTGCTGACCTTGGAGACTGTATTTGAATCCCTTTTTGAAGAGCTCCATGTCATTAGCCCTGGGGGAAAACCGAGCTGGAGTACCCATTCCACAACCCTAGCGTACGTGGCAGGAAGGTTCTAGAGAACCTTACTGTTATCGCGTTTCGGCTAGGTTTTAGAGTGTGATGATAAGCAGCCAGCCACCGGCGGAAGGTGTGAGCTTGGAACGGTGATGAGAGCACTATATCGAAAAGTTATTCAGAGCATTCTCCATTGTACATGCGGTAAAAGACATAGAGACCCAAGTCTCTACGAAGTTGTAAGGTGTCTAGACCGAATGTTAGCTCAGGATCGCTGACAATACGAACAGCGCGCCTTTGTACGGAGTCAAGAGGAGAAAGCTGGTAGGCAATGAAGCAATGATGGCTCAGAAGTAGCGTGTATGACTTAGCGTCGATTGACGTGAGTTCGAATCCCTGCAATGAGCCTGAGCTTTCGGTGAAGGAAAACATCGTGAGGAAACCATAGCATGCTGGTAGGGCATTTTCTACTGGCTAGCTACCACCCTCAAGTTGAAAATCTGTCGCCAAGCACCAATAGGTGTGTTCCGGCAGCTGTACTTGAGAGCCAGTCTTCCACTAGGTTTAGCTTGTTATCATCTTGGGCTACATCGTCACTTAACATCAGGCGAGATTGTGGCTAATACGCCAAACCTATAGCGATAAAAAAAGGCAGAAGCACCGGCCCATAAGATTTAATTATTTCAGCAGATTATATTTTCATTGTTTACATCGTCGGGATAAATATCCGCAATGAAGATGTGTAAGGTCACAGAAACTTAATAACTGCGATAGAATCTAAATACATATATACAAATGACAATACCTTGTTTTATTTTTGTCAACTAGACGGTCAGCAACTTTTTTATTATTACGTAGTCTATTCACGAAAAAAAGGCTATTCAAACGATAGGGATTTTTTTATTAAAAAAAAAAACTATCCTGTCATTGTTTGCTCGTTGTCTTAGTAATGATTGTGTAATAATTGTTGTCGTCAGGTCGATCGTGTAAAAACAATACAAAAGCTAGGTTTGACAAGAATTTCGCCATCAAGTCATTTTACAATGGCATGTCAAAATTGTAGATGAAGGCAATTCATTTTTTGTTAGGTTTAATGTGTTTCAATTAATATGTACCAACGGTTTTTTGGGAATGTGCATGCATTTATTGATTTGTATATTGAGTAACACTAAAAGCTGGTAGTAAACGAAAACATCGTAAAAAATCGTGAACGTTAAAGAAATGGTCTCGTAGTACCGCCTTAGTGCCACACCTATTCCTGCAGAAAGAACATTAATACCTCATCTACGGCAGCTGGTCGGAAGGGTGCGATTAGCAACTGGCATACGAGGCGTTTCTGTTCATTCCTCAGTAGTCGTAACCTATTATTGTCTGCCTGTAAATAAAACATTGTTTTTTTTTTAACTGGCTACCACTTACATCAAGTAGATTGTATACCTGCTTGCTACGTAATGGAATAAATAAAGGAAAATATGAACTGTTATGAACTGGTAACTCAACATTTGAAATCACTGATGCGGTGTGGTGATGATCCGGTATCGCCCTGTGCGAAAGCATTTTTTCCTAGTAGTGAAGTATTTACTGGTATTATGTGTTATGTATATCTGCATCTCAATATTAAGAAAATATCATAAAGTAAACGATTTGAATAAAGTTGAAAAGAGAAAAATTATAACCCTGTTATACCTGAGATGTATAGAACGTTCTAGAAAACAAACAAATGATGCGGTAAGGTTGGAGCACGTAGCAAATTGTTGCAACCCTAAGCTGTATTAGGTGGTCGCACATAGAGTTAATAGCCAATTTGTATCGTAAAGCAACAATTTAACCGCAGATATACTGCCGTTTGAATAGATTGGACATGGCGATTTGCGATTAAAATAATTAGTAACATTATCTTAATCTATATAATAAATTATAATATGTATAATAATTGTACGAACTGTTAGTTTATAAACAATGTAGTCAGATTGTTAACTGTCGGTAGTTTGTGAACGGATACTACAATTTGCAATCTAACTGTTAAACTTTCTTACTTAGTTTGTGGTTGTGCTCATAAACTAACCGTTGCAATAAATTAGCTGTTGTAAATTTACATTTTTCAAGGCCTAGTATCATGGTTTTGCATATTTAATAAACATAGCCTCAAAAAATCAAAATTGTTAGTGTTTGTTCACAATGTACCGACAGTTTACAATCTGACTACATTGTTTATAAACTAACGTTTCGTATAATTATTCGGTGACATATTATATAATACTTTGTCTTGACTGATTCAACATTGTCTAGATCAAACAACTAAGAATATAAATATAATGATTATTCGGTTCGGATTTACTTGATGATGAGGATTTACGAGATGTTGAGGAGTACGGATATGTCAAGTGGGGAAATGAAAGTAATATATAACTAGAAGAGGGTTAAATAAAAAGGTGGACTAATGTACAAATATAGGAAGACTGAAAAAGATATGCATTGTGTGAGCAATGATACGTGTGTTAAAGGTGTGAATACTGAGATCTGAAAGCATCTTGTGCTGTCCCTACTTAATGTAGGATAAGGGCAAGGGAAAAAATAAGAGTAGCTGATATTGTAAATTCTAGAATCCGGACAACGGCTTCAACTACGTTAAATATTTATTATAGTAAATTATCAAAGAAAGCAAGTTAAAAATTCCAAAAAATCATTATCAGCCATTGAAGTATAACGTAATAACATGATAGATTAGCTACTTTAAACAAAAAACGCTGTACTAATTGCACTTGGGACGTAAGCGAGGAGTATTATTTAGGTTGATCAATCGGATACGATACATTTTGCCTACTTTTTAGTTAAAGTCCTGTAACTTCTGTTATACATACAAAAGACAATGTTATCACGGTTTTATTAATTTGTAGTTTTTTTTTAGAAAAGATTTAATTGTTTATAATAATCCCAAAATTGTATAGCTGTAACGTGAATAAAGTCACCAGTGTTATCTAATATATTGTATTTCTTACTGAAAACAACATTACCTGAAAATTTCTCATTCACGTCACGTTTCCAATGCCAGCGGCGTTTTAGTTTTAAAGTATATCCCGGGAAAAATAAATCTTAAGCATATTTCGAAGACGTGTTAAAGTGAAGGTATATTAACCTTAGAGTAAATCCAGAATAAATCTAAATATTAAAATAAGGTTAATGGAAAGGTGAAAAGAGGGGTAAAAGAACTCTCTTGTATATGTAATTGAAGAAATCTTTTTGCTGGGTTTGTTTGTTTTGTTTTTATAGTCAAACAATTTAGAATTAAAACTCACCATGATTTGACTCGAGTGCAAATCGTCAAAGGATGGAGATTTTATAATATACTGTAATTGATTACTGAAAATTTATACACAAAGAGATCTGTGCTATTTGAGGATTTCTTTCGTGTTAATCACAATATATTTAATAATAATAACAAATATTCTAAAGCACTCAAGGTTAATATGACTTTCTATTTATCGAACGAAGTTTTAGAATAGGATAAACAATTACAGGTATTTATTACCTTTGTTTATTCTTTATAGATTTAACGTTTGACCACAAACTCACCTGATGTTATGTGACGATGAGGCTTATACGCTAAGCCTAATGGGGGAACTGGCTCTCAATTGCATCTACCCGGAACACACTTATAGGTGCTTGGCGACAGATTTTCAACTTGAGGGTGGTAGCCATTAGAAAATGCACTACCACCATGCTAAGGTTTCATAGTACAATATAATGAATTATCAATAAATACATGTTAATAAATTTGAAGTTCTATCAGTACCTACATGCCCCTAATTTTTAATCCAAATTTTGTGACAGTTATCTATTATAAAAACTACTAACCATGAATATGATATTGAAAAAAAAATTGTCTGTCTGGATTTAACTCAAAGATGGCTTGACCGATTTTAATTAAATATTGTATTTAATTTTATGTCATTCCGCATTAATTGATGGAGTGTAAATTTTATCGAAAATTATTATAGAAATAGTAAAAGCAATATTTTTTTAATATTACTAATTCGCCAGCGATTTTGATGAAATTTTGTAATATTCCTCAATTGAAATGAGGGTATAAAAGATGACAATAATACTTTTAGAAATATTAAAATATGTGTATAAATTAAAATGAGACAAAGAAACAATATCTTAATAAACGCGCGATACCAGTTACTATCATTTAACTATGTATAGAAGTATAAATATCATTTTGCATGAATATGGGAAATAAATTAGTTACCTAAAATAAAATTCAGGTCATGTAAACAAAACAACATTTAACTTACATTGACGACTATAATTCAGATTAAAAAAAATGAGTATAATTTTCTTGGTTGCAAATATAAAAATAATTCAGAGATTTAGATAATAGTATGTTATTTTTTACCCAAATGTTCAGTATCTAACGTCACTTCTAGTATAACATAGAATTCATTTTGTCGACCTAAATCTTACCTATCTGTGGCGTGGTATTCTTGTTAAACTGATTTGCGAAAATGGTTAAAAACCTAGAACAGAGACTTCACACTCAAGTTTATCTGGCGGTATAAACCAGTAAGCTTTTATAGTTAGTATAATCAGGGGTGTATATAATTAAATATTATATTTTTTGCCCGTAAGTATGTTAATCGTAATTTTGTTTATTTTAATTAATTGTGCTTTGGGTATTTTCTTAATATTAAAACTGCCTGATCAATTTATTATAATGTAATTTTTTCCATAACACCAGGTAGATGCCTCCCCGAATCTGGTTCACTACAGATTTTGCTCAATTTTTTAATGGATTGTAAACAGCTTAACGTAATACCCTCATTTCGTTTTAACTTTCATGTAACGATTTCTGTATAAAAATAAATACTTTCAAGTTTTTCCACGACACATAATGTTCATCACTACACCAACCTACCACATATAAATAACTAGCTGTGCCCGCAGCTCCGCTCGCGTGAACTACAAAATGCGACGGCTCCCACGCATAAAGTCGAAACACATTTTTTGAGTAAAATTGTATTTTGTGTCATTAGAACCATAATATACCGTATTAAACATTCCTGAACCCTAATTACTGAATTCCTGAATACTATCCTCCTACTATCCTGAATACTAATAATATCTTCTATAAATTATGAGTTTTTGAATTACACAAATGAACTATATCAGTAACGTTTACAAAACTAGCTCTCCTGAAAAATATCGTTTTTTGCCTTACGACCTTATGCGTGGGAGACGTCGTGCTGAGCGCACGCACTAGTTGTGCTGCCTCAAAAACGCTTATTGTGGGTGATCCTTAGAAGATAAGCATATGCTATTACTGACTTTTTTATAGTTCTTTTGAAGATCTACAATTATGTACTACATTAATTTGATATATCTCTTATGGTTTACTCGGCGTAAGTCATTTAAGCGCCCCAAATGCGTCTTTTTTTCCGAATTGATTGAACGTTATCGTCACTGCTTATTTCCTATATTATTTTATGTAACAAAATATATCCAATAACCTGGACAGATAACATATCTATGAATTAAAGGAAGAACCATGTAAATCGGATTAGATGTTTTCGCGTTAAAAGATCATAAAAGGACAGAAAGATAGAGATACGTTGAGTTTTATAATATGTATAGATATTTATTTATACATTATTTTTCAATTTAATACAATAAAAAAATACTGAAAGTAATTACTTTACTTCATCATGTAGCACTTCTGTCATATGAAGCGCGTGAAGAATTCGATTTTAACCTGTCCTAAACGCGACAAGAGAAGAACAGAAACTCTACTTCAATTTTCTCGCGACCAAAATGAAACGACAATGTTCACGAAACTATCGATCTTTCACGTTTTGGCTCCTCTGAGCGCTCCCAAGGCCAATACACACTGTTGGAAAGTGTTCAACGGTAATCTATTAGGGGTTGAAATATTGAGTCCGGGAATAAAGTGCTCGTGAGTGCCGTGTCCTGTGTGACTACAGAGTTGGGTGGTCGCCACCAGCGCTCGTCGGCGGTTGCAAATTGCTACAGTTTTGGCATCGCCAACCGACTCGTAATTTCACTCAATCAACGTACAGAAACCTTCGCTAAACATACGATATCGAAAATAAAGTAAAAGAATAGCTAATAAGTTTTTATTTGACGGGTGTGTAAAAATGTTACACTTCTGTTACATGCTGCATACGCAGTTAAAAAGGCACACACACAGATAAGGTAAGCGCGTTGGGGGTGACAGGTGTAAGTGTCAAACAATATGTTAAGACTTAAGATACCCAAGCCTACTTCAGCTGCATATGAAAATAGCAATGGCGTATAGTGGGAAACTGTTCATAGTGATTCACTTCGCTAATGGTCGACGCGTTGGAGGATCATCCGTCGGATGTCGAGTTTCTACTTACGCAGGTCGGCATGACAGTGGCGACTTTCGATGGATCGTTGATCTCTTGATTTACTATCAGGCATAGTTCCGTCACTTTGCCCTGCTATTGTTAAAAGTAAACGTCTTTGTTACTCATACTACAGACAAAACATGCATAGACATTGTTAAAAGGTGATTTCTGATCTTTTATAACGCTTTAAATTTCTTAATTTGTTTCATGCATCACAAGAAGGCGTTGTCTCTTGTAGAATAGGATTATATCTAAATAGGTAGCTAAGATGTACTTTCAATCGTCCGTTCGTAAATAAATGTATTCTCCTTCGTCTTATTATCCCATCTACCATTTTGTTGTAGGGCTTCCTTAATCTATGCCATTTCTCATTATTTGGTGTATAGTTTTGTGGTTTTCTATATCTTTTTGACATTTTTCCTAAGATCTTCCACATTATTTCTCTTTCTGAGATCAATAATTTCAGTTTTCGTCAATCGCAAGTATCAACTGTATTTTATAATGTAGTAAAAAAGTGCTTACCCTATTACCCGTGGGTCACAAAAAGGTGTTATTAAGGGCACTTGCACTTAACGTCGGATCAACGGGCTGAGCGAGTTTAGGGCAAACATGATAATGCCATTAAGAGGGCGATCCTTTCGAGGGAGTGTCTCGGGAGTGTAAGTTTAGTACTACTGGCAAACTATAGTTAAATTACTGTTGAGATTATAGTTTTAAATACGACATATTTTGCGAAATACTTATTATTTATGATTTTACATTATATGTAGGTGAGTACATGTCTCACTTTTTTTTTATTTACCCATTGACCGCAGCTTCGTATCTGGTTTTGGCAATACCGGATTTTTAGCTGATAACCAAGTCTTATCAATTTCTAGGTATTTGCAATCGCTCGTAGACCTTGGAATGACGTAATAATTAACTCTGCGGCCGTGCCTTCCCTCGTAAAAGTTATTTATACAGTACTGAGGGATTTGTAGACTGAAATTAAATTTTAACTTGTTTACTTTAGAGATGGAATTATATTTAATGACTGTGTTGAAAAAATGTCCTTTGGTCTAATGATACCACAATAGTGACCGATAATAACTTAGTGATGATGGTCGCCAGCAACCTAATGGTGAATTTATCGCAAAACCACCAGCTAGCCAGTAAATCGCTAGTGCCTAAACACACATTTGCACTGATAAGCCTATTAATACCAATACCAATTCAATACCATATTGAATTGAAGCAATGATGGCTCAGTAGTAGCTTGTACGACTTCGACGTGAGTTCGAATCCCTGCAATGAGCCTGAGCTTTCGGTGAAGGAAAACATCATGAGGAAACCTTAGCATGTAGGCAGGGCTTTTTCTAATAACCGACTGGCTAGCTACCACCCTCAAGTAGAAAATCTGTCACCAAGCACCAACAGGTGTGTTCCGGCAGCTGCACTTGAGAGCCAGTCTTCCACTAGGTTTAGCGTGTTATCATCTTGGGCCATATCGACATTTAACATCGGGAGAGATTGTGGCGACTACGCCAAACCTTAACCAATAAAAAAATTATAAAAACTGTGTATTTTTTAGGAGTACGGCAAAGTAATGGTACTGTTCATAATAATAAGCACAGTAAAATAAAAAAAAAAACAGCGACAATTGATAAATAGGCTATCCATCGCCGACCGTCGCTGTCATGCCAGCCTGCAAGCCCCTTGCAACTGGATATACAGTGGCTGATCCCGAAACGCGATAAATCAAAAGAGAGTTACTACGACGAGTTTATCATTATGTGCATGGTGGGTCCACTCGCATAATTACAGGATATACACTGGCTGGTCCCAAAACGCAATAAGGCTAAGCGTGCCAATATGACGGGTGTATAGTACTCGCGATTTAATCAGACTTGATTGTCATTACCTATCACCCATTTTGTCAAATAACAAAACACTATTGAGTTCTTATTGATTTGAATAAAAACAATCTCCAAATATACCATTTATCATAAATGTCTACATATATAAAAAAAACTGATACACAATAATTCATCTCTCTGACACAAAACTGTGATACTCCATTTGTTTTTGTTAGATAGAGAAAAATGTTTCTGGTAATAGATAGTCAGAACAAATAGATACAAGTTACGTTTAGGATGTATTAAGAAATGTTTGTGTACGTGACCCCCCATCCACATTTAAATTTATTATTATCAAAAAGTTTGCTGGCCCGAGAGACGTTGTTTTTCCCTTGTGACTCGACCACAGCGCTTTCTACCCCGTTTTTTCTGATAACTTTTCCATGATCATAAAAAAAATTACACACATCTAACCTGTGAATCGTGAGTTTTGAGTTCACACTAAAATCTGATGGAAAAATGGAAGTTTAAATTTTACAGATTTTGAAATTGCTCTTGGAAACTTTTCCAATTTTTCTTGTCATAAAAACCTAATTCTTATCATTACAAACATTTTCATTTTAAAACAAAAATTAGACAAATTGGTCGAGTCGTTCTCAAATGACGGAGGTCCTCCATGGTCACAGCCAAGACTACAAGTTGTCGGCAAACCGAAGATGGATGATGTACTCGCCGTTTATATTGATACCTAGTACTTCTCAGTCCAGAACCATGAAAAGATCTGCCAGTGCAGCGGTGAACAGTATAGGAGAGATAACATCTTGCACGACTCCCCGCTGCAACAAGATAGGTTTCGAGTTCTGTTCCTGCAGTCAAACTAAAATAGTGTCGTTTTCATACAAAAACTTCAACACCGATAACTTCGATATACCGGTAGCCAACTTGACACCGCTGGAGAGACTGCAATAAAGCCCAGGTCTCAGTGGAATCGAAAGCTTTCTCGTAGTCCATAAAAAGGGGCAGGTTACAGTCTTCGGTCTTCTGTATAATCTGCCCTAATTCGTGTATGTGGTCTACGGTACTGATCCCTTTCGGAAACCGGATTGTTCGGGAGACTGGAACTTACGAGCTAGACGGTTCGTAGTAACTCTCGAAAATAGCTTATAAACATGGCTAAAAAGTCAGATGGGGCCTATAATTGTTTTTAAATAAAAATAAAATATGTGGACACAATTTCACACACGGCCATTTAATTCCATACTAAGCATAGCTTGTATCATGGTAATTAAACAGCTGATATACTATACATATATATATATATATTTAACACCCAGACACACAACTGACAATTATGCTCATCACACAAAAGTCAGTCATGGGCGGGGATCGAACCCGCGACCTCTCGGCTCAATAGTAGGGCTTACTACAACTGCGCCACGAGGTCTGTCTATTTGCATTTTGTCGCTCTTTTTGAAGAAGAGTACCACCACACTTTTGTTCAATGCCTGCGGCGTTTTACCTTCGTGGATGATGAAATTTTAACATAAATATCTAATAATAACTTTATTAAATTATAGTTTCAACTACAACACTATGACGCTTATTTCTACGACATAATTATTTTTGATACGAAGTTCCTTATGGGGCGTTGCGGAGGGGTACCCTGGCCGGCAAAAAACGTCCGTAACGTTAGAAAAATTCGTAAGATTTTTTATGTATTGTCTATGTATGATGGATTTACAGTGTCTAATGTATAGTCTACGTCATGACTGTTATTATTATTGCAGTTTGCTAATATTATTATATATCTTTATAAATCATTATAAATAAAATAAAGGTGTTAAGATAATTTTGTAAAGTATTTTTTTTCATATTTATCGATAAAAAAATCATAATTAAAAATGTATACTCGAATAATTATTTTCTTTATACCTCGAACAGAACTTGAAATTAATATTTATATTGAGGAACTTCGTTCCTATCTGGTCTCCCACGACACCACGGTTTTTTTTTCGATATTAGCGCCCCTTGAACTAGGCCGAGCCTGTATCTCAAACGCTAGAACAGAAATAACTTTGTAACAAATAATAAATCCCTGAATACGTACCGGGAAACTGGAATAGCATAGTAAATCAAACAAGTCGGTCTGATCTGTCATTTCCCGGTACTCAGCGTGAACAATTAATATGTATTTCATAGATGAATTGGCTCTGCCGTTGACCACATGCATTATTTATTCTATGTAATGGATATAAATAGATTATTAATGTTTTACCCATTTTTATTTAAATACAATAATAGATCGAAGAGTAAATGATTAAAAAAGCGTGTGTGTGTGTGTTTTATGTAACAACGTACGTAAGAAATTCTATTTCTTAGGCGTAACAAAAAAACATAACTCCAATAATTTTATCCCACGTGCCAATAACATGATGAACATTAATGTTAATAATGTTAATTCATATAACTGTTTTTATATCAATTAAAGTCAGTAAAATAAAATCACATTATCATTGGTGACTAACTTCATCATGTTGTACTCCTGCCACATTATGTGCGCACAGCTCTCAATTTTACGCGCCAATTAAGTGTAAATTTAAAGATATATATAGATATGTCAATATATTTTATTTCTTCTTCTTTTTCGTAACATAGCAACCGGTCTTCTTTATTGAAGACCATTACTGCCATTTTCAAGTGTATATAGTTTCCAGTGTTATGACGATTTGTATATCCTAACAAGATGGTGGCTCCCTTGTTAGAACTTTCTAGGGAGTTTTTGTGGCATCTCAGAATTCGTGATTGATGTTACTATTTCCAACTCACTTCACTTATGCACAATAACCAATGCTTTATTATGCATAACGCCACCTGTATTACACAATATAGGGTCAAATAACACAAATTTATGAATAAAAAATAAAAACCAGTACATAACAGTTTGAGATTCCGCCAAAAACTCTATATTCTATTTATTTATTTATAAATAGGAATCCGGAACAAGATAGACAAGACACAATGATAGCAATCCAATTTTCCTTGAAACCTTCAACTTATTATCCAACATAAGCCCCGTAAATATTATTATGTTGTCAGCGAAAATAATTATCTCGGAAAAGGGAAGAATTCGATTCTACGTAGTGAATAGAAATCCGGCTCATAACGAAGCATCCGAATGATAAATTATTTGCAAGCCTGACATTGTGGCCTAAGATGCTTGTCAAAAAATATTAATTACCCACTGTAGGGGAAGTGCTTTGACGTCACTGTATCTTTGGACGTTATTCATAAAGATAGGAAGAATTTATGTCTATTTTTTGAGTTGCGGGAGCGTGACTAAGTAAGATATGATCTTAGGGTGCGTCTACTTACACCAACCTAAACATATATAATTCTATTCTTAGAATTTTTATTATATTTTGCCATTGGTTTCGAGGGCGCGTTAGGCGCCAGACAAGAACTGAGAATTACCGAGAGGAGCCGAATTCTAAATGCCTAAACCAAAAATATTGTTAACGTCGTAGTACTGTAAGTTTTCTATCAGTAATTCATAATTTTAGGCGACTGAAACCGTTGGCAATATATAAATCGGGTCCATCGAGAATAGAACTATAATTGCCCTGTAAGTTCCAAGATAGGAATATGAACTTGTTAACATACCATAAGAATATTTAATAATACAGACACCGAATATACCAAATTTTATTACATGCAATACGCAATAAAGCTTTAGTATCCAAACAAGCCATGCCTACGAATTGATCATTTCATTTTTATTGTACAGTCGATTCAAAACTTATGATATGCAATAAAACATCGCATTGAACGATTTATATAAAGTTCAGATGTATCCTTATTCAATGGCTAACTTACTGATCTTAATGTATCTTCAAATATACCAAGATTTATGAAAAATGCAATTAATATTTTCTCATGATTTTAAATTAAATGTTTAAACTAATCATTTCTCGATAGTATTTAAATATATTTACTGAAAACATTGATTTCTTTTTTTATTCTACATAGGTGGCAATTAAGCATACGGGCCGCCGGATAGTAAGCGGCTACCGTAGCCTATGTACGCTTGTAATACCACAGGTATCACTAGCGCGTTGCCAACCTAGAACCCCCCTTTACCAAGGAGCTCTGGAAACCCTACTCACTGCAGGAACACAACACTAGGTTATTTTGCTGTGATCTTCTGTAGGAATAACTCCAGTATTCCACCAGACGGGCTGCACGAAGTATACAGAAATTTCCACACAAATTTCTCACTACCCTACCTCTTTTATAAAATTTCGCTTAATATATTGACTTTACTCACAAAGCTAAAGCTTTTTTTTATTGTAACACGACCATGTGACAGCATTGTACCTGAAGGTAATCACGTTACAATTCAGAAAAAAAAGGTGGCCATTAAGAGTTCGGCAATCCGTCGAAAGTCGACCTGCATGCTTCTCCGTAACTAGATATGGGTCCGAAACACTGATCTCTAAACGCGACTAACCAAAAAAGAGTCGATGTGACGGTTTTATCACCATGTACATTTCGACTCAGTTGGATAAAAATCCCTACAACCAAGCTCGATTACAGGATATACATCAGCTGATCCCGTAACGTGATACGGTCTATGATAGTCGCCTTCCCATCGAACACAATCGTCATGTTTTACAACCAAACTTACTGCTGTAGTGAGGATCTTACTAATGAAATCGGTTATACAAAATAACTAAATTCTACTAAATCTAAACATAAATAGATCTATTCTTGAAAATACTAGATAAGTTTCTGTCGTTCAAGTTATACTCCTTTTGGCACATTTAGAAGAGAGTAAAATTGAGAGCTGACATCAAAAGAGAGTGCGACATGATGACGTCAGCCATTAATGGTGTTAATGTGAATTCATTTTAATGACTTTAATTTTTTATTAATGTAAAGTTTTTTTAACTTCATTCTGTTGTTAGCACGTGGGATGAAATTTCCGAAATATTTTTGTCTTGTTACTCCAAAGAGGTACTCTTACGTGCCTACATAAGGACACACATTCTTTTTAATTCATTATTTGTATATCTTTTCTACCTAGCCACTATTGCAAACGTATGCTTTAATACAAGTTATTGGTGAACCCTGATTGCACACACGAGTGACGGAGCGCTGCTCGCATAGATAAAAGGATTTCCTCATAATTCTCTGTTGTCCATTCCACCAACAGGCGAGTGAATAAAGCCCATAATAACCAATATATATTTTTGTCAATATATTTACTGATACGTATTTATTTTGTAATCCATATTTAACACTGAAAACTTTTGTTTTGTTTCAAAATCCTTTCTATTTTCTATAAAATTTTAACTAGTTGCATCAATTGTAACTATAGTTTTGTAATAAATCACATTTTTAAGAATAAACCAATCTAACAAAAATCGTTTTTTAGATTTTATGATAAAACGAGATAAATACGTGAAAAGGCCACACAACAAGGGAATTACAGTCCAACAGACACTGCATTCAGAGCAAAATAAGCGAATTACAGGATGGTCCGTCTCTTTCTTATTAATCTTATAAAATATAATATCCTTAACCATTTTAATATGAAAATGCACTACAGTATTTTAGTCATAATTTCATCATGATATTACGTTAAAATTGAAGTAAACTTAAATTTATTAAAATATTTATTTTGTGTTAATAATAAACTGAATTATATCTTCAAATAAAATATTTTGATTTTTTTTACTAATAAACTGAAACTCAAAGACACATATTTTACAGATATTTTATAATAATAAATTGCAATAGGTATTGCAATAGGTATTGTGTCGTGAGGCATTTTAATTACTAACTTGCGTTATTAAAATAAAATAATTTTAATTCACTTGAAACAAATTGGAAAAGTGAAAAAGCTCGAGAAATTGGTATCGCGTGAATTGACTGAAGCAGACCAACAAACACGCATTAAGAGCTGTGTTACTATACTCAACCGTGACAATAACGTGGGAATTTTGAATCGTATTGTTACTTGTGACGAAAAATGGTTCCTTTACAAAAATCGGAAACGCTCATCACAGTGGTTGAATCCAGTAGAACCAGCCAAATCCTGTTCCAAGCGAAAGCTGACTCAGAAAAAGATACCGGTGTATGTTCGGTGGACCAGTGCTGGTGTTATACACTGCAGCTTCTTAAGATCTGGCCAGACAATAACGGCAGATCTGTATTGTGAATATTTGCAAACCATGATGGAAAAGCTACCCGTTAACCAACCGAGACTGGTCAATATCTCTAGCTCCCCGCTGCTTCAGGACAACGCTAGATCCCATACTTCATGACAGACGGTGGCTATATTAGAGGAACTGCGGTTGGAATGTCTTCGACACCCACCTTAATCCCCGGACCTTGCTCCAACAGATTACCACTTTTTTCGGAATTTGGACAATACCTTGCAAGGAAAAAAATTCAATTCCGATGAGGCTGTCCAAACTGCCTTTAAATTTTATTGTTTCTCGCTCCCACAATTTTTTCATGCTTGGAATCAAGGAACTACCTATATAATGGTGAAAGTGCATAGATAATAATGATACATACTTCGATTGATTAAATTTATAATTACATTTTTTTTTCGTTTTACTTTTTCCATATAAAACACTAATTTCATATGTAAGGACCTATTAGATGTTTATTGTTATTCTTAAATTTTAAGAGCTTTTACACAATTCACATATTATTATGTAGCCCCATCGTAAAACAACCTAGTATCCTCGCATATTAACATAAATAAGATTTATTATGCATATTTAATCATAAGATGCAACTTAATTTGAACAGACTAGCCTCCTCATAATTGGAGGCACTCGTATCGCCTAATATTTTGCTATAAATTTCAACGTCTACCTTATTTAAACCAAATATGCAAATATTAAAAAGACGGTGTTATTTGGTTACTTTCACCTGGTTTCTTGTTATTTGATGAAAGAGGAAATTTTCTTAAAATCGCTGATTCTACTTTTTAAATAAGGATGCAGTTTTATACATTTTGCTTTTAGTAAACAAAATTGCTTACTAAACTGTATGTTTGGCAAGAACGGAACGGCTTTGTATTAGTTTGTAGCAAGCAACACGACAGTTTTATTTAAAACAGGACGTAATATGGTCTCGCTATCTGTAGTATTATAAAAGATAGTAGATTTTAAATGCATTCAATTTAATACTAGCTGTGGCCGCAACTTCACTCGCATGGACTACAGAATTATTTTTTATGAAAATATTGTGATTTTTGTTGTAATAAGGACTATATATTGCCTTTTCAAATAATCACCACAATAAGCAGTCGTGTGTTGAATGCATCCAGCACGTTCCTCAACCTTAACCAAGTCGTCGGTCCACTTTGTGGCGGGTCTGTTCACGCTACGTCTTCCGGTACGTGACCACAACTCGATAACTCTTCGGCTACATGGACCATCCGTTCTACATCACTGCCCCTAAAGTTTAGGAATTCTTACAACTAAGTCGGTTACTTCGGTTCCTATTCCTATTCCTAATGTAATCACGTAAAGATATTCCGCAAAATACATATGGAACGCAAAAAATATCAATTGTATTACATTTTTTTTAATAAGTAATAAAATTTAAACTTCTTTGTCAAAGAGCTATCAGTATAAAAACATAGAAAATAAACTGAACATAGTTATAACTCTAGTGGGTACATCCGAACTAAACCGCAAGAAAACGAATGCAAATTATTAATACATTTTATTTGATGATTTTACTATAAAAATTATTTACAGTCCTCATTAAATACAAAGTATGTCCTTAATTAAGAAATCGCCAATGGAATGTTAATTTATGTTTTTCGGAAAAATTCACTACTCGTATTATCAAAGTTGCATTCATTTGGGGATAAAAACTCGCAGTGAGATATTTAATGAATAGCGTGGTGCAATTAGCCTCTTTTTGCCTCTTTCACAGCGTTAATTTCAAGAAATACTAATTTAAAACCAACATAATATTTCTATGCAAACGAGACGTTTTTCACTAAGATTCCTTGTACCTTGATCGCATAAATGTTTTTTAAATATGGTTATATAAGCTGCATTACGTAAAATTTACATTGTATTGTACTTTATTTAGGTAAATACTAATAACCACACGCGGATTTGTACACTTAACTCCAATATAAATCCAAAATAACAATAGAGAATAGCCTGTATCACACAAGAATAAATCTCTAAATCTGAATATAAACTAATCGCTTTCTATTAGTCAAACATTATTCAGAATCGGATCAGTAGTTCCACAGATTACCTCCTACAAACATACAAACTTTACCTCTTTACAATAATAGTAGTTTTACTAAAATTTGGAACTCGATTCATTTACCATGCCTTTCAAAATTGTAGGCCCAGGGAGTATCCTATAGATTTTTATTATTTATCAGTGTTATACCTTAGTATTCGATATTAATTTCAACTTTCTACCTCAAGCTGTTTCCGACAAAAAGGACACACGGACAGATAGACAGAGACAATAGAGTATGAGTGAGTTCGGTTTTTTCCTTATAGGGCATGGAATAATAAAAACGGTGCTCAGTCATCGTCTCCAGTACGCATATGACGTGACGAACAATAACAGTAAACAAAGCTATTTATCATAATTTTACTACATATCTTATCACTGCGGCTTGTATAAATAATAATTTAAAAATCCAATAAATGTTTACTTACTTATTGCGAAATTAAATAGAAGTGATGTGAAAACGCATAGATGTCTTAGATTTATTTCAGCATTACCCCATATTAACATATAATCAAATGAGTAAATTATTAAAAGCCAACCACGGGGCTCAGTTTACTAACAAGGGCAATGGAGAGGACTATGCTCGGAGTTTCTATGCGTGATTGAATCTGAAATGAGAAGATCGCCAAAAGAGCCAGTCTCCGGCTTAGTCTTAAAATTATTAGATTTAAGTAAAATAATCACGTAGGTCATAGGACGGATGGACGATGGAGCCGAAGAGTTCTAGAGTGGCGACCACGCAACGGAAGACATAACGTGGGCAAACCCGTTACAAGGTGTACCGAAGACGTGATGAAGGTTGCAAGAATCCTCTGGAAGCGAGCAGCGCAGGACCAGTCTTTATCGCTATCTTTCGGGAAGGCCTATATCCAGCAGTGAATGTAATTCAGCTGAAATTTACAAATAAATTAAAGGGGTTTTTGAAAACAATCTTGTATTTCTTTCTGTGAACCGGTTATTTTTGTTATTATTTCAGCAAAACAGTATTGGCCGAGCGCAGAGGGTGCGAACATTGCATTAACTCAAACAATCGCTTCAGGCAGACTGGTTTTATTCTACAAAAGCGAAATCCTATACTTAATTTAAGAGTATATTAGGATGTGTATGACTTATTTTCGCCTCGGGATTTTATTAAACATTGTTCCATCTGGTTACCTGCACGGTGGTAATGCATTTTGTAAATCCCGCCGTGTTAGCAACATCTGACGTTCAAAAACTTTCATTAAGCATATATAGGTTTATTCCGGCAGTTTTACCATCTTGGGCTACAACGTTACTTAACATCACGAGATATTATGATGAAACGCTACATCTGATGATAATAAGCACAGTAAAATCCAAAAACAACTGCCACCACCGAGAGATTGGCTAGCCGTCGGCAGTCGTTGCTGTCACGCCGGCTTGCAAGCCTCTGTCACTGGTCACGCGACAAACCTAAAGTGAACCACTATGATGAGTTTATCACTATGTGTATGGTGGCCTAAGCGTGCCACTTTGGTGAATGTTACACCTGGTGAATGGTGATTGCAAACCAGTAAGGCACAATTGTCATGTTTTACTACCCAGTATTGTATTACAAAAAAAGATAAACGCATTTATGTGATATGCTATTATTCGGCTATGAGTTATACAAACGAAAACTTTTTTTTCAATCTGACTACACTGTTAGCCATAAGGACCCTGAAGCCTCAGACTGCTTTTACAGCTTTACCGGGCTTGGGGACGAAAAGGATCAATCGATACATTGGTTAAAAATTTAACCTTATTGATTATTCTGAACTCGTTCCTTTACGGAACAAATTACGGTTAACAAGATTAGAAGTTAAGTATTAATAGATTTTAGTATCACTAAGTATATCAAAGATTTCTCGAGTGGCGGCCACGTACCTGAAGACGCAGCGTGGGCAGACCCGCCACAAGGTGGTCCCACGACCTGGTAAAAGTTGCGGGAAGCCGCTAGATACGGGCAGCACAGGACCGGTCGTTGTGGCGATCTTTGGAGGAGGCCTATGTCCAGCAGTGGATGTTTATCGCTGAACTGATGATGATGATGAAGTACATCAAATTCCATTAGTTTGGAAGAGTTTGTTCCGTGTTCTTAGAATTTCGCGAATTGTGGTCACTCAACGCAGAATATACAACCCCGACAAAATCACGGTACATGGTGAATGTTTTAAAATTAATTACGAAGTTGTTAAATGCAAGCTTAATAACACGTTGTAACAGATTATAAACATTACCATTGTTTTTGTTCATAACTATTTAATACTTGAACAGTAAAGACTAGCTACATATATACCAGCCTTTATTTAAATAAATATGTGGACACAATTTCACACACGGCCATTTAATTCCATACTAAGCATAGCTTGTATCATGGTAATTAAACAGCTGATATACTATACATATATATATATCTGACAATTATGCTCATCTCACAAAAGTCAGTCATGGGCGGGGATCGAACCCGCGACCTCTCGGCTCAATAGTAGGGCTTACTACAACTGCGCCACGAGGCCTGTCAAAAAAAAGTACTTATGTACGTACGTAAGAAGTTATAGTTCTTTGGCGTAACAAAACAAAATTACTGCAAACAGTTCATCCCGCGTGCCAACAATATGATGAAGTCAATGGTAATAACGTAAATTCATTATACTGACTTCTAATTTTGTTAATTGGGTAAAAATAATTTTAATTAACATTAAATATGTTATCATTAAAATACCGAAGAATTATAAGCGATATACGATTTATATATGATCTAGTTAACTCAATAACAGATTGCCCAGAACTCTTAAGTAAATTAAATTTCCGAGTACCTACTAAGCGTACTAGAAACTTCAGTTTGTTCGTAATTTCTTCTGTAAAACATGATTTATATATAACTGTATATGCTCAAAACTCCACCATTTATAGATGGACTACGCAGTACAACAAGCTTTTCAATGATATTGACTTATTCTACCTTAGACGAAATCAATTTTTAAAGTTAGTCTGTGCAAGGTTAGTTCAAAACTAATACAGGAAACCTAAAACAATCAAATAATAATCACAACACTTACATTCACTCCCTCACACACACACACCCACACATACACGCACACACATCACACACACCATATTATTTATGCAAACATCATTCTAAATACATACATACACACGGTATACGAAATGTAATATTACACTTCTTAATTGGCACTTTAAAATTATATTCTAATATTTTAAAAAATGACAAATAATGTGCTGTTAAGTTTGTATATAATAAATAAATAAATAAAGATCCCGCGAAAAACTCGCAGAAGCATGTTAAGAAAAAAAAACATCTACGATATGAAGTAACTACCAAACGAACTTCACTTGATTCAAAAAGGTGGGATTCGACCGCGCAAAGTTGTTAAATAGTTCCAGTTGCAATTAAAATACTTCACGCTATAAATTTTTTATATTATATACATGTATTAGTAGAATTTTTTATCGTTTGCAATCAACCCGATGTCCGCACACGCTACCACTGAACCATCATTGCTTCAAACGTCTATCAGTAGCATGCCATCACAACCGCCGCTACACACAGATAATAAAAGTCGATAAAATTAATTTACACTATTATCATTGATGGACAACTTCGTCATATTGTTACCACGCGGGATAACATATTTGGAATTATTTTTGATTTGTTTCGACAAGGAAGTTAAACTTTTTTTTATTGTTAGTTACTTCCACCCTTCTTTACAATGCTATGGACTTTGGTAAAATTAAAATCAACTCTCTCATTAATAAGGCATATAAAATAAGACAAAAAACCTTTGGACTAAGCCTGGTTTAAGTTTAATAGATCAATTAAAAGTTATGCCAACGTTGCAGATAGCTTTTCAAGTGGCCTGTAGTACTCTCACTGCACAGTTCACGCCTGTCCCTTTGGGGTTACACAGACATGAAATAAATTTAACAATTCATATGTAACATAATCTTCACTAGACATCTCTCTACATTTAAATAGGTTCATCGAACTGGGGTTAATTACTTTTGAACTCAAGTGACTTGAATTTATTTATCATAATCGATTTTTATCCCTTTTAGTAATATTTTTAGCCTCCGACGCATAAAGAGTATTATAAGCTTAAAAAGTGTATCTGTTTATCTGCATAATAGCTCAAAAACTGATGAAAAGTTTTTGTTTTTTTTAGGGTTCCGTACCTCAAAAGGAATAAAGGAACCCTTATAGTATCACTTCGTTGTCTGTCTGTTTGTCAAGACTCTTTTTCTCAGGAATACGTGGAGGTATCAAGTTGAAATTAATTTCTAAAACTCAGGTTTACAATCCCTTTAAACTTTTAAAAAAATCACACTTTTAGGTCAACGAAATCAAAAGATACGGCTGTTTATGTCGCATTTTTTAATAATTTCAAAGGGAATAAAAACCTATAAGGTACTTCCAGTTGACCTAGAATCATCAAATTTGGCAAGAAAAAAGAAAAAATCCGATAACTGCATATTTGTAGTCACATCATTAATAGAAATTAATTTTGTTATTTGCAGTTGGTAACCGCGGCATATATCGGTGTATGGGGACAATAGTTTTCCAACGACAAAGTTAAGTTTGTCTAGTTTATCTTTTCGTAAAAAAACTTTAAATTCCTCTTAAAATCTTAAATCAGCTCTACCTGTCAAGTATTTTCAAAAACTACACAACGCCATCTAGTGGTGAGTAGTCAAAACATAGCTGTCGTTGATAGAGATAGGCAAAAAATATTGGTATATCCAAATATCGATGTTTTCTCATAAAATTATCGATTTATAACGTCGATGTTTTGGATATCGTACGGAACCCTCGGTGCGCGAGTCTGACTCGCACTTGTTTTTTTTTTCACATATATCTCGATCGAGTGTTAAATGATAATTTATGATCTATGATTAAAAAAGTTGTATTCAAATCATCAGCTGTTTCTAGTTGATTAAGGGATATGAACAACTTCCTTGTGTCTGATCGATTCGTAATTTGGTATTCCATTACTTTCAATAACATGATCTTCAAGAATATGGTAATCTTGACCTGATGCTGCAGCATCATCTGGAATTTGCAGGATATCTAAGTCTTTATCAAAATCCGTGTTTGGACTCGCTGAAATAGCGTCAGTGAGGAAACTATTTGTTTCGTTTTTTTTTTCTTAATTGCCTTTATTTGTATGCATTCCCTTACAACAAACTAGAATTGTCTATGGCAAAAATATACTGCGATCATAACTATTCACAGCAATAAAGAGTAATAAGCTATAAAACAAAATAGTTTTATTTCCTGAAACACTTGTCTTTTTATTATAAAATACACTATACATAACAATAATAACACTGGACAGAAAAATAATGATCCCGTACCGGAATACTTCGATTGGCGAGAGTGTAATATGGTTTCACCTATCAAAGATCAGTTAAATTGTGCAGCATGTTGGGCTTTCAGTGATATTCGTAAATATGTTTATTTCATGTGTAAGTTACATTGTAAAACATCCATCTCTTTAGAAGGGTTTAGCTGAATCCGACCTGAATGACAAGGTTTTTTAAAGCGTAGAATACATAAGTTTTGATAATGAACACAGATGTGAACATGACGGCATAAAGGACCAACACAAAAATAAACCGCCTCAAACATATTCCACAACTACGTAAACGATACTCTGACGTGCACTCACTGTGCACGCACGTTTACCGCCAAAGTTAGGTAAATTAGCCATATTAAGGCTAAACATACTCATATGTTAAATCGCAGAACTAGTCGCTATTGCCGAAATCGGCAAGGAGGGTTATTATTAAAGTTATACTTCTTTTGGTGCGTTTAGTAGAGGTTGAAATTGAGAGCTACGCGCATTATGTGACCGACATTATGATGTTAGTCATCTTTACTCACTATAAAATGAAGTCACTTCCGCTGTCTGTACGCTTAGATCTTTTAAACTATTCAACGGATTTTAATGTAGTTTTCAGCAATAGATAGAGTGATTCAAGAGGAAGGTTTATATATATAATACACACATATTCTAGTATAAAAAGGTCGAAAAATTGAAAGATTTGTAATGTGATGTCGGAACAAACATATTTTTGTGCGCTTAAATCGCAATCGCTGGCTAAACCTAACGAGATTGATCAAATTAATGTTCTACGGAATCGTATATCTTAAGAAGATCGATAAAATGTCCGCAATGGTATATATATATCTTACACTGCCCCATAGTATTTACATTGCAGCCGTGTGAAGCCGGAGCGGGTCGCTTGTATGATAATAATCTAAACTTTTTTTAACCAGTTAACCGGTCAACATGACATTTAAATAATAGGTTTTAACAAAAATCTATAGCTATCGCGCTATACCCAAACGACCTAATAGAGCACGAGAGACCAGGTTATAAGATAAAGTAACATAAGAAATAAGCAGTGACGATAATGGTGAATCAATTCGGAACAAAGATGCAGTTGGAGCGCTCCAATGGCTTACGCTGAGTAAACCATACGAGATATATCAATTAATATTCTACATAATTGTAGATTTCAAAAAATACCTACAAAAATGTTAGCGACACTATACATCTGTTTTCTTAGGATTACCCACAATAAGCATTTTTGTCTTCTGTCTTTTGAGTAAGGGCAGCACCATTCGCGTGTGCGCTCAACTGACATTCTTTATGTAGTCCACGCGAGCGGAATAGAAGAAATCCTAATTTCGTTTGCTAAATTTCTGATAAATACAGTATAACTGGGCAATTTTAGAAGAGTCCTAGTTCTTATAATAATTGATTTATGAAAAATACAATTAATTTTATGGTATGTAAATTTTTATAGTGTCATCATCCAAGGGTAAAACAAAGAAATACGTTTGTATGCATAAAACGTTGCTAGTATTTCTTTTTTATACTTATTTTAGGCTTTCCAAATGAATTCATATATTTTTTTGCAGATCCTACTGGCCTCTTAGCGCGGGCACACACGTATGAAAGTAATTTTGATGACAGCCAGTCAATTTGCGGACCTTTAATAATATGAAGTTGCCCTTAAGCGACGGAGGTCCGACATTCTTATAATTGATGTCCAGATGAGGGCCTAAGGGAAATCTCTGCTCTTACAAATTGACTTATGTTTACGGAGTTATTCAGCAAATAATCATTTGTGGTATTTATTAATACTTCAATAAAGATAATTACTAGACTTCTTATTGTTACTCTTTTCTAGACTAGATTTTAATCTAGGCAAGGCGGTCCGTGCAAAACGTACCGAAATTAGAAATTGCCAACCGGTAACGAATAAAAAAAAGTTATTTTTGACAACTGCTTTTATGAACAATTAACGATATTTTGTAAAATTGATAATACATGATTACTCTATTCGGTTTTCACTATATTATACGTACCAACTTTTATATATTATTGAAATGTGGTCTCGAAGGTCGGCAACATGGTTGTATACCCCTGGTGTTGCAGATGTCCATAAACGACGGTAACCATTTGCCACCAGGTAGGCCGTCTGCCTCATGACTGCACTTTGGCATAAGATAATGTCGGTATTTAAATTTGGTTTTCTCCGCTCCGCAAAAAGTGAGAAACTTCCTCACAAAGAGTGAGAAAGGCGAATGAAACATATTGCAATTACACTTTCTCACGTTGTTATTTTTCGGGTGTCGTTATGCTCTGAGTTTTATTAATGTTACAGTATTATATTAAAATACTTAGTTTTCAAACGATAAATAGTTGCTGAAAACAACTAGTTTTGTTAATACCCAACACCCGTTTTTAATATTTGTATATGAGTCAATCAACTATTTCACCCAACTTTGCTGTCCCTGAGATCTTTATATGTATAATTCTTCTGTAAATGTGTAGGTGACTGAACTCCTCCTGAACGGCTGGACCGGTTTTAATGTTTTTTTTTGTGTGTGGTTGAGTGGGTCCGTCCCTAGATGGTTTAGATTCATAATTGAACCCGGTAGATGACTCTGCGATCGAGTTCTAGTAGTTTTTTTTTTATTTACAGGCAAGTCAACGTTTGGGCAGGACAAAGTCTGTCAGTTCCGCTAATATTATTATAAATATGTACTAAGTCATAATAGTCATACACAATTGTATCTAAGATTATTAGGCACAACGGGACACTTGCTTATGTTCTCAAAAATCTTTTGTTTCTATGTAGTTTCATGGTAACTCAGGATACAAAATATTCCTTTCCGAAGACCATATTAATTTTTAAACTAACAATATAAACTAAACTTATAGGAACTTATAGGAACAGTAGCGCAGGCAATAGCTGTAATAAGATGCACTGGTAGTTTCATAGTCAAAAGGGAAATTTCTCTCGACTTCGGATAGTCCTACTAGTAAAATACCTCTACACTACAGAAGATCCCTGCTAAATATCCTTCTATTGTGTTCCAGCGGTTATTAGGGTTTCCAGAGCTCCATAGGGAAGGGCGGTGAGGTTGGCATAGTAATACCTCTGGGGTTACAAGGGTTCATAAGCGTACATAATAGCTTACTATCAGGTGGGCCTTATACTTATTTACCGCCTGAATTACTAAAAAAATACGATGTGTAGATTCTACAAAATTCAGTGATGTGTCTTCTTACGTTTACCGAATTCCTCTTTCCCTATAATCTCTTAGTACGAAAACAAAACAATTTTCTGTATACAAATTTACTGGAATTCACGCCCGAACTATCGACATTAAACATAAGTAACTTTGCAATTAGAGGGAAATAATATATTTTCACGAGACACCACTTGACAAACTAGTTCCAATGATTGTTTTGTCTACTTGACACGGATGCAAAAATAATACGTTTAATTTTTAACTAATTCGAATAGTTTATGAAGGTATTCTAGCGCAGATGTATTTATGCTCAGTATGAATTGAATCGATGTCACCAAAACTCAATAACTAATTAACGCAGCTTGATATAGCTTACAATGTATTTCGATGGGTCGTTGAGGAATTTTTGTGAGACGAAACGCAACCGTTTTTCCCCGGGTACGTAAACTAGTTACAGAAACAGTCGTCTTTGCAAATGCTTTGAAAACGAAGACGATATTGAGTCAAATGGTTGCGGTTTCTTATACCTGCAAATTGATATTGCATTTTATGTAAATGATAACAAGGTTTGACAGACCATGTTTACTGACAATAGATTATCAACAATATATCGATGACAGAATTTTTATTATTATTACGGGAAGTGGGAACAACGACAGGCTACTGCGTGCGTTGAGGACGCGGCGGCACGATGGAGTGTCGGTCGAATTAATTTAACTCTGGTGAAACCGTGGGACACAACAGTCCTATGTAGAGCAAGATCTATTATTATAAAACCAAGCAATATGAAACGAGCTAAGCGTCTCGACTTTCGCAAAGATTGAAATGCGAGTTCCTTGCTTTAACTTTGTAAGCGACATTAAGAACAAAACTCATTAGCAAACTTTTTGAGGAAAATGGCACCGGTGCTGAGGTGCTATTTTATTAAAGCCTATTGAAAACTTATTTAACACAAAGTGAATTTTAACGTAACAGCTTCAGCGCCGGGTAATAAGAAGGACACACAACTGCGTCTGACTGGATCGCGCATATACTAAAACACATATACCACGCTTAAGCATGTAACGTTCTGGGATCAACGGGTATATATCCAGTAATAAAACGTGGTGGTAGGAATCTGTACCATGCACATGGTGATAAACCCAACACAGTGACTCAGTTTTGGTATGTCACTTTTCGGAATCAGCCTGTGCTTATTTGTGCACGCCGGCATAACAGAGGCGACCGCCGATGGCTTTTTTTTTCGAACTGACTATACTGTTAGTCTTAAGGGCCCGGAGCCTTTATGGCTTTTACAGCTTTACCGGGCTTGGGGGCGAGCGCTTAAGGCACTCAGCCACGAAAGCTAAGCAACAACATCCGAGGGTGCCAAAGTGGCCGAACCTCGGCTCGGACTGTTGCGCGTATGCAATTAAGTCGCGATCTGACTAATTCCCTATCCGTAATGAGATCTAAACTAACTATACATATATACATGTTTCTTCCCCCTGGGAGGAGGGAAGGAACATGTGTATGTGTATTTAGTGGTCTGAAATTTTTCTCTAATCTAACTAGGCGAAAAAGAAAATAAAAAGGTCCCTTACAGAACCTATGTACCTGTGTGTTGTGCATGTGTGTATAATGCAGTGTCATGTATGGCTGTGAAAGCTAGTGAATGTAGAGTCACTGTATCGCGCGAGCGGCTGCTTGGCTCAAGGGCTCCATGCCGATGGATCGGACCTAGCGCCTATGGATTGCCGATCTCTCGGTGGTCACCGTTTTGTTTGGACTGTACTATGCTTACAATCAAGTACAGAGGAGTCGCTTTACCTGACTACTATTAAAAAAGTGTTAATGTGTTGTTGAATTTAAGCTAGGATGATATCAACAGAAAATATTTTCACATAGTAGGGGTCATGTAACCAATTATAACAAGACCACAATACATTGTGGAATACTCGTCGTGTTTCCTGTCTCAAAGCAATAGCATCCACACTTTTGTTGTTAGGGTCCGCCCTAACCGACTAAAGAACTAAGTAATGCTAATTGTAAAATTTTTTAATTCATCGACAAATTACATGCTTACCTACTTAAAAAAAATTCAATACTTTATGTATTAAAAGTTACATGGCAAAAGTCAAACGTGTAATATGAATAAAAATTTGCTAAGTGCGTGTCGGGCCACGCGCAGTGTGGAGTTCCGTAGTTGCCCGTCACAATATGCAGACTTAAGGAGCATTCATGTTACACCGGACCGAAGTCGGGCCAGACGCCTGCCGAGACACAGTCAAATATTTATAGTGTACTTGTGTATGAAGTAAACCATGATTCATGTTACACCGGGCCGGGCGCCGGCTGGGCCTAAATTGATTAAAGTATTATTTATTTTGATTCAGTTAAAGTTAATTTCTGAAAATTTGCTGTCATAGTGATTCCCGTTGGTGTGTCATGTATACTAAGTACATGTATATAGGTGACTTTCACGATGATCGCGCTGATATTAGTCTATTTTATTTGTCATCAATAAAATTGCGGTAAATCTTTAAAAAATCAGGCTTGAACCCCGGAACTTGGGATGGATGTTCCATTCGATGACCATAAATATTTTTCGTGGCCATAAAATTAAAGACAATACCAAAAACGGGTTTGAAACAAAATTATTTATTACTGACCAGTTGAACAAAACATATAAAAAAGAAAAACAAGGCCTATTCCGACGGTCCGTAGAGAACAAGTGTTTGTCATTAAAAAGGAAAAAATAGGATGTTCGAGAGATTTGTGTCTGAGATAGCCTTTTCAGGGACCGAATGAGGCTAGAATTACTCCAATTTGTTCGGTCAAGAGACATACTTACGGCTTTATGACGTCACTAGCCATTTGGACGGGCGTCAACTGGCTGGGATATTAAAATACATGGCCGTTACGAATGCTAAATTCATATATACATTGGTGGAATGATCTCAAAATATGGAATAGAATGTATATTATGTAAATGAATTGGCTAGTTTTATGTGATACGTGAATGCCCTTGAAACTTAGGGAAAAGTGTATAAAACCATTATAAGACCTGTCTAGATGTATGGATCTGAGTGCTGGGCAACGAAAGAGATGCATGAAAGAAGATTACATGTGGCAGAGATGCGAATGTTAAGATGGATGTGTTGTGTAACTAAAATGGATAAAATCAGAAATGAGTATATTAGAGGAAGTCTTAAAATAGCTCCAATCACAGAGAAGTTGAGTGGTCATAGATTAGCGTGGTATAGACATGTCATTAGGAGGGATGAATGTCATATAAGTAGAAGAATGTTAAGTATGAAGGTGGATGGATATATGAGTAGAGGAAGACCGAAGAGTGAATACTGAGATGATAGTTAATAGAGTAGAGTGGAAGAGAATAACCTGTTGTGCCGACCCTACTTAATTGGGATAAGGATAAGAAGAGGAATTGGCTGGTTTTGGAGTACTGTATATAGTACTCGTCTGGTAAAGAAGTCAGGTTATATCGATGAGCCCAGCGGAATGTGATAAAAAAAGGTTTATTTTGAATACTATAGTAATTATTACTATATTATTATTACATTACTATACTATTATAATATATATATATATATATATTATGCTATACTATATTATTACTATATTAATATGCGAATGATCCAATTTAAAAAAAAACACTAAATATTATGGTAAATGTAGCTATCATTATCCCCGTTTTATAGACAATATTTTATCCTTACTTGGTTGTATATTCGGTCCTGCAAACGACGCATAAAGCGACATTTGAGCAGGCCGGCATCACATCGACGACTGCAGATAAAATTTGGCCACCGACGGTCACCGTTGTTTGTAAACTGCATCCTACTTACCATCAGGATCTATGCAGTCATTTTACCGAGCTTGTATAAACAAATTACGGATGCATATTTTTTATACAATCTTTGCGATTTTCATATTTTATGTGTATCCGATCAGATTAATTTATCAACGTCTAGACAGCCATGCTTGCTTAATGACAGCTAGTCTAGACAAATAAATAAAAAACAGGAATTTTATAATATAATTTAGCATTTCTTACGTTTTGGGTTTTAAGTGATTAGAATTTTTTGGTTCATATTTGGAATAAATAATTTATCCGAAATTTTCTAGCTAATTCCGTCTACAATAGATTAATAGTAGTTTCTTTTTCCTACCAACATAAATCGTTTGAATAGTAAATAAATTTGTTAATAAATTAATGTATAAATGAATGTATTAAACAAAATATGATAATAATAATTAAAAAATGTAAAACATGAATAATAGTAATACAATAACAACACTTAATAAATAATAATAATAATAGTAATTATCTGTTTCTATCCTACACAATTTGATAATTCCATTAGTATTCTCCATAAAATTCATATAATTGATTACACGATATAAAAAATAATACTTCTTAGAAATTTAAAAATTAATAATAAAAGGTAAATATTGTAAATAAATTATAATTATATACATATATATTATAATTTACATATATTTAGTTAAATTTATCATATTTTTCAACAATTATCGGAATTATTTATAATCTATTGCCGGTCTCATACAAACAAAATAACCAGTCAGTGCCAATGATATCGATGTGATTGGACGGCAGAGTTAAATATTGATCTGATATCCAGAGGCCTTAACGTGTATTTTTATTTTTATTTTACGTATAATTAAATAACAATTAAATCAAATTTGTAAAATTATCTGCTAATGTGAATTTGAATTGCTAAGGTAATATGTACCTACATATATGTGCTTGTAATTTTATCGCGGTTCTTCTCAGTTGATCTCTGATCGAAGATGGTATACGTCCTAGAAGTGCTAACTCACTCGAATTTATTTTAACTCCAGTTATTGGAATAATCTTTATCTACATTTGAATTTATTTTACAATGGTTAATAAGTTCAGAACCTATTAGCTACGAAGAAAATACTGCCTCGTCCCGGTTCCTTTTTCACGAGTCTACGTACTTTTTTAAGTAGCGTTAGTCTTGCTTACATCGTTTTGAAAATAAAAGTTTATTTTTAATAATTGTAATTATTTTATTCATATTAAATATACATTATTAGTAAGAAATAAGTATTATTCACCTTTAAAGTCACACTCAGATTGCATAATATATTAAATTTCATTAAGAAAAATGTTGTTCCACGGCTACCTACACAGAACAGATTGATTATTTTTATCACTTGATCTAGTACATAAAATATACTTAATTTAACTTCAGAAGGATCAACGTACAATGAAACTGACAATAGAACAAAAAATACCAAAAGTAAAGACGGAGACAAAAATTTAACAGCGTCCCGCAAAAGTAAATATTTCTCACATCATTTAAGAAGTGAAGAACTAGAAAACGTAATATACATATACGTCGTTCGGAGAATCCAATAAGCGACGGAAAGCAGACATTAAAATATTGAAAGACGACGACGACAAAGTTTTCTAATAAAAAAAACCTTCCATTTGTTAAAATGAGAAACGAGTCACTCCGCGTCCCTCCATCGCTCTGAATCGAGGTTACTTACGAACTAACAAACTTAGGTATGTCGAGACTTGTTTTTAACAAGTTTCGAGACATGGAAAAAATTTTAGCCTTTCATAATTCACCGCTGAACTGGATCCTTAGACTTTATTAATTTTATGTTTACCCAATATACAATCGTAATTTTATCTATACTTATTAATACATATGTAGTTCTATTTGTACGATTTTTTTTTTTTTATTTACTAATAGGCACCGACACCTACACAATAATGACTTTTTTATCTATCTGTCTATTTGTTTGTATGTCTGGATTTAACTCAAAAACGGCTTGACATATTTTATATTTTTTTTCACTTTCTAAAAGTATTATCGAATATTATTATAGCTTATCAATTGAGCAATGACATATTAAGCTTCCCGTGTACAAAATTTAATAAAAATCGGTCTAGCCGTTTTTGAATTAAATCCGTGCATAAAAACAAACAGATTTTTTTTCGAATATTGATTATCATATTCTTTTCCTATAGATTTATTATTAATTATGAAAAAAAAAACATGTACAGACAGTTCTACAGATTTAATCATATAGATTAACAGTGTATACTAATAAAGAAGTTAAATGTCGACATTGCCCAAGCGATTTCCTTTACAAACATTAAAAAAAACGGTTTTATCGTAAACAAGGGAGGGCAACCTCGACCACAGTATAATAAATCTGATATCTAACTGGCAATATTTCACAGCATCCGTAGATGTACACACTTCGTGGGCCTTGTTTACACAAGAACATTTTTGTAGAGAAAAAATATTTTCTTTGAACATGAATCTAAACCATATGTTCTCAAATGTATTTCGCCCACCGCCCACTTTGCGAATAAAAATCTTTTAGCGTTCCCTAATATATTTTTCCTTACTATTTGTGGCGTATCTTAAAAACATCTAAACAAAACAAAAACATGGTAGGATAAGGAACTAAATTTATCATCTAGTTATAGTAGTGAGTATAGTAGATAAGTATTTGTCTAATTTGAAATACAGGAGACTCTAATTCCTTAGAACTGCGGAATTACGTATTAGACAAACATGTTTATTTTTTTTATTAATCTACCAGCACCCACATCGACCACATTAACTCCCCAAATTTCTAATTTTATCTGAACATACTACCTGAAAGTCTACAGTAGCCACAAGGGGACATTATCGCCCACTTTTAGAAGAGGGATCTCAACTATCCGATTCCATTATATCGTTTCCGAGGCCGGTCAGTCAAAGTATGCGACAGAAACACAATGGTAAGTATTTGTTATGTTTATTCGATGAAGTATGTAAAACATTCTAACTCTTGCTGATTCGATAGAACTCAAACTAACCCCCGCGATACTTTGTCTGCGGTAACAAACTTGCGGTAAACAGTGCCAGTTTCAAATCTTTAACCATTTATAACTGTCTCGGTGCATGGTTTAAATAAATCTGTGTACTTACTTTACTGTCATGTTTTATAATGGAACTGGAAATAAGACTAGGCTACGTTGAATTTAATGTAGGTACCCTAAGCAAACATTTGCAAGGTAACTTGCAATTTTTAAATGAAAAACACGTATACTTACACGATCAATGTCAACTGTTGTCTGGCATCGGGTATGTGATTTATGGCCATTTTAAAACGTGCCATATTTTGCGAGGTGTTTTATTCCTTCTTGCATTACGTGCTCCTGATTGGCTATGCTTAAAGTTAAGACTCATTACTAGTTGTAAGTTCTATGAAATAATATTAAACACATCGTTGACAAATATTTGAAAGTTGACGTCGCGTCGTCATTATATAATACTACTCATATAAACACATAAATCCCCACGCAATCCATCCATACCTTCTTCGACCTTTCTCTACTCCTATATCCGTCTACCTTCATACTTAACACTCTTTTAGTAATATGACCTGAAAACACCAGAAATTTTCTTGTATAAATATTACATAAACAGAATCCCTTTAATGTGTTTTTCGTTCGTTAGCACGGAGTTTTCTCGAGAGTTTTCAATCACGCCGAGCCTCAGACGTGGTAATTCCACCTGTCTTCAACCTAAACGCAATTTAATAAGTATCCGAGGGTTATACGGAAATTCCAATGAATCTGTTAAGTTGCCTACAGTATTTTCTAAACACACGGTGCGATATTACGTCGAATAAAGTTATAAATCTAAACTTAACTTTCCATTTAGAATAATTGTGGTCAATTATACTGAAGTAATGATGGTTCAGTGGTGGCATGTAGGGAGATTGCATCGATAGACGTGAGTTCGAATCCCTACAATGAGTCTGAACTTTTTGAGGGGATGGCGCTTGAAACTCTAGGGCGGCAAGTGCAACATAGGTGACGTGGCTGTCCTAGACTCACGCAACACTTTATTTTACCGTCATCTATGTGCAGGGAGCGGTACGAAATAGGTAGGTACTCGGTTAGCTTGCACCATACCTAAGATACTGCGGGTGGTATTAATAGTTATCTGTTATATATTAAATTATTCTGTCTATAGTCGTATATAATCTATGGTAGTTTGTGGTACTGTGACACATTAATAATAAATATTTTTCATGTACAATTTACGTCTTTTAATTATAAAAAAACATGGCTCAGTCGGTAGGATAGCTAAATTTAAAGCGATATAAGCAAGTTTATGTCTACGACATGTAAAGTTCAGTCAGTCACCTTAATTTTGATATACAAGCTCATTCTGCCGCTACTGAATCCAGATTTTAGAAATGTGTTTTTGAAGACTACTTCGTGAGTATTGTGCAGGATGAGGCTGCAGATAAATTAAAACTCTCATTATTAAGTAATATAATGGGTCCTGGGTCCTGAGTCGACTAAAGTGATAATGAGTCTTAAATTATCGAAGGAGGAAGGTCAAAATTACAAGAAGGTTTGCCTTTTCCAGTAGTTTACCGATAATTGCAATTGCATTGATCTAACTAATATATTTGCATTTATAAACCGATAAATAACGAATATTTATGCATAGATAAATTTTAATACCCAAGAAAAAAATGTGTTAGTATTATACGCTTGTAAGTTAATAGGTAACGTAAAACTATAAGGGGTTTAAAAATGACATTTTAAAAGGCTTGACAACCAAAGCCAATGTCATCTTATCTGCACGTGGTGATCACCTCGCTGGTAACGATCGAGGAAATGACGGTAACGATACGAGTTCGACCTACAGCGACACCTATTGCGTCCAGGTATAGCATAAAATCTTTCCTCGTGAAAAAAACCGATCTAACAAATTTCATTATGGTTGGTTAAACGGTTTTGGAGTTAACCAATGCCATACAAGACCAAATCCATTTGTTTAATATAAATTGGTTATATTTTATTATTTACTATTATATGTTTTACTACTGTAATATCGCTTTTATTTATATACTACGATAATACTAAGCTCCGCTCGCGTAAACTACAGAATGCCCTCGGTCGAGCGCACGCGCGAATTGTGCTGCTCCCGCTCAAAAATAGGAAAACAAAATTCTTATTGTGGGTGAACCTTACAGGATGGACTATTTTTTTCGCTGACTTTTTGTAGGTCTACTTAAGATATAGAATTAATCTCGTATGGTTTACTCAGCGTAAGCCATTAAAGCGCCCAAAATGCGCACTTTTTCCTAATTGATTCACCATTATCGTCACTGATTATTTCGTATGATACTTTATCTTACAAAATATATCCTATAACGCTGCTAGATAACATAGCTATGAATTGAAATAAAAATTATGTAAATCGAATGTGTTTTCGCATGAAAAGAACATAAACGGACAGACACACAGAGAGACGTTGAATTTTATAATATGTAGGAATAGAAGATATAGAAGAACATTTATTTGATAGATCTAAACAATACGCAGAATGGCATTTTTTGTATATTAATTTAGTTTACTAGCAAACAGAAAATCTGACCTCTTCTGATTTTACTCGGTGAATTATTGATTTAATATTTTCTAGATTTTCATATACATATAACTACAAAACTTTTAATTCAATTATGTCATAACGAATAACAAATCTAAGAAGGCCCCTTAACCTACGAAATAGTCATCCGTAAATTTTCTTCGACCAGACTGAAATACAAAGGCTTTTAGTTCAGTGAAGATTTTATTAATTCCATGAAAAATCCGCTTTTTTAAGGATTACATCGCAAATTGCTTTTTGATTAGAATTTTTCGGTTATGCTTCCCATAGAATTATTCTATATTGACGAATAAAACCAGTAACAACTACCAATCTAATTTATTTGCCACTGCAATATAATTTTTTTCTCATCATAATTCCTAGCACAGAATGGCCCCAAGTCAGTTTGTGCGAAGTATAAAACATATACCCTATACAAAGCTCGTTATTAAGTACGTTAAGTTTAACATATGTTTTTCTATTTCGTTCTTATTCCTTCAATAGTTTATTGAATTATATATTCTCATAATTTATAGATATACTTCGTTTCATAAACATGTTGTCTTTATGTGTGTAACCTTTACGCACGCTTGATGTAAAACTTCTTTGACCTTGCATACGATAATAAGATTACACTAAAAAATAAGTCCTGTTAAAATTTAGAGGTATTTATTGATAATATAATTTATAGGAAAGAATTTAAGAAATATATGTATTTATAAAAATAAAAACAAAGTTTTAACAAACAAATACATTAGTCCAGCAGCGTGTCCAGTAATTAAGAAAAGGTGTCCAGCTCAGCATAAATGCTTGAAGTGCCACGGCGCACTCAGCGTTGATTTTCAGCTGGAACCCTACAGCAAGTCACGGTGCGCCCAAAACTAGATTAAATAAAAAAATGTACTAAATTAAACAAATAAATAATAATGCAATACTGTTTAAAGCTTAATATGTATTAAATATTAAAAATAAAGGGGCCATATTTAAACAAAAGAAATGTTAAATATCGAGGTTCAAAATAATACATAAGCCGATATATGATTTACACTGTATATAAAGCAGGTTTTTTATAATAGATACAAGAACATAAATACCTAACTGAAAACAATCTACAAACTCTGTGCCATTAACAAGATTTTTTTAAATGAATTCTAAACATATTTATAGTTTTAAATTCGCTCATCGGAAAGGGGCTGGTCATTCCAGCATCGGGTAGCAGCGAACCTTAAACTACTCCGGAAGGAAGTGGTAGCATGTCGGTGAGTGCATAACATGTGCTTAGAAGCTCTGGTTCCATACCGGTTCTGTTCCCACGACCAAATAAAAGCATGGCTAGGTGTAACTGCCGCCTACTTTCCATCTTCAACAGTTAGTGTTGCCCGTCATAGTAATTCGCTTGTGCGTGTATCGTATATATATATATCCTGTTTCTATTTACGCAAGCCGGCATGACAGTGGCGTCTGGCGATGGACTCTAGGTGGTAGCGATTATTTTTGGATTATTCTGAGCTTATCATCAGGTATAGTTCCATCACTTTGCCGTGCTAATATAAATAAATAATATTTGAAAAAAAAAAACACTTAAAATAAACAGCTATTACATAATTTTAATAAAATAATTTATCTCCAGTGATGGATTTTATTACTTAACTTCGAAGAACTCTCTGTGTAATAAAATTAATATTGCAAAATCGTTATCAAGGAGCAATTTATTTGATGAAACTTGTAAAGGGTTATTAATATTAAGTTTCATTCAAAATCGTCATGGCTTGCAACGCTCAGATATATTATCTGCGCGCACCGTATACATTTTCTGAAAATTACAGTTTATTAATAGACGATATTAATTTTACTCCAAAGTTAAGTATGACTTTGAAGGTTTTTAAATTTTATTTTGTTTGTGAAATTTAAAATTTTAACCAAAAGTGAGATTCTAATAAAAAGGAAAGTTTAAGGAAGATTGTACTTATATATTCTTTCTATATCTTCTTTCAGATAGGCACTGTGTATCTCACTCGTTCGAAAGATTATAAATGTAAAACTCGACAGCCAAAATGCCCGTCCTCCGCCATGTCTATAATCACGAGTCAGCAGTAGGTACTCGCCCTATTGAGTTCCAGTTTGGAGAAAGATTATAATAAAACAAGTAGGTAATAGCAAGTCGGGCATAGTTTCCGCCAACTTCTCGACGTGGCATCTCTACGCTTTCAGTCTCCATACATAATCACCACTGCTCAGCAATGGTCCTTTATTTATTTTATTCCACCGTAAAATACCGCAGTTTAGTAATCTAATAATTATACAATATTGGTAAACCAATTCCTTACTGTAATCATCCATTTCAGTTTGGTAAATAAATTCATAAAATAATAGATTATTAAATACAACATTTATATGTACACTGAATATCAATTAAGCATACTTAATCTGTGCTAATATGAATAAAATTATTTATATGGTTTTTAAAACTTTTTTTTCTAACATTAACAGAAAGTTATAATTCTATAAAACAAACTTCTTCGTACACCACACTGATTATTATACTGTTTGTTGCCATAATTACCAGGCTACTGTTGGAACTGACTCTGCAATAAGCCGCACAGAATAAATCTGATCAAAAAAATAAAGTTTGCTATACAAACTTAGGCATTCACTTTCGAGAAAACGTTTCTTAAACGATGCCTTCATATAAACTCATCATCCTCCACAAATTTCACATTTCTATCCTTAGTAGTTTGGGCTGAGTTATAATGAGTCAGTCAGGACTTAGGAGTCTTATATATTTATATATAGATATTGAAAGTTAATTTAACATTATTCAGAATAACGTTATCGGCTGTACGTAATGTTCTGCATCATTAACGTTAACGTTAACGTTACCCGCATTAGCATGCTATCACCGTCAGGTCATTAACCAGACTTTAAGGATATTACTGAACATCAATTTGATACACTATGTAATTCTGTAATATTAACTCCCTTTGTGACCAAGTCACAACAATATCATCGAAAGCATTTAACAGGTACGTATAACAATAGGCCGGTCTTTGTTATCTCATACTAGGTGTGCCCCACGGTTTCGCCCGTATTAAATCAATTCGAAAAACTCTCGACGGCGTTTCGCTGCCACCGACGCGCCCGTCGTTCACTTCCCGTCCTTGCCTACAGTTTGCCAGATTGCTTGACGTTAGTTACTGCTCCGCTTCATAGGGTCGTAGCTGAAAGTTATATGGCCTATATTATTTCTCATGATTCTAGCTATCACATACAAAAAGTGTTTTTCGAATCTAACCGACAGTTTCAGGGATTAGTGCGTTTAAACAAACAATCAAACAAAAACTCTTCAGCTTTATTATATTAGTATAGTTAGTTTATAATAATCAAAGACATAGAAGTACTCCATCTATCCTTCCGTTCGGTCAAAAGACGTACACTGCTGGACATAGGCCTCCTCCAAAGATCGCCACAAAGATCAGTCCTACGCTGCTCGCATCCAGCAGCTACTCACAACCTTCACCAGGTCGTCAGTCCGCCTTATGGTGGGTCTGCCCACGCTGAGTCCTCCAGCACGTGGCTTCTACTCGAGAATTCTACGGCTCCATCGCCCCAATTCTACCAGCGATGTGCTCGGCCCACTGCCACTTCAGTCTAACAATTCTGAGAGCTATGTCAGTATCTTTAGTTCTTCTACGGATCTCCTCGTTACTATTATTCAATCACGTAGAGAAACTCCGAGTAACCAAGTTAATGACCACTTCTCAGTATCATATGTTATCATCACTAGCAACACACACTAGTCAAAGACTTTCGTGTTGAGACACTGCGGTATCTCTGACGAGAAGATGTTACGTCGCTTCCCGAATGATGCACAACCTAATTAAATTCGACGACTGACCTCTTTCTTGAAGTTGGACTTTCCCAACTAGACAGTTTGTCTAAGGTAAACATAGGCATTAACGACTTCAAACGTAGAATCTCCGATCTTCGAAAATTGGTGCTACATGTCCGTTTGACAAGTCTTGAAGTACTATACAGGTACATTTACAGATAGAACATCTACATAATAAAATTCTTAAGACTGAATTATACGTACTGACGATAGATCTAGAAGCATGAAAGTTTGTAGAGGAATACCTTATATAATATAGGTGAGCATCTTATATAAAAAAGGATTTTTGAAAAGATATATTTGTAAGCGTGCATTATGTATATGAGTTTGAAAACTGCAACACCGTTTGTACGATCACCATGAAAATAGGTAGATCTGTTTTATCATGGAGAACGATTTTATGTTATCTCTGAAAGCGATAGGATAGTTGTATTGAGTTATTCACTAGTGGATAGAACAAAACGTCTTCGGAGCCAGCTAGTACAATATAAAATCGTAATCAACGTCCAAATACCAATTGTTTACAACGGTTCTTTCTTAAATTTTTATGTGTTATATGAAACTTTGACGACTAAAATATTAAAATGGGGAAGTATATGCTTACTTACCTATTGGATTTGGTAAATCTTTGTGAATTAAATGAACGAGAATCCGTTTTTTTTTTGTTTCAGGTACTCACTAAATACAATAAATGGAACGGATTAAACACACGAAGCGTTGATGACGCAGTGGTAGCGCGTTGTGGGATACCTGTTTCGATAGATGTAGGTAGAATGAAACACTGAGCCCGAGCTTTTTATAAAGAAAAACATCGTGATGAGACCATGTCATTGTGTCCTTTTCTGATGACTTTCTTGCTAGCTACCACCCTCGAGTTAAAAATCTGTCGCCTATAGGTTTCATCCAACAGCTGCACTTGAGAACTAGTCTCCCTCTAGGCTTAGTGTGCTACCTTTGGCCAAATCGTCTCTTAACATCAAATAAGATTGTAGTCTAACGTTTAAAACCTTAAAAGTATAAAAAAATAGTTATTTTAATCCTACGTTTAATTTTGATTATGAATCAACCCTACATAGAACTTATTTAATAGCAATGGTTTCTGATCTACGTAGATCGAGACATCCAGTTTATGTAGAAATAGTATAATTATTAACCATAAATATTAATTGAACAGTAAAAAATATTAATTACCTTGATCGAGTTTCTTACCGGCTCTTCCCGATGACTGGGATGTTTATCGAACCGGTAGTAGTGTTTAACGTTCATAAGTGTCTTCTTAGAGCATAAATTGTCTAAAATATTTTTTAATTTTATTTTCTATTTTGAAATGATCTACTAAAAAAATACGTATAGCTGTTATGAACCACACTCGTTTCAGCGTAACAAGTAACTACGTACGCAACATGGAACTCAAAGACAGTAACTTCTAAGAATATATAACATTACCAACGATTTCAAAAAGTAACCAATCCAATAACAATCAATCATGGATCGTTCCATAAAACTAAAGCCATTGCCATTATAGGACCCATCCAATTTGTTTGACGAATATTTTTATGTCGGGTAGTAAAACTAAATTATTCGATGTTTATTTAAAGAAGGGTATCCCTTCTAACGGTAACTATATATTTAGATATTTTTAGAAACTGTTAAAGATTGTTGGAGTATTAAAAAATAATTAAACGTACCTACTTCAAACTTTAGATTTTAAATAAAAGAAGTGCTAACTAATTATTATTTATTTATACTCTTTTGAATTAATTAAATATTTATCGGTATAGTAGCACGACAAAGTGACTGGCTCTCTGCCTGACTGTAAGCGCAGTACAGTCCAAAAACAACGAGATCGGCAATCCATCGCTGGTCATTGCTGTCATGCCGGCACAGAGAAATTTCTTTGGAGATTTATCTCTACTTGGGGCAGCCCGTTTGGTGGAATACCTCCATCCTACAGAATATTGCTATCAAATTACCTATTATTGTGTTCCTGCGGTGAGTAGGGTTTCCAGAACTCCTTGGGGAAGGGTGGGTTCAAAGAGAAGTAGGGCACAGATAAATTTCTTTGGAGATTTCTCTCTACTTGGGGCAGCCCGGCTGGTGGAATAACTCCACCATACAGAAGATCGCAGTCAAATTACCTAGTGTTGTGTTCCTGCGGTGAGTAGGGTTTCCAGATCTCCATAGAGTAGCGGGATTCAAGGTAGACGACCCGCTAGTGGTACCTTTGCTACTACAAGGGTCTATAAGTAGCTGCACACCATCAGGCGGGCCGTATGCTTGATATATATATATATCACTGGCTGATCCCGAAACGCGACAAATTAAAAGAGATTCACTATGAAGGGTTTTATACCATTTGCATGGTGTTCGCGATACAGTCAAGTACAGATCCCTACCAATCCGCTTTGTTATTGGATATACGCCGTCTACTCCGGTAAGTTGACACTATGGCTCGTGTTACACCTGGTGTGTAAAGGTCGCGATCCAATCGGACACAGTTATTGTCGTTTCCTACCTCCCGCTTTAACGTCTTCGACGTATTGTATAATCAAGTAAGATTATTGTCGAATGCTGATCTAAAACTTTTTTTATGTCTTTAAATATTTGGAAGTTAAGGTTTCCAGTTTTCATAAGGAAATGCAACACAATTTTAGTGCTGTCGTAGTCACTTATTTCCCGTATGGATCGGCAACCGTTCGGAAAACATAACAGTAGGTTAAAAGACAAAGGGTTCAATTGACCGTAACTCAATGGAATAACGTTGCTGATAAACGAAATGTATTATTATCTGTTTTATTGATGAAATTGTATACATTTTTTTCTTCGCAGTGACTGAATGATTAAGAATAACAGAGTTCAAGTTCAAGATGTTATTATCAACATTCATACCATATCCCAACTCATTACAGAAGGTAACATAATGAATATCTGAAAAGACTAAATTGTATACTATTAATACAAGAAAATGGATCTTATTCCGAGCGACTTGTCGGTTAATTTTATTAAAATGTTGTATGAAAATAGTAATTTTAACTAATATCTGCTTTCAGTATATTAAAATATATACAGTATATGTATACTGTTGTATAGATATCCCACGTCCGCAGATTACGCGTCTTCATATACAGAGTGGAAAAAACTAATGGAACATAGAGGAAAAGTGCATTAAATATTAAAGATTTTACTTAAGGGAAACATCATTTTGTTTTTAAAAATAAGTATAAATGTATTCACAGCTTTTTAAAAAAGCTTACCTGTGCCGAGAAACGAACCAAGTAATAACGCAAAAAAACCGACATTCCAATGTCGTCCAATTAATGTGCCAATCGATAGGGTATATGATAACGAAAATTATCTCGAATAAACATAGTATCTCACATTCAAGAAAATAAAAGAATGTTTCCTTGAAGTAAAATTTGCTATTTTCAATACTTAATGTACTTTTTCTCTATGTCCCATTCGTTTTTCTATCCTGTATATAAAAAAATCCGACGAGTGGCAAGTAAAATTCGGGCCGTGAGGGTTCCGTACTGATTACATTACATATAGTATATTGGTACTGTGTTTTGCATAAATATGTTTTTATATTCTTATAGGTTTAGCGTTTCGATACAATCTCACCTGATGTTAAGTGACGATGTGGTTGAAGAGGTTAACACGCTAAGTTTAGTAAAAGGGACTGGTTCACTAGTGCAGCTGCCGGAACACACCTATAGGTGCTTAGCGAGAGATTTTCAACTTGAGGGTGGTAGCTAGCCAGGTGGGCATTAGAAAAAACCAGTCTGTTAGTACGCGTATAACTCAAGAATAAAAATAGAAAATCAACTCGGACAAGTTCACTACCAGCACGCTTTGTTAGAATACGCTGAAACATATACGTGTTACAAAAGTCCGCTACACCTTATATCTAGCTAACTTAAATATTTAAGCCACAATAACGTCACAAAGACTGCGTCACGAGAACTATAAAAAAATTAAAAAAACTATAGGGTGTAATTATTATTTCCAAGTGAAAACTCACCGAGCGTTTTCGCAGTACAACTATGTAAGTGTACACTACAGAACGCAGTGATACGTAACTACCTCTAGGTAATACTGCCTTTTAGCTTACAAACAACCGTGACACGGTATACGAACAGGGTTAAATTAACTTACATTTATGTAAAATTGTTACATGTAATAAACTCCAATCGAATTTTAAATTCGCTTATGATTTTGTCGCTGGAGTTTTTGTCGGGATCTTGAACTGCCATATCGTGGTTTTTATTTTTAATTCATTAACTTTAGGTTTTTTTGCATGATATAATTTGATTATTGTGTATTTGTGAAGTGGATTATAAAAATTAACTAAAACATGCATTTTGAGATGCAAAGAAAACTCCCCAGAAAGTTCTAACAAGAGAGCCACCATCCTGTTGGACCAACTTTGTATATCAAAAATACTACGAAGAGAATCACATTGACACTGGCAAGTGCTTTTTGCGGCGCCAAAACAAGAACAAGAAGAAGTAGTTGTCGCTTTTAGTAGAGGGTATAAGCGAGAGCTGCGCTCGCATAATGTGACGGAAGTACGACATGATAAATTTAGCTATTAATAATATCATTTTTATTTGATTAAAATAATATTTATTATTATTAATACACCGTTAAATTATTGTACACAATAAAAAAGTCACTAAAATGATTTCGCATTATTATGGTTGTCTTCAACATGTTGTTGGCAAGTCGAAAAAAAAATTTTATGTTTGTTTTCTTTTGTTACTACAAAGAAGTATAGCTTATTACGTACATACATAACACGCACATTAAGTATGGACATAATATTTCCCTATCATAGCAATTTGTAACAAAAATCATAGAGGACCGCAATCCTAACTGAGGTAAGAAAAAGTTTGGTCTATACCCCTGAGGACTGAGTTGGAACACCTCTTGTGCCAGTGTTGCCAACTACATCCTTCTGATTTTTCTTCCTAACTTGGCAACTGGTCTTCATTATTGAAGACCATTACTGCCATTATCGAGTGAATATAGTTTCCAGTGCTACGACGATTTCAAGATCCTAACAAGATGGAGGCTCCCTTATTAGAACTCTCTAGGGAGTTTTTGTGGCAGCTCAGCATTAATGATCATGTTATTATTTTCCAATCCACTTCACTTGTGCACAATAACCAAGCTTTATTATGAAAAATGCCACCTGTATTACACAATATAGGGTCAAATAACACAAATTTATGAATAAAAAATAATAACATCCAAACCTCGGTACGGGAATTTCCACATGTGCTGGTAGGCTTGAGTATTTGTTGTTACTTTTGAGACACTTATTTGGACTGGGTTTACACCGCACACTTCATTAATTGTTAGGAGTTAGGACTAGTCGGAGCTCGTCTACTAGTCTGACGTAACTAGTCTGAAGCCCCCGACCGACAAGTTCCGATCAAAGATCGAAGCGTGGCGTGCACAGAAGCACGGAAACCAAAAGCAGCGCGGCAAGGCCGCAAACACATTCCACTCGATGTTACTAACAAAAAAGATTATGTCTAGTGTTGTCACAGTAACAGATAATTTTCTAATACGGTGGATACGTAACAGCTCTCATCACCGAACAGAGTGCGAGAAAGACAACTGCTGGTCGGACTGATTATAGTTAAGTAAAATATATGAAATTATAATTTCGTATTCCCCCGTTTCCTCTTCCAAAACTGGATCGATTGTAATATATTTTTATCAAATTTCATATAAGATGGTCTTTGGCTTTGACTGCATGTTTTTCTTTTTATTATAATATTCATCAAACTTGTTTGCTAGATGTCTAATATCGGCAGTATAACTGAGCATTTTTTAGTAAGTTTGTAATTTTTTTAAATATAAAACAAAGGAATACCTACGTTTGTATGGACTAAACCTCGCCCTAATTTTTTTGTAAGCATTATAAAAATTTAAAACAGAGAGGCAATCAACATCGTGAGGAAACCATAGCATGGTGGTAGGGTTTTTTCTAATGCCCGCCTGGCTAGCTACCACCCTCAGTTGTAAATAGGTGTGTTCCGGCAGCTGCACTTGAGAGCCAGTCTTCCACTAGGTTTAGCGTGTTATCATCTTGGTCCACATCGTCACTTAACATCAGGTGAGATTGTGGCCACAGGGCCAAAACCTATAACGATAAAAAAAAGATATTATTTAGAAAAATAGTTGCAATGTGTCACTAGGAACCTTATTTCGACAATCTAGATCCTAGGTTCGATTACCACCGGTTTCAATTTTTTGCTAAATAATTCGCATTTTCGAGATTTTGTCATTTCATGTGACCCTGAAAAAATCCAAATTATTCCATGTATGTGTATTTATTTTATAAAATTTTTCTTACAAAATAGACACTATAGAAAAAAAAGTCATCTCAACAAGACAAAACAAAGGAAAGAAAAGATGAAATTAATAAAAGCGAAACAGTCAAAAACAATTTTAAAGTTCCTCAAAAATATAAAAGTTTTAAAACTTCTACAAACAATAGGAAATCTTTCTATTTTTCAATTGAACTTACCGTATGACCGGAAAACTTTAACGTTCTCTCATAAACGTCAGACAGACGTCTTCAGGTCGAATAAAACAATTTAGTGGAAGTCGGATCTTTGTTCGCTTCCTGCGAGTTATCCGGCAGCCGCGGATGGAATCGTCGAGTTTTACAAATTGGTGTTCGCTGCCTTCACATCGCACCAAGTCGGAGACTATTCAGTATGAATACTACGGAATATATTTTAGTGCATATCGAGTTAGTTCGACTCAAAATTGTATACCTATAATATTATTATAAAGCTAAATTCTTTTGTATTTTATAGCCTACTTACTAAAGAAGGCTAAAGGGTCTATAAATTGAAGCTACGACCCTAAGGGATGGAGCAGTAACCATGAAAGTCAAGTAATCAGGCAGGTCGATTATATTTACCACCCGGGTGAAACCGTGTAACAATATATACTTACAAGAAGAAGATTTTCATTTTTTAATAATTTGACTTTTATTGACATAAGCATACAAAAATTTTTTTTTAAACAATTCCTTTCAAATAAATAATTTACGCTTTATAAATATCTAAATGGGTAGAAAAAAAAATTGACGACTTTTTAAATAATATATTCGAAATGCTACCTTTCTCTACTTAATCCAGGGCTTTCCGTATACTGAATCTACTTTGTTCTGCAAAGGCGTCTTGAAACCAGGCCATTAGCTCCCATATCAACCCTAATAAATTCAATCCAGTTTAAGTAAGGAAACAGTCTAGCGACCATTATAGATGCTATCATCAAAATGACTCAAAGTCCTGTAGAACTAAAACTACCATAGTCCTAAAGGTATTTTGACTTAAACTTATTCTCTACTAAAATATTCTGCCATCAATAATTATTTAAAACACTTCAACCAGTTTTAAGCAAAATTCATTTTTGCTTTATCTATTTACTGCAAAAACTCAGAAGGTTCTCTTCAAAACTAAATATTAGAATCCCATGGCATATCAATTATAATCCAAAAATAATGTTGACTACTGAAACATGATATCAACAGTCTTCATGTCTGCCCGTACACATCCATGGCGAAAGCGTGGCAGCGTGGAAAGCGATGGCGTTAGTAAATGGATATAAGTTTACCGATCTTGAAATACTAACACCTAAGTGAGTCGCTGTAATGGGCTTTGTACTGGGTGTGATGATCGCAATGCAAACAGACATACGCGTCACCACTTTCTTTTTTTTTATACATTAATAGCTCCTTTTTTATTGTCCATTGTTATAATCAACCAGGATCTATAATAATGGAGTAATTGAAGATATTAAGCGTATTAAGTCGAAATACATGATACTATAGCGTTGACCTTGCACGAAATAAAAAAATGCAAAGGGTCCTGTTTAGATGTCAAGGCCTTTATAAGTTTTACTCCTTCTAATCGTCATATCATGTCACAGTCATAAAAATTTGTTTACCCAAATCTTTGTCATTATTGTAGTACAGTCAAACTTTTTTAAGCTTACATTACAGCAAACAAATTGAGTAACACCAATTTAGGCGAGGGGACTCATTTTTGTTCGATTAAAACTGTTTTTACTAACTCCAAAACGTTATTTTGTAATTATTTTAAGGTGGCCTCAATTTCACTTGATTTTAACTGACGATGTGACGATGTGGCCAAAGATGATGACACACTAAGCCTAGTGGGCCTCCTTTAGACGATAAATTTTCAATATGCCGTACCCGCATGATATGGTTACATTATGATGTTTTCCTCCACCGAAAGCTCAGGCTCATTGTAGGAATTTGAACGAACGTCGATTGACGCGGTCTCTGTACACACTACCACTGGGCCATCATTACTACGTAATCATTATTTCACATTTTTGGTTATTTAACGTTGTGTGTAAAAGTACGATCAAGGTTATCGCATCGAGAAATATAAAAAACGACAATAGCGATCTATTAAATTGTCTCCATTACACTGAATTATAAAATTTAAAAAAAATAAAAAAACATTTTTACTTCTTCGTAATTTTGAACCGAATATATTATGACGCGGAATTTTTTCTGCAATTTTGTAAGAAATGAAAATTAATCTAAAAATTAGGCTCGATGTAAATATCCGATTCGTGTGAACTCGAACGTTTCTAAAAAAATGATACCTAAGCATTAATACGTTTAGTTACCCCAATTAACATAAGTAAACTAACAGTAGATTAGTTTGAATTTTAGTAGGCTGTTTACGGAACTCTTTGTCAGTTTGTCCCTCCATGTAATCTGCGTGTAATGTCCGTATCTATTCAGGTTAATCTTGTATAATTATTTTGTGCTATTTCGAGGGCCGATGGTAAAACGTTATTAGATTATTTTACGCGGTAACTTTCAATTTAAAATATGAAATCAAGTTTTACTTTATATATTACTAGCTATAACCGGCCACGCTTCGTTGTGGTTCAGTCTGATATTATTATATAAACTTTCACCCCATCGTCTACACCCTAAGGTATTGAATTTAAAAAAAAAAAACATTTCTTTTTTACTTTTTATAACTGAAGTGCTTAAAACCAATTTTATTAGGTTTATTTTTTAAAATGACAGATTTTCTTACAAACTTTCATCCCCTTCTTCACCACCTTAGGGTTTAAATTTCCAAAAATCCTTCCTTGGTGCTCACCTACAATGTAAAAGGAACCGGCATGAAAATTTTCACAGTCCTATGTGCGTTGATATTATGTCAATTCAGTTAGTCATCCTTTTATACGAGTATATATAGTTTTTATTATGTGTTTTCTGTAATTAATAAATATGTTTACAATACGTATATTCTGTAAATGTACAAGCGTATTTTTATTTAAAAATTAATATTAATGAAAGCTTATTAAAAGTCGAATTGAGAAGTATATTAAATATGTAAGTAGTGATATACTAAGCCTATCTGGGCGTATTTTTATGCCGGGGCTCGACGGGGAAATGAAGGAACAAAGATGAGTAAAAAACTCGTTTTCGAAAGAGAGGAATAGTTTAAATGACAAAAATGTGTTAAGCTCGACCAAAAATAGTTATCAAGGGAGTTAGTGTGGTGACGCATTAGATACAAAACGTACGTGTTGCAAAATCTATGAAAACTCAAGCTCTAAAGATAACTTTTATAATAATTAAGCAAAAACAAATTATTGGCCTGGTATTATAAAGGAAAACCTCGAAATCCACGAAGATATTGGTTAAGTAGACACCTCTCTCCACTTGAAACTCGCAACCGATGCGATGACACAGCAAAGCCACTTCGACTTATTCTTGCTCATTCAGACTGCTCCGCTAGACTCTTTCGTGGTCGAGCCTAGAGTATAGAAATTATAGTTGCGAGTTAAGTGGACTCATTAATGACCCCGCTCATTTCGCGGTCTAACCCCGGCTTTAAATAAAATACATCAATTCCTTGCACTCCTTGACACATAAGAAGCATTAAAACATTTTTTAATAAAAATGTATCAAATAAATTTTAGTTAAATCCCTCCAAACACGCATACAAAGAGTTTTATATATTAATACAGATGAAGTTTATGAATATCTATAAAGTATTAATAAATATATGTACGACTAACTGTGCCCGCGGCTCCGCTCGCATGGGTGACAGAAGTTTTTCCTTTTCGTACTGGCTTTACTGTTAGCCTTAGGGGCCCTGGAGCCTTTGCGGTTTTACAGCTTCACCGGGCTTGGAGTGACAGAAGAACGCATACTGCTAATAAGAATGGCAGCTTATTAAAACTTTAATAACTCTTTATTGAATAAAGATATCCAATTGTTCCAATAGTTTTGCGTGATGAGCTCACAACGGCAAACCTCAATCATTTTATTAATATAGTTAGGTAAATGTTATTATTGCAATTTTTCCTGTTTGCAGAACACAATCACTAATTTAAAAAATACAGTTCAAGCTTATGGATACCTATTAACTTTTGAGGCTTTATTATTTCACTACCTGAAAAATATTACTTTACTTATTTCGCTGTAAATAACACAATTTCAAATGCTTGTATAAATATCACGACAAGCACAACGAAACATTTTATTAAGCATAGATCATCAACATCTATTTCTGTTATTTACGAGATGAAAAATAATTTATCATATGAAAATGTTGAATCTGTATGACTGCTGGTTCTAATATTAAATTATGAATATATTTAAATTGTAATTCGCAGAATTTATAAACGTATTATAATTATATTACACCGAGGAGCTACAAAAAGGTCGTCCAGGTTCAAGTCCTTCGTGTACCTATATAATATGTAATAACTATTTTGTATTTGTATGGGTAAAGGAACTAAAAAAAGTCACTCAGGTAGCATTCCCTCGCGTGTATAAAAAGTTTGAAATATCTATAAACCGAGTAGCTGAAAAAAGATCATTAGCAGAAAGACTTGCAGTAACCACAAATTAATGCACTAATACTGTGCATTTATCACCTGTGAAATAGCAGTAATGAAAAAAAAATTCACTGCTATACAGTTATATTAAAATAGCTATAAATTTCATGCCTATGTTTTGTACCAGCCATTTTAATACCGTTCCTCGAAATATGACCAGTAGCTTAATAATGTTTACTCGAGAGCGAGTTGTCTAAATTTAGCATATTCTTCTACTGCAATTAAGACAAGCCTGTCCTCCCGCCTCCGGCAGTTAATTGTACGCAATTTGCTACATTTTCATCTCAACCTTCCAAGACCGCTCGGAATTAAGAAATAGTGTCGGGCCATAAAAGTTTTGTGAGCTGTTATTGCTTGAAAATTGCTGTATAATTTTCATATACTACACGTTCTATCACCTATTTATATATCTAAATCTAAATCTAAATCTAATCTAATTATAAAACTCAACGTCGCTCTGTCTGTACGTTTGTTCTTTTCACGCGCCAAACACTTATCCTATTTACATGTCCTTTTTTAAATAATAGCTATATTATCTAGCCAGGTTATAGGATATATTTTGTTAGATAAAGTAACATACGAAATAAGCAGTGACGATAGTGATGAATTAATTCGGAAAAAAGACGCTTTTGGGACTTATATGCTGCATTAACCATAAGAGATATAATAAAATAATGTTCAACATAATTGTAGATCTTAAAAATACCTATAAAGAAGTCAGCAATGGCATATATATATATATATCTTATAAGGATCATTCACAATTAATATTCTTATCTTTAAAAAAATCGGCGGGAGGTCGCCATGTTTGGAAGCGGAGGCAGTACCTACGATTCACACGTCTGTTCGATCACGTGAGCGAAGCCGCGAACATAACTAGCTATTACATATTATAAAACTCAACGTCTCCCTGTCTGTTTGTCCGTTTATGTTTTTTTCACGTGAAAACCACTAATCCGATTTACATGGTTTTTCCTTTAGTTCATAGATATCATATCTGGCCTGGTTATAGAATATATTTTGTTAAATTAAGTATCATACGAAATAAACAGTGACGATAATTGATAATCAATTCGGAAAAAATACACTTTTGGGGCGATTAAATGGCTTACGCAGAGTAAGCCATAAGAGATATATCGAATAAACATACCACATAATTGTAGCTCTTTAAAAGACCTACAAAAAAGTCAAAGATACCATGTCTATCTTCTAAGGGTCACCCACAATAAGCATTTTTGTGGCAGCATAAATAACGCGTGTGCTCAGCCGACAGCATTCTGTAGTCCGCCCAAACGGAGTCGCGGGTACAGCTAGTATTAAAATATAATAAGTTTTTTTATACTATCTCAACAAAATGGCTATACAGCAGTTGATGGTAAGTATAGTGCACAAACTACGGTGACCGTCAAACAAACATTTCATCGGCCGTTTGTTTTACTGCAAGATTAAGGTAAAACCACCAGTAATTGACACTGCACCAATAGTTGACACTCTGACGAAGAAAATTAAATATTAAGAAAAAAAGGAAGCCAAGGATCGAGATGGCCAAAATCACTGATTACTGATATATTTTTAATGTTATAAATGCATATAGGTACAGTCAGTTATAAAAGTTGGTTAACAAACTCAAGACTTCAAATCAATTTAGTATCAAATATTTAATTTTCTTCGTCAGAGTGTCAACTATTGGTGCAGTGTCAATTACTGGTGGTTTTACCTTAATTTAGGCCTTAGATTAATTAGTTGTCTTAGCTGAGCTGCGGTTGGAGCATAGCGGAAACCAATAAATTATCTGAGTTTTAGATATTTTTTTGTTAATCTAGGCATGTTCTATTGTCGATAAATAACTAAATAGCCTCACTAAATAGGTTTTCTTTCGATCAAGAAATAACTACACCGCTGAATAGGTTTTTCAAGTGAAAACTTCTTTAGTACCGTTGTGATTTGAAACGCGATGAAATGAAAACGCGACAGTAAAAAGAGACAACAATATACATCTATTTCTATAGGTAAATCCTATAGAGAGCCTATGAGAGAGAGACAGAATTATTATTTTCACGGTTAATGCAAGTCCTGATTTTCATGATAATGAACGTCGTCGGATTGGCCTGGTGGTGTGAGACGACTAGACTTCATACGGAATACCCGCGAGTGGTCGATAGTTCGAATCCCGCTGATTTAGGATATGTATAAAATATTTTTTAAAGAATTTATGTTTTCTGAAGGTTTATGTATCTGGAGTATTTATTGACCAATAAATTTACATATTTTAATTCCTAACTTAGGTTTTAAGTAGCTACCTATACTCACATTTGTATTACTTTCAAGTTACCCACGTACATGACTTATATATAATATCCACGAGTTACTGCGCCACAGTAAAATATACCACAGCAAAACCATTACCCTACTTGCTAGAGCTAAGTTCGAAGTTTGCCCGAAACAGGGGATAGTTTGAATTTTAATGGTTAAACGATGAGTATTGAAGTAAGAACGCCCCGGTACTTCCACTTGGAACTTTTACCTAACGAAGCACGGTGCAAGTTAGTAGCGGAAAGCGTTTTTATACTGTTCCTGTGTGTTTTTTATTCTTAGATTATTAAGTAAGAAAATAATAATTTCTTTAAAACTGTTTTTAAAACATCGATATATATATGTGTACTACGTACTAGATTACGCAATCCGAACACCCGATCTGTTCGACTGAACTGCACTTCAATCCGTGTACCTTACTTTAGTGTGACTTGACATTTATGCAGTGGGGGCACGTACGGAGCGGTGCTAATAATACAATAATTCTGATAATTTTAATCAAAGCGTGAATCTGGGCGTAAATAGAAATTGAGTACCAAGTAAGTAAAATTATTTGTTGTTCAAGTGAATAAATACGTATTAATATCTTAATACCAAAATAAAATAAAAATTATTCAATTAAATGCCACACCATCTTGGTCTATTTATTTTTTGGTCGAGAGAAAACTATACTCAAGCGATCTAGCGCTGCATATTTTAATAGTTTGATTAGACATTGTAATATTTTAGCGCTGCAGCGAACTTTAGTGCTAACTCTTATCAGTATTTTAACATTTGGTCTTCATGAACGTTCTTGTCTATCGGTATAATATAATATGTCAATGATTTAAGACACGTTATAATTTTTTGATAGGTTATGTACCTACTACTTCTAAAAATGTGGGAGGGCTCGTGTGATAGTTAAAGTGTTTTTACTGAGCGATATAGTAATCAGACACCGCATCGATCGGCGGTCCTAAACCTACTTGGCTTTCGGTAGAAAAAAAAACCAACAGTAGTATGGCATTTTCTAAAAGGAATGTTTCGTTGGGTGTCATCTATTTTAAACCCAAGTGAACCTCACCTGCACGTGATAAACCCTTTTGACTAACGAACAAGGGAATGGCGATAGTAAGGTAAAGTTCTACAGCCCGACTGAGTCGCATATCTGGTTGTTATTTACGCAAGCCGGCATGACAGCGGTGACTGAAGATGCATTGTTGATCTTGATGGTCGCCGCTATTTTTGGATTCAACCACTTTGCCATGCTACTGGAAATAACCTGGCTAACCATCAAGTTAAAAATCTATCATCACCTACAAATGTATTCCAGCGTTATACAATTTTCTTCCACATCGTCACTCAGTATCAGGTGTGATTGTTGTTAAACATTGCCGAAAGTTTTGGGAGTGATGTAGTAGAACTCTGCACAGTTTCTACCACGTTCTAACTTTGTTTCTATAGTAGCCCCTACAAAGTGAGAGAACTGTGCCTGATGGTAAACTCAATATAACCCAATAACAGTGAAGACCACCAAGAGATCAAATATCCATCACCAGTCGTCGCTGTCATGCTGACCAGGGGGAATGCAGGCAGGGGCATAACCGAATCACTATGACAGGTTTTTTAACATAGGTATGGTACCAGGAAATGGTGATAGTGGATGTCCGACTAAATCATGACATCCACTATCACCGTTTCCTGGTTCCTCAGCAAGGCGCACCACGAGTAGGTGAAGTTGGCTTTGGTGTCCCAGTTCTCAAGATGTTATTCGACACCCCCTTGTCAGTGTGTGCGTATACTCTTGTAAATACAAAAACAAGCCTCATTCTCAGTTACGAGATGTGTAATAGGTTGAAGAAAAATAATAAACCTCTGAAAAGATTTTTTATAAGCCATGCTCAGCATAAATAATGCAAAGTAGGTATAAAAACTGAAGGAGAGGCTTCTCATCGGTCCAGATAAAAACACGACAAGCTAACGAGAACCATCTGCGTTCTATCGATTCGACTCGCGATGGATGGATTTCGAGTCCTGATTCTTACATAAATATTTTTTTGCGTGTTTATATTTTCTATTGGCTACCCGCCCATGACATCGTAAGGGTTAGTTACAATGAAAAAAAAATATAGCACGCTGGATTGCTTTCTAATAATGAAAAAATGTCACAATGGGGTCAGTAGTTCTGAAGATTAGCTCCTACGTCCAAACTCACAAACTTTGTGTCTTTATACTCAATACTATGACCCTGCCGACTTAACGTGTCCTTTCCAGTTGTCAATTACTTGACCAAAGTGTCATCTATTGCATTAAATGATAACATTAAAACCTTTTCCATGAAAAACACTTAGATTTACCAAGTGTCCTGGTGATCGGACAATCGGTTTTTGAGTTTATCATTGCCAAAAATATTACTAGATCAAGAGTGTTCTTATCTATGATTCAAAGAAAGCTGTTTAGCTGTTTGAAGGTCTGATCGATTCGAAATTTGTTTTTTTTTTAATTATATTGGTATTTACCCAGTTATACCTATATAGCTTGGTTGTACAACTGAGAAAGTTGAAACATATTTCAAATGTTTTGCAATGATGGCTCAGTGGTACATCGTAGTAATGGTGGCACATCGTCACTTAACATCAGGTGAAATTGTGCCCACTACGCCAGACATATAACGATAAAAGGTTAAGTAATTATTATTTCCTATCATACTAACTCAGTAGCAACCGTCTGTGACTACGTTGGCGTTAATTACAAAATAAAACTTACATTAAATATATTTAATTAACCTTAAACATATATACTCCTAGGAAACGTTTCGATGTAAAGCTAATATCAGAATGAAGATCATTTACAAAAGATCTAAGTCATTATTTCACACTTTTTATATCATTTTCTGTCCTCAATGATTTGAATGTTACACAACAATGATATAAAATGTATTCTATACGTCATATCGTTGGGGAAAAACGTACTTTTCTCTACAAGCAGACCAACTCAAATTTTCAGTAGAACCATATTAATCATTAAAATGGTTGTCTATTAAAATTAATTATAAAAAAAGATTTATCCTTTTAAAATCTTTACTAACTTTATCAAAGCGTACAATAGAAATTAATTTACAAAATATTATATTTTTTATTTTTAAGGAATTCTTATTAGGAAGTTTTATGTATATTGCTAACTCTTTTTTTGTGTACTATAACGTATTCATAAAATCACGAATAATATATTCATTTATCATCACGTATATTCAAATTCCTCTAGTAAAATTTAAATCTTTTCTAAGAGTATTAATAATCATTATAACAATTTATTTAATATTGCTCGTTAGAATGCTAGATTATTGTATCATGGTGTAAAATGTGTGAAACCAATCAGGGCCGTCTTCACCCGTTGGTAAAAATGGTAACAGGCACGCGAAGCATGGTTCTAGGGTGCAAAAAAGTACAGAGTCACACAAAACATTATTTTTTAAGGAAAATATTTTAACTAAATACTCCAAAGTTCCGAATGTAAATACTGCAAAAAATCCATAGGTCTGACGTAAAACTGATTTTTGTTTTTCGTATCTTGACGTAGAAAATAATGTAATGACGTACCATAATGATGTAGAAAAAGACGTAGGAAAATCCCTGAAACCAATACCTCATCAATAGCTAAAACAATCCCAAAATCACAACTCTTCATTTTCCCACTGTACGTTTAAGTCGATCAAATAACTGTTTCACGCCACAAACCGTCAGGGATAGGATCTCAGCAAAAAACTCCCTTTGCTCACCAAAAGACCTAAACAAACTTCAAAACGTTACTTTGCAAAACGTACCTTCATTAAAATTCGTCCGTCAAAGAATAAACATGTCATTTGTGTCTTAGGCTTGCTTCGGTTCATATTTGCTCAGGACGTGTGGATATGGTAATGCCGTTTCGTTAAGTGGACAATCCTGCTTATACATTCTCTTTGGTGCTGAAGCCTATTGAAATTCGAAAGGTTAGTTAAATGCTGATATTGGATCCAAGTATTTCTAACATTTTTATCGGAAAACTTTTAAATCTTTCTTTGCTTCTTATGCACCAATAATACGCTTTTATAGAAAGTGTTTTGTATTCAACAACACTTTTAGTTAAGAATAGAGATGACGAGTTGCAGACTTAGTCCTGAGTAAATAAAATGACGCAAACTTAATGAAAAACTTTAGGGTTTCTCTATATCCAATAAGACTTTATTATTACCAAGAATTAAACTTTAGTTGCATTTAACGAATTTTAATGGCTTTCCTGACCCTTCAGTTACCGTTATTATATTATTCAATCGGACCCAGAGTGTTTTGGAGCACTTCCTCTTTATGTATCAAAGTTCAAACGTAGTAAACAGCATCTGAGAGAATAATATATAAATCTGAGGCACTCTATTGACCGACGCGGTGGTTTAATAATTATCACCCTGAATAATATAGAAAAGATATGGTACAAACTGCTTTTCACGTTACTAACTGTAAAGAAATCATACTAGCTTGAAAAGAGTAGACATCTCACGTTTTGAAAAACTTTACTCATATTAGGTTGTTGAAACAAGAGGAGATATAAATAATTAAATTATTTATTGGGTATATTAAAGTATAGTAAAGTATTAAAGTATACAAGTCCGGTGAAGCTGTAAAAGCCGTTCGAGGCTCCTGGGCCCTTATGGCTAACAGTATAGTCAGATCGAAAAAAAAGAAAAAAAAAAAAAAAAAAAAAATATTAAAGTATATATATTGAAGCGATGATGGCGCAGCGGTAGCGTGTATGACTTCGCGTCGATTGACGTGAGTTCGAATCCCTACAATGAGCCTGAGCTTTCGGTGAAGGAAAACATCGTGAGGAAACCATAGCATGGTGGTAGGTCACTTTCTAATTCTCGCCTGGCTAGCTACCACCCTCAAGTTGAAAATCTGCCGCCAAGCACTAATAGGTATGTTCCGGCAGCTGCACTTGAAAGTCAGTCTTCCACTATGTTTAGCGTGTTACCATCTTGGGCCACATCGTCACTTAACATCAGGTGAGATTGTGGCCACTACGCCAAACATATATATAAAATTGATGTCTTGTATGTACAACACAAAAGGATGGATTGACCAGGACGCGTTCAATCAGCACGTAGGATGCTTAAAAGTTTTGAAACTTTTACGTAAATGAAATATGAGTAGGTATGCCAAATGTCAAAATCATGTTTGGGTTACTTCACTCCCTGCGGGACAAAACGTAACCAATGTCATCGTTTGCGTCTAATATAAGATCTTATTTGATCCTTTCAATCCGTATTTGTTCAGGACGACAGTTGGAATTAGTAATATCATCGTTTGTGCGGCCACATGTTCGATATGTTCCCCTGAATATCGAAATTGAGATTTAGAATTATTGCGATGTATTCCGGCAGCTACATTTGAGAGCCAGTCCATTCTATAGGCTTAGCGTGTTAACATCTTGGGCAACATCGTCACTTAGTATCAGGTAAGACTTTGATCAAACGATAAACCTATGTTGGGTGTTAGGATACGATCATTGTGCCTGACTGAATTGCGCCCAACGTACACCATGTGTAATGACCACACGCATAGGCGTGTCGCTTTCGAGATCAGCCAGTGTGTACCCTAGCTGTAAAGAGACTTGCAGGCCGGCATGACAGCAATGACCGCTGATGAATTACCGACCTCTCGGTGGTCGGTGTTGTCCTTGGGTTGTACTGTGCTTATCATCAATCACAATTTCAGCACTTTGTCATGCTACAATAAAAACAAGTATTAAACAGTTATAAATTTTTAACGCCTGCTACTTCTAGAATTAATCCGTGAAATGCATTACATACTGGTGACAACTAATCATTATGAAACATATAAAATTATTAAATTATTATCTAGATAAAACCATATAATATATTTAAATCACATGCCAATTATAAAAAAGAATGTACAGTAGTAAAAAAGCATGGCTTTTTCAAATAAATTACTATTCAAGATCGAATAGCTTTACAAAATTTAAAGCCAAACTTCATAGAATCGCGTTGTGAGATTGCAAACTCGTATTATTGAGATGGAATCAATCTGAAAGGCGATTGAATGAACCTGAGATCGTATTGGGCAGAGCTCAAGGTCTCTCGGTGTTGCTGAAACGTTTCAAGTGCCTATTATACGAGTTTTGAATGATCAATTTAACTTCACCCGCTGAAAGTTAACGAAGTTTGGAAAAATTCTGGACGCGATGTGTTTCGGTGAGAAGTGTGAATAAAATGCCATCTGCTTTGCTATTTTGCTTCAAAGATGTTTTTCTAGCAACGTCATATCTTTCTTAATTCTTCATCGAAATTAATTATTAAAACATTTTAAGGATTATGTTCCCCGCCATTGAATAAATAGTTTTAAATGTATGTTTTTGATTTAAAAAAAATGATTAAACTATTTCTAATAAAATACATTCAACTAACATGTACGAGGCGCCATCTACTGAACATCTGTTTAAGTAACATCATCACCGTAAGATAGTTTACATTTAAAAGTATTGCGGCGTGTGGTGTATGAACATGGAATGTAACGTAACGTAAACTAGATAATCCTTTTGAATATTTCGCACATTGTATAATGTAAACAATTTAACAGCTGTCATATTAGTTAAACAGTTTGTTAAAAGATGGCGCCTCGTGTAACTTAGTTGAATTTATTTTCATTACGTATGTCGCCAACAGATGGCATTCCTAAAGAAATAGCTTTTTAACAGTTATTTTTCTAAAACATTTATTATAAACTTCTTGTCTATTTTTCATCAATAGCGAGACTAAAAGAAATATGGCGTTGCGAGAAAAATAATACACTATGAGAAATAATATGTAGAGATAGAAATAATGCGTATTCTATTTTAAAATTAACGAGTTCTTAGCTCTATGTTTGTCGGTGAGACCCTCAGCCACGTCGGAGTTGGTTCTAACGAAGTCATTCAAGCGGCCGCCACCACATTGTGCCCCGCGAAAGATACGCCCTCTTAAATTGAATCGTAACTTTGCAATTAAAAGTTAGGTACTATTCAACATTGGATCCTTAGTTTCAATAAATTACCATTTCGATAAATTCTAACGCAGTCCCAATTAACATGATGACATCAATTAATAAAAGGGATTCGTTCTTGTTCTAATTAATTGGAATGCGCATACTTATTACACAAATACTTTTTCAAAAAAAGTGAAAATTTACTTTTACCAAAGCTAAAGGTAAATTCCTCTAATAACCATTACTTAATTACAATGCGGCGAGAGATGACAGTTTCATCAGTGTCATGATAAGAATATTCAAATACAACGAAAAAGTCTCAAGATGGCAAATGCTAATCCTCTAATGTGGCATAAAGAAGCGAGTCGCCACCACCATGCATATACGAGGAGGGATCAAAAAGTAGTGAGAATGAGATAGAATATAATGACTATTGATTACTTAACAATTTATTTTTCTACATAGTTTCCGAGTCTCTCTATACACCGAGTTCAGGGCTTTTCCAAGGCTTCAATCCCTTTCACAAAAAAAGTTTTGTCTTGGTCCTGCAAAAAGCTCTCACCACGTTATCGTCTTCGTACCTGTTACCCCTTAAGTATTTTTTCAATTTGGGGAACAGATAAAAATCGCTAGCCGTCAGATCTGGTGAATAAGGGGGGTAGTCAACCAAATCGAAGCCAGCTTGCTGAATGGCAGCCATCGCAACTGCCGACCTGTGTGCGGGTGCGTTGTCGTGATGAAACAGCACGCCCCTTCGAAGTTTCCCTCTCCTTTTCTCTTTGATGGCATTCCTCAACTTGGGAATTAAAGCTGCATAATATTGGCCTGTAATAGTGGTTCCATGCTCCAGGTAATCAGTCAACAATATCCCTTCTGAGTCCCAAAATATTGAGGCCATAACCTTGCCAGCCGATGCCACGACACGAAAATTCTTCAGGGTCGGTGATGATGGCCGTTTCCATTGTGAAGATTGCTCTTTTGTCTCGGGATCAAAATGATGGACCCATGTTTCGTCCATTGTTACGAAACGAGACAAAAAGTTTTCAGAATCTTCTTGAAACTTGTCCAACAATATCTTCGAAATGTCAAGTCGATTTTGTTTCTGACTGTCGGTTAACATTCTCGGCACCCATCTTGCGGAGACTTTTCTCATATTCAAAGATTGTTTCAATATGGATTGAATACTTCCCTATGAAATGCCCGTTTCTTGAATTAAGTATCAGATGGGAACTCTCCGATCGCATAATACAATTTTTTCGACTTTCGCAACATTTTCTTGGGTGACTGACGTCGATGGACGGCCGCAACGATGTTCGTCTTCCGTGCTCGTTCTCCCTCCTCGAAATTGAGAAGCCCACCTTGCGACAGTGTAATATGGCGGAGCAGACTCTCCTAATGTTGCCTCCAAATCGCAATGAATCTCTTGAGTCGTTAACTTTTTTAAACAGAGGTATTTAATAACGGCTCGCACTTCGTATTTCTATATTTTCGAGAACACGTTCCGACACGAAGCAAACAAATGACAACATTCAGAAAAAAAAAGATAATCGCAGTTTTTTTCTTTATTAATATTACAAATATGTATCTGAGCTATGCCTGCCAGTATTTCTTTTTTTTCTTACTAAGGAGTATGTCGTTCTCACTACTTTTTGATCCCCCCTAGTAGTACTTTGGTGTAGTGTCTGCCACACCAATAATTACTAATAATTTAAAGCTCAATAGATTCGTTTGTTTGTGATTTGTTTGAACGCGCTGCTTTCTCAATACCAGTCAGCTTTGAACAAAGAAAGCATTTGCAGCCTATTTTTTGAAGAAGGTTCACTTCACGCTACGACCCTAATGAATGGAGCAGTTACCATGTACGTCAAGCAATCTGGCAAATTGTAGGCAAGTACGGGAAGTAAGAATATTCTTCATTAATGTTCCAGCAAGGTTGTTGATGCAGTACAGGTTGATTTCGTAATATTACGTACAGTCGCGAGTTAACAGCACCCGAATAACAATATTCCTCATTTCAACGTACTTATCGCAGCAAAAATAAATAAATATATTTTTATTTATAGGTTTTAAACACAAAAGGGTTTTAATATGATTATTTACAACTAGGAGTATTGTTTTATATACGACAAAAGTGGCAAAGACGTATACGGCCCGCCTGATATTAAGCGGCTACCGTAGCCTATGAACGCTTGCCATATGTATCTAGCGCTTTGCCGACCTTCAACCCAGGGGGGAGTAGGTACTCCAAAGAGTTCTGGAAACACTCACCGCAGGAACACAATATTAGGTCATTTGGCATACATTTGTCACACATACGAAGTCGAATAATTAACATTTTAAAACAACGATATAATTGTGATGAGTATACCAGGGTGCGGACCGAATCAGGGTGCGAAGCCGGCAATGCATATGCTAATTGCTAAATGTCACGCTATTACTAAATTACAATATGAAGCATAGCATTGACACGCGTCATTGCTCATTAAGCAAGCAATAATAAAATAATTTAAATAATGATAGATGAGTGGTAGCGTGTACTTCGCGTCGATTGACGTGAGTTCGAATCCCTGCAAATGAGCCTGAGCTTTCGGTGAAGGAAAACACCGTGAGGAAACTATAGCATTGTGGTAGGAAATTTTCTAATGCCCGGCTGGCTAGCTACCGCCCTCAAGTTGAAAATCTGTCGCCAAGCACCAATAGTTGTGTTCCGGTAGCTGCACTTGAGAGACCGTCTTCCACTAGGTTTAGCGTGTTATCATCTTGGGCCACATCGTCACTTAACATCAGGTGAGATTATGGCCACTACGACAAAATTATAACAATAAAAAGAAACGATATTTAAATAATCCCATGGGCATTAGTATCTGTTTTTTTTTTAAATATATTTATATAATTTCAAGCACAATTGCTTACACTAGAGTAATCATTTAATGAAAATTATTAAACGAGGTAGGGCACAAAGAAATTTCTTTGGAGATTTCTTTCTACTTGGGGCAGCCCGACTGGTGGAATACCTCCACCCTACAGGAGATCGCAACCAAATAACCCTGTGTTGTGTTACTGCGGTGAATAGGGTTTCCAGAGCACTTTGGGTTAGAGGGGTTCAAGGTCGGCAACGCACTACTTATGGACAATCACCGCGTGCATCTTATTTGTTGTCTACGATAGTGTAATTAATGGTCATACGAATAAGAATCTCACACTCCCGACATATAAAAATTAAAACAGAAACAAGCAGAAAAAAAAACTATTATAGAGTGTCCATTACCAGTTTGTATATCGCTTGTATAGATGCACCAATATTATTAAAGTGGTTATCAATAAGTTCAGTATTATAATGGCGGGCATAGCGTTGTGACGTAGTCCCGAGGAGAACGTCGTAAAGGGACCCGAAATTTAAACAATTTGAGTAAGAGCGAGCAGTTGATTATATGATTAACATTTTTGAAATGAATTTTTGCATACAACGTATCTATATAGTTATCGACCACAAACTCACCTAGTGTTAAGTCAAGGTATAGCCGAAGCAGTTTGTTTGTTGGCATGTTTAGTGTATTATTAGTTCAGAGTGAAATAAAATATTAACAAATTGATATTATAAGTTTTGTTTCTTTTAGTGCATTTAGTAGAGATTTTCAAGTTAAAATAATATTTAGTTATACAACATTCAATTATTATTTTACACAACACGCAAAAAACAAATGTCAGTAAAATGAATTCACATTATTATCATTGATATCTAACTACCTTCATCGTGTCATCTTCAACGATGCGAGCGCAGCTTTCATTTATACTATCTACTAAATAATTTTATTAATTTTATCTTAATAACTTAATATGTCTTTATAAATATTATATTCACATTGCATTCAACGGTAAAGATAATATAAGCAATCTGTGACTTCGGAAGTTGAACGGAAGTGACTGATTGTTTCAAACGATCAATCTAGAGCGTAATACATTATCACCGTCATAAAATAATAAGTAAAGAAAAAAATTTTTTTTTATAGTAATCCTCAGTATGCGAAAGTTAGTTTGTTTGTTACTCAATCACGCAAAAACGGATTTGGATGAAATTTGGCACACAAATAGCTTATGACCCGGATTAAGATTTAGGATACTTTTTATCCCGGTAAAGATCCAATTCTGATATCCACGCCAGACGAAGCCACGGGTACAGATATTAAATATACAAAATACGAGAGTTTTATGGGTTTGTTTGTTTGGACGAGAAACTCTCTGGAACAACCGTCCAGATTTGTAAAATTCTTTCTACATTTAACAGCCTCATTATTGAGGAAGGTTATAGGCTAACTTCACGCTATGACTCTAAAGTACGGAGCAGTAATTATAAATGGCAAGCTTTGGACAACTACGGGTAGTGAGAATATAGATTACAAGCCGGAGGTGCGGTGAAGAGTTAGTCGAATAATTGTTACTCGGGTAAAACCGTGAGGCACACCTTGTAAATATATAATCATCTAAAAAGAATACATGCTTCTAAATGTAGGTAAACGTTTTTAAAAATAAATACGTTTTCTTGAATGCCTGAATCTTGCTTGAATCATGGTGATGCTTGAATCTCGATACTTCCAATTACATTGCGATCTAATAAGACTTTTATAATTTTTTATATAAATGACTCGGCCCTAGAAATATGTTATCCGACCCGTTTTTTGTCATAAAAAATTAGCGACACGAATTTTATTTCAGAGAAAATAGTAACAAATTTTGATACCAGCCGTTTTGTGTACTACACAACATATGTATATATTATTATGAACATATGTACATATATGTGTATTTACTATGTAAATACACTATATCGTATAGAGACGTATGTAAAGGAGAATGCTCACGGATTTATGCAATCCCGTCTCATATTGCATCCAAGTCGATCTTTATTTATAATATTCTATATATACTGTATTAACACATGCATTTTTTTTAATATAACCGCTTTTGAAGATGTTTTATAATATCCAACATAACCTAAAGACTATTGATGTGTCGATACGAAGTTTTACCAATACGGTTATCTATCTAAAAGAGATAAAATGAAAATTAGTATTAAGATTGATGGTGTAATTAGGTTTAATAATTCGAAATGGTTTTTGTATGTGGAAATTTTATTACCTAGTTCAAAGGAGTTTAAATAACGTATTTATTTATTGTACATATTACATAAATACGATACCAAAGATTATTATAGAGCCTAGAAGTTACAAAAATAATCGAAGTGTCACATCGAATAAAACAACAAAGTTAAGTTACCGTTTTGACATCGATATTAGATCCCTTAAAACATCCATTCATTTCACAGATGTTATGAAGAAAAACATCAAACATGTTCTGTTTAAATTGAATTTGCAATACAATGTTGCCATTGCCGAAGAACATCAATTCATCTATGTTTTCCGTTTTTTTTAACCACTTCTATTCATATTTTCGTGCAATGTCAGGCTACGACTTTATTGTCTTTGTTTAGACAAATAATGAATGGGTCAATAATAAGCAGAAACAAAGGAACAAAAATTAGGTCCTAGTACTCCTATTTGACATAAGTAGCACTTCAGATGGACACAAAAATCTATAGCAAATATATATATGGGAATATATGCTATTAGCTTCTATGTAACGTGTCACTTTTACTTGCGACCGGAAAGCAGATGACTGTTACTTGAATAAAAACGAAAATATATTGAATTGCTCACTTACAAACAGCATTGAGGTTAATTTAGTTATCTCTTTCAATCATTTATACCATAAAATTCAACCATACATTTATTGTATAAGAATTCGATGTTCCATAGGTCGTTTTTCAGATATACCTTAAAAAATCTATGAACCATAACATCGACATCTTTACGGTTTTTGCACCCCTAGTTATTACAACTGCGAAGCTGTGCTGTCTGTGGAGTGTCGCAGAATAAACTATAAATAATAAATCTTATATCTTTAAACGAGCAATTCTTGTATATATATATAATCTGAATCTCGGAAACGGCTCCAACGATTTTCACGAAATTTAGCATACAGGTGGTTTCGGGGGCGATAAATCGATCTAGCTAGGTTTCATTTTCAGAAAATGTCATTTTGTTTTCAATAATCAACTAGCCAGTTCATATTTTTTTATTATTCATCCATCCACTTGTATATACTTATCTGAGAAAGGATCGCACCCAACACAAACTATTTATTATTATCATTTTTAATTATGTAGTTATTTATAATTAAACATTGAGTTGACGAAGTGTTATTATTTTATATGATTTTTATGAAAAAGTATTTTAATCTTGGTCAAATGTACAAAGTATCAATTATGTAATGGTACGTGTAATGGAACGCAACTTATTCCTCAGACTTAAAGGTTTCATACCATTTGTGAGTTTGAAATCGTCAACAATACTTACAGCTAGCTTTTAAGCCGATTCAAATAGTCCAAGCTGGTATCCAGGTGCTGCTACCCAGACGTGACAGATGTACTTCATTTATGGGTTCGAACCTGTGCTTTTTATAACTGCTGATTTCAGTATTCTAACAAAATGGTGGCTCCCTTTCTAGAACTTTCCAGGGAGTTTTTTTGGCATCTCATAATTCATGATACATCTTACTATGCTCACACCAAGCTTTATTATTATGTACAATGCCATCTGTATTACACAATATAGAGTGAAACAAAACAAATTTACGAATAAAAAGAAAAACCACTACATGACAGTGTAAGATCCCGCCAAAAACTCCAAGCATTCAATTATCCCCAGCCGCGCCTGAACAAGTTTCAGATCAAAAAATTAAATGCTCGCTCGGATATTATTTTGAAACTGCATAAAGTAACTATCAGCCGTATTATCGAAGTAGTAAACTTTGCAGCGCGCCTTATCAAGCTTTATTTATATTCAAGACGGTCTCGCAAAGTTAACTCATTAAAGTAACGCAGACGCTCAGATATCGCTGAAGTCATTCTATGTTAAATATTTTACTCCTCATTTTTATAGTATCCTGGTAAGTTAAGTTACTACACTGATAATAAGTCAGGATCAGTGGAATATAGTGGCTACCTTCTAATACGTATTTGCTAATTATACCGTGTTTAAGGTATAGATTTAATATATATATTTTGTGTTAAACTGTTTTCAGCGGCAGTGCGCCCAATGCCGTAATGGCCACGCGTAGGCCCCCTTTAGCCAGATCGCGACTTATTTGCATACGTGCAAGAGGCCGAGCCGAGGTTAGGCCACTTTGGCACCCTCGGATGTTGTTGCAAAGCTTTCGTGGCTGAGTGCCTTAAGCGCTCGCCCCCAAGCCCGGTGAAGCTGGAAAAGCCGTAAAGGCACCAGGGCTCCTATTATGGCTAACAGTATAGTCAGTTCGAAAAAAAAAGCGTACACCCATTTTTGACGGTAAATAAAAATAGAGTTCCGGAAGTTACGACTTTTTTACTGGAAATTTCGTCCTCTTAAAGGACCTTTTTCAAAAATTCTTAAATATTAATAGTTTTTGAGTTATTAACGAAAAACTGAATATCTTTCTTTTATCATCTCATTTGGTTAATATCAATTGCAATTTTTTATGTGCTAATAAATGCTCGAGATTCCTTTTTCTAGACGTCATTCCGAATCGAATGAGCTATCGCACATATTTTTAGGGCCGAGAACAAGAATTAAGCTGTTAACTTACTGACTGTTTTTAACTATTACTCTAGAAAAGGACTGGGACTGATCATTACTTAAGGCCACGAGGTATTGTGAATTTGAAACGTATAAAAATTCAAAATTATCTAGAGTTATTAGTGTTCACTTTTTCACTAAATACATAAAAAAATTCTTAAGGTTTACCAAGTTTGCTCATATTGTTTTGCCGTCATTGTCAGACGTCGATGTTACTAAAAAGTTCAAATTTAGTAAATGTACATACGTGGTCTTGGTTCGAGTCTTCCCAGTAAACTCACGACCTATATTTGACATCAACCATACATGTACTTTGAGCTTGTTGCCCTGCTTTCGCGGCTGAGTGCCTTCAGCGCTCGCCCTTAAGCCCGGTGAAGCTGTAAAAGTCGTCTGAGGCTTCAGGGCCCTTAAGGCTAACACTATAGTGAGATCGAAAAAAAAACATACATCATATGTGTAATATTTATGTAAATATGTCACATATGATGTAAATGTGATGTCAAACTAAGGTAAAGTGTTCACTTTGTTAGTAATTATCTAACCTACTAAAATAAAAAGGTAAAGTTTGTGATTCATATGTTTGTAGAAGCTTATGTCTGGAACTATTGATTTGGTTTTGAAGATTCTTTTACTGGTAGATAGCTACTTTCAGGCGATTTTTTTTTAATTTGATTTTTAGCGTTTGTTTACTTAACCGTTGTCAAGTGACGTCTGATGGCTACGTATTATTCTCAACTAGCTGTTCCCGCGACTTCGTTCATGTGGATATCGGGAAGAAAATAAATTGATAGCAGTCGTTAAGCCAAGTAATTTACCGGAATAATCCAGGTTAAAAACTACCTGTGTGCCGAATTTCATTAAAATCCGTTCAGCTGTTTTTCCGTGATTGTGTAACAAACAATCAAACTCACTTTCACACTCAATATTATAGTTAGAATAGGTTAAGTCCTAGTAGTCAATTTTAATTGAGATTGACACAGACATGCCGCAAATTACATTATGACTACGGGTGTAGGCAGGTAGGTACTTTTAGCTGCACCCGTGCAAAGTGCAAGTTATGTGAGTAAATAGTTTTGTCAAATTAATATAAAAAAGAATATAACATAACGCTCATGACTATGAAGTCCGATATTAATATACCATATATATAATTCATGTACCGTCCAATGGAGACACCAACAATCCTTTGACAATTTAAGAGATTTTTAGTTTCAAATTACTTATCTAAAAATTATATAGAATTAATTGCAACAACTTAATTGAATTGGATTTACTGTACTAATGTTTTGGGTGTAGAATATAATCTTAATTAATTTACACACGAAAGTTTTATCTATTTTTATTTAAGGCGTGTATCGTTAGTTGACGAGGCAGAACTCGCGTGACGCACGAAGGGCTGCGTTCCTTCATAAAATGACAGAACGATGCGCAAATAACACGGAGTAAGAGCAATTAAATTTTAAAAATTGTAATTATTTTTTTTGCGACCATTATGATACATGTTAGGGGCGTGTCTGTAGTGCCTAATTTAAATAAAAATATTTTACTGTTTTAGCGTCTGTCATTTTTTAAGTAAAACTTCTTTAGACAGGAGAAGGTTAGCTAAGATCCTTAGACCAAGTTTGGTCTGAAATCACATTCAGCAAAATCTTATACTCAAAGTTTCTGCTTTCTGGGAGGAAGGAAGAAACATGTGTAATGTATTTAGTAATCTGTCAATTTTAGTCTAAACTAACTGGCCAACGAAAAAAAGTCGAAGATCCTTTACAGAACCTATGTACCTGAATAGTGTGCATGTTTGAAGTGCTATATAATGATTGTATATTGATAGCTAGTGAATGCAGTGTCACTGTATCGCGTGAGTGTCTCGGGCTTAAGCGCTCCACGCCAGAGGAACTACCTAGGCTCGAGATGCCGCAGAAGAAGGTAGTCCTGGAGAGTGTGCAGGCGATAAAATTCAATAGGAAGCCGAACATACACTGACTGCCCACTAATTAGGGGGTATCGCAAGTCACTCTGGCTTGTTCTTTATCATGTGTGTAGTTAGTGGTGGCCCCCGCTCTGACTGTTTCCTTGTTTGTTGTACACTAAACATGCAGTGATTTAGGTTGCCACACTGTTGTATTATTTATATTTATTTTTCTTTGGAATATTGATTACACCTCCCTGATACAGTAACAACGTCGATCGTCAAATTACCAGAAGTTTGTCCGTCAAATTATATTATTAGTAAATAATCGCAGTTAGTGTTAACTAGGGAATGCAATCTCGCAAGATAATTTCAATTCAGGTATTTGCTGGACTGAACTATCTTATTCCCGCTGGATCCAGGTGTTTGCGGGATCCAGTAGGGTGGAGTTAGATCTCAAATCAATCGTAATAAAGACCTAATACACCTCGTTTGCATGGTTTTAATTTTAACCCAAATTAAACAAGCTTTTTGTTATAGTTTAAATCGTTTATTAATAATCCTTTTAGACATAAAGATTAGGACATAAATTGAAGTACTTCCATACAGAAATACCATAGAAGTACTTATATACTGTTTCTGACATTAATGTCACTCATTAAACAATATAAAACCCTAGAAAGTTCAGTTTACTTTGGATTTATCTAAAATAATCTACATTCAATGAATTTACATCATAATAATTACAAGTTGTAACTGGCAAAATTTAATAACAAACAAGGGGCGTGAGAGGGGATTCATCTCCACCACACCCTCACATCGTTCCCCTAGACGCCTTGAACTTTACACATAATCGGTCAGTCCACGTGATGCTACCAGTATATATATATATATATATATATATGTATTATATAATGTACTTTGTACGTGCTGTCACCGTGGATGAGGGCCTTAATCGCTCGCCCCCCAAGCCCTGGCTAAGCTGTCTGAAGCTCCAGGGTCCTTATGATTAACAGTATAATCAAATCGAAAAAATAAAACGTGCTGCAACGAGCAGAGTAACACGTATGATCCACGGTCCTCGGTAATCCCGCTAGTCCAGCGAGATCTCGCAATATTCAACCGAGATTTAGCCCCGGTCCCGGTATTCTGGGATTGCATTCACTAGTGTTAATACCTAGTGCTCGCTGTAAACATAACATCTGACATAAAAATAACTTCTTTTTTCTTCTTGTTTTGACGCCGCAAAAAGCACTTACCAGTGTCAATCTGTTTGTCTTCGTAGTTTTTTTTATATACAAAGTTGATCCAACAAGATGGTGGCCCTCTTGTTAGAACTTTCTAGGGAGCCTTGTGACATCGCAAACTGCATGTTTCCAGTTAATATTTATAGACCACTTCACAAATGCACAATAACCTTAACTATATCACGCAAAATGCCACCAATATTACATAATAAGTCAAAGAACCTAAGTTAATGAATTAAAAATAAAAACCACAACATGACAACTCAAGATCCCGCCAAAAACTCCTAAAAACGACTTAAATATAACGGTCCGGCAATTGAACAGCGCAACGCTTCCGCCATCTACTAATAACCTTGAGAACTAATTTTAAAATACGCGTCAAATAGCGTCAATGTCACAGAGTAACTACTAATTTTTATTTGTCTCTGGTAACTATCACTATGATATGTCAAAAAGTGTGTAATATAATACTGCAGCTACACATGCGGTCGAATGTTCAGGCGAAAGTTCGGGCAGACATTCGTGAAAATTTTGGCGAACTATTTAACGAATGTTGTGATCACACATCCGAGTTCGTGAAACCAGACGCGACGTAGCATAATGAAATGAATGCAGTGTCCCTATATTATATGTTAGCGAATAATTATTTATTGTATCTTTACTATTTAAATAAAAAAAATACTCTTGCTGGGTGTTACCGATGTATAAAAAATGTATATGAATAATAAATCAAATCAATATGAATGTATGTATTAAACTTATTATGGCTATAATGCACTTGGTGTTGTAGTTGTCCATATGCGACGGTAACCATTTATCATCAGACGGTCCATCTACCTTTTTGCTACACTTTGGTATAATAAATAGCTCTGCTTGACGTGTATTTTTGTTTTCAAATTTGGGCTATTACACTTTGCTTTTTATAGATCACTGAATTTATAGCCTTTTTAAACCTTTTTTGTCTGTCTGTCGATATGTTTAGATTTAACTGAAAAAAGGCTTGACCGATTTTAATGAAATTTAGTACTAGGGAAATGTAATATGTGATTCATCTATTGATAGACTATAAACATTATCAATTATACGTTTATAAACCATAGAAATATAGTTTTAAAACTATTTTTTATTTATTCTCAAGCGAATTTAATGAAATATTATATACGGTGAACATATTTTATTTTGGAAATTGATAAGCTATGAAAATTATTGATAGTACTTCCAAACAACCATAGAATGTGAGTAAAAATAAAATTGCGATATGAAAATAATTACTTCGTTATAAATTTATGCGGAGCGGGGGTTACAGCTGGTTTTATATAAATTGTAACAGAATTAATTAAGTAAAATTATAACACATTCTAACACATAACTCCAATTGTCTTTTATTTCTGCCATTATTATACATACATCTTATATTATCGTATCGCATCGTATATTATGTAGGTATGTACTATGTAATTTTAAGACTATCGATATCATAAGGGCAACTACATAGCACAGAGGTATCTGTAAAAAAATCCTTATTATTATACAATATGTTAAAAAACTTGGCCAGTCCGAAAAAATATTACTTCCAGTACTTCTAAGTAGTAATAAAGTGTGGGGAAAATATAATTACGAGATGTAAATAATTAAAACTACGTAAAAAAACGTATGCAGAGCCACGGGCCTTAGTAGTTATTTATAAATACAATAATTTTATATAAAATGAAACATTCATTACCCACTCCATTCGTTTTTTGTCCCTGCCATAATGGAACTCTGTCGCGACAAATCCCTTTGATGTACTGAAAACATTGATTGAGTTCGATCTTGATAAAAAGTTCATGAACTTCTGGCTGCACCTGTCGCGATAATACAAACATTTGTCGAACCACGCATGTGTGGCACAAGGGTAACTGGCAATCACGGACACAAGTCAATAAGAAGTAAGAACATAATGTCAATAAGAATAAAATCAGTATGTAACACCGTTGATAAGTAAAAAATATGAGTGTCATACTCTTAATTCATTCAATTAAAGTACAAATCTTTAATTATAATTGTGCTTTTTTTCTGTACTGAAGCATATAAGTACATAAATATAATTTTGTGAATCGGTTGATTTTTGTATGCAGTACAACCATTTTATTTAGTCTCAATTAAATAATTTGCTTTATCCTTTCAATTAATTTAGAGGACTCGTTTGTTTGCGTTTGGTTTTGTTCATCACTATTGTTTTAGTGCGGCATAGACGCTGAACAGCTTGCCGGAGTACTATTTGTAAAGAACAAACATAAATATTATGAAGATGTTTTTCAAGTTATAACAAAAAATAAATAAATAAAATAATAATTTTATTGTGGTTACGATATTATAATGATAATAACCATAAAACTTTTTTTCAGCCTCTAGCAACACTAATACATACAGTGAGCCATCGCCCCGCTAACGGTGTCATGGCGGTTTGACTTGTTGAAGGTTTTTTTTTGCAATAACTCCATAGTTAATGTGCTTCTTAGTGATTTGATTTCTCAAAATATAATCACGTGATACAAAATAGTTAATAATGCGCGAATACAAAATAGTGGTTTTAGGTAGCGGTGGTGTGGGAAAGTCCGCCCTGACAGTGCAGTTCGTGCAAGGCATCTTTGTCGAAAAATACGATCCCACCATCGAGGACAGCTATCGGAAACAAGTGGAAGTGGATGGGCAACAATGTATGCTCGAGATCCTCGACACTGCGGGCACAGAGCAGTTCACTGCTATGCGAGATTTATACATGAAGAACGGGCAAGGATTTGTATTAGTTTACTCAATCACAGCACAGTCTACGTTCAACGACCTGCAGGACCTCCGGGAGCAGATCTTGCGGGTGAAAGACAAGGACGACGTGCCCATGGTGCTCGTCGGCAACAAAACAGACCTGGAAGCGGAACGCGTGGTCGGCAAGGAACAAGGCCAGAACCTCGCGCGTCACTTCAACTGCGCCTTCATGGAGACTTCGGCCAAAGCAAAGATCCACGTGAACGATGTGTTCTACGACTTAGTGCGACAGATCAACAAGAAGTCACCCAAGAAGGATGTGCCAAAAACTAAAAAAACGAAATGTATTATTCTGTAAGAGTGGCGCCCTGAAGCCTCCGATGCGTCTAGGTATAAAAATATTTAATAATTTGAAAGACTTCTCATACCCGGATTCGGCTCTTGATGGTTCCCAAAGTTAACTATGTGGTGTGATGAGCAGTGTTGCCTGGTAATGCCTGTAGTAGCATTTTGAGAATGTGCATTTGTTGGGTATTAACAAGGTGAAGTGTGTAGCACAAGTGAAAATTCCACAGAGCGATCTAAATGTTATCCCAATTCCCTCATGTGTGATTGTGTAGTCACTTATATATACCTTTTTTGGTCTATTTTAAAAGTTGCAAAATATATTTGAGGATAGAATATGGTATTTCTGTGTTAAACTCTAGAAAATTCCAATTGTAAATTATGAACGCTATTACGCTCAGAAGTTGAAAATGGTTATATGAATTTGCTATGATTAAAATTATAACATTGTATTCAGTTCGGAGGCCATGAGGAGTGTGTCCTCGCACCCACATATAATTTAGTCTTGAAAAAGCCTACATAAAAAAAAGCGATATGTCAAGGCACAGAGCATGTACATCTCATGGGCTCTTAAATATAATTTCAATTTTGATGACAGAATTCAATATACAGTTATATTATTATAGAATTCTGCCATGAGGCAATAATGTTAGGTGCAAACAGTGGTCTGTCAATTGAATTGAACAGGAAAACATAACTTATTTACTACTAAAGTTTTCCTATGTTGTTACTTAGGATGTTATAACACTTCTTAACAATATATGTTAAGTTTTTGACTGTTTGATTATTTACTGGAGCATGTCATCCACTGTGTGAATCTAACATTAATAAGTTTAATCTTAGTAGTAATTATCAGATTTTAATGAAGAGCTCTAAACTTCTGAATGGTTAAGATGTAAACTACATGATGAGGGCACAGATGGGACCTGGGAAATATACCAGTGGGCCCATTCCAGTGTGTAATGTTTAATAATTAAGGAAACATTAAATTTTTTCAGATATATTATCTTGTTATATAATTCAAATGTATCGGAAGTGAAATTAATGTGACACTATACTTGGTAAATTTCAACAAATTTTAGTGAGCCTTAGGTGAGTGCACTTTTCAGACTGTTGTAGTTGATGAGTTTGGTGCACTGTGATGTACATAGCTGTTATCATCACAGATTATAACTGTAAACTAAATCGGAAATATTAATAAAATCGTTATATTATAAATGAGATAGTTTAAAACTACTGGCTCATATAAATATCAACCTATGTTTCACTGCTAGAACTTTGTTAAAAGTAAATATTATATAGGTGTTCGAATATTGTTACAGAATTAGAGAAGTTTCTTCAGTTTACATTTTCTGTTAATATGTAAGGATAAGCACAAGGATATTGGTAACAGCTTTGATCTGAGTTGAATAATATTTTATTTATATATATATCGTGCGAATCTAAGAACTTGTATATATTTAATCTTTTCAATCAATAATCGACATGTACAATAACTATATTAATTTCATACATTTTTTTCTTTTTGCAAATTTATCAATAAAACCAATTTAAACATTGTTTTGGGGTATAACTTTGTCCCCCCTGCGTTTGCGATCCCCCATGTCAAATGAGGTCGGTTGGTGTGCCTTCTATTGCCCGGCTGATGAGTCACATCCCATGCCGAGCGCGTAGTACCCCCACGAACAATCAAATAAACATCAATTGACTTAGGAATTTTAATGGATTATAATTAAATGAAAAACAGCAGTTTACGGTCTCTACAACTATTTTATTGATTTTAGTGTAAAAAATTGTTACAATTAAAACGTGTTTTTACTTCGTACAATACTAAAGTTAATTAATTACAAACATGATAAAAATGATGAGTACGTGAACGTGGCGGCCGTATGTCGACATTCTAGTAACATAAGAATTGACACAGTCCAATGAGAATGAACACAATATACCCTCTAACTTAATATCTATATGTTGGTTTTCGATAACTCGCCCGTTCTAATCTGTGATGCAAAAACAGGTGTCCGGTTACTTTGAATTCAAATTACCTATTGATACGTCCCATGATGTGTAACAGAATCTAATTCATAGATCGGGCTCACAATGGGACGTATGTGGATCGGAAAATAAAAACTCAATTGTAACACATTAAAGTTAGTAATACAAAATTACAGTTAAAATCTACATACAATAGTTGAGTGAAAGTGTCGCGCGATTGGGTGACATGTAGATAACATATTTTAAACCATTTTCCACAGACTTATCAACGTCATTTAGTAGATATGTTGCATACGTACTGTCTCCTACGTTTATCTGTGTTGTGGGGTCAAATACTGTTACTCCCATGTCGCCTGCAACCTATATTAGAAGGAATATCGATAGCGTGCAACTTGCTTTTTATCAGTTAAATATACTTTTTGATAAATACTTGTAAAATTACATCGATAAAGAACGGCATTCCAACGTTATGACGACATACAAAATTGTATTTAGTGTTGGTATAACCCAAGTACATTTTAACTGAAGATTTATTATTTAAAAATTTATTTTTTATCAAGTAAAGGATGACATCATTAACGTTCATTTCTATTGAAAATGATATTTAACACAAGTTATCAGAAGCGGAAATCCTGATTTCAAACTTGTGCCATAATGTGTAAATACGGTATAATTACTACTAAGATTAAAACATTGGCTTTCTTTCTCAAACTCTTGTCTCTTGTCAAATATATGTTCCTCATTAAAAAACTTTTTTACGAATATTTCCTGAATTGTGTTCCTATGACATACAGCTATGTAAATTCAAAAGCAATGCTTCCCAACGTGATCTATCTGATTACGTGGTTGATTTTGACGTGTATGTTTTATACGAGATTGACTGATACGTCTAAAATTAAGGCGTAAATAAATTGTCTCATTATTATTATTTTTCCTAAAATGCAAACCAAGTCTATGTCTTTCATTACAAAATTTGCAATAATCAACTTTGCCTGTGCAGGCAGAAGACGTGAGTCGCCATTGTTGTTCACAACTCATGAATTGGCGAATTTACGTATTACAGATAGTATTGGCACATACCACCGTCCCCGCCGTGCACATGCGTGTTCATCCGTGGAAAAGAGCACCATCACAACGCACGTTTTAAAAAATAATAAAGTATTCAAACTATATTTATTACTACTGGATTATTTGTCCTGGACAACTTAAAATAGTGGACGGAGTCTAACGTAGAACTAAATATGCCTAGAATGACTAGATGTAAACGTTGTCTCATATATTTAGACTGCAAACACTCATTGAGGTTTATTATTTTATGTCGTACCTATTTTAAAATATATCTCGATGTTTACGGTTGATGGAAGAAATCAAGTTGTATGTGGGCTTGCCGATAAAAACGTATATGGTGATACTAGTTCGGATGATGAAAACTGGAGTAGGCATCCAGTTTTGGAATTTATGAAGGTTTAACGTTTGACACAATCTAACCTAACGTTAAGTGAAGATGATAAACACACCTATAGATTCTTGACAGATTTTCAATAAGAGGGTGGTAGGTATTCAGGCGGGCACTAGATGATGCCATACCACCGTGCGGTTTCTCATCACGATGTTTTCTTTCACCAAAAGCTCTGGCAAACCAAAATATTTTTTCTTAGTTATACCACCATATTATTACCTTGTACCAATGGTTCTGCCTAATTAAAATCACTATCTTGTGAATAGGATTTTACAGTTACTTGGTACGTTGTGTCGAATTAATTGTATTTTTTTATTTAATTTTTGGGGAGAAAACAACACATTGTCATTTGATGCCGAACGAAGCATAGCTTATAATTATATATATACTATAGTAACTAAATAAATAGCTGATAGTTTTAATACATCAAACAATTAAATATAAATTAGTAATATTGATTACACAAAATTCCTTTTAAATTTGAAAATAATAAAATATTAGGTACATTTTCCTGTTTCAATAATAAAACACTTCTTTATGTGTTTACGATATGGATCCTAACAATAAGTTATACTCTAATACTATTAATATTTAAGTACCTAAGAAATTCTTTTCTCGGAAACTGCGAAGATTAGGATGAAATTTTGTATTTAGAAATGTTTTAATCTCGAATTTTATTTTAAGTTTTTTTTTTTGCAATACACCAATATAGTGACTCAGTCGTCCAGACATTTTTAAACATGAACATCACCGCGGTAGATTTATATGTATTTTGTTCTCGGCAATTCTCTGGGGTCCAAACACGGACAACAAATAAATTGGCGTTCCATCCGCTTTCCGCCTCAATATCACGGTCATCAATTTGTAACATCTGGCTGTGTATTACACAATCAAACTGTATGGATAGCAATCGAACAAAGCTCCATATGCACGGTTTTTGACAATCGTTGTATCGCCTACGACCACAATGTGGGAGTAACTGATAAACGTTCTACACGAGTTAATAACAGAAATATATATATATATATATATCTGCGAAATTACTAGAGTCAACTTAAATTACTTTTTCCTTTAATCGTTTTATGTTAAATCTCCGTATACTTCGGGATAGTCATTTTACAAAGTTACTGGATTCGATGCATTTCGAATTTCAGTGTGATTAAATATTCCCAACTATAGTGGCTATAAAATTCGACATAGGACTCGACCGTCATTGGACTGTATTTCTAAGTAGTGACCGCTCTTAGTAAGAACTGTACATGTTAGCAGGTGTAGTGCCAGGTCCAGGTATGTAGTAGTGTCAAATGTAAAAAAAATACAGTAGGATTTATCTTTTTTCTATTCTGTAATTGAATTTAAACTTATGGTTAGAAATTTACCTTTAAAAGTAAGAGTGATTGGATATAAATGGGTGAATTCCTAAAGACAAGATAAGTAAAATTTAAGGCATTATTATTTATTTTTATAAGTTAACGTGTTTGCCCACTGTTATCTCTAAACATATTATAAAACTCGACGCCTTTCTGTCTGTCTGCCCGTTTACGTTCTTTTCACACAAATATCACTAATCTGATTAACATGGATTTTCCTTTAAATCATAAATATGGTATCTGACTTGGTTATAGGATATATCTTCTATACATATAAAACTCAACGTCTTTCCGTCTGTCTCCGTTTATGTTCTTTTTACACAAAAACCACTTATCTGATTAACATTGTTTTTCCTTTAGTTCATAAATATGGTATCTGACCAGGTTATAGTATATATTTTATTACATAAAGTAACATACGAAATAAGGATTGACGATAATGGTGAATCAATTCGGAAAAAAGACGATTAAATGGCTTACGCTGATTAAACCATAAGAAATATGTAAAATTAATGTACTAAATAATTGTAGATCTTAAAAAGACCTACAAAAAACCCAGCGCTAGCATCTCTTTCTTCTAAAGATCATCCACAATAAGCATTTTTGGGGCAGCACAATTCGCACGTGCGCTCGACCGACAGCATTCTGTAGTCCACGCGAGCGGAGCCACGGGAACAGCTCGTACGTGATAAGTGACAATTGGGTGGAAGACAGCAACACGGTATTTGCTCTGAAATATTTTCATCTTGATATTGGTAGTTAGCTATGAGCCAGGATTGTCTCTACCTGGAGAAAAATGGGTGCTGTGGGTACCGTATCCAACGGACGATCGACATTTAAAGCCAGCGTTGAGCCTCCGTAGTAAATGTTATTCTAGATCGTTTTTTAATGTTGTTTATTGTTTTATTTGTGTGGGTATACAAACATACATAACTACATATATCACGCCTATGGTACACGCCGGGGTAGGCAGAGACCATATACGATTATAACAAGTGAGAAAATTTAAAGAACAGCAAAAAATAGGTTGCCCACCTGAATCCCCCATAAAAGTTTACTTTCGTACGAAGCGTAGTCTTCCAGAATACACTTAAAAAACAACACATCAGCAAGTATAGGGGGCGTCAGAGTAATGCTTTTTCATTTTGGCGCTACATGGGCTAGAAATAGCGCTGTCACTAGCGCACTACGAAAGTGCTAAAAGACTAATTATACAAAAAGTATTATTCCTTTAAAAAATTGACCGTTTCACCTCTTAAAAGTAAAAAAAAACTAAAATAGTATAAACATTACATACGAAGATTAAAAACTGTTTCATTAGCATATCAAAAAAAAACCTATCCACACTATCTACGTTTCCGGTTTACACGGGCTGACCTTAACTGATGATTCATCCGTTCAAGATTCTGCTGACTCATTGCTGTTATCAAACAGATGATTCCGTTTTAATGACGAATTTTTACTCGCTACTATGACTTCAATTCTGCTTTTAATTATTCAACACTTAAATGTAGTCGGTTAGTGACGTCATTAAATATGTTTGTACGGAAATATTATTTATTTGGAATGCCGATACAGTGCTCTAAATAGGTACGGTCTAACTAGTTTATTAGAGAAGCATGGTATATATTTCAAGATTTATTTAATAAGTATGGCTTTATGTGGCGGTGTAAATATCGCAAGTTTAGAACACGGGAAAAAGCTATGTATTTGTGATATACAAAATCTTACAAACATCTTCACTAGAATAGACCTAAATTACTTTGTCATTTAGATATATTTTTTAACGTTATAGGTTTGGCGTAGTGGCTACAATCTCACCTGATGTTAAGTGACGATGTGGTCCAAGATGGTAACACGCTAAACCTAGTTAGTGGAAGACTGACTCTCAAGTGCAGCTGCCGGATCACACCTATTGGTGCTTGGCGACAGATTTTCAACTTGAGGGTGGTAGCTAGTCAAACGGGCATTAGAAAAAGCTCTACCACCATGCTAAGGTTTCCTCACGATGTTTTCCTTCACCGAAAGCTCAGGCTCATTGCAGGGATTCAAACTCACGTCAATCGACGCGAAGTCGTACACACTACCACTGAGCCATCATTGCTTCTCTCTACTTGGGGCAGCCCGAGTGGTGGAATACCTCCACTCTACAGAAGATCACAGCCAAATGACCTTGTTGTGTTGCTGAGGTGAGTAGGGATTCCAGAGCTCTTTGGGAAAGGACGGCAACGCGCTAGTGATAACTATGGTGTTACAAGTGTCCATAGGCTGTGGTAACTGCTTATCATCAGGTAGGTCCTACGCTTGTTTGTCACCTTAGTCGTTTAAAAATCACCAGACTTTGAAAAGTAGGTACAGTAGTTTTAGAAGGAACATAATATTATGAAAAAAAAAATGCCTGACCATAAGCTGTAATTCTAACAGCATCATAGAACTAAATGTATCGAATATTGCAAATAGTTTTTTCCCGTAAATCCCGCTGTGACATCTGCTTTTATCTGTATGTGACTTATCATGACTGTCGCAAGGGATTTTTTTACCATACAGTCTAACACGATGACACCACCACAAAATATTTATTTACGGGACGGCCCTAAATTACGTTAAATGTTGTATTCTAATAGTAAGTTACGTATCCAGAAAGTGTATCTACGTATTCTGTATCTTCACGCAGTAATTAATTCCTCGCGCAATACTCGTGACATCATTTAGTACAGAATAAAGAATCCATCGGCTCTTTACAGAAAAATAGTCGAAATCATTGTAAAATGGAATAGTCACCGCGTTGAGTCATTTTTAATTATAATGATCAACCTGACCTCGCACCCACAAATTAGCACTATTCCCTTGTAACCTGATCGTCCGACTCGACCTGTCTACGCAAATATATATATAATCCCAACATTTTAAATTTCAGGAATATTGTCCTCGTTGAAAAACAACCGAAATATTTTGAACACATCGAAAATCTAGAGAGGAGTTGCGACGATACGTAATTTTAGGAAAGAAATTACGTAACATTCCTTTGCCTCATCGAATAGGTTTAACTTAGGCTTTGATCAAATGATAATAATACATTAAGCGTAGGAGTGAAACTGGCGGCTTGCAGAGGTGGACTAAGCCACCATTTAACATAGTAAAATAAGTAAGCAAAAGAGAAAACATAAAAAAAAAAACTGGTAGCTTACCTGCGAGGTCCATAGCATTTACTATTTGTACTATATCGCTAATCCGAAAACTGCAAAACTACCTGATACATCGATAACTACTTAGCGGTCTAGTATTTTATTAAAATCGATATATATATATAAATTAAGGTTTTGGTAAAAAATAAGAACGAAAGAAATTTTGAATACAATAAAAAAACACATGTTGCATTATAGATTTTTGTTAGTCAAATATAAAATGCATACGCGCTTGTTCCGCAGAGCAGACGTTCTGCCCTTTCCAGTACCCAATAACTCGACTACAGCGCCACCTATTACGTTCAAGGATAGCATAAGGACTTTCTCCATGGAAAAACACTTGGATCTACCAAATTTCATGATTCTCGATCAAACGTTGAAGTTTATCAATCTCGTACATACCAACATCCATTTGTTCCGATACAAGCCCGGTAAAGCTGTAAAAGCCGCAAAGGCTCCGGGTCCCTAAGGCTAATAGTATAGTTAGTTCGAACAAAAAAAAAATTGTTCCGATTGTTTATGTTTTAACAAAGCGAATGTAATCTTATCAAGTGAGTAAGTAATATCTGTGAAGTCCGAACAATTCAAGACGCGATAAAGGTGAAACAAACCGTGGACGATGATCAAATAGTGATATCTCTAAACTACACTATACTAATATTATCATGATGAAGTTGTAGCAGGTAAGTAATTTCCGGAATTACTGATCAGATACTAAACATTATTTCGCTACTGGGAATCATCTACATTATCCACGACTACTATATGTTATATTTGATTGTTATTAAAGTTTTATATTATAACTAGCTGTGCCCGCGGCGTCGCTCGCGTGTAATACAGAATTACGTCAGTTGAGCGTTCGCGCGAATCGTCTACTTTTTAAAAACAAAACTTTTTTTATCTTTAGGAGAATATGTTTTTGTGGGTATTTTTAAGATTTACAATTATATAGTGCATTAATTTTACATATCTCTTATGGTTTACTCAAAGTGGGCTGTTTAAGCAAATTGATTCACCATTATCATCACTGCTTATTTTCTACGTTACTTTATGCAACAAAATATATTCTATAGCCTGGCCAGATAACATAACTAAGAATTAAAAAAAATCGGATAAGTTATTTTCGCGTGAAAAGAACATAAACGGACAGACATACAGAGATACGTTGAGTTTTATAATATGTACTAATAGAAGATTAACGCGAACGACATTGCAGAACGACGTTTTTAAAATGTAGGTTTGAATGAGGAAGTCTGTGCAGACCTAATACTAATTAGTGGAATGAAGACCCATAAGCCTAAAGAATAGGTAAGAGGTAATTGTCAAAGATATAGAGAAAAGCGGCGCTTCAATCTCTTTGCCTGTTCCGGTAAGGGTATAGCGTAATGATGAAATAAATATCGTCAATGGAACAAAGTCAGTATGTACCTTATAGAGATTCACTCAATATATTTGTGATATGTATTATAAAAGTTACCTGGTGTACGAGGAACTTACAATACAGCGCGTTCCATCGCGAGTCTTTGTTAAGGCGGACATTTTACACTATTTTTTACTTAAATTTCTTGAAATGTCAAAAGACCATGTTTTATTTAGAGGATTCGTAGCTATCGTTGAGGGGTGGAAGGCTATGCGTGAGTGTGCTGTCCAACTTCCTCGCCTCGTGTTCCAGGGTATACGAGTCCAAAGCGGGATCCTGTTAACGAAAATAAGTCCAAGTTAGAATATTAATCACAATAAAGAATATGATAATCCTATATTAGAACAATGTTCACTATTTAAAAAATGGGCACAACTAACAAACGTGTAAAAAATGGTCACCAAGTAACAGATATACGTGTATAGTATAATAAGTGGTTACCAAGACAGGCATGTAAAAAGTGGTTAATAATTAACAGACATATAAAAAGTGGTTACCAAGACAGACATGTACAATGGTCACCAAGTAACAGATATGTAAAAAGTGTTTACCAAGACAAACATGTAAAAAGTGGTCACAAAGTAATAAATAATTATCTAAACACACAAATAGTTACTGGTGCATACGTGACGAGACAGATTCTTGTGTTATGACAATGTCAACACCGCAATCTAGAATAGAGTAGTACTTATTTCATTTAATATCAGTAATGACTATCAATGTAATTTTAATTCATAAAACTGAATTTAATTTCAGATAAATATTTTTTCCTTTTCTTACAAATAATTCCGATCTATACAATTAAATTATATAGAAGTAACGATCTGTTATTTTCGAATTATATGTTGTATGATTTTCCTGGTAGCAAATTAAATAAGTAAACCAAATCTAACATTAATAAAACCTTATCTATCTGTAAATCACTTGACATGATATACTTAAATACCTATGTAATTCTAGATAACTATTATAAAAAGGTAATAAAGATACATAGTAAGTTAGGTAAGTAGATTATCTAGAACTACTGATTCAATTCTGAAAATTCTTACACTAATAGGTACCTACATTATTCCTGAGTGCTACAGGCTATTTTTTATATATTTAATATATACCTGCTCGTTAATCCATGTTACGTCATGTCTCATTCACGTTCATACATTTCAGTTCATAATTAAAATAGAAAATGGTGTTAATTAAATATATATAAAAACCATTCGTAGAATTATAGTATAAATGAGATTTTAATGTCGTCAACTAATAAGAAGTACATAGACACATAAATACAAACATATCGCCAATTGTTAGAATTAATATTACAGCTAAAATTGGCATATAACAGAATCGCTCGAATTATTCATAAGCGATACTACGTATGTTGAGAATTTATCATAAATTATTTATTTACGGGAAAACCGCATTATTTACGTCATGACTTACATGTTGGTATACGGATTACAATGGGAACACTTATACCAGTGTGACGGTGACGTAAACCCCGTTCCTCTTAGTACTCATAATTAACCGAATCGTCATATTGTTTATTATCCCTATTTTATTGAAGTCGCAATTACTTTTCTTTGTTTTTGTGGGTCTTATTTAATACTAGCTGATCCGGCAGATGTTCTGCCCCATTCAATAGATTTTTCTTTTGAAATCTTTTCCAGGACTATAAGAACAAAACAAAAAGTAATTACGCATATCCATAGCTTTTCATCATTCAGCATTCAGCATTTAGCATTTCAGCATTTCATCAACTTCATTTTAAAAGACATTATTTAAGTAGTGTACAATATACATACACACCGACATTTACTCTCTCGCTCTGGCTCACACAAAGAGGAGAGACCGATAATATATTGCTCTCTCGCTCTTTCGTCTAACGTTTAACGCTTGGAAGTCGCATAAGAAGTTTCACTTCAAAAAAAGAAATTATTCAAATCGGTCCAGCCTTTCTCAAGTGTTGTGCTTTGACCAACGAACAACATTTTATTGAAGTGAAAATTTCTTTAATACCATTGTGATTTGAAACTCGACGAAACGAAAAAACGACAATAAAAAGAGAAAACCATATACATTTATAGGATTTAGCCTACGATAGAATGAGATAGAATACATAGGGAAAGAAAGTCCTGATTTTCATAATTGTGATCGTCGCGCGTCGTCGGATTGGTTTAGTAGTAGTAGTTTAGTGAGACGACCAGAATCATACGCAGTGCGCACTTTGAAGTCATGTGTTCACTATGTCGTGATGTAGTTTAGCAGAATTAGGAGATAGTTTTTTTTTTTTCGAACTGACTATACTGTTAGTCTTAGGGGCCCTGGAGCCTTTACGGCTTTTACAGCTTTACCGGGCTTGGTACAGTAAACATACCTGGGCGACGGTTCGCAAGGAGTCTCCGAGCGCGGTGCGCAGGCGCTGCACGTCGCGTGCGGCGCGCCCGCTGCGCGACACGTACGCCTGTCGCCGGCGCACCTCCGCCGCAAGTTGCGCTCGCACCTGCGCCGCCTGTGTACACACAAACACTATTATACATACACCTATTCTTGTTTATCCGGGGTGACCCCCAGTGGCCTCCAACCCCCCCTCTGTAAGCCACCCCTAGCTTCGCATGTCTGATTAACTGATCCGGACGGTCCCCACCATCCAGACCTCGAAGGGCACAAATCCAATATCATTAAACAGCATCTGGCGGTCGGTTGAGTACTACTATCACGTTTCAACAGGGAAGCGTTCAAGTATTACGTAACGAATTTGTGGTCTTCTGAAACGTTACGAATGCGTTACAGGGGCAGGAAGAGGGTACTAGCGTTACGTAACATTGTTTTAACCCTACAGATGGTTAATGGTCACATGGTGGTGGTTACGTAACGTTTTACTAGGGATGGGGGGTAAAGAAAAATGTTACGGCGCGTTACATGGGGGTGGAGGGTCAAAAACCTCCAAAAACTGTGTTACGTAATACTTGAACGGTCCCCAGGATGTTTTCAGTCATTGTAATGCCCAGTGAACTTGAGTACCGCACTTGCACAAAGGGTTTCTCGTCATAACCACATTCGCGTTGGTATGATGAGTTTGCTGCAGGTCAAGCGAAGGGCTGGACACTTCCCAGTTCTGATGTCGAAGATACCATTATAACCGGAAATTTTCCTCGTAGACAATGCAACTCATCACCATCCTGACGGTACTGGGGGTAACCCCGAATAAACACAAATAGCTTGCTGCTTGCACTAACCCGGATGACGTCCATAAACCGATGTTACCTTAACGTCAATGTCGAGGGAAATCTTACCATTTATACCAATGGTATTTCCAATATATATTAAGAAAATACCTTAACAATAAAAATAAGTCTTTTTAAAACTACAAACATCGTATAAAATAGTTTAAAAATATTTGAATAGAGGAAATTTAAGAATATTTTAATAGCCCACTCGCAAGAGCTCAAAGCGTTCCAAAGAGTGTTTTAAAGATCTGAAAGAGATTGTAAAAGGCCGCTGACCTGGTTTTCAAGGCGCATGATCTGCTGGCGATGGCTGGCCTCCCTGGCCTCGAGCAGCCTCTCCGCCTGCAGCGCCGCCTGCCGGTACTGCTCGACGTCATCGCGCATGTGAGGCGATGACGTCACCTCGCTCAGGTACCGGCTGCGGGCCAGCGATAGCTCTGCGTCCTGAATTCAATACAATTTTTTCTTACTAGTCTATATACATTTCGTGTTATGGCCAGAATTTCACCTGATGTTATGTGGCGATGTGGCCAAAAGATAGCGACAATCTAAGCCTAATTGGCGAACTGGTTCTCAAGTATAGCTGCCGGAACACACCTACAAGTGCTTGCAGACAGATTATAAACTTGAGGGTAGTAGCTAGTCAGGCCGACATTAAAAAATACCCAACCACTACACTATGGTTTCCTTACAATGTTTTCCTTCACGAAAAGCTCAGGCTCATTGTGCGGATTCGAACTCGTGTCTATCAACGCGGTATCCGTACACGATAACATTGCTTCGAAATTGTATGTCAGTACACAGCAACACTCTGTTGTGTCCAAACCTTGTCAGCGAGTTCCTTCTCCAGCCGCCGTATCTTCATTCTCAGCTCCCTGTTCTCCAACTCGAGGAAGGTGAGATCGGTACAGAACCCTTTATCTTTACAAGGTAACTCCTTGTCCTTGTAGCCGCGTATCGACGAATCCTTTGTTGAATCAGGCCCTTTAAACAATCGTTTTTTTTTATTTATAAAAGTCTTATTTGGTCATTTTTTTTTAAATAATATATACTAATCTATACATACTACTCTGTTAAAAATTTACCGGGAAAAGAACAATAATACACAAAATGTTAGTTATTCATCCAAATTTATTTTGTCACCTTCAAAGTATGCTCCTTCAGAAACGATACAATTACGACAACGAATAATCCAATCATCAAAACATTTTTAAACGTTTTTTTTTACAGAATTGAGTTTAGTTCTTGTCGCGAATTCTCCTCTATGTCTTCTACTTAGAGTTTAGGAACTAGTAAGACGTCGGCTGGAGCTTGCTGGCTGAATAAGGTGGTTGCTCGATGGTATTTGTTGAGTTTTTGGTCAAAAATTCGTTCACAATGATGGCCTTGTACAAAGGCGAATCATCGTGATGCAAAATCCACGAAATATCTTTTCACAAATCTGGGTTCTTCGTCGAATTTGCTCTTTTAAACGCCTCATGATGCTCAAATAATATACTATGTTTACGTTTGACCTTCCAGTAAGAATTCCGAGCGCACAACACCACGATAGTCAAAGATACTGAAGTATTATAAATCATCAATCAGCGATTTCTTTTAAATTATACAAGGGTGTAACCGCGGGGCACGGCTAGTAAATAATAACTAGGAATATGCATTTTGACTTTTCGCAAAACCTCCCCGGGCAATTTTAACAAGGAAGTCGCTATCTTGTTAGAAACGCGCTATGTTTGAAAATTACAAGAATAAGTAGAAAAATATTCTATTCACTTGACGTTGGCAAAGTTTTGGATACACACAGTTGACATTAAATAAAAAGAAAAAAAATATTTAATTAATTTTTATTCCACTGTGTACATATGCAAAGGTCATAAACAATAAAACAGCCAAAAGTTATTATTTAAAAAAAATTGACGCCAACAAACCAGAATCTAAATCAGAATAGTAGACCGTCTTATCAGTCCTGTCGTGACTCTTGCTCCTGAGTGCGGAGGGTCTGGTCAGCCGGCGGTCGGCCTCCAGCTTCCTGACGGAGTCCTGCAGCGCTTCGTTCTTCGCCTTGAGTTCTGATCGTTCGCGTTGTAGTGCGTGCAGTTCGCGTTCGAGTTCGCTGTCGGTGCTCTCCTTCCCGTCCCAGGTGCTCATACGCAACTGGGATTCAAGGCCAGACCTATGCGAAATCGTTCATACAGGTACTAAATACTTTTAAAATATAACTCAAGCAACGGACTACAATAATATACTGAAACCATGCGTTTGAAAACAACAAAAAAAATAATTGAGCGATCGTGAATATTATGAACCATCGAAATTCATTGCTATTTATATCAATAAAATTAGAATATTTATTTTTTCAGTATAAAACCTGCTACTTCAGCTAATTGGTTTAACAACCGGACGAGATGCAAAAAACGTGTATCAAATACACCGCGGAATAAGCAAAAATAAATTTTAAGTTTTCGAAAGATAAAAGTTTGTTTATAACATAAAAATATATATGTATATATATATTCAAAATACGTGCAGATAAAGCCGTGTCTCCTGCGCGTGTTTTACTCTACACAAAACAAATTTTTCGTATACACACATGACGTCTCCTGCTTCATAAAACAAAGTCTGATGAACAAAACTGTGTAGCGAAACAATGTTTCTTATTTAGAAGTGTTTGTGTAGTGTGTAGAGCAAGTCACGCGTAGAAGACACGGCTTAACAATTTAGTACAAAAATTAGCGGATAGATGGCGTTTAAAACAGATCTGACAGTTACGTGACGGCGCATTTTACTCCCAACCACGCCAATAGATATTTCACATCAAAAAACGTTTATAAGCTCGACATCAAACTAATCAATAATTATCTTTTTTGCGTCTCTTAAACTTATAGAAGGAATGATCCCGAAAACGATTTGCATTCAGCTGCCGACAACGGAATTACTCATCATAATCCTATCGAACGTAATCGAAGTAACACAATACTAAGACAATTATGGATTACTAAATTTATAATATAATAGATGTTTGTAGTAAGTATTGGTTGTATCATTTTGTGATAGCTGTCAACTTTTTTGACAAGTTTTTTGTATGCCTGAGTTTAACTCAAAACAGCTTACCCATTTTTATGAAATTTTGTATAAGTTTACGTTATCCTCAATTAACATTAGAGTATTACAAATATCAATAATACTTTTAAAAATCGTAAAACATGAGTGGAAAATACGAGATGAAATAATTACAGCATAGAGACCCATTACACAGCAAACGTCAAAACGATATCCATACTTTATTAGAGACATAATTAATATAAAATATGAATCCATTTAAATTTAATGGATTATTATGGATATCGATAATATCATCGATACGTATTAATTTCCATACCTCTGGACTTCGACATTGGCCAGCTGATTGGTCAGCCTGTGTACTTGATCCTCGAGCGTGGCATTCAGCCGCTTCAGCTCCCCGAGAGCGGCTTTAGCGCTTTCCAATTTTTCAGTCAGCACACGGCGCTCATTCTCGCAGTTTGCTAAAATTTTACACACCGTTTAGAAAACGAATGCCGCCATGTCTTTTACATTTTATAATTACGAGTATAAATCATACTTCCTAAGCGAGTTTAACTAATAAGTGGCTGGAACTAGGACTTTTAAAGACTTTATAACCTGTAGCGGACGGAGTCAAGTTTTAATAGCCCTTAAAAACAATAGTTGTGTAAATGTTTTACAAATTACATGAATCATACATCAAAGAAACAGTATTGTACTGTATTTCGGATCTTCATACTACTATTGCTTACACAAAAATACTATATTTCATTTGGATGAATCCATAAGCTTATGTATATATCATATGTACGTATGTATGTAATATTATATATGTTCATGGTTTATAGCTTATTCTGAAATTGTGAAATTTTCACCCGGAAAAACTCTGTCTTACTTTAGTTAGATGAGTTTCTGGCGGATTTTTTTATATGTCGCGAAGTGGTTTTTATTAATTCACAAACTTTAGTTATTCCGCCTTATATTAATTACTACCAACGGCATAGCTACTTGACTAATTTTTTTTTTTTCATTTTTAATTTTAAGCTCTGCACAACCTGTTCGCCATGTTATGACGTCATACGGCTCTAAACAAATTTCATGTCTGATTTTATAAGTAACGTGCACGAAAAAAGCTCTGCGCAAACCCGAATCTTTTACGCAAATAATACTTAATATTGACTTCACGTTATAAAATAATCATATTAAACATAAACAATTAATAATTCTATACATTTTATTATATTCTTTACATTCATTTTACGTAGATAGGTAGGTATACGTATCTATGTATTAAAAAAGTTTCGGAACAAGACCAACAGAGTGCGCCACGTTCGACATGTTGTCATTTTAATAAAAAGTATCGATCTTTGTACAATGACGAACGTTTGCTAAATGTCAAATGTTTGTTTTCGACCCTTATGACGTCACAGCAAAGATAATATATAAACAAATATGGCTGGCAGCGTTTTCGCCTGTTTACGAAAACTAAACTTTTAAAATAAAGCTTTGCGGTTTTGTAGGTCCAAAAATAAATTTAGTTATATTTTTTTCCTCTAATCGGACAATAATTAATTATTTAAGACCTATTTTAAAAACGATTCAACTAGCCTTTTATGGATAAACATGAAAATCGTTTAAAATACTAAACAAGAAAATCTCACAGATGTTCTTCTGTATCTGCCTGAGCTTGTCGAGTGCGTTCTGCTCGTTGTTCCTGGCCTCGTTCAGTTGCCGCTGCGCCTTGCTCAGCTCCGCTCGGAGCTCCGTCTCCGCTGCAGCCGCTTTCTGCAGCGCCGCGGACAGCTGCTCCACGGTGCCCTTCAGCGATGTGCATCTCTCCTCCAGCTGGGTTACGGTACGCGCGTACCCGTCGCAACGTTCTTGGACTTTCTACAAATAATAAATAGAATTCTTACGTGTACACGTAACACACTAATATTTTTCCTAAAACCTACATTCTAGAATATATATTTTTTCTCAATTAAAATACGTAATCACGCATTCTGCACTTACTGAATCTTATCGGTAGAATCTTACTGCTGCAACGTTTTTGAAGAAAACCTTTCTGACACATACAGGATGGAATACCTTCAGAGCTTGGTCTCTATCTCTGGCACCGACTGCGGCTCTCTGCACGTCTCCCTCCAGCTGCGCGCGGCGTACGTCCAGGCGCGCCGCGCGACCTGTGCACAATTAAAAACAAATGTGTGCTGCTGTTCACATGTGTCAGAAATAAAACCTTTGGACAAAAATAAAAAAATATCTTCTTTATATTTTTTTTATATCTTAAATCAGCGGGATTCGAACTATTGACTACTTATGCGTACTGCGTATGGAGTCTGGCCGTCTCACACCACTAGGCCAATCCGACGACGATTACAATCAGAACTTGCATTAAACGTGTACAATGTAAATGTATTCTATCTCATTCTCTCGTAGGCTAAATCCTATAGATGTATATGGTTGTCTCTTTTTACTGTCGCTTTTTCGTTTCATCAGATTCCAAATCACAACGGTGCTAACAAAGTTTTTACTTCAATAATGTGGAATTTCATTAATCAAATTATAGAATTCAATTGTTCACTGCTTAGCTCATAGCGTTGACTTACTACCGATTAATGACACGATAATTTTATTAAACATTACCTTCAGCGGCTGCAAGCGCTTCCCGCAGCTGGGCGACCTCCTGCACACGTTCGCTCAGCTGCACGCGCAGGCTCTCCGCTTTGTTCTGCACAGCCACACACAAAACAAATCTTCTAAAATTCTATCACATTGACTAGCCAACTATCATAATTAGAGCTTACGATGAATTAAACCATATCATGGCTACCACCATCAGGATGAAAATCTATCACCGAGCACCTATGTGTCACCGAGCACGTATTTGTCACCGAGTACCTATTTGTCACCAAGTACCTATTTGTCACCAAGTACCTATTTGTCACCAAGTACCTATTTGCCACCAAGTACCTATTAGATAAGCTTGTAAACCGATCCTTATCCTCATTTGACGACATTCTCACTTTACTTCTAGAGTCTGTCCTTTCTGATAGTTAAAATATACGATCGAATATGTATAATTATAAAAGCGTACATAATACATATACATACATAAGTATGTAAGTATGCAATATATTGCTATATAACTTTATAAAAAAAATCCTCAATGAATCTTCACTTGTCTCATCAGATCTTTACATAATTGTAACACGAAGACTAATAACCTTAAAAATGAAACCTATGAAAACCTATGAACCTATTTTTGAACTCTTGCTGCTAGCTTCAAGGATTAGCATTTTCAAGCATACATACAAACAACATCTTGAACGTTATAATATTAAATAAAATAAATAAAAAAAAATAAAGTTTAAATAATCGGATCACCTCGTTCTGTACTTTCTCCTCGGTGACAGAGCTTAAAGCTGCTTCGAGACTGGTGATCTTATCCCGAAGGTTGCTTATCTCAACGGTCTTCGATTGTACGGATTCGTTCTGAAATCATATTTTAATTGTTCTACACACCCAATTATCTATTATTAATTGTTTTAAACAGGCGTATAAACATAGATATTGGAAGCAGCTAAACTACAGACATTAATCGGATTAATATATGTTGGAAGCTGCTGTATACAATCACCAGTCAGATTATTATATGTGAATTACGAATATCCCGTTGGGTATAGAGCAAATGGACATATGTTATACTCCTAATACGATAACTTGGAGATTACTGGCATCACTTTGAGTCTTAACTCTTAAGAGTTTTGTAATAAAATTGCCATCATATAGAGGATCATTGTCTGACACTCAGAGAACTTTCTAGAAATTTATCCGCGGATAACCAATTTTAATTTTATTATTTGAAAGGAAACTTCTTTTGGTATGACTGAGAGGTAACTAAATGTATCGGGTAACGTCAGAGTGACGGAAGCGTTACAGCTACGCAGTTTCCGTTGTATATAAATTTCAAAACTATAGTCCTATATATAGTTATAATTAAATCACAGTTCGGCCGCTGAGAGAATGTGTTTCTGACGACTGTTTTAGCGACACAAAATGGCGGTGCCGAAGAACGAGCGTTGTGGGAATACCAATAAGCATATGCGACATGCACATTTAGAAGGGTCAACGGTTACCTTGGCAACTAATTGTTGATCTGCCATTGTTATGTAACTATAGAGGAAACTAAGATCCTGAGGCTACCATAAAACTAATTTTACCAAAGCATTCAACTGCGCTTCCTTCTGCCCGAAAGCGCTTTGCAGTCGAGCCTTCTCTTCTTGTATACTGCGAAGGTTGCTGGTAATGGACTGAAGTTTTCCTTCACCCTTGCCTTGCTGGTCGCTGGCCTCTTTCAACTGCTTCTTGAGCACGCCCACTTGAGATTTATAGTCGTCCTGAGATAAATATAAAGCAATTTTGAATTACATGTCAAGGTTGATCCGCATTTGTGAAGTGGTGGTAGACCACCATACATATGGTGAAAAATTTCCTAGTGCCTCGTATTTCGTTTGAAGGTTTGTGAAACAGTATGAATATTATTAATTACTAGGCATATTCTCTTATATACTAGAAATATTATCATTACTAGCCAACCTTCAATGTCGTTGGATTAAAAAAAAAAAAAAAAACAGATAAAGGTGCTGCTTCATGGGCCTCCATATTGCCATCAGGTGTGATCACCAAATGTATTTCCTTAAAAATACTACTAATCAAGTTACTCGCTTGCCGATTAGTTCATTACTTGTTGATGAAAAATTTACCCACAGATTAATAAAAAGGTTGTTCGTATCATAGACGTCGAGTTACATTTTTATTGGTAAAATGTGGAGAACTTTAATGCCTGTAAAACGCCCAAGAAATTGTGTATAATTTCACATTTAGCAGCTGAGCGGATTCATTATACTTTAGGACCTTAACATATGTTACTATCACCACCTACCAGTGAATCATAAATAAGAAGTTCCTTTGTTTAAATCCGTCCTATTTTTTATCAAGGATTTTCATTATTTAAATTGCCCCCATTTAAATGAATATAAGGACTTATTCAGGTATTCTATTCTACAATATGTGGCAATGTTATTATTCATACACATTTGTAACGTATTATGACAAGTTTCATGATTTGTGAATAAAAATAAATGTTTACGCGTTTTTTCTGGGCAAGTGGATAATTATGCTTTTGCTTCTATACGACTCAGTGGTAATGAGAAAAGACAGAAATTCCTTGATATTCGATAATTCGTGGGGTGATGTGTTGATAATACCTTCCCGTTTTATCGGCGTTTAATCAGAAGTGGGATATTAAGAAACTGATATTATTATAAGTAGGTATGTGAATAACGAACCTTTTCGCGTTCTATCTGACAGACTTCATGCATTAAGTTCCTGACACCCTTTTTCACCATTTCCGGATCCACATCGATTATTTCGTTTCGATCTTCAGAGTGATCGCGGCCTGAGGAAACGTTATTTATTTATGTAATGAAGTTTCACATAAACAATCATTATATAGCCATAATTCATCAGAGTATAGTTCTTTCAGTCTTGATTTAGTATACATATCATCATCTCAGACGAAAGACGTTCACTGCTAGATATAGGCCTCTCCCAATAATCGCCACAACGAGTGGGCCTGGGCTGTTTGCATCCAGCATAACTTTTACCAGGTCGTTGGACCATCTTGTGGCGGGTTTGCCCACTCTGCGTCTCCCGGTACGCGGCCGCCACTCGACAACTCTTTGGCCCGATCGGCCATCCGTTCTACGAGAGATATGCCCCTCCCACTGCCACTTAAACGTAGCAATTCTTAGAGCTATGTTAGTTACTTTGGTTCTCATGCGGATCTTCTCATATCTGGTTTGATCACGCAAAGAAATTTCAAACATAGCCCTTTCAATTGCCCTTTGAGTGACCTTGAGCTTTTTTATGAGGTTCATAGTTAGCGACCACGTCTTACCACCATATGTAATCACTGACAATACACACTAGTTAAAGACTTTCGTCTTGAGACACTGCGGTATGTATCTAATATAAGCATATGTTATAAGTCATATTATAAATGCGAAATAACGATCAATTTGAAAAAAAATCTCCAAATGACATAATAAAGTAAAATTATTGCCAATTAAAATGGTAAATAAATGATTAATATAATAAATAATATTATAAAAATTTAGAGAGCACATAATTATAATTAACAACAATTTTCCAAAACCTAGTTTATATGGATAACCATCATTAACTAACTTAAATCACACACGTTAGGGTCTACAGGAAAGGTCTACCTGTGCAGGTATACCTACGCAGGTCAATTGCACGTCATAACGTATACAGTCACGTACATATTCACCACACAGTGTCACTAAAATAAATCGATTTGACACCGGTCGCCTGCACAGGTTTAAATAACTGCAAAGGTATATTTCAATGCAAGTTCCGGTCTACCTGCACAGGCAGACTGAAGCGTGTGTGACCGTCGTTACAAATATGTTGCTGGATATGGTTTATTGATCCATTCCTCTTCTACAATACGATAATAATAAAATAAATTAAACAAGAAGATAAAATGTTTCATCTCCATCAAGGTGTAAAGTCAGATTTATGTAGCACCAATATTGGTGCCAGAACACAAAGCAGTGATGGGCGATTATTTTTATTTAATTTAATTGATTATGCTAAAAGCCATTAAAAAACAAAGGTGTGTGTGCGATTCACACACGATAGAAGTGAAACTTCATTTTGAAAGACATTTTCTATTTTATTTAAACAGTGTGCAAATATACATACACACCGACATTTACTCTCTCGCTCTGGCTCACACAAAGAGGATAGACCGATAATATGCGTTAAGAGTTTAACGTTTAACGCTTGGAAGTCGCATAAGAAGTTTCACTTCAAAAATCACGTGAATATTGCATAAAATTGTCAATTTGTCAATATGCACGGGATCCGTAAGTGGTGAGTTTAGTGTTAGGGGGGCTGACCTCGGTGAGGGCTGTATCTCCTGGAGGGGCTGGCGAGGCGGCGCCGGGCGGGCGCGTGCACCGAGCCGTCGGGCTGCAGCCCGCACACGCGCCTCAGGGTGTGCGCTATGGAGGAGAGCTTGGCCTCCGCCTCGCGCTTGCCGGTCTCGCACTGCGACAGCGACGCCTCCAGCGCCCGGCAGCGGCCCTCGCACCCGCCCAACCGGGCCTGCTCGTTTACAACAACATTCCACTTCCATATACATATATATATATATATATATATATATATATATATATATATATATATATTCCCTAAACATAAACTGCCTATACTGGCCTATCAATGGTGCGATTCACCTTCTAAGAGTCAACGAAAGTTTAGGATGCAAATGCTTATTAAGTTATTTATACAGTTTGTTTTCTATATATTTAAATATTTCATCTGTGTACTTCTTTTGAATTCAAATACTTAGCGAATGAATATCATAGTTTACTTTAAAGGTTTCATGTTAAACCTACAAAGTTTCCTAGAGAAATGTAAATGTAGGGAATTCTCAGATATTCCATTATACTGTATACCTTGAGTTCCTGTATCTGCTGCGTGGCATCAGCGAGACAGACTTCCAAGTTATGCTTCAGCTCTTCCAGACGGCGTTCTTTTGAACGACAATCTTCTAGACGCAACACTAACTCCTGTAACCACGACAGATATCGATGGAAATTATGAGAAAGGTTTACAGGAAAACTGAATCTCCTAGAGAGATAAGCGAGGTTCTAACTTTAAACTAGTTACGCATGTGTTACGTGCTTAAAATCAAGCGGGTGAGCCGGTTCTAGAGTAACCTGATCTTGTTCCGACACGGACAGGTTTTAGAATGTGAGGATGAGCAGCTAGCCAACGGTGGAAGGTATGAGCTTGGAACAGTTATGAGGGTAACATACTAAAGAATTGCTCAGAGCACTACCCGTTGTACATATGCCGTAGAACACAAGAAGAGACCATTCGAACAAGCTATTTTGATGTAAAACGTCTAATAGCGCGTTTGGACGGGAGTAAAACGTTCTGATGGGACGTCGCTACGTGCCATTCGGGCAGCATCGTCGTCTTCTCTTTCCCAATTATTTGGAAAGTACAATCACCTTTCTATATTTATACCGAAGGGCCGTTCATAAAATACGTTTGCACTTATGGGGGGATGGGGTGTCGCTTACTGACAAAGGGGGTCCAAAGAAATGTAATTTTTACATCTCATTAAACAACTTTGAAAATGTTTCTCTGTTTATATTTTATTTCATTTGTTTTTTTGTTATGATAGAAGGTCATTCATTTCTATTTGTAGATGTACAAATTCTTTTTACGTATATACCACCGTCATGCTGGATTAATAACTTATTATATTTCCTTATATAACAGAAATATTTATTTTTTCGTTATTACAGATATTTATTGAATTATTAAAGTTTTATTCATGCAAATAATAAATATTTAAACATATCGAAATTTGTATACCTGCTATTAATTGTCATATATCATGTACGGAGGAACTATCATTCATGACGCAATATTGATAGTTAAATAATTAAATAAAATAGTATAATAAAATAAAATAAAAAAGTTAAATATTGCGTGAGGTATTTTATGAACGTCCACTGAACGCTTCTCTCTCTACTACACACACTATGGTTGGGCACGACGATAATCGTGGAAAGTAATAAGCTTTTGAAATTTATGCCACCTAGGAAGATTGCAACTAAATATTAATAACGCGCGCAGTACCCTAGGTACGGCACAAGCCAATCGCGTTATTATTTAGTACCGCTCGCCGCACACAGATGGCGGCTAAACATCGTATTGCGTGAGCACAGGATAGCCACGTGACTTATGTTACGGTGGCCTTCAAATAATTAAATAACATAAATATTTAATTTTATGAATAAATATCGAAATTTTTACGGACGCCCACATTAGGATATGTAGTTTCTTTTATAAGATTTTCACATTTTTGAATACATTATGTACTTGTATAATTTTATACGTAGATACGTGTTGTGCAACTATTTTTGAAAATGTCTAAACGCTGCGGATTCTACAATGTCAATCTCACGACTGGTGTTATTGGGAGTAGGCAGAGTTGCAGTGTGCACACGAGGTCGAGCGGTGTTGGATTATAGCGCGTGTTTGTGTTTGTGAGCCAAATCACGGCACCACGCCACGAATCCATTTTTTTGTTTTGTTCTAATATATAAATATGACCAGGTTCAGATGTTTCATTTAAAATAATGTTATGCAGTGAGGTGTACCTGGTCCCGGGCGCGACATGCTTCTTCCAGTTCGGCGGCTCTCTGGCGCGTGGCGGCGAGGTCAGCGCGCGCGCCCTGCAGCATGGCCTCGAGCTCGGCCCCGAGCCGGCGCGCGCCCGCCGCCTCGCTCGCGCATCTCTCCCGCTCCTCGCTCTCGTTCTGGAGCCTGACACAACCACTACACATCAACACTCCTTATTCACTAACACTTTCAACATCCATTTGTCCCTTCCACATCATAGCTAATTTCATCTACGAAAACGATCACTAAGAGGTTTCATCATATTTCATTATTGACGAAAAATAGACAAACAGTTGAAAATTTATGTTTATGTTTTAAATTTATGTTAAAAAAACACATATAACATGTAGGAGGCTTCGTCTGTCAACACACTATCACACACAGCTCACAGTCTACAAGATACGAAATATGATGGTACATGATAGTTACTTCATAATATGAAGCCCATAGGGCTATAAGTTACTCGTATCCAAATTTTTATTAATGTATTTCATGACAATCACCTGGAAAAATAAAACTAGTAGTACTTATATGAAGTTTTTTTTTTGTTTTCGAGTAAAGACATCAATGGGTTTCATCATCTGAAAGGAACTGAAGATTAATAGCAAACCGAGTTGAGTTCTGAGTGACGCGTGCAGTTATGTATAAATTGATAAACAGCAATGTAATGAAAATGTTTTAGTTGTAACCTGGACTGCAGCTCCTTGATGTCGTGGTGAGCCTGGTGCAGCGCCGCGCGCTCCCGCTTCAGCTGCGCGTCGGCCGCCTGCAGCGAGCGCTGCGCGTGCGCCGCGCCCGTCTCGCACTCCTTCACCACGCTCTGCACGCGCGATAACTCCAACTCGAGCGACGTGCGGTTCTCTTCTAGACCTGTAACGACATGTACTACAGCCACCGGCACTACCGGCTACCGGCACTGTTACTCCGACAACTCAGAGTCGCGCTCGCACCGTCTAACTAGTAAGCAAATAACTCAAATCCTGTATAAACTGTGCCAATATATCAATATAATTTACACGCATTAAGGACTACATATTTTATCACCCATTAACTGCTACAGTTAAAGACCTATCGAAAAGATCTTATTTTACAGAATATAATTAATAGGTAGGAGTCAACTTGATCGTGAATAGGTAGAGCATTTACCCTAAACTTCAAAAGGGGAAATGGATGCACCTCTCGAAATTCCGAAATGATTAATGAGAGGTAAGGCGCGTCTTTGGAGATTTCTCTCCACTTGGGCAGCCCGACTGGTGGAATACCTCCATCCTACTTAAGATCGCAGCCAAATGGCATAGAATTGTGTTCCTGCGGTGAGTATGGTTTCCAGAGCTCTTAAGGGTAGAGAAATCCAAGGTTGGCAACACGCTAGTGATACATTTTTACATTTTTTGGTATTACATGCGTCCATAAGCTACGGTAGCCGCTTGCCATTATATCTACACTGATCTAATCTATCAGATTAGTCACCGTTGCACGAGTATAACTACTTAGTAAATTTGTACAGCAGTTTACTTCGTGACCTTACCTTTCAAGATTAGTCACTGTCACACAAGTATAACTGCTTAATAAATATGTACAGCAGTTTGCTTCGTGACCTTACCTTTCAAGATTAGTCACTGTCACACGAGTATAACTGCTTAGTAAATTTGTACAGCAGTTTACTTCGTGACCTTACCTTTCAAGATTAGTCACTGTCACACAAGTATAACTGCTTAATAAATATGTACAGCAGTTTGCTTCGTGACCTTACCTTTCAAGATTAGTCACTGTCACACGAGTATAACTGCTTAGTAAATTTGTACAGCAGTTAACTTCGTGACCTTACCTTTCAAGATTAGTCACTGTCACACAAGTATAACTGCTTAATAAATATGTACAGCAGTTTGCTTCGTGACCTTACCTTTCAAGATTAGTCACTGTCACACGAGTATAACTGCTTAGTAAATTTGTACAGCAGTTTACTTCGTGACCTTACCTTTCAAGATTAGTCACTGTCACACGAGTATAACTGCTTAGTAAATATGTACAGCAGTTTGCTTCGTGAACTTACCTTTCGAGATTAGTCACTGTTGCATGAGTATAACTGCTTAGTAAATTTGTACAGCAGTTTACTTCGTGACCTTACCTTTCAAGATTAGTCACTGTCACACAAGTATAACTGCTTAATAAATATGTACAGCAGTTTGCTTCGTGACCTTACCTTTCAAGATTAGTCACTGTCACACGAGTATAACTGCTTAGTAAATTTGTACAGCAGTTTACTTCGTGACCTTACCTTTCAAGATTAGTCACTGTCACACGAGTATAACTGCTTAGTAAATATGTACAGCAGTTTGCTTCGTGAACTTACCTTTCGAGATTAGTCACTGTTGCATGAGTATAACTGCTTAGTAAATTTGCACAGCAGTCTACTTCGTGACCTTACCTTTCAAGATTAGTCACTGTCACACGAGTATAACTGCTTAGTAAATTTGTACAGCAGTTTGCTTCGTGACCTTAACTTTCGAGATTAGTCACTGTTACATAAGTATAACTGCTTAGTAAATTTGTACAGCAGTTTACTTCGTGACCTTACCTTTCAAGATTAGTCACTGTCACACGAGTATAACTGCTTAGTAAATATGTACAGCAGTTTGCTTCGTGACCTTACCTTTCGAGATTAGTCACTGTTACATAAGTATAACTGCTTAGTAAATTTGTACAGCAGTTTACTTCGTGACCTTACCTTTCAAGATTAGTCACTGTCACACGAGTATAACTGCTTAGTAAATATGTACAGCAGTTTGCTTCGTGACCTTACCTTTCGAGATTAGTCACTGTTGCATGAGTATAACTGCTTAGTAAATATGCACAGCAGTTTACTTCGTGACCTTACCTTTCAAGATTAGTCACTGTCACACGAGTATAACTGCTTAGTAAATTTGTACAGCAGTTTACTTCGTGACCTTACCTTTCAAGATTAGTCACTGTCACACGAGTATAACTGCTTAGTAAATATGTACAGCAGTTTGCTTCGTGAACTTACCTTTCGAGATTAGTCACTGTTGCATGAGTATAACTGCTTAGTAAATTTGTACAGCAGTTTACTTCGTGACCTTACCTTTCGAGATTAGTCACTGTTACATAAGTATAACTGCTTAGTAAATTTGTACAGCAGTTTACTTCGTGACCTTACCTTTCAAGATTAGTCACTGTCACACGAGTATAACTGCTTAGTAAATATGTACAGCAGTTTGCTTCGTGACCTTACCTTTCGAGATTAGTCACTGTTGCATGAGTATAACTGCTTAGTAAATATGCACAGCAGTTTACTTCGTGACCTTACCTTTCAAGATTAGTCACTGTCACACGAGTATAACTGCTTAGTAAATTTGTACAGCAGTTTATTTCGTGACCTTACCTTTCAAGATTAGTCACTGTCACACGAGTATAACTGCTTAGTAAATATGTACAGCAGTTTGCTTCGTGAACTTACCTTTCGAGATTAGTCACTGTTGCATGAGTATAACTGCTTAGTAAATTTGTACAGCAGTTTACTTCGTGACCTTACCTTTCAAGATTAGTCACTGTCACACGAGTATAACTGCTTAGTAAATATGTACAGCAGTTTGCTTCGTGACCTTACCTTTCGAGATTAGTCACTGTTGCATGAGTATAACTGCTTAGTAAATATGCACAGCAGTTTACTTCGTGACCTTACCTTTCAAGATTAGTCACTGTCACACGAGTATAACTGCTTAGTAAATTTGTACAGCAGTTTACTTCGTGACCTTACCTTTCAAGATTAGTCACTGTCACACGAGTATAACTGCTTAGTAAATATGTACAGCAGTTTGCTTCGTGAACTTACCTTTCGAGATTAGTCACTGTTGCATGAGTATAACTGCTTAGTAAATTTGTACAGCAGTTTACTTCGTGACCTTACCTTTCGAGATTAGTCACTGTTACATAAGTATAACTGCTTAGTAAATTTGTACAGCAGTTTACTTCGTGACCTTACCTTTCAAGATTAGTCACTGTCACACGAGTATAACTGCTTAGTAAATATGTACAGCAGTTTGCTTCGTGACCTTACCTTTCGAGATTAGTCACTGTTGCATGAGTATAACTGCTTAGTAAATATGCACAGCAGTTTACTTCGTGACCTTACCTTTCAAGATTAGTCACTGTCACACGAGTATAACTGCTTAGTAAATTTGTACAGCAGTTTACTTCGTGACCTTACCTTTCAAGATTAGTCACTGTCACACGAGTATAACTGCTTAGTAAATATGTACAGCAGTTTGCTTCGTGAACTTACCTTTCGAGATTAGTCACTGTTGCATGAGTATAACTGCTTAGTAAATTTGTACAGCAGTTTACTTCGTGACCTTACCTTTCGAGATTAGTCACTGTTACATAAGTATAACTGCTTAGTAAATTTGTACAGCAGTTTACTTCGTGACCTTACCTTTCAAGATTAGTCACTGTCACACGAGTATAACTGCTTAGTAAATATGTACAGCAGTTTGCTTCGTGACCTTACCTTTCGAGATTAGTCACTGTTGCATGAGTATAACTGCTTAGTAAATATGCACAGCAGTTTACTTCGTGACCTTACCTTTCAAGATTAGTCACTGTCACACGAGTATAACTGCTTAGTAAATTTGTACAGCAGTTTACTTCGTGACCTTACCTTTCAAGATTAGTCACTGTCACACGAGTATAACTGCTTAGTAAATATGTACAGCAGTTTGCTTCGTGAACTTACCTTTCGAGATTAGTCACTGTTGCATGAGTATAACTGCTTAGTAAATTTGTACAGCAGTTTACTTCGTGACCTTACCTTTCAAGATTAGTCACTGTCACACGAGTATAACTGCTTAGTAAATATGTACAGCAGTTTGCTTCGTGACCTTACCTTTCGAGATTAGTCACTGTTGCATGAGTATAACTGCTTAGTAAATATGCACAGCAGTTTACTTCGTGACCTTACCTTTCAAGATTAGTCACTGTCACACGAGTATAACTGCTTAGTAAATTTGTACAGCAGTTTACTTCGTGACCTTACCTTTCAAGATTAGTCACTGTCACACGAGTATAACTGCTTAGTAAATATGTACAGCAGTTTGCTTCGTGAACTTACCTTTCGAGATTAGTCACTGTTGCATGAGTATAACTGCTTAGTAAATTTGTACAGCAGTTTACTTCGTGACCTTACCTTTCGAGATTAGTCACTGTTACATAAGTATAACTGCTTAGTAAATTTGTACAGCAGTTTACTTCGTGACCTTACCTTTCAAGATTAGTCACTGTCACACGAGTATAACTGCTTAGTAAATATGTACAGCAGTTTGCTTCGTGACCTTACCTTTCGAGATTAGTCACTGTTGCATGAGTATAACTGCTTAGTAAATATGCACAGCAGTTTACTTCGTGACCTTACCTTTCAAGATTAGTCACTGTCACACGAGTATAACTGCTTAGTAAATTTGTACAGCAGTTTACTTCGTGACCTTACCTTTCAAGATTAGTCACTGTCACACGAGTATAACTGCTTAGTAAATATGTACAGCAGTTTGCTTCGTGAACTTACCTTTCGAGATTAGTCACTGTTGCATGAGTATAACTGCTTAGTAAATTTGTACAGCAGTTTACTTCGTGACCTTACCTTTCAAGATTAGTCACTGTCACACGAGTATAACTGCTTAGTAAATATGTACAGCAGTTTGCTTCGTGAACTTACCTTTCGAGATTAGTCACTGTTGCATGAGTATAACTGCTTAGTAAATTTGTACAGCAGTTTACTTCGTGACCTTACCTTTCAAGATTAGTCACTGTCACACAAGTATAACTGCTTAATAAATATGTACAGCAGTTTGCTTCGTGACCTTACCTTTCAAGATTAGTCACTGTCACACGAGTATAACTGCTTAGTAAATTTGTACAGCAGTTTACTTCGTGACCTTACCTTTCAAGATTAGTCACTGTCACACGAGTATAACTGCTTAGTAAATATGTACAGCAGTTTGCTTCGTGAACTTACCTTTCGAGATTAGTCACTGTTGCATGAGTATAACTGCTTAGTAAATTTGCACAGCAGTCTACTTCGTGACCTTACCTTTCAAGATTAGTCACTGTCACACGAGTATAACTGCTTAGTAAATTTGTACAGCAGTTTGCTTCGTGACCTTAACTTTCGAGATTAGTCACTGTTACATAAGTATAACTGCTTAGTAAATTTGTACAGCAGTTTACTTCGTGACCTTACCTTTCAAGATTAGTCACTGTCACACGAGTATAACTGCTTAGTAAATATGTACAGCAGTTTGCTTCGTGACCTTACCTTTCGAGATTAGTCACTGTTACATAAGTATAACTGCTTAGTAAATTTGTACAGCAGTTTACTTCGTGACCTTACCTTTCAAGATTAGTCACTGTCACACGAGTATAACTGCTTAGTAAATATGTACAGCAGTTTGCTTCGTGACCTTACCTTTCGAGATTAGTCACTGTTGCATGAGTATAACTGCTTAGTAAATATGCACAGCAGTTTACTTCGTGACCTTACCTTTCAAGATTAGTCACTGTCACACGAGTATAACTGCTTAGTAAATTTGTACAGCAGTTTGCTTCGTGACCTTAACTTTCGAGATTAGTCACTGTTACATAAGTATAACTGCTTAGTAAATTTGTACAGCAGTTTACTTCGTGACCTTACCTTTCGAGATTTGTCACTGTTGAATGAGTATAACTGCTTAGTAAATTTGCACAGCAGTTTACTTCGTGACCTTACCTTTCAAGATTAGTCACTGTCACACGAGTATAACTGCTTAGTAAATTTGTACAGCAGTTTGCTTCGTGACCTTAACTTTCGAGATTAGTCACTGTTACATAAGTATAACTGCTTAGTAAATTTGTACAGCAGTTTACTTCGTGAACTTACCTTTCAAGATTAGTAACTGTTGCACGAGTATAACTGCTTAGTAAATTTGTACAGCAGTTTACTTCGTGACCTTACCTTTGAAGATTAGTCACTGTTGCACGAGTATAACTGCTTAGTAAATTTCGCCATTGCTTTTATAGGCAGATAAATCAAGGAAAACTTATCGATAGATTTGTTCTATTCATCGACTATACTTAGTAACGAATATGGCAATAAGGCAAGAGGCGAGGGTTTAGCGTTATCGATATAGGGAGGTAGAGAATATAATCGATTACCCGCAATCTTGTGGTAGGCGTCGTCGCGAGCGCGCGCCGCGTCCCTGCGCTCGTGCTCCGCGCGCTTCACGTGCTCGCGCAGCTCCCTGCACGTGCTGTTGTACTTGTCCCTCTCCGCCGCGCAGTTCGTCAGCTGCCGGCGCACGTCCGTCAGCTCCTTGCGGAGGCTCTCCGACTCATTCTCCACTGACATCACACACACAATCAAATCTACATTCATCATAACACTCAAGAGATTTTGTTTGTTTCAACTAATCTCTGGAACTACAAATTAGATTTAAAAAAAGGTTTATGGAGAAATTATATGGGTTATATAACTTCACGGTACAATCTCTAGAAGCGGAGCAGGAGCCATGAACGTCAAGCAATCAGGCAAATTTCATTCAAATAGTTACTACTTTTCTTGCCGTTTCAGCCGTTTCTTTGAAACCAATATATATAATTGCTAATAGTATCAGATATTACCAACGCGATGTGTATACCATTTACAATATTCCAAGTCACTTCGATACATAGAAATAAATTTGAGATTTGGAAAGAAAATTTAAAACTCAATGTATCAAATTGTAATGGGCAAACAAATATTTAAAATTCGCAAAAGAAAAAATAAAAATGAACCAAATGTTTACATTCTTTCAATTTCCTCAGTGTGTCTTGTAGCTGCGCGTACGCATTATCGTACTTGTCCTCTGCGAGTGAGAGGTGCGCCCGTACCTCAGTGCACTCTCTCTGGCAAGCCTCTTTCTCTAAATGAAGTTCCTTGATGCGGTTCTCGAAACGAGCGCACTCGTCTTCTGCTGCGGCTCTGAAATTAATAATTAGCACTATGGCTTTTTTTCTTATTTTGTTTGAGCGTCTTGGCTCCTAAATACCTAAAATACGAGATTTTCTCCCATTTTAAAATTTTGTTTATGATATATATACTGAAATGCATTTGTTATTGTGAGGCAAAATGTGTTTCTTTTTCTATGTTGTAAGGCAATTGATAATAATGAAACTATAGCATGGTGGTAGTACATACTATAACAGCTACCACCATCAATTTAAAAATCAGTCGCCAAGCATCTACGCCTGTGTTCCGGTAGCTGCACTTGATAGTCAGTTCCCCCTACTGGGCTTAGCGTATCACCAAACACATTGGGTCACATCATCACCTATCATCAGTTAGAATAAAGATAAAAACAAAGAATTAGAAAAAAATATTTAAGAACAACACTGCCAGCAGCGAATCTTCGAAAGTGACATAGATACATTTTCGATGCTTAACAAGACAGCGTATGATTCGATTTGATACTGTAAGAAAGACAACGAAAAAAAAATGTAAATTTTCACCTTTAATGCTGGTGACATTTCTTAGTCCTTCGAGCCATATATGATTTAGCTATTTATGGACCGGACCTAATCTATCCGGAAATATACATCCAAGCTAAAATAGATCCAGAAGTTTAAAATAGAATAATCTTGAATTTGGATTCCATGTGCGTTTAGATCTGATGATGCTTTTGCATTAATTTAATAACAAATCATCCCCTCTTTCAATATCGACAATTCATTCTATCGATATGAATGAGTTTTAGTGGTTTTTTTTATCAATATAGGCACAAAATACATAATTATACTACTTTACTTGGCCTCCTCGAGTTTCGTCTTAAGTTGGGAGAGTTCATCTTTGAGCTGGTTGACGTAATTTCTATCCTGATCGGCTCTAGCTTGGGCTTCCCTTCGCGCTCTCTCCAGCTTGTTCTGTTCGCAGTCCAGAGCTCGTTTCGCTTCCTCGAGCCGCTCTAAAAGTGCTTGCTGTTCTTGATGAGCTGATGAAGATCATAAACACTTATTCTATGTTCATAATAACATGACAGATATCAAATTTTATTTTACGATTAACAAATCTTTTTTTTTTTCAGTTAAATACAATCGATAATTCGATTATGTTAAATCAACTGAGGTGTGTGTAGGCTGTGTCAATGAAATAAGAAGATAAACTACAATAACAACTGAGATGGCACTTTAAATATTTGGCTTTCGCACTCATACTGACTGCCTGCCACCAAAAAACAAGATTGGCAACATGTTCATTTGTATAATCAATATAATTTGTTACGTGTTACTAGAGTAATTACGAAAACATACATTTTTATTCGACATTTAAAAACCAACTATTAAATTAAATGTACAATGCTTTTCGATTCTGTTTATTGGTTTTTTTTATTTTCGCCAGCTCTATTTTAAGTACCATAAAATGTAACGCTGTACGTAATAAGCAAAGTTTATCATAAAAAATGTTTTTATAACGTATGTCATTTTTTTAAAGATAATTGATAATCGAAATGCATGTTTTTTCAGGTTATGTCCAAATTGGTACGAAGTAACAATTTACGTTCTATGGATACGTCATGCAACCTTTCCTATATCACATAAATCCTAGATATATTTAATTTACGCTTATTAATGTCATTAATGAAAACACAACTAAACTTTCCACAGTCTAATATATATATCTGTACTAATTTTAATGGTACTCGTAGTAACTGACCCATAAGCAAACTCTGCTGCTTATCATTCTCCGCCCTGAGTAACGCCTCGTCGTGCTGCAGTATGAGTTGGTCGCGTATCGCCAACAGTTTCTTCTCTCTCTCACGCGCGCTCGCCTCGCTAGCTTCCTTCTCACTCGTCAACGAAGCTATCGTCTGACTGAGCTTGTGCTCGAGCGTTTGTCGGAGTTGTTCCTGTAATAAAAAAGTTCTGATGAATTTTGCTGTAATTTGCTGGATGCTGGGACACAGCAATAGGCTACTTGACTCATATCAAATTTGGCACAAAAATCAAAAATATTTTCTGTAGAATTGAGTGTGAGATGGCTACATATTTTCAATGAAAAAATTGCTTTATTTTTCATTTAGAATTTTTTTACTCTGAAAACGCTGTCAGCCATATTAGTCTATATATTATTTTTGCTGTGACGTCATACGGGTTGCAAACAAACATTTGACATTTAGCAAATGTTCGTCATTGTACGAAGATCTATACTTTTTATTAAAATGACAACATGTCGAGCGTGGCGCACTCTGTTGGTCTTGTTCCGAAACTTTAATACATAGATACGCATAGCTAGCTAGCTACCTATCTACGTAAAATAAGGAAAATAAATGTAAAGAATATAACAAAATGTATAGAATTAGTTATTGTTTATGTTTAATATCATACAGCTTAACATATTACGATACTGGACACGATGTGATAATCGAGTAGGTGTAAACCCACTTTAGGTGTAGGGGAGGTGCTTTAAAAAATTTTATGTTAAGTTTTTATATTACCTCTTTGTTGGCGTGTTTACCTAAATACCTATACCAAATTATAGATTACTAGTACTATGAATCTCTGAGCTAAGCCGCGGACAGACAGACGGACACTAAGCATTTTATGTACCCACTGACATAACGATGTAATCAATAACATTCAATCAATTGAATACCTTTTCTTCTTTCAACTTGGTTATATTCTCGGCGGTAGTGCGGTTTATGTTGGTGATGATCTGCTGATACTCCGCCTCCTTCTTACCGGACTGCTGCTGCATCGAACTCTTTGTTTCGCGCAGTTTGCGCTCGCTGCTCTCCAAGTCTTTGCTTAGACGTGCTATTTGACCTACACATACAAAGTTTACAGTCTAAATATGCCGTACTTATCACTATACCTGACATCAATCACACTTCCTTGGCGTTGTGTAAATGTATCTAAAATAATGAAAATAATTCACTGTATAACTTTCTTAGTGTAAAATATTAATTATACAATTTGTCTTTTTCTAACAATTTACTCGCATTGTTGCTATATTTTGCATGCGCGTATATTTTCTATCTCTCTCGGTTTATATTAAAGTTCTTTGTCTCTCGCTCGCGTGCGCATTATAGTTGGCGGTGTTTTTTTTTTTGCGAACTTACTATGCTGGCCTTAGGAGCCCTGGAGCCTTTACGGCTTTTACAGCTTTACCGGGCTTGGGGGCGAGCGCTTAAGGCACGCACACGTATTTGCGGCGTGCGTTAGTAGCCGTTACCGTTACCGAGCTTGTGCGGTATAATTTCAACCACACTCATGGGTACGGCGCGGTAATAGTTACCTGCAATCTCTCTAGGTGGCAAAAATCAACCATCTAGTAAAGCAGTTAACTCGCCAAACCAGTGGTCATAACCTTATAACTGTAAACTTATAAAGAACAAAAAAGGTAAGCAAGCGATCACTCTAATAAGTGCCCTACTACCGTACTATGGTTCCATCGCGAGTCGCGACGTTTTCCTTCCGTAAACCTAAGTCTCATGTAATCTCTCTTCGCCTTATATAATGTTACCTTTGTAATTCTCCTGCTGCACCAGAGTGTCCTGCAGTTCCCGTTCCAACTTGTTGCGCTTGGTGTCCGCGTCCTCCAACATGTTGGCCGTGTCGAACAGGACCGCCTCCAGCGCGTCCTTCTCGGAACGCACTCCCGCCAGTTGTTCTTGTAAATGTTGTTTCTCTTTCTCTAAACTGTCTATTATTATCTGTGAAATGTCAAAACATTATATTATATTTTTGGGCATAATCGCTTTTCAATTTTATAACATTTTTTTACAAACTCTGTATACCGAACTTCTATTGAACGAAAAAACTCCTTATAACGTAGAAATTACTAAGGCTTGTATGGATTACATTGAAACACTATATAGCGTAATAACCACTCTCAATAGCGAAACAATAGACAAAGTCGTAAATATTCCATATGTATAACGGAGTTCTAAGAAATGCGTTAATTTGTTTGCTGTAATTACGTAGCACGTGTTTGCATACTATATTTACCTACTATCGTCTTATTGCTAGCATACGTATCTTTACGTTATCATAATCTAAGTTGCTATCAAATTTTCAATTTATCCAAATTAAAAAACCATATACCTACTTATGTATTTTTAAAACTACAAAAACTTCTCAAAAACGAATTCTAGATTGTTTTCTTTTACTCAAAACTATTTATCTATCTATATAAATGAAATGATTAAGATTTGCCGTTGTGCGCGCATCACGCAAAAACTAGGGGATAGATTTTCATAATTTATTTTTTGTTTTACTACTTAGACACTTGTTTCTTATTTAAAAAAAAACACGATATCTTCCTAAACAATAATTCTGTAGTCCACACGAGGACAACTAATAACGTGATAAAATAGCCGGTCTTTTCAATTCAGCTACATAGAGTTTACACTGTATAATAATTTTGTTATATTCTTGTATTTTTTATGATAGTTACTTAAGTTAGTTTCCATACATAAAATATATAAACCACCTGCTTCTCTTCTCCATCTTTAACATGGTCTTCTAACGCTCTATTAATTCTAGCAATAGTTTCATTCGCCTGCTCGAGACGCTGCTGGAGCCGTATCATCTCTTCGTTGAGGGAGTCCTTCTTCCGGAGCATCGCGGTCAGTTGGGAGCTCAGCTCCCCTCGCTCTCTGATAACCAAAACGTGACCCCACGATGTAAATTGTCACGTTCCATTTCGAGACCAAAAATTAAGCTATTTTTTTTCCGTGAATATCACCGATAAAATTCAAGTCACTGTATAATATTTTTGACAATTTGTATAATAACCTTCTTTATGTTCATAATAAGAAAGGTCGCATGATAGATATCAATTGTTTATTTTAGTGATCTAGATGTAAGATAGCTTTGCGATATATTTTTATTAAGAGAGGTACTTAATTTTCATTTCACAGGTGTAGTATAACTTAAATCGGCTGTTGGTTTTACAATTATCTATTTATTTGAAAGCTAAATATTATCGATAATATGATTATACCTTAAAATTATTTAGGAATATGTAAGCTGTGTAAAGGAAATAACTAAAATAAAGTATAACAGCAGTTGAGATCGCAGTCCGGAACATTTGACATACACGACTTTCGTAGACGTATTGAATACCTGACGTCAAAAAACAAGGTGATAGCAAGTTCATTCATCCAGTCAATATACTACGTACCGTGCTGCTGCAGTAAAAATGTAGGAATTACGAGAACATATATTTTTATACGAAATTAGAAAAAAATAATTAAATGTACCTACAGCGGCTTTTAAGGAGCATAAAATGTTACTCTACATGCAGTAATATAATCAATATAAAAATTCCCAACAATCATCGTACGAAGGACGTTATCTAGAATTTTGCCGTGCAAAATGTTTTTATGACGTTTATTAGTATCATTTTTTTAATAATCATACCTAATTGATAGCCGATATGGGTGTTTTTAGGTTAGGTCAATTTTGCACGAAGTAACAGTTTACGTTCTAAGGATACATCATGCAGCATTTCTTGTGATGAACAATTAACACAGAATAATTAAAAACAAATATTACATACATAATACCAGCCTGTAAGTGTCTCACAGCTGGGCAAAGGGCACTTCCCAAGAGAAGGCTGAATCACCACCATTTCGACAATCTACAGTTCCTATATTTTGCCTCACATGCGGCAATACTACAAGAACTGAAGAAGCGTTCAGGTTTCCCCCCGATGTTTACCTTCAGCCTCAGCCGATAGTGTTACCAATTTAACTTAGTAAAAGTCCGCAAATTACATTAAATCGGTTATGGTACATGGATATCAAATCAATATTCCACAGGTTTAGGTACATCAGGACTTTGAACAAACAAATATTAGTTTACAAATATTAGTAAACAAAATTAACGTTTCCTATCTCGTTCTCCCATGTGACCGAACGACACGTGTTAAAAAGAAACGGAACAAGATATTTGTTCATGTAAAATCTATGTGTAACTTAATTAAATTATTTGTTTGTATAGTCGATAAATGTAATTAGTTCTTGCATACTGGCTTTTAAAGTTTTTTTTTTTTATTTCCCTATATCGAATATTTTCTACTGACCTGATGACCTGCCGTAGCTCCAACTCTACTTTCTCCCTGTCACCCTCTAGGAACTTGATCTTCTCGCAGAGCGAAGCCTTGTCGGCCTCCAGCTCCATCCGGTTCTGTTCAGCCGCCAACAGTTCTTTCCTTAGCGAGTTCAAGTCGCCTTGCTGTTCCGACGATTGGTTCGACAGACTGGATTTTTCGTCTTCCAACTAATAAAAAAAGACTTCTTTTTTACTAATTTACTTTCATTTCTTTATAAGTTTAGCATTTGCCACAATCTAACCTGATGTTAAGTGACGATGAGGCGCAAGACGGTAACATGCTACGCCTAGTGGGAGGACTGGCTTTCAAGTGTCGCTGCTGGGACATACCTATATAAGTGCTTGGCGACAGATTTTCAACTTGAGGGTGGTAGCCAGCCAGGCGAACATTAGAAAAAGCCCTACCACCATGTTCTGTTTTCATCACGATGTTTTCCTTCACTGAAAGCTCAGGCTCATTGCAGAGATTCAAACTCACGTCAATCGACTCGATGTCTGTACACGCTACCACTGATCCATCATCGCTTCGTAGTACGTTTGCAAAGTAACAAATAATAATACCAGCGTAATAATGTCCCAGTTTTGAGCAAAGACATCTTCACGAGAAAAGACACTGGCGAAAACACCACGCCAGGTCACGGCATATTGGCGAATTCTCAAGCATTCCAGTTTCCTCATGATGTCTTTTAACACTATCAATGGATAGTGTCACTAATTAAACGTCGAAAACCTGCATTGAGACTGAAATTTCGGTGGAGACTTGCTAACTACAGTCCTCAAGTTGAATTCCAAGGACCTATAGATGTATTGCGACATTTGCACTTGAAAAACAGTCTTCCTTAGCCTGTATATGTTAGACCACATTTTAGGTATTCCTCGGTACATTGCCGAGAATCGAACCTACAGAAATTGTATAAATATTCTACCGGGCTCAACCATTTCGGCCACCAAGACACTTTCATAACAGTGAAGTGTAATAAAAAAAAATCCAAAATTTGTATTTTTATGATACAAGAACAATGTAGTAAGATGTTCCTGGTATCGGATACCAGTGTAGATGTAATGCGGTATTAGAATACCCGAAACAACTATATAGTTTAATTTTTTTTCGAACCCGAGGTTATGGTAGTAAAAACAAGTTAAGGCAACGATTTATTTCAGAGTGAGTGACATTGACTTAAATATTAGAATATAATTAATAATAATTATGGCTTAACTGGTCTCGTAGACGTTGTTTGTTATAGTAAATAACTCAATCACAGCGCCACCTATTCCGAAATTTTTAATGAAAACTCTACAAGGACCCGAACGAACAAAAATGATAATAATTACTTACGTATAGCCGTCGTTCGAATCGTGAACTTGGTGTTGAGTTCAATAAAAAATTCAATAGAGAAAAGCAATTCAGTTTATCCAACGTTTTCCTATTTCCCGGGTAACTTATAAATTTTTTCTTCACATAAAAACCTTATTCGTTCTTTACCTAAATATACTCTCTTACCAACAAACATCAGTTCATTTTCATTTATATAGTTGGATTCTCATTGTACACAAGTCACCACTGTCCTAGGAATACATCACGCAAAGCAACAAATATATAAAAGCAATGTAGCCATTGAGGTATCTAAGGTTATATTCCAGGTAGGCCTGGCCAGGGTCGAATTAGGCCATATAGCAGTAAATACTACAGATCCCCCAGCAGAAAAGCAAAATATGTGTATGTAGACCCCCCAAGTGTAACCTTTTATTTAGCTGTATCTCTAGTTTGTACCAGCCCCAGCTGGTACTGGTACTGGTAGCCCGTGAAAAGCGATGGCCGATGGAGCCAAAGCCCAATTTGGAGTATGATAACCGAACATCTTCAGATGGATACGAAACACGTACAGGTTGGGCTACGAGTGTGTTCAATTGGGTATTTAAAAAAAAGAATATCGATTTTTTTATGTATTTTAAAGCTTCATCATAATTATGATAATAGTCAATAATTGGAAAACTCTTAAAAAATTTTTTAAATTAATAATAAACAATTGAAAATTGTGATATTTTAAAAAGAATCACATCACGAACGCGCCACGATTGATCGCTAGGTTTGTGACGTCATAATGTTAAAGGAATTTCATCGAATAAGAGTCAAAACACTGTATCAGCTGTGTGCTACAATGAGTAGAAAATAACATTATGACGTTACACGCGCTCGGGTTTGTTGGGGAGCTGTCGGCGTGTCTTCGGTACTGAATTCAAAAATTATTTTTTATTTAGATATAACCTTTGAAATATTGCGAAAAAAAAATTGTTTTGTTATAAAACTTATATATGACCTTACTATAATATATAACAAAAAAAAATATTTCAAAAACCCAAAACTATACCTATTTTAAAAAACATAATACACACTAAGCTTACATTTTTAACTTCTTCTTGTAGTTTCTTCTTTTCAGTATCCAGATTCCTGATCGCGGCTTCCAACTTCTCCACCAAGTCTTGAAGGTCTCCTCGCTCTATCATCGTTCTCTCTAATTCAATTTCCAGATCATCTGTTTGGAAACAAAATCATTTTTTACAATTATATCACATAAAAAATGCTAGAAATAATAAAAAATGGAAGTAAAAGAAATTACTTCTGTGTTTCTCCATCTGTGACAGAAAAGAATCTGCTTCCATTTTTTGCTGATCGAGCAAATCTCTAGAAAGAGCGGTCTTGTTGAGTTCCTCGCGTACCGTCACCAGTTCAGAACGGAGTCGTGAGGAACGTTCTTCTTCAGCTCTGAAATGGTAAAAGGGTCGTTTAAAACAGACAACAGTTTACATGCATAACAATACAACCTAAAAAAACACAATTACGGATCTCTTGGCTCTCGAACTGGCCTAAACATGGTACCATACCAGTCCACAAAAACAAACTATTGATCAGAAGTGGGAAATTCTTAGGCTTGTACAAGATAAGATCAGAAAAACAAAACAAAAAATACTGTCCAAAGCAATATTTTGTTTAATACCTCAAAACAGATTCCCGGTTAGCAGCCTCACGGTGCAAATGATCAACTTCGGAGTTCAGAGCTCGTTTCTCACTCTCCAGGGATTCTATGGTCTTCTCTAATCGTAAATTTATCTTCTGAAGTTTCTCGTAATCGGAAGTCAAGGACTCCACCTACAAATTTAATGAAATATCAAGGTTATTTACACAGATAAAAAAAATGTATTAGCAAATAGAGCTATATTTAAATCTAATATCCAGTCGTGGCTCTCATCAATCTTCTTCTATTATTATTGTTATATATCAGTGATTAGCTTAGCTTAGCTGTGGTGGGACATAACTTCACACTTGAGATTTAAGACTGTTAGTGTTAAAATAATGTCATTTATTCGATACTAGCTTTAGAAGACAAAAATACTTATTTTGGGTGATCCTTAGAAGATGGATATATGCTGTCGCTGACTTTTTAATATCTACAATTATGTAGAACATTAATTTGATATATCTCGTATGGTTTACTCAGCGTAAGCCATTTAAGCGTCCCATATGCGTATTTTTTCCAAATTACTTTAACATTATCGTCACTACTTATTTCGTATTTTAATTTAACTTACAAAACATATTCTATAACCTGGCAAGATAATAATGGTATTAATTTAAATAAAAAAAATGTACAGCGGTAAGATGTAAGCCATTTTCGCGTGAAAAGATCATAAACGGACAGACAGACAAAGAGACGTTGAGTTTTATAATATGCATATGTGTATTTCGCATGTATTTTTGTATGTAAATACCAATGCGATAATACTAATATATTCTACGGGAAAACCCAGGAATAAACAAATTTAATACAAAACATTATCTGTATATTATAGTAATATACACTCTTAAATTAAAAGTTCACTTGATATTTTTATTAGACCATGCTTCCCAACACCCTTTCAATGAGATTGGGTGAGATTTTAAGACCCCATTTTAAGCTCACGTAAATAATGGACGCCCTCTTAAAGAATACTATCGTACGCTACTCTTTGTCCAAAGTATACAAGTATGTTGGTGTAGTCATGTAATCCCCCAAATTTATGTAACCATAAAAACCATAAAAAAATACCATAGCATTAATTTCAACTCGATTTCTTTCCAGATTATTCTTGTCGATTCGCAGCGTTTCCACTGTCTTTTGCATAGATTCCTTCTCTTGGAGCAGCTGGTTCAGATCTGCATTAGCCTGGTCTAGTTTACCTAAAACAATATTACTACGTCAGCCTGTTTACTTGTTTGACTATACCAATACAAATGAAGAACTAGATTCTTGCTCGGTTTATCTAAATTATAGTTAAACTTGTCTAGTACCTTGTAAGTCTTGAACTTTGCTCTCCAGAGAGCAAACGGTCGCTTCGGCTGCGTCGCACTGTTTTCGACTGGAACCCAACTGTTCCCTTGCATTTTGCAATTTAACCTGGAAAATATTACTATTTAAATAAATATGGAGACAAAATTTCACACATCGCCATTTAATACCAAACTAAGTAAAGTTTGTATTATGCTAACTAAACAGCTGATATTTAATACTCACGCACAACTGACAACTATGCTCCATCACACAAAAATGTAATCATGGGCGGGGACCAAACCCCGAATAGCAGGACTTACTACCTTTACTCTAAAAGACCTGTCCTTATAATATAATTAAAGACATTCCATCCAGTCCAACCGACCTACCCCAAAGCTCGCCACAACGACCGATCCCGTACTGTTCAGGTCTGCCTACGCTGCATGCGCCGGACCACGTACCGTATATGTCGTACGTTCTACGAGCAAAGTGCTTACACTATTCTACAAGCAATGTTGCTCACATTAAAGACAGTAAACAATAATAATTCTTTATAAATGAAATTAATTATTTTAATGCAGTTTGAACATTACCAGTGTTCGGCAAACTCATTAATGAAACAAGTCAAATGTCAGTTTCATTACAATTTTCAGATAAAGTCGCCTTGAATATGTGAGTTGATGTTGAACACCTTTCCCACTACAAGGAATTGCACCACTTAACATGGATAAGGTACAATAAACTTAACGGCAAGTCAACTTAATTAACTAAGCACTTACTTGAAGGTCATGTATTTGTATTTGGTACTTGTGCAGAGCAGCTTGGACGGCTGATATTGTGCTCTCTGCGAAAGCTGTGGCGTTCGCTGCCTGTGAGACGCCGCGTTTTGGAGATCTGAACAAGAACAAGAAGAAGTAAACTTTGTTTGATTACCTGCACCATAAATACATTTAAAATAATGTTACTGCTTCTTTATTTGCTTTATAATTATGCTATAGGCCGACCACTGTAAGCGCGACCCTCCGGATGGTTTGCGGGACGCGGGGCGGCGGGTGTGCATGGGATATACATGATGTTTAGATGATACCCTCTATCTTAAGACATATAATTTAAAGATGTTATTGTAACTGGGTCAGATATCTCATAATATGTAATATATTTAACATACATAATATTGTTGTCTTTATTAAAATGCTAATCAAAAAATTACTAAGGTACCTGCGCCTAAGAAGGCCCGATTCCTAAAAAGGCCCACTTTCATAATCTCGTACTTGTAAACGTGTGAATATGTTTAGACTTCGTGCTCATGTCCGTTAGTGTCATAGTTAAAACTGCAAGTTCTTATCAAAGGTAAGCAGCCGCCAACTTTGTAGTGGTTGACAGTTTGTTAGTCCCGTTGCAAATCGCCTATGATTTATAACCGCATATGCATAAAATTTTTAGTGTTTCGTTAAAAAAAACTGCTTTCGTTTTTCCTTAATACAAAGTTACTTAGGTTTTAAGGGCATTTCTAAGAAGGTAAGTGTTGTTTGCATCCTTTTCATTAAAATAAGCAGTTACTGTTGCCGTGAAAAGTTCCTATAACGGCCCACCACACGGGTTCCCAACATGATCCGGGCCTTATCATAGTTTCTTTGGAAAAAAAAGATAAGATACGTTTCTTCTCGATGACTGGGATGTTTTCCGAACCGGTAGTAGTATAGTAGTGTTTGACGTTAGTGCCTTCTTACGGCCTAAATTGAAAAAAATATTTTTTGACAGGCGCGGATAAAGGATTTCGTTTGGTGAAGTGCAATTCACTTAGGGGGAGGAGATTTTAGTGTGATTTTACGAATGCTGAACATTCATTGTTAATAAACGCATAACAAAAAAATAGTATACTATCCATGTAAGCATGTGAAGTAGTTATCGAATAATTAAGACCGGCAAAACATGAAATTAGTCAAAATAAAATGGTTAGGTTGGGAAGTCTGGGCAATTTGTGCAACTGCCTTGAAACAGCACCCCCTCCCCCACGGTCCTCAAGATAACCTGTCGTGTCATAATATTAAATACCTATCAGGAAGATGAAGAAGATGGGCGCCACGGTCTGGTTCACTATCCTGTATGAGAGCACGGGCCACCTCTTCCAAAGCAGAACGCATCACACCCGCCTCCGAGCAAGCAGACTCTGCGCATTCGCAACGCTCCTCCTATTGATAGTTATATAATTTACTTCATATTATTGATAATTGTGTATATTATATTATTTCTCAAATGTGTTTTCCTGGCAACATCATATCTCCGTTAATTCTTCATAAAAAATTATTTATTCAAACAACATTTTAAAACTTATAGTCCCCGGTATTGCAAATGAATGTTTAAAAAAATTATTTAAAATATTATTTTTCATTAGGAATACCATATGTTGATGCAAATGAAAAAATATTCAAGGCTATTAACAATCTGTTTATACAGCTGTTATTTAGAAAAGAAAGAAAAGTAATTCTCAACTAAAACATGATTTGTTTTAGAATGTGTACAAAACTTATATTCCTGGTAAAAAATATGGGAGCCCCAAATGGCGTGATGGAACACCATGCTGTGTCGCTAAAACAGTCGTGTGTTGTGAGGTTGTGATCGATGTCAGGAAGATATTCCCACAGCGGCCGAAATGTAGACGGGATAGTTATAAAAAAGAATGCCTTGGGGAGCGAAATTCTTTACTCAAATCACTGCCACTTCCTATTCTATGGTCATCATAGGATAGGTTGCATGACGTATACAAAAAACGTATATTGTTACATCGTGTAAATTTCGACCTAACCAAAAAACATGCAATTTCGACTATCAATTATGATTCAAAGAAAAGTAAACTGATAAACGTTATAAAAACATTTTAATCATTTCCACAATACAATTATTTTTGAGAATTTATTTATCTTATTACGACCTGCATAATATTCTATGGTCCTTAAAAATTAAATTAAAAAATAGAACTCTATCATATATTTAATACTAGCTGTGCCACTCAGTTTCACCCGCATATAATTTAAAAGAAATCTCTGATTGATGATTTAAAACACTACAGTATAGGTAATATTTTTATCGGTCGGCCAGTATTATAATAAGTCACAACTCACACGGCTCGTTCGCACCACTACATCTATAGACATAAACCCGAGCCGAGTGTTAAATTATTTTAATTTTACATTATCTCCCAAACTATTCGTCCAAATAACATGGTATAAAGAGCTAAGTTTATCTACATAAAATTGTCTTGATGATGAAGTACCTTTCGTTCGTGAGGATTAATATGCACTGCCTAATAAATCACTTTCCAATTTTCAATAAAACTTTGTCACAAAATACCTTATTGTGGCTTATGTATAGGTAAGGCATATGGTATCGTGGACTTTGTTTTTAGATGTACTACAATATTATTGTAGAACATTGTATTTACG